>CM045925.1:14331531-16731531 GCA_025177825.1 Aechmea fasciata
TTTAAAAAATATTAATAAAAAAATAATTTTACAATAAATATAAGTTGGCCGAACTCGCGACGCCGATGGAAGGCGGGTTACGAGGGAACGGATTATAGAATGTATTTTTCAACTAGTCACGAATTCGGAGCAGAAGACGGGCAAGGCTCCGGTCCCGAGATTTGCCCTATTTGCATCCCGAAGCATGGATGATCTGATACTTCTAATTTTTTGACTCTTAAATCAACATCTTCGATCATTTGTAATATTTGAATTAATACTATTATCCTATGAAGACCCCTCAATTCTAAAAATATTACTCAATCCTAGAAGGGACTACAATTATTCCTATCATATAATTCTTAATCTAGTAACTAAAAAATCAAAAGGATCAAATCTCCTGTATTTTTGATAATATAGCATCTCCGTATGGACCTCGGAACCGTGATACAGAAGGCGTTACATGTTACGAAATGGCGCCGCTCTAGTACTGTATAGCACAGCTGGGAACTAAAAAGTGGTATACCAAAATGGTAAATAACCGTACGGTACCAGGCGACCTAGACCCCCTGTTCCGCTGCCCAATACACAAACCAGCAAAAAAAAGGTGAATAAAGCGCGAGCCAAGACCAAATTAAAATTTTACTCACAAAACTAAAAATTAAAAAAAAAAAAAAAAAAAAAAAAAAAAAGAAAAGGTTAAAAACAATCAAAAAAAAAAAAAAAAAAAAGCGAGTTGAAATTAAAAAGACCTCTTCTAAATCTTCACCATCATCATCATCCTCCCTTCTTATTTAATAATAATAATAATATAGTATATAGGGCGTGGCGTCGGTAATACACAGGGCTGATCTTGATCTTCTCTCGGAACGAGGCACTTAAAACAAAATAAAATTTAAAAGAAAAAAGGGGGAAAAAAAAAAAAAGAAACGCAAAAAGAGAAAAAGAAAGGGAATCGATTGATCGGGAGGGTGGCTGGGGCCCCGAGCCGAGGCTGATCCGATGCAGCAGCAATTCGAATGAGCTAGGACCAATCGGACGTCGACACGTGGGCGTGGATTGATGGGGGATTTTGGGGGTCGGGGGCGTGCGGTGTGGTGTGTCTGCAGTCTTGCTGAAGTGCCCAGCTGCGGCGTGCGAGGGATCGTCGATCAGATGGCGGCGGGGGTGTGGGGGAGGAGGAGGGAGGCGCCAGGCAGAGGTGGCGATGAGGGGGCGGGTGTGCCAGCCGAGGGTGAGGCAGCCGTCCTTCTCCTCGACGCGGTAACCATCGCCGCCGGCGAAGAGGGCGAGCAGCATGCTGGCCTGCTTGAAGGCGTTGGAGCCGAGGTGGACGGGCTCGAAGCCCGCCCGCCCCATCCGCCCGCGCCACTGCGGCGTGGTCTCGTGGCGCTCCGTCCGCTCCGCCAACTCGCACCCGACGACGTTCCAGATCTGGCGCCCCAGGTAGAGCTCCGACATGACCTGCTCCGCGCCCGAGCCGGCCCCCTCGAGCGAGTCGAACATGGTGGAGTAGTAGTGCAGCGCCTCCGTGAACCGCTCCAGGAACGTCCCCGTGTTGTGGTTCGCCTCCTGCTCCACCACCGTCACGATCTTCGGCCGCACCGCCCGCACCGTCCCCAGCACCTTCTCCAGCGCCCCCGCCCGCGCCAGCAGCCGGTGCAGCTCGAACACCGAGTTCACCGCCACCGCCTCGGGCTCCGCGCCCCCGCCGTCCTCGCCGCCGGCCCCCTTGCCGCCGCCCCCGCCCTCGTCGGGGTTGTCGAGCAGCATGTAGGGCTCGAGGTCGGCGAGGGACGCGGCGACGAGGCCGCGGTAGCGGAAGTCGACGCGGATGGCTTCCGCGAACTGGGCAAGCTTCCAGCCGACCTGCTGGAGCGCGTCGGTGCTGTCGGGCTGCGGCGGGCCGATGCCCGTCAGGCGGAAGGAGGGGGGCCCGCCGGGGCGGAGCGCGAGGGCCTGTATCAGCGCCGGCCACTGCGTCCCCTGCTTCATCCCGAAGTCGATCACGTGCACGCGCCGGCACCCCGCGAACGCCTCCAGGATCGCCTGGTTCGCGGTGAAGTGCGCGAACTTGAGGTAGGGGCAGCTCTCGTAGAAGTGGGAGTAGAGGAGATCGTCCACCGCGGGGTCCAGGGGCAAGCTAAGCGCGGACGCGGTGACAGGAGCCGGAGCCGTAGCCGACGACGACGAGGAGCGGCTCTGGCTGTGGCTGTGGCTGTGGCTGTAGATGCGGCGGGCGAGGGCCGCGGCGAAGTAGCCGGCGACCTTGCGCATGGCGCCGCCAAGGGAGGCGGCGAGGACGGAGATCTGCTTCACGAGGAGGTCGGCGGCCTTGAGGTTCTCCCGCTGGATGGCCTCGGCGCAGGCCATGAGCGCGTGCACCAGCCGCACCCCGGCCTCCTGCGAGTCCACTACCACCACCGGCATCGGCGGGGCCGCGGCCGCCGACGGAGGAGACGACGACGAGGACGCCGAGGAGCTCCCCCCAGCCGCCGCCGTGCGCATCCGCTTCCGATCGCGGCCGACCGGATCCGCTGGCGGGTGCGGGGGCGGGGGCGGGGGCGGGGCATCGGATCCGTAGACGAGGGGCTTGAGATCGAAGAAGGGATCGGCGGCGGTGGTGACGGTGGAGGACTCGGCAGGGTCGAGGAGCGGGGAAGGGTCGAAGCGGGGGCGGCGGAGGGGGGAGTGGGGGAGGGGGCGCGTTGAGCTCGGAGAGCATGCTGTCGAGCCAGGTGGAGAGGTCGGAGGGGTTGTAGTGGACGGAGTCGGCGGCGAGGTGGGAGAAGAAGAAGGCCTCGTCGTCGGGGAGGCCGGCGGCGGCCGAGGAGGAGGAGGAGAGACCGCCCCCGCTGCCGAGCTCCATGGCCATCTCCAGCTGCTCCAGCTTCTGCGCCACGTCCGCCATGTCCGACGCCCGCACCTTGTACCCCAGCGCCGCCAGCCGCTCGTCCACTCCCTCCTCCTCCTCCTCCTCCTCCTCCTCCTCCTCCTCCTCCTCTTCCCCCCGCCACCCGCCGCCATCTTCCCCTTCCCCGCCCCGCTCTCCTGATGCTCCCGCTTCATCGATCGATCGATCGATCGATCCCCCCCTCGCTCACCTCTCGCTCTGATCGGAACACGACCAACCCAAACCAAAGAAATTTCTTTTAAAAAAAAATAGGAAATATCAAGATAGAGATCAGGACCAAATAGCTACAGCTAGGGGAGAAACAGAAGCAGAAGCAGAAGCAGAAGAGGAGGGAGGCGTCGCGAATATGATATTGTTGGGCATCAGTTTACTCACTCACACAGGCTGAGAGGCATCTCTAGCTCTCAATCCTATCTCTCTCTCTCTCTCACTCTCTCTTTCGCTTTCTCTCTCATCTCAGCCGATTCCTTTTTTTTTTTATCTTGTTCCTTTTTTTCTGCTTTCTTTTCCCTTCGAGCTTCCCCCACCCAGTAGAAATCGCCCGCCAGCCAAAACCGCAATTAAAATAAAAAAATACACCCAAAAATATAAAAACATTTGATTGGCTTTTCTTTCCACGAGCAATGCAGCGGACGAATAGAGAGAGAGAGAGAGAGAGAGAGAGAGAGAGAGATTGGGCTCGGGAGTCGTATCACCGCAGCAGCACCTTCATTTTGTTTCAAATGTTAAGCATTTTTGATATCCTTTTTAAAATTTGAGGCTAATTGGCGCTTTAATTAACAAACTACCGAGCGGGGATAAGGCACCGCGACGTTGTTGTCCGTGCAGCGAAAAGGGTTTTGAATCACTTCGATCCCCTCCTCCTCCTCCTCCTCTACTTCTGGGCACGATTCTCAAAGTCCAGATTCACGAGAGTTAATCCTTATCGCCAACTCATATTCTCTTGCCACGTGCCTCGCTCCTTTAAGTATTCTCTTTAATTTTTTTTGTTTCTTTTAATAAGAGTTTTACGTTGGTGTTGTAGTAGAAGTAACAGAAGAGTATTGTTTTCTACGCCCCCCAATCCGGAGAACGAGATTTTTTTCTTTTTTCTTTTTTTTTTTTTTTTTTTTTTTTTTTTTGTGGGTAACGCAGTAGTAGACTAGTAGTAGTGAGAGAGAGAGAGAGATAGTTTTTTTTTAAAAAAAAATAGAAAACAAGAGAGAGAAGGAGAGAGAGAGAGAGGGTTGGATTGGTAGGACCCAGTTTTGCTGCACCCACACCCGAGTGGGGGGTGGGGGCCTGCAGTCGCTGTCACTGCTCTGAAGCAAATGCAGGTGGGCCCCGCCCACCACCCAAGGCACCATCTCCTTCCCCACCAGCTCCCTCCCGTACATTATCCCATGCACCCGGTGCACCGTGCACCCCCTACCTCCGCAATCAACACGCAAAAGTACTGTATTATTTACTAACTAAGCTGATTTTATTACTTCAACTTATTACTCACAAATTGATGAATCGAGCAACTTAAAGCTGAATTTGACCCGAGCATCGTTGCATTATTTAAAATATTATGTATTATGAGTTGAGCTAGAATGCTATCGATAGCAAACGCGCTCTATTGTCACCCATTTATTTTCAATGATGGAGATTCCAAATCGACGATCTATCTATACCACTTAAAGTATCTAGAAACTAAATTTTAAATCTTTTTGACATCATTAGCCTAATGATCAAAGGGTTTTAAAATTTATAATTTTAATGATAGATACGAAATGCTTTTCTTGTTTAACTAGAAACTATCCAAATCAATTGAATTTTCGTTAGAAAATTCTTTAAACTATTTAGACAAGATATATACTCTGATCTTAATTATAAAATTCCTATCATCACTTTTTAGAGGATATTTATTTTTAGTCGTTTATTTTTACGCCATTTTGATGGACAAGAGAACAATATCCAAAAAGTATGAAATTTGATTTCTATATACTTCAACTAGTGTAGATCATTTTCAACGGTGCCGATCATCGATTTGGATGCTAAATCATCGAAAATAAATGAGTGGCAACAGAGGATTTTTGCTATCGATAGCATTCTAGCTCAACTCTATTATAATAAAAGATAATTCTTTTATCCAACGTCTGTATTAAAAATTGAAAAAATTTCAAATATCATCTTTATGATTTCGCAATACTTTTTCACTCTAGTATTCTATATAATGTATCACTCCCGTACCCTGCATGCATCCACCAATTTTTTTTCGTTAAATCATCGACAAAGTTAAAAAACTAAAGAGTAATAAAATAAGTATTCTATAAAATATAGTTAGCTGAAGTTTTTATATATATGATTTAACGAAAAGTTAACGAAGAAAATAGTCGATAAAAAGAGAAAAATAAAATCACAGATAAAGCCACAGCATAATAATAAGATGAGAAATTAAGTGTGGAACCACGTAGACCGTTTATCTTAAAATTTATATATATAATTTTGGAGACCTGCATGGGGCCGGAGATGTATGTATGTATGTATGTATGTGCCGGGTACAGAGAATGCGTGGTTGGGCACTACCCCATCATCTTCTGAGCGATGGGCAGCAGAGTCACGGTCACGGGACTGGGACGGGATGGGCCGTCGGGGCCCCCAACAGCACGTCGCCTAAACGCCGTTTCCCCGGCGGCCGACTCCGTTACGGTCCCCACCAAAGCTGCTGACGGAATCCGTAACGGCCTGCTCGCTTTCCCGCGTGGCCCGTATCCCCACTCGCTGCTTTTCTTTCTCTATCTGGTAAAAAATGTAGGTACGTCCTCTCCATTATGCGCCTTTCGAAAATTAGTCCTTTGGATTTTTAAATTTAGTGATTATTCTCCGATGTCTCGTTCATGTAGCTTAATTTATTTTCTAAATGAATAAAATAAATATTATGCTATTTTTTTCTGGAAAAAAAAATAAAATTTAGTGATTATTTGATTCCTTGAAAAAATTTAAAAAAATTATCGCGTAGAATAGAAAACTCCAGTTCTATAATTTTTAACTTCTGGATATAAGCAGTTAAAAAAAAAAAAAAAAAAAGAAAGGAAGAAGATTTTTTTTTTTTAAATTTGAAAATATATTTTCGAATAAACTTTTGTTTTTGAAAACCAAAAAGATGAAAAAAAATAATTCCATCAGAAAACTATGTTTTGGAATATTTTCTTGGAAGATAAACATCTGCTTTTTGTTGGCACATGGATTTTTTTTTTTTATCTTGTTATAAGCGTGTCACTTTCTTATATTTTGGTTTTTATTTTATTTTACTGTAAAAAAAAAATTATCTTTAAATAGAGTTACAGAATGATACGATTTGTAAATACTAGATTATATATAATACAAGTGATCAAAATAATTACATGTACAATTAATAATATTGTTTGAGAAAAAATTCATTTCACTTCTTGATAAAATTTAGAGAGTCTAATTTTTAAGCTCAGTTAAAACCCCACATTAATTAAAAATAGAACTTTTACATCCAAAGTGTAGGGATGTATGGTGGTTTGCTTGCAACTATTATATTTAAGATATTTATTTGACAACAAAAAAAATTATAAAAAATTTTTAAAAAATTTGCTATTTATTATTTAGTTGGTATATATTGCAAGGTAACTAATCATTACAAAAATAATAAAAAAATATTGAAATACAGAAAATATTTCTGTAAATGTCTATTTTTACTTTTTCTTTCTAAATTTTAAAAATTTATTTTTTATCTTCTCAAAATTTTAAATTGATGCATTTAGTCCCCTCCGTCAATTCCGCCACTATTCCGTTCATTTCTTAAATGACATATATATATATATATATATATATATATAAATTATTTTTTATAAAAAATAAGAATAATTTAGTTATTTCGGCTTTCATTATCTCCGCAATTCCTTATTACATTTTAAAGAAATAAAATATAAATTTCTAAAAGTTAGAAAAAAGTTATATATATATATATATATATATATATATATATATATATATATATATATATATATATATATATATATATATATATATATATATATATATATATATATATATATAGTGCGGCTAGGATGTTTCCATAAGCACGGAGACCTCCGTACTTCCATTTTGTTTTTGATGTTCGGACTTTCGAATCGACGATCGGCTCCGTTAGATTTAATCTAGAGTATTTGAAGTATCTAGAAAATAAATTTTGCAATTTTTTGATATCATTTGCCAAGTGATCGAAGTGGATCAAAATCAACGGCTAAAAATAAAAATCTTACAAAATATGATGATATGACATTAAAATTTTAGATCAAAGTTATTGATTTTGTCTTATATGGTATAAAAAATTTTCTATCAAAATTTCACGTGATTTGGATATTTCTACACCGTTAAATTTGCAACCGGCTCAGCACGATCATTAAAATTATTGATTTTGAGCCCTTCGATCACTAGGCAAATGATATCAAAAAATCATAAAATTTAATTTCTAGGTTTTCAAATACTCTAGATCAACTCTAACGGAGCCGACCGTCGATTCGAAAGTCCGAACATCGAAAACAAAGTGGAAGCACGGAGGCCTACGTGCTTCCATAAGCATACCAGCCCACACACACACACTCTCTCTCTCTCTCTCTCTCTCTCTCTCTCTCTCTCTCTCTCTCTCTCTATATATATATATATATATATATATATATATATATATAGGCCACATTATACTATTATGAGTATCGAGTCCTACTACTCATAAGTTGTTTTCGATGATGAAGCATCCGAATCAACGATCCACTCCATTAAATATGATCTAGAGTATTTAAGACTTCTAGAAAATAAATTTTGTAAATTTTTGAAATCATAATAAAGTCCATCGTAGACATAAAATGAACGGTCAAAATCGAACGATGTCCCAAAAAAGGATGATCGGATCCTTCAATTCAAAATCGGAGTTATTGATCTTTTATCTATGTAGTGAATAGAATTTTCTATCAAAAATTCAACAAATTTCGATTCTTTTACACTATTAAACTAGCAAGTATCCCATACTGGCCGTTAAAAATTGTTAAATTTGTGACCTCTTGATTGTAAGGTAAATAATATCGAAAAATTATAAAATTTTATTTCTAGAAGTTTTAAATACTGTAAATAACGTTTTACGGGGTGAATCGTCGATTCGAAAACTCTATCATCGAAAACAACTTATGAGTACGAGGGCGATCGCACTCATAATAGTAGGGTCCGGCTACTATACTATTATGAGTACGATCGCTCTCGTACTCATAAGTCGTTTTCGATGATAGAGCTTCCGAATCGACGATCCATATCGTTAAACGTTATTTACAGTATTTAAAACTTTTAGAAATCAAATTTTATAATTTTTTGACATTATTTACTTTACGATCAAGAGATCACAAATTTGACAATTTTTAATGGCGTATAAGATACTTGCTAGTTTAATCTGTAAAAGAATCGCATTTGTTGAATTTTTGATAAAAAATTCTATTCACTACCTAGATAAAGATTAATAACTCCGATCTTGGATTGAAGGATCCGATCATCCTTTTTTAAGACGTCGTTCGATTTTGACCGTTCATTTTATGCCCGCTTGATGGACTTTATTATGATTTTGAAAATTTATGAAATTTATTTTCTACAAGTTTCAAATACTCTAGATCATATTTAACGGAGTGGATCATACTCTAGATCATACTCTAGCTCTCTCTCTCTCTCTCTATATATATATAGGCCACGGCTACTATACTATTATGAGTATTGGAGCCCTCGTACTCATAACTTTTTTGCCGTTGAGATGAAAAAATATGAGGCTAGGATGAGAGTGATTGCGGTTAGATTGATTGTCACGCCCCGGGTTGCATATTCACCGGGCACGCCGACAAATCCGCCGTATACAAAAGGATTTCTTCTGTATACGAAGCGTAGCTGTACCTGTAATAACATACAATGCCACAAACAGTAGCATAGAGCTGAAATAAAATATAAACACCCAGGTAGGGAAAAACAAACTTTATATACATACAAGTAATCAGATACAACGTTACTCGCTCCAGCGAGTTCAACTGTATGTACAAAAGTGAAAAACCAAAACAAAACTATCACTACTCGGTGGAAGTCCTCTAGCACGAACTCGAAGCGGTAGGCTCTAACTCGCCACGCCTTCCCGCGGTCCGACTCGGGAGAGAGCGAAGGCGAAGGCCCTGCAACAAGGGTGGAAGAAAGAGGGCGTGAGAACTACTATAAAACAAGTAGTCCTCAGTGGGTGCCGCCCTAAACAACATCGGTCCACCCACTAAGTCTACAGGGTAAGCAAGATAGAAGAAAAGAAAGCTGGAACTCTCTACAGCTACAAGTCACTAAGCTATCAAGCTCAAAACTACCCCTACCGACTCCAAACAACTGCATCTAACTGCAAGGGATCGTGAACCCACCCGTCCCCGGGATCGTGAACACACCCGTCCCGTGCGTCTGTGACTATACAGCCTACCCCCACTCCAAGCCTCTGGAGAGCAAGTCCCACCCGCACTACCCGACACCAACGCGAAAGCACAAGCCCAAACTCCGGAGCGGCACTCTGGGGAGCTACCCAACCGAGTATGCGCGTAGCTCGTCGAGCTCAATCGCCCTCACCGGCCAAACCCAAGTAACTGCAACGTACTTTGGGCCCACCGTCCGGTCCGACGCGCCCGACACCCCGTAACAAGATACACTACCCCAAGTATCCATCGCCCGAAACCCGCGACGATACCGCGAAAATACGGCTCCTAGAGCTAAATCCGGCAATGTATATAATGACGATCAATTCGGGGTTTTCTCCTAAGTCAAATCCAAGTCCAACAAGTATAAAATATTAATCGCTAAGCATGCTCCAAATGCAGATATTCAATATGCAATTCCATGAATTCGAGCTACGGCTATCATGAACATACTACTATACATGTCGACTATTGCACTTAGGCTGAAATCCGATGTAAACCCACCTTAGTCGCAAACCCCTGGCACGAGGAGTGTCCAAGGTCCTCCTCGATCACCTCCGCCGATCCGCCAAGTGCCGAAGTCCTCCGCCGCGAAGAAGCAACCCAAAACACTCAATTTTTTCGAATTCTCGCCCGAAACGCAGCGCTGAGAAAAGCTTAAAGTTCGTCAAGCTAACCTGGTCCGAAATCGCGAGTAAGGTATCAAAATCTTCGCCTCGCATGAATCCAACGGCGTAAGTCTTGACGCGATCCGACCACCCCCGCGCGGAGAATCACCCAAAGTACCGACGGTCGACGCCGGAAAACGCAATTCAAAGACCTCGAATTTTCCGAAAAACAGCTCAAGAATCATGGGTTCCGACAGGGCAAACCTGATCCAAAACCGGCAAGTAAGGTGTCGCTGGAATCGTCTCGGAAGTCACGGATCTAACGCCGCAGATTTCGCCGATTCCGAGTCTCCTACACAGAGCACGAGTCAAAACACTAAACGTCGACGCGCACCACAAGAATGGCAAAGAACTTCGAAAATCAAGGAACTTCGAGGTAAACGAAGGTTGTCGAGGGTCGACTCACCTCGAAAACACCCCACGCCCGTCGCTGGGTCGAGGGCGGTGGTCTCGCACGCGCGCCTAGCACCCTCGCAGCGTCTCGTCGTCGAAAACCCGCGGAAACCACGCGTCGGCGCGTCGTCGACGAAGCTCGGGCTTCTCTCGAGCTTCCTCTCTCTCTCTCTCTCCCTCTGGCTGCAACGAAGAAGAAGAAGAAGAAGAAGAAGGCGAAGACAACTCCACTCCTCTCTCACTCTGCAAAGATATGTGGGAGTGGGCAAAAGGTGATGTGACCAAAAGTCAACCCGAGCCATGTCGTTAGCCGCACCGTACAAATCCCATTTTGTACCTAAGATAGCCATCAATCCGTGGTATAGCAACCAATCTGTACGCATAACTCACGTAAACTGCAATTTCGCAGATCTCTCAAGTACATGTCGCTCCCGTGATCCCTGGGGGCCCGTTAGGCGTCCATTCGCGCCCACGCAACCTAGACTTGTCCCGACACTCTCCGTAGCCGCCGAACAAGTCTCACAGACTTTTCGTGTCTCTACATCCTCCCCCACTACAAAAGTTTCGTCCTCGAAACTCGAACGTACCTCGCCGCTCGTCGAACAGTAGGGATAGGCCTCCTCATCACCGTCTAGGGCTCCCAAGTCGCCTCCCGCTCCTCGTGGTTACTCCACTGCACTTTAACATACGGTATGACCCGATTGCGCAATTCTTTCGCCTCGCGAGCAAGAATCCGCAACGGTCGCTCCTCGTATCGCAGGTCCTCGCCTAGCTCAAGCGGAGTGAAGTTAATCACGTGAGAGGGATCGAAAACATATTTCCTCAATGCCGAGACGTGGAAAACATCGTGAGTGCCGACTAGTCGAGGGGGTAGAGCAACCCTGTAAGCAACCGGCCCGACTCGCTCCAATACCTCAAAAGGGCCAATGTACCGTGGACTGAGCTTTCCACGTACTCCAAATCTGCGAATCCCCTTGGACGGCGAGACTTTAAGAAATACATGGTCTCCAACCTGAAACTCCAAGTCTCGCCTCCTAGTATCGGCGTAGCTCCTCTGGCGGCTCTGGGCTGTCAAAAGGTGGCGTCGAACTACCTTCACCTTTTGCTCAGCCTCTAGCAACATCTCAGGCCCAAGTGTCCTCCTTTCACCCACGTCGCTCCAACACAAGGGGGATCGACATCTGCGTCCATACAACGCCTCAAACGGAGCCATCTGGATGCTCGCTTGATAGCTGTTGTTGTACGCAAACTCAACCAGTCTCAAATGTCGATGCCACCCTCCTCCAAAGTCCGGACGCATGCCCTCGCATGTCCTCTAGAGTCCGAATGGTCCGCTCCGATCGACCATCCGTCCGTGGGTGAAATGCCGTGTCAAGTGTAGCCGTGTACCCAAGGTCGTCTCGTAAGCTCCTCCGTAAGTGTGATACAAACCTCGGGTCCCCGTCGATACAATCGACACCGGTACGCCATGCACTCGACAATCTCATCCAGATATAGTCGCGCGAGTCTCTCCCCGGACCAGTGGTCCGAATCGGTAGGAAGTGGGCGTACTTGGTCAATCCGTCCACTATCACCCAAATAGCATCATAACCACCCCGAGCCGTAGGTAACCCCACGACAAAGTCCATCGTGATCCGCTCCCATTTCCACTCGGGCACCGGCAGACTACGAAGCTTGCCGCCAGCACCGATGCTCGCCTTCACCGTTGGCAAGTCAAACACCGAGCCACATATCCGCCAATATCTCTTTTCATTCCATTCCACCAAAGCGTGATTTCAAGTCCTTATACATTTTGGTTGCACCAGGATGAACTGTATAAGGAGAACAATGAGCCTCTCTCAAAATGTCTGCTCGGATCTCTGAATCCACGGGTACACACAGTCGGTCCCTGTACCTCAGTACTCCCGAACTGTCCCCTGTGAAACCCTCTCGCTCGTCCCTCTCCAATCGCTCTCTAATCCTCAACAAGTGTGGGTCTCCACTCTGTTTCTCTCGGATCCTATCCAAGAGTGGGTGCAAAACCATAGACATTAGTATTGGCAGGAGACCCAGGGGACACAACCTCTAAACTCAACCGCTGTAGCTCCTCAAGTAACGGCCTCTGCTGCGTGATCATCAAGCACGAGCCCTGCACTGCCTTCCTGCTCAAAGCATCTGCCACCACATTCGCCTTGCCGGGATGATACTGAATACTAATGTCGTAGTCCTTCAATAACTCCAACCACCGGCGCTGCCTCAGGTTCAACTCTCTCTGGGTGAACAGATACTTGAGACTCTTGTGATCAGTAAAAATCTCACAGTGCTCGCCGTACAAGTAATGCCGCCACAACTTCAAAGCAAAAACCACCGGCAAGCTCCAAGTCATGCGTAGGATAATTCTTTTCATAATCCTTTAACCGCCGTGAAGCATAAGCAATTACCCTACCATGCTGCATCAACACACACCCTAATCCACTGTGTGATGCGTCACTGCAAATCACATATCCTTCCCCCATAACTGGGAGGGCAAGGATAGGAGCTGATGTCAGCAACTGTCTCAACTCATCAAAGCTCCTCTGACAATCCTCACTCCAAAAGAACTTAATTCCTTTACGAGTCAATCGAGTGAGGGGTGTGGAAAGCCTCGCAAAGCTTTACACAAACCGACGGTAATATCCTGCTAATCCAAGGAAGCTCCGCACCTCGTCACCGTCGTGCTCGGGCCAATCCCGAATAGCCTCAATCTTCTTCGGGTCTACTGCCACTCCATCCGCAGAAATCACGTGGCCCAAGAAAGTAACCTCCCGCAACCAGAACTCGCACTTCTTTAACTTGGCATACAACTCCTTCTCTCGCAGGAGCTGTAGCACTATCCTCAAGTGCTCCTCATGCTCGGCGTCGCTACGGGAGTATATCAGAATATCGTCGATGAAGACTACTACAAATCGATCCAAGTACGGCTTAAACACCCTGTTCATCAAATCCATGAACGCGGCAGGGGCATTCGTCAATCCAAAAGGCATCACTGTAAACTCGTAATGCCCGTACCGAGTCCTAAAAGCCGTCTTGGAAACATCCTCGGCCCTCACCCTCAGCTGGTGGTAACCTGACTGGAGATCTATCTTCGAGAAGACACAAGATCCTTGCAGCTGATCAAACAAATCATCAATGCGCGGCAAAGGATACTTGTTCTTGATGGTCACTTTATTCAGCTCCCGGTAATCCACACATAACCTGAGTGAGCCATCTTTCTTCTTTACAAATAACACCGGCGCTCCCCAAGGCGATACACTTGGTCTCACAAACCCTTTATCCATCAAATCTCGAAGTCGCGCCTTTAACTCTCTCACCAGTGCCATCTGTAAGGTACCTTCGAGATTGGTGCGTTCAGAACTACATCAATCACAAACTCGATCTCCTCTCCGGCGGCATAGTCGTCATTTCGTGGGAAACACATCCGAAACTCGCGAACCACGGGATGTCCTCGAGCCTCGGTGCCGCCGTAGGTACCTCTCGTAATCGTCGCGTAAAAACGGTGCACCCTCTACTCATCACCGAGCTCTCGCCGAAGAAATCCACGCGGCAAACAACGTGCTCTCAGCCTCCGAAAGTGAACTCCTCCCCGACTGTGCTCACGGAGTGTCACCGTCCTCTCCCCACTACCAATCGTCGCGTAGTATCGCGTCTCACCACCCATGCCAAGCACTATGTCGAAGTCGTGCACCGCCTCTAATACTAACAAGTCCGCGGGCAAAATCCACGAGCCTAGCAGCACAGGACACGACCCACAACACTCTACCACCCGTACTACATGGTCGGGAACCTGGATCTCCCGGGTCTGAGGCAACAACCCTAACTCTAGACCATGTAATAAAGCAAATGCTCGACTGATAAAAGAATGCGATGAGCCAGTATCAAATAAAGTGCGAACTCTAGTACCAGAAAGTAAAGTGATACCCGCCACCACACGGCTTACCGTCGAAGAGTCCTCCACTGGCCGCAAACACCTCGCCGCTCGGAGCGGCGATCGCCGTCGCTCTGCGCATCGATGCTCGTCCTCGTGGCGATAGCTCGGCGAGGCCCCGTATGATCGCCGTGGCGCCGGCGGTGCCGGCGATGATGGCGCCGACGATGCCGCACGCGGACAAGCCGCCCCGAGGTGTCCCGCCGGCCACAACCATAACATCTCGCCCTCTCGCCGCTCGCACTGTTTAGGCCGGTGCGGTCCCCGCAAATCACGCACCGTCGCGTCTCTCGTGGTCGCTCGCCGACGGGTATCTCGCCACGCCGACGCTTCGAGGATCCACGACCCCGAAACGTGATCGTGGAGGCCTCGACGGACGCCGCCGCTTCGATCGCCGCCGTCATCGAGCGGGCGCTTCGTCTGGCTCGGTCCCGCCCGAGTCCGCTCTCGAATCGTAGTCTCGCCGTTTCTCCTCAAACAAAGTGCTCGTCGATGGATGCGTCCGGGTCCTCGACCGCGCCCTAACGAACTCGTAAAGATCCGGCCTCAAGCCCTCGCTCAAAAGGTACACCCGGTGCGCCTCATCCTCGCTACAAACGGCACACGCTTCGGGAGCCGCGTAAACTCCCGGACGTACTCTCGAACCGTGCGATCTCCCCCGCCGGATCCTCTTCAAATCCTCCTCTATCCTCTCGCTTTACACCGATGGGGGAAATACGTGCGGTACAACATCCCGCAGAACACATCCCAGTCGTCCGAGAGGTCACGACTCCCCGGTCGCGCTCATCCTCGTCCACCAATCCTCGGCGTTCCCAATCAAGCAATGGACCCCAAGTGAACTCGGTCCTCCTCCCGGACATACAAGTCCTCGAATACCCTCTCCAGCGCCTTAATCCAACTCTCTACCACCCAGGGCTCTGAGCAATGCCCGTCAAACGTCGGTGGGTCGAGGCGGCGGAAGTTAAACAACAACTCGGTCATCCGTCCTCGCCCGCCGTAGCCGCTCGGATCGACTCCGCAGTGCGCAACAGCCGGCGGGATCTCTCGCTAGTGGGGGTGCGGCAACCGGTGCGAGGTGGCGTAGAGGGTGGCGGAGTAGGCCGGGCCGGTGCTCCGATGCCGTACTCGACGACGCGGCTAACCTCTCGCACATCTCGTCGTAGAATCGCCCCCGTCGCCTAGTCACCTCTCACAAAGCGCGAATCGTGCGCTCAAGTCCGCCGCGCACTCGTCTCGCCTAGTACTCGGCTCCACCACAGAGGCACACCCGCCGGGTCGGGTGCCCCGCTCCATCCGCTCCGTAACCTGGGGTGGTGGTGGTGGTGGTAGTGGGCGCGACCCCGTAGTGGCGGTCGTCCTCTCGCGGCGCCGCATAGCCGCACACATAGAAACAAGGTCGATACAAAAATACTCGACCCAATTATCGAAAGTCTCGAAGGCGGTCCCTGTTTCTCCTCAAAATTATGTCGTCTGCAGCCAACATAATTTCTCCGGTCCGAAACAGACACTCCTTCACCACTCACTCCACTACAGGATGAGTTAAAACAAACAATCAATGACTTTCGCATTAAATCGCGCCGCTCGCGTCAAACCCCTAAGGTTTACCAGCTTAGGTTTCCTAGGTCCCAACAACCTAATACTAAGCTCTGATACCAACTTAATCTGTCACGCCCCGGGTTGCATATTCACCGGGCACGCCGACAAATCCGCCGTATACAAAAGGATTTCTTCTGTATACGAAGCGTTTAGCCGTACTCGTAATAACATACAATGCCACAAACAAGAGCATAGAGCGGAAATAAAATATAAACACCCAGGTAGGGAAAAACAAACTTTATATACATACAAGTAATCAGATACAACGCTACTCGCTCCAGCGAGTTCAACTGTATGTACAAAAGTGAAAAACCAAAACAAAACTATCACTACCTGCAGTGGAAGTCCTCTAGCACAGAACTCGAAGGGTAGGCTCTAACTCGCCACGCCCTTCCCGCGGTCCGACTCAGGAGGAGCAGCAGCCGAAGGCGAAGGCCCTGCAACAAGGGTGGAAGAAAGAGGGCGTGAGAACTACTATAAAACAAGTAGTCCTCAGTGGGTGCCGCCCTAAACAACATCGGTCCACCCACTAAGTCTACAGGGTAAGCAAGATAGAAGAACAGAAAGCTGGAACTCTCTACAGCTACAAGTCACTAAGCTATCAAGCTCAAAACTACCCCTACCGACTCCTAACAACTGCATCTAACTGCAGGGGATCGTGAACCCACCCGTCCCCGGGATCGTGAACACACCCGTCCCGTGCCGGTTGTGACTATACAAACTACCCCCACTCCAAGCCTCGGTGGAGAGCAAGTCCCACCCGCACTACCCGACACCAACGCGAAAGCACAAGCCCAAACTCCGGAGCGGCACTCGGGAGCTACCCAACCGAGTATGCGTAGCTCTGTCGAGCTCAATCGGGCCCTCACCGGCCAAACCCAAGTAACTGAATGACTTTGGGCCCACCGTCTGTCCGACGGCGCCCGACACCCCGTAATAAAGATACACTACCCCAAGTATCCATCGCCGAAACCCGCGACGATACAGCGAAAATACGGCTCCTAGAGCTAAATCTGGCAATGAATATAATGACGATCAATTCAGGGTTTTCTCCTAAGTCAAAGTCAAGACCAACAAGTATAAAATATTAATCGCTAAGCAGGCTCCAAATTCAGATATTCAATATGCAATTCCATGAATTCGAGCTACGGCTATCATGAACATACTACTATACATGTCGACTATTGCACTTAGGCTGAAATCCGATGTAAACCCACCTTAGTCGCAAACCCCTGGCAGCGAGGAGTGTCCAAGGTCCTCCTCGATCACCTCCGCTGATCCGCCAAGTGCCGAAGTCCTCCGCTGCGAAGAAGCAACCCAAAACACTCAATTTTTTCGAATTCTGCTCGAAACGCAGCGGCTGAGAAAAGCTTAAAGTTCGTCAAGCTAACCTGGTCCGAAATCGCGAGTAAGGTATCAAAATCTTCGCCTCGCGATCAGAATCCAACGGCGTAAGTCTTGACGCGATCCGACCACCCCGCGCGGAGAATCACCCAAAGTACCGACGGTCGACGCTGAAAACAAAGAATTCAAGACTCTCGTAATTTTCCGAAAACAATGCTCAAGAATCAAGGGTTCCGACAGGGCAAACATGATCCAAAACCGGCAAGTAAGGTGTCGCAAGAATCGTCTGGAAGTCACGGATCTAACGCCGCAGATTTCACGGATTCCGAGTCTCCTACACAGAGCACGAGTCAAAACACTAAACGTCGACGCTGCAGTCCACAGCAGCGGCAGCAACTTCGAAAATCAAGGAACTTCGAGGTAAACAGAAGGTTGTCGAGGGTCGACTCACCTCAGAAAACACCCCACGCCCGTCGCTGGGTCGAGGGCAGTGGTCTCGCACGCGCGCCTAGCACCCTCGCAGCGTCTCGTCGTCGAAAACCCGCGGAAACCACGCGTCGGCGCGTCGTCGACGAAGCTCGGGCTTCTCTCGAGCTTCCTCTCTCTCTCTCTCTCCGTCGCAACGAAGAAGAAGAAGAAGAAGAAGAAGAAGAACAACTCCACTCCTCTCTCACTCTGCAAGATATGGGGAGTGGGCAAAGGTGATGTGACCAAAAGTCAACCCGAGCCATGTCTGTGTCTGCAGACAAATCCCATTTTGTACCTAAGATAGCCATCAACTGCATCTGTGATAGCAACCAACTGCACTTAAGTACAACTCACGTAAACTGCAATTTCGCAGATCTCTCAAGCACATGCTGCTCTCGTGATCCCCAGGGGGCCCGTTAGGCGTCCATTCGCGCCCACGCAACCTAGACTTGTCCCGACACTCTCCAGAGCTGCCGAACAAGTCTCAGCAGAATTTTCAGGTCTCTACATTGATAGTGGGCCCCCTAGGGTTGAGTGGATAGTTGGTTGAATAGTATAATCTAACGGGTAAAAATGATTAAAGGGTGGATCAAATGGCCAAAAAATTATGAGTACAAGAGCCTCTATACTCATAAAAGTATAGTAGCCGGACTCAATATATATATGTATATATATATATAGAACTAGGCTACTATGCTATTAATAGCACCAAGTCATTGGTGCTACCAAGTTTTCGGCCATTGGATTGAGAGATGTGCGGTTAGGATGATGTCGTCCCCCCTAGGGTTGAGTAGGTGGTTGCTTTAATAGTATGATCTAACGGGTGAAAATTATCAAAGGGGTGAATATAACGGCGGAAAACTTGGTAGCACCGAGTGCTTCGTGCTATTGATAGCATAGCAGCCGGACTCTCTCTCTCTCTCTCTCTCTCTCTCTCCTCTCTCTCTCTTTCTCTATATATATATAGAGAGAGAGAGAGAGAGAGAGAGAGAGAGAGAGAGAGAGAGAGAGATGAGAGAGAGAGAGTTGAGCTAGAATGCTATCGATAGCAAATTCGCACTTTTGCCACCCATTTTTTTTTTTATGATGGAGCCTCCAAATCGACGATCGGCACCGCTGAACATGATCTATACCACTTGAAGTATTTAGAAATTAAATTTTAAATCTTTTCGATATCATTTGCCAAATGATCAAAGGGTTTTAAAATTTGTAATTTTAATAATCGATATGAGACGTTTTCTAGTTTAACGGCGTAAAGATATCTAAATCAATTGAATTTTTATTAGAAAATTTTTTAAACTATTTAAAACAATATCTATACTCTTGATTTTGATTACAAGGTTCCTATCATCATTTTTTTAAGAATATTTACTTTCGTAGTTTATTTTTATGTCCACTCGATGGAGAAGAGAACAATATCGAAAATGTATGAAATTTGATTTCTAAATACTTCAAATGGTATAGATCATATTAAACGCTGCCGACTATCAATTTGGAGGCTCCATCTTCAAAAATAAATTGGTGAAAAGTATTTTCTATCGATAGAACTCTAAACTCAACTCTCTCTCTCTATATATATATGAATTTTCACAAAAAAAAATTATTTTTTCCAGCATACTAAGTTAAATATAACTACCATTTAAAATAAATTTTTTTTAAAAAAGAAAGAAGAAAAACTAATTAAAAAACATTATAAGGGGTTTAGAATTTGTGTTTGCAAAAAAAAAAAAGAAAAAAAGAAAAAAAGAAAGCATCTGTAAAGGGAAAAGGGGATCAGGAGAAGAGGAGATAGGGAGGGGGGTGGTTTTGGCATTCCCAAGGGCCGCCAGCATTTGGGGAAAGGAAAGGCGGGGAGGGAGGGAGGGAGGGAGGGAGGGAGAGGGCGTGGGGACCACCGGGCAAAGGGAATCCTGCCGCGTGGAGCGATCACATGCGGATGGCGCCCGGGCGGACCATCCGTCAGCCATATATTCGCCGTTTCCGCCCCACATCGATCCCCATCGCTGGCCGCCGGTCGACGTCACTCACCACCACCCACTCGCCCTCCATCTATCGCCCCTTCCGTCAAAAATTTTATAACGCATCAGTTATATTAGCAGCGTGGCGTCTCCGGCCAATCAAATAAATTATTTCGAATTAACCTCACAAATCATTATTATAAAAAACGGAGAGATGCGATTGATTTGTTATCACGATACACAGACGTTCTTTCTTTTCTCAAGAGATGAAATAAAACGACAAAAAATTTTCAGTCATCTTCTGCATTCCGTTCCCCTCTATTCTTTACCACCTTATTATACAGAATAATAACAAGCAGGTGAAATCGTACAAAATTTATTTGCAGTGCAGTTTATTTTGATTAAACTATCTAATATTTTTAAAATTTTTACTTTATTTTTTGTTTCTAGTGGCAACATGCAATTAGACGACGGTCCGATTTTTTGAGTCAAATCAATGCATTCTAAGAAAAAATATTTGAATATTAATCTCATCGATCTCATAAGTATTATACCAAAGCCCCTCAATCGATTTAATTTTTTTAATTTATTTGATTTGAGTCAGTCGACTGCTATTTTGAAAGTTGAATGCGTCATTTACTGATTTAATTTATTTGACCGGCCAAAATCAAATAAATTGAACGGTTACGTAGTAAAATTGAATTTTCAAAATGGTCTATAAATTAGATAAGTTTCGCACGTTTTAATCCAATAACTAACATAATTTTTTTAAAAAAATAATAATTATTGCATATGTATTGTACCAAATAATAAAAATGATGATATTTATTCTTGTATAGTTTTAGTAATCAAATATATCTTTTTATATTAGCAAATTTATTTCTTCCCCGTTAAAATTAACTTTTGTTCTGCATCGAACATTATTTATTAGTTTTAATTTTATTATTGTCACTTTCCAATTATTTATGTAAACCATAAATTATAATCTTTTTTAAAAATTACAAAAACTATGTTGTACGATAGTATAATTGTTCATATATACCGTAATAGCGTAATAATCAATTAATGATAGTCAAACTATAGAAAAAAATTTATTTATTTTGGTGTTTTAGAGAAAAATATTCAATAAATATTTAAACTTTACGGTAATATATCAGCATTCGAGAATCTTAAAGGGATATATATATATATATAAAATTTTTCAATAAAGAAACTATTAATTACATTTGAACTATTTGATCTTTGGCCTATTTACAAATAGCCATCTAAATTTTAAATTATTATATTTACCATCCAAACCTTTAAAATTTTATAATCAACCACTTAAATTTATAATTTATCAATTTAAAATAACTACATAATCAACATGGTTGAAAATTAATAAAGAGCACATGTCCGCCATGCAAATAAATAATTGATCAATATTATCATTTTTATATGAAATAACTATAATAGAAAAGTTTTTTTTTTTTTTTTTTTTTTGACCCGTAGGTATTATATGTATCCCATTTTGAAATAGAGTCCTTTGCTCGTCACCATTGTTAGATATCTAATTTTTCAATATACGTGGACAACTTTCAGCCCTTACCCTTAAGCCCTCGTTTGGTTCGGATTAAGGGGTGGAATAATTCCTTAATCTCGAAATTATTCTCAAACACTCGTATTGGGAGTTGGAGTTAGCTAATCCATCCCAAATGGGCTATTTCAATAGTCCATTTGGGATAGAGTTACTAACCCCACCTAACCCCACTACTCCAACCAAACAAAATACTTTTACCCACTATCTTTCTTATCCCATTTATTTCAATCAAATACTATTTTTTACTATCCTGTACTAACTCCAACCCTTAACCAAACACAAAAATACTTTAACCCTGCCTTAACCCCGAACTTAATCCTATTCCTGAAATAACTAGTTTTACTTTAACCCTGAACCAACCGGTAGCTAAGATATTTATTTGGCAATAAAAAAACTAAAAATTTGGAAGCATTTCTTTTTTTGCTTCAAAGATTTTTTATTTTTTAATTTTTATTTTTTAAGAAGTTGTTATTCATTAGTTGGAATGACTATATAGCAAACTAAATAATTATAGCAATAAAAAAATTTATTTTGTCAGTAAATTAAATTATATAAAATTAGTATTTAAAAAAAATATATAATGGCAATCATGCCCAAATATGCCAAACTTTTAAATTTTCACAAACAACAACCTAATTTTTGTATCGCATTAACATCAATATGAACTACCGCTGGCCAAGAAATACATAACTAAAACGATATATTTCACAATTACATAGTCTCGAACTCCGGACCTTTTATACTCCATTTGGGAGTACCGGGTGAGAAACTGCCGGAGAAAAATTTGTTGTTTGTAAAAATTTGGTTAAGATATCATTTTAGCTAATGACAATGAAAACGAAGAAGCATACCTTCCCATAATTATTCCTCCAACTCGGCCTAGTGATATTAGACAATACTTTGAGAAAGTTTTAAACCTTCGTCCAAGTTGACTGAGAGCAAGTGTTACTTGTACATATTTTGTTTATTTTCGTAAAGAATAATTAATACATTTTGCAGATATTCGATTAAGACATGATATTTATAGTTTTATTAGAAAAATGAATTAAAAAGTATAGCTCTATATGCTTTTTAATCTCCTCATCTCCTTCCGACCCAGTAAAGTTAGATCGCACTCAATACTTTACAACAACGTACTATATCTATACCCAAAAAAAAAAAAAAATTAGAAACTATCTGGTTGCATACTATTACAAGTAAATTATGTTTTTTTTGGGAAATAAGTAGCACGCTACCCGCTTCATTCATTACGCTGACGAACCAGCTACACGTCAAGGCAACACGCCTGAGTGCTAAAAAAAAAAAAAAGAACTTCGAACATTTACATCTACAAAAAACACTACGGTCGACCAGACAAAATCTCGTCACAACACTTTGTCAACTGAATAATCTTGTGGGCTACTTGGAGGGGGTCTGGTTGGATATTTCTAAAAATCACACCATTCCTAACCTCCCATATAATCCACCAGCAAGCTAGCAGTCCGGAGGTAGTAGTACACGACCCCTGTGTTCCCTTCCTCGTCGTCCAACGGTCCCAGACTGTGGTCACGCCATCCAACCTATCCCCCAGCGGGGTGTTCTCCATGCTCGTCATCATTAGAAATCTTGAGAACACACACTGAGCGAATAAGTGGTCAACTGTTTCCTCTTCGGTCCCGCACAACACACATACAGTATTACCAATCTAGCCTCTCTTAACGAGGTTGTCTGTCACGCCCCGGGTTGCATATTCACCGGGCGCGCCGACAAATCCGCCGTATACAAAAGAATTTCTTTTGTATACGAAGCGTAGCCGCACTGCACGTAATAACATACAATGCCACAAACAAGAGCATAGAAATTTGAAATAAACTATAAACAATCAGGTAGGAAAAACAACCACTTTATATACATACAATCACAGATACAGAGTAACACTACTCGCTCTAGCGAGTTCAACTGTATGTACAAAAGTGTCCAAAACCAAAAACTGTCACTACCTGCAGGAGGGTCCTCTAACTCGGCACTCGACGGGGAAGGGCTCTAGCTCGCGACGCCCTTGCCTCGATCCGACTCAGACGGAGCAGCAGCCGCAACAGAAGGCCCTGCAACAACAGTGGAAGAAAGAGGGCGTGAGAACTACTATAAAAACAAGTAGTCCTCGGTGGGTACCGCCCTAAACACATCGGTCCACCCACTAAGTCTACTAAGCAAGAAAGTAAAAGAAGCCGGAAACACTCGACGGCTAACAAGCCCTATACTATCCCGCTCTAAACCACTTTACGTAGAACAAGTAAAAGCCGACCCAATCTTACGAGGACCGTGAAAGCACCCGTCCCGCACTGTCGAAGCAACACTACAACTACCCCGCAGGTAGCTAGCGGAGAGCAACCCACAACGAGGGCGGCCGACACCAACGCGAAAGCACTAAGCCGGACTCGAGCAAAGACTCGTGGGCGCGAACCAACCGAGTATGCAAGCGTATCTCTGTCGAGCTCAATCGCTCTCACAGGGCATAGTCAAGTACACGGGTCCAAGAACTAACACACCACGTGCCCTTGCCACAACCGTAACCACACAGTACACTGGGTCCCCCGTCAAACCCCCGACGGTGCCCGACAACCAGCACGACAAGACTCTGGTGAAAAGTAAGCTCGGCATCCCCAGCGCGAGCGTAAAAACAACTACACTACCCGAGTATCCATCGCACCCCCGCGGCGATGATACGGCACAGAACGGCTCCTAGAGCTAAATCTGGTAGTGTAGGCTAATGACGATCCAAAACGTGGTTTTCTCCTAAGTCAAAACCATAGTCCAACATGTATAAAACTAAGTACTTGCTAAGCATGCTCCAAGGTTCAGATATTCATATCGATTCCTGGCATTCAAGCTATCACATATTAGCATACTTAAACGAAACCGGAGTCTATACATGTTGACTATTTAAGCTTAGGAATATCCCGATGTAAACCCACCTCGATAGCAATCTCCTGGCAGCGAAGGGAGTGATCCAGGTCAAGGTGATCCTTCGCTGATCCGCCGAGGTCCGAAGTCTCCCGCTGCGAAGAGGCAAAAGCACGATTTCACGAAATCTGCCGGAAAACAGCGGCTGAGAAAAGCTTAAAGTTAACTAAGCTAACCTTATCCAAAATCAGCGAGTAAGGTCTCGAAATCTTCGCCTCGCAGTCAAGAATCCAACGCCGCAAGTTTCGACGCGATCCGACCTCCCTGCGCGGAGTACTAGCCAAAGTACCGACGGTCGACGCAGAATTCCTGCAGTTCAGCATTTCAGAATCTGTCGCAAATCCGAGACTCAGTAAAGATGGGTTCCGACTGAGCAAACCTTGTCCAAATCCAGCAAGTAAGGTGTCGTTGGAATCGTCTTGAAGTCGCGGATCCAACGCCCCAAGTTTCGTCGCGTTTCGACTCTCCTACACAGAGATATGGTCAAAACTCCGCGGGTCGACGGTGCTGCCAGCAGCAGTTCGAAAATCCAGGAAATAGATGCAACGGAGGGAAACTTGATGGGCTACTCACCTCCGAAAATGACCTAGGTCCGGCGCTAGGTCGTGGACAGCAGCCCCGCACGCGCACCCGGCTCCCTCGCGGCGTCACGTCGTCGAAAGCACACTGAAATCGCAAGTTGGCGCGTCGTCGTCGTCGTCGTCGTCGAGCTTCTCTCTTGGGCTCCTCCACCTCCCAGATCGCCTAGGGTAGCAGCAGCAGCAGCAAATGGAGAAGAAGAAGAAGAAGAAGAGGTCCACTCCCTCTCTCTTCTCTGCTGCAAGGTAAGGGGAGGTGAGGGTGATGTGACAAGTGCCAAAAAAGTCAAACTGCACCATACCTCTGCTTTGTACCGGTACAAATCCCTCCTTGTACCGGTATAAACAGGCAACCCGAGAGCATCTGCGCAGGGCTATACCGGTATGGCCCTGGTGGCTATACCGGTATAGCAACCATTGCTGTACCGGTATAGCAACCAACTTTGTACCGGTACAGCTCACAGAAAATCTACTATTTGCAGATTTTCGTGACACACGCTGCTCTCGCGTTCCCACGGGGCCCGTTTAGCGTCTATTTGGCGCTAACGCGACCCGGACTTGTCCCGACACTCTCCAGAGCTGTCGGCAAGCCTCAGGTGCAAAATCCAGGTCTCTACATTGTCAGCATTTAGGGGCCGCTTCTTAAGGACGAGCAAGCAAAACACTTTTACTTTTAGTGGAACTCGGATTCTCCAGATTTTGCTGCTTCTACCATCCCTTAGACCCCCATCGTTCAGCATCAAGTAGACGGATTTCACCGTAAACATCCCGTCTGGGCTCCATCTCCAGTTCACACTATCTGGTCGGTCCTCAAGTTTGAGGGTGGATAAACAATCCTTGAGTGCTATGTAGGAAGTAGTCAACCTGTACCCTGTGGGGGTAGTCCTACCACTAATCTTGCTCTAGTCCCACCCTTGTGTGGTCAGACAATCACTGATTTTGCATCTTTTGCAATGTGAGTTGGAATAGATTTCGGGGAAGGCCGATTGCAGCGTCTTTTCTCCACACCAGCGGTCGGACCACAAGTCGATGGAGTTGCCATATCCCAGTTTATGTGAGACCCCCCCACTTGAATATCTCGTTAAGTCTAAGGACACCTTTCCACCAATAGGAACTGGGCCGGAAGGATCTGCCCTCGTTAAGTGGTCTTCTTCTGCGATAGTACAGGTCGTGGATTAGTTTATTCCACTGTAGTTGTGGCTCCGAGAAGAATTTCCACCACCATTTGGTTAAAAGGGCATGATTCATCGTATCTAAATCCAAGACACCGAGTCCTCCCTCTTTCTTACTCCTGCAAACATTCTTCCAAGCGACCAGGCATCCTTTACCGGGTGCGTTGCATCCTTCGTTCCAGAAGAAGTCTCTACGTAGGGCTTCAATTCGCATAATAACCCATTTGGGTGCCTTGAACATTGACAAAAAATAAATGAGGAGGTTAGTTAGAACTGCGTTTACTAGGGTAAGCCTACCGCCTCTAGAAAGGAGTTTCGCTTGCCATCCGTCAATTTTACATTGGATGTTCCGGATGATACCCATCCAGTCCTCCTTAGAGGGGGGGCGATTAGCTAAAGGCAAGCCCAAGTACTTGGTCGACAGGTTCCCAACTTTACAGTTGAGTATAGACGCAAGTCTAGGCGCTTTCCCTTCCACCCGGCTAGTGTAGTATAGTTCAGGCTTCTCCTTATTGATTTTCAACCCTTAGGCCCATTCGAATAGTTGCCAGAAGAACTTGAGGTTTCGCATATATTTTTTCTTAGCCTCACAAAAGAAGAAAGTATCGTCCGCGTATTTTAAGAGAGATTCTAGTCTCCTCAAAGGGTCCAAGTCCTTTAATAAGGTTGTTGGATGTGGCTTTGTGTAGAGACCTGGAGTTTGACTGTGGGACTTGTTGACAACTCTGGTGAGTGTCGGGACAAGTCTGAGTCGCGTTGGCGCGAAATGGACGCCAAACGGACTCAGTGGGAACGCGAGAGCAGCTGGAAATTGGAAATCTGCGAAATAGCAGGTTTTCTGTCAAGCTATACCGGTACAAACTCTAGGTTGTACCGGTACAAACTTGATGGCTATACCGGTATAGTCACCAGGGGAATACCGGTATAGAGCTATGCAGATTGCTCTCGCATTGGCCCATTTGTCCCGGTACAAAGCGCCGCTTATGCCGGTACACTTTGGTAGGTGAGCTGTGGGCAGTTTGGTAATTTGCTACTTTGGTTTTGTCACCTGCCCTACTTAGCCTACACGTATGGAGAGAGAGTGAGAGGGACTTCTTCTCAGCAGCTTTTCCTTCAGCTTCTTCCTCTCCTTCTTCTAGCTGAACAGAAGCAAGGTGGAGGTGTTGGTGCTTGAAGCTTCGACGATGTCGCGCCGCGGGACCATTCTAGCTTATTCTCGACGACGTGGTGCTGCGAGGAGGTCGGCGAGCGTGGCGTTTCGCTATTCTCGGCCTTGCGTCGACCCTGCTGGGATTCTCTGAGGTGAGTTGATCGTCGGGATCACTTCCATTGCTATCACCTTCAACTATTTTCGAGATGGGTGCTGATTCTGCAGTTTTTCGGCGTCGACTCATAACGTTTTGGCTCGTTCTCCGCGTAGGAGCATCAGAATTCAGCGAAACTTGGTTCGCTAGATTCTTGACTTCGAGAGGAATCCAAAGAGCCCTTACTTGCAGGATTCGGAGAATGTTAGCTTGGTCGAACTTGATTCCTACTTCGCAGTTGTGATTTCTTGACAGAATTCTTAACTTTTGGATTTTCCTGTTGCCGATTTCGTGAGCAGGAGGATTGGAGACCCTTGGATCACTCCCCTGCACATTCCCTTGGATTGGACACGCCCTCTTTCTTTGTGGAGTTGTTTAGGTGAGTGTCGATCTTTGGAATTAAGTTGTTTAAGCGTAAAAGCTGAAATTGATGCTAATTAGTGGATTTTGGTTCTTAGAGCTTGGCGATAGCTCGGCTACTGGATTTGGAGGGTTCGTTGATCCAGCAAGGATTCCCGGAGTATCAATATCCTCTTCGCTGCTAGGAGATAGCGACCGAGGTGGGTTTTCATCGGTTTATTCCTAAGTATGTTGGAGTCGACGTGTATGACTTCGAGTATTAAGTATGCATCGATAGCTCAAATTCATGGATTACAGCATGTTTAAATCTGAATTTTTGGAGCATGTTTAGCAAGTATTTAATTCATACATGTTAGACTTGGACTTGACTTAGGAGAAAACCACGATTTGATTTTCATATGTATACACTACCGAATTTAGCTCTAGGAGGCGTGTTGTGTTGTATCGTCGCTGTGTGAGTGCGATGGATACCCAGGGTAGTGTAGGTTGCATTGACGCTCGTGCTGGGATGCCGAGCTTAGTTCACAGCTGAGTAGACTGTTTCGTGTTGTCGGGGACCGTCGGGGTGGACGGTGGGCCCGGGTTACTGTTTTGGTTTCAATTTGTGCCACGGGCACGTGACCTATTGGTGGTTAGACTAGTTGAACCCGGTTTACTTGACTTTGCTTTGTGAGAGCACAGATTGAGCTCGACAGAGATACGCTTGCATACTCGGCTGGGTCGCGCCCCCGAGTGCCACTCCGGAGTTAGGCTTAGTGTTTTTTGCGTTGGTGTCGCTGTGTCCTGGTTGGACTCGCTCTCCACTAGCTACCCCTGGGGTAGTTGTTAGTGTTGTTTCGACAGGCGGGACGGGTGTATCACAGTCCCTCGTGAGATTGGGTCAGGATTACATGTTCTACAGATAACTAGTATTAGAGCAGGATAGTACAGAGACATTTAGCTGTAGAGTGTTTCCAGCTTGCGTTTCTACTTTCTTGCTTACCCTGTAGACTTAGTGGGTGGACCGATGAGGTTTAGGGCGGCACCCACTGAGGACTACCTGTTTTTACAGTAGTTCTCACGCCCCTTTTCTTCCACCGTTGTTGCAGGGCCTTCGGTTTCGGCTGCTGCTCCTTCTGAGACGGATCGTGGCAAGGGCGTCGCGAGCTAGAGCCCTTCCCAACTGGTGCTGAATTAGCAGACTTCCCTACTGCAGGTAGTGTGTTCGTATTTTGGGAGCTATGTACATATTTGTGAACTCGCTGGAGCGAGTACTTTTGTATCGAGATTTTTGTATGTATATAGACTCGTCCTCTTTCTACCTGTTCAGTTGTTTTAGCATTTTCAGCTCTATGCTGCTGTTTGTAGCAGTGTATGTTATACAGGTACAGCTACGCTTCGTATACGGGGAAAATTTCTTGTATACGGCGGATTTGTCGGCGTGCCCAGGGAACAGTGCAACCCGGGGCGTGACACTTTGTACGTCATTCGAGCAAGGCATTCCGCCACCAGAAGAAAGAGGAACGGAGAGAGCGGATCACCCTGTCTGATCCCCCTCTTCGTCTTTATCCAATTGGTTGTGTCACCGTTCACCACAATAGCTGCCTTGGTGAAGCAAACGCAAAGCTTGATCCAGCTACACCACCTATCGTCAAAGCCCCACCAATCTAACACCATGAATAGGAATGGTCAGTTGATCATGTCGTAGGCTTTTTCAAAGTCTAGTTATAGATCTAATTATATATAGAGCCAATTCTACTCTTTGGATTAATGTATTAGCATCCAAATATTGCAATTGGGACCATAAAAAGAGGCACAATTACAACAAATGAAATTATACTCAAATTGGCGGCAATTCCAAACATAGTAGTTAAGAAAAGTAATTTAAAATAAGAGATAAGTTTTACTAATCTAATCAGCTTTTAAACAAAAAAACATATATGCATATTTTTATCCTACATTAGGGGTAATATCACCGCTCTATAAAATAAATTGATAGAATTTGTAAACACAATTTCTATCTGTGCATCTAGCTACAACACATCCTACAACATCCAACAAGATAAAAAGAAAAAAATTATAATTATTATAACTATTGTATCTCAAATGATAACTGGTCCCCAAATGCCTAATTCGAAATTCTGGCTTAGATCCATGCAAAATTGTGCCAATAATTAAGGCTTAATTGCGTAATTGGTCCCCAATCATTTTCCAAATTTTCAAATGATCATCAATCCTTTTTAAGCTTTACAATTAAATTTCTACTTTTCATCAATTGTTTCAATCAAGTCCTCTCCGTAACAACGAATAATTGCTTGGGACGCAATTGTACGCATTAAAAAGTTAGAGATCAAAGTGAAAAATGTAAATATAGGGACAAATGTGTAAGTAACTGAAGGATAAAAGAAAAGGTGGAGGGATGATGATGCAAATGTGGCTTGGGACAAGGAATTTTATTAAATTGGGGTGACACCAAATAAAATTGTAGAGAAAAATGGTAAGGGGGGCCCTCTTTTTTTTTTTTTTTTTCTTAAAAAATAAAAAAAATATATAAAAAGCAGGCCCCATTTTGTTATTTATATTATTATTATTGTCACTTTGTTATAATATTCTATTTGCAACACAGTTGGGAGGAATTAATTATTAATGAATTTAATTATTGTGTTAGGTGTTAATGGGTCGGGTTCGTAGTGACCCTATTTGCCACTTCAAGGCCGAGCTTGGTTGTTCCGAATTAATGTCGTGCGATTAAGCGAGCATTATTTCGTTTAAATTATTACTAAAATTGAATCTTATTCATTTCACCTGTTTTTTTTTTTTTGGATAAAATTTAAGTGCGAAGCTCGGCAGAAACATCTCATTGAGAAGTTTTCGATTCGCTGTTATGCGTCAGTTTTATTTTTATATATTCTCATAAACTTGTAGTCCTATTTTTAGGTTTAAGTATCAAAAAAATCTAACAAATTTTCGGATGAAAGTAAAATTAACACGTGTTAGAGAATCGAAGCTCCACAATGAGGCGTTATTGGGGAGCTTCTTGCTGATGTTTTGTCCGGTTTTGTTAGTTAATTATATCTTATTTTTAATTTGGTTTGATTCGAACTGACAAATTTAAAATTAAAAATATTAAATAAACCAAATTTATAAATTTTTAGTACTTTAACACATTTCAATAGTTAGAGAGTTTAACTACTGTTGTATTTTTCAACACAAGAAATTTTCATGTTCGGATATTCTGAGGAATGCGAGAATATGGACGGAGCTCACCTTCAGGCTCATCTTATTCCCAATCAGGCTACTATTAATTCTTTTTCACGACCAAACACCATATGTTGGGTGGATGGTGCCCGGAAGGAAAATCACTTGGGCGGAATTGAATATTTAGTCGTTGAAGGGAATGTGGCCGTTTATTGTTGCGCAACATCTTCCATCGAATCAGAAAGTGCTCTTTCTGCTGAGATACAAGCATGTATTGTGGCGGTCAACTGGCTTCTAAATAATCGGCCTAATATCAAGTCCTCAATTTAAAAAGATTCGACTACTATCAAGTGCTCAATTTACATATATAGATTCGTTCCTGCTTGTTTAAGGAAGACCAACATATTCTGATTTCACTACAAGAAGTAGAGAGAATTTCTTTACTTAGACTCCTTTTGAAGTCCAATAATAATATTCTCATATGGTGGTGTTCTACATATAGTTCTTTTTCACAATGTGTAGATAAAGCTAGCTAAATGGGACCTTGTCTTCCAGGCAACTCAGACTGTTTAATTATCTTATGGAATAAATACCTTACGGTGTTCTTTTCAAAAAAAAAAAAAATAAATTATTGTATTCAATGTAAGGATTACATGATAAATTAATTATACTTGTATTACTCTATAGTTGTTTAATATTTTTTTATTCCAACAAAAATTTTCTATTCAAATTGCACTAATAATTATTTTAATTTAGTTTAATTGGATTCATCGTTATAGTTCAATTTGATCCAATTCTAAGAACAGCTTAAAAAATGAAACTGAACGAAGCATTAGTGCCGCGTAAATTGTAGAAAAATTATGGAATAGTGGTGATCATAAAAAATTATATACTAAATTTAATCACCTTTTTGGACTGAGTCGTTGGACCAAACTTTTATAAAACTGATCTTATAATTATAAAAAATATAAAAAAATATAAAACTTATCTCAGGATTTTCATCTATCGCCCATTTTGATTTCGCTGTATGATCTCTAAAATTTTTTGATTTAACTATTAATCTTTTAATTTATTTAATTTGAATTAATTAGTGACTTTTTAACCTTGAAATTTGATTTAACATTACAAATTTAATTAGTATATTTTATTCAATCGATATAATAAATTTATTAAAATAAGTAATTGGCTTAAATTTTTTTATCAAATGATCAGTAAATAATTAAAATCAAACAAATTGAAATGTTAGATCGTAAAATCAAATTTTAAAAAAGTTCAAATAGTCAATAATTTGTATACATTTTATACTCTTACAAAAAGCTCTCTTAATATTATTATTATTATTATTATTATTTTGGTGAAAACGGCGCTTTTGGTATCTATTTCTCGAAATGAAAGCGACCCCCTCTAGATCCAATTATAATATGATTAAGGAGTATTTATCAAGAAGATATTTAATTGTTTTATTGAGAGTAACACCTTTCAATGAGTCTTTAAATGTGACTACATTGTGTGTATCCTTTTGATGGATTTTACAATATAATGTCGTTCGCCAACGCCCAGTTTTCTACGCCCAAATTTTAATACATAAATTATGAACTTCAAAACTAACAAGCACAACGCATATATGCTCCATCATGGTATTTTTATTTTCTCCTTTAATTTTCAAACTCGATGTTTTTTATTTTTTTTATTTTTATTTTTTCTAATACAAAATTTGAGAGTTACAATTAGACTAGTAATCTCTATTCATACCTGCATGTACCCTACGTAGATTACATGCAAATTTGTAGGTATGCCTACTATTTTTCCTTATCCAAAAAAAATTATGGTAGAGGTGTTTGGTTTGATGTAATTATAAATAAAGTATATTTAGAGATGCATGCAGTTGGAAATACAACAATTATAACTATATGAATTATGTTTGGTTGGATTTAGTAGAAAATACTGCAAGTATAGATAATTTGTTTGGTTGCATGCAGTTGAAAAATAATTTTTAAAATTTTATTATTTTATATATATGATGGTGTGATTACCTCTAATGTAAAAAATAATAATAATTTTTGTTTAAAAAATATTAAGGAGGTAAGCATACCTTTTATATAAAGTTACTCTCTCCAACTGCTGAGTTGGGCTATGATCAATTTGGGCGTAGTTCGAATTGCTGTATTTGGGCCTCCTCCTGCAGTTCCTATTGCAGCAGTTGAAGTTAAATATATCAAACAAAACCTAAAATTTATATTTACATGCAATTGCAACTGCACTGTAGTTGCAACTACATGCAATCAAACGGCCCCTTAAGTTGGGAGCATTTTTTAATTAATAAATATATTATTTTAATAATATTAATTTTATAATCATGAAAATTTTTATTAATTCTGTATAATAAAAATTTGGGATAATAAAATATTTTTATACTATATAATTTATGAAAATTTTAGGGATGAAACGGAATTTTGTGGATAACCCGCATAACCACCAGCTAGGGGTGGAAACGAGCCGAGCTCGAGCGAGCTTACCTCAGCTCAAGCTTGGCTTGAAATTAATTTCGAGCCTAAATTTAGGCTCAAGCTCGGCTTGAAATTAATTCGAGCCGAGCTCGAGCGAGCCTAACTTCAGTCGAGCGAGCTCGAGCCTAAACGAGCCGCTTGAAATGTTTAACATCGTGCAATCTATAATTTAATTTTTATAAAACATTATCTCAAATTTGATACAAAAAATATCTAATAGTTCAACATATAAAATGAATGCATAAAATAAAATATTATAATATTATAAAAATTAGAAAATATAATTAACGAGCAAGTGAAAAAGAGAGAGAGCAATTAGAGTAGAATTTTCTTGATTTAATTTTGTGGGCCTAATAATCTAAATTCTATATAGATATAATTAAAATACATAATATACATTATTTTATATAATTAAAGTATATATTATATATAATTATATATAGAGAGAGTTAAATTTGTTTATATTGTTTTGAGTATAGATCCATTTATACTAATCGTTTTCGATCGTTGGATTTATTCTTTTAACTATTTCAATCCTAGGGACCACTATCATCCTAATCGCACATCAAACAATGAAAATTTATAAGTATAAAGAGATCTATACTTATAAGAGCATAGTAGTCCTATACTATATTATAATATTATACATATATTTAAACTACTATATTATATTAATAGTGCAAATGGCTTGCTATTAGGTTTTCGGCCCTTGTATGAAGGGATGGGCGGTCAGGATAATAGTAGCCCCCTAGGGTTCAGTAGGTGGCTAGTTGAATAGTGTAATCTAACAGATGAAATTGGCCAAAGGGGTAGATCCAACGGAAGAAACTCGAGAATACCAAATACTTGGTACTATCGGTAGTACGATGGTGAACTCTATATATATAGGTAAATCTAACGATAGAAAACTCGATTGCACAAAATGCTCAGTACTATCAATAGTATAGATAGTATAGTAGCCGGAATATATAGAGAGAGAGAGTCTGGCTACTATATTATCGATAGTATAAAATGCTTAGTGTTATCGAATTTTATACCGTTAGATCTAACCCTCTTACCATTTTCACCCATTAGATTATACTATTCAACTAATCTCCCACTCAATTTTAGAGAATCACTATCATTCTAACTACACATCTCATCATCCAATGACTGAAAATCTAACAGCAAGTGGTTGGTATTATTAATGATATTGTAGACTATATATATATATATTCGAGCTTTCGAGCTTTTCGAGCCTAATTCGAACGAGCCTAGTAATACTCAAGCTCGGCTTGAAATTAATTTCGAGCCGAGATTTAGGCTCAAGCTCAGCTTGGAATTAATTCGAGCCGAGCTCGAGCGAGCCAAATATCGAGCCGAACGCGAGTCGAACACGAGCCGGCTCGCTCGTTTGCCAGCCCTACCACCAGCTCGTCCGTAGGCCAATATGGATAATGATGTTAACTACTCGAAAATTTAGGAATGAGTTTTACCTACGTCCATATTGTTAGGTTTTACTGGGCTTTGCTGTAATTTAAAACTTATTAAAATCACTTGAGGACCCCATAATTGTTATTGGGCCTCTTGGGAGTCCAACTTGATTTTTCATGTGTGATGTTTAGTCCCACATCGGAAACCCAAAGGGTGTTTATGGATTATATATAGTACTTTGTTCTCAAGCTAATTGCTTGAAAGAAAATGAGAGTTATGCTCTCGTTTATATACACACACAGCACGAGCAAGAACCGAGCGTGCAGTTCCTCCACCCGTTTTGTTTTATTTTTTATTTTACGATTTTATCTTTATCTTAATCTTAATTCTAATACTTATCCTTAGTTTTATTTTTTATTTTTCGATTTTATCTTTATCTTAATCTTAATTCTAATACTTATCCTTATTTTTAGGCTTATCTTGTTCTACTCGGATTTGACTGAGTATAGGGCGAGGTTGCACGAGTTAATTACAATCTACAATTACTCGAGCATACAAAAAGCTTGCTTTCCGCCGAGTTTCAAATTTTCGCCGAGTTTTCTTTTACTGGATCTAAAGCTGGTTTGGTTCATCTTGTGCCACCTTGGAAGCATGCCGACGGGGTGGAATGTGGTCGTTCTATCGCTATGAGTAATTGCCGGAAAGCCTCGCACGTGGAGGGGCAATTTCGCTTTTAGGACAGTGCTCTGTACACCTCGACTCACAGGTCTTATCTAAACTTTTTATTTACAGTATTTGTTAATTAATTTTTGTTTTCGAAATTTCTCTAAATCTGAAATTGAATTTTTGAGTTCTTTTTAAAGAATATTATAATAAAAGATCGGAAAGATTTTTCCAACAATCCATATGACCCGCAGGTATAATAACCTGCCCAAAGTTACCAAACCCGCCTGCATGCTAGGTCTAGATAGAATATATATAAATCGCATCAGCAATATTTATTTGAAAACTGTTGCGAGCCGAAGTCTGAGACTGTTGACCCAGTCAAAAGTCTCCTTTGGGAAGGGAGTCAGGAGAGGGTCGGCTCCTAATGATGACCTTCGAATGCGCCCAAGACAGAATCAAGTGATCGGCTGAGAAGGGATCCGTTCAGCCGAGTCCGAACATTCGAATTTATATTACTAACTCGACTGAATGAGCAAAAAAATAGTAAAATTTACTGTAACTAACAAGAAATCTATCTAAACAGACTACTAAAAAAGTAAGTGCGGAAAATAAAGAATTGGAAGTACGGTAGTCTCTTGTATGCGAAAAGATGTCTCGTGTTCTATTTATTTATAATAATTATGTCTGCCATTATTTACTTAATCTTTATAGTGGGAGTGTATATATTTCTGCCACATTCTCATCTTTTCAGATTGTGCTTTGCCCATTCCTCCCCACATCTTCAGCCATGTCCAAAACTAATTTTCTGTTTTAGATGTTCTTTTGTTAACTTCAGGTGTATCACGTATGGCTTTGCATGTGGTTCTTATATTCTGTCTACGTGGTTCAAACTGTTGTTCCGTATGACGCTAAGAATAAAATAACAAATATTTATTTATTTTTACTTTTTGTTAAAAAAAATGTTATTTACCAATAACTGTTGGCCTTCTTGACGCGCGGATGCATATATGTAGTGGTACTCTGATGAAATTTATGTATACAAGGTTTTCTTCAAAATTGAGTACAATTATGTAGAGGGTTTTTTGAATTTCAATGAGCCTTGTTTTAAAAAAAAGAAGAAAAGGAATCAAGATGGATCCAATCTAGGGTTAGAGACAAAGTAGACAAGCCAAACATGTGTAAAAGCCTTTAATCTTTTCTTCTTCTTTTTTTTTTCCTATGTGAATTCTCATAGACAGAAACCCGGCCTGTATATAGGCCAGTCCTTGGCATTGAAGATAACACAGTTGTGTATAAATGAAAGACCTACATATTGTGCTCAATCTATATCCGGATTCATGTTTTTATAATAGATATGCATATTGATTTAGGTATCAAACAAATACTAAAAGTCAAATTCTTATCTTTTAAAACGGTAAAAATACATATCAGTTACTAAGTAGTTATTGCATATACAAATTCAAGCTAGACAATAAAAGATCCTCGCTCATATCTGTTGGCTTAAAGGGGAAAGCATACACCCTTGCTTTGTGGCGGAAGGTCAGGCTAGGCTTAGTCACGTTCGAAATGGCGGGAGGTCGGACTGAGTTGAGTTATGTTCGAAGTGGCGAGTGACTGATTGGGCTGAGTCGCGATCTAGATTCATGGGCGCTGTATCTATACGCTTTAAGTGAATTGATTTTATCTTTCTAACAACTTGAGTTTTTGGAATTGATGATTAGCGCCAACGATCCGACAATATCTAGTTCTTTCGGAGTCAAATTGGATCGGTTGTTGTCCAACCCATTTTCACCCCTAATATAAAAAAAATGATGCAATATAGAGTGGAGCACCAGTAGGGATGCAAACGGATCCGGGTTCGTGGAGCTCCCGCCCCGATCCGCCCCGACGGGAGCAGTAAACGGGAGGAAATAAACGGATTCGGGGCGGGAAACGGGGCGGATTTTACGATCCAAGACGGATTCGGGGCAGGAAACGGGAGAAATTTTGACCCGCCCCGAATCCGCCATGAATCCGCCTCGCCAATATCCGCCCCGAAATTATTTTTATTTTAAATATATATTTTTAAAAAATAATATGTTTACAAAAAAGTTTAAAATACAAATAAGTTAGTACTCTCATTTCTAATGTATTTGAAATTTTTTAATTTTATTTTGAATTGTGATTGATGTTTTTTATTTTTATAATTAATATTGTTAAATTATATATATATAATATTATTAAAAATTATTATTTTATTGTCACGCCCCGGGACATTTTAGAGTATAGAAACTGCGGAATTTTTTTTTTTTTTTAAAACCTTGACCCCCAAGGACATGACAGACCTGCCACAAATACAGAGAGACCACTGTACACACGGACAGAGTCTCCCCTGTATTTGCACGGCATCGCACAAGTACAAGGAGTCTTTTACAATCATACAACCACAACAAAGTATACAGATATTAATTCCAATCAACATACACATATTCACACCATTCACCACAGGTTCATTCACATTTACCTTTGTATATAAACAACATCTATCTTTTGAAATGTTCCCTACTCGGGCACGGGTTTTGAAACTCTAAGTTATAAAATTCCTTTTGAAAACCTTTTACAAACTGTTTCCACACGGAAACTCTTTCTTTGAAAACACTACCACGAGGGGTAAAAATCTTTTTTTTTTTGAAATGCTACCACGAAGGGTAGGAGACAGTTTAATTCACAAAACATGAGTTCTTTCATAAACTTCCAAAAAACCATTATAAGTCTCAATCCAACACTAAAGTAGAGCTAGAACTGAACCATGATGTACTCTAAGTAATAAAACGAGAAAGGTAAGGAAGTAACCGATACTGGTAGGAGCTAAGCGTACTCTAGACCCGCTCCTCACTTTCTTTGTCCCACTAAGACACCGCAACGTCACACGAAAAAGAAGGCGAGGGTGAGAACATGTAAACATGTCTCCCCCTCTATGTGGATACCTAGCGGAGATAGACACAAGAGGAGATAATATTAGTAATACAGTAGCTATGATAAACAAGTAAAAGGAGAGAGATATATAAATATTAAACAACAGCTACTGTATGTATGCATCGAAAAGTGATAAAGTAAAATACCCAATCTGAAATCTGTTGCTCTGTTGGTCCTCAGACCTCAAGCCTGTAGCCCCTGTATCTCAAAACCTGCATTCAACCCAAGGTAGCCTATGGGCTCACGGGTCGAACCTCTGCGACCACTTTTAGGAAAGAACACCCCGGCGGTGGATCGGACACTTTGTGTTCGTGATATGCGCTCGAGTCCTGGGCGATCGATGCTGTTATGCTCAAAAACCATACGTCAGCAACTAGCTGACAATCCCGTCCCTAAAGGGACATCGACCCCTTTTTGGGTCATCAAGTAAACTCGCCGACCACGTAGGTCACAGAAGCACTGAAACAAGCCGACCGAACAGTCATCGAAATCGAAACAAAGCGGACCGAACAGTCCCGTAACAAGCCGACCGAATAGGTCACCGAAAAAGCGTAAGAAAGTACCGCAATCGTCAACTAGGATGGAACAACTCATCATCCTCTCAACTGTATGCGAGTACTACTCAAGGAAACACAAGAACTGACCACTCAGGTCAACTAGGATGGAACAACTCAACAACCTCTCAACTGTATGCAAGTACTACTGAAGGAAACACGAGAACTGACCAACTAAACAACAAGGTCACTGAGTATACTGAAGTAGACTGACCGAACAGGTCACTGATGTCATAGGCTGACAAGAAGCAAACTACTCTACTCCTACACATGGTACTAAGCATGGAAACACTGAGTAGAGTAAAGCGTAACACAAAGGTGCAAGATATATCAACGATAAAAGATATGAATAGTAAGGTAGAAGGAACGTCACGGCGTGTACCCTTTGTACGGACGTCGGATCGAAGTACCCACCCTGTACGACGTAGAAGAATCGTCGTGGAAGTAAAGCGGCCGGACCTACGAGAGGGTCCACCGGGTTAGTATCTAACCCACTAACACAAAACACTAATAGCACAACTCACAACTAATCCCACGGAGATTGGTTTTCCGAACCAAATACCGTAACTCACCGAAAGTCCCGTAAACCACACAGGGACTCCGCCGGGACCCACGAACCGTCCCGAAAAGCACCGACTCGTGTCACGAGTTACCCGCTGCCATAAAACACTCCTAATTGGATGTTTTGGCAGCAAATACAAGATAACACTACAATACAATTATCGTCGGATAATTGTACGAATACGGGTTCCCGAAAGTGTCTATTTCGACACCGGAACCAACCGTCGCTCACCCGTCATTTCTAAACCCTCGAAATGACGCGAGTGACTAGCCAACAAGGCTCAGCGATACCGTAAATAATCCCTAAGAATTGTCGGAAGAAATCCGAACCGTAAACACGTTTCGAGTCGGCGAATTTTTGAAAAACGCTCCGAAAATCACTTCTTATTTTCTGTAAATATTTAGGACCTTGGACGATCAGTCCAGAGGTTACCCGCAACATTCCTACGCTGTCTACAGTGACCACGAAATTCTAAATTGCATAAAAGTCCCAGAAGCTCCATAAAATCGCATCATTTCATGCGATTTAGGGCTACTATGAGTCATGCACGCAAACCAGTGCACCATAAATTCCGAAATCGCACTCTCTGTAAGTCTTCGACATGCTGAAGACCGTGCTCACCTTTCGGAGCACTTTCGGTCACTGTAGAACTCGCACGAGCGACGCGAAGTTCTGTAAACAGCGCGCACAGCGCAAAAGGTACACTTTTCCCGCTAATCGAGGCATCAAATGCCTAAGCGGAGGTGAGCATCGCGTTCAGCACGAAAAGGCGATGACCGTGCTCACCTCACTTGGTCGAAAAGACCAACAGTAGCCTCGGGAAACGTGCCCAAAACCCTAGACTAGGTGCTGTTAATAAATCACAAGCCCTTACCTTAACCGAGAGCTAGGGTTGGCCGCCGGCGACTTGGCGGCGGTCGGTCCGGCCGAGACGGAGCGCCGGGTCGGAGATGGCCAAGAAGGTCTGGCGGCGGTGGGAGGCGGCCGGTGGCGCGGCGGAGGAGATCCACTCCTCCCTCCTCCTCTCGGGTTAGGAGGCGCCGGCGGCACGGCGGCCGGGGACGCCGGACGGCAGCTGGTCCCGAGAGGAGGCCGAGGGAAGCCGATGCTTCCCTCGGGAGGCGGCGCGAGATGCCGGAAGCCGAGGGTGCAACCCTCGTGCTGCACCGAAAGCGGCGGCGGGGTTGCTCGCGCGCGGCCGGCGGTGTCTGGGAAAGCCGGGAAAGGCGCGCCGGAGGTGGCCCGAGGTCGGAAGAGGTCGGTGCGGCCGCGTGGGGGTGGCGGCGGCGCGCGGTGGCGAGGCGGCGGAGATCTCGGCCGCCACAAGGCTCTCGGGTTAGGAGTTCTCCGGCGATGTCGCGGCGGCCGGAGGAGCTCGGGCGCGGGGATCGGCCGAAGAGGACGAGGAAGGTGATGCTCCCCTCGGAGGTGGCGGCAACGGCGGAAGTCGAAGGGGCTCGGTCGCTGCCCGAGCGGCCCTCGGGCGGCCGCGGCGCGTGGGCGGCGCTGCGTTGTGCAGGGACGGCCGGGACGGCACGCCGGAGGTTCCCGGTCTTGGGGAGGTCGGGGCACCCGAGGGAAAGCGGCGGCCGCGCGAGGATGCGAGGGTGCTCCGGCTCGATGCAGGTGATCAAGCACCGCCGCGGGAGCAACAATGGCGGCGGCGACGCCCGGGACGGCGGCGGCCGGGGGCGGGCGCCGGCGATCCTCCTCGGCCAGGGCAACCCTCCAGAGCAGCTTGACGCCTTCTCGGTCCTTCCCTGGAGCAGTGGAGGAGGAGGTGGCCGAGGAAGATGGAGGAGGAGCTCGGGGAGGTTCTCCGGCGGCCGGAGGAGCTCGCCGGAGGTGGGCGGCGCGCGGGAAGGCAGATGAAGGGTAGGAGGTGGCTAGGGTGGCTGGGAGTTGAAAGGGTGGCTAGGGTTAGGGTTAGGCCCATGAAACCCTAAAATCATGTTTTATACACTAATGCAACTTTGCATTTAAGCCCTCCACTTCACTCTGTTGTCTTTCTAGTCCCTGCCAGTGGATGAATTTTGCGCATAAGACCCTCCACGTTCAAAATCACGCAATTCGGCGCATAAAATATAGCGACTCTTCGCATTCCACCGTTATGCGATTTTTGCCTCTTCGCGTTCTTTTCGCGATTCCCGGAGATCCGTCCGTCGGATTCACGATCGGATCGTGCCAGCGCGTTCAGCGCGTCGAGAACATCGAATCTAGCCTTTTACTTTGTTTGATTTGGTCTCGGATTCACGAAGTATCCATTCTCCTTATTTTCTCCATAAACTATTTATTTGATTATTTAGGTCAAATCGTTCAAAACCCTTTTTCTCGATATCCGTGCATCAGAACCCAATTCCGTCAGTGCCATTGGTTCCAAAACAGTCGAGCCGTTCGAAACGAGCTATTGAAGTCATATTATCGGAGTTCTGTACACACCTGAACCCATCCTCTATTCCCGGCTCATCCGGTAAACTAGAGTTACTATTCACTTACGTCATTTTTCCGGTCGCGTAACTTTTCGTTTTAGCTCGGTTTCGCTTTGAAATTTGACGTGTGCTCTTATAATACAATTACACACGATTCACCGTCTCCAAATATTTTATTTCTTGTTGGAAAAATGCCGGTTATTACATCATTCCTCCTTATAGGAAGTTTCGTCCCGAAACTAAGTCAAGGATCCCTCATAAACAAATGCGGATAACGCTCCCGCATAATAGACTCAAGGCTCCCACGTAGCTTCGCGCTCATCGTGGTTCTCCCACTGAACCTTCACATACGTAATGCTCCTGTTTCGCGACTGCTTTACTTCACGTGCCAAAACCCGCAATGGAGCCTCATCATAATTCAGATCCTGCCGTAAGTGTATAGACGTCAGTCTGATGACTTTGGACGGATCTGGAATATACTTCCGAAGCATGGACACGTGAAAGACATTGTGCACCCGGGCGAGACTCGGAGGTAGAGCCAACCTGTACGCTACCGGACCAACACGCTCCAGGATCTAAAACGGTCCCACAAATCGCGGACTAAGCTTGTTCCGCAGACCGAACCGCTTGATCCCCCCGTATGGCGACACCTTGAGCAGCACGTGCTCACTGACCAGAAACTCTAGGTCACGCCTCCGCTGGTCCGCGTAGCTTCTCTGTCGACTCTGTGCAGTCTGAAGTCGATCTCTCGCAATGCGAACCTTCGCCTCCGCATCCTCCAATAAGTCAGGCCCGATCAACCGGCGTTCTCCGACATCGTCCCAACAGATAGGGGACCGACATCGACGCCCATACAAAGCCTCGTACGGAGCCATCCCGATGCTCGCCTGGTAGTTGTTGTTATAGGCGAACACCACCAGGGGTAAATAGCGAAACTATCCATCGCCATAATCTAGGACACATGCGCGGAGCATGTCCTCGAGAGTCTGTATGACTCGCTCCGATTGTCCGTCGTTTTGTGGATGGAACGCTGTACTGTAGTTCAGCTTCGTACCCATAGCCTGCTGCAAGCTCCTTCAAAAATAGGAAACGAAACGAGTGTCCCGATCAGATACGATCGACACTGGCACACCATGCAGTCGGACGATCTCGTCGATATATCACTGTGCCAGTCGATCACGGAACCACGTCGTATGCATCGGCAGGAAGTGAGCCGATTTCGTCAGTCGATCACTACAACCCAGATCGCATCATGGCCTCGCTGTGATCGAGGCAAACCAGTGACGAAATCCATAGTAATCTGCTCCCACTTCCATACGGTATCGGGAGTGGTTGCAGCTTCCCTGCCAGTCACCGATGCTCGGCTTTCATCTGTTGACAAGTCAAGCATCGAGCCACGTGCTGAGCCACATCCTGTTTCATTCCAGGCCACCAAAAGTTTTGTTTCAGATCGCGGTACATCTTGGTCCCGCCTGGATGAACAGTGTAAGGGGATCGGTGCTCCTCGGATAGGATATCGCTCCTCAACTCCGAGTCACTCGGCACGCACCATCTGCCCTTAAAGCGCAAAAACCATTCAGTGTGGATAGTGAAGTCCCCGAAACTTGACCAGGTACCCTCCATAATCAAATTGGATACTGCTCCGCCAATGCGGTATCACTTTTGAGTACTGGTCAATCACACTTCCTTGTGTTTGGACAGAATCAATATTCCGAATAGGGAAAGGATAGGACTTCGGTCCCACCTGGACAAGACTAGGGTAAATTTTCCAACCCACATCTACGGATCAAGATTCACTGGAATCATATCCATCTTATAACCTGCGGACAAAGATAGTCCCGCGTCCAGAACAATCCGATCCCATCTTGCAAATTCTGAGATATTAATTCATCCCTCAGGATTGCTAGGTCCACTCAACTTTGGTCCGCATAGTCGTACTGATTCGACTACATTGATAGTTTACGTAAAAAGTCACAAAACGACTCCACAAGTCCGGAGTAAAATCTCAAAGGCCGAAAGGCACACTCCGACTAGCCAACAACGTCAACCTGCCCACTACGAGCACATACGAAACGTCGTTCAAACAACTATAGTCAAATCACTTACCTCGGAGACCATCGTCTCACTCTAGTCACTACACAAGTCGAAATCAAAACCTCGTCAAGCGAAAACCACTTTTGGCATTCGACAGTCCTAGGTCCAAGACCTCACTTTCCACCTGACCCAAAAGGTCCAACTGACAATACGAATTGAGCTCGACAATTTATTCGCTCAATAACACCGATTAACCAACGTAGGTTCCATGCAAGTCCATCACTTGATGCACAGGATTGCCAATCGCACTATGCGTTACTAACCATCGGTGATGCTCAACATCCGTCTCCACGAGACTGCGCCATTTCTTTGTCCTACCGGGACCCTAGCGATCAATATTCCGAGCAACACCAAATACTTGTCTCATTGAGACCCAGGCGCACCTGTCACCACTTGATCGGACAAGCATACCACTCCTAGATTTGCACAATTAATTTGAGAAGCAAACCCTAACCATTATCACATACGGTGACTATCAAAGCCGACACCAGGCTTGAGTCACTTAATAACTGTGATTTCGAACCTCTCGCCAAACAGACTCGAACTAGGTCAAAACCATCTGCAGTGATGATGAATCAACTGCACAAATTTGCCAGGGAATAACCCAAGGCTCGCTACGTGGTCAGAGATGACCAACACTCACGAGTTTCCAAGACAATCTAGGGCATACATCGACCCAATCTATAAGTCCCCAGATAGGGAAAGGATATTTCGTTCGACTTTCGACAGTACATTGTCTGCAGCCAATGTACTTATCAAAAGAAAAGCGAAATATCTAAGATCCACTACCAACAACGAGTTGGAAGCGCGACACGACGAAGTATCAAACCATTTGATACCTCAACACTGAACCGAATCCGTTGAACATCGGTTTGCAAGCCGATATATGAGGACAGATCGACTCTAGACCGACTCACTGGGAGTCACATAGCTTTCAACCTTTGATAGCTACTCGCGACACTAAACCGCAAACCGTACCAACTAGGCTTAGGAAATGATTTCGGAACCGATTTTTGCACCACAACGAGCTATACCCAAAGCTCCGAGGACTCAGACGATACCTTAGAGTAACTCGAGTCAAGACGGGTCCTAACAAACCATACACTATCCTATGACACACCAATTTAGGTGTTAAAATACCTGTACACGATGTAGGCCTCAACGGAAACACGACGCGCAGCGTGTCGGTCAGGCTCTAGCACGCGTCAATTTGACGTATGAACTCGTTAAAGGTCGAAGACTTGAGCTGCCGATTCCATCGGCAACAAGGAGTAGGCGTCACAACACTACCCAAAGAAGCTGAAAGCAACACCAATGTTGCGATCGTCTAAACCCGGGCTACACCCAAGTAACCCCACGAAGTCGCGACCAGTAACGGGTCTAAATCTAGTCTCGTAGAGACACTCGCGATAGCTCTCGTGTCAAAAGTAGGAATAGTGGCCCAGGGCGTCAGTAGTCTAAGCCCGATATCACTGGCCTTTCAGGGCCCACCTGACCGAAATGGCCACACACGGGGGACTTCACCCCGCCATTCGATGTCCAAAAGAAGCACCGCCACTACTCCCCACTTAGACACCTGCTTATGCGAAAATCGTAACACATACCGAAAACACCGTGCACTCGAAGTTTATCGACTCGACATGCACACCGGGACACAAGTCCAAACCCCGCACTCACGTGCCTATGTATCGCAAGTCTTCCTAAGGTCAACCTAACCAATGGTTCAGTTCTTTTCATTTTCAGTTCAATTACTTTTCAAAACAACCTGTGAATGGTGTTGTGGTTGTAACTTTTCTCTGATACCATTTTAATCATCACGCCCGGTCATTTTAGAGTATAGAAACAAATAAATTTTTTTTTTTTTTTTTAAACCTTGACCCCCAAGGACATGACGGACACTTGCCACAAATACGGAGAGACCACTTTGTACACACGGACGAGTCTCCCTGTATTTGCACGGCATCGCACAAGTACAAGGAGTCTTTTACAATCATACAACCACAACAAAGTGTACGAGATATTAATTCCAATCAACATACACATATTCACACCATTCACCACAGGTTCATTCACATTTACCTTTGTATATAAACAACATCTATCTTTTGAAATGTTCCCTACTCGGGAACGGGTTTTGAAACTCTAAGTTATAAAATCCCTTTTGAAAACCTTTTACAAATTGTTTCCACACGGAAACTCTTTCTTTGAAAACACTACCACGAGGGGTAAAAATCCTTTGTTTTTTGAAATGCTACCACGAAGGGTAGGAGACAGTTTAATTCACAAAACATGAGTTCTTTCATAAACTTCCAAAAAACCATTATAAGTCTCAATCCAACACTAAAGTAGAGCTAGAACTGAACCATGATGTACTCTAAGTAATAAAACGAGAAAGGTAAGGAAGTAACCGATACTGGTAGGAGCTAAGCGTACTCTAGACCCGCTCCTCACCTGCTGTCCCACTAAGACCTGCAACGTCACATGAAAAAGAAGGCGAGGGGTGAGAACATGTAAACATGTCTCCCCCTCCCAGTGGATACCTCGCGGAGATAGACACAAGAGGAGATAATAGTAGTAGTACAGTAGCTATGATAAACAAGTAAATGGAGAGAGATATATATATATGAAACAACAGCTACTGTAAGTATGCATCGAAAAGCTGATAAAGTAAAATACCCAATCTGGAATCTGTTGCTCTGTTGGTCCTCAGACCTCAAGCCTGTGCCCCCTGTATCTCAAAACCTGCATTCAACCCAAGGTAGCCTATGGGCTCACGGGTCGAACCTCTGCGACCACTTTTAGGAAAATAACACCCACGGGTGGATCGGACCTTTGTGTTCGTTATATGCGCTCGAGTCCTGGGCGATCGATGCTGTTATGCTCAAAAACCATACGTCAGCAACTAGCTGACAATCCCGTCCCTAAAGGGACATCGACCCCTTTTTGGGTCATCAAGTAAACTCGCCGACCACGTAGGTCACAGAAGCACTGAAACAAGTCGACCGAACAGTCAACAAAGCTGAAACAAGCGACCGAACGGGTCAGCGAGAAAGCGTAACAAGCCGACCGAATAGGTCAGCTGAAAAAGCAGTAAGAAAGTACCGTAACCGACCAATCAGTCAACTAGGATGGAACAACTCATCATCCTCTCAAGCGTATGCGAGTACTACTCAAGGAAACACAAGAACTGACCACTCAGGTCAACTAGGATGGAACAACTCAACAACCTCTCAACTGTATGCAAGTACTACTGAAGGAAACACGAGAACTGACCAACTAAACAACAAGGTCACTGAGTATCAAGTAGGCGACCGAAACAGTCACTGATGTCATAGGCTGACAAGAAGCAAACTACTCTACTCCTACACATGGTACTAAGCATGGAAACACTGAGTAGAGTAAAACTGTAACACAAAGGTGCAAGATATATCAACGATAAAAGATATGAATAGTAAGGTAGAAGGAACGTCACCAGCGTGTACCACTGTACGGACGTCGGATCGAAGTACCCACTGTACGACGTAGAAGAATCATTTGTGGAAGTAAAGCGGCGGACCTACGAGAGGGTCCACCGGGTTAGTATCTAACCCACTAACACAAAACACTAATAGCACAACTCACAACTAATCCCACGGAGATTGGTTTTCCGAACCAAATACGTAACTCACCTAAGTCCGTAAACCACACGGGGACTCACGGGACACGAACCGTCCCGAAAGCACCGACTCGTGTCACGAGTTACCCGCCCATAAAACACTCCTAATTGGATGTTTTGACAGCAAACACAAGATAACACTACAATACAATTATCGTCGGATAATTGTACGAATACTGGTTCCCGAAAGTGTCTATTTCGACACCGGAACCAACCGTCGCTCACCCGTCATTTCTAAACCCTCGAAATGACGCGAGTGACTAGCCAACAAGGCTCAGCGATACCGTAAATAATCCCTAAGAATTGTCGGAAGAAATCCGAACCGTAAACACGTTTCCGTCGGCGAATTTTCTTGAAAAACGCTCGAAAATCACTTCTTATTTTACGTAAATATTTAGGACCTTGGACGATCGGTCCGAGGTTACCCGCAACATTCCTACGTCTACGACCACGAAATTCTAAATTGCATAAAAGTCCCAGAAGCTCCATAAAATCGCATCATTTCATGCGATTTAGGGCTACTATGAGTCATGCACGCAAACCAGTGCACCATAAATTTCGAAATCGCACTCTCTGTAAGTCTTCGACATGCTGAAGACCGTTCTCACCTTTCGGAGCACTTTCGGTCACTGTAGAACTCGCACGAGCGACGCGAAGTTCTGTAAACAGCGCGCACAGCGCAAAAGGTACACTTTTCCCGCTAATCGAGGCATCAAATGCCTAAGCGGAGGTGAGCATCGCGTTCAGCACGAAAAGGCGATGACCGTGCTCACCTCACTTGGTCGAAAAGACCAACAGTAGCCTCGGGAAACGTGCCCAAAACCCTAGACTAGGTGCTGTTAATAAATCACAAGCCCTTACCTTAACCGAGAGCTAGGGTTGGCCGCCGGCGACTTGGCGGCGGTCGGTCCGGCCGGGGACGGGAGCGCCGGGTCGGAGATGACCGGGGAAGGTCTGGCGGCGGTGGGAGGCGGCCGGTGGCGCGGCGGAGGAGATCCACTCCTCCCTCCTCCTCTCGGGTTAGGAGCGCCGGCGGCACAGCGGCGGCGGCCGAGGACGCCGGGACGGCTCGCGAGAGGAGGCCGAGGAGCCGATGCTTCCCTCGGGAGGCGGCGCGAGATGCCGGAAGCGGGGGTGCAACCCTCGGTGTGCCGAATCGACGGCGGCGGGGTTGCTCCGCGGCGGCCGGCGGTGTGCGGGGAAAGCAGGAAAGCGCGCGGAGGTGGCCGAGTCGGAAGAGGTCGGTGCGGCCGCGTGGGGGTGGCGGCGGCGCGGTGGCGAGGCGGCGGCGATCTCGGCCGCCACAAGGCTCTCGGGTTAGGAGTTCTCCGGCGATGTCGCGGCGGCCGGAGGAGCTCGGGCCGGCGAGGATCGGCCGAGAGGACGAGGAAGGTGATGCTCCCCTCCGGAGGTGGCGGCAACGGCGGAAGTCGAAGGGCTCGATCACTGCCCGAGCGACCCTCGGGCGGCCGCGGGCGCGTGGGCGGCGCTGCGTTGTCAGGGACGGCGGGACGGCACGCCGGAGGTTCCGGTCTTGAGGGAGGTCGGGGCACCCGAGGGAAACGGCGGCCGCGCGAGGATGCGAGGGTGCTCGGCTCGATGCAGGTGATCACGCACCGCCGCGCGGGAGCAACAATGGCGGCGGCGACGCCGGGACGGCGGCGGCCGGGGGCGGGCGCCGGCGATCCTCCTCGGCCAGGGCAACCCTCCAGAGAAGCTTGAAGCCTTCTCGGTCCTTCTCTGGATCAGTGGAGGAGGAGGTGGCCGAGGAAGATGGAGGAGGAGCTCGGGGAGGTTCTCCGGCGGCGGGAGGAGCTCGCCGGAGGTGGGCGGCGCGCGCGCGGAAAGGCAGATGAAGGGTAGGAGGTGGCTAGGGTGGCTGGGAGTTGAAAGGGTGGCTAGGGTTAGGGTTAGGCCCATGAAACCCTAAAATCGTGTTTTATACACTAATGCAACTTTGCATTTAAGCCCTCCACTTCACTCTGTTGTCTTTCTAGTCCCTGCCAGTGGATGAATTTTGCGCATAAGACCCTCCACGTTCAAAATCACGCAATTCGGCGCATAAAATATAGCGACTCTTCGCATTCCACCGTTATGCGATTTTTGCCTCTTCGCGTTCTTTTCGCGATTCCGGAGATCCGTCGGTCGGATTCACGATCGGATCGTGCCCGGCGCGTTCGGCGCGTCGAGAACATCGAATCTAGCCTTTTACTTTGTTTGATTTGGTCTCGGATTCACGAAGTATCCATTCTCCTCATTTTCTCCATAAACCATTTATTTGATTATTTAGGTCAAATCGTTCAAAACCCTTTTTCTCGATATCCGTGCATCAGAACCCAATTCCGTCAGTGCCATTGGTTCCAAAACAGTCGAGCCGTTCGAAACGAGCTATTGAAGTCATATTATCGGAGTTCTGTACACACACAGACCCATCCTCTATTCCCGCTCATCCAGGAAAACTAGAGTTACTATTCACTTACGTCATTTTTCCGGTCGCGTAACTTTTTCGTTTTAGCTCGGTTTCGCTTTGAAATTTGACGTGTGCTCTTATAAGACAATGACACACAGATTCACCGTCTCCAAATATTTTATTTCTTGTTCTGGAAAAATGCCAGTTATTACATTTATATTTTACAAAATATTAATAATATTATAATTTTATAAAAAATATTAGTTGGCGGGGCGGATTCGGGGCGCCGGCAGGAGGCGGGATGCGACGCGGGGCGGGTTATGGGATGTATTTTCTAACCCGTCACGGATTCGGGGCGGGAGGCGGGACGGGTTTTTGCTAATCGGGGCGGGAGGCAGGGTGGGGCTCCCGCCCCCAGATCCGCCCCGTTTGCATCCCTAAGCACCAGGTGGTCCTTAATTTCCTTTCCTTGTTAAAGGGTGAAGATCAAGTTAAAACCTTAATAAATCTCCATTTCATGATGTGCATCTCAAGCACTAATAAAAATGATAAGAACCAACATGTGGGCTTCATTTCTTCCAAGTTGGCTCATGTGGGGACTATAGATTGGCAATGCTGAGTTGGAGTCAAAGATGCGCGCACCGACTTTTGTACATTTGTTTGCCCAAAATATGTGGTTGAATAAACAAACACTTGTGTAAATTTGCGGGTATAAGCACTTTTCCTTGATAAGGATTTGCGAATTGTGAGAGGAAAAGCATATATGGTTGAGAACTAGCTACTTCCATATCTCATTGATTTTATCCATGCTGCAACCATCACACCATCTTTATATCTATGTATAATAAATAATCAGGAAAATAAGAAAAAAAAATGTTAATAAATTTGATTATTTCATCACTTCTTGCATGCAAATAATTGATAATTGTGAGCTTAAAAGCATGGGCTGATAGAGACTTTGGTCCATCAACCAAAAACGAAAAATCAACAAATTAAAGAATTAATTTTTAAAATTCAAGTAGTACTTCTCGAGAGTAAATTAATGGAGCTCACACATCAATCAATTCAGTGAAGTTTTACAATTTAATTTAACGAATATCTCAAACTTTTGGGGCAATTTGAGATAGCGAATGCTACAATAGAAATTAACATAATTTCACTATAAAAAAATAGTTGAGACGCAATTTAACGTGTAGGAAAGATTTTTATAATTTAATTACTAAATTATATGAACAAAACTTATTATTCGTTGACTTGTGATTCTAACCAACATGATAAAATAACTTTAACCGATTAGTTATCTGAATTGCCATCTTAAAACTAAAGGGTTAGATTCTCGCTTGCATGCTTCACAAATCGGACTCATGCCTCCAACTTCTTCAGCACAATAGTGATGGGTTTTCAGTCGAGAGACTATGGCAAACTCAGAAGTTATAAAAGATTGGGTTATTTGCATACACGTCCCTGCAAACATAGTGAATTGCGGATATATCCCTTCAAAATCGAAATTAGGTAAGTTGTCCCTGCAAAAGTCCAAAGTTATGCAGATATGTCCTTGCCGTCATCAACCGTTAGTGAAATATAGTTAACTACAGTTAAACTACTTAACCATGTTTAGTTAATAGTGTGAACTGACTATTTTGCCCATCTTCTGAATATAGGAACTTAACTAACTACCATGGTGGGCCCTTAACCCTAGTTGATTGGAACCAGACTACAATCTCTCAAGAGTTCTGCCCAAGTGCGCGAGGAGCGCTAGAAGGAGGGCGCCCGCGATTGAGGAGGTTTATTGCTCGTCTTCCTCGCGCTGCAACGAGGTTCAGATCAACGAGGTTTATTGCTCATCTTCCTCATCCTCATCCTCATCCTCTCTCTCACTCCCTTATACTAGCTTTAGGTCTACCATTACTAGGATTTTTTCAATTATATTCATCAACAAGGTGTATTGCTAGCTCCTCTGTTTCCAAGGAGAGCAAGGTGAGTGCACTACATACTATAAATCCGAAGTAGTAATACTGTATATTTTTCAATCATATTCATCATATTCATCATATTTATCAACTTGGTTTATCTGATTGAAAACTCCGGTGGCCACTAGCTATGGAGGTAAACCCTTGCCTCGGTCCTAGCGCGAGTCCTCCGCCGCCCCGCTCGCGCTAGGACCTGTAGGGTTAGTGGTGTGAGAACTACAACGAAGTTTCCAGTGGGCTCGGCAACCGACCCCGTCGACTTACCCACTAGGTCTATTTAGGCATAAGTATTTCAAAGGAAATGAAATAGTAACCATATTAAATGCTAATACTATGCCTGCAAGAAAACTGTCAACTAATAGATAATCAAATGTAAATGATTATGCATGCATGCCATTTACTTTACTTTACTGCTTGGCTCATTACCCAATCTTACCGGTTAACAATGTTAACTCTAATAACGTACTCATAACACAAAATCCCTTTTGTTCGGGGAGGCTCTAAGCCTGCAAGACCTGAGGGACCATCCTCGGGGCCACGATCCCTGTGGTGACTGTTCCGAAACGCACCGCTCGAAGGGGAGCTACCTCCCTCAAACCAAGACTTATTATGTGTATGGATTCAATCCTCAACTTGAGGATTCATAGCCACTAGTCACAATGTCATTATGTCAATGATAGGTTTCCACCTTATCATAATATTGTCACTCTTACTATAATGCCACTAGGGTTAAACCATGTTTAACTATTGTCATCTCAAGGCCAATCTTGTCTCTATGTTCAAAGTCACCTTTATTTACTATAATCATAATCCAATCTCACATTCACACAAGTATAGGGTGCTAGTTCCATGTCTCTAATGGTTCCATTTCAATCACTAAGTTCAACTACGTTAGAAGCATAGTATTGAGATTCAACCATTATACAAATACTAACTACCCTATCATGCATGAATATTCTATACAATAATATGCTCAACAAAAGTGAAACAGACATAGAAAGGAATCCAACGATTCCGGAATGCACCCCCCACCTCTTAAATATTGTAGCGGAGTTGCGATTCGTGTCTCGTGACTATCCGACACCTATCTTGCGACCTACACCTTAAACAGAGCCCAAATCAGGCTAATTTACTAAGTAGCTCTACTTAGCCATTTTCGTTTCGACAAACGGAGTTGTCCCACGCGTCGGGAATACTCCCAATTGGGTTTCCACAAGGTCAATTTGCCTCGAAAACGAACTAGGGCAATAGCCCCAAATTCCAAACCCTAGCAATGCTATATTGGGATTTCTCCTAGATTGATCTCACCCATAAGCAAAAGATAGTTTAGAATCAACTAGAAAGCATCCCAATGCCATTCTTGAGCCATTAGAATCATCTATATGGCATCTAATACAAACCCTAACCAACCACCATGGGAGCACTTGAGCTTCCATAGGTATTCCGTGGTGTTCTTTGCTCTACTAGTCTTCTAACACTAGAAAACAAGCTAGAAACTTCAAAATCTAGGATTAAATACAAACCCTAGAACTCTACTTGCATAACAACTCACATTTGATGAAGCTCCACCGAGATCTTCTTGTTGGAGAGCTCCTAGGTCCACCAATCTCACCAAAACCCACCTTCTTTTCCTTATTCTCCTTGATCTCCTTGCTCTAGGGCAACTTCTAGAGAGAGAAAGAGGGAAATAAGAGTGTGGAGGGAAGTGGCTGTGAAAGAGGAAGAGTAGTGTATATAATATGTTGCTACAATTGCAACTAGACCCTCCAAAATTGCTTTTTTGCAATCTGCCAGACTGGGCAGATTTCGGGTCTGGGAACCGGTCTCCCCATGCAGAGACCGATTCCCGTAAGGTGTTCCTCAGGGACTTAGCCAAATTTTTTGATTTTTGGCTGGTTACGCAAGTGGGGACCGGTCTCTGCTTTAGGGACCGGACCCTGGGAGACCGGCCTCCAACTCAAGGACCGGTTCCCGTAAGCCCGATTTTTAGGACTTAGCTGATTTCTCGGCCTGCTCATTTGCTGCGCGTGCGGGGACCGGTCTCTGCTTGTGGGGACCGGTCCCCGAGTGTCCAAAGTCTGGGACTTCACCAAACTTACAGTTGTCTCTCTCGGGTCCCGTTTTTGCTACACATGGGTTCCAAAGCACTTAAAACCCATAGTTACTTGCTCCACTCCGGGTTCCGCTCGTTTTGACGGAACTCGGCACGTTCTTCGAGGAAGTAGTAGGTTACACACCACCTCTCCCACTTTATTTCATTCTTTCTCTCTCTAGAAATCTCCTCAAGAGCAAGGAGGAGAAGAATGAGAAGGTGAACTTAGGGTTTTGGAGTTTGGGAAAGGTTTGGGATCTCTCCAACAAGAAGGACCTTGGAGAGCTTTGGGCCAAAGTAAGGTTTCATGAAAATCTAGGCTAGGGTTTGGGTTTTTGGTCCTAGAAAACTAGGTTTTGGTCTTCTCTTTTGAATAGAACGTAGTTGAGGCTTGAGCTCCATGAAAATCCATCAAAGCTCAAGGTCCTCTCATGGTGAACTTCTAGGGTTCATCTTGGATGCCCTAGAAATGGCTTGAATGGTTTAGAAGAAGGTCTAATAGAATTTCTAAAGGTTCAACCAGATTTATTTTGCTTGTAAATGAGATCAAAACCTAAGATTTAGCAAATGGCTACATTAGGGCATCAAATTTGGGGCTTTTGTCCCAAGTGGTTTCTAAGGCAATTTGACCTCGTAGAAACCTACTTGGGGGTGTGTTCGACGCGTGGTGCACTCGGTTCGACAATTCGACGAGCGTACAAAAAGATATGGACTAAACGTAATTTTTTTAACAGATAGCGGCAGCACGCGGAATAGAGGTCCAAAAATCCCAAGAATTGAACCGTAGCACCCTTGCAACCAACAAAGGTGGGTGGTGCTTTCCAAAGTCATCGAACTTCCTTTTATATCTAAAGTGTCATTTTGTTGTGCATATGTATATGTTGAGCATTCTTGCATAAATAGGTTTAATTGTGAACCTTTGATGCATGCTATGTGTGTAAATACATGTGAGATAATAGTAAAAGAACAAGAATATGTAGCCCTATGTATGCATAAGAAATTATAAAAACCTAGATGAGGTAAAGAACCAAAATGGCATAGAGACATGTGATTTGGGTGGCATTAGTAAATGTCACGCCACGGGTTGCATATTCACCGGGCACGCCGACAAATCCGCCGTATACAAAAGAATTTCTTCTGTATACGAAGCGTAGCTGTACCTGTATAAACATGCAATGCTACAAACAGTAGCATAGAGCTGAATAAACTATAAACAAGCAGGTAGGAAAAACAACCACTTTATATACATACAATCACAGATACAAAAATAACACTACTCGCTCCAGCGAGTTCAACTGTATGTACAAAAGTGTCCCAAACCAAAAACTGTCACTACCTGCAGGAGGGTCCTCTAACTCGGCACTCGACGGGAAGGGCTCTAGCTCGCGACGCCCTTGCCTCGATCCGACTCAGACGGAGCAGCAGCCGCAACAGAAGGCCCTGCAACAACGGTGGAAGAAAGAGGGCGTGAGAACTACTATAAAAACAAGTAGTCCTCAGTGGGTACCGCCCTAAACACATCGGTCCACCCACTAAGTCTACAGGGTAAGCAAGAAAGTAAAAGAAGCCGGAAACACTCGACAGCTAACAATCCCTATACTATCCTGCTCTAAACCACTCTCTGTAGAACTAGTAAAAGCTGACCCAATCTTACGAGGGACTGTGAAAGCACCCGTCCCGCCTGTCGAAGCAACACTACAACTACCCAGGGGTAGCTAGCGGAGAGCAACCCACAACGAGGGCGCAGCGACACCAACGCAAAAGCACTAAGCCAGACTCCGGAGCGGCACTCGTGGGCGCGAACCAACCGAGTATACAAGCGTATCTCTGTCGAGCTCAATCTGGCTCTCACAGGCATAGTCAAGTACACAGGGTCCAAGAACTAACACACCACGTGCCCCTTGGCACAACCGAAACCACACAAGACATCGGGTCCCCCGTCAAACCCCCCGACGGTGCCCGACAACCAAAGACACGACTAGACTCACGAAAAGTAAGCTCGGCATCCCCAAAGACGAGCGTAAAAACAACTACACTACCCGAGTATCCATCGCACCCCGCGGCGATGATACGGCACGTAACGGCTCCTAGAGCTAAATGCGTAGTGTAGGCTAATGACGATCCAAAACGTGGTTTTCTCCTAAGTCAAGTCCAAGTCCACATGTATAATTAAAAGTATACTAAACATGCTTCCGAAATTCAGATTTAACGTACTACTAGTCATGAATTCGAGCAATTCACAATTTAGTCAAAAACCGGAACTTATACATGTTGACTACTTGAATTAGGCGTGATCCGATGAAAACCCACCTCTCAAGCGATCTCCTGGCAGCGAAGGGAGTGATCCAGGTCAAGGTAATCCTTCGCTGATCCGCCGAGGTCCGAAGTCTCCCGCTGCGAAGAGGCAAAAGCACGATTTCACGAAATCTGCCGGAAAACAGCGGCTGAGAAAAGCTTAAAGTTAACTAAGCTAACCTTATCCAAATTCAGCGAGTAAGGTCTCGAAATCTTCGTCTCGCAGTCAAGAATCCAACGGTCCAAGATTCGCTGGATTTCGCCACTCCTGCGCGGAGTACGAGCTGAAATACGAAACGTCGACGCTGAAATCCTGCAGTTCAGCATTTCAGATTCTGCGCGCAAACAGCGGCTCAGTAAAGATGGGTTCCGACTGAGCAAACCTTGTCCAAATCCAGCAAGTAAGATGTCGTTGGAATCGTCTCGCAGTCGCGGATCCAATGCCCCATATTTCGCCGCGTTTCGACTCTCCTACACAGAGATATAGTCAAAACTCCGCGGGTCGACGGTGCTGCCGCCAGGTTCGAAAATCCAGAAATAGATGCAACGGAGGGAAACTTGATGGGCTACTCACCTCGAAGCAAGCCCTAGGTCAGTCGCCGAGTCGGGGGCGGCGGTCCCGCGCGCACGATAAGCTCCCTCGCAGCGTCTCGTCGTCGAAAACTCGCTCGATCCTCTCCGCAAGGCTGTCAAGCTCAGCCTAATTCCTCGAGTTGGGGTGGGAGAGCAAAGAAAGCAAAGGAGCTGAAAGAAGAAGAAATTAAGGAAGGAGGGAATACAAGGAGAGGAGGAAGATGATCTCCCTCTCTCTCTCTCTTCTCCTCTCGCCGCATAAAGGGATGGTGAGGGGTGCTGTGACACGTGGCGCAAAAGTCAAACTGCACCATACCTCCTCTTTGTACCGGTACAAAATCCTGTTTGTACCGGTACAAACAGGCAACCCGAGAGCCTAACTGCGCAGGGCTATACCGGTATAGCCCTGGTGGTTATACCGGTATAGCAACCAATCTTGTACCGGTACAAAATCAGATTTGTACCGGTACAGCTCACAGAAAACCTGCTATTTGCAGATTTTCGTGACACACGCTGCTCTCAAGTTCCCACAGGGTCCGTGTGGCGTCCATTTGGCGCCAACGCGACTCGGACTTGTCCCGACACTCGTCAGAGCTGTCGACAAGCCTCGGGTGCAATTTTCCAGGTCTCTACAGTAAATGTCAAGTATGAAATGAACACTAAAGTGTGTGTGGCATTAGAAAATGACAAGAATGCTAGAGTTGAACACTTAGTAAACAAGTGTGGCGTTAAAGAATAGTGTAAAGAACAATAGTGTATATGACACTAGAGTAGGTTAAAGAATGCAAGTAAAGAACAATAGAGACATTGTGACATAGAAACCTTAATGTTAAAGGGTCACATGAGCATTGGAATCCTTAAAGCTAAGGATTGATCATACTCGCCTATAGTCTTGGCTTGAGGGAGGTCGCTCCCCCTCGAGCGGTGTACTCCGGAGTTGTCACCACTGGGATGGAGTAATCCCATAGGACGGTCCCACGGGAGGAAGCTAAGGGCCCGATAAACGGGATTTTGAGTGGTGAGTTATGGAACCCCGCGGGAGGAAGCTAAGGGCCCAACGGGTTAGCTACAAGATTGAGTAAAAGAAATGTACACTTGCATTCATCATGAGCATATCATTGAGCATATGATTGACTATATTTTGTCCAGGCATATTAGCTGCATTTGTTAGTTGGTTACAATCTATTCTTTCTTCTATTATGCCTGATTTAGACCTAGTGGGAAAGTCGGTGAGATCGGGGCCGAATCCACTGGGAACTTTGTTGTAGTTCTCACCCCGCTATTTCCACAGAGTAGAGACCGGGCAAGCCGGCGGAGGATCGCGGTAAGGGTATCGCACCCTAGACAGAGACCGCCGGAGTATCTTTTACATTGTTAGTTGCATTTCCCCTTTACTTGTAATCTTTTGTATTTTGATGACTATAGGTGTTAAAGAAAATGATGTAAAGATATATTTTGGAGAATTGTGATGTAAAAAGAAATGATGCATGGAATGTAAAAGATGTTATTTAAAGTAGTATGCATGTATGTGATTTAAAGTAAATCATAGTACTTGTATGTGTGTTTAGTTTAGTACTTTCACTTTGGCTATTGCTTGTCCTCGTGCGAGCCATTTTTGTATGCTTACGCAAGTGCAAATTTTATACTCTATCTGTACTATTGTTGAGCCTTGGGCGGATAGGGGGGGCTCTGTTCGTTCGGCAACTATTTGGCGCACTCGAACCGGCCAAAAGCATCGAGCTCGGGGCGTGACACTCTTCCCCTTTGTTCATGCAAAAATCTCTCCCCTTTTGTTCATGAATAAAAAGATTGAAATTCAAACTTGAAAATCATTCACTCTCTCCCCCTTTTTGTCAAAAATTGCCAAAAGAAAGTACTAAAAATGAGAAAGTTAATCAATTGTTAGTTCATGAGCATGATAAATTCACATAGATTTCTTTCAATCCACATCAATTTCATAGAAATTAAGAATTTTACTGCAAGATCACCAAAATGTAGATAAAATATAATAAAATTTCTTACCTATATATACTTCAAAATCAAGTCATCAAAGATAATCTAAAGGCTCGAAATCTATCAAGATGTAACGGATTATAAAGATGACTTATGAAGATTCACTAAAAGATAGAAATTTGTCGCATAAGCGTTCAAATTCGAGGTCAAGCAATAATGTACCGGGGTGGCTCTTTGAGCATCTTTTTATTAACCACCTTATTACACCGAAAATTTTTGTATAAGATGAATATTTCAACCTTTTCGGTTATTCAATCAATTTTCATGTGGTAGTTTCACACACTTACCGGACGACTAGTATGGTAACTCTTTCCTCCATGTGGTGATAGTTTTCACACTCCCTTTAGGATGTAACTCTTTTCACATTTTTTAAGTACTTGGAGTTTAAGCACTTGGAGTATTTTCTCCTTTTTCTTTCTTTTTTTTATATATATACACTACAACAAAACTAGGTTATAGGGACACTTTCTTGGGACACTTTAGTAGAAGTGTTCCAAACATATTCAAAACTTTTTAAAATTAGAAAATTTTTTTTGGAAGGCATAAAAAAAAACATCAAATACCAAAAAAAAAAATAAAATAAAAAAAATCGGTCTCATCCTAGGTCGTATCCCTCTTATCCCCTCACCACCTCTTCTCCCCTCACCAAACCCGATGGAACCCTAACCCTAAACCGAACCAAACCCGATGCCACTCCACGGCACCTTCCCATGCGTCGACCTCACACGAGCGCCCCCCCCCTCAACCCCTTCTCTCCCCCATCTCCTCCTCTCCGAGCTTGAGCTCTCCCCCTCTCCTTCACCTCTACTCATCCTCTCTTCCCTCATCCTCCGTGTTCTCTCCAAGCTCCGAACTCATCCCCAAATCGCCTTCGTTATCGCCCCTGACCTTCTCGACCCTGAGAGGACGATCCTCGACCCGGCGATCCGATCCGAGCCCTCGGCAGTGCGGCTTCTCGATTCGATGCTTCGATCCATTGGTAAGAGCTCTCAATCTCAAATTCTACAACAGGGAATGAAGAATCACTTAACTGTGAGATCTACTATTACTCTAAGAACTAGTTACATTCAAATCCGTAGCTGTATCCAATTCCTTTTACTCTAAAAATCTCCATCAATGACGAGTCGTGGGGCTTCTCTGGTTTATTCATAGGTGTTGGATCTCTTTAGCCAATAAATATTTAACATTTTTTGCTTTTTATGGGTTGGCAGGTAAAGAAACTTCTTTCTCTAACCCTTTTCTTCTTGTATGTTGCAGCGATTTTCTTGATTTTAGTTAGCATTAATTTTAGTGTCCAATGACTCCAAACACTCTACCACAAATACAATGTGCATCGTCAGAAGGGTTTTCTCGGGTCTTCCTAGGTAAAATGATGAGGTATTTTGAGTTGATCATACCATATTGTGTGATAATTATGCTACAAAAATTTAAATTTTTTGCAAATTATACTAGTTCTCTGATTACTCCGGTCCTTCTAAGTAAAGAAAAATGTTTGTCTTGAACTTCCTGCAGCCAATTTTATTTTTTAAAAATAAAATTGAAATGCATTATAAGGGATACATCAAAGGGGAAAGTATTTGATTTGTTGGGTCACATACTCCACCATTAAACTATGAGTCTATCCTAGTTGGAAATTTGATTCAGTTTCATATTTAATATGCATGCAATTAGTTTGTGTTATTTATCCTCAATGTAGCTCCAAGTCCTTTTTACGTCATATATTTGTGCTTCATTTTCTATGTAGCAAAATCAAACCCAATCTCCTTAGAACCCTAAGCTACTAAAAAACAGCAAAAGAGTCCAACCTAGCGTGCAGTTTGAGATGTGCCGTTTCTTTTCCTCAATTCTTTCCTAAAAAACTTGGTTACTTGAATCCTGCTTGCTCAAAAGAAATTGCGCGACGATTAAATAATTACCCTCTGTAAGTGCAATATTTAGGATACTCAACGACTTGTTGCTTGAAATTTTCTACGCAGGAGATGATAATTGTCCGCTCTAATATTGCCAAGGAAAAGGTATGTCCTTCTCCCTCTGCTCCTTTTATTCAGACTAGAATAGATGTAAAATATCCTGTTTTCCTTTTCTTTCTTGACGAAAACTATGTTTGTACAGAGTGCAAAGGAGAAACTTTGTCTGTATGACATTGTTGCTAATAATCGTACTGGAATAGATGTTGATAAGTAAGAAACTTCAGATCTTGTTTGAAGTTTTGTATGGTAACACATGCTGTTAATTTGGCTCAAGTTTTTCATGTTATACAATATCATTCATGCAGGTTTGACTATATCGGTCGTGATTGTCAAACGTGTGGACTTGGATGCAATTTTCAGTTCAACAGGTATTCACTTTAATCAGTTTTTTATTGAAAGAATCAATTTATAATCAACACTCAGAAACTGAACAGTATTCAAAACAAGTATATTTGTTTATTTGACGAATTGCATTCTTGTGCGTGATAATGCTGAGACATTTGGATAAGATAGTCTCGTTGAATAGAGGCTTGGACGGCCTTATTTACCTGTGGGTTGCTTCTTACACTGAAGGATTGTTCCTTTCTATGTACGCCTCTTTCGATGGCATAAATTACTTGCCTATAGTACCTGAGCCAACCTAATTTAACTGTTTCAAAGGATGATATTAAGCATGAACGGTTTGATGAATTGAAGCCGTTAATAGCTGAATCTTTTGACCAGGTTAGCTCTAATGGAAAGGAACTAATAGTGATTTGCTCTGAGTATAAGGGAGATGGACCAAAGACGCCGCCACAATGTGAAGTAGGAATTATTAAAACAGAAATGGATGGTAGTTCTCCTGAAATGTATTGTTTGGTGGATCGGATGGATTTGGATGTAAAGCCTCCTAATGGTTTAGTTAGCTCTGATAGTAGCACTGAATTGCCTCTGGATAGAGATTGTCATAATCCTCATTCGAGCTCCTCTTCTAAGCATCTGGTTGGAAAGGAACTTGCTGTAGCAAGGCATTTAATTGTAGGATGAGGAAAATTTTAGCATCCAAGTCTCGGAATGATCAGCTTCGTGGCAGAGAGATTTCTAACACTGGTATGAATGCCGTGATATCAATTTTTGTACTTTGATTACTTCATGATAAATGTTGTTGCTTTCAAATTTGAATGATAGTTGATCCTTTTCCATTATAATTTAAAGATGTAGATTCAAAACCTGTCTTTTATAAGAAGAGAATGTTCTATACTCGCCAAAGGACACAGAGGAGTACCTTCAAGAAGAGGAAGCTGTTTAAGAATTGTTCTATATTGCCATCTCATGCAAATGGCCGCATCTCATGGAGGTTGGTTTGGTTACATCTATCTTTGCATTAGAAAATAGCCTGATGTCCTCTTTGGGATATTTGTTTTGAATTGATTCCATTCATTTTTTGCAGCGAAGGGGGCAACTTCGATCTCCATGACACCTCAAATACCATCATTTGAATCACAAGACGATCTAACACTTAATCTATTTGGGTTTTCTGACTTGTAAAACTCTGACACTGTTTATTTTTTGTTTCTTCCAGTGAAGCTAAGTATCAAGTCTTTTAAGGTGCCTAAACTTTTTATTGAGATCCCTGAAACTGCTGCTGTTGGATCATTGAAGGTATTGCATTCTCGAACATTTTCGGTTTTTTATTTTCTTTTACGCTTCGTAACTATGAGATCTAACAATAAATTGCTGTTGATTTAATTCAGTTGGTACTCCCCATTCTTTCTATAAGCATATCAACATACCTATAATAGGTGATGGACAATTTGGTTTTATACCTATAATTTTATAATGCAGAGGACAGTTATGGAGGCCTACCTACTTTACCTGATGATTCTTTTTCTGAGCGGATAGGTTAACAAGCTTAATGGTGAGACGAACTGGTGAAATGGACTAAGGGTTCGTCCGCTGCTTTATTGCGTGGTACCTTCACAACGTTGTATCCTCTGTTTATTCTGAACTATTGTACACTTTTAGTCATGTATTTTTCCTGTCATTTACTACTAACCAGCTTTAGTACTATTAACCAACTATGTACAGTTTGTTATTGAACATTGTGGCTTAGGATAGTATGTTAATATTGAACCTATCTTATGCTATATAACACTATTCAACCTATCTTATGCTATTTTGTACTAATTTTGGTGGTTGATAATCAGATTGTTACTAGGTTTTGTACTAATTTTGGTGATTGATACTAATTAGTATCAAAGAAATTAGCTTTCTTTGATACTAATTGTAGTAGATTTACTCTCTTAGGCTTCAAGTGCATCCGCTTCTCATTTATGATATTCATTTATGGGCTTATTGTTCATTAGGTAAATCTAGTCATCTTAATCTTATTATATATTCAAAATTTATTCATTAATTAATAACTAATTCAAATATTATTCAATGTGCAGGTCCAAGTATATAGTCGTGGAGTGGATTAAAATGCGTTTATACACTTTTTGATTTTGTTATCGTGTGATTTTTAATTTTTTGTAGCTTTTTTAGTATAACATTTGAGTGGATATTATTGTTGTGATGTGTAGATATTGTTTTTTTAGTTTTATCATTTCAACAAGAATTTAAAATAATTTTATTGATTGTGTTTTCTTAGTCTCATCGATTTAATGTAAATACGATTAGCTTAACTAAAGTTTAATATTGTATGTTTAAATAAAATATTATACTTTAAATGACAATGGGACACATATAAAGTGTCACTATGTAAAAAAGATGTTACATTTTTTTTCAAATTAGGGACACTAATGTGTGTCACTAAAACCAAAAAAAGTGTCGCTAAACAGCAGCACTTATATTGGGATATACCGACACTTTAATATGTGTCGTTATATACCCTAGGGACTGCACATATAGCGACACTATTTTAAGTGTCGATATTTTTGTCAGCAGCATTTTTTTTTGGATTTTAGGGACACTTAAAAGTGTCGCTATAGCTCAGTTTTGTTGTAGTGATATGACTCCCCCTTAATTATGCTATCTCTTATATGAAAGAAAATTTGACAAATTTTAGTCGATTAGCAAATTTTCATTCATCAAATTCAATACACACAACTGAGAAAGGTTAAGTGCCAAAAGATCACACATGATTACTCAAATTTGATGAATATAAAAATTGAGATATTCTATTATAAATTATCTTCATCAATAGTGAAAATGAAGTGAAACCGATAATTAATATGAAATTAATCCAAAATGAATGAATTGTAAATTATCGACGTTCAACACACTATTTAATGTTTAATCACCCAATTATTCTCAAAATCCGAAACACATGCAATAATCAAAAGATATGTAATAAAACCAATCATAGCAAAACATAAAGTCAAAACAAATTAAGGCTTGGGACAAGAAAAGATATCACCTTTTTGAATCCAAACTTGTCAGATTTTGTGTTGTCATGGCTTGTCGACATTAGGCACAATTCGTTTTGATTTTTGATTCACCGTTGGTGTTGCATGTGGCTTTGGTTGAACTTGATTTTGCTTTTGATTCTATGGGGGAAGTGTCACGCCCCGCAACCCGCCTATTTGGTCGGGTTCGGGCCACGTCAACAGACGCCGAACGGACAGGGCCTCCCCTGCCCGCCCAAGGCTCTAACAACAAGTACAATTTAACAAATCAAAGAGAATTTGCAATTATACAAGGCTTACACGAAGTTAAGCAACAACACAGCGGAAGAGTAAGCACTAAGCTAGAATATAAACCATACATGAACTTGATTACATTTGAACCAAATACAAGTAAACTAGTCTATTACATTCTTTTAGCATTCAATACATCATTTCTTTTTACATTTGTCATCTCCCAAAAATTACTTGAATGTTTAAAACTTGACATCTATAGTTCAACAAAATAAAGTTGATACAAGTATAACAAAAAGGAAATGACTAGATGCAAGACTCCGGTGGCCACTAGCTATGGCGCTAACCCCTTGCCCCGGTCCTCCGCCGCCCCGCTCGTGCTAGGACCTGTGGGGTTAGTGGTGTGAGAACTACAACAAAGTTCCCAGTGGGCTCGGCAACCGACCCCGCCGACTTACCCACTAGGTCTATCCAGGCATAAGTATTTCAACGGAAAAGAAATAGTAACCAACTATATAGATGCTAATACTATGCCTGCAAGAAAGAGTCAGATAGATAGATAATCGAATTTAGATATGTTTGCATGCATGCTCTGTACCATACTTTACTTTACTTTACTTTACTTGGCTCATTACCCAATCTTGCCTTAACGTAGTTAACCCCAACAAACTCAAGACCCAAAATCCCTCACTGAACGGGGAGGCTCTAAGCCTACAAGACCCGAGGGACCGTCCGTCGGGGCCACGATCCCCTAGGTGACTGTTCCGGAACTCACCGCTTGTGGAGGAGCGACCTCCCTCAAGCCAAGACTTGTCAAGAGTATCGATCTAATCCTCACATTGAGGATTCATAGCCACTAGTTACCATGCCATTGTCAATGATAGGTTTTCTACCTAATCATGTATATCATTCTTGCCATAATGCCACTAAGTTAAACTATATTTAACTAAGGTTATCTCAATGCCAATCTTGTCTCTATGTTCAATATCACCTTTGTTGACTAAGATCAAGTCCATTCTATATTCACACAAGTAGGGTTCTAATTCTCATGCCTCTATGGTTCCATTACAATCTCTAAGTTCATTCTCATACTAGAACAATAATTGAAGTTCAACCATAGCATAATTAACCTCTACCCTATCATGCATGAATATACTATACATAGGATATGCTCAAAAGGTGAAAACAGACATAGAAGGGAATTCGATGGTTCCGGAATGCACCCCCCACCTTATAATAATTTTTTGAGAATGCCAAAGAAGTTTCACTACCTACCGAGGTCCAGGTAAAAACCTGCAGTTTAAAAGTGAACCTAATCAGGCTATTTTACACAGTAGCCCCTTTATCGGATTTTCGTTTAATTTAACGCAGTTGTCCCACGCGGCGGGAATACCCCCAATTCGGATCCTACAAGGTCAATTTGACCCAAGAACCCCTATGTTCAAAAGCCCCAAATTTGGGTGCTCCAACAATGCCCTAGGTCAAACCTAGGGTTTTGATCTCATTCACAAGCAAAATATAGCTTTAGATCAACCTAGAAGCTCCCTAAAACCATCCTTGACCCATTAGAACCATCCATTTGGGGTTTACAACAAACCCTAGCCAACCACCATTAGAGCTCATGAAGCTCTCATGAGTTTTCATGGAGTTCATGGCCAAACAAGCCCTCTAACACTAGCAACAAGCTAGAAACTCCAAAACTTAGGAGAAAACCTAAACCCTAGAGTTAAACTTGTAGAACTCTTACCTCTAGTGCAATGCTCTTCCAACTACTCCTTGTAGGAGAGCTCCAAGATCCTCCAAGAAGCCTCTAACAAGCTCCAAAGCCACCTTCTCCAACTCCTTCTCCTTCTTCTTCCCAACTCTAGGATTTTTCTAGAGAGAGAAAGGGAACAAAAGAAAGAAATGAGAGAGTGGTGAGTGTGCTGTGAAAGAGGGGTGTGGGAAGGCTTATTGTGTTGTAACAATAGCCAAAAAGCCCCTCTACTACTTTTATTTCGCGCAGTCCACAACCGTCTGTTGACCATCCCATACCGGTATGGGGAAATCAGACGTACGGGGTGCTAAAGCTGGCGTAAACCCGAGAGCAGCTTCCCTCGGTTTCGCAGCATCTATACCGGTATGGGGCGACCTATACCGGTATGGGCCAGAGAAAACTATCAAACCCGAGAGCTCTCTCCTTCTCGGGTGCGATGGCTATACCGGTACAGACACCCGGGCTGTACCGGTATGGGCCATAAAATTATCAAACCCGAGGGCTCTTCCCTTCTCGGGTGTGATGGCTATACCGGTACAGACACCAGGGCTGTACCGGTATGGGCCATAAAACTGTCAAACCCGAGAGCTCTCCTCCTCTCGGGTGTGATGGCTATACCCGCATGCACACCGTGGTCACCGGTACGGGTGCTCCGTACTTGTGTCTTTCGCGCTGCTTCGACTCTACTTCGCGCCGAACAACGCCAAAACCCTTTTAGCTCGTTTAGATTATCTTCTAACCTTTCCAAGAAGTTTGGAATGGCAATTGGAACACGTCCAACTATTTTGTTTTCGTACTTTAGTCAATTTGGCCAAAGTCCGATCTTATCGTCGAATTTTCGATATGCTACAGGAAGTCGAGTTGTAGATGCCGATTGATGTTTCGAAGTTGCCGATAGATTCTTCTTTTGGTGTTTCGAAGTTGCCGATAGATTATTCTTTTCTTTATTTGGGCAATTTTTTTTTATGTGTCATTTGATGCCACATCGATGACACACCTTCTCCTTCAAACTTGTTGAGACTTTTGATGTCGTCTTTTGATCCTTCTCAACATATCTTCTTTCATATCCAAGGCCAAGTTTGTTTGTTTGACCCAATAATGTACCAGGCGATGTGAGACTCGTCTCGCTAGCCCGTCATCCAAACCCTGGCTCAGCCGAGACTCATCTCACACTTCCGGCTGGTAATTGGCTCTGATACCATCTGTAACGCCCCAACTTCCCAGTGGGTCACCCATCCTAGGACTACTCCCGTCCTAGCACGCTTATCTCTCTTAACCTCTTGCGCCTTGCCACTACCCAAAATGCTTAAGCCGGGTTAAGAGTTTAGCCCTATTATATCTCATATATAGGACTATCTAGGGTCTCACAGAAGAAAACGAAAATTTTACCGAGTACTACACTCAACTACAAGACATAGTCAACACTTGTGCAAATTTGGGTGAGAAAATTTTCGAACCCAAGATAATTCGTAAAATTCTAAGGACACTTCCCGAACGTTTTCGTCCCCAAAGTCGCGGCGATTGAAACGGTGAAACATCCGGATGGAATGAAAGTAGACGAATTAGTAGGTGCTCTTCAAACTTATGAGATTACTTTTTCTTCTAACTCGTCTTTTCCCAAGTTGTCTTCTAAGTCCACAAGGATGGCGCTCAAATCTACCAAAGAAGGCAACGCGGACACTTCTTCCTTCGAGACGGACTCGGACACAACTTTGGAGGATTTTGAAAAACAACTTGCACTTCTAACGAAGAAGTTCCGGCAGAACTTTAAGAAGAGATTTCCTCCAAAGTCATCGTCTTCCAAATCGAATAGACCTAAAGGGAGTACTTCTTATTCTTCTTCTAAGTTTAAAAAATCTGAAAATTCTTCTAAAGACTCTTCAAAAGATAAGAAAAGTGGAGAAGGACAAATCCAATGCAACAAGTGTCGGGGATTTGGACATATAGTATCGGATTGTCCGAATAAAAATTCGAATAAGAAGAAGGCTATGCAAGCCATCACTTGGGATGACTCTTCCGCCGAGGAGTCAACCTCAAGCGATGAGGAAATAAATGCCACGGCACTTATGGCACATGATTATACTTTTATATGTTTATCCTCTATTGACTCTATCTCCGTGTCTTCTTTGCATGAACAATCTACACCGAAGAATTCAACGGACGAGGACTCGGATGAAGATGATATGGCCGTCGCGTATCGTCAATTGGTCGTCGAATCGAAAAAGATGGTAAAGCACAACAAAAAGTTGAGAAGAAGAATACTCGACTTGGAAGGAGAAAACTCACAATTGAACACATCAACCAAAACATTAGAGCAAGAGAATGATGGATTGTCGAGGGCATACAATGCTTTAGTAGAGAGGGTCGCCTTGTTTGAGAAGGAAAGAGAAACGTGTGAAGAAAATACGAAGTATCTCAACAAGCAACTCACGGAGGCAAAGGAAGCAAATTTGGAGTTCACGAAGACAATTATTCAACTTAAATCCGACTTGAACAAGTTCTCCTCCGGCTCTACTAAACTCGATAAGATGCTAGGACTTGGTCAAACAAATAAGCTTGGACTCGGATATGAAAGGATCTACATTGACGAAGTCACTAAGCAAGTGGACATGGCTTCGACAAAAACACCTCCTAAGGTTCAAGGTAAACTTGTTTCTTCTACAAAATCTTTTATTAATAAAACTTGTCATCTTTGTGGAGTTTTAGGTCATGTGAAGAAGTCTTGCACTCAAAAGAATAAGAACTCCACACCACCCTTGAACCGAAGGACTTTATCAAAACCAACAAAGGAAGATCCGAAAGTGAAGGCTAATCAAACATGGAAGAAAAAGAAGGATGATCCAAAACTAAGGACTAAACAAACTTGGAGGACAAAAGTGGATGGTCAAAAGAACAAAAGAACTCAATTCCGACAAGCTTCACAAGACGCATTCAAGTTGGTCAACGCAACCCAAAACTCGTAAGGTTTGGGTGCGCAAAGGTGAAATCTTTCCTTTTTGAGCGACCACCGGATTCCTTTCTCCACCTTCACTATCTTCCGGGAACACTAGTGCCATTAATAGTTCTAAAAACCCTGTTCTACACTCTCGAACTAAACACATTGAACTAAGATATCATTTCTTAAGAGAATTGGTCGAATCAAACATTCTTCAACTTGAATATATTCCTACCGATGATCAACTTGCTGATATTTTAACTAAGCCTTTAGATCAAAAACGGTTTTTACATTTAAGAAAGGCTATCGCATGAATCCTTCTATCTAGATATATTCTATGGGCCATTATTTACATACCGTCAATTATGCTTCATTCATTTATTTGCATAGAAGTTTTTACATGATCCTGCTTGTGGAATGTATTTTGGATTGGACCCTTTGACTTGATTTATGCATGATTTATTTTAACATTATTCTATTCACTTCAATTCTTCAATGTCATTCTATTTGAACCTCAACATCTTCTAGAAATTATTTCTATATACTTGTTAAATTAGTACCTCTCTCTTGAATTTAACTATCAAAAATGTATTAAGTTTATTTGATTATTTGCATGATGAGAAAAATAATTTTTCTATTTTCTGAAATCACAATAATATTCTTCCATATATTGAGGGTTGCACTAATTGAGGGGGAGTAATTTAGACGTCAAAAGATGTGGAAAGAGTTACATCCCCTTTTGGGAGTGTGAAAACTACCACCAACATAAAAGATGTGAAAAGAGTTACATCCCTTCAAGGGAGTGTGAAAACTACCACCACATGTAGAAAAGAGCTACCATCCCGGTTGTTCGGTAAGTGTGTGCAGCTACCACATGAATATATTTTTACATCTCTTAATGTAAGGTCAAAATCAAGTTTTAATTGAGATGTTTGGTGGATGTTGTTCTTTTCTCGAATGATATAAGGTGGAATTTATAAGATGCTCAAAGAGCCACTCCTTAGATTCGATGCGTGCATAACTCAATTGAACAATATTCTTGTGTTTATTTCAGTCTATGGGATCTACTTTAGTCTTTATTTGTGCAAATTTGAAATTTAAAATTGGTGCAATTATTGTGTAGATCTCAATAAATGTGCTTAACTTTATGGTATATTCTATTAGGTTTTAGTTGATATGGCTCAGCATTTATGACATTTTTGAAAATTGTATTGGATCGGATTTTATTATTATATCTCATGAAAAGTCTGTCAAAAGTCATTTGCTGTTAAAATTTTTCAAAATTTTATTTTTCAACTGTTAGGGATGCTGAGACCAGTCTCGGTTTTCAAGACCGGTGTGACGCACTGAACTTTCGCAAATAGCGAGGTTTGAGTGTTGGATGCGAGATCTGAGCTTTTCCAAACTTTCTGGAGGGTCGTTGACTGTGTTGCGACCTATGGCACGAGTCCTGAGAATAGAGGTTTAAACCTATGCATCAAAGTCCAAAATGTTGAATTTTGGATAGCTCTCGGATTGCATTTTCGGGCCTCCGTACTCTACGTACTTGGTGGTTGTAGACAAAGCTTGATGGTTGTCCCGGTACACTTTGGATTTTGTACCGGTACAGAGGGTATTTCCTCTCAAACCCGAGGCTCGGGTTTGGTAGTTTCGCAGGATCTGTACCGGTACAGTTTCCCCGTACCGGTACACTTTGACAGTTTTCGAAAATCTGAAACTGCAAGGGCTTTTGCGCGTTTGTGCCTTCTTATATCAACACACCCCGCCGCATAGGGCTTCTTTTGTGCTGGGAACTCAGAGGAAATAGGTAGGGAGCTCTTCAACTCCTCTCCTTGATTTTCTTTGGTTTGGTTGAGTTTTTGAGGCTTAATCTTCTCCCTTTGGCTCTCTTTTTCTTATTGGAGCTATTTCCACCATTAGAGGAGCTTGGAGCTTGGACTTGGAACTTACTGGGAGGAAGATCTTTACTTCTAGAGGGTTTTGGTCCTTGATTTAGAGCTTCTAGAAGGTAGGCAACAAATCTTTTTCTATGGATTTGAGTTTTGGAGCTTTCTACTATATGAAACCCTAGATTTTGGAAATTAGGATTTTATTTGTGGCTTTTTGATTAGAGACTTTTAGATCCCTATTGATTGGTTTAGAACCTTTGTTTAGGTTTCTTTGGAAGGGATCTAGCTTCCTTTTAGATTTTCTAAGAGGATTTTTACACATTAGGTGAGTTTTTCTTTACCTCTACCTAGATATTCAAAGATTGAACTCATGGTTCATCTTTTGAGGTTGTAACTTCTATGGCATACCTTGTAGGGTGCTAGGAAAAGGAATATAAGCTTAGTTAGTGTCACGCCCCGCTACCCGCCTATTTGGTCGGGTTCGGGCCACGTCAACAGACGCCGAACGGACAGGACCACCCATGCCCGCCCAAGGCTCTAACAACAAGTATAATTTAACAAATCAAAGAGAATTGCAATTATACAAGGCTTACACGAAGGTAAGCAACAACACAGCGGAAGAGTAAGCACTAAGCTAGAATATAAACCATACATGAACTTGATTATGTAGGTTTTAGGTCTTAGGATCTAATAGGAATCAACACCTAGGGGGGGTGAATAGGTGTTCAACGGCCAATTAAAAATCTAGATGCGATTTTAAAGTAATTGCGGAAAAATAAAATCAAACACACCAAGATTTACGTGGGAAAACTCCAAACCGGAGTGAAAAACCCACGGGACCGATCACACGAAAATTCACTAAGAAACAACCGAGTACAAGGCGATTCACCCACGACTTTACCCGATTAACCGAATCTTCTATGTGAATATCCTTCGGGTCTACGATCGATTGAAGTCCTCCAACCGACCACGCCGCAACTCCTTGCCGCGCCAACGCCTCGAATCCACAAAGCGTCCACCGAGTCCTCGGCTCCCCCTACACGCGATCCCCGCGCAACACACCTCCGTCCGGAGAAGAAGAACGAAGATTTATGGTGATCTCCAAGTTAAGGCACCGTAGACGATGGGAGGAATTCGTCTAATTGATCATCAAATTGATTCGCAAGGGTAGAATCAAAGGGAAGAACCTTGAATCAACTTAACGATCAAATCTCCATCAAATCTCTCTAAGAACTCGATCAAAAAGCTTAGGAGACAGATTCTAGGGTTTTAGGATTGAAGTATCTTCAGGTATATTATTGTATATTCGTCCTTGAACCTCCCATGGTCTATTTATAGAGTTAGAAGACTTTGAAGTCGAGTAGAATTGAAATCGACCTTTTTAGGAATTCTGCTGAGTCCACCGTCCCAAACCATCTCTGTCCTGGTCTCGTGTGTCGTCAAATTTTTCGCGAGCATCGACCGGTCGGACTGTGGTTTGTCCGGTCCTAGGTTTCTAGCACTCGTAAAGTTCACTTCACCGTGTCCCGACGAATCCACGATCCTGGTCAAAGGCTCGCGAAACTTTCGCTATCAACCTCACTGTGTCCGGTCAAAGAGTTTGGTCCGGACAGAGTGTTGCGAAAAGCCAGATGACAGACTCACTGTGTCCGGTCAAAGGGGCTGATCCGGACAGGGTTTATACAGAAAATATTTTTCATAAAAATCAATACTTTAAACCCTTTTTAAGTATTCTAACTACTATGTTATTAATGTTAATCACCATAAATGATCTTAAATGCATACCTGAGGTGTCGAGCTTCTCTGACGAGTCCTGGAGCGTCCGATCTTCTTGTAATCTCTTGATCTCTTCAAGACTCCGACAAACTCACGAAATCCGCCAACTTACAAAATCCTTAACAATCTCCCCCTTTGGCGATTTCGTGACAAAACTACTTATAGCTCATACAACCTCAAAATCAAAAAGACAAGAGAATATCGTAATCACCAAACGATAACTCTTTGCATGATCGATCCAACAAAAAAATTAAAAAAAAATTACAAGTTCATTCAATCCTAAAATGACCTAGACCTTGGAGTCTTGAAGTCTTGAACGTTTCCTGCAAAAAGATCTCAAACACATTCAAGCATCAAGAATCATATAGTCACAATCCTAAGTCAGAATCCTAGTCATAGATACAAGCATCCTTATCATTATCAAGTCATCTTCATCCAACTTTCAACTCCATCTCCCCCTATCAAGTCATATCTCAGTCATCTCCACATATCATATCAAGTCCCACATCTCCCACATCTCCCCCTTTTTGTCCGAAAGCGCCAAAACGACAAAAGGAGGGTCTCGATCATACCTAATCTGAGTCAGCATCAGGTGGGGGCAACTCCGAGTTTCCACAACCCATCTTGACCTCCTCCAGCCATAAAAACAACAAGTACCAAAAATTCATGAATACATGATGTGGAGGTTAAAATCCGCTGTTCACATATAGGGTTAAACACATTGAACACAAACATATCAATAATTAAGAAAACCCCCTTTTTTTTAAAAAAAAATGATCTCTAGAACTTCTTAGGGCCATGCACATTAAGTTTAATACTGACAATCACGCAAATAAGTGTTGCAAAATATAGCTCATTTCGAAAAACAACAAAATTTTTAGCCAAGACCGGACACAACTTCCAATGTCCGGATGCCACAATGTCCTGTGCAGTTTGCTTGTGTGAGGTCCGGACATGGCGGTGACGACCGGTCTCTGAAGACAATTTCGCAAAGATATGAAAATTTTCGAAGAAATTTGTCTCCAACGAAAGTGTGACATTTTAACAAACTTCTAGTCAATAGAATTCAAAATGTCATACATGTGGAATCGTACATCAACTAGAAATTAACAATCTATATCGTTAAATTAGCACATCAATCAAGATCTAACCGTTAATCATACCGATTTTACTTGACAAGTATGCATAGATTTAGATCAAAGATTATCACACTAAATGAAATAAGCACAAGAATATTGTCTAATTGAGTTATGCACACATCTGAATTCGAGAGTGGCTCTTTGAGCATCTTTATCATTATTTCCACCTTATACCGTTCAACGAAAAAGAGTCTCCACCAAGCACCTCAGTTTTAAGGAATCTGATCATTCTTTCTAGAGATGTAATCTTATGTTCATGTGGTAGCTTCACACACTTACCGGACGACCGGGGCGGTAGCTCTTTCCTACACGAGGTGGTACTTTTCACACTCCCTTGAAGGGATGTAACTCTTTCCACATCTTGTATTGGTGGTACTTTTCACACTCCCTTTCAAATAGTGCAACCCACAATGAGAAAATAATATTGTGATTTCATAAAGTAATGACAATATATAACTTTTTAGAAAAATGCAAACAGTCGAATAATCTCAATACGCTTTTAGAAAGTTCAAGAAAGATGTACCAATGTGACAAACATATATAACCAATTTCTAGAAGATGTAAAGGTTCAAAATAGAATGACATAAGAAAAATTCTAGTGAATTGAGAAATATTAAAATAAATCATGCACCAATTAAGTCAAGACAACCAAGCAAAAAAAACAAACAATGCATAGTTGACAGTATGTACATAATGGCCTATAGAATATATCTAGATCGAAGGATTCATACCGATAGTCTTTCTTAAATGTAGAAAACGTTTTTGATCTAAAGGCTTAGTCAAAATATCTGCTAATTGATCATCAGTTGAAATATATTCAAGTTTAAGAATGTTTGATTCGACCAATTCTCTTAAGAAGTGATATCTTAGTTCAATGTGTTTTGTGCGAGAATGTAGAACAGGATTTTTAGAAATGTTTTTGGCACTAGTGTTGTCGCAAAGAACTGTGAGATTAGAGGAAGGGATTCGATAGTCACTAAGTAAACTCCTCATCCATACTAACTGAGGGGCACAACTACCAGTAGAAATATACTCAGCCTCAGCTGTAGACAGCGCAATGCAATTCTGTTTCTTACTAAGCCAAGCCACTAAACAATGACTGTCACGCCCCGAGCCCGCCAATTCGGTCGGATTCGGGCGCGCCGACAGACCGCCGAACGGACAGAGTTTTCCCTGTACGTTCAAGGCGTTGCAATCAATACAATTACAAGAAGGTTCCAAACAGAAGATATTACAATCAGATTGCATAAGGAAGTATCATAAACATAAAACAGCTACTTGCTATTACAACCATTCGTCTCAAATTTAACTCTTACATTTAACTTGAAGACTTTAAACTTCCTATTACAATCTAGATATTACAAATTTGATTACAATTTATTACAACTTATTCTCCCTTGTTATACCCCTAAGCTCTGTCAACTGGGGTACTTCTATCTCTGGTCTCCTAGTAGGGCGCTATCTATGGAGCTACGCCCTTGCCTCGCGCTGCTGCCGCTGCGCCGCTCACGTGTATACCTGTACCCCCAAAACGCAACACGGGGGTGAGAACTATTGTCCATAGTTCTCGTGGGTACGGTCACCCAAGAGAACAGCTCGACCAATAGGTCCAAGGAGGCACTGCAGATATGTTAGTCCAAAAACATATATAGATATATAACTTGCAACTAACATAAAAACTTGCCTCACAATATGCAATATGCAAAATTACCCTTTAGCTCTTAGCTTTTCTTTACTTTATTGCTATTCTTTACTTTAGCCATTCCATTCACACTTAGCTATTTACCAGCTTAGCTATTACTAGCACTATCCATTAGCTATTTACAACTTTAGCTAGTCTTTACGTTCTTTACCTTTTGGCACTTATGCTACTTAGCAATTTATTTCTAAGGTCACTCTACCTCAGCTCACTAAGCCACCCGACTCGGTCTTGAGTCAATCCATTGCGGATAATCCGCATTGCCTAGCCCGAGGTGTTGGACGTCTCGCAACTAGTCAATAGCTGTCGCCTCTCGTGACTCGGCCCTCATCGCGGCGAAATCGTCGCACACGCGGAACCCAGCTGCCACTTGACATAACCATTCTGGTGGCGATCGCGGCGGACTTACCCGGCGAGGACCCAAGTCATGACGTAACCATCCGCGGCGAACTAATCGCACCTCACCCAACAATGGTTTGAGTCACTCCTTCGCCTCCCGGTGCGCCGTATCGTACTTACCCAAAGAATGGTGCCCCAAACACAGTGGTGTCAACACATGGCGATCTGATCCTCACCCGGCTTAACCGGTATCGAACACATTTCGGCTCACCCACCCGGCGGCGAAATCGTCGCACAACGCCACGACGGTGGTATAGCCCTGGACGGCGAAATCGTCGCACACGCCCGACACCAACTTAGGTGTCCAAATCTCGGGATTCCATGAATCCGTTCCACTTAGCTTGAGGGTTAGCTAGGCCCTCAAGAGACGACCCTCTAGGTCCATTGTCTTTACCTCCTAGGTCTACTTGACACTAGGGTTTATTCTTTGTCACATAACCTAGGTTTTCTGACTCTAGGTCCGATGTCATTCCAACTCGACCTATGTTTATTCATACTAGGTCCACTGTCGTCTTTATCCAACCTATGTCCTTGACACTAGGTTCATTGTTCTTTACCTAGATCCATACGACTTTAGGTTTACTACAACCTATGTTCTTGACACTAGGTTAATTCCCACACTCCTAGGTCCATTGACTCTAGGTTTACTATAACCTATGTTCATTAACAACACTAGGTTAGATGTCATTCTCCTAGGTCCACATGACTCCAGGTTTACTACAACTTATGTTCTTTACACTAAGTTGGATGCCACTCGATCTATATGTGTATTAGTCCATGACTCCCACTTTTCATTAGCATTCTTATACTTTGCTCTCTTATGTCTATCAGTTCATTTACAAGCATGTTTCTATTATGCTAAGCCTATGTTCTCGCAACATTCTTTACTTAGCATTCTTTGCCTCATTATTTACCTCATGCTTATTCATTTCCTAGCATTTCTATATTTTACACTAGGTTCTTTAGCATGCATCTCTACTTATGCATTTTTACACTATGTTCTTTAACATGCAATTTCTATACATGGATCACATGCAACATATGTCAATTATATGCATCAACTTGAAACCTTTACTCTTAGACATATTTAGGCGATCTAGTCGCTTCGGTAAACACAACCCACCTTATTATGCTCTCCGATTGCTCGTCGACACTCGAAATCGGCCGCCCGTGGCACTCTTGGCCCGGTTTGGCTCGAACTCTTGCACGACCACCCGAACGATCTCCGAATCCCAATCTGAGACCTTGTGCCGTTGCCCCACGCCTTCAAGTTGCCCCAGTTCCGTTTTCATGAATTTTGGGCTCCTATCTTGCGTGCTGCGGACATTTGGTTTAAATATATTAAATAATTAATATCTTTGTACTCGCTCGTCAGATCACCGAACCGAGCGCGCCAACGCGTTCGTTGCACCCCCAATTAGGTTTCTATGGGGTCAAATGAGATCAAACTCATCTATTTCCAAAAACCCCATTTTTAACCCTAGGTTTTGCACTTTTGCAAATCCCACCGATTTGATCCCTAGAACAAGCAATAGAGAGCTTGTCTAACCTCTAGGAACTCATCTAAGAGCATTAGAGCCATCCATAGGGTGTTTAGAATAAACCCTGGAAATCCACCATTAGAGCACCTTGAAGAACACATGATTTTCATGAGTTTCCAAGTCTCTACTAGGTTCTAAAGCTTGCAAGAAGATCAAAACTCTATATCTAGGGTTTAGAAACCCATTATCTAAGGATCTACCATGAGAGGGAGAGAGAGCTTACCTCTCAAAAGCTTGCTCTTGCACAAAGGAGGGAGGAGAGGATGGCCATGATCATCACCATCATAATCTCCTTCATCATCTTCTTCTTTTTCTTCTTCTTCTTTTCTCCTTTCTCTTTCTTTCTTTCTTCTTCCCCTTCTCTTCTTCTCCTTGCTGTCGAACAGAGAGAGAGAGAGACACGAGAGAGGGAGAGAGAGGGAGACTGCTGTGAAGGGGAAGGGTTTTGGGTTATATTTTGTTGCAACAATAGCAACTAAACCCCTCCAAACATTTTATTTCGAAGGGTCCCAAAACCGCCGCTGCACTATTCCGTACTGCGGTACAAGACCCCTTTGTACCGGTATAAAGCCCAGAGGCAAACCCGAGAGTCGCCTCGGTTTCAGAGCATTTGTACCGGTATAAATCCACTTTGTACCTACGTACACCAAAATCTCAAACCCGAGAGCTACCGCCTCTCTAGAAAAGTTGCTATACCTAAGACAACAACTTTGCTTGTACCGGTACAAATTGCCCAGACTTGTGCTTTTCACGTCGTTTCGACTCTAATTCGCGCCGAACAACGCCAAAACCTTTCCAACTCTTTTAGATCCTCTCTTAACCCTTCCAAGCATTTTGGAATGGTTATTGGAACTTGTCCAATTACTCGTTCGCGCACTTGTCACGCCCCGGGACCCAGCGGAAGCCCGCCCGGCGCGTGCCCAGACCCGCCGTATGTCTACAACATACAAGGCGTCTAACAAAAACGATAAATAACCAACAAAAATAAAGAGAATCTAGAAGTATCAGAGCAGTATAACAACTAGAAATCTATACAAGGAAGCATAAGGAAGAGACTAAAAGTAAAGCACCAATCTTAAAATAAACCATAAAGAGAGTACAATAAAAAGAGATCCGAACACCACAATAACAAAGTACATGGTAGTCTCTACATAGGGATACAAAACTCTCTCAATCTCACCAAAGTACAAAAAGAGAGAAAAACCCCTACAAGGAGGAAAGCTGCGATAACTAGCTAGCGGTTCCTTTCCACGATCCCTTCCCCCCGCCGGTGCCGAAGGCTCTGAAACACATTAGAAAAAGAGGCGTGAGAACTATTAATTAATAGTTCCCAGGTGGGCAGTACCATCGACTTCAGTTGCATGCTCCACTAGGCCCAAAACTAAGCAAGTAAGTGTAAGCGAAATAAATAACGAGTAAGCTACAAAAGCATGATATCTCTACTTAGCATAAATAAGCATAAGTAAACGACTATTCTAAGCATGAATAGTAAATATAACCAACAAGTCCAATATCCATAGCAATAGTAAAGAGTTGAAGCTTACTATTCTAACTATAGCCCAATAATTCCTCAAGTGATAGTAAGGTGTTAAAGTTTACTATTCTAGTCAAAGTCCACAGTTTTCTTTAAACTACATTAAGTTTAAGCACAATAAGATCAACCCGAAGGCGATATGGCCGATGCCCACCCGAAGGCTGCCTAGCCCAAATGCCGAGCCTAATGGCCCCGTAGTAGTCAACATTCCCACCCTAGGAATGCGACTGTCCCACGGCAATCCACTTCGGCGCCCAATCCCGCACGGCGAATACAAGAAACGCGTTGGCCAACTCCGGAGTGCCGGCTTGTAGGGAGCTACCCTCACAAGCATGTGCGAATGAGCACAATGGCAAAAGTCACAAAACTCGTCACAAGTCCCAAATCATCATGTCTCTAACATGGAATGTACAATTATCCAAAAGGCCTATCTCTATGTCATCATGTCTCTAACATGGAATATAGTATATGTTAAGTGGCCTATGTCAAGTCTCTATGTTGCAGTTTCATAGTTTTCTACGTTAAGTGCCGCTTTATGACACTTAAGGTTTCTAAGTCCCAACATGTATTTAATGTTCACAATTAACATTAGTAAAGCTAAAATAACCATAAATGGCACACTCCCAGGCGCCCCCAAGAACCACCCCCACATGCATGCAGTTTGACCCAAATAGCTCTACTATATAGAGTGGAAATTTTATCCTACATAAGGCATGCATTTTAAGTGATTCAAAATTCATAATAAATCTATTTAGCATGAATATGCATTCAAAATAATTAAATCAAACCAACTAAGCACTTAGGAGCCATTTGCTCCTATGCTCATGAAGCCAAACCCACCGAGTGCGAAAATCGCCGATCCGAATCGCTAACTAAGCTTCGATTCCTACTCCTAGCACCCTACAAGGCATGCCATAGGAATTACAAACTCAAAAGATGAGTCTTGAGTTCAAACAATAAGAAACTCTACTAAAGGGTGAAGAATACTCACCGAATGCGAAGAAAGTGCTCTTGATCTCCAAATGGGAGTTAGAGTCCTTCTAATCCAACCTAAATCAAAGTTCTATACTCATCAATTAGGTCCCAAAGGCCCTCAATCGAAAATCCCCAAATCCTAACCCTAGAATCCCATTCTAGGGTTTCATCTCAAAGAAACCCACAAAAATCGAAACTAGAGGAAAGAGATCACTCACATACCTCTAAGAAGCTCTAATCCAAGCTCAAAAAGCCCTAGGCTTGAAGCTTGATCCTCCACAAAGTTCCAAACACCAAGTTCCAAGCTCCAACAATGGTGGTAGAGGCTCTAACAAGCAAAAGAGAGCAAGGAGAGGGTTTTAATCCTCCAAAAATCAACCAAAACCCTAGGAAACACAAGAGAGTAGAGAGAGAAGCTCCTCCTACCTTCTTGCTGCAACGGGGGTGCTCAAATGGAGCCCTAGGGTGAAGGGGTAACCTAATAGAAGCAACAATATGCTAATACACCCCCGCAGCTTTAAATCGCTCGAAATCGCCAGTGTCGCAGACAAGCCATCCCATACCGGTATAGACCCCGCGAAACCGCCAAACCCGAGGCTCGGGTTGGCGTCCATCAACTCTCCCATACCGGTATAGAATCCATCCTGTACCGGTATAGCAACAATTTCTCGTACCGCATAGCAACAATTTCGCCGCACTGCACCCTCCGTACCTCAATCCGAGAGCAACCTAAAATCCAACTTTTGGACTTTAGTGCTTAGGATTCATCCGCTAGCCTCAGACACGTGCTCTAGGTCGGAACATAGTCAACGACCCTCCGTAAAACTGAAAAGCTCCAAACTCAAGTCAGATACTCGAACTCCGCAGTTTGCGCAAGTCCAGTATGTTACATTCACCCCTCCTAAAAAGGAGTTTCGTCCGCGAAACTCTAAAGCGAACTCATACCTCAAGATTCCATCCGAAAGAGATGGGGATAGCGCTCCTGCAGTGCGCTCTCAGGCTCCCACGTGGCCTCTCGCTCCTCGTGGTTGCTCCAAAGAACCTTCACGTACGGAATGTCCCGATTCCGCAATTTCTTCACCTCACGAGCCAAGATCTTCACGGGTTGCTCCTCGAAGCTCAAATCCTCCCGCAGCTCTATGGGTATAGCCTCCAAAACATGAGCCGGATCATGGATATACTTCCGAAGGACCGATACATGAAAGACGTTGTGCACGCCCGATAGGTTCGGCGGTAGAGCAAGTCGATATGCTACCGGACCTATACGTTCCAAGATCTCATAGGGTCCAATAAATCGAGGACTCAACTTACCTCGAATTCCAAATCTCCGAATCCCCTTTGACGGCGAGACTTTCAAGAAGACATGATTTCTAATCTGAAACTCCAAGTCTCGTCGGCGTTTATCTGCATAGCTCCTCTGCCTACTCTGGGCTGTCAGTAGTCGCTCACGAGCGATTCAAACTTTATCCTCTGCTTCCTGGAGCACTTCAGGGCCTAAAGCCAATCTTTCGCCCACTTCACTCCAATGAAGTGGCGATCTGCACTTCCGTCCATACAATGCCTCGAACGGTGCCATCTTGATACTTGCTTGATAACTATTGTTATAAGCAAACTCCGCCATAGGTAGATCTGCGACCATCCTCCCCGGAAGTCAATCACACATGCTCGAAGCATGTCCTCTAGAGTCTCAGTATAGTGCGTTCCGACCGCCCGTCACTCGGGGGTGGAAAGCAAGGTCGAAATCCAATCTAGTACCCAAGGCGTCCCGTAGACTCCTCCGGTGTGACACAAAGCGAGTGTCCCCGTGATACGATCGATGTAGGTACTCCATGAAGTCGCACAATCTCATCAAGGTACACTTGTGCGAGCTTCTCTCCAGCCCAAGTAGTATGGATAGGTATAAAGTGCGCTGACTTCGTCAACCTATCCACTATCACCCAAATAGCATCATGCCCAGCTTGAGAGCGGGGCAATCCAGTCACGAAGTCCATGGTGATTTTCTCCCACTTCCACACGGGAAAAGGCAAACTCTGAAGTTTTTCCGCTGGAACTCGATGCTCCGCTTTTACCTGTTGGCAAGTTAGACATCTAGCCACAAACTCGCCAACATCCTTTTTCATCCTGTGCCACCAATAAAGAAACCACAAGTCCTATTACATTTTGGTGCCTCCCGGATGAATAGCATAAGGTGCTCTGTGTGCCTCCTGAAGGATGTCCTCTCTAAGTCCCGAATCCGCCGGCACACAAATCCGTCCACCAAAGCGCATCACTCCCTGATCATCCACTAGGAAGTCGCTGCAACCATCCACCATTTTGTCTCGAATCTTTTGCAACTCTAAGTCAAGAGCTTGCTTCTCTTTAATTCTATCCATAAGAGTAAGTTGCACCACCATAGTCATCACCGCATAGGCGTATCGGGAGTCACTACCTCCAACTCCAACCGCTTCATCCGCTTCGATCAATCTGCGGTTGGGTAACAACATGCATCGCTAAGTTCGCGGGAGCTTTCCGACTTAGCGCATCCGCCGCCACGTGAGCCTTGCCCGGGTGGTAGAGGATAGTCAAATCATAATCCTTGAGCAGCTCCGACCAACTGCGCTGTCTCAAGTTCAACCCCTTCTGAGTGAAAAGGTACTTGAAGCTCTTGTGATCCGTATAGACCTCGCACCGCTCGCCATACAAATAGTGGCGCCATAGCTTCCATGCAAAAACTACGGCCGCCAACTCCAAGTCGTGTGTAGGATAGTTCTTCTCATATTCCTTTAATCGGCGGGATGCATACGCGATCACCTTGTCACCCCGCATCAAGACACAACCCAATCCGTTAAGAGATGCATCACTATAAACCACATACCCCGCTTCCAAAGAATAGGTAATGTGAGGATTGGAGCGGTCGTCAATCTCGGCTTCAACTCTTGAAAGCTCTTTTCACACGCATCATTCCAAATGAATTTAGCTCCTTTGTGCGTGAGCCTCGTGAGGGGAGTAGATAGCTTCGCAAAGCCCTCCACGAATCTGCGGTAGTAGCCGGCCAAACCAAGGAAACTCCTGATCTCAGTGACGATCGTCGGTGTTGGCCAATCCTGAATGGCTTCTATCTTTCTAGGATCCACCGCTATACCCGATCCCGAAATCACATGTCCCGAAAAACCCACTTCTCGAAGCCAAAATTCGCACTTCTTCTACCGAGCAAATAACTTCTTTTCCCGAAGCACTTGAAGTACCAATCTCAAGTGTTCCTCGTGTTCCACATCACTTCGGGAATAAACCAAGATGTCGTCGATGAAGACCACGACGAACCTGTCTAGATAAGGCTTGAAAACACGGTTCATTAGATCCATAAAAGCTGCCGGGGCATTAGTAAGCCCAAACGGCATGACAGTGAACTCATAATGTCCATACCGTGATCTAAAAGCCGTCTTCGCTACATCCCCAGGCGCAATCTTCAACTGATGGTATCCCGACTTCAAGTCTATCTTGGAATACACATTTGATCCTTGAAGTTGATCAAAAAGATCATCAATCCTCGGCAACGGATATTTATTCTTGATCGTGACTTTATTAAGTTCACGATAGTCCACGCAAAGGCGAAGTGATCCGTTCTTCTTCTTCACAAAAAGAACCGGTGCTCCCCATGGTGACACACTCGGTCGAATGAAGCCCTTGTCCAACATATCCTGTAACTGTGCCCTCAGCTCCTTTAACTCAGTCGGTGCCATCCTATAGGGTGCCTTCGAGACTGGGGTAGTCCCGGGAACGAGATCTACCACAAACTCGATCTCCCTATCAGGTGGCATGCCTGGTAGCTCCGCTGGAAACACGTCCAAGTAATAGAAGCTAAGTCTGTGCTGGGGTTCTCCTGGAGATCCATCCACCAGCTGTAGGCCTCGCCGTCCAAGTGGTGGGTGGCGAGCCACACTCTGTCCCGCTCCTCCACGAACGTGTCACGGAACAATTTCTCCATGTGCATCAACCACTTTTCCACGATCCAGTGGTCGACCTTCTCTCCGTCAAAGGTCCTCGGGCTGCACCTCCTGAACTCCTTGAGGCGAGCCATGAGTCGATCCCTCTCGGCTCCCTGAGCCATAACTGGAAATGCCGCTGCCACCGGCGATGCTCGTACTGGCGGGGTGTCCCGATCCTCCTCCCGGCGCTCAACTGCCGGTGTCGTCTGGTGTGAGCCGGCCGCGGGATCGCGCCGCGTAAGTCAACCTCTACCGGTGCCGGGCGGTGAAGGGGTCCGAGCCTCCTCGCAGCTCGCCCGCCGCAAGAGAAGATCCTCCATGCGCTTCATGCGCGCTTTCGACGCCGGGCCGCGGTCGCTCGCGTCACCAAAGCCGTGAGGGCCGCCAACGGCCCTCAACTCACGGACCTCGCCGGATCCGGGAGGTAGCGGAGGCCTCGACCTCCTCAAAAGTTGCCGCATTGTCCGCTCCAACGATTTCGAGCGAGTTATCGGCATCGCCACTACAACATCATAAAAGCGCAAGTTAGTAAGCTCACGCAATCGCATCCCCGCTCATGCTATAAATACCCAAATCATGCGAAAGTAATGAAGTGTCATTTACTACTAACTCCCGATGTTACGTTGTCGGCCGCCAACGTAACCCTCCGCGGGTTAGAAGTTATACACTTCGATCCAACTCTACTTACTAGAGTTATTCAAGATACCCAATCTTAATACTTTCGCTCACAAGTTAAATAGACCTCGTCTCTCACGAGCCTATATCCTATAGTCCAACTTGCCTAAGGTTTGCTAGGTCCACAAGAAGACTCAACCCTAGTCTCTGATACCAATTTAACTGTCACGCCCCGGGACCCAGCGGAAGCCCGCCCGGCGCGTGCCCAGACCCGCCGTATGTCTACAACATACAAGGCGTCTAACAAAAACGATAAATAACCAACAAAAATAAAGAGAATCTAGAAGTATCAGAGCAGTATCACAACTAGAAATCTATACAAGGAAGCATAAGGAAGAGACTAAAAGTAAAGCACCAATCTTAAAATAAACCATAAAGAGAGTACAATAAAAAGAGATCCGAACACCACAATAACAAAGTACATGGTAGTCTCTACATAGGGATACAAAACTCTCTCAATCTCACCAAAGTACAAAAAGAGAGAAAAACCCCTACAAGGTGGAAAGCTGCGATAACTAGCTAGCGGCTCCCTTTCCACGATCCCTTGCCTCCGCCTGCCGAAGGCTCGAAACACATTAGAAAAAGAGGGCGTGAGAACTATTAATTAATAGTTCCTGGGCAATTACCATCGACTTCAGTTGCATGCTCCACTAGGCCCAAAACTAAGCAAGTAAGTGTAAGCGAAATAAATAACGAGTAAGCTACAAAAGCATGATATCTCTACTTAGCATAAATAAGCATAAGTAAACGACTATTCTAAGCATGAATAGTAAATATAACCAACAAGTCCAATATCCATAGCAATAGTAAAGAGTTGAAGCTTACTATTCTAACCATAGCCCAATAATTCCTCAAGTGATAGTAAGGTGTTAAAGTTTACTATTCTAGTCAAAGTCCACAGTTTTCTTTAAACTACATTAAGTTTAAGCACAATAAGATCAACCCGAAGGCGATATGGCCGATGCCCACCCGAAGGTCGCCTAGCCCAAATGCCGAGCCTAATGGCCCCGTAGTAGTCAACATTCCCACCCTAGGAATGCGACGTCCCACGGCAATCCACTTCGGCGCCCAATCCCGCACGGCGAATACAAGAAACGCGTTGGCCAACTCCGAGTGCCGCCAGGTAGGGAGCTACCCTCACAAGCATGTGCGAATGAGCACAATGGCAAAAGTCACAAAACTCGTCACAAGTCCCAAATCATCATGTCTCTAACATGGAATGTACAATTATCCAAAAGGCCTATCTCTATGTCATCATGTCTCTAACATGGAATATAGTATATGTTAAGTGGCCTATGTCAAGTCTCTATGTTGCGCTTTCATAGTTTTCTACGTTAAGTGCCGCTTTATGACACTTAAGGTTTCTAAGTCCCAACATGTATTTAATGTTCACAATTAACATTAGTAAAGCTAAAATCACCATAAATGGCACACTCCCAGGCGCCCCCAAGAACCACTCCCACATGCATGCAGTTTGACCCAAATAGCTCTACTATATAGAGTGGAAATTTTATCCTACATAAGGCATGCATTTTAAGTGATTCAAAATTCATAATAAATCTATTTAGCATGAATATGCATTCAAAATAATTAAATCAAACCAACTAAGCACTTAGGAGCCATTTGCTCCTATGCTCATGAAGCCAAACCCACCGAGTGCGAAAATCGCCGATCCGAATCGCTAACTAAGCTTCGATTCCTACTCCTAGCACCCTACAAGGCATGCCATAGGAATTACAAACTCAAAAGATGAGTCTTGAGTTCAAACAATAAGAAACTCTACTAAAGGGTGAAGAATACTCACCGAATGCGAAGAAAGTGCTCTTGATCTCCAAATGGGAGTTAGAGTCCTTCTAATCCAACCTAAATCAAAGTTCTAAACTCATCAATTAGGTCCCAAAGGCCCTCAATCGAAAATCCCCAAATCCTAACCCTAGAATCCCATTCTAGGGTTTCATCTCAAAGAAACCCACAAAAATCGAAACTAGAGGAAAGAGATCACTCACATACCTCTAAGAAGCTCTAATCCAAGCTCAAAAAGCCCTAGGCTTGAAGCTTGATCCTCCACAAAGTTCCAAACACCAAGTTCCAAGCTCCAACAATGGTGGTAGAGGCTCTAACAAGCAAAAGAGAGCAAGGAGAGGGTTTTAATCCTCCAAAAATCAACCAAAACCCTAGGAAACACAAGAGAGTAGAGAGAGAAGCTCCTCCTACCTTCTTGCTGCAATGGGGGTGCTCAAATGGAGCCCTAGGGTGAAGGGGTAACCTAATAGAAGCAACAATATGCTAATACACCCCGCAGCTTAAATCGCGAAATCTCAGCCGTACGCAGACAAGCCATCCCATACCTAAGATAGACCTCGCGAAACCGCCAAACCCGAGGCTCGGGTTGGCGTCCATCGCCTCTCCCATACCGGTATAGAATCCATCCCGTACCGATAGCAACAATTTCTCGTACCCAGATAGCAACAATTTCTGCACCGCATGCAGACCCTCCGTACCTCAATCCGAGAGCAACCTAAAATCCAACTTTTTGGACTTTAGTGCTTAGGATTCATCCGCTAGCCTCGGTACACGTGCTCTAGGTCGGAACATAGTCAACGACCCTCCAGAAAATCTGGAAAAGCTCCGAACTCAAGTCGAATACTCGAACTCCGCAATTTGCGCAAGTCCTGTAACATGGGACCCAGCGGAAGCCCGCCCGGCGCGTGCCCAGACCCGCCGTATGTCTACAACATACAAGGCGTCTAACAAAAACGATAAATAACCAACAAAAATAAAGAGAATCTAGAAGTATCAGAGCAGTATAACAACTAGAAATCTATACAAGGAAGCATAAGGAAGAGACTAAAAGTAAAGCACCAATCTTAAAATAAACCATAAAGAGAGTACAATAAAAAGAGATCCGAACACCACAATAACAAAGTACATGGTAGTCTCTACATAGGGATACAAAACTCTCTCAATCTCACCAAAGTACAAAAAGAGAGAAAACCCCTACAAGGTGGAAAGCTGCAACAACTAGCTAGCGGTCCCCTTTCCACGATCCCTTGCCTCCGCCGGTGCCGAAGGCTCTGAAACACATTAGAAAAAGAGGGCGTGAGAACTATTAATTAATAGTTCCCAGTGGGCAATCACTGACTTCAGTTGCATGCTCCACTAGGCCCAAAACTAAGCAAGTAAGTGTAAGCGAAATAAATAACGAGTAAGCTACAAAAGCATGATATCTCTACTTAGCATAAATAAGCATAAGTAAACGACTATTCTAAGCATGAATAGTAAATATAACCAACAAGTCCAATATCCATAGCAATAGTAAAGAGTTGAAGCTTACTATTCTAACCATAGCCCAATAATTCCTCAAGTGATAGTAAGGTGTTAAAGTTTACTATTCTAGTCAAAGTCCACGCTTTTCTTTAAACTACATTAAGTTTAAGCACAATAAGATCAACCCGAAGGCGATATGGCCGATGCCCACCCGAAGGCTGCCTAGCCCAAATGCCGAGCCTAATGGCCCCGTAGTAGTCAACATTCCCACCCTAGGAATGAGACTGTCCCACGGCAATCCACTTCGGCGCCCAATCCCGCACGGCGAATACAAGAAACGCGTTGGCCAACTCCGGAGTGCCGGCTTGTAGGGAGCTACCCTCACAAGCATGTGCGAATGAGCACAATGGCAAAAGTCACAAAACTCGTCACAAGTCCCAAATCATCATGTCTCTAACATGGAATGTACAATTATCCAAAAGGCCTATCTCTATGTCATCATGTCTCTAACATGGAATATAGTATATGTTAAGTGGCCTATGTCAAGTCTCTATGTTGCAGTTTCATAGTTTTCTACGTTAAGTGCCGCTTTATGACACTTAAGGTTTCTAAGTCCCAACATGTATTTAATGTTCACAATTAACATTAGTAAAGCTAAAATCACCATAAATGGCACACTCCCAGGCGCCCCCAAGAACCACCCCCACATGCATGCAGTTTGACCCAAATAGCTCTACTATATAGAGTGGAAATTTTATCCTACATAAGGCATGCATTTTAAGTGATTCAAAATTCATAATAAATCTATTTAGCATGAATATGCATTCAAAATAATTAAATCAAACCAACTAAGCACTTAGGAGCCATTTGCTCCTATGCTCATGAAGCCAAACCCACCGAGTGCGAAAATCGCCGATCCGAATCGCTAACTAAGCTTCGATTCCTACTCCTAGCACCCTACAAGGCATGCCATAGGAATTACAAACTCAAAAGATGAGTCTTGAGTTCAAACAATAAGAAACTCTACTAAAGGGTGAAGAATACTCACCGAATGCGAAGAAAGTGCTCTTGATCTCCAAATGGGAGTTAGAGTCCTTCTAATCCAACCTAAATCAAAGTTCTAAACTCATCAATTAGGTCCCAAAGGCCCTCAATCGAAAATCCCCAAATCCTAACCCTAGAATCCCATTCTAGGGTTTCATCTCCAAGAAACCCACAAAAATCGAAACTAGAGGAAAGAGATCACTCACATACCTCTAAGAAGCTCTAATCCAAGCTCAAAAAGCCCTAGGCTTGAAGCTTGATCCTCCACAAAGTTCCAAACACCAAGTTCCAAGCTCCAACAATGGTGGTAGAGGCTCTAACAAGCAAAAGAGAGCAAGGAGAGGGTTTTAATCCTCCAAAAATCAACCAAAACCCTAGGAAACACAAGAGAGTAGAGAGAAGCTCCTCCTACCTTCTTGCTGCAATGGGGGTGCTCAAATGGAGCCCTAGGGTGAAGGGGTAACCTCATAGAAGCAACAATATGCTACTACACCCCCGCAGCTTTAAATCCGTCGAAATCGCTGTGCCGTACTCAGACAAGCCATCCCATACCTAAGATAGACCTCGCGAAACCGCCAAACCCGAGGCTCGGGTTGGCGTCCATCGCCTCTCCCATACCGGTATAGAATCCATCCCGTACGGTATAGCAACAATTTCGTACCGCATAGCAACAATTTCGTACCGCATGCACCCTCCGTACCTCAATCCGAGAGCAACCTAAAATCCAACTTTTTGGACTTTAGTGCTTAGGATTCATCCGCTAGCCTCGGTACACGTGCTCTAGGTCGGAACATAGTCAACGACCCTCCAGAAAATCTGGAAAAGCTCCGAACTCAAGTCGAATACTCGAACTCCGCAATTTGCGCAAGTCCAGTATGTTACAGCACTTTAGCCAATTTTGGTTAAAGTTCGGGTTGCTACAATCTCCACCCCTTAAAATCAGTTTCGTCCGCGAAACTTACTCATCTTCATCGACTCGCACCCCTATCCAATTTATCGAGTAATCTGGGGGTTCTAATGCATTTTTCAGCTTCGGAGTGGCCTTTCTCCTATCAGAACTTTCCAAAGGTCCACTACAATGACTGTGAGACTATTCTCCTTCACCTTGGGTAATGATTTAGTCAAGTTTGCGTTCCCTTGCTTAGTGACTTGATCAACATACGTCCGTTCATATCCTAACCCAAGTTTGGATGTTTGACCTAGTCCTAGCATCTTATCGAGTTTAGTCGATCCGGAGGAGAACTTGTTCAAGTCTGACTTCAGTTGAATAATCGTCTTTGAGAACTCCAAGTTAGCCTCATTTGCTTCCACGAGTTGCTCGTTGAGATCCTTTAAGTTTTCTTCACTCGTCTCTCTTTCGTTCTCAAGTATTGCAACCTTCTCAACTAAGAAATTATAGGCCTTTGACAATCCATCCTTTTCTTGCTCCAAAGAATTCAATAAAGCAGTCAATTTGGTGTTTTCTTCTCCTACGTCAAATACCCTTCTTCTCAGTCTCTTGTTATGCTTTGCCATCTTTTTCTATTCGACGACCAATTGGTGGTACGCGGTGGCCATCTCATCTACATCCGTTTCTCCCTCCGAGGAATATTCCGATTCGGATTGTTCATTCAAAAAACCGTCCTTGGCCATTAATAACAACTTATACCGTCTCTGATACCAACTGTAGGTTTTAGGTCTTAGGATCTAATAGGAATCAACACCTAGGGGGGGTGAATAGGTGTTCAACGGCCAATTAAAAATCTAGATGCGATTTTAAAGTAATTGCGGAAAAATAAAATCAAACACACCAAGATTTATGTGGGAAAACTCCAAACCGAAGTGAAAAACCCACGGGACCGATCACACGAAAATTCACTAAGAAACAACCGAGTACAAGGCGATTCACCCACGACTTTACCCGATTAACCGAATCTTCTATGTGAATATCCTTCGCTGGTCCACGATCGATTGAAGTCCTCCAACCGACCACGCCGCAACTCCTTGCCGCGCCAACGCCTCGAATCCACAAAGCGTCCACCGAGTCCCTGGCTCCTTACACGCGATCCCCGCGCAACACACCTCCGTCCGAGAAGAAGAACGAAGATTTATGGTGATCTCCAAGTTAAGGCACCGTAGACGATGGGAGGAATTTGTCTAATTGATCATCAAATTGATTCGCAAGGGTAGAATCAAAGGGAAGAACCTTGAATCAACTTAACGATCAAATCTCCATCAAATCTCTCTAAGAACTCGATCAAAAAGCTTAGGAGAGAGATTCTAGGGTTTTAGGATTGAAGTATCTTCAGGTATATTATTGTATATTCGTCCTTGAACCTCCCATGGTCTATTTATATAGTGAGAAGACTCTGAAGTCGAGTAGAATTGAAATCAGTCTTTGTAGGAATTCTGTTTCGAGTCCACCGTCCGGTCAAACCATCTCTCGTCCTGGTCTCGGTGTGTCGTCAAATTTTTCGCAGCGAGCACCGACCTGGCCGGACACTGTGGTTTGTCCGGTCCCTAGGCTCTAGCACTCGTAAAGTTCACCACCGTGTCCCACGTAATCCACTATCCGGTCAAAGGCCTGCGAAACTTTCTGCTATCAACCTCACTGTGTCCGGTCAAAGCGGTTGGTCCGGACAGAGTGTTGCGAAAAGCCAGATGACAGACTCACTATGTCCGGTCAAAGGGGCTGATCCGCACAGGGTTTATACAGAAAATATTTTTCATAAAAATCAATATTTTTAAACCCTTTTTATGTCTTCTAACTACTATGTTATTAATGTTAATCACCATAAATGATCTTAAATGCATACCTGAGGTGTCGAGCTTCTCTGACGAGTCCTGGAGCGTCCGATCTTCTTGTAATCTCTTGATCTCTTCAAGACTCCGACAAACTCACGAAATCCGCCAACTTACAAAATCCTTAACAGATTACATTTGAACCAAATACAAGTAAACTAATCTATTACATTCTTTCAGCATTCAATACATCATTTCTTTTTACATTTGTCATCTCCCAAAAATTACTTGAATGTTTACAACTTGACATCTATAGTTCAACAAAATAAAGTTGATACAAGTATAACAAAAAGGAAATGACTAGATGCAATACTCCGGTGGCCACTAGCTATGGCGCTAACCCCTTGCCCCGGTCCTCCGCTGCCCCGCTCGTGCTAGGACCTGTGGGGTTAGTGGTGTGAGAACTACAACGAAGTTCCCAGTGGGCTCGGCAACCGACCCCGCCGACTTACCCACTAGGTCTATCCAGGCATAAGTATTTCAACGGAAACGAAATAGTAACCAAATTATAAATACTAATACTATGCCTGCAAGAAAGAGTCAGATAGATAGATAGATAATCGAATTTAAATATGTTTGCATGCATGCACTTTATCATACTTTACTTTACTTTACTTGGCTCATTACCCAATCTTGCTGCTAACATAGTTAACCCCAACAAACTCAAGACCCAAAATCCCTCTCTCGAACGGGGAGGCTCTAAGCCCGCAAGACCCGAGGGACCGTCCGTCGGGGCCACGATCCCCTAGGTGACTGTGCCGGAACTCACCGCTTGGGGAGGAGCGACCTCCCTCAAGCCAAGACTTGTCAAGAGTATCGATCTAATCCTCACATTGAGGATTCATAGCCACTAGTTACCATGCCATTGTCAATGATAGGTTTTCTACCTAATCATGTATATCATTCTTGCCATAATGCCACTAGGGTAAAACAATGTTTAACTATGGTTATCTCAATGCCAATCTTGTCTCTATGTTCAATATCACCTTTGTTGACTAAGATCAAGTCCATTCCATATTCACACAATTAGGGTTCTAATTCTCATGCCCCTATGGTTCCATTTCAACTTTCAAGTTCATCACACTCTAGAACATGAATTGAGGTTCAACCAATTGCATATATTCCAACTACCCTATCATGCATGAATTTACTATACACATAAGATGCTCAAAAAGGTGAAATAGACATAGAAGGGAATTCGATGATTCCGGAATGCACCCCCCACCTTAGAATAATTTTGTGAGGATGCCCAAGAAGTTTCACGACCAACCGAGGTCTAGGTAAAAACCTGCAGTTTAAAAGTGAACCTAATCAGGCCATTTTACATAGTAGCCCCTATATCGGATTTTCGTTTAATTAAACGGAGTTGTCCCACGCGTCGGGAATACCCCCAATTAGGTTTCTACACGGTCAATTTGACCCAAGAACCCCTATGTTCAAAAGCCCAAAATTTGGGTGCTCCAACAATGCCCTATACCAAACCTAGGGTTTTGATCTCATCCACAAGCAAAACATAGCTTTAGATCAACCTAGAAGCTCTCTAAAACCATTCTTGACCCATTAGAACCATCTATTTGGGGTTTACAACAAACCCTAAGAAATCACCATTAGAGCACATGAGCTCAAATGGAGTTTCATGGTGTTCTATGCTCTCTCAAGCTTCTAACACTAGCAACTAGCTAGTAACCCCCAAAACCTAAGAGAAAACCAAAACCCTAGAAGTTTACTTGTGAGATCTTACCTCTAGTGCAAAGCTTCTCCTAGCCCTTGGTGTAGGAGAGCTTCAAAGTCCTCCAAGAAGCCTCCAACAAGCTCCAAAACCACATTCTCCAACTCCTTCTCCTTCTTCTTCCTTGCCCTAGAGCTTCTCTAGAGAGAGAAAGTGAGAGAAAAGAGAGTGAGTGTGTGTGTGCTGTGAAATGGGTGAAGGGCCAAGCCTATAGTGTTGTAACAATTGCTCATAAGCCCTTCAACACTTTTTACTTCGCACAGCCCAAACTGTTATCAGTCCCATTTTGTACCGGTACAAGGCCAGTCTTGTACCGGTAAAAAATGCTCCAGAGACAAACCCGAGAGCTGCCTCTGCTTTCACAAAGATTTGTACCTAAGACAAATCCAGCCTTGTACCGATAAAATGCTCCAGAGGCAAACCCGAGAGCTGCCTCTCGGTTGCGCAGCATTTGTACCGGTACAAATTGAGAGTTTTGGGGAAGCCCAAGGATCTATCCAGATTGTATCAAACAACACCTAGAGGGGGTGAATAGGTGTATCGGCCAAAAACCACAATTCTCGATGCTTTAAAAAGGTAAATGCGGAAATTAAAAGCACACCGAGATTTACGTGGGAAAACTCCAACTCGGAGTAAAAAACCCACGGGGCCAACACGCGAATACCAATCCACTAAAAGAAAAGATTACAAGGTGATTACCGACTCAACGGACTTAACCTCTCTAACTCTCTTTTGGATCTCCGCGCACTCCACCGAGTTGTCCACGATCAGGTCCGAATCCACGAACGCCCACGTTCCGAATCCACGAAACGCCTTGCTTCGAATCCACGAAGTCTTCAATACGCCGAATCCACGACGCCACGCTTCGAGTCCACGAAGTCTTCAATCACGCCGAATCCACGACGCCACCATGAATAGAATCATGAATATGGTTATCCTTCGTTGGAGTATCGATGAAAACCGAAGAAGAAAACTCCAAACGAATCGTAGATCAAATCGACATATAGAGTAAGAATTACTATGTCTCGATTTGACCTAAAAGAGGCTATTTAGTAGAAAATAGGTTTTGAAAGAATTCCTAGCCTCTAGGGTTTTTCAAACATGTATTATGATGAAGTGCACAAAGTTAGAGAACCCTAAGAACCTATTTATAGACTTTAGAATCAATTAGATTCGGATTAGAGAAAAATCAGATTTTTACCTTCTTGTACCGATACAAAAACAGGGCTATTACCGGTAATGCAATGACGGAAGATTTTTCTGCGAATGGCCATTACTGGTAATGGATTGATGACTATACCGGTATAGCAACTTTTTTGTACCGGTACAAAACCAATTTTATACCGGTATAACTTTGTATTTTTGCTGAAATTTCACTTTTCAAAAACTACAAAGTTCCGATACAATTTCTAATCCGTTATACAATGATTTTATGATTCTAATGCCTATAACTAAGTATGAATCACCATAACATGAATTAAAAACTTACCTAGGCATCGTGATTCTCATCGTGAGCCAATTCCTCTTTCTTCGAAGTCTTTGATTCTTCACCGTTCTTCGATCCGCTCCGATCCTTCAAGACTCCGACTCAATTCACGAAACTTGCCAACACAAAATCCTTAACAATCTCCCCCTTTGGCAATTTCGTGACAAAACACAAAAGCTCACTAAAATTACATCATAAAGAGAAACGAAGTTCAATGTCATCACCAAAACATTAAACTTCTCGCGTGTAATCCAAATACAATTAAGATCCAAAAATACATCAAAAACTCCTAAAACAAACTCTATGACTTAGACACAACTAGGAGTCTTGAAGTCTTGATGTCCTGTAAAACAATTTCAAACGAAAACAGACAATCAAAATATTAGTCAATCAACAATCTCTTTGTTCTCATCTTCTCTTCTCCTCTTCTCCTCTTCTCTTTGTCCTTGTTCCATCAACTTTTCAATTGCTTTTCTTTGCTCAAAAATACTTCCTTCTCCCTCCTTAGTCATTTCTCCCCCTTTGTATATGCATCTCCCCCTACGTGTATGCACTATCAACTCCCCCTGTACTCGTGGTCCATTCTCCCCTTTTTGTCAAAAATGGCCAAAAAGAAACAGAGATAGAAAGAAACACAAACTAACCGGAGAGTAGTAAAATCATAGTTACAAACCGAGATGCATAAGAAAAGATAAACATCAAGAAAAAAAAAACACATAAAGGAAACTAAACATGATCCTAAGATAAGCAGTAAATCAGCAGTAACAGAGAAGTCGAGGCAGAAGTCACTCTGTCGCCTCGTCATCGTCATCATCTCCTCTAGCAGAGATCCGAACCCAGCCTTCGGGCCGACACCAGCAGAACTACCGAGATACAGAGCGCTGATAGGATGAGGTCGATGGAAAGATATCATCATGCGTGCAACCCATCTTCTCCAAGATCCTCTTCATTTCTTTCTCCAGACTCTTGAGTCCCTTCTTTAGAAAACTTACTTCCTTCGTGAGTTCACCCATGTCACGATGAAGTGTGTCCAAAGTGACTGCGCCTCCTGATCTAGAGGACCCTGCAGGCAGTGCACGCTCTGCTCGTCGTGACGGTGGAGGTGCAGAAGGTACAAAGACTACTCGATGCCGCAGCGGTGGAGCTCCCTTGGTCCGCCGAAAAGTCTTCAAGGTGCTCGCGACTTTGCCCAAGTCACCGCATCAATCGAATCCACCCAAAGTCATACTTAGCACACTCAGTGTCTACTCCGTTTGCTCGCAAAATCCGAGTAATCAGCAGGGGATACGGAAGTAGATCGCGCCGTGTAGAGGACTGAATCACATGCACCATTCGCTGCTATATCAGAAAAGGGATGTTCATGTTTAACCCATGAGTCTGCTCAGGATGTCCAAAGAGATAGAGCAATACAAAGCGTTCCCAGCGAAGCCTCTTTGTCCAATAGTAGGTTGAACATTGTAGCATATAATCAGAGACAAGAGATGATACTCAGGGCGCAAGTCCTTGGACTCCAACAATGCGCGATCCGTGCGAGTGCCCGGCTTGCAGATGGCGGCAACCACGGTCTCCCAGTCGGTCGACGACTGAAGTGGCCCAGCTGTATAATGAAGCCCCGTAGTATCAACTTCCATCCCCAACAACTCACCAATATCATAAGGTGTGACCGTGAGCTTCTTTCCTCGCACCGAAGTCTCAAAAACATAGGTTCCTGTCTCTTCATCCTTAGCTAGAACTAAGCCCCGCAGATAGAATTCCCGAATAAGCTCCACACAGAAAGGTGAGCGAGCTGAAACACGACCAACCGGCTCAATGGGGACTCTAAGCAATAAGCGACCAAAATCAGGAACCTGCTCTGTGAGCTCCGTGAAGTTGACGTGCCGCTCCGCAATGCAGAACGAGTAGAAAAGGCTCGAGCCCTCGCAGAGGAACCTCGCATCCTCTTGGCTCGACGCTCCCCGGTAGCACCACCTCCGTGATGACTCACCAAAGAATGCCTTTTCCCTTGTCGGACGGGGAAACAGCTCTATGCCTTCTTCCTCTTCTTCTTCAAACCTCCTCGCTTGATAGTCGGGGTCCGATCCCTCCGACTCCTCAGCAGCACGTGTCCTTTTAGAGACACTCCGTCGGCCTCTACTACCACGGCGACCACCTCCCGTGGCCATGAGCACCAAAAGCACCAAGACTAGCGAAAACGCCATTTTCCTACATATAGAAAGTAGCCGAAAATGAACAAATCCTGAAAAATGTTCTAAACATTCTGAAAAATTCACAAATAATCTCAGAATAAATAATAATGCAATATCAAACTTAATTCATGCAGAAAATTTCATCAAATTTGGCACATTTTCAAAAATTCCGAAATTCCACCAAAAATGAACCCTAGAACATAAATCTGTAAAAAATAACGGATTTTAATGTGTTCTAAGTGTTCTAGATGCAAGAATATATGTCCAATCATTGATTTATAGCAAAAAATTGCATCAAAAACGAACAAAAACAGAGATCAAACAATTTTTTTCGAAAAACCAATATTTTAGAACCCTAGAGCATAAATCTGTCAAAAATAACGCAAACTAAGGTGTTCTAGGTGTTCTAGATGCAAGATAATCAGTTCAGATAGTGAATTACAGCAAAAAATTGCATCAAAAACGAATAATATCTGAGATCGAACTCTTGTCCCGGAATATTAAAAAAAAATGCAAAAGTGTATTTGGGTCCCGGAATAATCAGTTCAGATAGTGGATGATCAGGGAGTGATGCGCTTTGGTGGACGGATTTGTGTGCCAGCGGATTTGGGACTTAGAGAGGGCATCCTTCAGGAGGCACACAGGACACCTTATGCTATTCATCCAGGAGGCACCAAAATGTATAAGGACTTGAGGTTACTCTATTGGTGGCCTGGGATGAAGAAGGATGTTGGCGAATATGTTGCTAGATGTTTAACTTGCCAACAAGTGAAAGCTGAGCATCGAGTTCCAGCGGGAAAACTTCAGAGTTTGCCTATTCCCGTGTGGAAGTGGGAGAAGATCACCATGGACTTCGTGACTGGATTGCCTCGCTCTCAAGCTGGGCATGATGCTATTTGGGTGATCGTGGATAGGTTGACGAAGTCGGCGCACTTTATACCTATCCATACTACTTGGGCTGGAGAGAAGCTCGCACAAGTGTACCTTGATGAGATTGTGCGACTTCATGGAGTACCTACATCGATCGTATCTGACAGGGACACTCGCTTTGTGTCACACTTCTGGAGGAGTCTACAGGACGCTTTGGGTACTAGATTGGATTTCAGCACTGCTTTCCACCCCCAGAGTGACGGGCAGTCGGAGCGCACTATACAGACTCTTGAGGACATGCTTCGAGCATGCGTGATTGACTTCCAGGGAGGATGGTCGCAGCATCTACCTATGGCGGAGTTTGCTTATAACAATAGTTATCAAGCAAGTATTAAGATGGCACCGTTCGAGGCATTATATGGACGAAAGCACAGATCGCCACTTCATTGGAGCGAAGTTGGCGAAAGATTGGCTTTAGGCCCCGAAGTGGTCCAGGAAGCAGAGGATAAAGTTCGAATCGCTCGGGAGCGACTACTGACGGCCCAGAGTAGGCAGAGGAGCTATGCAGATAAACGCCGACGAGACTTGGAGTTTTGAGATTGGAGATCATGTCTTCTTGAAAGTCTCGCCGTCAAAGGGAATTCGGAGATTTGGAATTCGAGGTAAGTTAAGTCCTCGATTTATTGGACCATATGAGATCTTGGAACGTATAGGTCCGGTAGCTTATCGACTTGCTCTACCACCGAACCTATCGGGCGTGCACAACGTCTTTCATGTATCGGTCCTTCGGAAGTATATCCATGATCCGCTCATGTATTGGAGGTCAGTACCCATAGAGCTGCGGGAGGATTTGAGCTTCGAGGAGCAACCCGTGAAGATCTTGGCTCGCGAGGTGAAGAAATTGCGGAATCGGGACATTCCGTACGTGAAGGTTCTTTGGAGCAACCACGAGGAGCGAGAGGCCACGTGGGAGCCTGAGAGCGCACTGCAGGAGCGCTATCCCCATCTCTTTCGGATGGAATCTTGAGGTATGTGTTCGCTTTAGAGTATCGCGGCCGAAACTCCTTGTAAGGAGGGGTGAATGTAACATACTGGACTTGCGCAAATTGCGGAGTTCGAGCATTTGACTTGTGTAGGAGCTTTTCCAGATTTTCTGGATGGTCGTTGACTGTGTTCCGACCTATGGCGCGTGTACCGAGGTTTGGGGATGTGTCCCAAGCCCTAAAGTCCAAAAAGTTGGATTTTAGGTGGCTCTCGGGTTGGGAATGCTGTGCCTTATACCTACTAAACGGTGTCTATACCGGTACAAAATGATTGCTATACCGGTACACCAAGATTTATACCGGTATAAAGAGGGCAGATTGGCAAACCCGAGGCTCGGGTTTGGTCATTGTTACAGGTTTATACAGGTACAAAATGGATTTGTGCCGGTACAAACTGGCAGAATGTGAGCAGTTTAAACTGCAGGGGTGTTTTAGCATTTTGTTGCTTCTATTAGTGTACCACACACACTAGGGCATCTTTTGTGCCCCCCCCACAGCAGCAAGAGGTAGGAGGAGCCTCTCTCTCTACTCTCTTGTGTTTCCTAGGGTTTTGGTTGGGTTTTTGGAGGATTAAAACCCTCTCCTTGCTCTCTTTTGCTTGGTAGAGCCTCTACCACCATTGTTGGAGCTTGGAACTTGGTGTTTGGGACCTTGTGGAGGATCAAGCTTCAAGCCTAGGGCTTTTTGAGCTTGGATTAGAGCTTCTTAGAGGTATGTGAGTGATCTCTTTCCTCTAGTTTCGATTTTTGTGGGTTTCTTTGAGATGAAACCCTAGAATGGGATTTTAGGGTTAGGATTTGGGGATTTTCGATTGAGGGCCTTTGGGACCTAATTGATGAGTTTAGAACTTTGATTTAGGTTGGATTAGAAGGACTCTAACTCCCATTTGGAGATCAAGAGCACTTTCTTCGCATTCGGTGAGTATTCTTCACCCTTTAGTAGAGTTTCTTATTGTTTGAACTCAAGACTCATCTTTTGAGTTTGTAATTCCTATGGCATGCCTTGTAGGGTGCTAGGAGTAGGAATCGAAGCTTAGTTAGCGATTCGGATCGGCGATTTTCGCACTCGTAGGGTTTGGCTTCATGAGCATAGGAGCAAATGACTCCTAAGTGCTTAGTTGGTTTGATTTAATTATTTTGAATGCATATTCATGCTATATAGATTTATTATGAATTTTGAATCACTTAAAATGCATGCCTTATGTATGATAAAATATTCACTCTATATAGTAGAGCTATTTGGGTCAAACTGCATGCATGTGGGGGTGGTTCTTGGGGGCGCCTGGGAGTGTGCCTTTATGGTGATTTTAGCTTTGCTAATGTTAATTGTGAACATTAAATACATGTTGGGACTTAGAAACCTTAAGTGTCATAAGCGGCACTTAACATAGAAAACTATGAAACTGCAACATAGAGACTTGACATAGGCCACTTAACATATACTATATTCCATGTTAGAGACATGATGACATAGAGATAGGCCTTTTGGACAATTGTACAATCCATGTTAGAGACATGATGATTTGGGACTTGTGACGAGTTTTGTGACTTTTGCCATTGTGCTCATTCGCACATGCTTGTGAGGGTAGCTCCCTCCCAAGACTCCGTGAGTTGGCCAACGCGTTTCTAGTATTCGCCGTGCGGGATTGGGCGCCAAGTGGATTGCCGTGGGGACGCCGCATTCCTAGGGTGGGAATGTTGACTACTACGGGGCCATTAGGCTCGGCATTTGGGCTAGGCAGCCTTCGGGTGGGCATCGGCCATATCGCCTTCGGGTTGATCTTATTGTGCTTAAACTTAATGTAGTTTAAAGAAAACTGTGGACTTTGACTAGAATAGTAAACTTTAACACCTTACTATCACTTGAGGAATTATTGGGTTATGGTTAGAATAGTAAACTTTAACTCTTTACTATTGCTATGGATATTGGGCTTGTTGGTTATATTTACTATTCATGCTTAGAATAGTCGTTTACTTATGCTTATTTATGCTAAGTAGAGATATCATGCTTTAGTAGCTTACTCGTTATTTATTTCGCTTACACTTACTTGCTTAGTTTTGGGCCTAGTGGAGCATGCAACTCGAAGTCGCACTGCCCACTGGGAACTATTTTTAATAGTTCTCACGCCCTCTTTTTCTAATGTGTTTCAGAGCCTTCGGCACCGGCGGAGGCAAGGGATCGTGGAAAGGGGACCGCTAGCTAGTTTTGCAGCTTTCCTCCTTGTAGGGGTTTTTCTCTCTTTTTGTACCTTGGTGAGATTGAGAGAGTTTTGTATCCCTATGTAGAGACTACCCTGTACTTAGTTATTGTGGTGTTCGGATCTCTTTTTATTGTACTCTCTTTATGGTTTATTTTAAGATTGGTGCTTTACTTTTAGTCTCTTCTTTATGCTTCCTTGTATAGATTTCTAGTTGTTATACCGCTTCCGATACTTCTAGATTCTTTTTATTTTGTTGGTTAATTATCGTTTTTGTTAGACGCCTTGTATGTTGTAGCGGGTCCGGCACGCGCCGGCGGGCTTCCGCCCGGGTCCCGGGCGTGATGATTAAATTGGTATCAGAGACTAGGGTTGAGTCTTCTTGTGGACCTAGCAAACCTTAGGCAGGTTGGACTATAGGATATAGGCTCGTGAGAGACGAAGTCTATTTAACTTGTGAGCGAAAGTATTAAGATTGGGTATCTTGAATAACTCTAGTAAGTAGAGTTGGACCGAAGTGTATAACTTCTAACTTCGCGGAGGGTTACGTTGGCGGCCGACAACGTAACATCGGAAGTTAGTAGTAAATGACACTTCATTACTTTCGCATGATTTGGGTATTTATAGCATGAGCGGGGATGCGATTGCGTGAGCTTACTAACTTGCGCTTTTATGATGTTGTAGTGGCGATGCCGATAACTCGCTCGAAATCGTTGGAGCGGACAATGCGGCAACTTTTGAGGAGGTCGAGGCCTCCGCTACCTCCGATCCGGCGAGGTCCGTGAGTTGAGGGGCCAGTTGGCGGCCCTCACAGCCTTGGTGACGCAGCAGGCGACCGCGGCCCAGCGTCAAGAAGCGCGCATGAAGCGCATGGAGGATCTTCTACTGCAGCAGGCGGCTGCGAGGGAGGCTCAGACCCCTTCACCGCCAGCACCAGCCGAGGTTGACTTACCGCGGGCGCAGTCCCCCGCGGCCGGCTCACACCAGACGACTCCGGCAGTTGAGCGCCGGGAGGAGGATCGGGACACCCCGCCGCACGAGCATCGCCGGTGGCGGCGGCATTTCCGCTATGGCTCGGGGAGCCGAGAGGGATCGACTCATGGCTCGCCTCAAGGAGTTCGGGAGGTGCACCGAGGACCTTTGACGGAGAGAAGGTCGACCACTGGATCGTGGAAAAGTGGTTGATGCACATGGAGAAATTGTTCCGTGACACGTTCGTGGAGGAGCGGGACAGAGTGTGGCTCGCCACCCACCACTTGGACGGCGAGGCCTACAGCTGGTGGATGGATCTTCGTGGAGAACCCCACACGTACTTAGCTTCTATTACTTGGACGAGGTTCAAGGAGCTACCGTTGGCACACTACTTCCCGATAGCGCGTCAAGAGGCGGATGGAGCAGAGTTTGCGCACCGACACAGGGGACGGATCCGTAGCCGAGTACGAGAGAGAGTTTTCTCGGCATTGCGTGCCCTTCGTCGTGCGGGACGACGAGGATAAGGCCCGCATTTTCGAGCGTGGATCGCGACCGTCGATTTTCCGGTTCGTGCGGTCCTTCCGAGCTTCAGACTTACCGACAGGTGGTGAACCGCGCGCTCACTGTAGAGAGCGGCGCGGCCATGGTGCAGGAGAGACGCGAGGGTTTGGACAAGGGGAAGGGCAAGAGGCCCGCGGCCGAGGGTGCGAGCCAGACGCACTCTAGGAGGCCACCGAAGCATCCGAGATACCAGCAGCGCAGTCGTGGCGCACCGCCCCGGCCGAGAGGATCCGACCGACGCCGCCTCCCGGTGTGTGATCTGCGGTGGTCCTCACCACCCGCCGCAAGGTGTCCACGGCGGGCGGCAGTGCTTCCGGTGTGGCCGGGAGGGCCACATCCGTACCGAGTGCCCGAGAGGTTACCGTCTTCTTCCTCGCAGCACCGGCTCTACGCCCGCCAGGGGGACCCCGTCGACACGCACTGCATCGGGCGGCCGACCGTCCAGCCGCCGAGCGAGGGTCACGTCGCGCCGAGTGGGCGCATGTACGCCGCGCAGATCGAGGCGGCTGACAATGAGGATGTGGTGGCAGTGTATCATTTTACTTGATGGCATTAGAGTACGTGCATTATTTGATACCGGTGCATCACATTCATTTATAGATCCGTTTGCCGAGTTGCATGACATCCAGCTTTGTTCCTTTACTACACCCTCGGACGTATTGTTGTACCCGACCACATTGTGGACGTGCGAGAGTATTGCCCCGCTTGCCCTATTCGGGTAGGAGATTGGACCATGCCCGCGGATTTGCGAGTAGTGCGCAAGTTGGGGGATTTTGACGTGGTTTTGGGTATGGATTGGTTGACTAGATACTACGCCACTATCGATTGTGTCAATCGAACGGTTACTTTTAGAGAACCGGGTCAGAGTGAGGTGGTGTTTAGAGGATGTCAGAGTTCGCTTTTTGCGATGTCGATCAGTTCGTCTCGAGCTAGGCAACTGATCAACCGTGGATGCGTAGCCTATTTGGCTAGTATCGCATTGAGGGGTGAGGATGATACCCCTAGGATCGAGGATATCCTGGTACGGGAGTTTCAGGACGTGTTTCCAGCGGAGCTACCAGGCATGCCACCTGATAGGGAGATCGAGTTTGTGGTAGATCTCGCTCCCGGGACTACCCCAGTCTCGAAGGCACCCTATAGGATGGCACCGGCAGAGTTAAAGGAGCTGAGGGCACAATTACAGGACATGTTGGACAAGGGCTTCATTCGACCGAGTGTGTCACCTTGGGGCGCACCGGTTCTTTTTGTGAAGAAGAAGAACGGATCACTTCGCCTTTGCGTGGACTATCGTGAACTTAATAAAGTCACGATCAAGAATAAGTATCCGTTGCCGAGGATTGATGATCTTTTTGATCAACTTCAAGGGTCGAACGTGTATTCCAAGATAGACTTGAAGTCGGGATACCATCGCTGAAGATTGCGCCCGGGGATGTGGCGAAGACGGCTTTAGATCACGGTATGGACATTATGAGTTCACCGTTATGCCGTTTGGGCTTACTAATGCCCCGCCTTTTATGGATCTAATGAACCGTGTCTTCAAGCCTTATCTAGACAAAGTTCGTCGTGGTCTTCATCGACGACATCTTGGTTTATTCCCGAAGTGATGTGGAGCACGAGGAACACTTGAGATTGGTACTACAAGTGCTTCGGAAAAGAAGTTGTTCGCTCAGCCGAAGAAGTGCGAATTTTGGCTTCGAGAAGTGGCTTGTCTGGGACATGTGATTTCAGGGTCAGGTATAGCAGTGGATCCTAGGAAGATAGAAGCCATTCAGGATTGGCCAAGACCGACGAGCGTCACCGAGATCAGGAGTTTCCTTGATTTGGCCGGCTACTACCGCAGATTCGTGGAGGGCTTTGCGAAGTTATCTACTCCCCTCACGAGGCTCACGCACAAAGGAGCTAAATTCATTTGGAATGATGCGTGTGAAAAGAGCTTTCAAGAGTTGAAGCTGAGATTGACGACCGCTCCAATCCTCACATTACCTATTGCTGGAGCAGGGTATGTGGTTTATAGTGATGCATCTCTTAACGGATTGGGTTGTGTTTTGATGCAGGGTGACAAGGTGATCGCGTATGCATCTCGCCAATTAAAGGAATATGAGAAGAACTATCCTACCCACGACTTGGAGTTGGCGGCCGTGGTCTTTGCATTGAAGCTATGGCGCCACTATTTGTATGGCGAGCGGTGCGAGGTCTATACGGATCACAAGAGCTTAAAGTACCTTTTCACTCAGAAGGAGTTGAACTTGAGAGGCGATGGTTGGAGCTACTCAAGGATTATGATTTGACTATTCTCTACCACCCGGCAAGGCTAATGTGGTGGCGGATGCGCTAAGTCGGAAATCTACCGAGAACTTAGCGATGCATGTTGTTACTCAACCGCAGCTTGATCGAGAGATGAAGCGGTTGGAGTTGGAGGTAGTGACTCGATACGCCTATGCGGCTGATGACTATGGTGGTGCAACCTACTCTTATGGATAGAATTAAAGAGAAGCAAGCTCTTGACTTAGAGTTGCAAAAGATTCGAGACAAAATGGTGGATGGTTGCACCGGCGACTTCCTAGTGGATGATCAGGGAGTGATGCGCTTTGGTGGAGGGATTTGTGTGCCAGCGGATTTGGGACTTAGAGAGGGCATCCTTCAGGAGGCACACAGGACACCTTATGCTATTCATCCAGGAGGCACCAAAATGTATAAGGACTTGAGGTTACTCTATTGGTGGCCTGGGATGAAGAAGGATGTTGGCGAATATGTTGCTAGATGTTTAACTTGCCAACAAGTGAAAGCTGAGCATCGAGTTCCAGCGGGAAAACTTCAGAGTTTGCCTATTCCCGTGTGGAAGTGGGAGAAGATCACCATGGACTTCGTGACTGGATTGCCTCGCTCTCAAGCTGGGCATGCTGCTATTTGGGTGATCGTGGATAGGTTGACGAAGTCGGCGCACTTTATACCTATCCATACTACTTGGGCTGGAGAGAAGCTCGCACAAGTGTACCTTGATGAGATTGTGCAACTTCATGGAGTACCTACATCGATCGTATCTGACAGGGACACTCGCTTTGTGTCACACTTCTGGAGGAGTCTACAGGACGCTTTGGGTACTAGATTGGATTTCAAAGATCGCTTTCCACCCCGCAGTGACGGGCACGGAGCGCACTATACAGAGTCTTGAGGACATGCTTCGAGCATGCGTGATTGACTTCCAGGGAGGATGGTCGCAGCATCTACCTATGGCGGAGTTTGCTTATAACAATAGTTATCAAGCAAGTATTAAGATGGCACCGTTCGAGGCATTATATGGACGAAAGTGCAGATCGCCACTTCATTGGAGCGAAGTTGGCGAAAGATTGGCTTTAGGCCCTGAAGTGCTCCAGGAAGCAGAGGATAAAGTTCGAATCGCTCGGGAGCGACTACTGACGGCCCAGAGTAGGCAGAGGAGCTATGCAGATAAACGCCGACGAGACTTGGAGTTTCAGATTGGAGATCATGTCTTCTTGAAAGTCTCGCCGTCAAAGGGAATTCGGAGATTTGGAATTCGAGGTAAGTTAAGTCCTCGATTTATTGGACCATATGAGATCTTGGAACGTATAGGTCCTAGCGTATCGACTTGCTCTACCACCGAACCTATCGGGCGTGCACAACGTCTTTCATGTATCGGTCCTTCGGAAGTATATCCATGATCCGGCTCATGTATTGGAGGCCGTACCCATAGAGCTGCGGGAGGATTTGAGCTTCGAGGAGCAACCCGTGAAGATCTTGGCTCGCGAGGTGAAGAAATTGCGGAATCGGGACATTCCGTACGTGAAGGTTCTTTGGAGCAACCACGAGGAGCGAGAGGCCACGTGGGAGCCTGAGAGCGCCCTGCTGGAGCGCTATCCACATCTCTTTCGAGATGGAATCTTGAGGTATGTGTTCGCTTTTGAGTTTCGGACGAAAATCCTTTTTAGGAGGGTGAATGTAACATCGGACTTGCGCAAATTGCGGAGTTCGAGTATTTGACTTGTGTAGGAGCTTTTCCAGATTTTCTGGAAGGTCGTTGACTGTGTTCCGACCTATGGCGCGTGTACCGAGGTTTGGGGATGTGTCCCAAGCCCTAAAGTCCAAAAAGTTGGATTTTAGGTGGCTCTCGGGTTGGGAATTCTGTGCCTTATACCGGTACTAAACGGTGTCTATACCGGTACAAAATGATTGCTATACCTAAGATGTACCAAGATTTATACCGTATAAAGAGGGCAGATTTGGCAAACCCGAGGCTCGGGTTTGGTCAAGTTTACAGGTTTATACCGGTACAAAATGGATTTGTACCTACAACCGGTAATGTGAGCGCTTTAAACTGCAGGGGTGTTTTAGCATTTTGTTGCTTCTATTAGTGTACCACACACACTAGGGCATCTTTTGTGCCCCCCCCACAGCAGCAAGAGGTAGGAGGAGCCTCTCTCTCTACTCTCTTGTGTTTCCTAGGGTTTTGGTTGGGTTTTTGGAGGATTAAAACCCTCTCCTTGCTCTCTTTTGCTTGGTAGAGCCTCTACCACCATTGTTGGAGCTTGGAACTTGGTGTTTGGGACCTTGTGGAGGATCAAGCTTCAAGCCTAGGGCTTTTTGAGCTTGGATTAGAGCTTCTTAGAGGTATGTGAGTGATCTCTTTCCTCTAGTTTCGATTTTTGTGGGTTTCTTTGAGATGAAACCCTAGAATGGGATTTTAGGGTTAGGATTTGGGGATTTTCGATTGAGGGCCTTTGGGACCTAATTGATGAGTTTAGAACTTTGATTTAGGTTGGATTAGAAGGACTCTAACTCCCATTTGGAGATCAAGAGCACTTTCTTCGCATTCGGTGAGTATTCTTCACCCTTTAGTAGAGTTTCTTATTGTTTGAACTCAAGACTCATCTTTTGAGTTTGTAATTCCTATGGCATGCCTTGTAGGGTGCTAGGAGTAGGAATCGAAGCTTAGTTAGCGATTCGGATCGGCGCTTTTCGCACTCGGTGGGTTTGGCTTCATGAGCATAGGAGCAAATGACTCCTAAGTGCTTAGTTGGTTTGATTTAATTATTTTGAATGCATATTCATGCTATATAGATTTATTATGAATTTTGAATCACTTAAAATGCATGCCTTATGTATGATAAAATATTCACTCTATATAGTAGAGCTATTTGGGTCAAACTGCATGCATGTGGGGGTGGTTCTTGGGGGCGCCTGGGAGTGTGCCTTTATGGTGATTTTAGCTTTGCTAATGTTAATTGTGAACATTAAATACATGTTGGGACTTAGAAACCTTAAGTGTCATAAAGCGGCACTTAACATAGAAAACTATGAAACTGCAACATAGAGACTTGACATAGGCCACTTAACATATACTATATTCCATGTTAGAGACATGATGACATAGAGATAGGCCTTTTGGACAATTGTACAATCCATGTTAGAGACATGATGATTTGGGACTTGTGACGAGTTTTGTGACTTTTGCCATTGTGCTCATTCGCACATGCTTGTGAGGGTAGCTCCCTACAAGCGGCACTCGAGTTGGCCAACGCGTTTCTAGTATTCGCCGTGCGGATTGGGCGCCGAAGTGGATTGCCGTGGGGAAGTCGCATTCCTAGGGTGGGAATGTTGACTACTACGGGGCCATTAGGCTCGGCATTTGGGCTAGGCAGCCTTCGGGTGGGCATCGGCCATATCGCCTTCGGGTTGATCTTATCGTGCTTAAACTTAATGTAGTTTAAAGAAAACTGTGGACTTTGACTAGAATAGTAAACTTTAACACCTTACTATCACTTGAGGAATTATTGGGTTATGGTTAGAATAGTAAACTTTAACTCTTTACTATTGCTATGGATATTGGGCTTGTTGGTTATATTTACTATTCATGCTTAGAATAGTCGTTTACTTATGCTTATTTATGCTAAGTAGAGATATCATGCTTTAGTAGCTTACTCGTTATTTATTTCGCTTACACTTACTTGCTTAGTTTTGGGCCTAGTGGAGCATGCAATCGAAGTCGCAATTGCCCACCGGGAACTATTTTTAATAGTTCTCACGCCTCTTTTTCTAATGTGTTTCGAGCCTTCGCAGACGGGCGGAGGCAAGGGATCGTGGAAAGGGGACCGCTAGCTAGTTTTGCAGCTTTCCTCCTTGTAGGGGTTTTTCTCTCTTTTTGTACCTTGGTGAGATTGAGAGAGTTTTGTATCCCTATGTAGAGACTACCCTGTACTTAGTTATTGTGGTGTTCGGATCTCTTTTTATTGTACTCTCTTTATGGTTTATTTTAAGATTGGTGCTTTACTTTTAGTCTCTTCTTTATGCTTCCTTGTATAGATTTCTAGTTGTTATACTGCTCTGATACTTCTAGATTCTTTTTTTTTTGTTGGTTAATTATCGTTTTTGTTAGACGCCTTGTATGTTGTAGACATACGGCGGGTCTGGGCACGCGCCGGGCGGGCTTCCGCTGGGTCCCGGGGCGTGACATTTTACCTGTGATCCGAGCTAAAAACAAGTTGTTTGAGAGGGAAATCGAGTAAATCTGGAGGAGAGGACCTCAGGGGGGTTTTAGAGAGAGAAAGAGCCGGGTTTGAATGAGTGTAGAGTGAGAAAAATGAATCCTTACCGGTATAATATCGTGCGGGTACAGTATTTTATACCGGTATAGGATGAATCTGTACCGGTATAAAAAATCAGAATTTCGAAAAATAGCCTTTTCATGTAGAAATTCATAAAAATCAAATTAATTTCAGAAAAATTAATGATTTTACTTCAAAAATTATTATGATGACAGTAAAATATTCTATGATTTCAAAGGACATCATATCATCAAAATTTGATATTAAGAATAATCAAAATTATTTAAATCATCAAGATACGAATTGATAAATAATAATTTTCTAGAAATTTGTCCAAATTGACATCAATTTGTCGCAACCCGTTCAAAATAGAGATTTAACTAATATAGCACCGGGGGTGGCTCTTTGAGCATCTTTTTCAAAAACTATCACCTTATATCACCGAAAAATTCTAAAATATTCATTTTTTCAACCTTTTTCGGTTTTTCTCATAATTTCTCACGTGGTAGCTTCACACACGTACCGGACGACCGGGGTGGTAGCTCTTTCCTACATGTGGTGGTAGTTTTCACACTCCTTTCGGATGTAACTCTTTCCACATCTTTTAACTAAGGAGTTTTTTTTTTTTTTTTTTAAATAAAACAAACTCCCCCTCAATTAGACAATCTCACAATTGAAAATAATTTTGACGAATCTTAGTCAATTAGAAAATATCCATCAATTATATTCAACATTCACTACCAAGATGGATTAAATACAAAGTGATTAAAATTAATTTCAAAATTTTTATGAAGGTATGTAAAAAGAAATCACATAATAATTTATCGTCAAAATAATGAAAAGTGAAGTAAAATCAATAATTAATATGAATTTAATTCAATTTGAATTGACTTTAAATACCGGTTAATTCTCTTTGAAAAATCTTTAATCTCTCTACTTTAAAGATTTTCAAACATCTCACTTGTCAATAAAAACTCCCCAAAAACCTTTCCTTAAAAAAAATTTTCAAAATAAAATTTTAACCAACAAACCTCGTCTTAACATGTAATGCAATGATAAATAAAAATATGCAACATGCACCAATCAAAGCATTATAAAAATAAAAATAAATTAAGACGAAAAACAAGGAAAGATATCACCTTTCCGGATCCAAACTTGTCGGATCTTCGGTTGCTTTGACTTGTCGACGTGAGGCTTGACTTGTTTTGATTTCGGATCAACCGTTGATCGTTTCGATACTTGAAGCTTCGGTTGATATTGACGTTGCTCTTTAGAAAAACGGTTTGAATGAGGCACTCGACCCAATTGATTTCCAATTTGATTCCGTGGGGGAAGCCGAGTATTAGAAAATACCAATTGAGGTTTCGATGTTGCCGATCGATTTTTCTTATCCTTATTCGGGCAACACCTCTTGATGTGTCCTTTGATGCCGCATCGATGACACACTTTTTCCTTCAAGGTAGTTGAGACTTTCGAAGTTGATGTAGAAGCCTTCTCAACATATGTCCTTTCGTATCCGAGGCCCAACTTGTTTGTTTGACCTAACCCAAGCATGTTATCCAACTTTTTCGAAGCCGAGGAAAATTGTTGAAGATCCGATTTGAGTTGATGAACTTGCTTGGTTAACACATGATTGGATGTGTAGGTTTCCTTAAATTGTTGCTCCAAAAATCCAATCTTATCCATATAAGATTTCATCTTTAATTCCGATTCTTCTAGCTTCTTTTGGAGGACCGAATTAATATTCAAAGTTGATTCCCGTTCCTCCTCAAGAGCTTCATTCATGATCCTCATATTGTTGTTATCTTCTTCAATCTCCAACAAACGACTTTCCAACTTCTTATTGAATTTAGCCATCTTTTTCGATTCGATAAGAAGTTGGTTGTATGCTTCGGCTATATCCTCGTCGTTCGATTCCTCCTCACTTTCGCCATTCTCGCTCGAAGACCCATGCGAAGAGAGAGAAAGATTTGAGTTAGAAACAATAGATGATAAACAAGCAACATTAGAAGACGGAGGAAATGTAGAATTAGCGATTAAAGCCGTATGATCCTTTTCTTCATCACTTGATGATGATCCGTTTGAAGAAGAGTTATCCCAAGTTTTCGTTTTAGCTTGCAAAGCCTTCGGTTTATACGTCTTCTTCGAAGGACAATCCGTTGCGATATGGCCGTAGCCTCTACACTTGAAGCATTGGATTTCCCCTCGAATTCATCTTTTTCATTCGAAGACTTTGCAAGTTTTTTATCTTTCAATTTAGAATTAGAAGAAGGTTTAGAAAAGGATTTTCGCTTCGAAGATGAAGCATCGTTCTTCTTTCGGAAATTCCGGCGAAACTTCTTCGTGAGGAGCGCCAATTGTTGTTCAAAATCCGCAAGCGCAATATTTTCGTCGGAATCCGTGTCGTCGTCTTCTTCCTTTGTTGATTTGAGTGCCATCCCTGTGCTTTTAGAAAAAAACTTGGAAGAAGATTGATTAGTAGGAAAACTCATCTCATACGTTTATAAAGCGCCTACTAATTCTTCGACTTTCATCTCGTCCGGATGCTTAACCGTTTCCATCGCGGCAACCTTTGCCTGAAAACGTTCCGGAAGAGTTCGAAGAATTTTTCTAACAACTTTTGACTCCGGGATTTTCTCTCCCAAGTTAGCGCATGTATTTACTACGTCTTGTAGACGTGTATAGTACTCGGTAAAGGTCTCGTCTTCATCCATGAAAATCGAATCAAATTTGCTTGTAAGCATTTGTAATTTTTGGACCTTTACTAAGCTTGTTCCTTCGTGCGTAACTTGTAGAGTATCCCAAATCTCTTTCGCGGTTTCACAAGCCGAAACGCGAGTAAACTCCGTTTGAGACAAGGCATTAAATAAAGCGTTTATGCCCTTGCCGTTAAACGAAGATGCCTCGTTTTCATCTTTCGTCCACTTGTCTCGTGGTTTAGGCTTCTCAACATTATCGACATTTTCGGTTGGAGGTTTCCATCCGAACTCAATTGATTTCCACACCCGCTCTTCGATTGCAATTAGAAAAGCTCTCATGCGAACTTTCCAATAGGCATAATTCGTGCCGTCGAAAAGCGGAGGTCGATTAATGTTACCGCCTTCGGCCATTAGATATCAATATATCTAGATCCCGCTCTGATACCAATTGAGAGTTTTGGGGAAGCCAAAGGATCTATCTAGATTGTATCAAACAACACCTAGAGGGGGGTGAATAGGTGTATCGGCCAAAAACCACAATTCTCGATGCTTTAAAAAGGTAAATGCGGAAATTAAAAAGCACACCGAGATTTACGTGGGAAAACTCCAACTCGGAGTAAAAAACCCACGGGACCAACACGCGAATACCAATCCACTAAAAGAAAAGATTACAAGGTGATTACCGACTCCACGGACTTAACCTCTCTAACTCTCTTATGGATCTCCGCGCACTCCACCGAGTTGTCCACGATCACGTCCGAATCCACGAACGCCCACGTTCCGAATCCACGAAGCGCCTTGCTTCGAATCCACGAAGTCTTCAATACGCCGAATCCACGACGCCACGCTTCGAGTCCACGAAGTCTTCAATCACGCCGAATCCACGACGCCACCATGAATAGAATCATGAATATGGTGATCCTTCGTTGGAGTATCGATGAAAACCGAAGAAGAAAACTCCAAATGAACCGTAGATCAAATCGACATATAGAGTAAGAATTACTATGTCTCGATTTGACCTAAAAGAGGCTATTTAGTAGAAAATAGATTTTGAAAGAATTCCTAGCCTCTAGGGTTCTTCAAACATGTATTATGATGAAGTGCACAAAGTTAGAGAACCTTAAGAACCTATTTATAGACTTTAGAATCAATTAGATTCGGATTAGAGAAAAATCAGATTTTTACCTTGTACCCCGACAAAAACAGGCTATTACCGTAGAATGCAATGACGGAAGATTTTTCTGCGAAGGGCCATTACCGGTAATGGATTGATGACTATACCGGTATAGCAACTTTTTTGTACCGGTACAAAACTAATTTTATACCGGTATAACTTTGTATTTTTGCTGAAATTTCACTTTTCGAAAACTACAAAGTTCCGATACAATTTCTAATCCGTTATACAATGATTTTATGATTCTAATGCCTATAACTAAGTATGAATCACCATAACATGAATTAAAAACTTACCTAGGCATCGTGATTCTCATCGTGAGCAAATTTCTCTTTCTTCGAAGTCTTTGATTCTTCACCGTTCTTCGATCCGCTCCGATCCTTCAAGACTCCGACTCAATTCACGAAACTTGCCAACACAAAATCCTTAACACAAATCCAGTATTGTACCGGTATAAAATGCTCCAGAGGCAAACCCGAGAGCTGCCTCTCGATTTCGCAGCATTTGTACCGGTACAAATCCAGTCTTGTACCGGTATAAACACCGAAAACCTCACAAACCCGAGAGCTCTCCCTCTCGGTCAAAGTTGCTATACCGGTACAGCAACTTTGCCTGTACCGGTACAAAACACCCCGACTTATGTTTTTCGCGCCGTTTCGACTTGACTTCGCGCCGAACAACGCCGAAACCCTTTTAACTCTTTTAGATTTTCTTCTAACCTTTCCAAGAAGTTTGGAATGGCAATTGGAACATGTCCAACTATTTTATTTTCGCACTTTAGTCAATTTGGCCAAAGTCCGATCTTATTGTCGAATTTTCGATATGCTACATTCTCCACCCCTTAAAATTAGTTTCGTCCGCGAAACTTAACGCATACCTTAGCTTGTCGACTCGAACAAGTGAGGGTACTCCTTCCTCATTGTGTCCTCAAGCTCCCAAGTGGCTTCACGCACTGCATGATTGCTCCACTGGACCCTGACGTAGGAAATCTTGCGATTCCTAAGCTTCTTTTCTCCTTTCCCAAGAATACAAATCGGGTACTCTTCATAGGTCAGGTCCTCGTTTAACTCCACCGGTTCATACTCCAATGCATGAGCCGAATGATGGATATACTTGCGAAGGTTTGAAACGTGAAACACATTGTGCACTCCCGCAAGTCTCGGCGGTAATGCCAACTTGTATGCTACCGCACCGATCCGCTCCAATATCTCAAAAGGTCCGATATATCGGGGACTTAGCTTCCCCGAACTTTTTATGCCGCGCATAGGTGACACTTTCAAAAATACGCGGTCTCCAACCGCAAACTCTAGATCTTTTCTTCGCTTATCGGCATAACTCTTTTGCCGAGATTGCGCCGTCGTGAGTCTTTGTCGGCTAGGCGGACTTTTCCTCCGCCTCCCGCACAACATCGGGGCCTAGAGCCGTTCTCTCGCCCACGTCGCTCCAATGAATTGGAGAGCGACACTTCTTACCATAAAGGGCCTCGAATGGCGCCATCGCATTGCTTTCTTGGTAGCTATTGTTGTATGCGAATTCCGCCATTGGTAGAAAATCGTGCCATCCGCCCTTATAGTCGAGTACACACGCCCGAAGCATATCCTCAAGTATTTGAATAGTCCTCTCCGATTGACCGTCACTTTGAGTATGAAATGCCGTGCTAAAATTGAGCCGTGTACCCAAAGCATCTTGCAAGCTCTTCCAAAACGAGGTGAACCTCGGGTCCCGATCCGATACAATTGACACCGAAACCCCGTGTAACCTCACAACCTCGTCGAGATATACTTGAGCTAGCTTGTCTCCCGACCAAGTAGTGTGGATCGGCAAAAAGTGAGCCGATTTTGTCAACCGGTCCACAACTACCCAAATCGCGTCGTGCCCGCCTTGTGACCTAGGCAAACCCGTCACAAAGTCCATAGCAATGTCTTCCCACTTCCACACGGTATTGGTAGACTTTGCAATTTCCTCATTGGAAAGCGACGCTCCGCTTTTACTTGTTGGCACGTGAGACATTGTGCCACAAACTCTCCAATGTCCCTTTTCATACCCGGCCACCAATAATGGAGTTTTAAGTCTTGATACATCTTGGTGCCGCCCGGGTGAATGCTATAGGGTGATTGGTGTGCTTCTTGCATAATCGCCCTCCGAAGATCATCGTCCTTGGGCACACACCTACGGTTTCGATACCGTAGTGTTCCGTCGGTCCCAATGCCAAAATCTTCGGCACTACCGCTCTCTACTTCGCCCCGCACCTTTTGGAGATAAGGATCGGAAATTTGTAACTCCTTTATCTTCTCCAACAAGGTGGGTTGCACGATCAACATAGCAGCTGTTGCCGGCACTCCCGGCGCCACCACCTTGAGTCCTAATCGTTGCATCTCCTTGTGCAATGCAGGTTGAGGTGTAATCGCCGTCGCCAAATTCTCCGCCGACTTTCTACTCAAAGCATCGGCCACGACATTTGCTTTTCCGGGGTGATATAGAATAGTAACATCATAGTCTTTAAGCAATTCTAACCACCGCATTGCCGCATATTCAACTCTTTCGGGTGAACAAATACTTGAGACTCTTATGATCCGTGCAAATACCAAAATGTTCCCCGTACAAGTAATGCCTCCAAAGCTTTATCGCGAAAATGACCGCCGCTAACTCCAAGTCGTGAATCGGGTAGTTCTTCTCATATGTCTTTACCTGGCGCGAAGCATAAGCGATAACTCGGCCATTTTGCATCAGAACGCACCCGAGACCAACATAAGAAGCATCCGTACACGACATAACTCTCCCCGGCGTCGGCAAAGCAAGCACCGGAGTCGTCGTCAATCTTTTCTTAAGCTCCTCAAAGCTTCGCTCACATTCGGGGCTCCAAATATACTTCACCCCTTTGTGCGTAAGGCGCGTTAGTGGAGTCGTTATCTTGGCGAACCCCTCCACGAACCGCCGGTAGTAGCCCGCAAGCCCCAAAAAGCTCCGAATCTCCGTTGCATTTGTCGGGCGAGGCCAATCCTTAATTGCCTCAACTTTCTTTGGGTCCACAGAGACGCCGCCTCCAGATATAACGTGACCCAAGAAAGTAACCTCCGGTAGCCAAAACTCACTTTTCTTCAATTTGGCATAAAGCTTCTCTCGTCGGAGTGTCTCCAACACGATCCTTAAGTGCTTCTCGTGTTCTTCCTCGGTCCGAGAATATACCAATACGTCGTCAATGAATACCACGACGCACCGGTCCAATAGCGGACGGAAGACTCTATTCATCAAGTCCATAAATGCCGCCGGGGCATTAGTAAGCCCGAAAGGCATAACCGTAAACTCATAATGGCCATACCGCGTACGGTATGCCGTTTTGTGCACATCCTTGGGCCGTATCTTCAATTGATGATACCCCGATTGAAGGTCAATCTTCGAATAAACCCGTGACCCTTGCAACTGATCGAATAAATCGTCAATCCTCGGCAACGGGTACTTGTTCTTGATTGTGACCTTGTTCAATTCGCGATAGTCAACGCAAAGTCGAAGTGTGCCGTCCTTCTTTTTCACAAACAGCACCGGAGCTCCCCACGGAGACACGCTCGGCCGCACAAAGCCTTTATCGAGCAAGTCTTGCAGTTGGGCTTTAAGTTCCTTAAGCTCCACCGATGCCATTCTATACGGAGCCTTCGAGATTGGCGCCGCCGGACTAAGTCAATGACAAACTCAACTTCCCGGTCCGGTGGCAATCCCGGTAACTCATGGAAACACATCCGGGTACTCGCATACCACCCGAATGCTACTCAATTTCGGGTGCTCCCTTTGGGCATCCACGATGGTCGCCAAATAAGCCTTGCAACCACCCTTGATCATCCTTTTCGCCCTCACCGACGATATGGTCGCCGCAAAACGTGCACCCTTACACGCTTGGTAGACCATTTCTTCTTGTCCAGGTTCACGAAATGTGATAACCTTCCTCTCACAATCGATGACGGCGTAATACTTAGAGAGCCAGTTGATCCCTAAGACCACGTCGAAACACGATAACCGCTCGACCACTAGGAGATCGATCGGCATAATCCAATCTCCAATTTGTACTGGGCAATTTTCGCACTCCTCATCCACAGCAAAAGAGTGCTCGATAGAGTTGACCCACCAATGGTCATCATGACGCCCTATCTCTACCCCATGAGCCTTGGCGAATGATGCACGTATGAATGAATGAGATGCACCTGTATCAAATAAAGCTTTAGCCCGAGTGCCTTGGATCAGAATAATACCTGCCACCACATCATCTGGAACTGGTGCTGGAGTCGACTGCTCCTCCACCTGAGTGGCAAAAACCCGCCCACTAGGTGCTCGAGGTGCCTCCTGCTGACGCGATGCCGATGATCGTCCAGCAGACATAGCGGGTGGCAGTCCCGCCAGCTGTCGCGGAGTGTACTGAACTGAAGCTGCCGAGGGTGCAGGTGACGCACCGCCCGGACACTCGCGACCAATGTGGCCCGCCTGGCCACACCGAAAGCATCGCCCCTCCCGCTGAGGGCAAGTAATAACTCGGTGGTTCCCGCCGCAGATAACACACGGGTAGGCAGTCTGACTCTGTGTTTGACTTCGACTGCCGCGCCACTGTGATCGCTGAGGTCGAGGGGGCCGCTTAGAGCTCGACTGCCCCGCGGACCCACTCGATGCCCGCTTCTTGGACTTCTCCCTGTCCTTGTCCCTCTCAAAAGCCTCGCGCTCCTCTCGCGCAATAGCATTGCCGCGCTCCACCCAAAGTGCGCGGTCCAGAACCTCTCCATAGGTCGTCAGCCGGAAAGAATCAACTGTCTTAAAAATATCCGGCCTCAGCCCACGCCCGAACTTCTTCGCCCGGTCCCCGTCGCCATGGACCAAGCTCGGCACGCAGTGGATCAGGTGCGTGAATTCCCTCTCGTATTCGCGCACTGTGCGACTCCCCTGCCTTAACTTGCGGAAGTCCTCCTCGATCTTTCTCTTATCGCTTTCGGGGAAATACTCCATCAATAGCATCTCCCGAAACGTCTCCCAAGCCATGGTAGTGTCGTTCAAAAACGATCCTCTTTCACTTGTCTCCACCAAAGGCGCGCCGACCCCTCGAAACAATGGGCCGCCAGATGCACCTTGTCCCGCTCGAGGGTATAGAAGTCCTCGAACAAGGATTGCATAGCGACCAACCACGTCTCGACCATCCACGGGTCCTTGTCTTCCCCGTTGAAGGTCGGTGGTTTCAACCGCTTGAAAGCCGTCAACACTGCTACCGCCCGTTCTCGCTCCGCCTCGGGGGTGTCGTGATCTGAAGCCGACGAACCCGAAGCTGGCGGTGGTACAAGCCATCCTTGTACCGCCGCCGCCACGGGAGGTGGTGCCGCAGCTCAACGGTGGCGTCGGGTCGGAGGCACAGGCGCCGCCGCCGCCTGCTGGGCCACCAAGTCGTGGAGCCTACTAAGCTACTCCGCCTGCTGCTTCATAGCCCCGGCCAACGCCGCAACTTGGGCTTGCAACTCCCGTACATCGCCCGATCCCGACTGCTCGGGCACCTCAGGAGGTGGTGCCGCAGTGGATCGCGTCTTAGGAGGGTGTCCTCGTGGTGCCATCACGTCCTGAAACGTAGCACACACACATTAACACTCGATACACATGACTCTTACACGTTCCAAAATAATTACCCAATTACGCGAAAGCAAATAAGTAAATTATTTCCCACTCTAGGTGTTATGTGGTCGGCCGCCCCACAAGGTTCCTTAAGTAGAAATAAATACTTGAATTCATCTCTAATTCCTTCTAGAGAAGTCTTAATGTTAACCCAATCCACTAGCTTTCGCGTTTACCAAATCCACGTTAAACGTTTCCTAAATCCCTAAGGTCTCCAATCCTATGGTTCCTAAGTCAATCCTAGACCTTTGCTTACTTCCGTTTAGGCTCTGATACCACTTTATCTGTCACGCCCCGCTACCCGCCTATTTGGTCGGGTTCGGACCACGTCAACAGACGCCGAACGGACCGGACCTCCCCTGCCCGCCCAAGGCTCTAACAACAAGTATAATTTAACAAATCAAAGAGAATTGCAATTATACAAGGCTTACACGAAGCTAAGCACCAACACAGCGGAAGAGTAAGCACTAAGCTAGAATATAAACCATACATGAACTTGATTACATTTGAACCAAATACAAGTAAACTAATCTATTACATTCTTTTAGCATTCAATACATCATTTCTTTTTACATTTGTCATCTCCCAAAAATTACTTGAATGTTTACAACTAGACATTTATAGTTCAACAAAATAAAGTTGATACAAGTATAACAAAAAGGAAATGACTAGATGCAAGACTCCGGTGGCCACTAGCTATGGCGCTAACCCCTTGCCCCGGTCCTCTGCCGCCCCGCCCGTGCTTGGACCTGTGGAGTTAGTGGTGTGAGAACTACAAGTTCCCAAAGTGGGCTCCTGCAACCGACCCCGCCGACTTACCCACTAGGTCTATCCAGGCATAAGTATTTCAACGAAAATGAAATAGTAACCAAACTATAAATACTAATACTATGCCTGCAAGAAAGAGTCAGATAGATAGATAGATAATCGAATTTAAATATGTTTGCATGCATGCACTTTACCATACTTTACTTTACTTTACTTGGCTCATTACCCCATCTTGCCGGTTAACCTAGTTAACCCCAACAAACTCAAGACCCAAGATCCCTCTCGAACGGGGAGGCTCTAAGCCCGCAAGACCCGAGGGACCGTCCGTCGTGGCCACGATCCCCTAGGTGACCGTTCCTAACTCACCGCTTGGGGAGGAGCGACCTCCCTCAAGCCAAGACTTGTCAAGAGTATCGATCTAATCCTCACATTGAGGATTCATAGCCACTAGTTACCATGCCATTGTCAATGATAGGTTTTCTAGCTAATCATGTATATCATTCTTGCCATAATGCCACTAGGGTAAAACAATGTTTAACTATGGTTATCTCAATGCCAATCTTGTCTCTATGTTCAATATCACCTTTGTTGACTAAGATCAAGTCCATTCCATATTCACACAAGTAGGGTTCTAATTCTCATGCCCCTATGGTTCCATTTCAACTTTCAAGTTCATCACACTCTAGAACATGAATTGAGGTTCAACCAATTGCATATATTCCAACTACCCTATCATGCATGAATTTACTATACACATAAGATGCTCAAAAAGGTGAAATAGACGTAGAAGGGAATTCGATGATTCCGGAATGCACCCCCCACCTTAGAATAATTTTGTGAGGATGCCCAAGAACTTTCACGACCAACCGAGGTCTAGGTAAAAATCTGCAGTTTAAAAGTGAACCTAATCAGGCCATTTCACATAGTAGCCCCTATATCAGATTTTCGTTTAATTAAACGGAGTTGTCCCACGCGTCGGGAATACCCCCAATTAGGTTTCTACAAGGTCAATTTGACCCAAGAACCCCTATGTTCAAAAGCCCCAAATTTGGGTGCTCCAACAATGCCCTATACCAAACCTAGGGTTTTGATCTCATCCCCAAGCAAAACATAGCTTTAGATCAACCTAGAAGCTCTCTAAAACCATTCTTGACCCATTAGAACCATCTATTTGGGGTTTACAACAAACCCTAAGAAATCACCATTAGAGCACATGAGCTCAAATGGAGTTTCATGGTGTTTTATGCTCTCTCAAGCTTCTAACACTAGCAACAAGCTAGTAACCCCCAAAACCTAAGAGAAAACCAAAACCCTAGAAGTTTACTTGTGAGATCTTACCTCTAGTGCAAAGCTTCTCCAAGCCCTTGGTGTAGGAGAGCTTCAAAGTACTCCAAGAAGCCTCCAACAAGCTCCAAAGCCACCTTCTCCAACTCCTTCTCCTTCTTCTTCCTTGCCCTAGAGCTTCTCTAGAGAGAGAAAGTGAGAGAAAAGAGAGTGAGTGTGTGTGTGCTGTGAAATAGGTGAAGGGCCAAGCCTATAGAGTGTTGTAACAATTGCTCATAAGCCCTCCAACACTTTTTACTTCGCACAGCCCAAACTGCTGTCAGTCCCATTTTGTACCGGTACAAGGCAAGTCTTGTACCGGTATAAAATGCTCCAGAGACAAACCCGAGAGCTGCCTCTCGGTTTCGCAGCATTTGTACCGGTACAAATCCAGTCTTGTACCGGTATAAAATGCTCCAGAGGCAAATCCGAGAGCTGCCTCTCGGTTTCGCAGCATTTGTACCGGTACAAATCCAGTCTTGTACCGGTATAAAATGCTCCATAGGCAAACCCGAGAGCTGCCTCTCGGTTTCGCAGCATTTGTACCGGTACAAATTCAGTTTTGTACCGGTATAAACACCGAAAACCTCACAAACCCGAGAGCTCTCCCTCTCGGTCAAAGTTGCTATACCGGTACAGCAACTTTGCCTGTACCGGTACAAGACTGGATTTGTACCGGTACAAAACGCCCCGACTTATGTTTTTCACGCCGTTTCGACTCGACTTCACGCCGAACAACGCCGAAACCCTTTTAACTCTTTTAGATTTTCTTCTAACCTTTCCAAGAAGTTTGGAATGGCAATTGGAACATGTCCAACTATTTTATTTTCGCACTTTAGTCAATTTGGCCAAAGTCCGATCTTATTGTCGAATTTTCGATATGCTACAGTTAGCGGTTCTGAACGTCGCTTGGAACACCGGTGGGTTTGGCCTCACCTAGCACAATGAGAAATTCTCATTGGTGCTTATTTGCTTCTGATTAATTGGAAAAGCATGCATTTTCATGTTATATATATTATTTGTGAATTTTAGAATGCATAAAACCTATATGTTATGTATAATGCAATGTTACCTCTATATAGTAGAGATGTGTGCATGCGAGACTAAGTAGGTGTTGGCATTCTAATTTGACATGAAACTACATGGTTATGGTGAATTTGAAACATGTTTGTGGACATAGAAACTATGCATGACATAGGAGAAAAGCTAATGTCATTAAGCAGCATTAGGCTTGGCATTCACTTGTGATTTAGTGAGCTAATGTCATTAAGCGGCATTAGGCTCGAAATGGAACATTGACATAGTAAAATGTAGTGTCATGAGAGCTATTGTACTAGACCTTAGGGTTGCTAGTGACATTTGCCATGTGAGAGACATGAGGATTTGGGTACTTGAGACTTGACTGTGCTTGCTTGCCATTTGTGCTCATTCGCACATGCTTGTGAGGGTCGCTCCCTACAAGCCGGCACTCCGGAGTTGGCCTTTGCGATACGTTCGCGCGTGCGGTATTGAGAAACCTACGGGGCCGATTGGGACAGACTTATTCCTTGCAGGGGATATTGGGGCTACCACTAAGACTTAGGTGGCACAAGCTGGATTACCTTGTGTAGATCCTAGAAAGAGAATTAAACTAGGACATTCAACAATAAATGACAATCACTACTAGGTAGGACATAGTAGTTGGGTTACTTGGACATGCTTAGAGCATTACTTGAGTTATGTAGTATACATGATAGTTCATTATTTGCATCATAGTATACTTGATTATTACAGTAGAGCATATTCTTTATATGTTGCCATATCGGGTTTGGATAGTTTATACATGTACCGTATATACATGCGGCTTAGTAGTATAGCATTTTATTATGCTTTTATTTCAGCAGTTTTATATTACCTTATATTGCGCACTTACAGCTTTCCTTTTTGGGCCTAGTGGTGCATGCAGCTGAGGTCAGTAATTGCCCACTGGGAACTATAAATTATAGTTCTCACGCCCTCTATTTTCTAACTTGTTTCAGTGCCCTCTACATCTGGGGAGGCTAGGGACCGCGGCAAGGGTGTCGCTTCAGGCTAGGGACCGAGGAGTCTCCCTAGGTGGTTCATCATCTCCTTTTTATTTTAGTTGGAGAGGATGAGTTTTGTACCCTTTATAGAGGCTACCATGTTGTACCCATTTACTGGTTTAGCTGTTGTATCTATTTTATGTTTATGGTTATGTATCAGTTTACTTTTCTTCCTGTTTGCTCTTCGAATTTAGTTGATTATCGCTCTGATATCTCTAGTTGTAGTCTATTGTTGGTTTATTTTCCGCTGTTTTTGGTAGACGCCTTATATGTGTTGACATATGGCGGGTCTGGACACGCTACTGGGAAGGCCCTGCCGGTCCTGGGGCGTGACAGATTAATTTGGTATCAGAGCCTAGGGTAAAGTCTTAGTGGACCTAGCAAATCTTAGGCTGGTTGGATTATAGAAAATAGGCTCATGAGAGACGAAATCTATTTGACTTGTGAGCGAAAGTACCTGATTGGGTTCTATTATAACTCTAAAAAGTTGGAGTTTAATCGAAGTGTATAACTTCTAGCTTCGCGGAGGGTTACGTTGGCGGCTGACAACGTAACATCGGGAGTTAATAGTGAAGCACACTTCCTTACTTTCGCATGATTTGGGTTTTGAGTGGGGTTGCGATGGCGTGAGTTTTGTTAACTTGTGCTTTTATGTTATTGCAGTGTTGATGTCTACTACTCGCTCCAAATCTATTGGGGCAGAGAACATGGCACGCCTTGAGGAGGATGAGACCTCCGCTACTTCCGGGTCCAGCGAGGTCTGTGAGTTGAGGGACCAGGTGGCGGCCCTCACGGACCTTGTGACTCGACAGAAGACGGCGGCCCAGCAGCAGGCCGAGGCGGCGCGCCGGCAGGAGGAGCGGATGAAGCGCTTGGAGGACCTTCTTCTGCAGCAGGCGGCTGCCAGGGAGGCCCAGGACCCTGTACCACGTGCACTAGCCGAGGTGGTGACACCAAGGGCGCAGACCCCCGCGCCCGGTTCTTCGCATTCTAAGACCTTCTGGCACCTCGAGAGGGTGGCAACAAAGACCGCCGCCCGATGCCCCCGGGAGGAGCACCGTTTCTGACGATGGTTGAGGGGCCCGAGCGTGATCGATCGATGAGCCGCCTCAACGAGTTCAGGAGGTGCAATCCACTGGTCTTTGACGGCGAGAACGTGGATCACTGGATCGTGGAGAAATAGCTTATGCACATTGTTTGAGTAAAAAAAAATTTTTTTTGACATCTATATATAAGAATAAAATTAGAGAACAATTAGACAAGGAATTCTAGTTCATTTGAAATAAAAAAAAAAAGGAAAGAAGAAAGAAGGAAAGCAAAAATTTTTGCAAATGACAGAAAATAGAAAGATGTTTAAATTTAGTATTAAATATTTAACTCCCTTATTAGGTATAAGGGATAATAAAATTTCCCCTTTAGCAATTTATTTTTGAATTGTTACCAAAAAATAATTACTACCCTTGGACCCTATAAAGTGGATCCAAAGTGTAAGTGACAAAAAATTTTTTGGGGAGTTCGTAGCTACAAAAAAAAAAAGAAAAGTCGAGAGGAGCTGCAAAAAAAAAAAGGGAGGAAGAGAATAAAAAAAAGGTAAAAAATGTTTCTTTTTCTCTTCTCTTCATGTGTGTATACAGGATGTCTTGCCCTCCTTTCTCCTGCGCACCAGCAGCAACAAAAGAGAGGCGTGCTGTGAGCACACCCCCTTTTTTTTTTCCTCCCCGCCGTACAAAGAAATAAAAGGAAGGGTGTGCCCTCCCCAATCCGTACACACAAAATAAAAGAAAAGAAATAATGGCTTGGCTCTTTCATTTCAATGATGGCGCGACTACGACGACGACTTCGACAACTTCGACGACTCCGACGACACCATACGACGCTTTTTTTTTTACGATGGTGATGGGTTAATGCACACGTACGAACGACGTAGTAACGATTTTTATGTCGGTTTGATCAACACGACCGTCTTCGTGATAGGTCGACCCGATCAAACTCGACATTCAATCGTTACTATATCGTGCGCACGTATTCATTAAGCTCGTTTCCTTAGACAAAAAAAGGGAGCTGTGCGCACAAGCGATGCGATGGTGACGATCCTTGTGTCAGATTGATTGAGCGGCCGTCTTCATGGTAGGCTCGACACTTTCGATCTAGACATTACATCGTTACCCTCGTCGGATCCATGATCGCACTGAGCGGCCGTCTTTGCGATAGGCTCGACACGGTTGAACCTCGATTTGGACCAAGATGATAATAACAAAAATAAAATAATAAAACAATTGATAATAAATATTTTTCTCGGGTCGCCGTCTTCGTGATAGGCTTGACTCGGGTTCGGTTAATAAAACCGGGTCGCCGTCTTCGTGATAGGCTTGACTCGGGTTCGGTTAATTAAACCGGGTCGCCGTCTTCGTGATAGGCTTGACCCGCGTTTGGCTAAACAAACCGGGTCGCCGTCTTCGTGATAGGCTTGACCCGCGTTCGGTTAATTAAACCGGGTCGTCGTCTTCGTGATAGGCTTGACTCGGGTTCGGCTAATTAAACCGAGTCGCCGTCTTCGTAATAGGCTTGACTCGCATTCGGCTAATTAAACCGAGTCGCCGTCTTCGTGATAGGCTTGACTCGGGTTCGGTTAATTAAACCGGGTCGCCGTCTTCGTGATAGGCTTGACCCGCATTCGGCTAATTAAACCGAGTCGCCGTCTTCGTAATAGGCTTGACTCGGGTTCGGTTAATTAAACCGAGTCGCCGTCTTCGTGATAGGCTTGACCCGCGTTCGGTTCATTAAACCGGGTCGCCGTCTTCGTGATAGGCTTGACTCGGGTTCGGTTAATTAAATCGGGCCGCCGTCTTCGTGATAGGCTTGACCTGGATGACAAATCAAATCGGATGATAAGCCGACCTAGTCTAATTAATGAGTTTAATTGAACCATAAAAGATATTAATCAAACCAAACCGAACTACAATCTAGTTCGACTTGAACCAAATTCTAATGGATTCAACTTGAACCAAAGTGAATCCGATCTGAACTAAACCAAACCGAATTCGAACCGAACCAAATCCGATTCGAATCAATCGAACCGGATCGAATCAATCGAACCGGATCCGTTTTGAACCGAATCAACAGATTCGACTTAAATCAAGTGGATTCGATTCAGATCGAACCAGATCTGAACCGAATTAGATTTGGTCTGAACCGAACCATAAAGGATTCTACTTGAACCAAAGTAAATCCGATCTGAACTAAACCGAACTGGATCCGAACCGAACCAGATTTGGTCTGAACTGAACCATAAAGGATTCTACTTGAACCAAAGTAAATCCGATCTGAACCGAACTGAACCAGATCCAAACCGAACCGGATCTTGTTTGATGAACCGAACCGAACAGGATTCAACTTAAACCAAAGTGGATCTGATCTGAATCGAACCAGATCTGAACCGAATCAGATTTGGTCTGAACCGAACCATAAAGGATTCGACTTGAATCAAAGTGAATCCGATCTGAGTTGAACCGAACCGGATCTGAACCGAACCAGATCCGGTCCGAACCAAACCATGAAGGATTCGACTCGAACCGAAGTGGATCCAATTCAAACCAAATCATAAAGGATTCAACTCAAACCAAGCCAGAATGGGTCCCGAATCAAAGCATAATGGCTCAGCCCAAACCCAAACTCATTCGACCGAAACGTCGTTAAACTAAACCCAAGTCCAGAACCTCCGACCGAAACGTCGTTAAACTAAACCCAAATTCAGTCGACCGAAACGTCGTTAAACTAAACCCAAATTCAGTCGACCGAAACGTCGTTAAACTAAACCCAAGTCCAGAACCTCCGACCGAAACGTCGTTAAACTAAACCCCAAATTCAGTCGACCGTAAAGTCGTTAAACTAAATCCAAACTCAGATGACCGAAACGTCTTTAAACTAAACCCAATTCCAGTCGACCGAAACGTCGTTAAACTAAACCCAAACTCAATCCAAACTCATGACCGAAACGTCGTTAAACTAAACCCAATCTCAAATGACCGAAACATCGTTAAACTAAACTCAAACTCAAATGACCGAAACGTCGTTAAACTAAACCCAAGTTCAAATCGAGCTCTAATACATATGCTTAGAGTTCATCCAACTAGCCTTAATACATATACTTAGGGTCTAGTCAGTCTTCTGCTCTAGTACATATACCTAGAGTAGAAGTCAAACCATGCTCGACTAGTCCTAGTACGTGTACTCAGGATCTAGTGTGCTTCATACCCGATCGAGCTCTAATACATATACTTAGAGTTCATCCGACTACCCCTAATACATATACTTAGGGCTTAATCAAATCTTCATTCTAGCACCAATAACTAGAATGACTCTCGGTTAGTCCTGATACATATACTCAGGATTTAGCCACTCTCGGGTAATTTGACCACCTCAATACATATACTTGGGGTTCGGTCACATCTCCACCTTGGAACATATAACCAAGGTGAACCCGACCGCCATGTCTTCAAACTGAGCACCAGACCACCTCAATACAAATACTTGGGGTTCGGTCACATCTCCACCTTGGAACATATAACCAAGGTGAATCCGACCGCTCTGTCATTAAACTGAGCATCACAACTTCTATCGACCACCAAGTCGCTAGATTGAGTATCCTAGTCTTCTGAAATTCATGTACAGTGGGGGTATGCCCCTGCTTAAGCCATGTAAACGGCAAATCATATCAATAAAATTTTATTTGCCCGCTTTGTCTCTTTTATTATCAGCATTTATATTTGGTCTCTTAATCGAGGGTTCCTTAACACTGAAAGTGTGGGGTAATTAACAGCAGATTCTTGAGTCTGTTGGAAGCCATGAACCTAACATCCTGATTTCAAAACAAAATTCAAACAAACTTAAACTCTACCATGAATGACCACTCGCCTACGGCGGGGCCGGTTTCGTTCGCGGCAGACACACATGGAAAAGCTATTTCGAGATACTTTCGTCGAGGAGAGAGACAGGGTATGGCTCGCCACACATTATTTGGACGACGAGGCCTATCGGTGGTGGACGGATATTCAGGAAAACCCGAACACCGATTTATCAGCATTTACTTGGAGGAGGTTCAAGGAACTTCTACTCGAACACTGTTTCCCCAATAGTGTTTAGAGACAGATCTGCGCAGCTTGCGCCAAGGGGAGAGGACGGTGGCAGAGTACGAGAGGGAGTTCACTAGACTACTCCACTGCGTGCCGTTCATCGTGCGGGACGACGAGGACAAGGCCCGCATTTTTGAGAGTGGACTTCGCTCGTCCATTTACCGGTTTGTACAGTCGTCCAACGTGCAAACCTACAGGGAAGTGGTGAATCGCACTCTCATAGTAGAGAGGGGCGCGATGGTTGTGAAGGAGCGACAGGAAGGCTTGGATCGGGGTAAGGGCAAAAGGCCCGCCGGCGAGGGTGCGAGTCAGACGCACTCGAGAAAGCCGCCGAAGCACCCCAAGAGCAAGTCACGAGGACGGTGCACGCCACCACAGCGCCGAGGATCAGACCGTCGACCAGCACCACATGTGTGATTTGTAGCGGCCCCCACTACCCCTGGCAGTGCCCGCAGGGTCGGGGCAGGTGCTTTTCTTGTGGCCAGGAGGGCTACTTTCAGTCAGATTGCCCGAGGGGATCTGCCCCGACACCGTCGTCAGCATCCGCACCAGCTTCACCAGGTTCCAGCCCGAGGACGCCTACTGCATCGTACCAGGCCGGGAGATCTTCTGCGCAGAGGCAGAGCGAGGGGTCACGGCAGGGCCCGAGTGGGCGACTGTATGCCGCCCAGACTGAGGCAGCGGCAGCAGCTGAGGATGTCGTTGCAGGTATCATTTTATTTTATAGCATTAGAGTACGTGCATTATTTGATACCGGTGCATCGCATTTATTTATTGATCGGCTGTTTGCTGAGTTGCATGGCATCCCTTTGACACCATTGTTGCTTTCGGGACGAGTGGTTATACCCGGTCACTCTTTGGATTGAGGATTGGATCATGCCCATGGACCTAATTGTGGTGCACAAACTCGCGGAGTTTGATATAGTGTTGGGCATGGATTGGTTGACCAAGTACTTTGCCACGATCGATTGTGTAAACCGGACGGTGACCTTTAGAAAGCCGGGTCACGATGAGGTTGTGTTTCGAGGATGCCAGAGCTCGCTGTTTACGATGACGATTAGCTCCTCTCGAGCTAGGCAGTTGATTAGTAGAGGGTGCATAGCCTACTTGGCTAGTATTGCACTACGGGATGTTGGGGACACCCCTAGGATTGGGGATATTCCGGTGGTGCGGGAGTTCCAGGATGTGTTTCCAGCTGAGCTACCAGGTGTGCAACCTAATAGGGAGATCGAGTTTGTGGTAGATCTGTAACATACTGGACTTACGCAAATTGCGAAGTTCTAGTATTCGACTTGAGTTTGGAGCTTTTCCAGTTTTTCTGGAGGGTCGTTGACTGTGTTCCGACCTATGGCACGTGTACCGAGGTTAAGGGATGAATCCCTAGCACTAAAGTCCAAAAAGTTGGATTTTAGGTGGCTCTCGGGTTGGAAATTCTGTGCCTTTGTACCGGTACAAAATGGTGTCTATACCGTTATAAAATGATGGCTACACCGGTACAGACCGAGATTTATACCGGTATAAAAGGGCAGACTTGGCAAACCCGAGGCTCGGGTTTGGCTTTTCGCAGGGTTTATACCGGTACAAAATGGATTTGTACCGGTACAAACTGGCAGATTTCGAGCAGTCTAAACTGCAGAGGTGTTTTAGCATTTTGTTGCTTCTATTAGGTTACCCCCTCACCCTAGGGCTCCATTTGAGCACCCCCATTGCAGCAAGGAGGTAGGAGGAACTCCTCTCTCTACTCTCTTGTATTTTCTAGGATTTTGGTTGGATTTTTTGAGGATTAAAACCCTCCTTTTGCTTCTTTGTGCTTGGTAGAGGCAACATCACCATTGTTAGAGCTTGGAGCTTGGTGGTTGGAGCTTTGTGGTGGATCAAGCTTCAAGCCTAGGACCTTTTGAGCTTGGTTTAGAGCTTCTTCGAGGTATGTGAACGATTTCCTTCCTCTAGTTTCGAATTTTGGAGGTTTCTTTGAGATGAAACCCTAGTTTTGGATTCTAGGGTTAGGATTTGGGGATTTTCGATTTAGGGCCTTTGGGACCTAATTGATGGGTTTAGAACTTTAGTTTAGGTTGGATTGCAAGGACTCTAACTCCCATTTGGAGACCGAGAGAGTTTCCTTCGCATTCGGTGAGTTTTCTCCAACCTTTTGTAGAGTTCCTTAAAATGTGAACTCAAGGCTTATCTTCTTAGCTTGTAACTCCTAGGGTGTGCTTGTTAGGACTCAAGGAGTGATTATCGAAGCTTCGTTAGCGGTTCGGAGCAACGCTTTTCGCACTTGGTGGGTTTGGCTTCATGAGCATAGGAGCAAATGGCTCCTAAGTGCTTATTCGGTTTGATTTAATTATTTTGAATGCATATTCATGCTAAATAGATTTATTATGAATTTTGAATCACTTAAAATGCATGCCGTATGTATGATTAAAATTTGACTCTATATAGTAAAGAAATCTGGGTTAAATAGCAGGCATGTGGGGGGTGATTCTTGTGGACTCCTGGAGTGGGCCCTTTATGATGTTATAGCTTAAGTAATGCAGTTGTGAACATCGAACTCTTGTTGGAACGTAGAAGAGCTTAAGTGTCATCAAGCGGCACTTAACTTAGAAAACTATGAAGCTGCAACATAGAGACTTGACATAGGCCACTGGACATCTATTATTTCCATGTTAGAGACATGATGACATAGAGATAGGCCTTTTGGACACTTGTATATTTCATGTTAGAGACATGACGATTTGAGACATATGACGAGTTTGTGACTATATGCCATTGTGCTCATTCGCACATGCTTATGAGGGTCGCTCCCTACAAGCCGGCACTCCGGAGTTGGCCAACGCGTTTCATGTATTCGCCGTGCGGGATTGGGCGCCGAAGTGGATTGCCGTGGGACAGTCTCATTCCTAGGGTGGGAATGTTGACTACTACGGGGCCATTAGGCTCGGCATTTGGGCTAGGCAGCCTTCGGGTGGGCATCGGCCATATCGCCTTCGGGCTGGATCTTGTTGTACTTAAACTTATTGTAGTTTAAAGAAAACTGTGGACTTTGACTATAATAGTAAACTTTAGCACTTTACTATCACTTGTGGACATTATAGACCTTGATTAGAATAGTAAACTTAATCTTTTACTATCAAGTTGGGAACTTCATGTTATTTATAATGCTTTCTATTCATGTTTAGAATAGCGTATTTACTTGAGTAGTTTTCATGCCAAGTAGAGATATCATGCTTTAGTAGCTTACTCGTTATTTATTTCGCTTACACTTACTTGCTTAGTTTTGGGCCTAGTGGAGCATGCAACTGAAGTCGAATTGCCCACCGGGAACTATTATTTAATAGTTCTCACGCCCGTTTCATATGTGTTTCGTAGCCTTCAGACCTGGCGAGGCACGGGATCGCGGCAAGGGAGTCGCCTAGTTAGCTAGCTTCTTACCACTACTGGTTAGGTGGTTTTTTTTTCCTCTCTTTTGTGTTTTGTGAGAGAGTGATTTTTGTACCTATTATAGAGACCACCATGTATTATGTTAGTTTTTACTTTTGGATCTTTGGTTGTACCACTTTTTATAGTTCTTAGTGGAATCTTGGTACTTTTATTTATCTACTTCTTGTATGCTTCTTAGTTTAGAATTCTAGTTGTTACACTGCTCTGATGCTTCTAGATTCTTCTTATTTTGTGGTTATTTATCGTTTTTGTTAGACGCCTTGTATGTTGTAGACATACGGCGGGTCTGGGCACGCGGCGGGCGGGCTTCCGCTGGGTCCCGGGGCGTGATAGATTAAATTGGTATCAGAGACTAGGGTTGAGTCTTCTTGTGGACCTAGCAAACCTTAGGCCGGTTGGACTATAGGATATAGGCTCGTGAGAGACGAGGTCTATTTAACTTGTGAGCGAAAGTATTAAGATTGGGTATCTTGAATAACTCTAGTAAGTAGAGTTGGATCGAAGTGTATAACTCCTAACTTCGCGGAGGGTTACGTTGGCGGCCGACAACGTAACATCGGGAGTTAGTAGTAAATGACACTTCCTTACTTTCGCATGATTTGGGTATTTATAGCATGAGTGGGGATGCGATCGCGTGAGCTTACTAACTTGCGCTTTTTATGATGTGTAGTGACGATGCCGACGACTCGCTCTAAATCTGTTGGAGCGGACAATGCGGCAACTTTTGAGGAGGTCGAGACCTCCGCTACCTCCGGATCTGGTGAGGTCCGCGAGCTGAGGGGCCAGTTGGCGGCCCTCACAGCCTTGGTGACGCAGCAGACGGCAGCGGCACAGCGGCAGGAGGCGCGCATGAAGCGCATGGAGGACCTTTTACTACAGCAGTCGGCGGCGAGGGAGACACCGGCCTCGCACCACCAAAGACTGGGCCGAGGTTGTTCTACCACGGGCGCAGTCCCCCGCGGCCGGCTCACACCAGACGACTCCGGCAGTCGAGCGCCGGGAGGAGGATTGGGAAACCCCGCCAGTACGAGCATCGCCGGTGGCAGCGGCATTTCCAGTTATGGAGGTGCAGCCCGAGGACCTTTGACGGAGAGAAGGTCGACCACTGGATCGTGGAAAAGTGGTTGATGCATATGGAGAAATTGTTCCGTGACACGTTCGTGGAGGAGCGGGACAGAGTGTGGCTCGCCACCCACCACTTGGACGGCGAGGCCTACAGCTGGTGGATGGATCTCCAGGAGAACCCCAGCACAGACTTAGCTTCTATTACGTGGACGAGGTTCAAGGAGCTTCTGTTGGCGCATTACTTCCCCGACAGCGTCAAGAGGCAGATGGAGCAGAGTTTGCGCAGCCTGACACAGGGGGACAGATCTGTAGCCGAGTACGAGAGAGAGTTTTCTCGGCTTCTGCATTGCGTGCCCTTCGTCGTGCGGGACGACGAGGACAAGGCCCGCATCTTTGAGCGCGGACTACGACCGTCGATCTTCCGGTTCGTGCAGTCATCGGAGCTTCAGACTTACCGACAGGTGGTGAACCGCGCGCTCACTGTGGAGAGCGGCGCGGCCATGGTACAGGAGAGACGCGAGGGCTTGGATAAGGGAAAGGGCAAGAGGCCCGCGGCCGAGGGTGCTAGCCAGACTCACTCTAGGAGGCCACCGACGCATGTGAGGCACCAGCAGCGCAGTCGAGGCGCACCGACTCAGCGAGGAGGACCCGACCGACGCCGCCTCCCGGTGTGTGATCTCGGTGGTCCTCACCACCCTCCGCAGCTGTCCACGCCGGGCGCAGTGCTTCGCAGGGCCGTGAGGGCCACATCCGTACCGAGTGCCCGAGAGGTTCTTCACCGGCACTCTACGGCACCGCCGGGGACCCCGTCGACACAAGCATCGATCCGCCGACCGTCCGCCGCCGTAGCGAGGGGTCACGACAGGCGCCGAGTGGGCGCATGTATGCCACGCAGACCGAGGCGGCAGCGACAGCTGAGGATGTGGTGGCAGGTATCATTTTACTTGATGGCATTAGAGTACGTGCATTATTTGATACCGGTGCATCACATTCATTTATAGATCGGTTGTTTACCGATTTGCATGACATCCAGTTTGTTCCTTTACTACACCCTGGGCGTATTGTTGTACCCGACCACATTGTGGACGTGCGAGAGTATTGCCCCAGTTGTCCTATCCGGGTAGGAGATTGGACCATGCCCGCGGATTTGCGAGTGGTGCGCAAGTTGGGGGATTTTGACGTGGTTTTGGGTATGGATTGGTTGACTAGATTTTACGCCACTATCGATTGTGTTAATCGAACGGTTACTTTTAGAGAACCGGGTCAGAGTGAGGTGGTGTTTAGAGGATGCCAGAGTTCGCTTTTTGCGATGACGATCAGTTCGTCTCGAGCTAGGCAACTGATCAACCGGGAATGCGTAGCCTATTTGGCTAGTATCGCATTGAGGGGTAAGGATGATACCCCTAGGATCGCTGATATTCCGGTCGTACGGGAGTTTCAGGAGCTACTGTGCATGCCACCTGATAGGGAGAGCGAGTTTGTGGTAGATCTCGCTCCCGGGACTACCCCAGTCTCGAAGGCACCCTATAGGATTGCACCGGCAGAGTTAAAGGAGCTGAGGGCACAGTTACAGGATATGTTGGACAAGGGCTTCATTCGACCGAGTGTGTCACCTTGGGGAGCACCGGTTCTTTTTGTGAAGAAGAAGAACGGATCACTTCGCCTTTGCGTGGACTATCGTGAACTTAATAAAGTCACGATCAAGAATAAATATCCGTTGCCGAGGATTGATGATCTTTTTGATCAACTTCAAGGATCGAACGTGTATTCCAAGATAGACTTGAAGTCGGGATACCACCAGTTGAAGATTGCGCCTGGGGATGTGGCGAAGACGCCTTTTAGATCACAGTATGGGCATTATGAGTTCATTGTTATGCCGTTTGGGCTTACTAATGCCCCGGCAGCTTTTATGGATCTAATGAACCGTGTTTTCATGCCTTATCTAGACAGGTTCGTCGTGGTCTTCATCGACGACATCTTGGTTTATTCCCGAAGTGATGTGGAGCACGAGGAACACTTGAGATTGGTACTACAAGTGCTTCGGGAAAAGAAGTTGTTCGCTCAGCCGAAAAAGTGTGAATTTTGGCTTAGAAGTGGCTTTTCCGGGACATGTGATTTCAGGATCAGGTATAGCAGTGGATTCTAAGAAGATAGAAGCCATTCAGGATTGGCCAAGACCAACGAGCTGTTACGGATTTTGTGTTGGCAAGTTTTGCGACTTGTGTTTTGAGTCGGAGTCTTGAAGGATTGGAGCGGATCGAAGATGGTTGAAGAATCCTAGACTTCGAAGAAAGCGAAGTTGAATCACGATGCCTAGGTAAGGTTTTAAATCATAATATGGTGATCTAAACAAAGTAAAGAGGCATTAGAAGACTTGGATTACTTTTAAACCGATAAATTTTCAAAGCTAAGTTTTTCTAAGAACCAAGACCAGGACAATGGAGTCTTGTCCGGATGCCACAAAGCTTGATCCGTGCATTACGCAAGTCAAGACCAGGACATTGTGGCAATGACCGGTCTCGCAGGGTCGCGAAAAATTGACGACACAGTGGACCGGTCGAGCCACTCAAGACCGGACATTGAAGACCGGACATCACTATGAAGATCGGACATTGGTTGCGTGAAATCTTTTAAAAATCAGATTTTTACAATTCTAGTCAATTTCTAAGTCTTCTAATTGGTTTAAGAATATATTTTCAAATCCTAGTCTATCTCTATATTTTCTAATTGGTTTTAGAATATGTTTTCGAATCCTAGTCCATCTCTATGTTTTCTAAACCTATAAATAAGGTCTTGGGGTTCTCTAATTCTATATACTTCATGAATATACATGTTTGAAAACCTAGAGGCTAGGAATTCATCTAAAACCTATTTTCTACATCATAGCCTCTTCTAGGTTAAATCGAGACATAGTAATTCCTTCTCTATATGTCGATTTGATCTACGCTTCGCTTGGAGTTTTTCTTCTTCGTATTCTACGATACTCCTAAGCGAAGGATCACCATATTCATGACACAATCGTGAAGCGTCGTGGATTCGGCACGTTGAAGGCGGTTCGTGGATTCGGATCGTTGCCTCGTGGATTCGAGTGGCGTCGTGGATTCGGCGTGATAGAAGCTTCGTGGATTCGAAGTGGTGGCGTTCGTGGACTCGAACGTGAGGGCGTGGACAACCCGAAGGAGGATTGCGCGGAGATCCATAGGAGAGTTAGAGAGGTCGAGTCCGTGGAGTTCGGTATCACCTTGTAATCTTTTCTCTTATTGATTGTTTATTCGCATGTTTGTCCCGTGGGTTTTTTACTCCGAGTTTGGAGTTTTCCCACGTAAATCTCGGTGTGCTTTTTATTTTCCGCATTTACTTTTTAAAGCATCGAGATTTGTGGTTTTTGGCCTTTACACCTATTCACCCCTCTAGGTGTGGGATAAGGTGTTAGATACAATCTAGATAGATCCTTGGGGCTTCCCCGTAACTCACAATTGGTATCAGAGCGGGATCTAGATAAATTGTTATCATGGCCGAAGGTGGAAACATTAATCGACCACCGCTCTTCGATGGCACTAATTATGCCTATTGGAAAGTTCGCATGAGAGCTTTTCTAATAGCGATCGATGAGCGGGTATGGCAAGCGATAGAATTCGGATGGAAACATCCTACCGAAGTGGTCGATAATGCTACCGTCTCGAAACCACGAAACAAGTGGACTAAAGATGAAAGAGAGTCATCTTCGTTTAACGGTAAAGGAATTAATGCTTTATTCAATGCTTTATCGCAAACGGAGTTTACTCGTGTTTCGGCGTGTGAAACCGCCAAGGAAATTTGGGATACTCTACAAATTACACATGAGGGTACAAGTCTAGTAAAAATTCAAAAGCTCCAAATGTTGACTAGTCAATTTGATTCTATTCGTATGGAGGAGTATGAATCTTTTACCGATTATTATACTAGATTTCAAGACATTATTAATACATGTGCTAATTTGGGAGAGAAGATCCCGGACTCTAAAATTGTTAGAAAAATACTTCGTACTCTCCCGGAACGCTTTAGGGCAAAGGTTACCGCAATCGAAACGGTAAAGCATCCGGATGAGATTAAAGTAGAGGAGTTAGTAGGTGCATTGCAAACTTATGAAATGACTTTTCCTACTAACCAATCTTCTTCCAAGTCTGTCTCTAAAAGTACAGGAATTGCATTGAAATCTACAAAGGAAGAAGACGACGACACGGATTCCGACGGAGAGATCTCTATTGCGGATTTTGAACAAGAATTGGCGCTCCTCACGAAAAAATTCCGTCGAAATTTTCGAAAGAAGAATAATGCTTCATCTTCGAAGCAAAAATCCTTTTCTAAGCTTTCTTCTAATTCTAACTCTAAGGAAAAAAACTTGCAAAGTCTTCAAAAGAAAAAGATGAATTTGAAGGGGAAATCCAATGTTTCAAATGTAAAGGCTACGGTCATATAGCAACGGATTGTCTTTCGAAGAAGCCGTATAAACAAAAGGCTTTGCAAGCGAAAGCGAAAACTTGGGATGATTCTACTTCGAGTGATTCATCTTCAAGTGACGAAGAAAAGAAGGATCATATTGCTTTAATTACAAATTCTTCTTTGCCTTCGTCTAATGTTGTTTGTTTATCTTCAATTGTATCTAATCCAAATCTTTCTCTTTCTTCGCATGGGTCTTCGAGCGACAATGGCGAAAGCGAGGAGGAATCGAACGACGAGGATATAGCGGAAGCATACAATCAACTTCTTATCGAATCGAAAAAGATGGCGAAATTGAATAAGAAGTTGAGGAGCCGTCTGTTGGAACTTGAAGAGAGGTACAAAAATTTGAAAACAATGACGAAAGCTCTCGAAGAGGAAAAGGAATCAATTATTAAAAATAATTCGGACCTCCAAAAGAAGCTAGAAGAATCGGATTTAATTATCAAATCTACTACGGATAAAGTTGGATTTTTGGAGCATCAATTTGAGGAAACATACAAATCCAACAAAGCATTGACCGAGCAAGTCCATCAACTCAAGTTCGATATTCAAAAGTTTTCTTCGGGAACGAAGAAATTGGATAACATGCTCGGATTGGGTCAAACGAGCAAGTTAGGTCTCGGTTACGAAAGGACATATGTTGAGAAGGTACAAGTGTCGACATCGAAAGTCTCAACAAATTTAAAAGACAAGGTGTGTCATAGATGTGGCATCAAAGGACACATCAAAAGGAGTTGTCCGAACAAGACAAAGAAGAATCAATCGGCAACTCGGAAATCTCAATTGGTATTATCTACTACTCGGCTTCCCCCTTAGAATCAAAAGACAAATTACTTGAGTCGAGTACCTCTTGCGAATCGGTTTTCTAAGGCACAAGTACATGTTCGACCGAACCTTCAACCGAACCGGATTTCTAAATCAAAGTCACGAGCGGTTTGGGTTACTAAGCCTCAACGACAATATCAACCGAAGTTTCAACCATCGCAACCATCAACGGTTGATCAAAAATCAAAGCAAATCAAGCCTCACGTCAACAAGCCAAAGCAACAGAAAATCCGACAAGTTTGGATTCGGAAAGGTGATATATTTCCATGCTTTTCTCTCTAATTTGTTTTCGTTTATGTAATGCTTTGATTGGTGTGTATTTCGTACTTTTATTCATGGCATTACATGTTTAGAAGGATTTTTGGTACTTGAAATTCTCTGTGTTTCAAAATCGTCTTGAGGAGAGAGATGAGATTCAAAAGTAAAAAAAAAGGGATTTCAAATGAGAGAGAGAGATTTCAAAGAAGGAGAGATCAAAGGTTTTTTAAAGTGCATTAACCGGTATTCAAAGACATTTCAAATCAAATTAAATTCATATTAATTGTCGTTTTTACTCCACTTATTGGTATTATGACAATAACTTAATATTTGATTTCTTTATACATACATTCATCAAAATTTTGAAATTATTTTTAATCTCTTGATTTTTAAATTCATCTTGGTTGTGAATGTTGAATATAATTGATGGATATTTTCTTAATTGACTAAAATTCGTCAAAATTATTTTCAAATGTGAGATTGTCTAGTTTAGGGGGAGTATGAATATTATAAAAAAAAAAGGAAGAAAACTCCTATGATAATAAAGATGTGGAAAGAGTTACATCCGAAAGGAGTGTGAAAACTACCACCACATGTAGGAAAGAGCTACCACCCCGGTCGTCCGGTACGTGTGTGAAGCTACCACATGGGTAATTATATGAAAAACCGAAAAGGTTGAGAAAAAATATATGTGAATATTTTAGAATTTTCGGCGTTATAAGGTGGTAGATTGAAAAAGATGCTCAAAGAGCCACCCCCGGTGTTTATTAGCTAAATCTCTATTTTGAACGGGTTGCGACAAATTGGTGTCAATTTTGTTAAATTTTTAGAAATTATTTTTCATCAATTTGCGTCGTGATGTTTTAAAAATATTAGATTTTCTTTAATATCAAATTTTGATGATTTGATGTCTTTTGAAATCAAATAATAATTTATTTTCATCATAATGATTTTTGGAGTAAAATCATTAATTTTTATGAAATTCTTTTGATTTTGGAGGATTTTGTTTTAATCTATATATCGTGTTCATGCACAAATATTATTGGTGTTCTCTATTTTTGCACTCTCTTTTGGCAATTTTTGACACAAAGGGGGACCAGAAAAGAAAAACTTCAATCGAAGATCCAAGGGGCAGAGATTTTTATATGATAAGATGCATGAACAAAGGGGAGAGATTTTTAATGTATTTTTTTTTCTACTAACTTTGTTCGTGGAGAAAGTAAATTTTTTTTTGCAGATCATTGAAGACTTCAAGACTCCCTGTGTTTAAGTAATAGAGTTTGTTTTAGGAGTTTTAGTGTATTTTTAGTTTTAAAATTGTATTTGGATTACACGCGAGAAGTTTGATGTTTTGGTGATGACATTGAACTTCGTTTGTCTTTATGATGTATTTTTAGTTTTTGTGTTTTGTCCCGAAATTGCCAAAGGGGGAGATTGTTACGGATTTTGTGTTGGCAAGTTTCGCGACTTGTGTTTTGAGTCGGAGTCTTGAAGGATTGGAGCGGATCGAAGATGGTTGAAGAATCCTAGACTTCGAAGAAAGCGACGAAGTTGAATCACGATGCCTAGGTAAGGTTTTAAATCATAATATGGCGATCTAAACAAAGTAAAGAGGCATTAGAAGACTTGGATTACTTTTAAACTGATAAATTTTCAAAGCTAAGTTTTTCTAAGAACCAAGACCGGACAATGGAGTCTTGTCCGGATGCCACAGGCTTGACTGTGCATTACGCAAGTCAAGACCGGACATTGTGGCAATGACCGGTCTCAGTAGGCTGCGAAAAAATTGACGACACAGTGGACCGGTCGAGCCACTCAAGACCGGACATTGAAGACCGGACATCACTATGAAGACCGGACATTGGTTGCGTGAAATCTTTTAAAAATCAGATTTTTACAATCCTAGTCAATTTCTAAGTCTTCTAATTGGTTTAAGAATATATTTTCAAATCCTAGTCTATCTCTATATTTTCTAATTGGTTTTAGAATATGTTTTCGAATCCTAGTCCATCTCTATGTTTTCTAAACCTATAAATAAGGTCTTGGGGTTCTCTAATTCTATATACTTCATGAATATACATGTTTGAAAACCTAGAGGCTAGGAATTCATCTAAAACCTATTTTCTACATCATAGCCTCTTCTAGGTTAAATCGAGACATAGTAATTCCTTCTCTATATGTCGATTTGATCTACGCTTCGCTTGGAGTTTTTCTTCTTCGGTTTTCTACGATACTCCTAAGCGAAGGATCACCATATTCATGACACAATCGTGAAGCGTCGTGGATTCGGCACGTTGAAGGCGGTTCGTGGATTCGGATCGTTGCCTCGTGGATTCGAGTGGCGTCGTGGATTCGGCGTGATAGAAGCTTCGTGGATTCGAAGTGGTGGCGTTCGTGGACTCAAACGTGAGGGCGTGGACAACCCGAAGGAGGATTGCGCGGAGATCCATAGGAGAGTTAGAGAGGTCGAGTTTGTGGAGTTCGGTATCACCTTGTAATCTTTTCTCTTATTGATTGTTTATTCGCGTGTTTGTCCCGTGGGTTTTTTACTCCGAGTTTGGAGTTTTCCCACGTAAATCTCGGTGTGCTTTTTATTTTCCGCATTTACTTTTTAAAGCATCGAGAATTGTGGTTTTTGGCCTTTACACCTATTCACCCCCCTCTAGGTGATTAGATACGATCTAGATTGATCCTTGGGGCTTCCCCGTAACTCACACGAGCGTCACCGAGATCAGGAGTTTCCTTAGTTTGGCCGGCTACTGCTGCAGATTCGTGGAGGGCTTTGCGAAGTTATCTACTCCCCTCACGAGGCTCACGCACAAAGGAGCTAAATTCATTTGGAATGATGCGTGCGAAAAGAGCTTCCAAGAGTTGAAGCTGAGATTGACTACCGCCCCGATCCTCACATTACCTATTGCTGGAGCAGGGTATGTGGTTTATAGTGATGCATCTCTTAACGGATTGGGCTGTGTCTTGATGCAGGGTGACAAGGTGATCGCGTATGCATCTCGCCAATTAAAGGAATATGAGAAGAACTATCCTACACACGACTTGGAGTTGGCGGCCGTAGTCTTTGCATTGAAGCTATGGCGCCACTATTTGTATGGCGAGCGGTGCGAGGTCTATACGGATCACAAGAGCTTAAAGTACCTTTTCACTCAGAAGGAGTTGAACTTGAGACAGCGCAGATGGTTGGAACTGCTCAAGGATTATGATTTGACTATCCTCTACCACCCGGGCAAGGCTAACGTGGTGGCAGATGCGCTAAGTCGGAAATCGACCGCGAACTTAGCGATGCATGTTGTTACTCAACCGCAGTTGATCGAGCAGATGAAGCGGTTGGAGTTGGAGGTAGTAACTCCGGATACACCTTTGCGGTTAATGACTATGGTTGTGCAACCTACACTTATGGATAGAATTAAAGAAAAGCAAGCTCTTGACTTAGAGTTGCAAAAGATTCAAGACAAAATGGTTAATGGTTGCACCGGCGACTTCCTAATGGATAATCAGGGAGTGATGCGCTTTGGCGGACGGATTTGTGTGCCGTCGGATTTGGGACTTAGAGAGGACATCCTCCAGGAGGCACCAAAATGTACAAGGACTTGAGGTTACTTTATTGGTGGCCTGGGATGAAGAAGGATGTTGGCGAGTTTGTTGCTAGATGTCTAACTTGCCAACAAGTGAAAGCTGAGCATCGAGTTCCAGCGGGAAAACTTCAGAGTTTGCCTATTCCCGTGTGGAAGTGGGAGAAGATCACCATGGACTTCGTGACAGGATTGCCTCGCTCTCAAGCTGGGCATGATGCTATTTGGGTGATAGTGGATAGGTTGACGAAGTCGGCGCACTTCATACCTATTCACACTACTTGGGCTGGAGAGAAGCTCGCACAAGTGTACCTTGATGAGATTGTGCGACTTCATGGAGTACCTACTTCGATTGTATCCGATAGAGACACCCGCTTTGTGTCACATTTCTGGAGGAGTCTGCAGGACGCCTTAGGTACTAGATTGGATTTCAGCACTGCTTTCCACCCCCAGAGTGACGGGCAGTCGGAGCGCACTATACAGACTCTAGAGGACATGCTTCGAGCATGTGTGATTGACTTCCAGGGAGGATGGTCGCAGCATCTACCTATGGCGGAGTTTGCTTATAACAATAGTTATCAAGCAAGTATCAAGATGGCACCGTTCGAGGCATTATATGGACGAAAGTGCAGATCGCCACTTCATTGGAGTGAAGTTGGCGAAAGATTGGCTTTAGGCCCTGAAGTGCTCCAGGAAGCAGAGGATAAAGTTCGAATCGCTCGTGAGCGACTACTGACAGCCCAGAGTAGGCAGAGGAGCTATGCAGATAAACGCCGACGAGACTTGGAGTTTCAGATTGGAGATCATGTCTTCTTGAAAGTCTCGCCGTCAAAGGGAATTCGGAGATTTGGAATTCGAGGTAAGTTGAGTCCTCGATTCATTGGAATCTTGAGGTATGAGTTCGCTTTAGAGTTTCGCGGACGAAACTCCTTTTTAGGAGGGGTGAATGTAACATACTGGACTTGCGCAAATTGCGGAGTTCGAGTATTTGACTTGTGTTGGAGCTTTTCCAGATTTTCTGGAGGGTCGTTGACTGTGTTCCGACCTATGGCACGTGTACCGAGGTTAAGGGATGAATCCCTAGCACTAAAGTCCAAAAAGTTGGATTTTAGGTTGCTCTCGGGTTGGAAATTCTGTGCCTTATACCGGTACAAAATGGTGTCTATACCGGTACAAAATGATGGCTATACCGGTACAGACCAAGATTTATACCGGTATAAAATGGGCAGACTTGGCAAACCCGAGGCTCGGGTTTGGCTGTTTCGCAGGGTTTATACCGGTACAAAATGGATTTGTACCGGTACAAACTGGCAGATTTCGAGCAGTCTAAACTGCAGAGGTGTTTTAGCATTTTGTTGCTTCTATTAGGTTACCCCCTCACCCTAGGGCTCCATTTGAGCACCCCCATTGCAGCAAGGAGGTAGGAGGAACTCCTCTCTCTACTCCCTTGTGTTTTCTAGGGTTTTGGTTGGATTTTTAGAGGATTAAAACCCTCCTTTTGCTTCTTTGTGCTTGGTAGAGGCAACATCACCATTGTTGGAGCTTGAAACTTGGTGGTTGGAGCTTTGTGGTGGATCAAGCTTCAAGCCTAGGACCTTTTGAGCTTGGTTTAGAGCTTCTTAGAGGTATGTGAACGATTTCCTTCCTCTAGTTTCGGTTTTTTGAGGTTTCTTTGAGATGAAACCCTAGTTTTGGATTCAAGGGTTAGGATTTGGGGATTTTCGATTTAGGGCCTTTGGGACCTAATTGATGGGTTTAGAACTTTGGTTTAGGTTGGATTGCAAGGACTCTAACTCCCATTTGGAGATCGAGAGAGTTTCCTTCGCATTCGGTGAGTTTTCTCCAACCTTTTGTAGAGTTCCTTAAAATGTGAACTCAAGGCTTATCTTCTTAGCTTGTAACTTCTAGGGTGTGCTTGTTAGGACTCAAGGAGTGATTATCGAAGCTTCGTTAGCGGTTCGGAGCAACGCTTTTCGTACTTGGTGGGTTTGGCTTCATGAGCATAGGAGCAAATGGCTCCTAAGTGCTTATTCGGTTTGATTTAATTATTTTGAATGCATATTCATGCTAAATAGATTTATTATGAATTTTGAATCACTTAAAATGCATGCCGTATGTATGATTAAAATTTGACTCTATATAGTAGAGGAATCTGGGTTAAATAGCAGGCATGTGGGGGGTGATTCTTGTGGACTCCTGGAGTGGGCCCTTTATGATGTTATAGCTTAAGTAATGCAGTTGTGAACATCGAACTCTTGTTGGAACTTAGAAGAGCTTAAGTGTCATCAAGCGGCACTTAACTTAGAAAACTATGAAACTGCAACATAGAGACTTGACATAGGCCTTTTTACATCTATCATTGCCATGTAGAGACATGATGACATAGAGATAGGCCTTTTGGACACTTGTATATTCCATGTTAGAGACATGACGATTTGAGACATATGACGAGTTTGTGACTATATGCCATTGTGCTCATTCGCACATGCTTGTGAGGGTCGCTCCCTGTGCTCCAAACCGGCACTCCGGAGTTGGCCAACGCGTTTCATGTATTCGCCGTGCGGGATTGGGCGCCGAAGTGGATTGTCGTGGGACAGTCTCATTCCTAGGGTGGGAATGTTGACTACTACGGGGCCATTAGGCTCGGCATTCGGGTGGGCATCGGCCATATCGCCTTCGGGCTGGATCTTGTTGTACTTAAACTTATTGTAGTTTAAATAAAACTGTGGACTTTGACTATAATAGTAAACTTTAGCACTTTACTATCACTTGTGGACATTATAGACCTTGATTAGAATAGTAAACTTAATCTTTTACTATCAAGTTGGGAACTTCATGTTATTTATAATGCTTTCTATTCATGTTTAGAATAGCGTATTTACTTGAGTAGTTTTCATGCCAAGTAGAGATATCATGCTTTAGTAGCTTACTCGTTATTTATTTCGCTTACACTTACTTGCTTAGTTTTGGGCCTAGTGGAGCATGCAACTGAAGTCAGTAATTGCCCACTGGGAACTATTATTTAATAGTTCTCACGCCCCCTATTTCATATGTGTTTCAGAGCCTTCGGCACCGGCGGAGGCACGGGATCGCGGCAAGGGAGTCACCTAGTTAGCTAGCTTCTTGCCACTACTGGTTAGGTGGTTTTTTTTTCCTCTCTTTTGTGTTTTGTGAGAGAGTGATTTTTGTACCTATTTATAGAGACCACCATGTATTATGTTAGTTTTTACTTTGGGATCTTTGGTTGTACCACTTTTTATAGTTCTTAGTGGAATCTTGGTACTTTTATTTATCTACTTCTTGTATGCTTCTTAGTTTAGAATTCTAGTTGTTACACTGCTCTGATGCTTCTATATTCTTCTTATTTTGTGGTTATTTATCGTTTTTGTTAGACACCTTGTATGTTGTAGACATACGGTGGGTCTGGGCACGCGCCGGGCGGGCTTCCGCTGGGTCCCGGGGCGTGATAAGATCTCATTCCTGGGACTACTCCAATCCCACAAGCACCCTATAGGATGGCACCAGCAGAGTTGAAAGAGCTGAGGGCACAGTTACAAGACCTGTTAGATAAAGGTTTTGTGAGACCGAGTGTGGCACCTTGGGGAGCACCGGTACTCTTTGTGAAGAAGAAGGACGGATCACTTCGCTTATGTGTGGATTATCGTGAACTTAATAAAGTCACGATTAAGAATAAGTATCCGTTGCCAAGTAGTGACTTTTGCCATGTGAGAGGCATGAGGATTGGGTACTTGAGACATGACTATGCTTGCTTGCCATTTGTGCCCAGGCGCGCTTGCTTGTGAGGGTCGCTCCCTACAAGCCGGCACTCCGGAGTTAGTCTTCGCGATACGTTCGCGCGTGCGGTATTGAGAAACCTACGAGGACGAGTAGGATAGACTCATTCCTTACGGGGAATGCTGGGGCTACCACGGCACTTAGGTGGCACAAGCTGGATTACACTTGTAAGGTACCGAACTTCTGAAATCATGAAGTTGCGGTGGAATGTAATATATCAGATTCTTAATTTAAAAATAAATATAAATAAAAATAGTGTGAGATACTATTTTTATTGGATTTATAGAAGTAAAATATAAGTCTGGATTGACCTGTGCTGAAATCAGAGCGAAAATAGAAGATTTAGAATTTTCTGTGAGAAACGAGACAGATAAATAAGCAGAAAATGTATAGTGTCAGAAAATTATAAAAACTGGGAGATATGTCAGGATTATTTGTACGAGGCTAGATTTAAAGTTTCGTGCCGTCTGACACCCGAAAGATGAGAAATAAAATCCGAATGCTATCTGATAAAGATTACAGTTTGGTACAGTTTCGGTGACCAAACGGGGTCGAAACTGAAAGATTAAAATTTCATTTGTTAGGTTAGGTGAAACCGAACATACCTGTCAAATTTTAGTTCAATCGGACGTTCAGAAGGGCAGGCGAAAAATATCTGTACCGTGGGCTGAAACTGAAGTGAATAGTGTTTGAAGTGTTAATTATAAATAGAAGCTAATTAGCTTCTTCTTCCTACCACCTCAACCAAGCACCCACAGCACACTCACACGCACACATGAAAAGGAGAGAAAACCCTCTATTTCTCTCTCTAAATAGCTCCCAATTCTTTTGATAGTTTTCTCCCAAATTTTCGGCGTTGGCGGAGAACGAGCTTTGGACTTCGTGCGGAGCGTCGGATCGGGTTTTCTTGCGCCCGTTGTAGCGACGTGCTTCCGTCTCGACGTTCACAAATAGGGTAAAATGCTTAGGAATTGATTAAATACTTAGTATTTAGCATTCCAGTAACCTCTAGAACATTGGTAGCATGTTGCTCCATTTAATTTTGGAATATTGGAGATTAATTTCATGCTAGGGTTCAAAAAGGAGTTTTTGGAAATATTGGGTATTGATCTAATTTTATCACATATCTAACATATTGTTAGGTGCCTGAACGCGTTGGAGGTGACGGTTCGTCAATCCTACGAGCGGTTTGAGAGATCCGTGCAAAACGAAGGCTCGAAGTTGTAAATTGACCCGAAGAGTCAAAGTAGCGATTGGAAGCGACTTAAAGGTGAGGGGTGCCATCCCGAAGCAGTCGGACTGCCTCCTATGTCTAAGTAACTCGTATTGGTCATATTTCTTATATACATATATGTGTAGCTTCATGCACGATAGGGTTATGTAGTACTTTTATTATTCTTGCATGTTCCCTTTTATGCGGCATAGTAAGCTTGGCATGTGATTGTAGGGTGCATGAGAATGAGGTTATGACATATAACCCTAGAAAGATAAGTTGGATAATAACTTGATCTTGCATGATGACGAGTGGCATTATGACTTAGTGTAAAGAACACTAGTGGCATGTGAACCAAGTATAGAACTTGATGAATGGCATTGCATTATAACTTAGTGTAAAGAACACTAGAGGCATGTGAACCGAGTACAAACTTGATGAATGACATTGAGACATAGTGTTAGAAAACACATGGACAAAGTGACCCTTGTGACAGGATGCCCTCCAAGGTGGAGGATGAGATCATACTCACATGTCTGTTTAGCGCTCGTGGTGGTCGCTCCACACGGGTAGTGCGAGTCTCCGGAGTTTTGGCACGTGATTCGATTGGGATAGCCTATGTGGGGTCCCAAGGGATAGCCTATGTGGGGTCCCGCAGACTATCCCTCGGGTGGTTCGAGTCCCCCTTCATAGACGGGTTGAGATGTGAGTCGTGGGCGCGCCTATGGGCCAGCCAAAGGATTGAGTAATGAACTCAAAGAAGTTATGTAAATCGGGCACAAGGTGCATAAGAAGCATAATAGAGTGGCATTCACACTTGATAGAGGCATACTAGCATGTTAGTGGTTACATGGCTATGACATTTACCTTGTTACTACAGGCATAGTAGAATGTTATATTTCTTTTATTATGCATCTTTACAGTTTAAAGATATCTATCTATCTATCTGCTTATGCCTGCTTAGACCTAGTGGGGAGATCGGCAGAGTCGGCGGCCGAGCCCATTGGGAACTATGAAAGATAGTTCTCACCCCACTCCATTTCAGGTTCTAGCACACGGGCGGCCGGTGAGGACCGCGCTAAAGGTGTCGCCCCCTAGTTGATATTAGCCGCCTATACATTAGAGCCACCCCTGGTACATTTTGAGATGTCGTTATTACGTCGGGAATTTATGTATTTTGGAGACTTATGATGTAAGAAAGTGAATTCTCGAAATCCGAGAGTTACACCATGTTTAGAATCGACTGGTTGTCGAATGGATGGACTTCGGAAAGTTCGAAGTTGATCTGACGGTGAGAAGTGCGTTGGAGTCGGTCCCGAAGGCTTAGTTGTGCAATCTGCACAAATCTGCAGACTTTTGCCTGGTGGGACCGGTCCCTCCTTTGGGGAGACCGGTTCCCGTACGCAGGTTGGACGGTTCGCGATAAAAGGACCGGTCCCTCCTGCTCAGAGACCGGTTCCCGTACGCAGGTTGGACGGTTCGCGATAAAAGGACCGGTCCCTCCTGCTCAGAGACCGGTTCCCGAGAGCATGTTATGGGTGGTCGCATAAAAGGACCGGTCCCTGGGGGTGAAGGACCGGTCCCTCTGCGCGAAAAATGCCCAGTCTGAGGCAGTGTGAAGAATAGAAAGTGGAGGGTCCTTTTAGCATCTTGTTACAATAGAGCTTATAGAGGGTACCACCCTCTCTCCCTGTTATTTCCTCACCTCCCTCACCCGATCACTCTCCTCTCTCTCTCTCTAGCAGCAAGAAGAAGGAGAAGAGGATAGAAGAAAGAGAAGGAGAAAAAGGTTGAGATTTTGGTGGAGAAGCATACTTAGAGGAAGATCCTTGGAGTCTTCTTCTTCCTCTCCACCATTGGAGCTCTCCAACAAGGTAAGCTCTTGAGAGCTTTCATGGTAGCTTCTCCTAGGATGGGTTTTTTCTCTTGGGGGTAATTTTTATGGAACCCTAGCTTCTCTAAGAAGTGATTTGCACAATCGATTCGAACTCTAACGCGAGATTTTGCTCGGGGCAAAATCTAGGGTTCAAATTGGGGCTTTTCTTAGGATGAGGTTTTGATCTCTTTTAACCTCATTTCTAACATATTGTTAGGTCCACGAACGCGTGCGAGGCGACGGTTCGTCGATTCGGCGAACGGTTTAAGCGATCCGAGCCAACACTACAAGAAGATGATTCATAAGTGACAGTAAAACATTGTCACTAAAACTAAAAAATTTGTCACTAATAGTTTTAGTGACGACAAATACGGTCACTATAAGTTGTCACAGTAGGTCCCGTGGCAAATAGATTTTGTGACGGAAAAAAAAATATTGTCACTAAATATAGTATTTATGACAAGATAATTTTGTCACTAAATGTTACTTATTTGTCACCAATAATATTTATAAAATGGTTGAGCATAAAACATATTAATATTAGGTGACAATATATGCCGTCACTAATAATTAATGAGTGACATCACTATCCGTCACTAAATATTGTATTTATGATGATGATTATTCACTACACACTAATATTTAGTGATAATAAAGTTTGTCACAGAATATTATATTTATAACGATAATATTCATCACCGATATATTTATCATTATTATTTGTCACTACATTATCAGTCATAAAACCAACTAGTTTCAAACAACCAATTGAAATTTATAATAAAAGCAGATCAACAAGATTTTTAAATTCTAATAACAAAAAGGCATTAATATTCTCACATTCGTCATACAAAATACCTCCCAATATCTCCAATTTTTTAAGTACATGACAAATAGTTTTCAAATTCAAACTAAATGATTCAATCTAAAATAAGTACATTTGATTATATAGTCCACATCCAAAATAAAAGATTGTCGAATGCTAATACTATGTAGAAATTGCACCGCTCATCCTTACCTGCAATGAATTAAAAACAAATATAATTAGACAAAATTGAAATCTAAAAGAAAGATAAAATAAAAAAAAAAATATTAATGTTAAGGACAAAATTGAAATCCAAAAGAATGACAAAATTTTGATGAACTACTAATCTTGTAAACGCCTCCAACATGCGGGCATGTAGGCCAGAAGATTGATAAAAGGATAAGCAAATACAAAGAAAAGTTACAGACATGATAAGCTGTTGTCTAGAGACTGAATTAAGTTCGTTAAAATATGGATCTAACAAGCTAATTTGTTTTTATTTCTATTTATTGGGAGTATCTCTTGGGGATCTGTGGTTGTGTTTAATAGAAATTGTGCTGAAACTTAATAGGTAGATAGCTAGGCAAGTCCAATTGACGTCAGATTAGTTCCATCTACAATTTCTAACTGCAGCACAGCTTAGAAATTAAGTTTGCTAAGTACAACTATAGCAACCCAAAGAGAATTCTTGGACTTACCTCTAGCTGCCTCTCTGTAGTATAGCAACCCAAAGAGAATTCTTGGACTTACCTCTACCTCTAGCTACCTCTATCGACATTTTTGTCATAATAAAGAAACCCTTTTGTTGACGATGTTAGTGTGTGTAATTTAATTACAAGAGCACTCGTCAAATTTCAGGTCGAAACGAGCTAAAACGAAAAAGTTACGCGACTCGGAAGAAACGACTTAAGTGAATAGTAACTTCGGAATTCCGGCGAGCCGCGGAGTAGAGAATGGTCCAGAATTGTACCGAACTCCGATCATGGCACTTCAATAGCTCGTTTCGAACGGCTCGATTATTCTGAGTCCAATGGCACTGACGGAATTGGATTCTGATTCACGGTTGTCGAGAAAAGGCATTTGAAAGAGTATAAATAAATAATTAAATAATTGGATAATTTGGAGAAAAGATTGGAGGGTTGGTTCTTCGCGAATCGGAGACCAAATCGAACGAAGTAAGATGCTAGATTCGATGTTTGCGACGTACTGAACGCGCTGGCGCGATCCGATCGGAAATCCGACCGACGGATCCCCGGGAATCGCGAAATGAACGCAAAGGGGTCAAAATCGCAAAACGACGGAACGCGAAAAGTCTCTATATTTTATGTGTCGATTTGCGTGATTTTGAATGTAGAGGGTCCTTATGCAAGATTTAACTAATGACGGGGACTGGATTGCAAATTGTTGGCTGTGGAGGGCTATATTGCAAGATGGCCAATATGAGTATAATTGGATTTCTAGGGTTTCATCTCCTAAACCCTAACCCTAGTATCTTTCCACCTCCCTCAGCCACCCTAACAGATCCAGCAATCTCCCTGCCTCCCTCTGCGCGCGCCCCTGCCGCCCCCAGCCGCCGGCAACCGTCGCCGTCGCCGGAAAAGCCACCCTTCCATCTTCTTCTTCCTCCCCACAGCCCGCACCACCTTTGTTTTGGACCAATTGCACTCGGGAAGGCAAGCTTGGCGGGGAGAAGCTTCCCTGGACCAGATCCAGCCCGAGGCTCCCATCTTCGGCCATCCCCGCCGTCGCCGATCGCCGCCGGAGCCGCCTGCGGCCATTGTTGCTTCAGCCTGGCCGAGCTCGGGTGAGGAAGGTCACGGTGAAGAACAAGTATCCACTACCCCGGATTGACGATCTTTTCGACCAGCTTCAGGGGTCGACGGTATTTTCAACGATCGATCTTCAGTCCGGGTATCATCAGCTTAAGATCCGAGCTGAAGATGTACCGAAGACCGCATTTCGAACTCGTTACGGCCACTACGAGTTCACGGTGATGCCGTTCGGGCTTACCAATGCCCCGGCAGCCTTCATGGATATGATGAATAGGGTCTTTCGGGCTTACTTAGATCAGTTTGCCGTGGTCTTCATTGACGACATCCTGATCTACCCGCGGAGAGATGAGGAGCTCGAGCATCATCTCCGGCGAGTACTACGTTGCTTCGAGAGCACAAGCTATACGCTAAGCTCAAGAAGTGCGACTCGGCTTCGTGAGGTGTCATTCCCTGGGCATATCCCGACTCCATCGGGCATTACGGTGGATCCGAAGAAGATAGCCTCAGTAGTCGAGTGGCCTGAGCCTACTTCTGTGACGGAGGTCAGGAGTTTTCTGGGTTTGGCGGGTTATTATCGGCGATTTGTCGAGGGTTTTTCTAAAATCGCCGCACCGCTGAACAAGCTGACCAGAAAAGGGGAACGATTCCATTGGACCGAGCAATGTCAGCAGAGCTTCGACGAGCTGAAGGATCGATTGACCCGCGCACCTGTTCTGACGTTGCCGCGGCCTGGTGAGGACTTCGTGGTATATTGTGATGCCTCACGGGTTGGGCTAGGGTGCGTGCTTATGCAGCAGGATCGGGTCATTGCTTATGCCTCGCGTCAGCTAAAGCCATATGAGAAGAATTATCCGACGCACGACCTAGAGCTCGCGGCAGTGGTATTTGCCCTTAAAATATGGAGGCATTATCTCTATGGGGCACACTGCGAGTTGTTCACTGATCACCAGAGCTTGAAGTACCTCTTCACACAGAAGGAGCTGAACCTCAGACAGAGACGTTGGCTCGAACTCTTGAAGGACTACGATCTCACTATCCAGTATCATCCGGGAAAGGCGAATGTGGTGGCAGACGCCTTGAGCCGGAAACAGCCCTCTGGTGAGCTGTCCTTCATGTTCACGAGCCAGGATCGTCTGGTAGAGGAGTTCCGTCGTCTTGAGATAGAGGTTGTTTCCACCGGAGCTACGGCCCATTTGATGTCTCTGGTGGTACAGCCTACTCTGACGGAACGGATTATGCTCGGACAGCAGAGTGATCCGTACTTACAGAAAGTGCGGACTGAGATCGAGCAGGGCAAGGACGGAGACTTCACCATCCACACTGATGGATCCTTGCGTTTCAGAGGCAGATGGTGCGTACCCAGTGACTCGGAGTTGAGGAGCGACATTCTATCCGAGGCGCACCGATCTCCTTACACTGTTCATCCAGGCGGAACCAAGATGTATCGCGACCGGCGAGAACTTCGGTGGCCTGGGATGAAACAGGGCGTGGCTCAGCACGTGGCTCGGTGCTTGGTTTGCCAGCAGGTGAAAGCCGAGCATCAGCGACCAGCAGGAAAGCTGCAACCACTTCCTATACCTGTGTGGAAGTGGGAGCAGATCACGATGGATTTCGTCACTGGATTACCTCGATCACAGCGAGGTCACGATGCGATTTGGGTCATAGTCGATCGGTTGACGAAATCAGCTCACTTCCTGCCGATTCACACGACGTGGTCCCGAGATCGACTGGCACAGTTATATATCGACGAGATCGTCCGACTTCACGGTGTGCCAGTGTCGATTGTGTCTGATCGGGACACCCGCTTCGTTACAGCTTTCCATCCGCAGAGCGACGGACAGTCGGAGCGCGTTATCCAGACTCTTGAGGATATGCTACGCGCTTGTGTCCTGGATTATGGAGATGGATGGTATCGTTATCTATCTCTAGTGGAGTTCGCCTATAATAATAGCTACCAGGCGAGCATTGAGATGGCACCGTACGAGGCTTTATATGGGCGTCGATGTCGATCCCCTATCTGTTGGGATGACGTCGGTGAGCGCCAGTTGATTGGGCCAGACTTGTTGGAGGATGCAGAGGCAAAGATTCGCGTTGCTAGAGAGCGACTCCTGACTGCCCAGAGTCGACAGAGGAGCTACGCGGACCAGCGGAGACGCGACCTAGAGTTTCAGGTCGGGGAGCACGTACTGCTCAAGGTATCGCCGTCCAAGGGGATCAAACGGTTTGGGGTGCGGAACAAGCTTAGTCCGCGATTTGTGGGACCGTTTGAGATTCTGGAGCGTATTGGTCCGGTGGCGTACAGGTTGGCTCTTCCTCCGAGTCTCGCCCGGGTGCACAACGTCTTCCACGTGTCCATGCTTCGGAAGTATATTCCTGATCCGTCCCATGTCATCAGCCCGACAACTGTACAGTTGCGAGAGGATCTGAGCTATGATGAGGCTCCGTTGCGGATTTTGGGACGTGAGAGAAGCGATTGCGGAAGAGCATTCCGTACGTGAAGGTACAGTGGGAGAACCACGAGGAGCGTGAGGCTACGTGGGAGCTAGAGTCTTCCATGCGGGAGCGGTATCCGCAGTTATTTACGGGGGATTTCTGATTTAAGTTTCGGGGACGAAACTTCTTGTAAGGGGGGAATAATGTAATAATCGACATTTTTGTCATAATAAAGAAACCCTTTTGTTGACGATGTTAGTGTGTGTAATTTAATTACAAGAGCACTCGTCAAATTTCAGGTCGAAACGAGCTAAAACGAAAAAGTTACGCGACTCGGAAGAAACGACTTAAGTGAATAGTAACTTCGGAATTCCGGCGAGCCGCGGAGTAGAGAATGGTCCAGAATTGTACCGAACTCCGATCATGGCACTTCAATAGCTCGTTTCGAACGGCTCGATTATTCTGAGTCCAATGGCACTGACGGAATTGGATTCTGATTCACGGTTGTCGAAAAAAAAGGCATTTGAACGATTATACATAAATAATTAAATAATTGGATATTTTGGAGAAAAGATTGGAGGGTTGGTTCTTCGCGAATCGGAGACCAAATCGAACGAAGTAAGATGCTAGATTCGATGTTTGCGACGTACTGAACGCGCTGGCGCGATCCGATCGGAATCCGACCGATTGATTCCCGGAATCGCGAAATGAACGCAAAGGGGTCAAAATCGCAAAACGACGAACGCGAAAAGTCTCTATATTTTATGTGTCGATTTGCGTGATTTTGAATGTAGAGGGTCCTTGGTGCAAGATTTAACTAATGACGGACCGGATTGCAAATTGTTGGCTGTGGAGGGCTATATTGCAAGATGGCCAATATGAGTATAATTGGATTTCTAGGGTTTCATCTCCTAAACCCTAACCCTAGTATCTTTCCACCTCCCTCGCCCACCCGACGACGGATCCAAAGAATCTCCGCTCCCTCTGCGCGCGCTGCCGTCCCGAGAATGCTCGCCGTCGCCGGAAAAGCCATCCTTCCATCTTCTTCTTCCTCCCCTCAGCCCGCACCACCTTTGTTTTGGACCAACTGCACTCGGGAAGGCAAGCTTGGCGGGGAGAAGCTTCCCTGGACCAGATCCAGCCCGAGGCTCCCATCTCCGGCCATCCCCGCCGTCGCCGAGCGCCGCCGGAGCCGCCTGCGGCCATTGTTGCTTCAGCCTGGCCGAGCTCGGGTGAGGAAGGGATCCGCACGCCGCCAACGCCCGAGGAAGGTCGGGTTGCCTTTCCCCGACCTCGAGCCACCCCGTGCGCACGATCCCCGGCACCCCCGTACACCGCCGGCCACCGCCGAACACCCCCGCGGCCGCCGGATCCGGGTGCGAGGCCGAGGTACCTCGGCCACGGGGCTCCGCCGCGCCCTAGGAGGAGCTCCGTCATCCCCTGGACCTCCGGCGCCGAACCATCGACGTCCCGACCGCCTCCGGCCGCCGCCGCGCCGGGAGGCCACCCAACCCGAGAGCAAGGAGGTTATTGATCTCCTTCACCGCCTCTCCGGCCACCCTCCGCCGCCGCCGGCAGGGACCTTACCCGGACCTCTCCGACCCGCCGCTCCTGTCCCCGGCCGGACCGACCGCCGCCGTGCCGCCGGCGACTTGACCTAGCTCCCCTGGTCAGGTAAGCCCTAGTTTTTCTAAACAGCACCTAGTTCTAGGGTTTGTGCACGGTTTCCGAGGCTACAGTGGGTCTTTTTGACCAAGTGAGGTGAGCACGGTCATCGGCTTTTCGTGCTGAACGCGATGCTCACCTCCGTTCTGAATTTCGATGCCTCGTTTAGCGGGACGATGGTACTTTACGCGCTGTGTGCGATATTTTGCTGATTTCGTGTCGCTCGTACGCGTGCTACGAAGCCCGACAGTGCTCCGAAAGGTGAGCACGGTCTTCGGCACGTCGAGACCTTTCAGCGAGTGTGATCGTCCGATTTATGGAGCACTGGTTTGCGTGCACGGTCCATAAAAGCTGTAAAATCGCATGAAATAGTGTGATTTTATGTATAGACAGGGGTTTTTATGCAATTTGGAATTTTGTGGTCGCTGTAGACAGCGTAGGAATACTATGAGTAACCTCTGGACTGATTGTCCAAGGCCCTGAATATTTACAGAAAATCCGAAGTGATTTTCGGAGCGTTTCGCAGCGAAATTTGCCGATGGAACGTTGTTTCGGCTCGGAATTCTTCCGGCAACAGTTGTAGTGTCACGCCCCGGGCCCAGCGGAAGCCCGCCGGCGCGTGCACAGACCCGCCGTGTACACCAAACAAACACATGCACACAAGGCGTCTACTGAAACAATAAAGGAAAAGAGAGAAATCCTAACAAGGCTATCAGAGCGAGTAATATAAAAACTAAGTTCTAACATAAAGATCCACAAAGATACAAAACTCTAAATAGATACATAATACATCTTTTCTACAAGTACAAAAAGAAAAGATGACAACGGGTCGCTATAGAAACTCCGTATGGCTCTAGCTAGCCGCAAACCCCTCGCCTCGGTCCCTAGCCACTCCCGATGTGGATGGCTCTGAAAAATAACAACAAACAGAGGGCGTGAGAACTATTAAAAATAGTTCCCAGTGGGCAATTACTGAGCTCAGCGAAATGCTCCACTAGGCTAAAAATAAGCACGCTAAAAAGAGGTAAGAAGCGATAAATAAGAAACGAGTATATACAACAGAAATTAAACATATTCATGCTTCTACTACAAGTTTAACTATCATAATCATGATATTCTACATTTAATGGCACAAACATATGTCCAAGTCATTTCACATGCATAATTAGGGTAAGTTAACGTTTACTTACTAGCCCAACCATAATGTTCATATTACTACATAACGTAAATTATGTATCTGTTGTTCTCTACCAAGCATATTTACTAATCCAAAAGAGTAAGTGTTCTCTATCAAGCATACACACTAGTCCAAAAGAATAAGTGTTCTCTATCAAGCATACATTTTATACTTTCCATGATTCTATACCAATGCACACATATTAGTCCCAAAAGATATAAGTTCATTACCACAGTATTGTCAATTACAATTGATCCAAGTTTCCAACTACCATATGTAGGGATAATTATACAATGTATGCACCAACCATGACTATGTACTAAGTCAAGAGAAGTCTCAAACCCAATCCATAAGGAATGTACCCAAGGTAACATCCCGGCTCGTGCCATGCCTAGGTGGCCCCGTGGTGGTCAATCGACTTTCCCCGCAGAAAAGGAGACCCGAGAACACGGCAACCCACTTTCGGCGCCCAATCCCGCACGGCGAACGTATCGCAAGGCTAACTCCGAGTGCCGTAGGTAGCGAGCCTCACAAGCATGTGCGAATGAGCACAAGGGCAAGCAAGCGTAATCATAGCATAGGGTCCCTATTTGGGATACTCAATCATCAAGTCTACGACTTGGAATCTCACACGTCGACTCGGCAGTCGGAAGGTAGCTCAACATGTCACAACTCATTTACAACTACTTGGGTGGTAACTCTCTACCAAAACACAAGACGTGTAAAACATATGCAACTCAATGACACTATCCTACTTGGGATAATTCATTATATAAACAAGATTTCCAAGGAGTTATAACATGCAATATCCAACAATTATCGAATAGATATCTATCAATATCATATGTAAGAGAACTATGCATTACTCACAAGCATCATAGTATTAAAATACATATGTCCTTTCCACTATAAAGCATACAAATATCACAATGCAAAGAGTTTAAACCACTTGTAGTATATGCCATTAACTCATATAAAATGCCCCACGGGCTTTACTTTACCTTTCCTCATGTCTAAAACATGGAATAGAAATCGTCGACCCTTAGATCGAGTGCAATATCACAAAGGCCAAAGCTAGATATAATACTAAAATAAATGCACCCAAGGAAATATCACAAAGATCTTGTCATGTCTCATGTTATATTAACATTACTATCTTGCCTACAACAAGTATAAGACAAATAACACCAAGTCTCATGCGTGCCTACGTCCCATTCGCATAAGCATGCTATTAACCTCAAGGTTAACATCTCTTAATCACAAGGTTACAACTCACTATCATGCTTCATATCTATTCAAGCATAAAATAGGAACATTAAGTTCTATTACATGTCTTTACCAAGTGTAATGTAGTAATCATTTATGGTTCTATAAATATAGTCCATATACCAAGTTCCCTCAAAGAATCATCTCGCCAATCATTCTCTAACATGCTTCTTAAAGTGGCAAACCAATTAACCGACTATGTCCCAAAACAACATGTAAGGCCCTACTACATAGAGCATATAATTTTCACTCAACATAACATAGTCATTTTAGGTTCTCATAAATTCAAGCATGTCCTAGAGAGCATAACTCAACATATAAACATGTCTTAAAACTCAAAGGAAAACATAGGAGGAGTTCACCCATTTCGGTGAGATCAAACCCACCGGATACGCTTCGAATCCTTTTCGTTTCGCCGAACGAAGTTGCCCCCCAAGCTCCTAGTACCCTAAGATAAATATTTGAAGGGATACAAGCTTCAAATAAACATCTAACAAACTTCACCAAAATTCACATAGAAAAGAGGTGGAAATTACCTTTGATCAAGAAGATCTTGTCCAAAGTTCAAATCGACCCAAAGGATCTTCAAATCCAACCTAATAGAGAGTTCTACACCCATCAATTAGGTTCTAAAAGCCCCAAAACGAAAATCCCCAATTTTAAACCCTAATCTCAAAATCTAGGGTTTCTACCAAAAGAGAGCTCCAAATCTCAAACTAGAGGAAGATGATGAGTTGCTTACCTTCCAAAAGCTCCAAATCAAGGATCAAAACCTTCAAGGAGTGAAGATCTTCCTCACCACAAGCTCCAAGTCCAAGCTCGATGCTTCTCTAATGGTGGAAATAGCTCCAACAAGCAAAAGAGAGCAAAAGGGAGAAGATTAAGCTTCAAAAACCCAACTAAACCAAAGGGAATCAAAGAGAGGAGAAGGAGAGCTCCCTACCTTGATTCTCTGAGCTCCCAGCACAAAAGAAGCCCTAAGGGGGGTGGGGGAGTAATATAGAAAAGCACAAACGCAAATAAGCCCCCTGGGTTTTCGGTTTTGAAATACGCCGGCTTAAGTACAAATCCATTTTGTACCGGTATAAACCCTGCGAAAAGCCAAACCCGAGCCTCGGGTTGCCAAGTCTGCCCATTTATACCGGTATAAATTTCGGTCTGTACCGGTATAGCCATCATTTTGTACCGGTATAGACACCATTTTGTTGTACAAGGCACGTAATTTCCAACCCGAGAGCCACCTAAAATCCAACTTTTTGGACTTTAGTCTTTGAGGATTCATCCCCTAACCTCGGTACACGCGCCATAGGTCGGAACACAGTCAACGACCCTCCAGAAAATCTGGAAAAGCTCCAACACAAGTCAAATACTCGAACTCCGCAATTTGCGCAAGTCCAGTATGTTACATGTAGGGCATTCACTTTGTCGCTAAGTCTTGTTGGCTGGTCACCCACATGATTTCTAGGGTTTGGAAACATTGGGTGAGCGACTTGGGGTTCCGGTGTCAAATCCGACGCTTACGGGAACCTGGATCGGAACGGTTGTACAACGACGATCGTTCCGAGTTGCGAGGGCATCACCGCTGTTTTGGTTACACTAAATTAGGCATTTAGTGGCAGCGGGTGACTTATATTATATTAGGAATGTCCCGGGATTACTTGTGGGTCCCGGTGGAGCTCCGGCACAGTTTTCGGAACTTTCGAGCGTTCCGACGATCGGTTTAGGAAAACCGAGTCTCGTGGGTTTATAAGTGGAACTACAATAGTGATACATAAGTTGAGGGATTGAATTCTATCCCGAGGGACCTTTCGTAGGTTCGGGTGTTTCGCAGTCAGCAGATCGACTTCCACGTACATATACAGGTGGGTATCCCAGGTTGCCGTCCTTTCAGTGGTGCAAGCTTGGTGACGATTTCTTCACCCCTTGTTCTTACATTTCTTGCTTTATACTCTTGCATCAGATTACTTCTGTTTACTCTGCTCAGTAGTTTCCTTGGTTTTTACTACATATAGGAGTAGAGTAGTTTTCGTCAGTTTCTTTCTCTACTCGGGACCTAGTTGGTCAGTTACTTTGCATATATACTTGGGACCTAATTGGTCAGTCACACTCAGTACTTGGTACCTGGTTGGTTCTTCTGGTTACTTGACGACCCACGTGGTCGCTGGGCCCTGGGGGGCAGGATTGTCGGCTAGTTGCCGATGGATGATCTTTGAGCATATCTACATTGATCGCCCGATACGTACTCGTAGCATTTCACGAACACAGGCGGTCTGATCCACCGCAAGAGGGTATTCTTTTCCGGAAAAGTGGTCGCAGAGGTTCGACCCGTGAGCCCAAGAGGGGTTATATGCACTGGAGAGTAGTAGGGGCATTGGCTTGAGGTCTGCAGTGCTGACCAAGAGAGCATTGGTTCAGATTGGGTACTTTTGAGCTTCTATACCTGTTGACGCATACTTACAGTAGCTGTTGTTTCATATCTATATATCTCTCTCCATTTACTTGTTTATCATAGCTACTGTACTACTATCAGCTTTACTTTGTTTGTCTCCGGATACCCACTGGGAGGGGGAGACATGTTTACATGTTCTCACCCCCTGCCTTCTTTTTTTTTCAGGTGACATTGCAGGGGTTAGTGGGACAGCTGGTGAGGAGCGAGTCTAGTTCGCGACATAGCTCCGTCCCTTTGTCGGTTATTCCTTTACCCTTCCTGTTTACTTTGTTTACGACTTAGACATTTATATGGTTCATGTTCTCTACTTATACTTTGGGATATTAAGTAATATTGGGTTTTCATAATGGTTTTGGATTTATGTTACAAAACGGTTTTCTACCCCTCGTGGTAGTGTTTTAAAGAAAGAAAAGGTTTCCGTGTGGGAAACAGTTTTTAAAAGGTTTTATCGTGGATTTTATAACTTAGCATTTCAAAATCAGTTTCTGAGTAGGAAACATTTTAAATGATAGATGTGGTTTATGAATGAGTAAATGTGAATGAACCTGTGGTAAATGGTGATTGTGTATGGATGTAAGTTAATTTCTTTACATTTACACTTTGTTGTGGTTGTTTGGCTGTATTTCAGACTCTATGTACTTGTGTGATGCTGTGCAAATACAGGGGAGACTCTGTCCGTGTGTATAGTGGTCTCTCTGTATTTGTGGCAGGTCTGGTACGTCTTTGGGGGTCAGGGTTTAAAAAAAAAATTCCGCTGTTTTTATATGCTAAAATGACCCGGGGCGTGACAGAAGATCACCTTCTAGCAAATCCCAGTTGTCACAAGTTTCAATAAGGAAGATCACACCTTCTAGCAGATCCCAGTTGTCATCTAAGTCATTGCTAGCATAGAAGCAGCTTCACTATCTGCAGCAGATGAAGATGGAAACCTTGGTCCTGACCCTGACCGACTGTAAAAGCAAGTTAAGAAATAAGTTGGTGACTAATTAACTACCATTGCTTAATAATCTCAAAATTAACTAATAACTGTATGATCGAAAGAAAGAAATTGAAGTCAGAGGGGAATCCCACATTGGACTTCACTAGATATGAAAGGAAGATAAAATATTGTAAAATGTTACTAAACAAGTTAGTAAGAGTAACTGAGCAAATAGAAAAAGAAAAGAACCATAAGAATTTTGAGAAAAGAAACTCCAAAAGCTGGAACAAGTAGGTCATGCCTGTACTTTGAATAAGACGACATAAGGATCCAGAAAAACCATTTGTGATTTAATAGAAGAACAAGACTATGCTAGGAAAGAAGCAGAAAGATTAAAGATAGAAAAGAGAAAAAGAAGAAAAGAAGGTGTGACCTTATAAAAAGGTATCCGGTTGTTGCTTAAAAGAATATTATGTAAAACAACCTGAAATGATAGAGAACCTAAAATCAACGGACTGTTACCAATCAGGGTGAGGGACAGAATTTTCACATTGATTAGGATGAAAATCGTAGTTGGTTACTCCAAGCAGAACTTACTTGGATTTAAAGTGTGTTAAGAATATCGAATAAAAAATAGTTGAATAGCCTCAGGCCAATAACTCACAAAGGAAATGTTTAGAGATTTGGGGACAATTTAGAGATACCTCTGTATATAAAGAAGGATTTTAAACGAGGTTGTTTCAGTAGCTTCATTTTTACAGATGCTCAGGAAAGAATTCTTAGGAAATACATAAGGAAAGAGGGATTTTTATATCAAATGTCTTATTTCTACCATGATAAGCTATTAAGGGATTAGGAATAAAAGAAAAAAAAAAACATCATGGACTTCTACTTTGTTGGGTACTTCACCATAGTCTCCATCCTCAAACCTATAAAAGAATGTTCACATTGGTACATTGAATAGGAAAAGTAACAACAAGTGCATTCCCCTATTGGTTTTGTAAGCAAACAATATCACTCGTGTAGAAATATCTCCTATCACTACACTATAGAAAGCAGAAGGAACAAATTGATTGATGGAAACATATGTATGCTGTGATTAGATTTTCAAAGTGACTGCCAACTGTAGATATAAAATACAAGTCCCACACACAAATTCTGTCAAATATGAGAGCAACCAAGTTCCAGTGCTATCTCTAGACATCATAGATGTTGAAAATAAGGAAGTCGAACATGATAAAAACAAGACTACCTTGGGTCGACTCATTATCTGAACAACCTTAAACAGAACCTTGGTTTTGCATAAACATCTGCTCAAAAGCATGTAAAATGATTAATGCCTTACATCCAACTAGTTGCTTTTATTTAACCTCTGATATGTGCATTATGTGTTCGGGATTCTCTTTATCGCCTAATATTCCGAACCCTAAGCAGGAATGTTGGACACACATATTGAATCATCGACAATGTAGAGAAAATCATACTGAAGTATACAGACAATAAAAGATCACAACAGGACTATAGACCCAAAGAATAGCAAAGAAAATAATAATGTGATTACCTCTGGCCTAAGCAATTGAAGGTGTATGGATAAACAGGAATTAGCCACTTCTATTGTATGAAGCAGATTTCTTACCACTCCATGTGTTGATCCCATCAACTAGAATTATAGTCAGGAAAAAGCTAAACCATCTGATTTTATTTCCAAAAATTAAAATTATAAATAATGATGGGTTTATGTTGGAGTATGGATGTAGGACTTGATCTTCTTGATAAAATAACTGCTTAATACTCTCATATATCTATGTATATAACACTAATCTATCTGTGTTTATATAAGTGCATGCTCTTCAAAGTTAAAGTGCTTTTCCAAAAATAGTTAAACATAAAATTTCATTCAGGTATATAAGATTGCAACTACAGTCAAGAGTATTAACCTGATGAAGAGAGATAAATAGCTGTAAGGCAGATTGACAGCTCCAAAACTAGAAAGGACAGCCATGACGGTCACGCCTATCACACCAACTCTACTAACAAGCTGAGTCATTGTGAAGAATCCTGGAAAAGAAAACAAGTCAGAATCGACAAAAAAATGTTTAGATAACAGAATACAAGAAATATAAGCAACACAGGAAATCTTTCGGGATACTTAATTTACTTTACAATAAACCGTACAAAGTAATAACAAACAGAAGTATTGTATAGTAGACTAGTGCTCTAAGAAGGTGGAAAAGCAAGAACCTACATGTAATGTAGCCAACCAAGTATCATCACTTTAGCCGAGAGGGAGAGCAGAGGGACCAACTGGCACTCAATATAGAGGTACTTACTTGTAGGACCCAAAACTAACGGTTGGTATTTGAAGTAAAAACAAGTATATAATATATCAAAGCACAAAAAGGCAGAACAGAATGATCTGAATCTACTCGAGTAGTTCTGGCTTCAAATGTGCTTGAAGAAAAAAGTCCTAATATAGTTGCCAAATAGATCTGATGAAACTTAATGTAAGATAGATAGTCTTTAATTCAGCAAGCAATCAGGATAAAATGTTGTGCCTGAAGTATCAATCATGAAGTAATCTATCTAAAGAAGGGACACATCTAAAACATCAAGTCAACAGGTCAATAGAATAGGAGTAGCTCAAAATAAACAATCACGAGGCAAAGTCAAATAAAGTATACAACTCGTAATGATCATGTTCAACGGTACCGATTGTCGATTTGAAAATCTATCATCAAAAATAAATCGGTAGTAAACCGAGCAGTTTACTACCGATAGTAACCCAGTCAAACTATATATATATATATATATATATATATATATATATATATATATATATATATACTTATTTAGTATTTAGTATATATACTAAATAGGTGGATTAGATTGCATGTGTTTGAATTTTTATATCAACCATTCAAATACGTTATTAGATTTTATATTAGTACTAGAAAAATATGGCGTCATGAGCTATCCCCTATTCATCATTTTAAACTATATAATAAAAGCCTATTTAAATTGAACCTAACATAGTTAAAAAAAGCAAAAGTATGCTTACAAACTGTTAAAGGTTTTAGCTCATCATAAGCTGGCAAAGGAAATAACGCGTGGTAACGATTAAAAAGGAAAGAATAAAGCTGCACCAACCATTAAAAAGCTTCATGTCATGCATAGTTCTATGTTCTCAAACACATGTCAAAATCCTCTTAAACAAATAGTTTCAAGTTTCCCAATAGAATGCTACAAAGCTTCAGCTCTCACATGCATACGTCTCTACTATATAGAGTAAAATTGCGTTACACATAACATATGTATCTTAAGCATTCTAAAATTCACAAATAAATCAAATAGCATGAAAATGAACTAATTTCCATTTAACCATAAGCAAATAAGCACCAATGAGAATTTCTCATTGTGCTAGGTGAGGCCAAACCCACCGTCGCTCCATGCGTCGCTCCGAACCGCTAACGAAGCTTCGATTCCTACTCCTAGTACCCTACAGAGTAGATCCTAGGAGTTACAACCTCAAGAGATAAGTCTTGAGTTCAAACTTTAAACATCTAGGTCAAAGTCAAGAAATACTCACCTAAATGTGCAACAATCCTCTTAGAAATTCCAAAAGGAAGCTAGATCCCTCCCAAGGCAACCTAAACAAAGGTTCTAAACCATTCAAAAGGAATCTAAAAGCCCCAAATCAAAAAGCCCCAAATAAAACCCTAATTCCCAAAATCGACTATAAAGAAGCAACCAAACTCGAATCTAAAGGAAATGGAGAAGTTGCTTACCTCTTAGAAGCTCTAATCAAGGCTCTAGAGTCACCAAAGTTGAAGATCTTCCTTCAACTAGCTCCCAAATCAAGCTTCCAACCTTCCCTCATGGTGGAAAATGCACCAACAAGCAAAAGAGAGAGAAGAGGGAGATCAATCCACAAGAAAACAACCAAAAATCCAAGGAGAAGTAAATGGATAGAGAGAGAAGCTCTCTTACCTTCCTCTCCTTCGTTCTCAGCACAAGAGAGAAGCCCTAAGGGCTGGGGTGCTATATTAGAAGCAACAAAATACCCATAAGCCCCTGCAGTTTCGGATTTTAAAATCGCCGGCTTATGCAGTACAAATCCGGTTTGTACCGGTATAAACCTCAAAACAACAAACCCGAGCCTCGGGTTTGTCCAGCCGCTCATCTATACCGGTATAAATCTCGGCTTGTACCGGTATAGCCACCATTTTGTACCGGTATAGCAACAATTTTGTACCGGTACAAAGGCAAAAAATTCCAACCCGAGAGCAACCTAAAATCCAACTTTTTGGACTTTAGTGCTTGGAAATCATCCACTAACCTCGATACTCGTGCCATAGGTCGGAACACAGTCAACGACCCTCCAGAAAATCTGGAAAAACTCAGATCTCACATCTAACATTCGAACCTTGCCATTTGCAAAGTCCAGTGCGTCACAGAACCCTAGAGATGACTTAATCTTGCATGAATGACAACTAGAGACATGTGAACCAAGTATAGAACTTGATGAATGATAATGTAACATAGTGTATAGAAACACTAGTGACATGAGTACCAAGTAGATAACTTGATGAATGGCATGTACAATGACATAGTGTAAAGAATACTAGAGATATATGAACCAAGTAGACAACTTAATGATAAATGACATAGAGACATAGTGCTACAAAACACTTATGCATTTCCCCTGTGTGGATGCCCTCCAAAGTGGAGGAGATGGTTACTAGTTCCCCTGTGTTGGATGCCCTCCAAATTGGAGGAGAAGATCATACTCACACAGTCTGCTCAGCGCTCATGACGTGGTCGCTCCACACGAGTAGTGCGAGTCTCCGCAGGTCTTGGCACGTGATTCGATAGGGATAGCCTATGTGGGGTTCCGAGGGATAGCCTATGTGGGGTCCCGCAGACAACCCATTGGGTTGAATGTGTTGAGTCGTGGGCGTGCCTACGGGCTAGCCATGGATTGGGTAACAAACTCCAAAGAGTAATGAGATTGGGTACAACAGTACATATTGAGCATGATAGAATTGCAATTACGTGGCTAGAGCATTTACCTTAACCTTGTTGTTACAGGCAAAGTAGTTACTGCATTTCTTCTATTATGCTTTACTTACCGTATTTACAGCTTTAAGATAAATATCTATCTGCTATTGCCTGCTTAGACCTAGTGGGGAGATCGGTGGGGTCGGTGGCCAAGCCCACTGGGAACTAAGGAAGTTAGTTCTCACCCCGCTCTATTACAGGTGCTAGTTCGCGGGCTGCTGGTGAGGATCGCGGTAGGGGCATCGCGCCCTAGTTGATAGAGGCCGCCATCTGCATTAGAACCTTCCCGATATCATTTTGGTAGAGTCTGATGAACGAGAAAAGAATGTGAAATAATGTATATTTTGGATATGTAAAGACTTATGTATTTTGGGAAAAGAGTGTAATTGAATGTAAACAAATGTTGAATGAATGTAATAATTAGACTCTTCTCTCTTTATATTACTTGTATGAAATACCTGTATCTTGCTCTTATTGTTGTTCGCACCTTTAGGTGCATCTTCTTGTCATGTATGATGTAGAATTTCATTTCCTGGGCAATTCTTTGTACATGACTTGTTGTCGAGCCTTGGGCGGACAGGGGAGAGTCTTTGTCCGTTCGGCGCACGATCGCGTTCTCGAAGACCAAATTGGTAGCGGTCTCGGGGCGTGACAGTCGTTGACTGTGTTCCGACCTATGGCACGAGTCCTGAAAAGTGTGGTTGAAATCTTAGCTCCAAAGTCCAAAAAGTTGGATTTTGGGAAGCTCTCAGGTTGCCATTTCGGGCATCTGTACCGGTACAGATTGGTGGTTGTACCGGTACAGACACGGTGGCCACACCGGTACAAACCGGGATTTGTACCGGTATGGATGGGCAGGACTTGGCAAACCCGAGGCTCGGGTTTGGCTGTTTCGTGGGACTTGTACCGATGCAAATGGGATTTGTCTGGGTACACTTTGGCAGTCGGCGGCGAAAGCTAGGGGACTTTTCTGGATTTTCGCCTATCCTATAACAGCACCCACGCCCCTTAGGGCTCTCTTTTGTGCTGTGAACTAGAGAGGGAGAGGTAAGGAGCTCTCTACTTCCCTCCTTTGCTTCTCTTTGGTTTTGGGGTGGATTTCTAAGAGATTAATCCCTTCCTGGCTCTCCTTTTTTGCCTTGTGGATCCTACTCTGTCACGCCCCGCTACCCGCCTATTTGGTCGGGTTCGGGCCACGTCGACAGACGCCGAACGGACAGGGCCTCCCCTGCCCGCCCAAGGCTCTAACAACTAGTATAATTAAACAATCAAAAGAGAATGGCAATTACACGAGACTTGCACGAAGGCAAGCAACAAACACAGCGGAAGTAAAAGCTCTATGCTAGATGATACAACATACAAGATATTTGATCCCATTCCAATCAAATACAAGTAACCTAAACTATTACAATCCTTTTCATTCAATATACATCATATTCTTTTTACATTGTCATTCCACCAAAATACACATGATTGTTATCAATTTACAACTATAGTTCAACAAGAAAGTTGATACATATACCAAAATGGAATGACTACTAAAGTACTCCTGTGGCCGCTAGCTATGGCGCTAACCCCCTGCCCCGGTCCTCCGCCGCCGCACTCGTGCTAGGACCTATGGGGTTAGTGGTGTCAGAACTACAACAAAGTTCCCAGTGGGCTCGGCCTCCAATCACACCGACTTTCCCACTAGGTCTAATCAGGCATAAGTAATTCAACGGAAATAAAATAGTAACCGAACTATATATGCTAATACTATGCTGCAAAAGAAAGGTTAGTAAGTAGATAATCAACTGAAATTCGAGAATGACTATGCATGCATGCTCTTTGCTTTACCTTTCATTACTTTGGCTCTTTACCCAATCTTGTCGGTTAACATAGTTAACCCCAACAAACTCAAGACCCAAAATCCCTCTCTGAACGGGGAGGCTCTAAACCCAGCCTACATACCCGAGGGACCGTCCGTCTTGGCCACGATCCCCTAGGTGAGCATTAGGAACTCACCGCTCGAGGGGGAGCGACCTCCCTCAAGCCAAGACTTGTCAAGAGTGTCGATCTAATCCTCACTTTGAGGATTCATAGCCACTGTTCTCAATGCCAATTCCATGGATAGGTTACTACCATATCATCAATCTCATTCTTGCCATAATGCCACTAAGGTTAAACAATGTTTAACTATGGTTATCTCAATGCCAATCTCGTCTCTATGTTCAATATCGCCAAGTTGACTAAGATCATAGTCCTTTGCCATATTCATACAAGTAGGGTTCTATTCAAATGCCTCTATGGTTCCATTTCAATTACTAAGTTCAACTGCACTAGTAACAGAGTAAGGAGGTTCAACCATATTGCATAATTTCCAACTACCCTATCATGCACGAATTTACAATACACATACAATGCTCAATAATTGACATATAGACGTAGAGAGAAGTTCAGAGTTAGTGGAAGCACCCCCCACCTTAAAATAATTTTGTGGAGTTGCCCTACGAGTTTCACGACCAACCGAGGCCTAGGTTATGACCTGCAGTTTAAACAGAACCCGAATCAGGCCAGTTTATACAGTAGCTCCTATATCGGCTTTTCGTTTAAACGAACGGAGTTGTCCCACGCATCGGGAATACCGCCAATTAGGTTTTCACAAAGTCAATTTGCTTTAAAAACACCCTAGAGCAAAAGCTCCAATTTCCAAACCCTAACAATGTCACCTTGACATAGCTCCTGGATTGATCTCATCCACAAGCAAATAACAGCTTAGGACTACCTAGGAAGCTCTTTAGAACCTTCCTCAAACCTCTAGAACCATCTCTAGGGCATCTACCCCAAACCCTAGCCAACTACCATGAGAGCTCTTGAGCTTTCATGGAGGATTCATGGAACTCTTGCTCTAGCAAGCTCCCAACACTAGCAAAAAGCTAGAAATCCTGAAAACCTAAAAGAAAACCCGAACCCTAAGAGTTTACTTGCAAAAACCTACCTCTTGTAGCAAGCTCTTCCAACTACACCTTGTAGGAGAGCTTCAAGACCTCCAAGAAGCCTTCCAAAAGCTCCAAAGCCTTCCTCTCCAACTTCCTCTCCAAGATCTCCAAGCTCCTAGAGCACTCCTAGAGAGAGAGAATGAGAGAAAAGTGAGAGAGGGATGAAGTGTGCTGTGAACATGAAGGCCCACACCTATATGGTGTTGTAACAATTGCATTTAGACCCTCCAAATTGTAATATTTGCAATCTGGCAGACTGGGCACTCTGCGGGCTTGAAGACCGGTCTCGGGTGGATGTCCGGTCTCAGTAAGCCCTCCCTTCGGGACTTAGCCAATTTTCTGCATATTACGCAGCCAATGTTCGGTCTTGACCTCCAGGTTCGGTCCTGGATTGTCCTGTCTTGGACCATTGTCCGTATCCCGTACGCTAATCCTCCATGACTTAGCCGATGTTCAGATTTTCGCAGGCTGAGACCGGTCCTGACCCCAATGTCCGGTCTTGGGTTGTCCGGTCTCGAGCCAATGTCCGGATCCCGTAGAGTGGAATTCCAGGACTTAGCCAAATTCCTCCACTGCGTAGCTGGGGCTCCCAGCATCCAGGACATCCCCGGATGTCCGGTTTATCGCTCCAAGTCTGGGAATTCCTCCAGACTTGTAGTTTAGCTTTTCCAAGACCCCATTTCGCTACGCACGGGTTCCAAAGCACTTAGAACCCTCACTTACTCGCTCCACTCCGGGTCCCGCCCATTTCGACGGAACTCGGCACGCTTTACGGGGAAGTCATACGCTACATTCCCCACCCCTTAAAATTAGTTTCGTCCGCGAAACTTAACGCATACCTTAGCTCGTCGACTCGAACAAGTGAGGACACTCTTTCCTCATCGTCTCCTCAAGTTCCCAAGTGGCTTCACGCACTGCATAATTACTCCACTGGACTTTAACATAAGAAAGCTTGCGATTCCTAAGCTTCTTCTCTCCTTTATCCAGAATACAAACCGGGTACTCTTCATAAGTCATATCCTCGTTTAATTCCACCGGTTCATACTCCAATACGTGCGACGAATTGCGGACGTACATGCGGAGATTTGACATGTGAAAGACATTGTGCACTCCCGCAAGTCTCGGGGGTAACGCCAACTTATACGCTACCACACCGATCCGCTCCAAGATCTCAAAAGGTCCGATATAACGGGGACTCAGCTTCCCGCGAACACCAAACCTTTTCACCCCGCGCATCGGCGACACTTTCAAAAATACGCGGTCTCCAACCTCGAACTCTAAGTCTCTTCTTCGTTTGTCGGCATCACTCTTTTGCCGAGATTGAGCCGTCATGAGTCTCTGTCGGGCTAGGCGGACTTTCTCCTCCGCCTCCCTCACCACATCGGGGCCAAGAGCCGTCCTCTCGCCCACGTCGCTCCAATGAATTGGAGAGCGACACTTCTTTCCATAGAGGGCCTCGAATGGCGTCATCGCAATGCTCTCTTGATAGCTATTGTTGTATGCGAATTCCGCCATCGGTAGGAATTCATGCCATCCGCCCTTATTGTCAAGTACACATGCCCGAAGCATATCCTCGAGTATCTGAATAGTCCTCTCAGATTGACCGTCACTCTGAGGATGGAATTCTGTACTAAAGTCGAGCCGCGTACCCAATGCATCCTGCAAGCTCTTCCAGAAATGAGATGTGAACCGGAGGTCTCGATCTGATACAATTGACACCGGAACCCCGTGTAGTCTCACAACCTCATCGAGATAAACTTGAGCTAACTTGTCTCCCGACCAAGTAGTGTGGATCGGCAAAAAGTGAGCCGATTTCGTCAACCGGTCCACAACTACCCAAATCGCATCGTGTCCGCCTTGGGATCTAGGCAAGCCCGTCACAAAGTCCATAGCGATATGTTCCCACTTCCACACGAGTATTGGTAGACTTTGCAACTTTCCCGCCGGAAAACGACGCTCTGCCTTTACTTGTTGGCACGTGAGGCATTGTGCCACGAATTCTCCTATATCCCTTTTCATGCCCGGCCACCAATAATGAAGCTTTAGATCTTGGTACATTTTGGTGCCGCCCGGGTAAATGCTATAGGGTGATTGATGTGCCTCTTGCATAATCGCCCTCCGAAGCTCATCATCCTTAGGCACACACCAACGGCTTCTATACCGCAGTGCACCGTCGGTCCCAATGCCAAAATTTTCGGCACTACCGCTCTCTACCTCACCGCGCACCTTTTGGAGATACGAATCAGATATTTGTAACTCTTTTATCTTCTCCAACAAGGTGGGTTGCACGACTAACATGGCAAGTGTTGCCGGTATTCCCGGCGCTACGACTTCAAGTCCTAACCGCTGCATCTCCTTGTGCAATGCCGGTTGAGGCGTAACGGCCATCGCCAAATTTTCCGCCGATTTTCTACTTAGGGCATCGGCCACGACATTTGCTTTACCGGGGTGGTATAGAATAGTGACATCATAATCTTTAAGCAATTCTAACCACCGCCGCTATCGCATATTCAATTCTCTTTGGGTGAACAAGTATTTGAGACTCTTATGATCAGTATAAATCTTGCAATGCTCACAAGTAATGCCTCCATAACTTTAGCGCGAAAATAACCGCCACTAGCTCAAGATCATGGATCGGGTAGTTCTTCTCGTAAGTCTTCAACTGGCGCAAAGCATAAGCTATAACTCGGCCATTTTACATCAAGACACACCCGAGTCCCACATAGGAAGCATCACTGTACACCACATAATCCTCCCCCGGCGTCGGCAAGGCAAGCACCGGAGTCGACGTCAATCTCTTCTTAAGCTCCTCGAAGCTCCGCTCACATTCGGGGCTCCAATCGTACTTTACCCCCTTGAGCGTAAGACGCGTCAGTGGAGTAGTTATCTTGGCAAACCCCTCCACGAACCGCCGATAGTAACCCGCAAGCCCCAAAAAGCTTCGGATTTCCGTCACATTTGTTGGGCGAGGCCAATCCTCAATAGCCTCAACTTTCTTCGGGTCCACCGAGATGCCATCTCCGGATACAACGTGTCCCAAGAAAGTAACCTCCGAGAGCCAAAACTCACATTTCTTCAGTTTAGCATACAGCTTCTCTCTTCGGAATATCTCCAACACGATTCTCAAGTGCTCCTCGTGTTCTTCCTCAGTCCGAGAATATACTAATACGTCGTCAATAAAGACCACGACGCACCGGTCCAATAGCGGACGGAAGATTCTATTCATCAAGTCCATAAAGGCTGCCGGGGCATTGGTAAGCCCGAATGGCATGACAGTGAACTCATAATGGCCATACCGCGTACGGTACGCCGTCTTGTGCACGTCCTTGGGTCGTATCTTCAGTTGATGATACCCCGACTGAAGGTCGATTTTTGAATAAACCCTTGACCCTTGCAACTGATCGAATAAATCGTCAATTCTCAACGGTACTTGTTCTTAATTGTGACCTTATTCAACTCGCGATAATCAACGCAGAGTCGAAGTGTACCATCCTTCTTCTTTACAAATAGCATCGGAGCTCCCCACGGAGACACGCTCGGCCGCACGAAGCCTTTATGGAGCAAGTCTTGCAACTGGGCTTTAAGTTCTTTCAGCTCTACCGGTGCCATCCTATACGGGGCCTTCGAGATTGGCGCAGCCCCGGGGACTAAGTCAATGACAAACTCAACTTCCCAGTCCGGTGGCAATCCCAGTAACTCCGCCGGAAACACATCCGGGTACTCGCATACCACCCGAATGCTACCCAATCCCGGGCACTCCCTTTGGGTATCCACGATGGTCGCTAAATAGGCTTTGCAACCACCCCTAATCATCTTCTTCGCCCTTACTGACGATATGGTTGCCGCAAAGCGCGCACCCTTACACGCTTGATAGACCATCTCCTCCTGGTTAGGCTCACGAAAAGTGATAACCTTTTTATCACAATCGATGACTGCGTAGTACTTGGAGAGCCAGTTGATTCCCAAGACTATGTCGAATCCTGACAATCGGTCTACAACTAGAAGATCGATCGGCATAATCCAACTTCCAATCAGACCGGATGCTTCTTGCACTCTTCATCCACAACGAAAGAGTGTTCGATAGAGTTGACCCACCACTAGTCATCGTGACACACAATCTCTAGTCCATGAGCCTTAGCGAATGATGCATTTATGAATGAATGAGATGCACCTGTATCAAATAATACTCTGGCTCTAGTGCCTTGGATCAGAATAATACCTGCCACCACGTCGTCAGGAACTGGAACTGGAGTCGACTGCTCCTCCACCTGAGTGGCAAAAACCCGCCCACTAGGTGCTCGAGGTGCCTCCTGCTGACGAGGCGCTGATGATCGTCCAGCAGACATAGCGGGGGGCAGTCCCGCCAGCTGTCGTGGAGTGTACTGTACTGAAGCTGCCGAGGGTGTAGGTGACGCACCGCCCGGACACTCGCGACCAATGTGGCCCGCCTGGCCACACCAAAAGCATTGTCCTTCTCGCTGAGGGCAAGTAATAACTCGGTGGTTTCCGCCGCAGATAACACACGGGTAGGCGGTCTGACTCTGAGTCTGACTCCGACCGCCACGCCACTGTGTTCGCTGGGGTCGAGGGGGCCGTTTAGAACTCGTCTGCCCCGCGGACCCAACCGATGCCCGTTTCTTAGACTTCTCTCTGTCCTTGTCCCTTTCAAAGGCCTCGCGCTCCTCTCGCGCAATAGCGTTGCTGCGCTCCACCCATATCGTGCGGTCCAAAACCTCCTCGTAAGTCTTCAGCCGGAAAGCATCCACTGTCTTGAAAATGTCCGGCCTCAATCCACGCCCGAATATTTTCGCCCGGTCCCTATCACCGTGGACCAAGCTCGGCACGCAATTGATCATGTGAGTGAACTCCCTCTCATACTCGCGCACTGTGCGACTCCCTTGCCTTAGCTTGCGGAAGTCCTCCTCGATCTTCCGTTCTTCGCTTTCGGGGAAATACTCCATTAATAGCATCCCCCGGAATGTATCCCACGCCATGGTTGCGTCGTCCAAAGAACAATCCTTTTTCACTTGTCTCCACCACAGGCACCCTGACCCCTCAAAACAATGGGCCGCCAAATGCACCTTGTCCCACTTGAGGGTATAGAAGTCCTCGAACAAGGATTGCATGGCGATCAACCACGTCTCGCACACCCACGGGTCCTTGTCTTCCCCGTTGAAGGTCGGTGGTTTCAACCTCTTGAAGGCCGTCAGCACTGCTACCGCCCGTTCTCGCTCCGCCTCGGGGGTGTCGTGATCAGAAGCCGACGAACCTGAAGCCGGTGGGGGCACAACCGTCACCGGTACCGCTGCCGTCACTGGAGGTGGTGCCGCAGGCTCAACAGGTGGCGTCGGGTCCTGAGGCACAAGTCGTGGAGCCTACTAAGCTGCTCCGCCTGCTGCTTCATAGCCCCAGCCAACGCCTCTACTTGGGCTTGCAGTGCGCGTACGTCGCTCGATCCCGACTGCTCGGGCACCTCAGGAGGTGGTGCCGCCGCGGATCGCGTCACAGGGCGTCTTCGTGGTGCCATCACGTCCTGAAACGTAGCACACACGCATTAATACTCGATACGCGTGACACTTACACGTTCTATTTTAACAACCCAATTAAGCGAAAGCAATAAGTAAAAATGAATTTCAACTCTTGGGGTCATGTGGTCGGCCGCCCACACAATTCCCTTGAGCAGAAACAAATAATACTCGGATTCATCTCTAATTCCCTCTAGAGAAGTATTGACTTCAACCCAATCTATTAGCTTTCGCAATCACCAAGTTCACGTTAAACGTTTCCTAAGTCCCTAAGGTCTCCAATCCTAAGGGTCCTAAGTCCATCCTAGACCTTTGCCTTCTTCCGTTCACGCTCTGATACCATCTTATCTATCACGCCCCGCTACCCGCCTATTTGGTCAAGTTCGGGCCACGTCGACAGACGCCGAACGGACAGGGCCTCCCCTGCCCGCCCAAGGCTCTAACAACTAGTATAATTAAACAATCAAAAGATAATGGCAATTATACGAGACTTGCACAAAGGCAAGCAACAAACACAGCGGAAGTAAAAGCTCTATGCTATATGATAAAACATACAAGATATTTGATCCCATTTCAATCAAATACAAGTAACCTAAACTATTACAATCCTTTTCATTCAATATACATCATATTTTTTTTACATTGTCATTCCACCAAAATACACATGATTGTTATCAATTTACAACTATAGTTCAATAAGAAAGTTGATACATATACCAAAATGGAATGACTACTAAAGTACTCCGGTGGCCGCTAGCTATGGCGCTAACCCCCTGCCCCGGTCCTCCGCCGCCGCACTCGTGCTAGGACTCGTGAGGTTAGTGGTGTGAGAACTACAACAAAGTGGGCTCGGCCTCCAATCACACCGACTTTCCCACTAGGTCTAATCAGGCATAAGTAATTCAACGGAAATAAAATAGTAACCGAACTATATATGCAAATACTATGCCTGCAAAAGAAAGTTCAGTAAGTAGATAATCAACTGAAATCCGAGAATGACTATGCATGCATGCTCTTTGTTTTACCTTTCATTACTTTGGCTCTTTACCCAATCTTGCCGGTTAACATAGTTAACCCCAACAAACTCAAGACCCAAAATCCCTCTTTGAACGGGGAGGCTCTAAACCCAGCCTACATACCCGAGGGACCGTCCGTCGGGGCCACGATCCCCTAGGTGACTGTTCCGGAACTCACCGCTCGAGGGGGAGCGACCTCCCTCAAGCCAAGACTTGTCAAGAGTGTCGATCTAATCCTCACATTGAGGATTCATAGCCACTGTTCTTGTAAGGATGTGAATTCTCGAAATCTGAGAGTTGCATCACGTTTATAATCGACTAATTGTCGAGTGGATGGACTTCGAAAAGTTCGAAGTTGATCCGAAGGCAAAAAGTGCATCGGAGTTGCTCCCGGAGAAGTTCGGAAGCTTTCGGGCGTTTCTGTGCGAGGAGGCGCGAAAACGGAACCCGAAAAGCTATGTTGGGTCGTGAGCTAAATCCGGCATTAGCGTGGATGAAAAGATGATGAAAACGTGTTCGAAATCATGTTTGCAAAGTCTCGGTTGGATTTGAAAAGAATCGGATGCCAAACGAGCGAAAACGGAGAAGAAACGACGAAAAGCTGAAAATTTGGCTAAGTCCTTGGAGTAGGCTGATGGTCCCTGGGGGGACCGGTCCCTGAAAAGGGAGACCGGTCCCGGAAGGCTGTCCCGCGAGAGCAGGCTCTCTGGGACCGGTCTCTTAAGGGGGAGACCGGTCCCCAGCTGCGCAGAGTGGAGCAAGGCTCTCTGGGACCGGTCCTGGGTTAGGGAGACCGGTCCCTGAGCCCGAAAAATGCCCAGTTTGGTGCAGTTTGCATAGTTGAAGGGCCTTTTAGCATCTTGTTACAATAGATGCTATAGAGGGACTCTCCCTCCCTCTCACACCATTCCCTCTCCTCACACACACAAGCTCTCTTTCTCTCTCTAGAAAGAAGAAGAAGAAGAAGAAGAAGGAGGAGGAGAAGGAGTGGAGATCTTGGTGGAGGATCAAGCTAGGAGCAAGCCTAGCATCATCTTCCTCATCTTCTCCACCATTGAAGCTCCTACTTGAGGTAAGCTCTTGAGAGCTCTCATGGTAGCTTCTCTTAGGGTGTTTTGTACCTCTTAGAAATAATTTTCTTGGAACCCTAGCTTCTTTAAGAAGTGATCTACACGGTCGATTTGAGCTCTAGCGCGAGATTTTGCTCGAGGCAAAATCTAGGGCTCAAATTGGGGGTTTTCTAAATATGAGGTTTTGATCTCTTTTAACCTCGTTTCTAACATGTTGTTAGGTCCACGAACGCGTGCGAGGCGACGGTTCGTCGACCCGACTGACGGATTAAGTGATCCGAGCCGAACATTGGCTTACAGTGTTGATTTTGGCCCGAGAGTCAAAGTTGAGATTTGAGGCAACGAAAGCGGCGTTGTTGCTTCAAGAAACATCCCAAAAGGTGGGGGTGCTTTACCGAAGCCGCTGGGCTCCCTTTTATGTCTAAGTAAATTATTGGTCATATTGCGTATATATATGCATATGTATAGTTTTCATCCATGATAGGGTTGGTATGGTTAGATGACTTTCCTTGCATGCTTTCTTATCGTGCGGAGCTATGGGCGTCGCATTAGGACATAGGGAGTCTGCTTGCACACTTCCCTTATCGTGCGTCACCATAGGCTTGCATTTGGACATAGGAAGCATCAGGATGAATATTGTGACACTGAACCCTAGAGACAATTTAATTATGCATGATTATCAACTAGAGATATATGAACCAAGTATAGAGCTTGATGATTGGCAATATGACATTATGACATTGTGACAATGTAACTTAGTGTAAAGGACACTAGAGCTATGAAAACCAAGTAGACAACTTGATGAATATTGTTGTATAATGACATAGTGTAAAGAACACTAGAGATATGTGAACCAAGTATAGAACTTGATGATTATTAATTCCCCTGTGTGGATGCCCTCCAAAGTGGAGGAGATGGTTACTAGTTCCCCTGTGTTGGATGCCCTCCAAATTGGAGGAGAAGATCATACTCATACCGCTTCGTCTCAGGACGTGGTCGCTCCACACGAGTAGTGCGAGTCTCCTGGAGGTCTTGGCACGGGATTCGATAGGGATAGCCTATGTGGGGTCCCGCAGACAACCCATGAGGTTGAATGTGTTGAGTCGTGGGCGTGCCTACGGGCTAGCCATGGATTGGGTAACAAACTCCAAAGAGTTATGAGATTGGGTACAAAAGTACATATTGAGCATGATAGAATTGCAATTTACTTGATAGAGTTCTATTAGCATGTTGGTGGTTACATGGCTAGAGCATTACTCTTACCTTATTGTTACGGGCAAAGTAGTTATTGCATTTCTTCTATTATGCTTTACTTACCGTATTTACAGCTTTAAGATAAATATCTATCTGCTATTGCCTGCTTAGACCTAGTGGCGAGATCGGTGGGGTCGGTGGCCGAGCCCACTGGGAACTAAGGAAGTTAGTTCTCACCCCACTCTATTACAGGTGCAAGTTCGCGGGCGGTTGGTGAGGATCGCGGTAAGGGCATCGCGCCCTAGTTGGTAGAGGCCGCCATTTGCATTAGAGCCTTCCTCGGATAAATTTTGGTATAGTTTTATGTAACTTGGAGAAAGAACAGTGTACATTTTGGATATGTAAAGACTTATGCATTTTGGGGAAAGAATGTAATTGAAGTTAAACAACGTAAACAAATGGTTGAATGATTGTAATAGATAGACTCTGCTCTCTTTATATTACTTGTATAAAACAGTTGTATCTTGCTCTTGTTGTCGTTCGCACCTTTAGGTGCATCTTCTTGTCATGTATGATATAGAATTAAATTTCCTGGGCGATTCTTTGTACATGACTTGTTGTTGAGCCTTGGGCGGACAGGGGAGGTGCTGTCCGTTCGGCGCCTGATCGGCGTCCCCGAACCGAACCGAATTGGTAGCGGTCTCGGGGCGTGACAGTTCTCAATGCCAATTCCATGGATAGGTTACTACCATATCATCAATCTCATTCTTGCCATAATGCCACTAAGGTTAAACAATGTTTAACTATGGTTATCTCAATGCCAATCTCGTCTCTATATTCAATATCACCAAGTTGACTAAGATCATAGTCCTTTGCCATATCCATACAAGTAGGGTTCTATTCAAATGCCTCTATGGTTCCATTTCAATTTCTAAGTTCAACTGCACTAGTAACAAAGTAAAGATGTTCAACCATATTGCATAATTTCCAACTACCCTATCATGCACGAATTTACTATACACATACAATGCTCAATAATTGACATATAGACGTAGAAAGAAGTTCAGAGTTAGTGGAAGCACCCCCCACCTTAAAATAATTTTGTGGAGTTGCCCTACGAGTTTCACGACCAACCGAGGCCTAGATTATGACCTGCAGTTTAAACAGAGCCCGAATCAGACCAGTTTATACAGTAGCTCCTATATCGGCTTTTCGTTTAAACGAACGGAGTTGTCCCACGCGTCGGGAATACCCCCAATTAGGTTTTCACAAAGTCAATTTGCTTTGAAAACACCCTAGAGCAAAAGCCCCAATTTCCAAACCCTAACAATGTCACCTTGACATAGCTCCTTGATTGATCTCATCGACAAGCAAATAACAGCATAGGACTACCTAGGAAGCTCTTTAGAACCTTCCTCAAACCTCTAGAACCATCTCTAGGGCATCTACCCCAAACCCTAGCCAACTACCATGAGAGCTCTTGAGCTTTCATGGAGGATTCATGGAACTCTTGCTCTAGCAAGCTCCCAACACTAGCAAAAAGCTAGAAATCCTCAAAACCTAAAAGAAAACCCAAACCCTAAGAGTTTACTTGCGAAAACCTACCTCTTGTAGCAAGCTCTTCCTACTATACCTTGTAGGAGAGCTTCAAGACCTCCAAGAAGCCTTCCAAAAGCTCCAAAGCCTTCCTCTCCAACTTCCTCTCCAAGATCTCCTAGCTCCTAGAGCACTCCTAGAGAGAGAGAATGAGAGAAAAGTGAGAGAGGGATGAAGTGTGCTGTGAAGATGAAGGCCCACACCTATATGGTGTTGCAACAATTGCATTTAGACCCTCCAAATTGCAATATTTGCAATCTGGCAGACTGGGCACTCTGCGGGCTTGAAGACCGGTCCCGGGTGGATGTCCGGTCTCAGTAAGCGCTCCCTTCGGGACTTAGCCAATTTTCTGCATATTGCGCAGCCAATGTCCGGTCTTGACCTCCAGGTCCGGTCCTGGATTGTCCGGTCTTGGACCATTGTCCGGATCCCGTACGCTAATCCTCCAAGACTTGGCCGATGTTCAGATTTTCGCAGGCTGAGACCGGTCCTGACCCCAATGTCCAGTCTTGGGTTGTCCGGTCTCGAGCCAATGTCCAGATCCCGGAGAGTGGAATTCCAGGACTTAGCCAAATTCCTCCACTGTGCACTGGGCTCCTCAGGGCATCCTGGACATCCTCCTGGATGTCCTGGTCTTATCGCTCCAAGTCTGGGAATTCCTCCAGACTTGCAGTTTAGCTTTTCCAAGACCCCATTTCGCTACGCACGGGTTCCGAAGTACTTAGAACCCTCACTTACTCGCTCCACTCCGGGTCCCGCCCATTTCGACGAAACTCGGCACGCTTTACGGGGAAGCCATACGCCATATACTCCATGGATGAAGCTTGGAGCTTGAAGTTGGTGCTTGTTTGAGGAGAGAGCTTCAAGGTTTGAGGACTTTCGGCTTGGTTTGAAGCTTCAAAGAGGTAGGAAAACATCTCTTTTTCTCTAGATTTAAGTTTTGGAGCTTTCTACTAGATAAAACCCTAGATTTTTGAAATTAGGATTTTATTTGGGGCTTTTTGATTAGAGGCTTTTAGTTCCCTTTTGATTGATTTAGAACCTTTGTCTAGGTTGCCTTGGGAGGGATCTAGCTTCCTTTTGGATTTTCTAAGAGGATTTTTTCTCTTTAGGTGAGTATTTCCTTATCTATTACCTAGATGTTTAAAGTTTGAGCTCAAGGCTCATCTTTTGAGATTGTAACTTCTATGGCCTGCCTTGTAGGGTGTTAGGAGAAGGAATATAAACTTAGTTAGCGGTTCGGATCGTCACTTGGAGCATCGGTGGATTTGGCCTCACCTAGCACGATGAGAAATTCTCATTGGTGCTTAATTGTTTACGGTTAATTGGAAATTCATGCAATTTCATGTCATATATATTATTTGTGAATTTTAGAATGCTTAATACACTTATGTTATGTATAACGCAATTTTACCTATATATAGTAGAGAAGTGTGCATGTGAAAACTAAGTAGTTATTAGCATTCTAGTTGAGACTTGAACTACATGTTTAAGTGAATTTGAGACATGTTTGTGGACATAGAAACTATGCATGACATAGGAGAAAAGCCCTTGTCGTAAAGAGGCTTTGGCTTGGCATTAAAAATTGTGACTTAGTGAGTTAATGTCATCAAGCGGAATTAGGCTCGTGGTTGAACAATGACATAGTAAATTCTAGTGTCATGAGAGTTATTGAACTAGAACTTAGGGTTGCTAGTGATATTTGCCATGTGAGAGACATGAGGATTGGATACTTGAGACTTGGTGTGCTTGTTTGCCATTTGTGCTCATTCGCACATGCTTGTGAGGGTCGCTCCCTGTAAGTTATGGGGTTCCCCAAGGATCTATCTAGATTGTATCCAACACCTTATCCCACACCTAGAGGGGGTGAATAGGTGTATCGGCCAATTACCACAATTTCTCGATGCTTTAAAAAGTAAATGCGGAAATTAAAAAACACACCGAGATTTACGTGGAAAAACTCCAAACTCGGAGTAAAAAACCCACGGGACCAACACGCGAATAAACAATCAATAAGAGAAAAGATTACAAGGTGATACTGAACTCCATGGACTCGACCTCTCTAACTCTCCTATGGATCTCCGCGCAATCCTCCTTCGGGTTGTCCACGCCCTCACGTCCGAGTCCACGAACGCACACACTTCGAATCCACGAAGCCTCGAACACGTCGAATCCACGACGCCGCTCGAATCCACGAGCCAACGATCCGAATCCACGAACCGCCTTCAAACGCGCCGAATCCACGACGCCTCACGGGAGTATCATGAATATGGTGATCCTTCGCTTAGGAGTATCATAGAAAACCAAAGAAGAAAACTCCAAGCGAAGCGTAAATCAAATCGACATATAGAGAAGGAATTACTATGTCTCGATTTGACCTAGAAGAGGCTATGATGTAGAAAATAGATTTTAGATGAATTCCTAGCCTCTAGGGTTTCTCAAACAAGTATTTTCATGAAGCACATGGAGTTAGAGAACCCTAAGATCTTATTTATAGACTTTAGAATCAATTAGATTCAGATTAGATAAAATTTAGATTTTTTACACCTTGTACCTGTACAAAACTTAGGCTGTTACCGGTAATGCAATGACGGAAGATATTTCTGCGAAGGGCCATTACTAATGATTGTCTTGTACCGCAAGATAAATCTACGGTAAAGTTGATGGTTGTACCCGTACAAATCTCAGTGTTAATATCGTTGATGATCGTACACGCAGTGCAATTTTCAGCTTTTTCATGTTTCAAGTTTCACAAAGTTCCAAAGCAATTTCTAATCCATTAAACATTGATTTTCATGATTCTAATGTCTATAACTAAGTATTAATCACCATACCATGAATTAAAACATTACCTTCACATCGTGATTCATGTCGTGATTAGTTTTTGAGTTCTCGAAGTCTTGGATTCTTCATTCTTCTTCAATCCACTCCGACTCTTCAAGACTCCGACTCAATTCACGAAATTTGCCAACACAAAATCCTTAACACTCCCTACAAGCCGGCACTCCGGAGTTGGCCTTAGCGATTCGTCGCACGTGCGGTATTGAGAAACCTATGGGGCCGAATTGGTTAGACTCATTTCTTACGGGGGATGTTGGGGCTACCACGACACTTAGGTGGCACAAGCTGGATTACCTTGTGTAGATCCCAAAAAGAGATTGAACTTGACATTCAATAATAAATGACAATCACTACTAGATAGGACTTAGTAGTTGGATTATGTGGACATGCTTAGGGCATTGCTTGGGTTATATAGTATACTTGATAGTTCCTTATTCACATCATAGTATACTTGTTTGTTATAGTAGAACATATTTTATTATATGTTGGGACAGGGGATTATGACATCTATATAATCATACTTATTGTTAAGGATTTTATAGGTTAGCGGATTTCGTGATCTTGTCGGAGTCTTGAAGAGATTAAGAGTATCAAGATGAAGTTGAATGATCCAGGACTCGTCAGAGAAGCTCGGCACCTCAGGTATGTTTTAATGAACATTTATGGTGATTTATTATAAGAGTATAGTAGTTAGAAGACTTTAAAAAGCTTTAATCTGATAAATTTATGAAAAATTGATTTAAGTGGTCAATGTCCGGACATTCCCCATTGTCCGGATCCCGTAAGCATGTTTGCTGCGGATTAACAATGTATGTCCGGATATCTTGCTATTGTCCGGATCCCATGGGCTTTACTTTGCATATCCTGTATTAATGTCCGGACATCCTGCCTATGTCCGGTCTCAGTAAGCTGAGTTTTTCATGTTACGCAAAGTAAGACCGGACATTCACAGGCATTGTCCGGACATAGCCCATTACGAAAATATTGACGGAAGGGAGGACCGGACATTTTTTTTAAGACCGGACATTGGACACGAAATATTTCCAAATTAGGCTGATTTCAATCCTAATCTATCTCTAAGTCTTCTAACACTATAAATAGACCATGGGGGGGTTCATTATCAGATATGCTCAGAATTATTAGACTATAGATCCTCTTAAAACCCTAGAAACTCGTTTTAGAGCTTTATGATTCGATTCTTAAAGCGAGTTTTGTTTTGTTGATCGTCGAGTTGATTCTAGGTTTTTCTCTTTGAATACTCCTTCATGAATCAACTTGAGGATTGACTAAAAGGGTTCCCCTATAGTCTATGGTGCTTTAATTGTTAAGATCACCATAAGTTTTTCTTCTTCAACTCCGGACGGAGGGTGGCGCGGGGATCGCGTGAGAAACCGAGGACTCGGTGGACGCTTTGAGGATTCGGAGCGTTGACGCGGCAAGGAGTTGCGGTGTGGTCGGTTGGAGGAGTTCAATCGATTAAGAACCGGCAAAGGAGATCCACGTCGAAGATTCGGTAAAATCGGGTAGGGTCGTGGGTGAATTGCCTTGTACTTGATTTGTTTCTTAGTGGATTTTTGCGTGATCGGTCCCGTGGGTTTTTCACTCCTTTTGGAGTTTTCCCACGTTAAAATCTTGGTGTGTTGATTTTATTTTTCGCATTTACTTTAAAATCGCATCGAGATTTTTAATTAGCCATTGTGCACCTATTCACCCCCCTCTAGGTGTTAATTACCTTTTAGATCCTAGGGTTCCATAACCTACATGTGGTATCAGAGCGGGTATAGGTTGTAAAACAATGGCCGAGGGCGGTAATATAAATCGACCTCCCTTCTTCGATGGCACTAACTATGCTTATTTGAAAGTCCGCATGAGGGCGTTTCTAATAGCCATCGACGAAAGGGTGTGGCAATCGGTGGAATTTGGATGGAAACACCCCACCGAGGTTGTTGATACTATTACCGTCCCCAAGCCTAGAACTAAATGGACTAAGGACGAAAATGAACTTTCATCTTGTAACGGGGATTAATGCTTTGTTTAACTCTTTAAATCAAACCGAATTCTCTCGGGTTTCGGCATGTGAAACCGCCAAAGAAATTTAGGATACTCTTAAAACCACTCACGAGGGAACAAGTCTTGTCAAGGTTCAAAAGTTACAAATGTTGACTAGTCGTTTTGATTCTATTCATATGGAAGAGAATGAAAACTTTAACGATTACTACACTCGTCTTCAAGACATAGTCAACACTTGTTCCAATTTGGGTGAGAAGATCCCCGAAACCAAGATCATTCGTGAGATTTTAAGAACTCTTCCCGAGCGTTTCCGTGCGAAAGTCGCGGCTATTGAAACCGTGAAACACCCGGATGGGATGAAAGTAGATGAGTTGGTAGGTGCTCTTCAAACTTATGAGATGACTTTCCCTTCTAACTCTTCTTCTTCCAAGTTGTCTTCTAAGTCCACGGGATGGCGCTCAAATCTACCAAAGGAGGCAACATGGACTCATCCTCTTCCGAGACGGACTCGGATGTGACTTTGGAGGACTTCGAGAAGCAACTTGCGCTTCTAACGAGAAAGTTCCAACGGAACTTTAAGAAGAAATTTCCCTCGAAGTCTTCTTCTTCTTCTTCCAAATTCAACAAATCGAAAGGGAGTACTTCTTCCTCCTCTAAGTCTAAAAATAATGAAAATTTTTCAAAAGAAGCTTCTAAAGATAAGAAGAGTAGGGAAGGACAAATCCAATGCTATAAGTGTCGGGGTTTTGGACATATAGCATCGGATTGTCCGACTAAGAGCTCTAACAAGAAGAAGGCTATGCAAGCCATCACTTGGAATGACCCTTCCGATGAAGAGTCCACATCAAGCGATGAGGAAATAAATGCCACAGCACTTATCGCACAAGATTCTTCTTTTATGTGTTTATCTTCTATTGACTCAATCTCCGTATCTTCAATGCATAAACAATCTACGCCGGAGCACACGACGGATGAAGAATCGGACGGGGATGATATGATTGATGCATATCGTCAATTAGTTGTGGAGTCAAAGAAGATGGCTAAGCATAACAAGAAGCTTCAACGAAGAATCATTGATCTAGAAGGAGAAAATGCTAAGTTAATCGCATCGACAAAAAACTTGGAGCAAGAGAAGGATGGATTGTCGAGAGCCTACAATTCCATTGTAGAGAAGGTTGCTATGCTTGAGAACGAAAGAAAGACACGCAAAAAAAACTCTAAGTATCTCAACAAGCAATTCTTGGAAGCAAAGGAGGCGAACTTGGAATTCACAAAGATGATTATACAACTTAGATCGGATTTGAACAAGTTCTCCTCCGGAACGACGAAACTTGATACGATGCTTGGACTTGGTCAAACCTCCAAACTTGGACTAGGATATGAGAGATCATATGTTGACCAAGTCACGAAGCAAGCGGGCGTGAACTCGACTAAGTCAATGCCTAAGGGTCAAGGTAAATTCGTTTCTTCTATCAAATCTTTTGCTAACAAAGTTTGTCATTGTTGTGGAGTTCTAGGACATGTGAAGAGGTTTTGCACACAAAAGAAGAAGAACCCCACAACTCCCTTGAATCAAAGGAAATCATGGAAGCAAAAGAAGATTGATCCGAAATTGAAGACCAAACAAACTTGGAGGCCGAAAGTGGATGATCCGAAGGTCAAGAGAATTCAAATCGTAGACAAGCATCTCAAGACGCATTCAAGTCGACCCATGCACCTCAAAACACGTAAGGTTTAGGTGCGCAAAGGTGAAATCTTTCCTTACCTTTACTAGCTACACTTAGCTTCTTTTTGCATCAAATGAATCACTAGAATCAAATGATACATCCATCTCTCAACTGCTTCTTCGGAAATTTCCTTATGAGAGATTCAAGATCTACCACTATTTAATGACAAGAGATTTCGATATTGTCTATTCTTTTGTCGGAGTTGGGCTACTTGATTACTTTGGATGAGAAGGTTACAGAGAGATAACATTTTCAATTCATCGGGAACTCTTGTGCCATAAATGTTTCTAAAACCATGTTCTACATTCAAACTAAACATGTTGAAATTAAGATATCACTTCTTAAGAGAATTGGTCAACTCAAATATACTTCAACTCAAAAATATTCATCTAGGCACATTCTATGAGCCAATATTTAAAATGGACAATTATGCATCATTCTTGTGCATTGCATCCTTTGAACTAGTTGTGGTTTTTGGTTGATCTTATGAACGTGTTGAGTTTATGTCTTATTTTTGGAAAGAGTTCTTTTGTTGACATTCATGGCATGACTTCATTACTTGCATGAATTACCTTAACTTAACTTAATCCAATTAACTTCCTCTATGTCATTTGTCTTGAACTTCTACATCTCTTTAAAATTATACTTGTTAAATTGGTACATCTATCTTGAACTATCAAAAGTAGATTGAATTTAATTGATTATTTGCATGATGAGTGACAGGTCTTCTTTATTTTCTGAAATCACAATAATATGTTCTCATTGGGGGTTGCACTATTTGAGGGGGAGTAGTTTCAAAGTTAAAAGAAGTGGAAAGAGTTACATCCTTTTTGGGAGTGTGAAAACTACCACCAATTCAAGATGTGGAAAGAGTTACATCCTTTCAAAGGAGTGTGAAAACTACCACCACATGTAGGAAAGAGCTACCACCCCGGTCGTCAGGTAAGTGTGTGAAGCTACCTGTAGCATATCGAAAATTCGACAATAAGCTCGGGCTTTGGCAAAATTGACTAAAGTGCGAAAATAAAATAGTTGGACATGTTCCAAATGCCATTCCAAACTTCTTGGAAAGGTTAGAAGGTGAGCTAAAAGAGTTAAAAGGGTTTTGGGGTTCTTCGGCGCGAAGTCGAGTCGAAACGACGCGAAAAACACAAGTCTGGGCGTTTTGTACCGGTACAGGCAAAGTTGCTGTACCGGTATAGCAACTTTGACCGAGAGGGAGAGCTCTCGAGTTTGCGAGGTTTTCGGTGTTTATACCGGTACAAGCCATTTTATACCGGTACAAATACTGCGAAACCGAGAGGCAGCTCTCGGGTTTGCCTCTGGAGCATTTTATACCGGTACAAGACTGGATTTGTACCGGTACAAATGCTGCGAAACCGAGAGGCAGCTCTCGGGTTTGTCTCTGGAGCATTTTATACCGGTACAAGGCCGGCCTTGTACCGGTACAAAAGGGGACTGACAGCAGTTTGTGAACTGCGCGAAATAAAAGAAGTTGAGGGGCTTTTTGGCTATTGTTACAACACAATAAGCTTTCCCATACCCCTCTCTCACAGCACACTCACCACTCTCCCTTTTCTCTCTTTTGTTCCCTTTCTCTCTCTAGAAAAACCCTAGGGTTGGGTGGAGAAGGAGAAGGAGAAGGAGAAGAAGGTGACCTTGGAGCTTTTGGGAGGACTTTGAAGCTCTCCTACACCAAGGGCTTGGAGAAGCTTTGCACTAGAGGTAAGATCTCACAAGTAAACTTCGAGGGTTTTGGTTTTCTCTAAGTTTTGGAGTTTTCTAGCTTGTTGCTAGTACTAGAGGACTTGTATGGCTAAGAACACCATGAAAGCTCCATGAGAGCTCAAGTGCACTCATGGTGATTTCTTATGGTTTGTAGTAAACCCCAAATAGATGGTTCTAATGGGTCAATGATGGTTTTAGAGAGCTTCTAGGTTGATCTAAAGCTATGTTTTGCTTGTGAATGAGATCAAAATCCTAGGTTTGGTATAGGGCATTGTTGGAGCACCCAAAATTGGTGCTTTTAAACATAGGGGTTCTTGGGTCAAATTGACCTTGTAGAAACCTAATTGGGGGTATTCCCGACGCGTGGGACAACTCCGTTTAATTAAACGAAAATCCGATATAGGGGCTACTATGTAAAATGGCCTGATTAGGTTCACTTTTAAACTGCAGATTTTTACCTAGATCTCGGTTGGTCGTGAAACTTCTTGGGCATCCTCACAAAATTATTTTAAGGTGGGGGGTGCATTCCGGAATTATCGAATTCCCTTCTATGTCTATTTCACCTTTTTGAGCATCTTATGTGTATAGTAAATTCATACATGATAGGGTAGTTGGAATATATGCAATTGGTTGAACCTCAATTCATGTTCTAGAGTGTAATGAACTTGAAAGTTGAAATAGAACCATAGAGGCATGAGAATTAGAACCCTACTTGTGTGAATATAGAATGGACTTGATCTTAGTCAACAAAGGTGATATTGAACATAGAGACAAGATTGGCATTGAGATAACCACAGTTAAACATTGTTTCACCTTAGTGGCATTATGGCAAGAATGATATACATGATTAGGTAGAAAACCTATCATTGACAATGGCATGGTAACTAGTGGCTATGAATCCTCAATGTGAGGATTAGATCGATACTCTTGACAAGTCTTGGCTTGAGGGAGGTCGCTCCTCCTCAAGCGGTGAGTTCCGGAACAGTCACCTAGGGGATCGTGGCCCCGACGGACGGTCCCTCGGGTCTTGTAGGCTTAGAGCCTCCCCGTTCAGTGAGGGATTTTGGGTCTTGAGTTTGTTGGGGTTAACTATGTTAACCGGCAAGATTGGGTAACGAGCCAAGTAAAGTAAAGTAAGGTATGGTAAAGAGCATGCATGCAAACATATTCAAAGTCGATTATCTATCTATCTGACTCTTTCTTGCAGGCATAGTATTAGCTTATATAGTTTGGTTACTATTTCATTTCCGTTGAAATACTTATGCCTGGATAGACCTAGTGGGTAAGTCGGCGGGGTCGGTTGTCGAGCCCACTGGGAACTTCGTTGTAGTTCTCACACCACTAACCCCACAGGTCCTAGCACGAGCGGGGCGGCGGAGGACCGGGGCAAGGGGTTAGCGCCATAGCTAGTGGCCACCGGAGTTTGCATCTAGTCATTTCCTTTTTGGTTATACTTGTATCAACTTTATTTTGTTGAACTATAGATGTCAAGTTGTAAACAATTCAAGTAATTTTTGGGAGATGACAAGTGTAAATGAAATGATGTATTGAATGCTAAAAGAATGTAATAGATTAGTTTACTTGTATTTGGTTCAAAATGTAATCAAGTTCATGTATGGTTTATATTCTAGCTTAGAGCTTACTTTTCATTGTGTTGTTGCTTACCTTCGTGTAAGCCTTGTATAATTGAAATTCTCTTTGATTGTCAAATTATACTTGTTGTTAGAGCCTTGGGCGAGCGGGGAGGCCCCGTCGTTCTGGCTCTGCTGACGTGGCCCGAACCCGACCAAATAGGCAGGAAGCGGGGCGTGACAGATATAGTGGTATCAGAGCGTAAACGGAAGTAAGCAAAGGTTTAGGATTGACTTAAGAACCATAGGATCGGAGACCTTAGGGACTTAGGAAACGTTTAACGTGGATTTGGTAAAGCTAGTGGATTGGGTTGACATTAAGACCTCTCTAGAAGGAATTAGAGATGAATTCAAGTATTTATTTCTGCTTAAGGAACCTTGTGGGGCGGCCGACCACATGACACCTAGAGTGGGAAATAATTTACTTATTTGCTTTCGCTTAATTGGGTAGTTATTTTAGGACGTGTGAGAGTCACATGTATCGAGTATTAATGTGTGTTCTACGTTTCAGGACGTGATGGCACCACGGGGACGCCCTCCTGAGACGCGATCCACTGCGGCACCACCTCCTGAGGTGCCCGAGCGCCGGGATCGGGCGATGTACGCGAGCCGCAAGCCCAAGTAGCGGCGTTGGTCGGGCTATGAAAAGGCGGGCGGCCTTAGTAGGCTCCACGACTTGGTGGCCCGGAGCGGCGGCGGCGCCCGTGCCTCGGACTCGACGCCACTGTTGAGCTGCGGCACCACCTCCAGTGGCGCGGCGGTACGGCATGTGATGTTGTACACCGCGCCTTCGGGTTCGTCGGCTTCAGATCACGACACCCCCGAGGCGCAGCGAGAACGGGCGGTAGCAGTGTTGATGGCTTTCAAGCCACCAACCTTCAACGGGGAAGACAAGGACCCGTGGATGGTCGAGACGTGGTTGATCGCCATGCAATCCTTGTTCGAGGACTTCTATACCCTCGAGCGGGATTGTCACGCCCCGCCACCCGCCTATTTGGTCGGGTTCGGGCCACGTCAACAGACGCCGAACGGACAGGGCCTCCCCTGCCCGCCCAAGGCTCTAACAACAAGTATAATTTGACAATCAAAGAGAATTTCAATTATACAAGGCTTACACGAAGGTAAGCAACAACAACACAGCAGAAGAGTAAGCACTAAGCTAGAATATAAACCATACATGAACTTGATTACATTTGAACCAAATACAAGTAAACTAATCTATTACATTCTTTAAGCATTCGATACATCATTTCTTCTTACATTGTCACATCCCAAAATTTACTTGAATGTTTACAACTTGACATCTATAGTTCAACAAAGTAAAGTTGATACAAGTATAACAAAAAAGGAAATGACTAGATGCAAACTCCGGTGGCCACTAGCTATGGCGCTAACCCCTTGCCCCGGCCCTCCGCTGCCCCGCTCGTGCTAGGACCTGTGGAGTGAGTGGTGTGAGAACTACAACGAAATTCCTGGGCTCAGAACCGACCCCGCCGACTTACCCACTAGGTCTATCCAGGCATAAGTATTTCAACGAAAATGAACTAGTAACCAAACTATATAGATGCTAATACTATGCCTGCAAGAAAGAGTCAGATAGATAGATAATCGAATTTGAATATGTTTGCATGCATGCTCTTTACCATACTTTACTTTACTTTACTTTACTTGGCTCATTACCCAATCTTGCCGGTTAACATAGTTAACCCCAACAAACTCAAGACCCAAAATCCCTCACTGAACGGGGAGGCTCTAAGCCTACAAGACCCGAGGGACCGTCGTCGGGCCACGATCCCCTAGGTGATCGTTCCGAACTCACCGCTGAGGAGAAGCGACCTCCTCAAGCCAAGACTTGTCAAGAGTATCGATCTACTCCTCACATTGAGGATTCATAGCCACTAGTTACCATGCCATTGTCAATGTTAGGTTTTCTACCTAATCATGTATATCATTCTTGCCATAATGTCACTAAGTTAAAATATGTTTAACTAAGGTCATATCAATGCCAATCTCATCCCTATGTCAAGTTCACCATTGTTTGCTAAGTTCACATTCCATTGTCATATTCACACAATAGGGTTCTAGTTCGTTTACCTCTATGGTTCCATTACAATTTCTAAGTTCATTTTCATACTAGAACAATAATTGAAGTTCAACCATAGCATAATTAACCTCTACCCTATCATGCATGAATATACTATACATACAATATGCTCAAAAGGTGAAAACAGACATAGAAGGGAATTCGATGATTCCGGTATGCACCCCCCACCTTAAAATAATTTTGTGAGGATACCCAAGAAGTTTCACGACCTACCGGGGCCTAGGTAAAAACCTGCAGTTTAAAAGTGAACCTAATCAGGCCATTTTACATAGTAGCCCCTATATCGGATTTTCGTTTAATTAAACGGAGTTGTCCCACGCGTCGTGAATACCCCCAATTAGGTTTCTACAAGGTCAATTTGACCCAAGAACCCCTATGTTCAAAAGCCCCAAATTTGGGTGCTCCAACAATGCCCTATGTCAAACCTAGGGTTTTGATCTCATTCACAAGCAAAATATAGCTTTAGATCAACCTAGAAGCTCTCTAAAACCATCCTTGACCCATTAGAACCATCTATTTGGGGTTTACAACAAACCCTAAGAAATCACCATTAGAGCACATGAGCTCAAATGGGGTTTTCATGGAGTTCATGGCCAAACAAGTCCTCTTACACTAGTAAGAAGCTAGAAACTCCAAAACTTAGGAGAAAACCTAAACCCTAGAGTTAAACTTGTAGAACTCTTACCTCTAGTGCAATGCTCTTCCAACTACTCCTTGTAGGAGAGCTTCAAGACCTCCAAGAAGCCTTCCAAAAGCTCCAAAGTCCTCTCCTCCAACTTCTTCTCCTTCTTCTCCTTGCCCTAGAGCTCCTCTAGAGAGAGAAAGTGAGAGAAAAGAGAGTGAGGGTGAGTGTGCTGTGAGAGAGGAGTGAAGGGAGAGCTTATTGTGTTGTAACAATAGCCAAAAAGCCCCTCTACTTCTTTTATTTCGCAGCTCACAACCGGACCATCCCATACCTGGTATGGGGAAATGCACGGTATGGGGTGCTACAGTGGCAGAAACCCGAGAGCAGCTTCCCTCGGTTTCGCAGCATCTATACCGGTATGGGGCGACCTGTACCGGTATGGGCCAAAGAAAACTATCAAACCCGAGAGCTCTTGGACACACATGTACACCCGGCCGCACTATGGGCCATAAACTTATCAAACCCGAGGGCTCTTCCCTTCTCGGGTGTGATACATACGCATGCATACACCGTGGGCACTGCATGGGCCATAAAACTGTCAAACCCGAGAGCTCTCCTCCTCTCGGGTGTGATGGCTATACCGTACACTGGCCGTACTGCATGGGTGCCTGCACTTGTGTTTTTCGTGTTTCGACTCTACTTCGCGCCGAACAACGCCAAAACCCTTTTAACTCTTTTAGATTATCTTCTAACCTTTCCAAGAAGTTTGGAATGGCAATTGGAACATGTCCAACTATTTTGTTTTCGTACTTTAGTCAATTTGGCCAAAGTCCGATCTTATCGTCGAATTTTCGATATGCTACATTCTCCACCCCTTAAAATTAGTTTCATCCGCGAAACTTAACGCATACCTTAGCTTGTCGATTCGAACAAGTGAGGGTACTCCTTCCTCATTGTGTCCTCAAGTTCCCAAGTGGCTTCACGCACCGCATGATTGCTCCACTGGACCTTGACGTAGGAAATCTTGCGATTCCTAAGCTTCTTTTCGCCTTTCCCAAGAATACAAACCGGGTACTCTTCATAGGTCATGTCCTCGTTTAATTCCACCGGTTCATACTCCAATGCATGAGCCGAATGGTGGATATACTTGCGAAGGTTTGAAACGTGAAACACATTGTGCACTCCCGCAAGTCTCGGTGGTAATGCCAACTTGTATACCGCACCGATCCGCTCCAATATCTCAAAAGGTCCGATATATCGGGGACTTAGCTTCCCCCGAACTCCAAACCTTTTTATGCCGCGCATAGGTGATACTTTCAAAAACACGCGGTCTCCAACCGCAAACTCTAGATCCTTTCTCCGCTTATCGGCATAACTCTTTTGCCGAGATTGCGCCGTCGTGAGTCTTTGTCGGGCTAGGCGGACCTTCTCCTCCGCCTCCCGCACAACATCGGGGCCCAGAGTCGCTCTCTCGCCCACGTCGCTCCAATGAATTGGAGAACGACACTTCTTACCATAAAGGGCCTCGAATGGCGCCATCGCAATACTCTCCTGATAGCTATTGTTATATGCGAACTCCGCCATTGGTAGGAAATCGTGCCATCCGCCCTTATAGTCGAGTACACACGCCCGAAGCATATCCTCAAGTATATGAATAGTCCTCTCCGATTGACCGTCACTTTGAGGATGAAATGCCGTACTAAAATTGAGCCGTGTACCCAAAGCATCTTGCAAGCTCTTCCAAAAATGAGAAGTGAACCTCGGGTCTCGATCCGATACAATTGACACCGGAACCCCGTGTAACCTCACGACCTCGTCGAGATACACTTGAGCTAGCTTGTCTCCCGACCAAGTAGTGTGGATCGGCAAAAAATGAGCCGATTTTGTCAACCGGTCCACAACTACCCAAATCGCGTCGTGCCCGCCTTGTGACCTAGGCAAACCCGTCACAAAGTCCATAGTAATGTCTTCCCACTTCCACACAGGTATTGGTAGACTTTGCAATTTCCCCACTGGAAAGCGACGCTCCGCTTTTACCTGTTGGCACGTGAGACATTGTGCCACAAACTCTCCAATGTCCCTTTTCATACCCGGCCACCAATAATGGAGTTTCAAGTCTTGGTACATCTTGGTGCCGCCCGGGTGAATGCTATAGGGGGATTGGTGTGCTTCTTGCATAATTGCCCTCCGAAGATCATCGTCCTTGGGCACACACCAACGGTTTCGATACCGTAGTGTTCCGTCGGTCCCAATGCCAAAATCTTTGGCACTACCGCTCTCTACTTCGCCCCGCACCTTTTGGAGATAAGGATCGGAAACTTGCAATTCCTTTATCCTCTCCAACAAAGTGGGTTGCACGATCAACATAGCAACTGTTGCCGGCACTCCCGGCGCCACCACTTCAAGCCCTAACCGCCGCATCTCCTTGTGCAATGCAAAGTTGAGGTGTAATCGCCGTCGCCAAATTCTCCGCCGACTTTCTACTCAAAGCGTCGGCCACGACATTTGCTTTCCCGGGGTGATATAGAATAGTAACATCATAGTCTTTAAGCAATTCTAACCACCGCCGTTATCGCATATTCAACTCTTTCTGGGTGAACAAATACTTGAGACTCTTATGATCCGTGTAAATCTCACAATGTTCCCCGTACAAGTAATGCCTCCAAAGCTTTAGCGCGAAAATGACCGCCGCTAACTCCAAGTCGTGAATCGGGTAGTTCTTCTCATATGTCTTTAATTGGCGCGAAGCATAAGCGATAACTCGGCCATTTTGCATCAGAACGCACCCAAGACCAACGTAAGAAGCATCACTGTACACGACATAACTCTCCCCCGGCGTCGGCAAAGCAAGCACCGAGTCGTCGTCAATCTTTTCTTAAGCTCCTCAAAGCTTCGCTCACATTCGGGGCTCCAAACATACTTCACCCCTTTGTGCGTAAGGCGCGTTAGTGGAGTTGTTATTTTAGCGAACCCCTCCACGAACCGCCGGTAGTAGCCCGCAAGCCCCAAAAAGCTCCGAATTTCCGTTGCATTTGTCGGGCGAGGCCAATCCTTAATTGCCTCAACTTTCTTTGGGTCCACAGAGACGCCGCCTCCAGATATAACGTGACCCAAGAAAGTAACCTCCGGTAGCCAAAACTCACATTTCTTCAATTTGGCATAAAGCTTCTCTCGCCGGAGTGTCTCCAACACGATTCTCAAGTGCTCCTCGTGTTCTTCCTCGGTCCGAGAATATACCAATACGTCGTCAATGAATACCACGACGCACCGGTCCAATAGCGGACGGAAGACTCTATTCATTAAGTCCATAAATGCCGCCAGGGCATTAGTAAGCCCGAAAGGCATAACCGTGAACTCATAATGGCCATACCGCGTACGGTACGCCGTTTTGTGCACATCCTTGGGCCGTATCTTCAACTGATGATACCCCGATTGAAGGTCAATTTTCGAATAAACCCTTGACCCTTGCAACTGATCGAATAAATCGTCAATCCTCGGCAACGGGTACTTGTTCTTGATTGTGACCTTGTTCAACTCGCGATAGTCAACGCAAAGTCGAAGTGTGCCGTCCTTCTTTTTCACAAACAGCACCGGAGCTCCCCACGGAGACATGCTCGGCCGCACAAAGCCTTTATCGAGCAAGTCTTGCAGTTGGGCTTTAAGTTCCTTAAGCTCCACCGGTGCCATTCTATACGGAGCCTTCGAGATTGGCGCCGCCCGGGACCAAGTCAATGACAAACTCAACTTCCCGGTCCCGGTGGCAATCCCGGTAACTCCGCCGGAAACACATCCGGGTACTCGCATACCACCCGAATGCTACTCAATTCCGGGTGCTCCCTTTGGGTGTCCACGATGGTCGCTAACTAAGCCTTGCAACCACCCTTGATCATCCTCTTCGCCCTCACCGACGATATGGTCGCCGCAAAACGTGCGCCCTTACACGCTTGGTAGACCATTTCTTCTCGTCCGTGTTCACGAAATGTGATAACCTTCCTCTCACAATCGATGACGGCGTAGTACTTAGAGAGCCAGTTGATCCCTAAGACCACGTCGAAGCCCGATAACCGCTCGACCACTAGGAGATTGATTGGCATAATCCAATCCCCAATTTGCACTGGGCAATTTTCGCACTCCTCATCCACAGCAAAAGAGTGCTCGATAGAGTTGACCCACCAATGGTCATCATGACGCCCTATCTCTACCCCATGAGCCTCGGCGAATGATGCACGTATGAATGAATGAGATGCACCCGTATCAAATAATGCTTTAGCTCGAGTGCCTTGGATCAGAATAATACCTGCCACCACATCATCTGGAACTGGTGCTGGAGTCGACTGCTCCTCCACCTGCGTGGCAAAAACCCGCCCACTAGGTGCTCGAGGTGCCTCCTGCTGACGAGGTGCTGATGATCGTCTCAGCGTACATAGCGGGTGGCGTCCCGCCAACCGTCGCGGGAGTGTACTGCATCGAAGCCGCCGAAGGCGCAGGAGATGAGCCGCCCGGACACTCGCGACAAATGTGGCCCGCCCGGCCACACCGAAAACATCGCCCTCCCGCCGAGGGCAAGTAATAACTCGGTGGCTCCCGCCGCAAATAACACACGGGTAGGAGGTCTGACTCTGAGTCTGACTCCGACTGCCGCGCCACTGTGACCGCTGAGGTCGAGGGGGCCGCTTAGAGCTCGATTGCCCCGCAGACCCACTCGATGCCCGCTTCTTGGACTTCTCCCTGTCCTTGTCCCTCTCAAAAGCCTCGCGCTCCTCTCGCGCTATAGCATTGCCGCGCTCCACCCAAAGTGCGCGGTCCGTAACCTCTCCATAGGTCGTCGGAAAGAATCAATGTCTTAAAAATATCCGGCCTCAACCCACGCCCGAACTTCTTCGCCGGTCCCCGTCGCCGTGGACCAAGCTCGCACGCAATGAATCATGTGCGTGAACTCCTCTTGTATTCGCGCACCGTGCGACTCCCCGTCTTAGCTTGCGGAAATCCTCCTCGATCTTTCTTTTATCGCTTTCGGAAAATACTCCATCAATAGCATCTCCGAAACGTCTCCCAAGCCATGGTGGTATCGTTCAAAGAACGATCCTCTTTCACTTGCCTCCACCAAAGGCGCGCCGACCCTCGAAGCAATGGGCCGCCAAATGCACCTTGTCCCGCTCGAGGGTATAGAAGTCCTCGAACAAGGATTGCAGAGCGATCAACCACGTCTCGTCCATCCACGGGTCCGTGTCGTCCCCGTTGAAGGTTGGTGGCTTTAACCGCTTGAAAGCCGTCAACACCGCTACCGCCCGTTCCCGCTCCGCCTCGGGGGTGTCGTGATCCGAAGCCGACGAACCCGAAGCTGGCAGTGGTACAACTGTCACTGGTACCGCTGCCGCCACAGGAGGTGGTGCCGCAGGCTCAACAGGTGGCGTCGGGTCCCGAGGTACAGGCGCCGCCGCCGTCCGGGCCACCAAGTCGTGGAGCCTACTAAGCCGCTCCGCCGTCGCTTCATAGCTCCGCCAACGCCGCCACTTGGGCTTGCAGCTCGCGTACTTCGCCAGATTCCGACTGCTCGGGCACCTCAGGAGGTGGTGCCGCAGTGGATCGCGTCTTAGGAGGGCGTCCCCGTGGTGCCATCACGTCCTGAAACGTAGCACACACATTAATACTCAATGCACGTGACTCCTACACGTTCCAAAATAACTACCCAATTAAGCGAAAGCAAATAAGTAAATTATTTCCCACTCTAGGTGTCATGTGGTCGGCCGCCCCACAAGGATCCTTAAGCAGAAAATAAATACTTGAATTCATCTCTAATTCCTTCTAGAGAAGTCTTAATGTCAACCCAATCCACTAGCTTTCGCGTTTACCAAATCCACGTTAAACGCTTCCTAAGTCCCTAAGGTCTCCAATCCTAAGGTTCCTAAGTCAATCCTAGACCTTTGCTTACTTCCGTTTAGGCTCTGATAAGATCGGACTTTGGCCAAATTGACTGAAGTACGAAAACAAAATAGTTGGACATGTTCCAATTGCCATTCCAAACTTCTTGGAAAGGTTAGAAGATAATCTAAAAGAGTTAAAAGGGTTTTGGCGTTGTTCGGCGCGAAGTAGAGTCGAAACAGCGCGAAAAACACAAGTCTGGAGCACCCATACCGGTACAGCCCTGGTGTCTGTACCGGTATAGCCATCACACCCGAGAGGAGGAGAGCTCTCGGGTTTGACAGTTTTATGGCCCATACCGGTACAGCCCTGGTGTCTGTACCGGTATAGCCATCACACCCGAGAAGGGAAGAGCCCTCGGGTTTGATAACTTTATGGCCCATACCGGTACAGCCCGGGTGTCTGTACCGGTATAGCCATCGCACCCGAGAAGGGGAGAGCTCTCGGGTTTGATAGTTTTCTTTGGCACATACCGGTACAGGTCGCCCCATACCGGTATAGATGCTGCGAAACCGGGGGAAGCTGCTCTCGGGTTTCTGCCACTGTAGCACCCCATACCGATACAGATTTCCCCCATACCGGTATGGGATGGTCTGACAGCAGTTTGTGAACTGCGCGAAATAAAAGAAGTAGAGGGGCTTTTTGGCTATTGTTACAACACAATAAGCTCTCCCTTCACTCCTCTCTCACAGCACACTCACCCTCACTCTCTTTTCTCTCACTTTCTCTCTCTAGAGGAGCTCTAGGGCAAGGAGAAGAAGGAGAAGAAGTTGGAGGAGAGAACTTTGGAGCTTTTGGAAGGCTTCTTGGAGGTCTTGAAGCTCTCCTACAAGGAGTAGTTGGAAGAGCATTGCACTAGAGGTAAGAGTTCTACAAGTTTAACTCTAGGGTTTAGGTTTTCTCCTAAGTTTTGGAGTTTCTAGCTTCTTACTAGTGTAAGAGGACTTGTTTGGCCATGAACTCCATGAAAACCCCATTTGAGCTCATGTGCTCTAATGGTGATTTCTTAGGGTTTGTTGTAAACCCCAAATAGATGGTTCTAATGGGTCAAGGATGGTTTTAGAGAGCTTCTAGGTTGATCTAAAGCTATATTTTGCTTGTGAATGAGATCAAAACCCTAGGTTTGACATAGGGCATTGTTGGAGCACCCAAATTTGGGGCTTTTGAACATAGGGGTTCTTGGGTCAAATTGACCTTGTAGAAACCTAATTGGGGGTATTCCCGACGCGTGGGACAACTCCGTTTAATTAAACGAAAATCCGATATAGGGGCTACTATGTAAAATGGCCTGATTAGGTTCACTTTTAAACTGCAGGTTTTTACCTAGGCCCCGGTAGGTCGTGAAACTTCTTGGGCATCCTCACAAAATTCTTTTAAGGTGGGGGGTGCATTCCGGAATCATCGAATTTCCTTCTATGTCCGTTTTCATCTTTTGAGCATATCGTATGTATAGTATATTCATGCATGATAGGGTAGAGGTTAATTATGCTATGGTTGAACTTCAATTATTGTTCTAGTATGAAAATGAACTTAGAAATTGTAATGGAACCATAGAGGTAAACGAACTAGAACCCTATTGTGTGAATATGACAATGGAATGTGAACTTAGCAAACAATGGTGAACTTGACATAGGGATGAGATTGGCATTGATATGACCTTAGTTAAACATATTTTAACTTAGTGACATTATGGCAAGAATGATATACATGATTAGGTAGAAAACCTAACATTGACAATGGCATGGTAACTAGTGGCTATGAATCCTCAATGTGAGGATTAGATCGATACTCTTGACAAGTCTTGGCTTGAGGGAGGTCGCTCCTCCTCAAGCGGTGAGTTCCGGAACAGTCACCTAGGGGATTGTGGCCCCGACGGACGGTCCCTCAGGTCTTGCAGGCTTAGAGCCTCCCCGTTCAGAGAGGGATTTTGGGTCTTGAGTTTGTTGGGGTTAACTATGTTAACCGGCAAGATTGGGTAATGAGCCAAGTAAAGTAAAGTAAAGTAAAGTATGGTAAAGAGCATGCATGCAAACATATTCAAATTCGATTATCTATCTATCTGACTCTTTCTTGTAGGCATAGTATTAGCATCTATATAGTTTGGTTACTAGTTCATTTTCGTTGAAATACTTATGCCTGGATAGACCTAGCGGGTAAGTCGGCGGGCTCTGCTGTTTGAGCCCACTGGGAACTTCGTTGTAGTTCTCACACCACTAACCCCACAGGTCCTAGCACGAGCGGGGCAGCGGAGGGCCGGGGCAAGGGGTTAGCGCCATAGCTAGTGGCCACCGGAGTTTGCATATAGTCATTTCCTTTTTTGTTATACTTGTATCAACTTTACTTTGTTGAACTATAGATGTCAAGTTGTAAACATTCAAGTAAATTTTGGGAGATGACAATGTAAGAAGAAATGATGTATCGAATGCTTAAAGAATGTAATAGATTAGTTTACTTGTATTTGGTTCAAATGTAATCAAGTTCATGTATGGTTTATATTCTAGCTTAGTGCTTACTCTTCCGCTGTGTTGTTGTTGCTTACCTTCGTGTAAGCCTTGTATAATTGAAATTCTCTTTGATTGTCAAATTACACTTGTTGTTAGAGCCTTGGGCGGGCAGGGGAGGCCCTGTCCGTTCGGCGTCTGTTGACGTGGCCCGAACCCGACCAAATAGGCGGGTGGCGGGGCGTGACAGATAAAGTGGTATCAGAGCCAATTACCAGCCGGAAGTGTGAGATGAGTCTCGGCTAAGCCAGGGTCTGGATGACGGGCTAGCGAGACGAGTCTCACATCGCCTGGTACTTGTGAGTCTGAGCCTGACGAGGACGTCAGGGCTTAAAGGAGGGGAGAATGTGAGACCCCAGATAGTCCTATATATGAGATATAATAGGGCTAAACTCTTAACCCGGCTTAAGCATTTTGGGTGGTGGCAAGGCCCAAGAGGTTAAGAGAGTTAAGCGTGCTAGGACGGGAGTAGTCCTAGGATGGGTGACCCCCTGGTAAGTTGGGGCGTTACAGGGACAAGGTACATTTGGCGGCCCATTGTTTCGAGGGGTCGGCTCGCCTTTGGTGGAGACAGGTGAAAGAGGATCGTTCTTTGAACGATACTACCATGGCGTGGGAGACGTTTCGGGAGATGCTATTGATGGAGTATTTCCCCGAAAGCGATAAAAGAAAGATCGAGGAGGACTTCCGCAAGCTAAGGCAGGGGAGTCACACAGTGCGCGAGTACAAGAGAGAATTCACGCACATGATCCATTGCGTGCCGAGCTTGGTCCACGGCGACGGGGACCGGGCGAAGAAATTCGGGCGTGGGTTGAGGCCGGATATTTTTAAGACAGTTGATTCTTTCCTGCTGACGACCTATGGAGAGGTTTTGGACCGCGCACTTTGGGTGGAGCGCGGCAATGCTATTGCGCGAGAGGAGCGCGAGGCTTTTGAGAGAGACAAGGACAGGGAGAAGTCCAAGAAACGGGCATCGAGTGGGTCCGCGGGGCAGTCGAGCTCTAAGCGGCCCCCTCGACCTCAGCGGCCACAGTGGTGCGGCAGTCGGAGTCAGACTCAGAGTCAGACCTCCTACCCGTGTGTTATCTGCGGCGGGAACCACCGAGTTGTTACTTGCCCTCAGCGGGAGGGGCAATGCTTTCGGTGTGGCCAGGCGGGCCACATTAGTCGCGAGTGTCCGAGCAGCTCATCTCCTGCACCTTCAGCAGCTTCAGTACAGTACACTCCGCGACAGTTGGCGGGACTGCCACCCGCTATGTCTGCTGGACGATCGTCAGCACCACGTCAGCAGGAGGCACCTCGAGCACCTAGTGGGCGGGTTTTTGCCACTCATCGACTCCGGCGACTCAGACTGGGCAGATGATGTGGTGGCAGGTATTATTCTGATCCAAGGCACTCGAGCTAAAGCTTTATTTGATACAGGTGCATCTAATTCATTCATACGTGCATCATTCGCCAAAGCTCATGGGGTAGAGATAGGGCGTCATGATGACCATTGGTGGGTCAACTCTATCGAGCACTCTTTTGCTGTGGATGAGGAGTGCGAAAATTGCCCAGTACAAATTAGAGATTGGATTATGCCAATCGATCTCCTAGTGGTCGAGCGGTTATCGGGCTTCGACGTGGTCTTAGGGATCAACTGGCTCTCTAAGTACTACGCCGTTATCGATTGTGAGAGGAAGGTTATCACATTTCGTGAACCTGGACAAGAAGAAATGGTCTACCAAGTGTGTAAGGGTGCACGTTTTGCGGCGACCATATCGTCGGTGAGGGCGAAAAGGATGATCAAGGGTGGTTGCAAGGCTTATTTAGCGACCATCGTGGATACCCAAAGCGAGCACCCGGAATTGAGTAGCATTCGGGTGGTATGCGAGTACCGGATGTGTTTCCGTGAGTTACCGGGATTGCCACCGGACCGGGAAGTTGAGTTTGTCATTGACTTAGTCCCGGGCGCGCCAATCTCGAAGGCTCCGTATAGAATGGCACCGGTGGAGCTTAAGGAACTTAAAGCCCAGCTGCAAGACTTGCTCGATAAAGGCTTTGTGCGGCCGAGCGTGTCTCCGTGGGGAGCTCCGGTGCTGTTTGTGAAAAAGAAGGACGGCACACTTCGACTTTGCGTTGACTATCGCGAGTTGAACAAGGTCACAATCAAGAACAAGTACCCGTTGCTGAGGATTGACGATTTATTCGATCAGTTGCAAGGGTCAAGGGTTTATTCGAAGATTGACCTTCAATCGGGGTATCATCAGTTGAAGATACGGCCCAAGGATGTGCACAAAACGGCGTACCGTACGCGGTATGGTCATTATGAGTTTACGGTTATGCCTTTCGGGCTTATTAATGCCCCGGCGGCATTTATGGACTTAATGAATAGAGTCTTCCGTCCGCTATTGGACCGGTGCGTCGTGGTATTCATTGACGACGCATTGGTATATTCTCGGACCGAGGAAGAACACGAGGAGCACTTGAGAATCGTGTTGGAGACACTCCGACGAGAGAAGCTTTATGCCAAATTGAAGAAATGTGAGTTTTGGCTATCGGAGGTTACTTTCTTGGGTCACGTTATATCTGGAGGCGGCGTCTCGTGGACCCAAAGATAGTTGAGGCAATTAAGGATTGGCCTCGCCCGACTAGTGCAACGGAGGTTCGGAGCTTTTTGGGGCTTGCGGGCTACTACCGGCGGTTCGTGGAGGGGTTCGCCAAGATAACAACTCCACTAACGCGCCTTACGCACAAAAGGGTGAAGTATGTTTGGAGCCCCGAATGTGAGCGAAGCTTTGAGGAGCTTAAGAAAAGATTGACGACGACTCGGTGCTTGCTTTGCCGACGCGGGAGAGTTATGTCGTGTACAGTGATGTTTCTTATGTTGGTCTCGGGTGCGTTCTGATGCAAAATGGCCGAGTTATCGCTTATGTTTCGCGCCAGTTAAAGACATATGAGAAGAACTACCCGATTCACGACTTGGAGTTAGCGGCGGTCATTTTCGCGCTAAAGCTTTGGAGACATTACTTGTACGGGGAACATTGTGAGATTTACACGGATCATAAGAGTCTCAAATATTTGTTCACCCAGAAAGAGTTGAATATGCGACAACGGCGGTGGTTAGAATTGCTTAAAGACTATGATGTTACCATTCTATATCACCCCGGAAAAGCAAATGTCGTGGCCGATGCTTTGAGTAGAAAGTCGGCGGAGAATTTGGCGACGGCGATTACACCTCAACCTGCATTGCACAAGGAGATGCAGCGGTTAGGACTTGAAGTGGTGGCGCCGGGAGTGCCGGCAACAATTGCTATGTTGATTGTGCAACCCACATTGTTGGAGAAGATAAAGGAATTACAAGTTTCCGATCCTTATCTCCAAAAGGTGCGGGGCGATGTAGAGAGCGGTAGCGCCGAGGATTTTGGCGTTGGGACCGACGGAACACTACGGTATCGAAACCGTTGGTGTGTGCCCAAGGACGATGATCTGCGGAGGGCGATTATGCTAGAAGCACACCAATCACCCTATAGCATTCACCCGGGCGGCACCAAGATGTATCAAAACTTGAAACTCCATTATTGGTGGCCGGGTATAAAAAGGGACAATGGAGAGTTTGTGGCACAATATCTCACGTGCCAACAAGTAAAAGCGGAGCGTCGTTTTCCAGCGGGGAAATTGCAAAGTCTACCAATACCCGTGTGGAAGTGGGAAGACATTGCTATGGACTTTGTGACGGGTTTGCCTAGGTCACAAGGCGGGCACGACGCGATTTGGGTAGTTGTGGACCGGTTGACAAAATCGGCTCACTTTTTGCCGATCCACACTACTTGGTCGGGAGACAAGCTAGCTCAAGTGTATCTCGACGAGGTTGTGAGGTTACACGGGGTTCCGGTGTCAATTGTATCGGATCGGGACCCGAAGTTCACCTCTCATTTTTGGAAGAGCTTGCAAGATGCTTTGGGTATACGGCTCAATTTTAGCACGGCATTTCATCCTAAAAGTGACGGTCAATCGGAGAGGACTATTCAGATACTTGAGGATATGCTTCGGGCTTGTGTACTCGACTATAAGGGCGGATGGCACGATTTTCTATCAATGGCGGAGTTCGCATATAACAATAGCTATCAAGAGAGTATTGCGATGGCGCCATTCGAGGCCCTTTATGGTAAGAAGTGTCGTTCTCCAATTCATTGGAGCGACGTGGGCAAGAGAACGGCACTTGGCCCCGATGTTGTGCGGGAGGCGGAGGAAAAAGTCCGCCTAGCCCGACAAAGACTCACGACGGCGCAATCTCGGCAAAAGAGTTATGCCGATAAGCGGAGAAAGGATCTAGAGTTTGCGGTTGGAGACCGCGTATTTTTGAAAGTGTCACCTATGCGCGGCATAAAAAGGTTTGGAGTTCGGGGGAAGCTAAGTCCCCGATATATCGGACCTTTTGAGGTATTGGAGCGGATCGGTGCGGTAGCATACAAGTTGGCATTGCCACCGAGACTTGCGGGAGTGCACAATGTGTTTCACGTTTCAAATCTTCGCAAGTACATTCGCTCATGCATTGGAGTATGAACCGGTGGAGTTAAACGAGGACCTGACCTATGAAGAGTACCCGGTTTGTATTCTTGGGAAAGGAGAAAAGAAACTTAGGAATCGCAAGATTTCTTACGTCAAGGTCCAGTGGAGCAATCATGCAGTGCGTAAAGCCACTTGGGAGCTTGAGGACGCAATGAGGAAAGAGTACCCTCACTTGTTCGAGTCGACAAGCTAAGGTATGCGTTAAGTTTCGCGGACGAAACTAATTTTAAGGGGTGGAGAATGTAGCATATCGAAAATTCGACAATAAGCTCGGGCTTTGGCAAAATTGACTAAAGTGCGAAAATAAAATAGTTGGACATGTTCCAATTGCCATTCCAAACTTCTTGGAAAGGTTAGAAGGTGAGCTAAAAGAGTTAAAAGGGTTTTGGCGTTGTTCGGCGCGAAGTCGAGTCGAAACGACGCGAAAAACACAAGTCTGGGCACTTTGTACCGGTACGAGCAAAGTTCTTTGTCGTATAGCAACTTTGACCGAGAGGAGAGTTCTCGGGTTTGTGAGGTTTTTGGTGTTTATACCGGTACAAGCCATTTTATACCGGTACAAATGCTGCGAAACCGAGAGGCAGCTCTCGGGTTTGCCTCTGGAGCATTTTATACCGGTACAAGACTGGATTTGTACCCGTACAAATGCTGCGAAACCGAGGGGCAGCTCTTGGGTTTGTCTCTGGAGTATTTTATACCGATACAAGGCCGGCCTTGTACCGGTACAAAAGGGGACTGACAGCAGTTTGTGAACTGCGCGAAATAAAAGAAGTTGAGGGGCTTTTTGGCTATTGTTACAACACAATAAGCTTTCCCACACCCCTCTCTCACAGCACACTCACCACTCTCCCTTTTCTCTCTTTTGTTCTCTTTCTCTCTCTAGAAAAACCCTAGGGTTGGGTGGAGAAGGAGAAGGAGAAGGAGAAGGAGAAGAAGGTGACCTTGGAGCTTTTGGGAGGACTTTGAAGCTCTCCTACACCAAGGGCTTGGAGAAGCTTTGCACTAGAGGTAAGATCTCACAAGTAAACTTCTAGGGTTTTGGTTTTCTCTAAGTTTTGGAGTTTTCTAGCTTGTTGCTAGTACTAGAGGACTTGTATGGCTAAGAACACCATGAAAGCTCCATGAGAGCTCAAGTGCACTCATGGTGATTTCTTAGGGTTTGTAGTAAACCCCAAATAGATGGTTCTAATGGGTCAATGATGGTTTTAGAGAGCTTCTAGGTTGATCTAAAGCTATGTTTTGCTTGTGAATGAGATCAAAACCCTAGGTTTGGTATAGGGCAATGTTGGAGCACCCAAAATTGGGGCTTTTGAACATAGGGGTTCTTGGGTCAAATTGACCTTGTAGAAACCTAATTGGGGGTATTCTGACGTGTGGGACAACTCCGTTTAATTAAACGAAAATCCGATATAGGGGCTACTATGTAAAATGGCCTGATTAGGTTCACTTTTAAACTGCAGGTTTTTACCTAGACCTCGGTTGGTCGTGAAACTTCTTGGGCATCCTCACAAAATTATTTTAAGGTGGGGGGTGCATTCCGGAATCATCGAATTCCCTTCTATATCTATTTCACCTTTTTGAGCATCTTATGTGTATAGTAAATTCATACATGATAGGGTAGTTGGAATATATGCAATTGGTTGAACCTCAATTCATGTTCTAGAGTGTAATGAACTTGAAAGTTGAAATGGAACCATAGAGGCATGAGAATTAGAACCCTACTTGTGTGAATATAGAATGGACTTGATCTTAGTCAACAAAGGTGATATTGAACATAGAGACAAGATTGGTATTGAGATAACCATAGTTAAACATTGTTTTACCTTAGTGGCATTATGGCAAGAATGATATACATGATTAGGTAGAAAACCTATCATTGACAATGGCATGGTAACTAGTGGCTATGAATCCTCAATGTGAGGATTAGATCGATACTCTTGACAAGTCTTGGCTTGAGGAGGTCGCTCCTCCTCAAGCGGTGAGTTCCGGAACAGTCACCTAGGGGATCGTGGCCCCGACGGACGGTCCCTCGGGTCTTGTAGGCTTAGAGCCTCCCCGTTCAGTGAGGAATTTTGGGTCTTGAGTTTGTTGGGGTTAACTATGTTAAGCAAGAGATTGGGTAACGAGCCAAGTAAAGTAAAGTAAGGTATGGTAAAGAGCATGCATGCAAACATATTCAAAGTCGATTATCTATCTATCTGACTCTTTCTTGCAGGCATAGTATTAGCTTATATAGTTTGGTTACTATTTCATTTCCGTTGAAATACTTATGCCTGGATAGACCTAGTGGGTAAGTCGGCGGGGTCGGTTGCCGAGCCCACTGGGAACTTCGTTGTAGTTCTCACACCACTAACCCCACAGGTCCTAGCACGAGCGGGCGGCGGAGGGGCAGGGCAAGGGGTTAGCACCATAGCTAGTGGCCACCGGAGTTTGCATCTAGTCATTTCCTTTTTGGTTATACTTGTATCAACTTTATTTTGTTGAACTATAGATGGCAAGTTGTAAACAATTCAAGTAATTTTTGGGAGATGACAAGTGTAAATGAAATGATGTATTGAATGCTAAAAGAATGTAATAGATTAGTTTACTTGTATTTGGTTCAAAATGTAATCAAGTTCATGTATGGTTTATATTCTAGCTTAGAGCTTACTTTTCTGCTGTGTTGTTGCTTACCTTCGTGTAAGCCTTGTATAATTGAAATTCTCTTTGATTGTTAAATTATACTTGTTGTTAGAGCCTTGGGCGACGAGGGAGGCCCTGTCCGTTCGGCGTCTGTTGACGTGGCCCGAACCCGACCAAATAGGCGGGTAGCGGGGCGTGACACTACCACATGAATAAGTGTACATCTCTAAAAGAGTAATCATAGTTACGTTTTAATTGAGGTGCTTGGTGGATTTTCTAGTTTATTGAATGATATAAGGTGGAAGTTAAAAGATGCTTGAAGAGCCACTCCTTAAATTCGATATGTGCATAACTCAATTGGACTATATTCTTGTGCTTATTTCGGTTTATGGGATATACGTTAATCTTTATCTATGTAGATTTGAAATTTAAACTTGATACAACTGTTGTTTGGATCTCGAAAGATGTGCCTAAATTCACAATATATGAAGTTTAGTTTTTGATTGATGATTGGTTCAACATTTATGACATTTTTGAATTTTCTTGGATTAGTTTTTGTTATTTTATTTCATGTACTTAATGTTGGAAACTGATCTCTTATTTGAAAACTTTGAAAATTCATTGTTTTTTTTAAATTGCTTGCTGGGACCGGTCTCGGTTGGATGTCTGGACCGCACGCTCGCAGGGGGAGCAACCCTGTGTGACATCCGGACATTGCTAGCAATGTCCGGTCTCAGCTGGAGCGGGATGCCTATAAGCCAGCACGTCCGAGTTTTTGTTCAAAACACTCTTTTTCAAATTTTGGCTGCTCTTTCTCTCTCTAGAAACCCCTAGAGTGCATCATTTGGTCATTTTGCATCAACTTCTTTCAATCTTCTTCGGATTTTAAGTATGATTTGCACATTTTTCTCCTTTTGTGCTTATTTTTCTTAAAAACTAGGGTTTTTGGTTTTTATGGTGTTTGATCTTGTGTTTGCTGTTTTTAATCAGATTTGTTGCTTCAATCTTGCTTAAACATGCTTACATTTCATTTTTACATACTTTATTTCATGTTTTATCGTCAGATCTGTGCACATTTTGGATCAAACCCTAGGTTTTCATGTTTTTACTGTTCACAAAGGGATTTTTCGAATTTTTCTCTATTTTTGCTCATTTTTCATGCATATTGTTTTCATTAAATCTTTTCCTTATGGCTCTAGGATGCTCTAGATTAATTTTCCAATTTATGGCCAATTTTTCTTCAATTATGATATATTATGATCAATGTGTCTATCTTTGCATGTATGAACAGGAACTTTTTAAAATCATGTACTCCTCGCTACTAGTTCTTGTCTTTTTGATGGCAAGAGGAGGCCCTAGTGCTAAACGTAGACGCTCCTCCGCTCAACAACAGGAAGAACCTCCGGCCGAGGAAGTCGGTAGTGAATACAATCCTGCAGACGACTCAGATCGTGAGTCCCAGGAATGGGAATGGGAAACTGTTCTGGCTGAGGCTCTTTCAACGCAAGGTGAGCACGTGAAAGGAAAAGGAAAGTCTACAAGCAAAGGGAAAGAAAAGGCGACGGAACCGAAAAAAGGGAAGTCTAAAGAAAAAGGGAAAGGCAAGGAAAAAGTTCAGGAGCAACGATCTTCTGGACGACGTAAAAGGACAGGAGGTATTACCATTGGGGAGCCTCGATCCGCAGCTGAATCGCCTACTAGGGCACCTCGAGTTGATGTTGACCCTAAGCGTCTACGGTTATATTCATCAAAGCAATGTGTCGGAGAGCGACTTGTTGGGGTAGCAAACTTGATTAAGAGAGCTCCTGGATTTCAAGCTCTATTTGAGAATGGGAATTTACACGAGATTTGCGAATTTACTGAACGTACGGGATATGGACTTGAACTTGTCAGGGAATTTTACATGCGAGCAGGTCATTTAGTCGAGGCGGATGGGGGTCCGTTTGTTTTTACTACGTTAGTTCGCGGAGTTGAGATGTCGATAACTCCCGATACTATTGCGTCAGTACTCGAGATGGCAGCTCGGACTGATGGCGTGGATTATTTGAACGCTGGGTTTGATTCAGTTGGTGATTGGAGAAGAGTCTTGACTGCACTTTGTGTCCCGGGTGCTGAGAATAATGGGAATGCTATTCTGTCAAAGGATTTAAGGTTAGAATATCGATTCTTGAACTTTGTAGTTTGCTACAACATCATGCCACTAGCAAATACAAAGGTCATTCGCTGGGATCGAGTTCTATATATGTATCTGTTGGGACATCCAGCTTTAGTTCAAGAGCGGAACATCAACCTGAATGTTCCTTTTCTCATCTGGAAGAGAATGGCACGAGAGATTATAACAGCTAGTCAGAAGGATCGTCTACCATTTCCTTTACTGATTATGAGGATTCTTCGGCTACATGAGGTCAATGTGACATGTTCATCTTATGAGTATTCTCTCGGTCCGATCAGCAACACCACTATGGTTAAATCTCATGTTCAGCTCCACAGTCACTCTCCACCACGTGCTGAGGCCCCTGCTCCGCCTTCTCCACATGCTGCAGGTTCGATCAAGCCTCTATATCTTCGATATCGTGAGCAACAGCGCTTATCTGGGAAACTCGCAGAAATCAAGACAGATGTTGCTAAGCTTAACAAGAAGTATGGTCGTATCTCTCGCTTCTTGAGGCTTCTTTGTGAGAAGCTGGGTTGTGGAAGCTCCGAGATGCCACCTCCTGGCAGCGACTCTGAGTGATTTCTGGTGTTCTCTTTTTGTCGTTTTGGCGATTGAGTGACAAAAAGGGGGAGATGGATGAAGATGATGCTGGATGAAGATGATGATGATGCTGTTAATAGTTTAACTTTGAATAGTTTAACTTTTGATCCTAGATGTATTTTGATGACTTTACCTTGCTTTTAGTTTGTTTTTAGTTAGTTTACTTGATGCTTTGAACACTTGTACCTATGACTCTTTGCTTTGCTTTTCATGTTGAATGAAAATCTTGATGCTTGAATGTGTTTTGAGTTTTCTTTTGCAGGAACGTTCAAGACTTCAAGACTCCACTGTCTAAGTCATAGAATCTGTAATAGGTTGAGTTTGAACTTGTAATTTTGATTTCTTTGTTGGATCGATCATGCAGAGAGTTATCGTTTGGTGATTGCGATGATTCTCGTCTTTTATGCTTTTGAGGTATGCACGGGCTTGTATTATGTTTTGTCACGAAATCGCCAAAGGGGGAGATTGTTAAGGATTTTATAGGTTGGCGGATTTCGTGATCTTGTCGGAGTCTTGAAGAGATCAAGAGTATCAAGATGAAGTTGAGTGATCCAGGACTCGTCAGAGAAGCTCGGCACCTCAGGTATGTTTTAATGAACATTTATGGTGATTTATTATAAGAGTATAGTAGTTAGAAGACTTTAAAAAGCTTTAATCTGATAAATTTATGAAAAATTGATTTAAGTGCTCAATGTCCGGACATTCCCCATTATCCGGATCCCGTAAGCATGTTTGCTGCGGATTAACAATGTATGTCCGGATATCTTGCTATTGTCCGGATCCCGTGGGCTTTACTTTGCATATCCTGTATTAATGTCCGGACATCCTGCCTATGTCCGGTCTCAGTAAGCTGAGTTTTTCATGTTACGCAAAGTAAGACCGGACATTCACAGGCATTGTCCGGACATAGCCCATTACGAAAATATTGACGGAAGGAGGAATGGGACATTTTTTTTAAAAGGACATTGGATACAAAATATTTCCAAATTAGGTGATTTCAATCCTAATCTATCTCTAAGTCTTCTAACACTATAAATAGACCATGGGGGTACATTATCGGATATGCTCGAATTATTAGACTATAGATCCTCTTAAAACCCTAGAAACTCGTTTTAGAGCTTTATGATTCGATTCTTAAAGCGAGTTTTGTTTTGTTGATCGTCGAGTTGATTCTAGGTTTTTCTCTTTGAATACTCCTTCATGAATCAACTTGAGGATTGACTAAAAGGGTTCCCCCATAGTCTATGGTGCTTTAAGTGTTAAGATCACCATAAGTTTTTCTTCTTCAACTCCGGACGGAGGGTGGCGCGGGGATCGCGTGAGAAACCGAGGACTCGGTGGACGCTTTGAGGATTCGGAGCGTTGACGCGGCAAGGAGTTGCGGTGTGGTCGGTTGGAGGAGTTCAATCGATTGAGGACCGGCAAAGGAGATCCACGTCGAAGATTCGGTAAAATCGGGTAGGGTCGTGGGTGAATCGCCTTGTACTTGATTTGTTTCTTAGTGGATTTTTGCGTGATCGGTCTCGTGGGTGTTTCACTCCTTTTGGAGTTTTCCCACGTTAAAATCTTGATGTGTTGATTTTATTTTCCGCATTTACTTTAAAATCGCATCGAGATTTCTAATTAGCCATTGTGCACCTATTCACCCCCCTCTAGGTGTTAATTATCTTTTAGATCCTAGGGTTCCATAACCTACACTTATTGTGTTATAATTGATAGCATTTCCTTTATGCTTTTATTACAGTGTTTAATTATCGCATACTTACCCTCTTTTCTTTTAGGCCTCGTGGTGCAATGGTTCAGGTCAGTAATTGCCCACTGGGAACTATAAATTATAGTTCTCACGCCCTCTGTTTCTGTTAACTTTTCAGCGCCTTCCGCATCGGGGGAGGCTAGGGAGCGCGTAAAGGGTGTTGCCTCGGGATAGCGACTTTTGGGCGAGGGCTCGTGAATAGGTGGTCTGCCTTTCTCTTGTTTTATTTTCGAGAGGTGGAGAGTTGTACCATGTATAGTGAGACCACCATATTTTGTGGATATTGAGATAGTTGTTGTATCACCTTATGCTTCTATTTTATTGTTCAGTTTATTATCCTTCCTACTTGTTGTAGAACTAGTTGTATGTGGCTCTGATATTTTTAGATATAGCCTATTGTTGTTTTAATTCCGATGTATTTTAGTAGACACCTCATATGTGATGACATATGGCGGGTCCGGACACGCTGCAGGAAGGCTCTGCGGTCCCGAGGCGTGACAGAGCAGATGCTCCGACGATGGTTGAGGGCCCGAGCGTGATCGACTGATGAGCCGCCTCAACGAGTTCAGGAGGTGCAACCCGCGGATCTTCGACGGGGAGAATGTAGACCATTGGGTCGTGGAGAAATGGCTCATTCACATGGAAAAGCTGTTTCGAGATACTTTTGTTGAGGAGAGGGATCGAGTTTGGCTCGCCACACACCATTTGGACGGCGAGGCCTATCATTGGAGGACGGATATCTAGGAGAATCCCAACATCGACTTATCAGCTTTACCTTGGAAGAGGTTCAAGGAGCTTCTTCTCCAGCACTATTTCCCCGATAGTGTTCAAAGACAGATGGAGACGGATTTACGCAGCTTGCGCCAGGGGGAGCGAACAGTGGCAGAGTACGAGAGGGAGTTCACTAGACTTCTTTACTGTGTGCCGTTCATCGTGCGGGACGACGAGGATAAGGCCCGAATTTTTGAGAGTGGACTCCGGCCATCCATTTATAGGTTTGTGCAGTCATCTAACTTGCAAACCTATCGAGAGGTAGTGAATCGCGCTCTCATAGTGGAGCGGGGCGCGATGGTTGTGAAGGAGCGGCAGGAAGGCTTGGATCGGGGCAAGGGCAAAAGGCCCGTAGCCGAGGGTGCGAGTCAGACGCACTCGAGGAAGCCGCCGAAGCACCCCAGGAGCCAGTCTTGAGGACGTGGTACACCACCCCAGCGTCGAGGATCAGATCGTCGACCGGCACCACGCTGCGTGATTTGTAGCGGCCCCGACGACCCCAGCGGTGCCGCGGGGGTCGGGGTAGGTGCTTCTCTTGTGGCCAGGAGGGCCACTTTCAGTCGGATTGCCCGAGGGGATCAGTTCCAGCGCCATCGACGGCATCGGCACCAGCATCACCAGGTTCCAGCTAGGGGACGCCTACCGCTTCCTCCCAGGACAGGAGGTCGCCAGTGCAGAGGCAGAGCGAGGGGTCACGACAGGCCCCGAGTGGGCGTATGTATGCCCGGACTAAGGCGACGACGGCGTGAGGATGTCGTTGCAGGTATCATTTTACTTTATGGCATTCGAGTACGTACTTTATTTGATACCGGTGCATCGCATAGACTTTTTGTGCGACCGAGTGTGTCACCTTGGGGAGCACCGGTTCTTTTTGTGAAGAAGAAGGACGGATCACTTCGCTTATGCGTGGACTATCATGAACTTAATAAGGTCACGATTAAGAATAAGTATCCATTACCGAGAATCGATGATCTGTTTGATCAGCTTCAGGGGTCTAGTGTGTATTCCAAGATCGACTTGCAGTCGGGATACCACCAGTTGAAGATCAAGCCTGAGGATGTGTCGAAGACGGCTTTTAGGACACGGTATGGACATTATGAGTTCACTGTGATGCCGTTCAGGCTTACTAATGCCCCGGCAGCTTTTATGGATTTGATGAATTGTGTCTTCAAGCCATACTTGGATAGATTCGTCGTGGTGTTCATCGACGACATTTTTGGTTTATTTCCGAAGTGATGCTGATCACGAGGAACACTTGAGACTTGTACTTCAAATGCATCGGGAAAGAAAACTTTTCGTTAGATTGAAGAAGTGCGAGTTTTGGCTTAGAGAGGTGGTTTTCTTGGGACATTTGATTTCGGGATCAGGTATAGCCGTGGATCCTAGGAAAATTAAAGCCATCAGGGATTGGCCAAGACCGACGAGTGTTACCGAGATACGGAGTTTTATCGGTTTGGCCGGCTACTATCGGAGGTTTGTTGAGGGATTTGCTAAGTTATCTATTCCCCTCACGAGACTCACGCATAAAGGCACCAAGTTAATTTGGAATGATGCGTGCGAGAGAAGCTTCCAAGAGTTGAAGCAGCGTTTGACGACCGCCCCAATCCTAGCCTTGCCAGTTGCTGGAGCAGGGTATGTGATTTATAATGATGCTTCTTTTAATAGATTGGGTTGCGTTTTGATGCAGGATGGAAAAGTGATCGCATATGCTTCTCGCCAATTGAAGGAGTATGAAAGAAATTATCCTACTCATGATTTGGAGTTAGCGGCCGTGGTCTTTGCATTGAAGCTATAGCGCCACTATCTTTATGGCGAGCGGTGTGAAGTATACACGGATAATAAGAGCTTAAAGTATCTATTTACTCAGAAGTAGTTGAACTTGAGACAGCACAGATGGTTGGAGCTGCTCAAGGATTATGATTTGACGATACTTTACCACCCGGGCAAGGCTAACATAGTGGCAAATGCGCTAAGTAGGAAATCGACGAAAAACTTAGCGATGATGATGGTCACTCAACCACCGTTGATCGAGCAGATGAAGCGGTTGGAGTTGGAGGTGGTGGCTCCTGATACACCTATGAGGTTGATGACTTTGGTGGTGCAACCTACCTTATTGGAAAGGATAAAGGAAAAGCAAGTTCACGATGTGGAACTATAAAAGGTACGAGCTAAAATGGTTGATGGTTGCACCGGTGACTTTACTCTGTGGTGACTTTACTGTGTGGTGAGTTGATGGGATTCCGTGGGGGGTTTAAATGCCGGCGGAATCGGCGCTTAAAAAGGAGATCCTTCTAGAAGAACACCCTGCGCCTTACGCTATACATCCGGGAGGCACCAAGATGTACAAGGACTTAATGTTGCTTTATTGGTGGCCCGGGATGAAAAAGGACGTTAGCGAGTTTGTAGCGCGTTGTCTAACTTGCCAACAAGTGAAAGCAGAGCACCGAGTCCCCGCGGGGATTGCCTCGCTCACAGGCCGGGCATGATGCTATATGGGTGATCGTGGATAGGTTGACGCAGTCAGCACATTTCATACCTATCCATACTACTTGGACTGGTGAGAGACTCGCACAGGTATATCTTGATGAGGTTGTGCGATTACACGGGGTACCTACTTCTATGGTATCGGATCGAGATCCCCGTTTTGTATCCCACTTTTGGAGGAGCCTACAGGATGCCTTGGGCACGCGCTTGGATTTCAGTACTGCTTTCCACCCTCAGAGTGACGGGCAGTCAGAGCATACTATACAGACACTCGAGGATATGCTTCGAGCCTGCGTGATCGACTTCCAGGGAGGATGGTCGCAGCATCTACCGATGGCAGAGTTTGCTTATAACAATCGTTATCAATCAAGCATCAAGATGGCGCCATTCGAGGCACTTTATGGACGAAAGTGTAGATCGCCACTTCATTGGAGTGAAGTTGGCGAGAGATTGGCTTTAGGCCCCGATATGCTCCAGGAAGCAGAGGACAAGGTTCGCATTGCTAGGGAGCAATTATTGACACCCCAGAGTAGGCAGAGGAGCTATGCTGACAGGCGTCGACGAGACTTTGAGTTTCAGATTGGAGATCATGTCTTTTTGAAAGTCTCGCCGACCAAGGGAATCAGAAGATTTGGGATTCGGGTTAAGTTGAGTCCCCGATTCATTGGACCGTATGAGATCTTAGAGCATGTGGACCCGGTAGCGTATAGACTTGCTCTACCGCCGAATCTATCGGGTGTACACAACGTATTTCATGTATCGGTCCTTCGAAAATATATTAATGATCCAGCTCATGTATTGGATCTACACCATTGGAGGGATGATCTGAGCTTCAAGGAGCAACCCGTGAAGATATTGGCTCGCGATGTGAAGAAGGCTGAGCCAGGAGCTTTCTTATATGAAAGTCCTATGGAGCAACCACGAGGAGCGGGAGGCCACGTGGGAGCTTGAGGCGCGGCTGCGAGCGCTATCCCCATCTTTTTTAGATGGAGTCGTGAGGTATGACTTTAATTTCGAGTTTCGCGGACAAAACCCCTTTTTAGGAGGGGTGAATGTGATGCACTGAACTTTCGCAAATAGCAAGGTTCGAGTGTTGGATATGAGATCTGAGCTTTTCCAGACTTTCTGAAGGGTCGTTGACTATGTTCCGACCTATGGCACGAGTTTCGAGAATAGAGGTTCAAACCTATGCATCAAAGTCCAAAAAGTTAGATTTTGGATAGCTCTCAAATTGTATTTTCGGGCAAGTGTACAGGTACAAGGTTGATGGTTGTACCGGTACAGGCTTGATGGTTGTACCGGTATACTTTGGGTTATGTTCCGGTACAGATGGTATTTCCTCTCCAACCCGAGACTCGGGTTTGACAGTTTCACAGGATCTGTACCGGTACACTTTTCTCGTGTACCGGTACACTTTGGAAGATTTTGACAGTTCGAAACTGCAGGGGTGTAGATGCAATTTGGCCTTTCTATATACCACCCCCACGCCCCTAGGGCATCTCTTGAGCCCCTTCACTGCAGGAAAAGAGGTAAAGAAGCCCTCCCATCTTCCTCTTTGATTTTCCTTGAATTGGTTGGGTTTTTGAGGATTAAATCCTTCTCTTTTCCCCTCTTTTGCTTCTTGGTGCATACCCCACCATGAGAGAAGGTTGAAGGCTTGGACTTGGAGCTTGTTGAAAGAAAGATCTTCAACTTTGATGGTATTTGAGCCTTGATTAGAGCTTCTAGAAGGTAAGCAACTTATCATCTTCTCTAGTTTGGGATTTGGAGCTCTCTTTTGGTAGAAACCCTAGTTTTAGAGATTTAGGGTTTATTTTGGGGCTTTGTGATTTGGGGCCTTTTGAGCTCAATTGATTGGTTTGGAACCTTGATTTAGGTTGCATTGGAAGGGATTTAGCTTCCATTTGAGGATTTGTGAGGGATTTCTACACATTAGGTGAGTTATTCCTTACCTTTTACCTTGATGTTTAAAGATTGAACTCATGGTTCATCTTTTGAGGTTGTAACTCCTATGGCACACTTTGTAGGGTGCTAGGAGCAAGAATATAGACTTAGTTAGCGTTTCGGAGCGACGCTTGGAGCATCGGTGGGTTTGGCCTCACCAACACAATGAGAAAAATCTCATTGGTGTAAATTTGTGTTCAGTTATTTGGATATTCATGCATTTTCATGTTAGATGTATTATTTTAGAATTTTAGAATGCTTAAAATATATAGGTTATGTATAATGCAATTTTGCCTCTATATAGTAGAGATGTCTGCATGTGAGACTTATGTAGTTGTTAGCATTCTATTTGGGGACATGGAACTATATTGTTATAGTGGAATTGACATATACTTGTGGACATAGAACTATGCATGACATAGGAGAAAAGCTAATGTCATAAAGCGGCATTAGACTTGGCATTCATATGTGAACTAGTAAGCTAATGTCATCAACCGGCAATAGGCTCGGAATGGAACATTGACATAGTAAAATGTAGTGTCATGAGAGATATTATACTAGACCTTAGGGTTGCTAGTGACTATTGCCATGTGAGAGACATGAGGATTGGATACTTGAGACTTGACTATGCTTGCTTGCCATTTGTGCTCATTCGCACATACTTGTGAGGGTCGCTCCCAACAAGCCGGCACTTCGGAGTTAGCCTTTGCGATACGTTCGCGCGTGCGGTATTGAGAAACCTACGGGGCCAGATGGGATAGACTCATTCCTTACGGAGGATGCTGGCGCTACCACGGCACTAAGGTGGCACAAGCTGGATTACACTTGTGTAAATCTTAGAAAGAGATTGAACAATTACATTCAATATTAAATGATAATCACTACTATATAGGACATAGTAGTTGGATTACTTGGACATGTTTAGAACATACCTTGGGACATGTAGTATACATGATAGTTCATTAATTGCATTATAGTATACTTGGTTGATATAGCAGAGCATATTCTTTACATGATGGCATATTGGATCATGATAGTTGTACACTCATCATACTTACTTGTGACATAGTAGATAACATTTCAGTTATGCTTTTATTACAGTTGTTCATTTATCGCTTACTTATATTATCTCTTTTGGGCCTAATGGTGCATGCAGCTGAGATCAGTAATTGCCCACTGGGAACTATAAATTATAGTTCTCACGCCTTCTGTTTTCTGACTTGTTTCAGTGCCTTCTGCATAGGGGGAGGCTAGGGACCGCGGTAAGGGCATTGCCTCGGGATAGCTACGATTTGCGAGCGACCGTTTGGATAGGTGGTCTACCTCTCGCCGTTTTCTTTTTGGAGAGATTTTGTGAGAGTCATCTATGTATAGAGAGACCACCCATTTTGTGAATAGTTGTGATTACTGTTGGATAACCTTATGTTTCTTCTTTATATTTCAGTTTACCTTCCTTTATACTTGTTGATAGCACTAGTTGTATACTGCTCTGATATCTCTAGTGTAGCCTTTTGTGGTTTTATTTTCGCTGTTTTTGGTAGACGCCTTGTGTGTGTTGACATATTGCGGGTCTGGACACGCTTCTGGGAAGGCCCTACCGGTCCCGGGGCGTGACATGGGGAGCCTGTAACAACAAGATCAGAGTAAATGTTCTAGCCATGTGATTGCTAACATGCTAATATAACTCTATCAAATAATCTTGCAGTTCTATTATGCTCAATACGTACCTCTGTACCCAATCTCATAACTCCTTGGAGTTTATTACCCAATCATTGGCTAGCCCGTAGGCGCGCCCACGACTCACCACTCAACCCGTCTATGAAGGGGGACTCGAACCACCCTAGGGGTTGTCTGCGGGACTGTGACGCACTGGACTTTGCAAATTGCCAGGTTCGAGTGTTAAATGTGAGATCTGAGCTTTTCCAGATTTTCTGGAGGGTCGTTGACTGTGTTCCGACCTATGGCACGAGTACCGAGGTTAGTGGATGATTTCCAAGCACTAAAGTCCAAAAAGTGGATTTTAGGTTGCTCTCGGGTTGGAATTTCATGCTTTTGTACCGGTACAAAATTGTTGCTATACCGGTACAAAATGATGGCTATCGGTACAAGCCAAGATTTATACCGGTATAGATGAGCGGTGAGCAAACCCGAGGCTCGGGTTTCTTTGTCTCATGAGGTTTATCTGGTACAAAACGGGTTTGTCTCGTCTGATTGCGATTTTCGAAAATCCAGCTAGGAGGCATTTTGTTGCTTTATACATATGCCCTTCACCCCTAGGGCTCATTTTGAGCCCTTCAACTGAGAGAGAGAGGTAGGGAGCTCTCACCCTTCTTTCCCCTTTGATTTCTTGGGTCTAGGGTGCTCTTTGGTGGTCTAACCCTTCTCTCTTCTTCTCCTTTTTGCTTCTTGGTGCATCCTCCACCATGGATGAAGCTTGGTGCTTGGTTTGGGAGCAAGTTGAGGGAAAGATCTTCAAGTTTGGTGGACTTGGAACTTGTTTGTGAGCTTCTTGAAGGTAGGCATCACCTCTATTTCCTCTAGTTTGGGATTTTGGAGCTTTCTACTTGTTGAAACCCTAGTTTTTGTAGAATAGGGTTTATTTTGGGGATTTGCAACCTAGGGCTTTTAGGGTCCGATTAATTGGTTTAGAACCTTTGTTTAGGTTGCCTTGGAAGGGATCTCACCTCCATTTGAGGATTGGAGAAGGATTTTTACTCTAAAGTGAATTTTTCCTTACTCTCTACATAGAAGCTTAAAGTTTGAACTCAAGACTTATCTCTTGAGGTTGTAACTCCTAGGATCTCCTTTGTAGGGTACTAGGAGTAGGAATCGAAGCTTCGTTAGCGGTTCGGAGCGACGCTTTGAGCGACGGTGGGTTTGGCCTCACCTAGCACAATGAGAAATTCTCATTGGTGCTTATTTGCTTATGGTTAAATGAAAATTAGTGCATTTTCATGTTATTTGATTTATTTGTGAATTTTAGAATGCTTAAGATACATATGCTATGTGTAATGCAATTTTACTCTATATAGTGGAGACGAATGCATGTGAGAGCTGAAGTCTTGTAGCATTCTTTTTGGGATCTTGAAACTAAGTGTTTGAGAGGACTTTGACATGTGTTTGAGAACATAGAACTATACATGATATAGGAGAAAAGCCCTTGTCATTAAGCGGCATTGGCTTGGCATCAAAAGTGTAGAATAGTGAGCTAATGTCATCAAGCGGCATTAGGCTCGTGAATGAACTTGACATAGAAATCCTAGTGTCATGAGAATTTGTTGTACTAGACCTTAGGGTTGCTAGTGACATTTGCCATGTGTGGGACTTGGGACTTGGACTTGCTTGTTGCCATTTGTGCTCTTCGCACATGCTTGTGAGGGTCGCTCCCTACAAGCGGGTACTCCGGAGGTAGCCTTTGCGATGTATTCGCACGTGCGGTATTGAGAAACCTATGGGGCCGAATTGGTTAGACTCATTCCTACGGGGATGTTGGGGCTACCACGACACTTAGGGGGCGCAAGCGGGATTGCACTTGTGTAGATCCCACATTGAGATTGACCATTGTCTTTCTATAATAAAGGATAATCACTACTTAACTTAGATTAGTAGTTGGATATATGTGTTGTGATATAGTATTGGACATAGTAGTATACTTGATAGGTCTTCAATTCCATTATAGTACACTCGTGAACTTATTTGAATATACTTGTTTAAAGTTGGCTATCGGGTAGTTTAAAGCATGTAATTCATTTACCTTGGGTTATTCATTCAGCTTTACAGTTATGCCTTTATTTCAGTTATTTACTTCAGTACTCGTATATTACTCTTTTTGGGCCTAGTGGAGCAATTTTGTGCAGGTCAGTAATTGCCCACTGGGAACTATATGTTTATAGTTCTCACGCCATCTGTTTCTGACTCGTTTCAGTGCCTTCTGCATCGGGGGAGGCTCGGGACCGCGGCAAAGGAGTTGCCTCGGGATAGCGGCTTGTGAGAGGGTTTTGGATATGTGGTTTCCTTTTTCTCTTGTTTTATTTTGGAGAGAAGGAGTGTTTTTACCTTGTATAGAGACCACCACTTTTGTGTTTTTGAGAGCTTTGGATGTTAGCTGTGTACTACTCTCTATTCCTATGTTAGTGTTTTAGACGCTTTACTTTCTTTTACTTGTGGTTTGGTTCTTGTTTAGTTGTGGCTCTGATATTCATAGTTGTAGCCTTTTATTGTTTTAAATTCCGCTGTTTTTAGTTAGACGCCTTGTATGTGTTGACATATGGCGGGTCTGGGCACGCTTTGGGGAAGGTCCTGCCGACCCCGGGGCGTGACAGGGACCCCACATAGGCTATCCCTTGGGACCCAAAATAGGCGATCCCAATCGAATCACGTGCCAAGACCTCCGGAGACTCGCACTACTCGTGTGGAGCGACCACCACGAGCGCTGAACAGACTGTGTGAGTATGATCTCATCCTCCACTTTGGAGGGCATCCAACACAGGGGAATCATGCATAAGTGTTCTCTAACACTATGTCTCAATATCATTGTCATCAAGTTGTTTACTTGGATCACATGTCACTAGTGTCTCTACACTATGTCATAATGTCAATCGTCAAGTTCTATACTTGGTTCACGTATCTTTAGTGTTCTTTACACTAAGTCATTACACAATGTCATTCATCAAGTTATCTACTTGGTTCTCATGTCACTAGTGTTCTATGCACTATGTCATATGTCAATCCTCGAGTTCTATACTTGGTTCATATGTCTCTAGTTGTTAATCATGCAAGATTAAGTCATCTCTAGGGTTCAATGTCAATATACTCATTCCAATGTTCCCTATGTCCAAATGCAAGGCCTAAAATGCCGCACGATAAGGAAGCATGCCGGAATAGTAAGATAGCTACATAACCCTATCATGCATGAAAACTATACATATATAACTTTATATGCAATATGACCAACAATTGAAGTTAGACATAAAGGGCAGGTCTTCGGATGGCACCCCCCACCTTTTGGGATGTTCCTCGATGCAACAACGCCGCTTTCGTCGCCTCAAGTCTCTACTTTGACTCCTCAGGCCAATATCGACGCTGTAAGCCCTTGTTTGGCCCGGATCACTTAATCTGTTCGTCGGGTTGACGAACCGTCACCTCGTACGCGTTCGTGTACCTAACAATATGTTAGATATGAGGTTAAAAGAGATCAAAACCCTTTATCTCGAAAAACCCCAATTTGAGCCTTAGATTTTGCCCCGAGCAAAAAATCTCGCGTTAGAGCTCGAATCGACCGTGCAAATCTCTTCTTAGAGAAGCTAGGGTTCCTCTAAAATTGTTTCTAGAAGATAAAATCCATCCTAGAAAACTTTACCATGAAAGCTCTCAAGAGCTTACCTCAAGTGGAAGCTCCAAGGGAGGAGAAGATGGTGAAGAGGAGGCTAGGCTTGCTCCTAGCTTGATCCTCCACCTTGCACTCCTTCCACTTCTTCTTCTTCTTCTTCTTCTATCTCCTTCTTCTTTCTAGAGAGAGAGAGGGAGAGTATGCTTGTGTGAAGGAGAGGGGATAATGACAGCAAGAGAGGGAGGAAGTCCCTCCATAACCCCTCTATTGTAACAAGATGCTAAAAGGCCCCTCAACATTCTGTTAAGGATTTTGTAGGTTGGCGGATTTCATGAAGTTATTGGAGTCTTGAAGATGTCAAAAGCTCAAAGAAGGAATTTGAAGATTCAAGACTTCGCGAAGAAGCTCGTCACCTCAGGTATGAATTTAAGATAATTTCCGGTGATTTTGATTAAAGACTTAGTGGTTAAAAGACTTGAATTAATCTTAATTTAACTAAAATTAAAATCGAATAAATTTGGTCTAAGTCGGACCTATGAGAAGATCCGGATCCCGAGAAGCGGGTCACTTGCAAAACCTTGATGAAGGACCGGACCATTGGTGATGATCCGGATCCCGAGAGCAGGTTCATTGCGCAGTCTTGATGAAGGACCGGACCTTTGGTGAAGATCCGGATCCCGAGGGTTGAGTTTTGTTGCTACGCAAGATAGGACCGGACCTCTGGGATAAGACCGGACCTTTGTTAAATTTATTTAACGTAAGAACCGGTTGAATGGATTAAGTCCGGACTCATAGGACCGGACCTTCCTTGCAAGGTCCGGACCTTGGTGACAGATTTGTTTCCAAAATTGGATGATTTCAATCCTAATCAATTTCTAAGTCTTCTAACACTATAAATAGACCATGGGGGGTTTCAAAACATATATCGCTGAATATTCATCTTCTTCAAAAACCCTAAAACTCGTTTTAGAGCTTTATGATTCAATTCTTAAAGCGAGTTTTGTCTTGTTGATCGTCGAGTTGATTCTAGGTTTTCTCTTTGAATACACCTTCATGGATCGACTTGATGATTGACTAAAAGGGTTCCCTTGGTCTATGGTTCGTAAATCGTTAAGATCACCAAAAGTTTTCTTCTACAACTCCGGACGGAGGGTGACGTGGGGATCGCGTGAGAGACCGAGGATTCGGTGGATGCTTTGAGGATTCGAGGCGTTGACGCGGCAAGGAGTTGCGGCGTGATCGGTTGGAGGAGTTCAATCGGTCAAGGGCCGTGAAGGAGATCACGTCAAAGATTCGGTAAAATTGGGTAGGGTTGTGGGTGAATCACCTTGTACTCAATTTGCTTCTTAGTGGATAGTTCGTGTGATCGGTCCCGTGGGTTTTTTACTCCTTGTGGAGTTTTCCCACGTTATATCTTGGTGTGTTGATTTTATATTCCGCATTTACTTTAAAATCGCATCGAGATTTTTATTAGGCCATTGTGCACCTATTCACCCCCCCTCTAGGTGTTAATTACCTTTTAGATCCTTGAGACCTATAACCTACAATTGGTATCAGAGCGGGTATAGGTTTTAGACAATGGCTAAGGGCGGTTCTTTGCATGAACAATCCGAGTCGGAGTATTCCTCGGAGGAAGAGTCGGATGTAGATGAGATGGCGGCTGCATATCACCAATTGGTCGTCGAATCAAAGAAGATGGCAAAGCACAACAAGAGATTGAGAAGAAAGTTATTCGACTTACAAGGAGAAAACTCGGAATTGATCACATCTACGAAAACCTTGGAGCAAGAGAAGGACGGATTGTCGAGGGCCTACAATTCCGTAGTTGAGAAGGTAGCATTGCTTGAAAAGGAAAAAGAGACGTATGAAGAAAATTTTAAGTTTCTCAACGAGCAATTGTCGGAGGCTAAGGAAGCTAACTTGGAGTTCACGAAGCAAATTATTCAACTCAAAACGGATATGAACAAGTTCTCCTCGGGATCTACTAAACTCGACAAGATGCTAGGAATTGGTCAAACCAACAAGTTTGGTCTTGGATATGAACGGACACATGTTGACCAAGTTCCTAAGCAAGCGGGCGTAACTTCGACAAAATCGACTCCTAAGGTTCAAGGTACTTTGTTTCCTTCTAAGAAATTGTTTTCTACTAACAAAGTTTGTCATCTTTGTGGAGTACTAGGACATGTGAAGAGAGCTTGCACACAAAAGAAGAACTCCACAACTCCCTTGAACCAAAGGACATTATCAAAGCCGATAGGGGATAATCCAAAAATAATGGCTAAACAATCATGGAACCCAAAGAAACATGGTCCAAACTTGAAGGGAAAACAAATTTGGAAGCCGCAGCATTATGATCCCAAGTCAATGACTAAACAAGTTTGGAAACTAAAAGAGGATGATCCAAAGCGCAAAGGAATTCAAATCATCGACAAGCTTCACAAGACGCTTACAAGCCAACCAACGCATCCCAAAATTCGTAAGGTTTGGGTGCGCAAAGGTGAAATCTTTCCTTACTAAGCGACGATCGGCTACTTACCTCCTCCCGCATTATCCTTTACGAGAACACTTGTGCTATAAATATTTCTAAAACCCTGTTCTACTCTCTTGAAGTAAACACATTGAACATAGATATCACTTCTTGAGAAAATTGGTCAAACATTCTTAAACTTGAATATATTTCTACCGATTATAAATTAGCGGATATTTTGACTAAGCCGTTAGATCAAAAACGTTTTCTACATTTACGAAAGGCTATCGGTATGAATCATTCTATCTAGATATATTCTATGGGCCATATTATTTCCATATTGACTATTATGCACGAAGGTTTTGAATTGATTCATAGTTTTGCATGATTTATTTTAACATCCTTCAATTCACTTCAATTCTTCTATGTCATTTTATTTGACCCTCAACATCTTCTAGAAATTGTTTTTGTATCTTTGTTAAATTAGTACATCTTTTATGAACTATCGAAAGTGTATTGAATTGAATTGATTGTTTGCTTGATGAAAATAAATGATTTCCTTATTTTCTGAAATCACAATAAAATTATCTCATTGTGGGTTGCACTATTTGATGGGGAGCAATCTTAAAAATAAAAGATGTGGAAAGAGTTATATCCCTCGTGGGAGTATGAAAACTACCACCTATAAAAGATGTGGAAAGAGTTACATCCTTTCTAAGGAGTGTGAAAACTACCACCACATGTGAGAAAGAGCTACCACCCCGGTCGTCCGGTAAGTGTGTGAAGCTACTACATGAATTTCAGTATACATCTCTAAGAAAAAGATCAAAGTCAAATTCTTAATTGAGGTGTTTTGGTGTGTGCTCCATTATCGAATGATATAAGGTGGAAGTTATAATAAAGATGCTCAAAGAGCCACTCCTTGTCTTAGATATGTGCATAACTCAATTGGGTGATATTCTTGTCCTTATTTCAGCTTATGGGATCTTCTTTATTCTCTATTTTTGCAAATTTGAAATTTAAACTTAATACAATTATTGTTTAGATCTCAAAAGATGTGCATAATTTCACGGTTTACTTATTTAATTTCTAGTTGATGCACGGTTCAACATTTATGACATCCTTGAATTTAAGTGACTAGGAGCTTGTTAATACATATTTCATGAAAAGATTGCTAAAATCCTGATAACTGCCGTTGCTGAAATTTCTTCACAAGGAAGGACCGGTCCTTGGATCTAAGTCCGGATGTTCTTTGCGCCCTCTTCTCAAATCTGTGGAACATCCGGTCTTAGCAAGGGAAGGTCCGGTCTTGGCACAAAACTTTTTACCTCATTTTTTTTAAAATGCATAATTGTCAATATTAAACTTTCTGTGTATGGCCCTAGGAAGTTCTAGGAATCATTTATTTTTGGTTCTCCTAATTCTTGATATGAGAGTGTTCAATGTATAGATGTATTTGAGAACAGCAGGTCTTCACATTCTTCACTTATTCATGGTCTTGTTTATTTATATGGGTGGGGAAGGTCAAGATGAAGTGTGCATGTCTTTGTCTCGGAGCTTACGCTTTCGGACAAAAAGGGGGAGAAGTTTAGTTGGTAGTGATCTGATTTTTCTATGACTGGGAGATAAGGGGAGATGAAACTTGATGATGATGATGTTCTGTTCTGACTTTTGTTTTTATGCTTAATGAATTTCTTGAAGCTTGAATGTGTGTTTGAGTTTTCTTTGCAGGAACGTTCAAGACTTCAAGACTCCAATGTCTAAGTCATAGAGTTTGTAATAGGATTTCAATTTGTAATTTTCTACTTTTGTTGGATCGATCATGCTGGGGGTTATCGTTTGGTGATTGCGATAATTCTCGTCTTTTTGTTTTTGAGTAATGTACGGGCTTTATTTATGTTTTGTCACGAAATCGCCAAAGGGGGAGATTGTTAAGGATTTTATAGGTTGGCGGATTTCGTGGAGTTATTGGAGTCTTAAAGATGTCAAAAGCTCAAAGAAGGAATTTGAAGATTCAAGACTTCGCAAAGAAGCTCGTCACCTCAGGTATGAATTTAAGATAATTTCTGGTGATTTTGATTAAAGACTTAGTGGTTAGAAGGCTTGAATTAATCTTAATTTAACTAAAATTAAAATCTGAATAAATTTGGTCTAAGTCCGGACCTATGAGAAGATCCGGATCCGAGAAGGCAGTCACTTGCAAAACCTTGATGAAGGGCCAGGACCATTGGTGATGATCCAGGATCCGAGCGAGGTTCATTGCGCAGTCTTGATGAAGGACCGGACCTTTGGTGAAGATCCGGATCCCGAGGGTTGAGTTTTGTTGCTACGCAAGATAGGACCGGACCTCTGGGATAAGACCGGACCTTTGTTAAATTTATTTAACGTAAGAACCGGTTGAATGGATTAAGTCCGGACTCATAGGACCAGACCTTCCTTGCAAGGTCCAGACCTTGGTGACGGATTTGTTTCCAAAATTGGATGATTTCAATCCTAATCAATTTCTAAGTCTTCTAACACTATAAATAGACCATGGGGGGTTTCAAAACATATATCGCTAAATATTCATCTTCTTCAAAAACCCTAAAACTCGTTTTAGAGCTTTATGATTCAATTCTTAAAGCGAGTTTTGTCTTGTTGATCGTCGAGTTGATTCTAGGTTTTCTCTTTGAATACACCTTCATGAATCGACTTGATGATTGACTAAAAGGGTTCCCTTGGTCTATGGTTCGTAAATCGTTAAGATCACCAAAAGTTTTCTTCTACAACTCCGGACGGAGGGTGACGCGGGGATCGCGTGGGAGACCGAGGATTCGGTGGACGCTTTGAGGATTCGAGGCGTGGACGCGGCAAGGAGGTTCGGCGTGATCGGTTGGAGGAGTTCAATTGGTCAAGGGCCGTGAAGGAGATCCACGTCAAAGATTCGGTAAAATTGGGTAGGGTTGTGGGTGAATCACCTTGTACTCAATTTGCTTCTTAGTGGATAGTTCGTGTGATCGGTCCCGTGGGTTTTTTACTCCTTGTGGAGTTTTCCCACGTTATATCTTGGTGTGTTGATTTTATATTCTGCATTTACTTTAAAATCGCATCGAGATTTTTATTAGGCCATTGTGCACCTATTCACCCCCCTCTAGGTGTTAATTACCTTTTAGATCCTTGAGACCTATAACCTACACATTCAATCCCTTACACTGCCTCAGACTGGGCATTTTTCGCCAGCCGAGACCGGTCTCCACAAGGAATGTCCGGTCTTTAAGTATCTCCGCCAAGGTCCCATCGCGTGTGAGGTCCGGTCTCCACCAGTGAGGTCCGGACTCCACATGCAGGTCCCTCCTGTTTCGCAGACAGAGACCGGTCTTCACCATGAAGTCCGGTCTCCTCGGATCCGGTCTTCGCACGATGTCCAGGATCCGTGGTGAGTTTCCGGGACTTAGCCAAATGTTCGGGCTTCCTCTTCGTTTCGCGGACTAGAGACCGGTCTTCACCATGAGGTCCGGTCTCACGAGGTCCGATCTTCCCTCAATGTCCAGGATCCGAGAGCACATTCGCGTGAGATGGCCATCGAGCCATTTTACCGCCTCAGGACCGGTCCTCGGGACCATGTCCGGTCTCCCACGATCAAAAGCTGAGAATGGTGCAGTTTGCACCATTTGCACACGAGGTCCACCCAAATGCACTTTTTGGTTTAGAGTCAAACTTCGAACTTTCTGACTTTCACCATTTCGACACTCAGTGGATTCGAAACGTGGTCCAACTCTCGGATTTCGAGAATTCACTTCCTTACATTTATTGTCTCCTTAATATCGATCATGCGCGATTTCTTATGAGTGTGACCTAATATGTTCAATTCTGTCGGGTAGTGAGATATGATGCGATCCCCATCTACATCATCATCGAAACTCCCTTCGATGGCTCAAACTCTTTTGATTCTTCCCTAATAGAATAATTAATTATCTATGATTATTTCTATTGGTTTCCACAATCCACCAGTGACGCCTAGCAGCATGTAGCGGCAATCCAGTCAGAAGTGAATATCGGATTGAACCTCTAGGTGCGATTCTCAATACAATCCTTCTATCGCATAGTTCCAACTGAGTGGAGATCATGGAATATTCGTCAAACCCCATCACACGTCTTATGACAAATTTTGTCACTCCCCGGGGCCGGTGGAGGCCTTCCCGGTAGCGCACCCAGACCCGCCATATATCTACACATACAAGGCGTATACCAAAAACAGCGGAATAAAAACAACAATAGGCTACAACTAGAGATATCAGAGCAATATAAAACTAGTTCTATCAACAGGTAAAGAGGAAGGAGAACTAAATAATAAAACAAAAATATAAGGTAGATACATCATCTGTCTCAAATATCCCAAAATATGGTGATCTCACTATACACAGGTAACACTCAAAAGCTCTCCAAAATATAATACAAGAGAGGTGGACCACCTATCCAACGGTCCCTCACCCAAACGTCGCTAGCCCGAGGCAATCCCCTTACCACAGTCCCTGGTCTCCTCCGGTGCAGAAGGCGCTGAAAAGAATCAGAAACAGAGGGAGTGAGAACTGTAATTTATAGTTCCCGGTGGGCAATTACTTACCCGAACCGTTGCACCACTAGGCCCAAAAGAAGTAAACATAAAGGTACAATAAATGCTTCTTTGAAATAAGGTATATGTGAAATGCTACACTACTATACCACAATACTCATGATGATATAAATGTACATGCTATCATGATCCACTATGTCAACATATGAAGAATATGTTCTAATATAGCAACCAAGTATCTATGATGCAATGAATAAAGTGTCAAGTATACTATAAGTCCCAAGCTATGCTCTAAGCGTGTCCAAGTAACCCAACTACTACCTATCTAGTAGTGATTATCATTGTTCAGTTGATGTCATTGTTCAATCTCATTCTAGGATCTACACGAATGTAATCCGGCATGTGTCACCTAAGTACCGTGGTAGCCCCAGCATCTCCCGTAAGGAATGAGTCTATCCCACTCGGCCCCGCAGGTTTCTCAATACCGCACGCGCAAAACAAGTCGCAAAGGCTAACTCCGGAGTGCTGGCTTGTAGGGAACGACCCTCACAAGCATGTGCGAATGAGCACAACTGGCAAGCAAGCACGGTCATCGTCTCAAGTACCCAGTCCTCATGTCTCACACATGGCAATAATCACTAGTAACCCTAAGGTCTAGTTCAATATACATTTCATAATCCAAGTCCATTTCCAATACTAATGTCGCTTTATGACATTAGGTTTGCTAATTTCACACACAATCTAAGCCTAATGCCACTTTATGTCATTAGCTTACTATAACTCACATGAATGCCAAGCCTAATGCCGCTTTATGATATTAGCTTTTCTCCTATGTCAAACATAGTTTCTATGTCCAAGAGTATAATTTTACATGTCATTTTCTCCATAGGAACATGATCTCAAACAACTGATAGAATGCTACAACAAGCATGAGTCCAACATGACTATTCTCTACTATATAGAGGCCAAAATGCATTGTACATAAGATATATGTTTTAAGCATTCTAAAATTCACAAATAATGTTTACAACATGAAAATGCATGAATTTTTATTTAACCGAGTACAGATAAACACGAATGAGAATTTCTCATTGTGCTTGGTGAGGCCAAACCCACCGATGCTCCAAGCATTGTCCCGAAACGCTAACGAAGCTTCGATCCTCACTCCTAGTGCCCTAAAAAGTAAGCCATAGGAGTTACGACCTCAAAAGATGAACCATGTGTTCAATCTTTAAGCATCATGACAAAGAGGTAAGAAATACTCACCTAATGTGTAGAAAATCTGTCACGCCCCGAGCCCGCCAATTCGGTCGGATTCGGGCGCGTCGAACAGACCGCCGAACGGACAGAGTTTCCCCTGTACGTTCAAGGCGTCGCAATCCATACAATTACAAGAGGTTCCAAAAAGGAACAGATATCACAATCAGATTGCATAAGGAAGTATCATAAACATAAAACAGCTACTTGCTATTACAACCATTCGCCTCAATTTAGAATTTTACATTCATATTACAAACTTCCTAACACAATCTAGTTATTACAAATTTGTTTTCAATTTACTACAACTTGTTCTCCCTTGCTATACCCCTAAGTGCTGTCAACTGGGGTATTTCTATCTCTGGTCCCCTGGTAGGGCGCTATCTCTTGAGCTACGCCCTTGCCTCGCGGCTAACTATTTCTTTGCAGCTCACGAACATACTGTACCCCCAAAACGCAACACGGGGTGAGAACTATTGTCCATAGTTCTCGTGGGTACGATCACCCAAGAGAACGACTCGACCAATAGGTCCAAGGAGGCACTGCAGATATGTTAGTCCAAAAACATATATAGACATATAATTTGCAACTAACATAAAAACCTGCCTCACAAATGCAATATGCAAATCATTCTTTAGCTCTTAGCTTTTCTTTACCTTATTGCTATTCTTTAATTTAGCCGTTGCATTCTTAAACTTAGCTATTCATTAGGTTAGTATTCTCATTCTTGCTCTTTACTTTTGGCACTTATGCTACTTAGCATGTACTTCTAAGGTCCACTCTACCTTAGCTCACTATGCCACCCGACTCGGTCTTGAGTCAATCAAATGCGGATAATCCGCCTGCTGTCTAGCCCGAGGTGTTGGACGTCTCACAACTACCTCAGCTGTCAACAGCCTGCCGCCCTCTGTGACTCAGCCTCGGAGCGGCGAAATCGTCGCACACGCTCGTCACCCTCAGTGGTGTCCCAACTCTGGAACGGCTCGAGTCACCAGACATAACCATTCTGGTGGCGAACACGGCGTACTTACCCGGCGTGGACTAAAGTCGTGACCTTACCATACGGCGAACTATCGCATCACACCCAACAATGGATCGAGTCACTTCCCAGCCACCGCGGCGCACGTATCGTACTTACCCAGCAATGGTTTCCAAACTCATGGTGTCAACACTCATGGCGGTCTGATCCTCACCCGCTTAACCGTGTATCGAACTCATTTCGGCTCACCCCGGCGGCGAAATCGTCGCACAACGCCACGTCGGTGGTATAGCCCTCAGACGGCGAAATCGTCGCACACGCCCGGCACCCTCAGTGGTGCACATATCACGGGATTCCATGAACCCATTTCACTTAGCTTGAGGGTTAGCTAGGCCCTCAAGAGACGACCCTCTAGGTCCATTGTCTTTACCTCCTAGGTCTACTTGACACTAGGGTTCACTCTTTATCACATAACCTAGGTTGACTTAACTCTAGGTTCAATGTCATTCCAATTCGACCTATGTTTATTAACACTAGGTCCACTATATTCTTTATCCAACCTATGTCCTTGACACTAGGTTCACTGTTCTTTACCTAGATCCATATGACTCTAGGTTCACTACAACCTATATATGTTCTTTACACTAGGTTTGATGCCACACTCCTAGGTCCATTGACTCTAGGTTTACTATAACCTATGTTTATTAACACTAGGTTAGATGCCACACTCCTAGGTCCATTGACTCTAGGTTTACTATAACCTATGTTTATTAACACTAGGTTAGATGCCACTCGATCTATATGTGTATTTAGTCCACGATTCACATTCTTATACTTGGCATTCATATACTTAACATTCTTATGTTAACCATTCCATTTACATGCACATGATTATATCTAGCATGTACTCATTATGCTAAGCATGCATTTATTCATACATTTCATTTAGCATCTAGTTCATATATCAACTTAGCATGCATCTCATGTATTTGCAACTAGACTCTAGTTCATGCATTTATCTAGCATTTAACTCGTGCATTCTCTTAGCATTTAACACTATGTTCTTTAACATGCATTTCTATACTTGCAACATATGTCAATTATATGCATCAACTTGAAACCATTACTCTTAGACATATTTAGGCGATCTAGTCGCTTCGGTAAACACAACCCACCTCAATTCGCACTCCGATTGCTCGTCGACACTTGCAATCGGCGCACTTGCACTCTTGACCCGGTTCGGCTCGAACTCTTGCACGATCAACCAAACGGTCTCCGAATTGCAATCCGAGACTTTGTGCCGTTGCCCCACGCCTTTAAGTTGCCCCAGTTCTGTTTTCATGAATTTAGGGCTCCTATCTTGCGTGCTGCGGACGTCTGGTATGCTTATATTAAATAATTAATATCTTTGTACTCGCTCGTCGGATGACCCAACCCCGCGCGCCAACGCGTTCGTTAGGCCCTCAATTAGGTTTCTATGGGGTCAAATGAGATCAAACTCATCTATTTACAAAAACCCCATTTTGGAGCCCTAGGTTTGCACTTTCGCAAAACCCACCGATTTGATCCCTAGAACAAGCAATAGAGAGCTTGTCTAACCTCTAGGAACTCATCTAAGAGCATTAGAGCCATCCATAGGGTGCTTAGAGCAAACCCTAGAAATCCACCATTAGAGCATCATAATGAAAACCATGGATTTCATGGAGTTCATGGTCTCCACATAGTTCTAAAGCTTACAAGAAGCTCAAAACTCTAAATCTAGGGTTTAGAAACCCTTTATCTAAGGATCTACCCTGAGAGGAGGCTAAAGCTTACCTCTACAAGCTTGCCCCGAGCTTGTGGGAGAGGAAGAAGATGACCAAGAGGATCTCCATCATCATCTTCTTCATCATCTCCATCTTCTTCTTCTTCTTTCTCTCCTTTTCCTTCTCTTTCTTTCCTTCTCTTTCTTTCCTTTCTTCTTGCTGTCGAACAGAGAGAGAGAGGGAGGGAGCTGAGTGAGTGAGAGAGAGAAAGAGAGTGTTTAATCCACTCTATACACTCATCTCATGCCAACTTTGCATATAAACCCCTCAACTTTTCATCTATTGCAACCCAACCAGGCATTTTCGGGTCTCGAGAGGCCAGGTCTCCGTGTATGGGGTCAGGACTCCAAGTGTCTTCACCGAGTCCCATCGCGCGTGGGATCCGGACCACCACTCGGATTCGGATCCCGTGGCGGACTTTCCGGGACTTAGCCAAATTTTCGGTGACTTCGCGAGGGTGGACCGGTCTGGCCTCACGATCCGGATCCGGCGGGATTTTCGGGACTTAGCCATTTTTTCGGCTTTTCACCGTTTCTTCTCCGTTTCAACTCACTTTTGACCCGTTCGACCTCCGATTCGTTTCAAATCGAACCGAGACTCTCCAAACATGATTTAGATCATGTCCACATCATTATCTCATCCGCGCAAGCGTCGGATTTAGCTCGTGGCCCAAGATAGCCTTTCGGGCTCCGTTCTTGCACCTAGTGCATCGAAAACACCCGAAAGCTTCCAAACTTCACGGGAACCATTCTTATGGCCTTCTAAGCCAACATACCTCGCGACTTCATAACTTTAGAAGTTCGGGGTGTTACATTCTCCCCACCTTAAAAGAGTTTCGTCCGCGAAACTTACTTGTCTCCATCAATTCATAACCCAACTCGATTTTTCGAGTAATCAGGGGTCCAATGCACTTTTCAGCTTCGGAGTGGCCTTTCTTTTGTCGGAATTATTCAAAGGTACACTACGAAGATTGTGAGACTAGTCCCACTCACTTTTGCCAATCATATCCTTAAAAGTGCATTACGGCTCAACTTCACTTCTCCCATGGCTTTCACTATTTAAGTGTCTCGTAGAGACCACTTATCTTAAACTTTCACTTTCCTCGGCTAATTCGGCCTCGTTGCCGCAACCAACTCACACGAACGCTTTGTTCGTGACTCGAGGCCAACTCATCAATAGAGTTACCGGCCAAGTCATTCTCCTCAATCTCTATGGGTGGACCAACAGTCACAAACCCAACGTCGGCCTATCGCCTAAACTTGTCTCGACTACGCTTAGCGCTTCCTTGTTACTAGCGTAGACCCAATCAACATACTCGGGCGAAATTTTCACTCCGGAATTCTCACACACTCCAACCAGGAGTTATCAAGACCCCAAACCATATTAAATTCTTGGGTTGGGTCACAACCGCACTCTCAGTGCATTCTCGATCTTGAGATCCAAACACGTGGCATTTCCACGTCCTCGGGTCTAAGCTTAGACTACCGTCCTGACCAAAACTCTCGCCCTACCAATAGGTATCGGGCCGCTGCCGCTAGCAGCTGACTGCGCCGGCCAAATGGGCCCAGGCTCCACAGTCCACAATAGGTCCAGGCACGGGTCGTCCCAAGCACTACCCGCAAACGTCGTCCTATGCGACATACTCTATAGAGTTACACATTCAGTCGGCTCCTAAGCACCTAGTGCGAGCCATCAGCCCTACGAGTGATTCATGGCCCGCTTCACACTTAGCCAAGCTGAAGTGCTACTGCCATCTCACTCACTCGGCTGAAACGAAACCACACTCCACGAGTATCTATACTCGCGCGCTCTATACGCCACTCTAGCGTTTTAAGCTAAGTTTCAGCTTTGGCACCGTCATCCCCGTGCATCGTCTTCTAAGCGACTTTCCTAACCTCACATAGAGGTATCACTTGGCCCACGGCCAACTTGGCTCTAACACGAGTCTCAATCCTCGTCTAGGAAGCACTACTAGTAACTTTGCTAGTGTCATTTCCATTCCACACTGCGCACGCCTACCTCACAAGCATGCCCGGGTATCTACCGACCCGCTTAATGGTTCCTACTATGAAATGCACAACTAGTAGCAACTAACCAATGATCATGGCATGCAATGCACCAACTTACAATCATGCAAAAGCATAATGATTGCTTAATAAACTCATACCTGCCCCGACGTCGTCGATGTCGGCGGGTTCCACCACTCGAGTCGCGCGTCCACGGCCACCTGGTACGCGCCGCGAACCCTCCGGTGGGATCATCCTCAACGGCCGCTCTCCTTGCGGACACTCGTCCCGCACATGGCCCGGTAGTCCACACTTGAAGCACCTGCCCTCACGCTGTTCACACTGCTGTGGGAAATGAGGGCCCCTACATATAACACACTCCGCCGAGGACCGAATGCGGTATGTCCCCGGAGCTCGAGATCGCGAGTGCGAACTTGCCAAGGTCTTTCGGGAACTTGACTGACCAGCGGATCCACCCGTCGATCGTCCTTTCCCCTTGTCCCTGTAATATGCCTCGCGCTCCTCCCGGAGGAACGCGTTGCCTTGCTCTATCCATAAGGCTCGATCCAGGACATCAGCAAAGGTCTGCAACTGAAGTATATGCACAGCCTCAAAAGATCGGCGAAGTCCACGCACAAAGCTATCGGCTTTACCCTTGTCATCCCGCACCACATCCGGGACGCAATGCACGAGGCGGGAAAATTCTCCCTCGTATTGCCTAACTGAGCGGTCTCCTTGTCGCAGCTTCCGGAACCTTTCCCGGAGCTTTTGTTTCTCACTATCGGGGAAGTAGGTTGAGAACAGCATTCCCCGAAACACTTCCCATGCCATAGGAGGGAGATTAGGCGATCGGTTTTGCCGAATGTCCTTCCACCACGCCTTCGCTGCCTGCTTCAAGCAATGCACGGCTAGAGGCACCTTGTCTCGCTCTAAGGCGTACGTCTCCTCAAAGAGGGTTTCCATAGAGTCAACCCACATCTCCACGATCCATGGATCGACGTCCTCTCCGTCAAAGGTAGGCGGATCAAACTTCTTAAAATCCATCAGGGCCGCTAAAGCTCGCTCCTGCTCTGCCGCCACCTCTGAACCAACAACGGTCGGATCGCCCGACCTCGGCGGAAACGCTTCCGCCGCAACTCCTGGCCGTCCATGACGAGCCGCAGCCGGTGCAGCCACCAGCTGATCTAACGTCTCTTGGAGTCGCTTCATTTGCTCCTCTGGCGCACGGCGACCTCCTGCTCGCACCGGCTTGTTGCCTCACCACTCCCACGAGTGAGGCCAGCGATCACGAAGCTCGAGTCTCGCTCGCGTCGACTGCTCAGGGACACCACTTGTCCCCTCCCGCGCCGATCTGGACGAAGATCGCCTACGCGGTGCCATCGTTTCCTGCAACACGATAACTCGATTAATCCTCGACCAACTTGGGTCGAACTCGAGACCACTAATACCGGCTCAAAGGCCAATCAGGCGAAAGTCAAACAAGGGCGTCCATTCTCGTCCTTAGGCTTCATGTTGTCGCGCGCCAACATGAACACCCTCAGTCGAAGATGAACGACACCTCAAATCTACCTCTAATATCCTTCTTAGAGGTTACACAACACGACCAAATCCATTGTACTTTCGCCACGAACTACAAGTCCTCGTCTCTCACGAGCCTTAACCTCTAAGGTTTTACTAACCTAAGGTCTCCTAGGTTCAACTAAGCCATTGCCCCATTCACTACTTTATACTCTGATACCATCTTATCTGTCACGCCCCGAGCCCGCCAATTCGGTCGGATTCGGGCGCGTCGAACAGACCGCCGAACGGACAGAGTTTCCCCTGTACGTTCAAGGCGTCGCAATCCATACAATTACAAGAGGTTCCAAAAAGGAACAGATATCACAATCAGATTGCATAAGGAAGTATCATAAACATAAAACAGCTACTTGCTATTACAACCATTCGCCTCAATTTAGAATTTTACATTCATATTACAAACTTCCTAACACAATCTAGTTATTACAAATCTATTTTCAATTTATTACAACTTGTTCTCCCTTGCTATACCCCTAAGCTCTGTCAACTGGGGTACTTCTATCTCTGGTCTCCTGGTAGGGCGCTATCTACTGAGCTACGCCCTTGCCTCGCGCTGCTGCTGCTGCGCCGCTCACGAACATACTGTTAGTTACGGGGAAGCCCCAAGGATCTATCTAGATTGTATCAAACAACACCTAGAGGGGGGTGAATAGGTGTATCGGCCAAAAACCACAAATTCTCGATGCGATAAAAGTAAATGCGGAAAATAAAAAGCACACCGAGATTTACGTGGAAAAACTCCAAACTCGGAGTAAAAAACCCACGGGACCAACACGCGAATAAACAATCAATAAGAGAAAAGATTACAAGGTGATACCGAACTCCACGGACTCGACCTCTCTAACTCTCCTATGGATCTCCGCGCAATCCTCCTTCGGGTTGTCCACTCCCTCACGTCCGAGTCCACGAACGCCACGTCCCGAATCCACGAAACGCCTCCACTTCGAATCCACGAAGCCTTGATCACGCCGAATCCACGACGCCCACTCGAATCCACGAGCGCACTCCGTCCCGAGCAAAAACAATACGATCGATGATGATTTATTGCTTAGATTCTCATTAAAGATCTATGGGAATAATCTCTAAGCAATTCTCAAATTGATTCTAGAAAAACATTAAGAATTAGGGCACCGAGAATCAATTTGGGAGAAGCTTGATGTAGAAGATGAGGAAAACGGCTACCTACAAGCTTCTAGGGTTTTTCATAAATAATCTAGGCTTAATCATCTTTTAGAAACACCCCTACATCTTATTTATAGGTTTAGAAGACTTCTAGATAGATTTGGATTAGAAAAAATAAATCTTTAAAACAGATTTCGTATCGAGGGACCGGTCCTCCAGATCAGAGACCGGTCCTCCCTTGCGCAATAAAATATTAATCACCGAGGGACCGGTCTCACATGCCAGCGGACCGGTCTTATTCAGCGATATGTGAATTTCCAGCCTCTGGGACCGGTCCTCCCTTTGTGGAGACCGGTCCTCTGTGCAAAGTTGCGCATAGGGAGCTCTCTGGGACCGGTCTTCCAGTTGTGGAGACCGGTCCTCTGTGCAAAGGTGCGCAGAGGGTGCTTACTGGGACCGGTCCTCTCAATGTGGAGACCGGTCCTCTCAACCAGATATGCAGAGTGAAGAACCAAATTAGTTAAAACTCAATTTCAACAATCCTAATGTCTTCTAAACACTTGTTAAAGTATATAAATCATCATCATCAGTATTTGAACTTACCGAGCATTGTGGATTTACGTTTCGAGTCTGCGAGTCTTCGATCTTCGTCTCATCTTCTCTAAACCTTCAAGACTCCGAACTAACTTCACGAAATATGCCAACATAAAATCCGTAACACATACCTGTACCCCCAAAACGCAACACGGGGGTGAGAACTATTGTCCATAGTTCTCGTGGGTACGGTCACCCAAGAGAACAGCTCGACCAATAGGTCCAAGGAGGCACTGCAGATATGTTAGTCCAAAAACATATATAGACATATAATTTGCAACTAACATAAAAACCTGCCTCACAAATGCAATATGCAAATCATTCTTTAGCTCTTAGCTTTTCTTTACCTTATTGCTATTCTTTAATTTAGCCGTTGCATTCTTAAACTTAGCTATTCATTAGGTTAGTATTCTCATTCTTGCTCTTTACTTTTGGCACTTATGCTACTTAGCATGTACTTCTAAGGTCCACTCTACCTTAGCTCACTATGCCACCCGACTCGGTCTTGAGTCAATCAAATGCGGATAATCCGCCTGCTGTCTAGCCCGAGGTGTTGGACGTCTCACAACTACCTCAGCTGTCAACAGCCTGCCGCCCTCTGTGACTCAGCCTCGGAGCGGCGAAATCGTCGCACACGCTCGTCACCCTCAGTGGTGTCCCAACTCTGGAACGGCTCGAGTCACCTGACATAACCATTCTGGTGGCGAACACGGCGTATTTACCCAGCGTGGACTAAAGTCGTGACCTTACCATCTGGCGGCGAACTATCGCATCACACCCAACAATGGATCGAGTCACTTCCCAGCCACCTGGCGGCGCACGTATCGTACTTACCCAGCAATGGTTTCCAAACTCATGGTGTCAACACTCATGGCGGTCTGATCCTCACCCGGCTTAACCGGTATCGAACTCATTTCGGCTCACCCACCCGGCGGCGAAATCGTCGCACAACGCCACGTCAGTGGTATAGCCCTGGACGGCGAAATCGTCGCACACGCCCGGCACCCTCAGTGGTGCACATATCACGGGATTCCATGAACCCGTTTCACTTAGCTTGAGGGTTAGCTAGGCCCTCAAGAGACGACCCTCTAGGTCCATTGTCTTTACCTCCTAGGTCTACTTGACACTAGGGTTCACTCTTTATCACATAACCTAGGTTGACTTAACTCTAGGTTCAATGTCATTCCAATTCGACCTATGTTTATTAACACTAGGTCCACTATATTCTTTATCCAACCTATGTCCTTGACACTAGGTTCAACATTCTTTACCTAGATCCATATGACTCTAGGTTCACTACAACCTATATATGTTCTTTACACTAGGTTTGATGCCACACTCCTATGTCCATTGACTCTAGGTTTACTATAACCTATGTTTATTAACACTAGGTTAGATGCCACACTCCTAGGTCCATTGACTCTAGGTTTACTATAACCTATGTTTATTAACACTAGGTTAGATGCCACTCGATCTATATGTGTATTTAGTCCACGATTCACATTCTTATACTTGGCATTCATATACTTAACATTCTTATGTTAACCATTCCATTTACATGCACATGATTATATCTAGCATGTACTCATTATGCTAAGCATGCATTTATTCATACATTTCATTTAGCATCTAGTTCATATATCAACTTAGCATGCATCTCATGTATTTGCAACTAGACTCTAGTTCATGCATTTATCTAGCATTTAACTCGTGCATTCTCTTAGCATTTAACACTATGTTCTTTAACATGCATTTCTATACTTGCAACATATGTCAATTATATGCATCAACTTGAAACCATTACTCTTAGACATATTTAGGCGATCTAGTCGCTTCGGTAAACACAACCCACCTCAATTCGCACTCCGATTGCTCGTCGACACTTGCAATCGGCCGCCCGCGGCACTCTTGACCCGGTTCGGCTCGAACTCTTGCATGACCAACCAAACGGTCTCGAATTGCAATCCGAGACTTTGTGCCGTTGCCCCACGCCTTTAAGTTGCCCCCTGTTTTCATGAATTTAGGGCTCCTATCTTGCGTCTTTGCGGACATCGGTATGATTATATTAAATAATTAATATCTTTGTACTCGCTCGTCGGATGACCGAACCGAGCGCGCCAACGCGTTCGTTAGGCCCTCAATTAGGTTTCTATGGGGTCAAATGAGATCAAACTCATCTATTTACAAAAACCCCATTTTGGAGCCCTAGGTTTGCACTTTCGCAAAACCCACCGATTTGATCCCTAGAACAAGCAATAGAGAGCTTGTCTAACCTCTGGGAACTCATCTAAGAGCATTAGAGCCATCCATAGGGTGCTTAGAGCAAACCCTAGAAATCCACCATTAGAGCATCATAATGAAAACCATGGATTTCATGGAGTTCATGGTCTCCACATAGTTCTAAAGCTTACAAGAAGCTCAAAACTCTAAATCTAGGGTTTAGAAACCCTTTATCTAAGGATCTACCATGAGAGGAGGCTAAAGCTTACCTCTACAAGCTTGCCCCGAGCTTGTGGGAGAGGAAGAAGATGACCAAGAGGATCTCCATCATCATCTTCTTCATCATCTCCATCTTCTTCTTCTTTCTCTCCTTTTCCTTCTCTTTCCTTCTCTTTCTTTCCTTTCTTCTTGCTGTCGAACAGAGAGAGAGAGGGAGGGAGCTGAGTGAGTGAGAGAGAGAAAGAGAGTGTTTAATCCACTCTATACACTCATCTCATGCCAACTTTGCATATAAACCCCTCAACTTTTCATCTATTGCAACAGCCCAAACTGGGCATTTTCGGGTCTCAGAGACCGGTCTCCATGTATGGGGTCCGGACTCCAAGTGTCTTCACCAGAGTCCCATCGCGCGTGGGATCCGGACCACCACTCGGATTCGGATCCCGTGGCGGACTTTCCGGGACTTAGCCAAATTTTCACCGACTTCGCGAGGGTGGACCGGTCCTGGCCTCGATCCGGATCCCGAAAGCGGGATTTTCGGGACTTAGCCATTTTTTCGGCTTTTTTCACCGTTTCTTCTCCGTTTCAACTCACTTTTGACCCGTTCGACCTCCGATTCGTTTCAAATCGAACCGAGACTCTCCAAACATGATTTAGATCATGTCCACATCATTATCTCATCCGCGCAAGCGTCAGATTTAGCTCGTGGCCCAAGATAGCCTTTCGGGCTCCGTTCTTGCACCTAGTGCATCGAAAACACCCGAAAGCTTCCAAACTTCACGGGAACCATTCTTATGGCCTTCTAAGCCAACATACCTCGCGACTTCATAACTTTAGAAGTTCGGGGTGTTACAAAATCTCTCTCAAACCCCAAATGGAAGCCAAAGCCCTTCCAATGCAACCTAAACCAAGGTTCTAATTCCATTAGATAAGCTCTAAAAGCCTCTAATCAAAAAGCCCCAAATAAATCCCAGATTTTTCAAAACTAGGGTTTCATCTAGTAGAAAGCTTCAAAACCCATAACTAGAGGAAAAGATATGATTCTTACCTCTTTGAAGCTTCAAACAAGGTTCAAATTCCTCCAAGCTTGAAGATCTCTCCTCTATCAAGCACCAACACCAAGGTCCAAGCTTCTCCCATGGTGAAATTTGCACCAAGAAGCACAAAAGAGCAAAAAGGAGAAGTTTAATCCACTAAAACCGAAGAGGAAAGGAAGTAAAATCCAAATGAGAAAAGAGAGGGGGTGCCCTACCTTTCTCCCTGCAGCCCTCAGCACAAAAGAGCCCTAGAGGGGCGTGGGGTGCTGTTATAGGAAGGCCAAATCGCATAAACACCCCTGCAGTTTTATATTTTTAAAAACTGTCAAAGTGTACCGGTACACGGGAAAGTGTACCGGTACAAATCCTGCAAAAATAGCAAACCCGAGCCTCGGGCTTGTCAGAATCTGCCAAGTGTACCAGTAAAAAATCCAAAGTGTACCGGTACAGCCATCAAGCCTGTACCGGTACAGCAATCAAGCCTGTACCGGTACACTTGCCCGAAAATGCAATCCGAGAGCTATCCAAAATTTAACCTTTTGGATTTTGATGCATAGATTTAAATCTCTATTCTCGGGACTTGTGCCATAGGTCGGAACACTGTCAACGACCTTCCAGAAAGTCTGAAAAAGCTCAGAACTCACATCCAACACTCGAACCTTACTATTTGCGAAAGTTCAGTGCGTCACATTCACCCCTCCTAAAAAGGAGTTTCGTCTCCGAAACTTGAAATCAAAGTCATACCTCACGACTCCACCTAGAATAGATAGGGGTAACGCTCCTGCAACGCGCTCTCAAGCTCCTACGTGGCCTCCCGCTCCTCGTGGTTGCTCCACAAGACTTTCATATAATGAAGTTCTCGATTCCTCATCACTTTGCGAGCTAATATCTTCATGGGTTGCTCCTCGAAGCTCAAATCCTCCCTCAGCTCCAATGGCGTAGCGTCCAGTACATGAGCTGAATCATGGATGTACTTCCGAAGGACCGATACGTGGAATACATTGTGTACACCCGATAGGTTCAGCGGTCGATGACCCTATTCTTAGAAGAGAATTTGAGGGCACTACCCGAGTGGTGAAAGTAAGATTAGTGTGGTGGCATTGTGACACAACGTCGATTGGTGAATCGAGTAATCACTTTTGTGGAGCAAGTTTGGATGACTCGTTGGTTTTCATTTCTATCTAAAGGGGAAGTTTACTATGGATATTGAGTATAGAGCTGTTCAGGCCAAGCATGTTTAGAATGGTGGCAATGTGGAATTACACCATGCTTAATTATGGATTAGAGCTGCACCCAATTGTGCGATTTGGTGACGGGACTTGATCTTGAGTTGAGAGATCATTGTTAGGATTTGAATCAGCGATAGTTATTGCATCGCCTCTCTTTGGTGAGTGATAATCTGGTAAGCACTCCGATGGGTTGGGTGACGGATATAACCCCTGGATTCTTGCTTTGGACGATATCGTTGAATCCGCCTCAGAAGAATATATGATGGAACCATATACACATGAGTAATTGAATCAGGGTTGGACCTTGCCCTCAATTTGGATGAGAAAGGTGAGAACTAGAATTCAGCTTTTGGGAGCACTCGGTTGTGTGAGGACCAACTAAAGAGCAGGTTGAGCAAGAGCAGTCTTGAGATGGAACTTCCCGGCGGAGACTTGAGTTCGAGGAACCTGTGTGGGTTTGGCTTGCGTTATGCCAAATCCACAGGTTGCGGGATCTTGTGTGTTGTCTTTGTGAGGTAATCCGGCGCGCTTGAGACCTTCGTGGTCTGATTTGAGCGATGTTGAGACGTTCTTCCATCCTTTCAGATGGTTGTTCTTGCGTGGTTGATCCGCAGTTTCACGGACGAAACTCCTTTTTAGGAGGGGAGAATGTGACGCACTGAACTTTCGCAAATTACAAGGTTCGAGTATTTGATGTGAGTTCTAAGCTTTTCCAGATTTTCTGGAGGGTCGTTGACAGTGTTCCAACCTATGGCACGAGCCCCGAGAATAGTGGTTTAAAACTATGCACCAAAGTCCAAAAATTTGGATTTTGGGTGGCTCTCGAATTGTATTTTCAGGCATCTATTGTGACGCATTGGACTTTGCAAATTGCAAGGTTCGAGTGTTTGATGTGTGATCTGAGTTTTTCCAGATTTCCTGGAGGGTCGTTGACTGTGTTCCGACCTATGGCACGAGTACCGAGATTAGTGGATGATTTCCAAGCACTAAAGTCCAAAAAGCTGGATTTTAGGTTGCTCTCGGGTTGGAATTTTATGCCTTTGTACCGGTACAAAATTGTTGCTATACCGGTACAAAATGGTGGCTATACCGGTACAAGCCAAGATTTATACCGGTATAGATGAGCTGCTGGGCAAACCCGAGGCTCGGGTTTGTCGTTTACAGGTTTATACTGGTACAAGATGGATTTGTACTTACAAGCGCTTTTCGAAAATCCGAAACTGCAGGGACTTATTGGCATTTTGTTGCTTCTAATATAGCACCCCAGCCCTTAGGGCTCCTCTCTTGTGCTGAGAACAAGGGAGAGAAAGGTAAGAGAGTTTCTCTCTCTATCCCCTTTGCATTCTTTTGGGATTTTGGGTGATTTCTTGTGGATTGATCACCCTTTTTGCTCTCTTTTGTCTTGTGGTGCTCCCTACACCATGGTTGATGCTAGGAGCTTGATTTTGGGAGCTAGTTGAAGGAAGATCTTCAACTTTGGTGACTCTAGAGCCTTGATTAGAGCTTCTAAGAGGTAAGCAACTTCTCCATTTCCTTTAGATTCGGGTTTGGTTGCTTCATTATAGTTGAAACCCTAGATTTTGGAAATTAGGGTTTTATTTGGGGCTTTTTGATTTGGGGCTTTTAGATTCCTTTTGAATGGTTTAGAACCTTTGTTTAGGTTGCCTTGGGAGGGATCTAGCTTCCTTTTGGAATTTATAAGAGGATTGTTGCACATTTAGGTGAGTATTTCTTGACTTTGACCTAGATGTTTAAAGTTTGAACTCAAGACTTATCTCTTGAGGTTGTAACTCCTAGGATCTACTTTGTAGGGTACTAGGAGTAGGAATCGAAGCTTCGTTAGCGGTTCGGAGCGACGCTTGGAGCGACTGTGGGTTTGGCCTCACCTAGCGCAATGAGAAATTCTCATTGGTGCTTATTTGCTTATTGTTAAATGGAAATTAGTACATTTTCATGCTATTTGATTTATTTGTGAATTTTAGAATGCTTAAAATACATATGTTATGTGTAACGCAATTTTACTCTATATAGTAGAGACGTATGCATGTGAGAGCTGAAGCTTTGTAGCATTCTATTTGGAAACTTGAAACTATGTGTTTAAGAGGAATTCGGCATGTGTTTGAGAACATAGAATTATGTATGACATAGGAGAAAAGCCCTTGTCATTAAGCGGCATTGGCTTGGCATCAAAAGTGTAGAATAGTGAGCTAATGTCATCAAGCGGCATTAGGCTCGAGAATGAACTTGGCATAGAGAATCTAGTGTCATGAGAATAATTGAACTAGACCTTAGGGTTACTAGTTACTATTTCCATGTTGAGACATGAGGTTTGGACTTGAGACTTGACTATACTTGTTGCCATTTGTGCTCTTTCGCACATGCTTGTGAGGGTCGCTCCCTACAAGCCGGCACTCCGGAGTTAGCCTTTGCGATTCGTTCGCGCGTGCGGTGTTGAGAAACCTACGGGACCGTTGGGACAGACTCATTCCTTGCGGGGGATGTTGGGGCTACCACGGTACTTAGGTGGCACAGGTTGGATTACTGTGGGTACATCCTAGTGAAAGAGAATTGAACTTGGACATTCAACAATACTAAATGACAATCACTACTAGATAGGGCTTAGTAGTTGGATTATGTGGACTTTGCTCGATGGTATAGTATACTTGATAATGCTTTAATTACATTTTAGTATACTTGTTGGTTAAGGTAAAACATATCATGCTTATATGTTAGAACTTGGACTTATGATAACAGATTTGGAACGTGGGTAATGTAGCATTTCTTTATGCTTTATTTACAACTTTATTTATATCGCTTACTTACTCTCTTTTGGGCCTAGTGGAGCAATTTTGTGCAGGTCAGTAATTGCCCACTGGGAACTATATGTTTATAGTTCTCACGCCCTCTGTTTCTGACTCGTTTCAGTGCCTTCTGCATCGGGGGAGGCTCGGGACCGCGGCAAAGGAGTTGCCTCGGGATAGCGGCTTGTGAGAGGGGTTTGGATAGGTGGTTTCCTTTTTCTCTTATTTTATTTTGGAGAGAAGGAGTGTTTTTACCTTGTATAGAGACCACCACTTTTGTGTAGTTGAGAGGTTTTGTTGTAACTGTGTACTACTCTCTATTTCTATGTTAGTGATTTAGACGCCTTACTTTCTTTTACTTGTGGTTTGGTTCATGTTTAGTTATGGCTCTGATATTCATAGTTGTAGCTTTATATTGTTTTAATTCCGCTGTTTTTAGTTAGACACCTTGTATGTGTTGACATATGGCGGAGTGCAGGCACGCTTTGGGAAGGTCCCGCAGGCCCCGGGCGTGACAGATTAATTTGGTATCAGAGCCTAGGGTGACGTCTTAGAGGACCTAGCAAACCTTAGGCTGGTTGGACTATAGGAAATAGGCTCGTGAGAGACGAGGTCTATTTGACTTGTGAGCGAAAGTACCTGATTGGGTTTTATTATAACTCTAAAAAGTTGGAGTTTAATCGAAGTGTATAACTTCTAGCCTCGCGGAGGGTTACGTTGGCGGCCGACAACGTAACATCGGGAGTTAGTAGAAAGCACACTTCTTTACTTTCGCATGATTTGGGTTTTTGAGTGGGGTTGCGATAGCGTGGGTTTTACTAACTTGCGCTTTTATGTTGTTTGCCGGTGTGGATGCCTATTACTCGCTCCCAATCCGTCGGGCCGATAACATGGCACGCATTGAGGAGGTCGAGGCCTCGCCTACTTCCGAGTCCGGCGAGGTCCGCGAGTTGAGGGACCGGTGGCGGTCCTCACCGACCTTGTGGCTCGGCCAGACGGCGGCGGCCCGAACAGCCGAGGCGGCGCGCCGACGGGACGAGAGGATGAAGCGGCGGAGGACCTTCTTCGCGGCGAGGCGGCGCCGGGAGGAGACGAGACCTGTACCACCGGCTCCGGCCGAGGTGGTAGCACCGGGCGCCGACTCCGGCGCCGGATCCTTACATTACGTGCCGTCTGTGGCACGGCAGGAGAGAGTGGCGACGGCACCGCCAGTTCAGATGCCCCCGGGAGGAGCAGTGTTCCCTACGATGGTTGAGGGGCTAGAGCGAGACCGACTGATGAGCCGCCTCAATGAGTTCAGGAGGTGCAGTCCACGTGTATTCGACGGCGAGAACGTGGATCATTGGATAGTCGAGAAGTGGCTTATGCATATGGAGAAGCTCTTTCGCGACACTTTTGTTGAGGAGAGGGACGAGTTTGGCTCGCCACTCACCACCCGGGACGGCGAGGCCTATCGGTGGTGGCGGGACATCCGGAGAACCCGAGCACCGACTTAGCCGATGACTTGGACCAGGTTCAAGGGACTGCTACTCGAGCACTACTTCCCTGATAGTGTTCGGCGACAGATGGAGACAGACTTGCGCAGCTTGCGCCAAGGGGAGCGGACAGTGACTGAGTACGAGCGGGAGTTTACCAGGCTTCTACACTGCGTACCTTTTGTCGTGCGGGACGACGAGGACAAGGCCAGGATCTTCGAGAGTGGACTGAGGCCTTCTATCTATAGGCTTGTGCAGTCCGCTAACCTGCGCACTTACCGTGAGGTGGTAAATCGCGCTCTTATTGTGGAGCGGGGCGCGATAGTGATGAAGGAGCGGCAAGAAGGCTTGGATCGGGGCAAGGGCAAAAGGCCCTCAGGTGAGGGTGCGAGTCAGAGGGACCCAAGGAAGCCGCCGAGGTACCCCAGGAGCCAGTCTCGAGGACGAGGTGCCCCACAGCCGCGCCGAGGACCAGATCGACGGCAGACACCGCGCTGTGTGATTTGCAGCGGCCCCCACCACCCCCGACAGTGCCCGCAGGGTCGGGGCCGGTGCTACTCTTGTGGTCAGGAGGGCCACTTCCAGTCAGATTGCCCGAGGGGATCTGCGCCGACACCGTCGTCGGCCTTGACACGCCACTGTGTTCCGGCCGGGGACACCTACCGCATCCTACCAGTGCCGGGAGGTCTTCTCGCAGAGGCCGAGCGAGGGATCTCGATAGGGCCCGAGTGGGCGTTTGTATGCCGCCCAGACTGAGGCAGCGACAGCAGCTGAGGATGTCGTTGCAGGTATCATTTTGATTTCCAGCATTCGAGTTCGTGCTTTATTTGATACCGGTGCATCTTGCTCTTTTATTGATCGGCTGTTTGCCGAGTTGCATGACATCCCTAGGACACCTTTGTCATTTTCGGGACGAGTTGTTATACCTGGACATTCTATAGATGTTCGAGAGTGTTGTAATGGTTGCCCAGTTCAGATTGGGGATTGGATCATGCCCGTGGACCTATTTGTGGTGCACAAACTCGGGGAGTTTGATATAGTTTTGGGCATGGATTGGTTGACCCAGTACTTCGCCACGATTGATTGTGTGAACCGGACGGTGACTTTTAGAGAGCCGAGTCACGAGGTAGTGGTATTTCGGGGATGCCAGAGTTCGCTGTTTGCGATGACTATTAGCTCCTCCCGAGCTAGGCAATTGATTAGCAGCGGGTGCATAGCCTATTTGGCTAGTATTGCACTGCGAGACGTTGAGGACTCCCCTAGAATCGAGGATATTCCTGTGGTGAGGGAGTTCCAGGATGTGTTTCCAGCTGAGCTACCAGGAATGCCGCCTGATAGGGAGATTGAGTTTGTAGTAGATCTCGTTCCTGGGACTACTCCAATCTCAAAGGCACCCTATAGGATGGCACGAAAGAAAGAGCTGAAGGCACAGTTGCAGGATCTTATGGATAGAGGTTATGTGAGACCGAGCGTGTCACCTTGGGGAGCGCCGGTTCTTTTTGTGAAGAAAAAAGACGGATCACTTCGCTTATGTATGGATTATCGTGAACTTAATAAAGTCACGATTAAGAATAAGTATCCGTTGCCGAGGATCGATGATCTGTTTGATCAGCTTCAGGGATCTAGCGTGTACTCCAAGATCGACTTGCAGTCGGGTTATCATCAGCTGAAGATCAAGCCTGAGGATGTATCGAAGACGGCTTTCAGGACACGGTATGGGCACTATGAGTTCACTGTGATGCCGTTTGGGCTTACTAATGCCCCGGCAGCTTTTATGGATTTAATGAACCGTGTCTTCAAGCCATATTTGGACAGATTTGTCGTGGTGTTTATAGACGACATTTTGGTCTATTCCCGAAGTGATGCGGATCACGAGGAACACTTGAGATTGGTACTTCAAGTGCTTCGGGAAAAGAAACTCTATGCCAAGTTGAAGAAATGCGAGTTCTGGCTTAGAGAGGTGGCGTTTTTGGGCCATGTGATTTCGGGATCAGGTATAGCCGTGGACCCCAAGAAAATTGAAGCCGTCAAGGATTGGCCAAGACCGACGAGTGTCACAGAGATACGGAGTTTTATTGGTTTGGCCGGCTACTACAGGAGGTTTGTTGAGGGATTTGCTAAGTTATCTACTCCCCTCACGAGGCTCACGCATAAAGGCACCAAAGTCATTTGGAATGATGCGTGCGAGAAAAGCTTTCAAGAGTTGAAGCTGCGATTAACTACCGCGCCAATCCTGACCTTGCCAGTTGCTGGAGCAGGGTATGTGATTTATAGTGATGCTTCCTTTAATGGATTGGGTTGCGTGTTGATGCAGGATGGAAAGGTGATCGCGTATGCTTCACGCCAGCTGAAGGAATATGAAAGGAATTATCCTACTCACGACTTGGAGTTGGCGGCTGTAGTGTTCGCACTGAAGCTATGGCGCCACTATCTTTATGGCGAGCGGTGTGAAGTGTATACGGATCACAAGAGTTTAAAGTATCTGTTCACTCAGAAGGAATTGAACCTGAGGCAGCGCAGATGGTTGGAGCTTCTCAAGGATTATGATTTGACGATACTTTACCACCCAGGCAAGGCTAACGTGGTGGCTGATGCGCTAAGTAGGAAATCGACGGAGAACTTAGCGATGATGATAGTTACTCAACCGCCGTTGATCGAGCAGTTGAAGCGGCTAGAGTTGGAGGTGGTGGCTCCTGACACACCTATGAGGTTGATGACATTGGTGGTGCAACCTACTTTATTGGAAAGAATTAAGGAAAAGCAAGCTCTTGATGCGGAGTTGCTAAAGATCCGAGCAAAGATGGTTGATGGTTGCACCGGTGATTTTATAGTTGACGGTGGTGACTTGATGAGATTCCGTGGACGGATTTGTGTACCGGCGGAACCGACACTTAAAGATGAGATTCTTCTAGAAGCACACCGTGCACCTTATGCTATACATCCGGGAGGCACCAAGATGTATAAGGATTTGAAACTACACTATTGGTGGCCCGGGATGAAAAAGGACGTTGGCGAGTTTGTGGCTAGATGTTTAACTTGCCAACAAGTGAAGGCTGAGCACCGAGTTCCCGCGGGAAAATTACAGAGCCTACCGATTCCAGTGTGGAAGTGGGAGAAGATCACCATGGACTTTGTGATGGGATTGCCTCGCTCCCAGGCCGGGCATGACGCTATTTGGGTGATCGTGGATAGGTTGACGAAATCAGCACATTTCATACCTATCCATACTACTTGGACTGGAGAGAGACTCGCACAGGTTTACTTGGATGAGATTGTGCGACTTCACGGAGTACCTACCTCGATTGTATCGGACAGGGACACACGTTTTGTGTCACACTTTTGGAGGAGTCTGCAGGACGCCTTGGGTACTCGACTGGACTTCAGCACTGCTTTCCACCCTCAGAGTGACGGGCAGTCAGAGCGTACTATACAGACACTCGAGGATATGCTTCGAGCCTGCGTGATCGACTTCCAGGGAGGATGGTCGCAGCATCTACCGATGGCTGAGTTTGCTTATAACAATAGTTATCAAGCAAGCATCAAGATGGCGCCATTTGAGGCACTCTATGGACGGAAGTGTAGATCGCCACTTCATTGGAGTGAAGTTGGTGAGAGTTTGGCTTTGGGCCCAGATGTGCTCCGAAGCGAGAGGACAAGGTTCGCATTGCTAGGGAGCGGTTGTTGACGACCAGTAGGCAGAAGAGCTATGCCGATAGACGTCGACGAGACTTGGAGTTTCAGATTGGAGACCATGTCTTTTTGAAAGTCTCGCCGACCAGAGGAGTCAGGAGATTTGGGATTCGGGGTAAGTTGAGCCCCCGTTTCATTGGACCGTATGAGATTCTTGAGCGTGTGGGCCCGGTAGCGTATAGACTTGCTCTACCGCCGAACCTATCGGGTGTACACAATGTCTTCCATGTATCGGTCCTCCGGAAGTATATACATGATCCAGCTCATGTTTTGGATGCTACACCATTGGAGCTGAGAGAGGATTTGAGCTTCGAGGAGCAACCAGTGCGGATATTGGCTCGCGAGGTGAAGAAGCTGAGGAACCGGGAGCTTTCTTACGTGAAGGTCCTTTGGAGCAACCACGAGGAGCGGGAGGCCACGTGGGAGCTAGAGAGTGCGCTTCGAGAGCGCTATCCCCATCTCTTACAGATGGAGTCATGAGGTATGACTTTAATTTCGAGTTTCGCGGACGAAACCTCTTTTTAGGAGGGGTGAATGTGACGCACTGGACTTTGCAAATTGCAAGGTTCGAGTGTTTGATGTGTGATCTGAGTTTTTCCAGATTTCCTGGAGGGTCGTTGACTGTGTTCCGTGTTACGGATTTTATGTTGGCATATTTCGTGAAGTGAGTCCGGAGTCTTGAAGGTTTAAAGAAGAAGAGATGAAGATCGAAGACTCGCATTCTCAAAACATGAATCCACAATACTCGGTAAGTTCAAATATTATTGATGATGATTTATAAATATTTAAAAGTGTTTGGAAGACTTAGGATGTTTTTAAATTGAATATATGAATAAAATTGAGGTTTTCAAATCCTAGTCTATCTCTATGTTTTCTAATTGATTTTAAACAGGTTTTCAAATCCTAGTCTATCTCTATGTTTTCTAATTGATTTTAAACAGGTTTTCAAATCCTAGTCTATCTCTAATTTTTTTCCAAAATTAGATTTTCACAATCCTAGTCTACTTCTAAGTCTTCTAAATCTATAAATAAGCGATGGGGGTTCCATTAATTCATATGCTTAGAGTTTAGACCATTATGAAACCCTAGAAACTTGTTGGGTGCTTTATTTCTTTCTTCAACAATAAGTTTCTATCGGATCAATTCTTGAAACCCTAATTTCTCGTTCTTCATGGAGAATTGATCCGGCTATTGCTTAGAAACATCTTCTACGGTCCTTTAATGATTATCTAAGCAATAAATCATCACCGATCGTATCGTTCTTGCTCCGGACGGAGTGCGCTCGTGGATTCGAGTGGCGTCGTGGATTCGGCGTGATCGGAGGCTTCGTGGATTCGAAGTGGAGGCGTTCGTGGATTCGAACGTGGGCGTGGACAACCGGCGGCGTGCGCGAGATCCGAAGAAGATAAAGAGAGGTTTGAGTCCGTGGATTCGGTAAATCACCTTGTAATCTTTTTTTCTTAGTGGATTGTTATCGCGTGTTGGTCCCGTGGGTTTTTACTCCGAGTTGGAGTTTTCCCACGTAAATCTCGGTGTGCTTTTTATTTTCCGCATTTATTTTTATTGCATCGAGATTTGTGGTTTTCGGCCTTTACACCTATTCACCCCCCTCTAGGTGTTGGATACAATCTAGATAGATCCTTGGGGCTACCCCATAACTAACAATTGGTATCAGAGAGGGATCTAGATATATTGCTATCTAATGGCCGAAGAGTTAGTAGGTGTGTTGCAAACTTACGAGATGACTTTTCCTACTAACCAATCTTCTTCCAAGTCTTTCTCTAAAAGTACAGGGATTGCGTTGAAAACATCAAAAGAAGAAGACGTGGACTCGGATTCCGGCGATGAGGAATCAAACGACGAGGAATTAGCGGAAGCATACAATCAACTTCTTGTTGAGTCGCGGAAGATAGCGAAACTCAATAAAAAGTTGAGGCGTCGTTTATTCGATCTTGAAGAAGAAAACAAGAATTTGAAGACCACGAATAATGCTCTTGAGGAGGAACGGGAATCAATCTTGAATAATAATTCGGTCCTCCAAAAGAAGCTAGAAGAATCGGATTTAATGATCAAATCTACTACGGATAAAGTTGGATTTTTGGAGCATCAATTTGAGAAAACATACAAATCCAACAAAGCATTGACCGAGCAAGTCCATCAACTCAAGTCCGATATTCAAAAGTTTTCTTCGGGATCGAAGAAATTGGATAACATGCTCGGATTGGGTCAAACGAGCAAGTTAGGTCTTGGATACGAACGGACATATGTTGAGAAGGGTAAAAAGATGACATCGAAAGTCTCAACAAGTTTGAAGGAGAAGGTGTGTCATAGATGTGGCATTAAAGGACACATCAAAAAGAGTTGCTCGGACAAAAATTTTAAGTCTCAATCGGCAACTTCGAAACGACAATTGGTATCATCTAAAACTCGACATCCCCCACGGAATCAAAAGAAAAATCAATTGAGTCGAGTGCATCGAGCAAACCGTGACTCATATGTGAACCGGAAATCAAAGGCACAAGCGAATCGGACATCTAAGCCTCAACGTCAATATCGATCGAACCCACAACCGAACCGGATTTCTAAGTCGAAACAACATGCGGTTTGGGTTTCTAAGCCTCAAGGACAACATCAAAAGACAAAACAACTTGAACCTAACGTCGACAAGTCAAGACAACCAAAGATCCGACAAGTTTGGATCCGAAAAGGTGATATCTTTCCTTGTTCCTTGTCTTAGGATATTTTTATTTTTGTAATGCTTTGATAGGTGTTTCTTGCATAATTTTTCTTCATTGCATTACATATTTAGACGAGGTTTGATATTTAAAATTTTGATTTGAAAATCATTTTTGAGGAAAGGTTTTTGGGGAGTTTTTAATTTGATTGAAAATTTTTGAGAAGGGAGATGATTGAAAATCATTAAATTGGTGAAATTAAAGGTTTTTCAAAGAGCCTTAACCGGTATTTAAAGTCAATTCAAATTGAATTAAATTCATATTAATTATCGGTTTTACTCCACCTTTTATTATTTTGACGATAATTTAATATGTGATTTCTTAATACATACATTCATCAAAATTTTGAAATTAATTTTAATCTCTTGGTAATTAATTCATCTTGATAATGAATGAATATAATTGATGGATATTTGCTAATCGACTAAGATTCGTCAAAATTATTTTCAATTATGAGATTGTCTAATTTAGGGGGAGTTTGAATTATTAAAAAAAAAAGGGAGAAACTCCTATGTTTAAAAGATGTGGAAAGAGTTACATCCAAAAGGAGTGTGAAAACTACCACCACATGTAGGAAAGAGCTACCACCCCGGTCGTCCGGTACGTGTGTGAAGCTACCACATGAGAATTTATATGAAAAAACCGAAAAGGTTGGAAAAAAAAATATATGTAAATATTTTAGAATTTTCGGCGTTATAAGGTGGTAGATTGAAAAAGATGCTCAAAGAGCCACCCCCGGTGCTATATTAGTTAAATCTCTATTTTGAACGAATTGCGACAAATTGGTGTCAATATTGCCAAATTTCTAAAAATTATTTTTCATCAATTTGCATCTTGATAACTTTAAATAATTAGATTATTCTTAATATCAAATTTTGATGTTTTGATGTCTTTTGAAATCACTTAATATTTTATCTTCATCATAATGATTTTTGGAGTACAACTTTTAATTTTTATGAAATTAATCTAATTTTGAAGGATTTTTGAGAAAACAAGGCAAAATTTTTGATGAGGAGGACACGGAGTGATTTTATCTTTTTGAGCTTCATTATCTATATTTTATCTTTTCTCTCCTAGGACTATGTCTAGTTTGCTTGTTTTTGGTATCTAGATTTGTAACTATGACATGACTACTTTCTTTTTGCTAGTTTGCTTTTCTCTTTATTTGTGTTTCTTTTTGGCAATTTTTGACAAAAAGGGGGAGAATGAAGAACAAGGTATAGAGGGAGAAGATATTTTGTATTTGATGCAAACACGAAGGGGGAGACATGATGAGATTAAGAAGGGAGAAGGAGAGAATATTTTTGAATAACGAGAAGTTGGAGAAAAGAACAAAGAAGGAGAAGAGGTATAAAATATTTTTGAATATTTGTTGAAAATTTGTTTTGCAGGAAATCAATTCTTCAAGACTCCTAGTTGCGTCTAAGTCATAGAGTTTGTTTAGGAGTTGCAAAATTATAATTTTGTATTTCTTTGGATCTTTCACGTGAGAAATTTATTATTTTGGTGATGGCAATGAATTTCATTTTTGGTGAGTTGAGCGTTGTAAGTATTTTTATGTAATTTTGGGTTTTGTCACGAAATTGCCAAAGGGGAGATTGTTAAGGATTTTATGTTGGCATATTACGTGAAGTGAGTCCAGAGTCTTGAAGGTTTAAAGAAGAAGAGATGAAGATCGAAGACTCGCATTCTCAAAACATGAATCCACAATACTCGGTAAGTTCAAATATTATTGATGATGATTTATAAATATTTAAAAGTGTTTGGAAGACTTAGGATGTTTTTAAATTGAATATATGAATAAAATTGAGGTTTTCAAATCCTAGTCTATCTCTATGTTTTCTAATTGATTTTAAACAGGTTTTCAAATCCTAGTCTATCTCTAATTTTTTTCCAAAATTAGATTTTCACAATCCTAGTCTACTTCTAAGTCTTCTAAATCTATAAATAAGCGATGGGGGTTCCATTAATTCATATGCTTAGAGTTTAGACCATTATGAAACCCTAGAAACTTGTTGGGTGCTTTATTTCTTTCTTCAACAACAAGTTTCTATCGGATCAATTTTTGAAACCCTAATTTCTCGTTCTTCATGGAGAATTGATCCGGCTATTGCTTAGAAACATCTTCTACGGTCCTTTAATGATTATCTAAGCAATAAATCATCACCGATCGTATCGTTCTTGCTCCGGACGGAGTGCGCTCGTGGATTCGAGTGGCGTCGTGGATTCGGCGTGATCGGAGGCTTCGTGGATTCGAAGTGGAGGCGTTCGTGGATTCGAACGTGGGGCGTGGACAACCCGGCGGCGTGCGCGAGATCCGAAGAAGATAAAGAGAGGTTTGAGTCCGTGGATTCGGTAAATCACCTTGTAATCTTTTATTCTTAGTGGATTGTTATCGCGTGTTGGTCCCATGGGTTTTTTTTACTCCGAGTTGGAGTTTTCCCACGTAAATCTCGGTGTGCTTTTTATTTTCCGCATTTATTTTTATTGCATCGAGATTTGTGGTTTTCGGCCTTTACACCTATTCACCCCCCTCTAGGTGTTGGATACAATCTAGATAGATCCCATAACTAACATTCCGACCTATGGCACGAGTACCGAGATTAGTGGATGATTTCTAAGCACTAAAGTCCAAAAAGCTGGATTTTAGGTTGCTCTCGGGTTGGAATTTTATGCCTTTGTACCGGTACAAAATTGTTGCTATACCGGTACAAAATGGTGGCTATACCGGTACAAGCCAAGATTTATACCGGTATAGATGAGCTGCTGGGCAAACCCGAGGCTCGGGTTTGCTGTTTCGCAGGGTTTATACCGGTACAAGATGGATTTGTACCGGTACAAACTGGCAGTTTTCGAAAATCCGAAACTGCAGGGACTTATTGGCATTTTGTTGCTTCTAATATAGCACCCCAGCCCTTAGGGCTCCTCTCTTGTGCTGAGAACAAGGGAGAGAAAGGTAAGAGAGTTTCTCTCTCTATCCCCTTTGCATTCTTTTGGGATTTTGGGTGATTTCTTGTGGATTGATCACCCTTTTTGCTCTCTTTTGTCTTGTGGTGCTCCCTACACCATGGTTGATGCTAGGAGCTTGATTTTGGGAGCTAGTTGAAGGAAGATCTTCAACTTTGGTGACTCTAGAGCCTTGATTAGAGCTTCTAAGAGGTAAGCAACTTCTCCATTTCCTTTAGATTCGGGTTTGGTTGCTTCATTATAGTTGAAACCCTAGATTTTGGAAATTAGGGTTTTATTTGGGGCTTTTTGATTTGGGACTTTTAGATTCCTTTTGAATGGTTTAGAACCTTTGTTTAGGTTGCCTTGGGAGGGATCTAGCTTCCTTTTGGAATTTCTAAGAGGATTGTTGCACATTTAGGTGAGTATTTCTTGACTTTGACCTAGATGTTTAAAGTTTGAACTCAAGACTTATCTCTTGAGGTTGTAACTCCTAGGATCTACTTTGTAGGGTACTAGGAGTAGGAATCGAAGCTTCGTTAGCGGTTCGGAGCGACGCTTGGAGCGACGGTGGGTTTGGCCTCACCTAGCGCAATGAGAAATTCTCATTGGTGCTTATTTGCTTATTGTTAAATGGAAATTAGTACATTTTCATGCTATTTGATTTATTTGTGAATTTTAGAATGCTTAAAATACATATGTTATGTGTAACGCAATTTTACTCTATATAGTAGAGACGTATGCATGTGAGAGCTGAAGCTTTGTAGCATTCTATTTGGAAACTTGAAACTATGTGTTTAAGAGGAATTCGGCATGTGTTTGAGAACATAGAATTATGCATGACATAGGAGAAAAGCCCTTGTCATTAAGCGGCATTGGCTTGGCATCAAAAGTGTAGAATAGTGAGCTAATGTCATCAAGCGGCATTAGGCTCGAGAATGAACTTGGCATAGAGAATCTAGTGTCATGAGAATAATTGAACTAGACCTTAGGGTTACTAGTTACTATTTCCATGTTGAGACATGAGGTTTGGACTTGAGACTTGACTATACTTGTTGCCATTTGTGCTCTTTCGCACATGCTTGTGAGGGTCGCTCCCTACAAGCCGGCACTCCGGAGTTAGCCTTTGCGATTCGTTCGCGCGTGCGGTGTTGAGAAACCTACGGGACCGTTGGGACGGACTCATTCCTTGCGGGGGATGTTGGGGCTACCACGGTACTTAGGTGGCACGGAGTTGGATTACTGTGGGTACATCCTAGTGAAAGAGAATTGAACTTGGACATTCAACAATACTAAATGACAATCACTACTAGATAGGGCTTAGTAGTTGGATTACGTGGACTTTGCTCGATGGTATAGTATACTTGATAATGCTTTAATTACATTTTAGTATACTTGTTGGTTAAGGTAAAACATATCATGCTTATATGTTAGAACTTGGACTTATGATAACAGATTTGGAACGTGGGTAATGTAGCATTTCTTTATGCTTTATTTACAACTTTATTTATATCGCTTACTTACTCTCTTTTGGGCCTAGTGGAGCAATTTTGTGCAGGTCAGTAATTGCCCACTGGGAACTATATGTTTATAGTTCTCACGCCTCTGTTTCGACTCGTTTCGGTGCCTCGCATCGGGGGAGGCTCGGGACCGCGGCAAAGGAGTTGCCTCGGGATAGCGGCTTGTGAGAGGGTTTTGGATAGGTGGTTTCCTTTTTCTCTTATTTTATTTTGGAGAGGAGTGTTTTTACCTTGTATAGAGACCACCACTTTTGTGTAGTTGAGAGGTTTTGTTGTAACTGTGTACTACTCTCTATTTCTATGTTAGTGATTTAGACGCCTTACTTTCTTTTACTTGTGGTTTGGTTCATGTTTAGTTGTGGCTCTGATATTCATAGTTGTAGCTTTATATTGTTTTAATTCCGCTGTTTTTAGTTAGACGCCTTGTATGTGTTGACATATGGCGGGTGCAGGCACGCTTTGGGGAAGGTCTGCCGACCCGGGGCATGACATCTATCTACTGAGACTTGGTGGTTGTCTGGTACAAACATGGTGGCTATCTGGGGTACAAAGGGATTTGTACCGTATACATGGCGGACTTGGCAAACCCTAGGCTCGGGTTTGGGTGTTTCGTGGGACTTGTAGGTACAAATGGGATTTGTCGGTACACTTTGTGACATGACTAACGCATTTGTCGTACACTTTGTGAGACCATGGCTCTGCGAGCGTAGGGGCTTTTACGCGTTTGTGCTCTTCTATTAGAGTACCCCCCACGCCCTTGGGCTCATTTGAGCCCCTCCACTACAGAGAAGAGGTAGGAGAGCCTCTCCCCTTCCCTCCCATGCCTTTCTTTGATCCTTGGGTGGATTTCTTGGGATTTAACTCCTCTCTTCTTCCCTCTTTTGCATATTGGTGGCATTTTTACCATTGTTGAAGGCTTGGAGCTTGGTAAGGAGTTTGTTTGGAGGAAGATCATCACTTCTAGAAGGCTTTGATCTTTGTTTTGGAGCTTCTAAAAGGTAAGCATCCTACTCTTTCCTCTAGATATGGATTTTGATGCTTTCTTTTAGATGAAACCCTAGAATGAGGATTTAGGGTTTGATTTGGGGATTTTTGATCTAGGGCTTTTGGAGCTCGATTGATCGGTTTAGAACCTTTCTTTAGGTTGGTTTGAGAGGATCCTAGCTTCCATTTAGATTTTCCGAGACTTTCCTTACATTAGGTGAGTTTTTCCATATCTATTACCTAGATGTAAGGTACCGAACTTCGAAATTATGAAGTTGCGGTGGAATGTAATATCGGATTCTCGGTTTAAAAATAAATATGAATAAAAATAGTGTGAGATACTATTTTTATTGAACTTATAGAAGTATAATATAAGTCCTGAATGACTGTCTTTGAAATCGGAACGAAAACGAGAAGATTTAGAATTTTACGGTTAGAAACGGAGATGATAAATTAGCAGAAAATGCACAGTGTCAGAAAATTATGAAAACTGAGGGGTATGTCAGGATTATTATTACGAGGATAGATTTAAAGTTTCGTGCCATTCTGACACCCAGAATATGAGAAATAAAATCCGAATACTATCTGATAGCGATTACAGTTCGGTACAGCTTTCAATGACCAGATGGGGTCGAAACTGAAAGATTTAAATTTTTTCTGTTAAGTTATGTAAAAACGAATATAACTGTCAAGTTTGAGCTCAATCGGACATTCAGAAGGGCAGGCGAAGATGTCTAAGCTTCGGTTGAAAAGTGAGAGTGAATAGTATGAATAGTGATTTTGGTGTTACTTAATAAAGAAGCAATGGCTGCTTCTACTCCCAAACCGAGCACCCACACACCCAAACCCACTCACACGCACACATGAGGAGAAAGAAAACCCTCCTTTCTCTCTCTAAATATCTCTCTCATCTTTCAATATTTCTCGCCCAAATTCGCGGCGTTGGCGGAGAGCGAGCTCGTGAACGCGTTGGGAGCGACGGATTGAGCTTTCGGGCGGCCGTTGGAGCGACGTGTTTTCGTCGTGGCCTTCACAATGATGGTAAGTGTTTAAGGTTTGGTTTGTATGCTCTAAAAATAGATTTAGAGGAATCCTAGCATGCTAATTAGAGCTTTATTGCCTAAATCATAGGCTAATTTAATGGTTTTTGAAGCAGTAAACCTATAGGGTTTAGAAATGCGATTTTCGATGTTAGAAGGGTTTGATCTAATTTGACCCTTCGTAAACCTAATTGCTAGGTAACGAAACGCGTTGGCGAAGTCGGTTCGGCAATTCGTCGAACCGTTGCAAAGATATTGAGGATTTAAGCCGTTAACGTAAAGATGGTCGCAGCTTGCGGCGAAGGCTTCCAAAAATCATGAAAATGGAATCGTGGGCTCGTGGCAATAAACCGAAGACCTATAATTTTCGGGGCTGCGAAGCGAAGCACGGTCGAGGCGTAGTTGCAGTATCGGACCGTGCCGGATACGGATGCCGCGGGAGGCCGATTCCAAGTGTCGACGAGCAATCGGAACGCGATAACAGGTCGGTTGTGTTTACCGAAGCGACTATGTCGCCTGTATGTCTAAGCAAAGTAAATTCATGTTGATGCATGTTAACAAAATGACATAGATGATGCATCTAGTAAAATGCTAAGTAGAATGCATGATAAACATGTTATGTAAATGCTAGCTGCATGTATATAAGGTAAAAGATAAGTGTGATGTAATGGTTATCCTAGAATGCATGATAAACATAATGTATAATGCTAGATGAGTAGATGAATGCATGCTTAGCATAGTGAGAAAATGCTAGATTAATATGCAGGTAGATGCCATGTGATTGCATGTAAAGATAAATGCTAGAATGCATGATTAGCATTGTAAGAATAAATGCTAGGTTGATATGCAAGTAAATGGATCGATAACTCTAGAATGAGTAGAGAACTCAATAGTGGAATGCCAAGTAAATAATGTGAGTCTCGGACATAAACAAACACATAGATCGAGTGGCACCTAACCTAGTGTTAAAGAACATAGGTCGAACAAGTGAACCTAGAGTTGAACAAGTCTAGGTGTGTGGCATCGAACCTAGTGTTAAAGAACATAGGTTGAACAAGTGAACCTAGAGTTGAACAAGTCTAGGAGTGTGGCATCGAACCTAGTGTTAATAAACATAGGTCGGACAAGTGAACCTAGAGGTCGACATCTAGGTAGAAATGACATAGAACCTAGCAGTTTTACCTAGGTTATGTATATAATAAACCTAGAGTGGCATTGAACCTAGGTTGTTGAATATAGTGGTAGCAACCACTAGGAAGTTCTAGGTCGACAGCATAGGGTTGGTTACGGACCCTCGACCTGTGGGAAGTGGATTCCGGAATCCCAGGACTTGAGATGACCTCGGTATCAAGGCTAGGGCGTGTGCGACGATTTCGCCGCCGAGATTGATACCAAGGTGAGATTGGGTGTATGTACAGTGTTCGCCACCCGGAGGCTTGAACCATGGCTGGGCGTGTGCGACGATTTCGCCGCCGGTGGTTAAGCCGATTTGAGGATCAGGCCGCCAGGATTGACTTAGGCCATTGTTGGGTGAGTTGCGATTCGTTCGCCGCCAGATGGCTAAGTCAAGGGACTTGAACTAGTGTTCGGCGTGTGCGACGATTTCGCCGCCAGCTGGTTAAGTCACGAATGGCGGTAGGCTGTTGAGCAGCCAGTGCGCGGAATATCCGCGGATGATTGACTCGAGGCCGAGTCGGGTGGATAGCTTCGATAGGGTAGTGGAACCCTTATAAGTTCGTGATAGAGGCTTGAGCTAAGGTAATAGAGACCTTAGAAGCTAGTGAACTTGAGTATGATCTAAGGTAGTAGGGACCTTATACACTAGTAGAGGTTGAGCCGTGGAACTAAGGTAAGTAGAAACCTTAGTGTTGCAGCTGATATGAGCTATGAATACCTAACTTAATGACTAGCTAAGTTAAAGAATAAAATGGCTAAAGTAAAGAATGGCAATAAAGTAAAGAAAAGCTAAGAATCATTGCAGGAATTACATATTGCATATTGTGAGGCAGGTTTTTATGTTAGTTGCAAATTATATATCTATAGATGTTTTTGGACTAACATATTTGCAGTGCCTCCTTGGACCTATTGGTCGAGCTTTTCCCTTGGATGGCCGTACCCACTAGGAACTGTATTTATATAGTTCTCACCCCCGTGTGGTTTGGGGGTATTTCCCAGGTATGTTCGTGAGCGGCGCGGCGTGTGAGCGAGGCGAGCGTAGCTCGTAGATAGCGCCCTACCGGGAGACCGAGAGGTAGCAGTACCCTGAGGCGGTTTAGCTTATGGCACTAGAGGGCAATGAACAAAATGTAACAAACTTGAGAAATGATGTAATAGCTTAGATTGTATTTGGAAGTCTAATGTAAAAAGAAACTATGATGTAAAATGTATGTGAATGAATGTAATAACATAGGATGTGTTTATGTTGTTTGATATCTAGCTTCCTTATGCAATCGTTGTATGCTTAATACTGTTCCTGTTCGGAACCTTCGTGAATTGTATTGATTGCGACGCCTTGGACGTACAGGGGAAACTCTGTCCGTTCGGCGGCTTGTCGGCGTGCCCGAAACCGACCAAATAAGCGGGCTCGGGGCGTGACACTAGATGTTTAAAGTTTGAGCTCAAGGCTTATCTTTTGAGGTTGTAACTTCTATGGCATGCCTTGTAGGGTGCTAGGAGAAGGAATGTAAGCTTAGTTAGCGATTCGGATCGTCGCTTGGAGCATCGGTGGGTTTGACCTCACCAACACAATGAGAAAAATCTCATTGGTGTAAATTTATGTTCGGTTAATTGAAAATTCATGCATTTTCATGATAGATGCATTATTTTCGAATTTTAGAATGCTTTAAATACATAGGTTATGTATAATGCAATTTTACCTCTATATAGTAGAGATGTGTGTATGTGAGACTTATGTAGTGTTAGCATTCTACTTGGGACATAGAGATATATTGTTATAGTGGAAGTGATATACACTTTGGGACTTAGAACCATGCATGACATAAGGAAAAAGCCATTGTCATTAAGCGGCAACGGGCTTGGCATTAATATGTGTTATAGTAAGCTAAAGTCATTAAGCGGCTTTAGGCTTGAACTAGATGTGGATTGACAAACCTAATGTCATAAAGTGGCATTAGAGTTGGAATCGGAATTGGGCTTAGAATCCATGTGAGACTTAAGGAAAAAGTCAATGTCATAAAGAGGCATTGGACTTGGCATTCATTTGTGACTAGTGAGCTAATGTCATTAAGCGGCATTAGGCTCGTAAATGAACCTGGTCATACTGGAATGTAGTAACATATGAGGCATTGTACTAGACCGTAGGGTTGCTAGTGACTATTACCATGTTAGAGACATGAGGATTGGGTACTTGAGATCATTACCATGGTAGAGCCATGATGACTGGATCGTGAGACGATGACTTTTCTTGCTTGCCATTTGTGCCCATTCGCACATGCTTGTGAGGGTCGCTCCCTACAAGCCGGCACTCCGGAGTGGGCCTTTGCAACACGGATCGCGCGTGCGGGATTCAGATGCCTGTAGGGCCGCGTGGGACAGCCTCAGTTTCAGCGCGGGATGATGTGCTACCACGGGCAGCTAGGCAGTGGTACGCCTGTAGGGTCTTGTGGGACAGACTCATTCCTAGCGTGGAATGATGTGCTACCAACGGCAGCTAGGCGGGACAAGCTGGACTACACCTATGTGGGTCCTAAAATAAGATTGAACTATGATATACTATAGTAAGGGATAATCACTATTAGATAGGTTAGTAGTTGGATTACTTGGACATACTTATAGCATAGCTTGGGGACTTGTAGTATACTTGATAGACTATTTATTGCATCTTAGTATACTATGTTGCTTTATTAGAACATATTCCTTATATGTTGGTATTTTGTATCATGATAGGTGTATGTACATCATGGATACTAGTGGCATAGTAGAATAGCATGTTATTTATGCTTTCATACTCGCAGTTATTTATCGCATCTTATTTATGCTTTATTTCAGCATTTCTTTATCACGCCCTTATGTTATTTCTTTTGGGCCTAGTGGTGCAATGGTTCAGGTCAGTAATTGCCCACTGGGAACTATAAATTATAGTTCTCACGCCCTCTGTTTTTTGTTTCCTTTCAGTGCCTTCTGCACCGGAGAAGGCCAGGGACCGCGGCAAGGGTATTGCCTCGGGCTAGTGACGTTCGGCGAGGGATTCTTCGATAGGTGGTACACCTCTCTTTGTTTCGTTTTGGAGAGGTTTTGGAGAGTTGTACCTTTGTAGAGAGACCACCACATTTTGAGATATTGAGATAGATGTTATATAACTCTATGATTTATCCTTACTGTTTAGTTTCCTTTCGCCTATATCTGTTGATAGAACTAGTTGTATACTGCTCTGATATCTCTAGTTGTAGCCTATTGTTGTTTAATTTCTGCTGTTTTTAGTAGACGACTTGTATGTGTTGACATATGGCGGGTCTGGTCACGCTATTGGGAGGCCCTGCCGGTCCCGGGGCGTGACAGATTAATTTGGTATCAGAGCCTAGGGTACAGTCTTAGTGGACCTAGCAAACCTTAGGCTGGTTGGACTATAAGAAATAGGCTCGTGAGAGACGAGGGCTACTTGATTTGTAAGCGAAAGTGCCTGGATTGGGTTGTTTTATAACTCTAAAAATGTTGGAGTTTATTGAAGTGTACGGCTCCTAACTTCGCGGTGGGTTATGTTGTCGGCCGACAACGTATCATCGGGAGTTAGTAGTGAAGTACACTTCATTACTTTCGCATGACTTGGGTATTGGTTTGTTGAGCGGGGTTGCAATAGCGTGGGTTTTATTAACTTGCGCTTTTATGATGTTGTAGTGACGATGCCGTCTACACGCTCTCAGTCAGCTGGAGCGGACAATGCGGCAACGTTTGAGGAAGTGGAGACATCCGCTACCTCCAGATCCGACGAGGTCCACGAGTTGAGGAGCCAGTTGGCGGCCCTCACCGACTTAGTGACGCAATAGGCGACAGCGGCGCAGCGACAGGAGGCGTGCATGAAGCGGATGGAGCATCTTCTTTTGCGATGGCGGTGCGAGGAGGCCCGGAATGCTTGTACCACCTACACCGGCGAGGTGGTGACAGAAAGCGCGGACCCTGCGCCGGTTCTTCGCGGGCGTACCATTGGTTGCACTACGGGGAGGGTAGCGACGGCACGCCCGATTCGGATGCCCCCAGCAGGAGCAATGTTCCCTACGATGGTTGAGGGGCAGGAGTGTGATCGATTGATGAGCCGCCTCAATGAGTTTAGGAGGTGCAATCTACGGATCTTCGACGGCGAGAATGTGGATCACTGGATAGTGGAGAAATGGCTTATGCATATGAAGAAGCTGTTTCGGGACACCTTTGTAGAGGAGAGAGACAGAGTTTGGCTCGCCCCACATCACTTGGACGGCGAGACCTACCGTTGGTGGAGGGATATTCAGGAAAACCCCAATACCGACTTGACAGCGATCACACGGAAGAGGTTCAAGGAACTTCTATTGGAGCACTATTTCCCAGATAGTGAGCGAAGACAGATGGAGATGGACTTGCGCGGCTTGCGCCAGGGGGAGAGGACGGTGGCTGAGTACGAGAGGGAGTTCACACGGCTTCTTCATTGCGTGTCGTTCGTCGTGCGGAACGACGCGGATAAGGCCCGCATCTTTGAGAGTGAACTCCGACCGTCCATCTTTCGGTTTGTACAGTCTTCCAACTTGCAAACCTATCGAGAAGTGGTGAATCACGCACTCATTGTGGAGCGGGGCGCGATGGTAGTACAGGAAAGACAGGAAGGCTTGGACAAAGGAAAGGGCAAGAGGCCCGCAGCTGAGGTTGCGAGTCAGACGCACTCTGGGAGGCCGCCGAGACAATCCAAGAGCCGAAACCAGTCGCGAGGACGTAGCTCGTCTGTGCAGTAGGGAGGACGTGAGCATAGCCGGGCTCCGAGTTGTGTGATTTGCGGTGGTCGACACTACCCACGGCAGTGCTCGTAGAGAGGGCGGAGTGCTACCTATGTGGCCGGGAAGGTCACTTCCGGTCGGCGCGAAGAAGTACGGTTCCGGCGCCGTCTTCGACATCGGCACCGGTTTTACGGGTCCCGGCCCGGGGGACGCCTTACGCTTACTACCGGGCGGGAGGCCACACATCGAAGACGGACGGATGGGTCACGACAGGCCTCAGCGGGCGCATGTATGCGGCCCGGGCAGGTGGCGACGACAGCAGGAATGTGGCTACAGGTATTAGTTTATTTTGAGTCATTTGAGATGTGCATTGTTTGATACCGGTGCAATCGCACCTATTCTCTGATCAGCTAGTTGCCGAGTTGCATTGCATCTTGTGAGTTCGCTGCTTGCGATGGCGATTAGCTCTTTTGAGCTGGGCTTTTGATGTGCGGGTTGGTAGGTAGCGTAGTCTGCTATGCTTTTGGATCTCACGCTGATTGCGTTATTTTCATCCCTTGATCGGCTATTTGTCGGACGATGCTCACCGACGTCCTCTCGGGACTGGGGCATGATCGCGAGTCGTGTGTGCGCAATGGCAGAGAGAGACAGACGGTACCTACGGATAGGGCAGAGTTTTGGTCGGGACGGTAGTCCGAGCTGAGACCTAGGAGCGTGGTATGCCACGTGTTGGATCGTGAGATCGAGGATGCGCCGAGTGTGTAGTGACCCAACCCGAGGATTGTTTGGTTTGGATCATTCTTCGATGCTTATAGGATGATCGGATGAGCGGGTGTGTCGTATTGAACACCCTACCTTGCAAGGAGGTTTTGCGCGCCAACAAATGGATTGGCCTTTCTTGGTGTGGAGTTCGAGAGGTACCTTGTACCTTGGGTATTGCGAGCTGACTTGACTCGCCTTGAGATTTTGGGGCACGAGTTGTGCGTTTTAAGGAATCAATTCCGCTGATTGCGAGGACTATCTCCCTTACCTAAATTAGGTAAGTGTTGGATAGGATTTGGGGCCTAATCGGCCGTTAGTTCCTGTTGATCAAGAATCCTCGGAATGGAGAGGTTTTGGAGAGTTGGACTATCTTCCTTACCTTTGTTTTCGTTTTGGAGAGGTTTTGGAGAGTTGTACCTTTGTAGAGAGACCACCACATTTTGAGATATTGAGATAGATGTTGTATAACTCCATGATTTATCCTTACTGTTTAGTTTCCTTTTGCCTATATCTGTTGATAGAACTAGTTGTATACTGCTCTGATATCTCTAGTTGTAGCCTATTGTTGTTTAATTTCCGCTGTTTTTAGTAGACGCCTTGCATGTGTTGACATATGGCGGGTCTGGTCTCACGTCCCGAGCCCAGCGGAAGCCCGCCGGCACGTGCACAGACCCGCCGCATACACCAAATATGAACAATGGACACAAGGCGTCTAGAAAAATAATGAAGGAAAAGAGAGAAATCCTAACAAGGCTATCAGAGCGAGTAATACAAAATCACTAAGCTAACATAAAAGATCCACAAAAGCGATACAAAAGCGTATAACTAAATCCAAAATCTGATACAAAGCTCTAAACAAAAACCTAATACATCTTTTCCCAACAACAAAAAGAAAAGACAACATCGGGTCCAACTATAGTAACACCGAAGGGCTCTAGCTAGCCGCTAACCCCTTGCCTCGATCCCTAGCCACTCCCGAAGCGGATGGCTCTGAAAAACAACAACAAACAGAGGGCGTGAGAACTATCCAAAAATAGTTCCCAGTGGTCAATTACTGAACTCAACGAAATGCTCCACTAGACTAAAATAAGCATGCTATAAGGAAATAAGAAGCGGTAAATAAAAAGCGAGTAGATAAATACAATTAAGTAATAACATGCTTCTACTATAAGCTTGATTATCATATTTGTGATGTTCTACTTTTAGTGGTACAAACATAAATCAATATTAATTAACGTGCATATACAATAAGCCCAAGATACTATAAAGCATAGTTTTATACTTTTCTTGTTCTCTACCAAGCATACATTTTATATTTCCATGGTTCTCTACCAAGTATACATTTTATACTTCCAAAAAGATATAAGTTTACTACCACTAGTGTTGTCAATAACATATTGTTCCATAATGTCCAACTACTATACATGCATCAAGTAGTATTCTAAGGTAACAACCATAAGTATGGACATCTACTTTATATGCATCAACCACGATGATATACAATGTCAAGTGAAGTCTCAAACCCAATTCATAAGGAACGTACACAAGGTAACGTCCCGGCTCGTGCCATGCCTAGGTGGCCCCGTAGAGGTCGTCGACTTTCCTCACAAGAAAGGAGACACAAGAACACGACAATCCACTTCGGCGCCCAATCCCGCACGGCGATCTATCGTCGCAAGGCTAAACTCCGGAGTGCCGGCTTGTAGGGAGCGACCCTCACAAGCATGTGCGAATGAGCACAAGGGCAAGCAAGCGTAATCATAGCATAGGGTCCCTAATTTTGGGATGCTCAATCATCAAGTCTAAAACTTGGAATCTCACTCATCGACCCGACAGTCGGAAATAGATCAATCATGTCACGACTAGTTTACAATTACAAGGGTGGTAAGACTCTACCAACACATATAATGATTAAAACATTTATAACTCAAATGACAGTATCCTACTTGGGATAATTCATTACTTTAAACTATGTTCCAAAGAAGCTCATGACATTCAATTCAAATACTTATCAATAAGATACTTACCATTATCATATGCAAGAGAACTAGGAAATACTTACAAAAAGTTTACCCCGAAAGCTTAACATTTTCTTTCCTTATGTGTAAAACATGGAATAAATCTATCGATCCCTAGATCGAAGGTTGGAGCACAAGGGCCAAACTAGTCATACTACTAGAATAAATGCACCAAATTACCTCATGATGATCATATCATGCACTATATTACATTATCACAATTATCTTGTCTACAACAAGTACAAGGCAAATCATGCTAAGTCTCACACATGCATATGTTTCATTCATATAGATATGCTATCCACTTTAAGGTCAACACCTTTCTAATCACAAGGTCACAATGCCAAGTCTTCTTATCTACTCACACATAATGTAAGGACACTAAGTTCTATTACTTGTCTCTAACAAGTGCAATGTTATAACCATATGTGATACTATGAAAGTAATCCAATCGCTAGGTACCCTCAAGGGTTCATCTCACCAATCATACTCTAACATGCCCAACTCTACTTGTATGTCTCTACTACATAGAGCACAAATTTTCACTACACAAAACATGGTCATATTATGTCCTCATAAATTCAAGCATGTCATAAGGAGTATGAATAAACATCTAAACATGTCTTTAAACCAAAATAAAGACATAAAAGGAGTTCACCCATTTCGGTGAGGTCAAACCCACCGGATATACTTCGAATTTTTTTCGTTTCGCCGAACGAAGTTGCCCCCGAAGCTTCTAGCACCCTAAGATAATTTCTAATAGGGATACGAGCATCGAATAAACATCCAACAAAATTCACCAAAATTCACATAGAAAAGAGGTGAAAATTACCTTTGATCAACGGATCTTCAAATCCAACCTAAAGGAGAGTTCTACACCCATCAATTAGGTTCTAAAAGCTCTAAATCTAAAATCCCCAAAAATAAACCCTAAACCTCCAAACTAGAGTTTCTACCAAAAGAAACATCAAAATTCCAAACTAGAGGAATTAGAGATAATGCTTACCTTCTAGAAGCTCTAAACCAAGATCAAAACCCCCTAGGCTTGAAGATCTCTCCTCCATCAAGCTCAACTCCAAGCCCTCAAGCTCCTCTAATGGTGGAAAGAGCCTCCAACAAGCAAAAGGAGCAAAAGAGAAGGATTTAATCCTCAAAAAAATCCAACCAACTCAAGGGAAATCAAAGAGAAAGAAGAGAGGGCTCCTTACCTCTTTTTCCTGCAGTGAACAAGCTCAAAATGAGCCCTAGGGTGTGGGGGTGCTGATATAAGAGGCCACAAATGCAAAACCCCCCAGTTCGCAGCTTCGTATTCTGTCAAAGTGTATCAGGTACAAATCCCATTTGTACCGGTACAAGTCCCACGAAACAGCCAAACCCGAGCCTCGGGTTTGCCAAGTCCTGCCCATCTATACCGGTACAATCCCGGTTTGTACCGATGTAGCCACCATGTCTGTACCGGTACAACAACCAATCTGTACCGGTACAGATGCTCGAAATGGCAATCCGAGAGCTACCCAAAATCCAACTTTTTGGAATTTGGTGGTAAGATTTCAACCTCTAATCTCGGGACTCGTGCCATAGGTCGGAACACAGTCAACGACCCTCCAGAGAGTCTGGAAAAGCTCAGATCTCACAACCAACACTCGAACCTTGCTATTTGCTAAAGTTCAGTGCGTCACATCTGGTCACGCTACTGGGAAGGCCCTGCCGGTCCCGGGGCGTGACAAAAGTCGACCGCATTCTCGTCCCCGACGGATTTGGAGCGAGTGGTCGGCATTATCACTGCAGCATCATAAAAGCGCAAGTTAATAAAACCCACGCTATCGCAACCCCGCTCAATAAACAATACCCAAATCATGCGAAAGTAATAAAGTGTGCTTCACAACTAACCCCCGATGTTACGTTGTCGGCCGCCAACGTAACCCTCCGCGAAGTTAGAAGTCATACACTTCGATTAAACTCTAACTTTTTAGAGTTATAATAAAACCAAATCTAGGTACTTTCGCTCATAAGTTAAATAGACCTCGTCTCTCACGAGACTATTTCCTATAGTCCAACCAGCCTAAGGTTTGCTAGGTCCACTAAGACTTTACCCTAGGCTTTGATACCAAATTAATCTGTCACATTCCGGGGCCAGCGGAGGCCTTCCTTGTAGCGCACCGAGACCTGTCATATGTCTACACATACAAGGCATCTACCAAAAACAGCGAAATAAAAACAACAATAGGCTACAACTAGAGATATCAGAGCAATATACAACTAGTTCTATCAACAGGTAAAGAGAAAGAAGAACTAAATAATAAAACTAAAACATAAGGTAAATACATCATCTGTCTTAAATATCCCAAAATATGGTGGTCTCACTATACACAGGTAACACTCAAAACCTCTCCAAAATAAAATATAAGAGAGGTGGACCACCTATCCAACGGTCCCTCGCCCAAACGTCGCTAGCCCGAGGCAATCCCCTTGCCGCGGTCCATGGCCTCCTCCGGTGTAGAAGGCGTTGAAAAGAATCAGAAACAAAGGGCGTGAGAACTATAATTTATAGTTCCCAGTAGGCAATTACTTACCTGAACCATTGCACCACTAGGCCCAAAAGAAATAAACATAAAGGTACGATAAGTAACTGCTGAAATAAGGTACATGTGAAATGCTACACTACTATGGCACAATACTCATGATGATATAAATGTACATGCTATCATGATCCACTATGTCAACATATGAAGAATATGTTCTAATATAGCAACCAAGTATATAATGATACAATGAATAAAGTGTCAAGTATACTACAAGTCCCAAGCTATACTCTAAGCATGTCCAAGTAACCAAACTACTACCTATCTAGTAGTGATTATCATTGTTCAGTTGATGTCATTGTTCAATCTCATTTTAGGATCTACACGAATGTAAGCCGGCTTGTGCCACCTAAGTGCCGTGGTAGCCCCAGCATCCCCCGTAAGGAATGAGTCTATCCCACTCGGCCCCGTAGGATTCTCAATACCGCACGCGCGAAACAAGTCGCAAAGGCTAAATCCGGAGTGCCGGCTTGTAGGGAGTGACCCTCACAAGCATGTGCGAATGAGCACAAATGGCAAGCAAGTATGGTCATCGTCTCAATACCCAATCCTCATGTCTCACACATGGCAATAATCACTAGTAACCCTAAGGTCTAGTTTAATATACATTTCATAGTCCAAGTCAATTTCCAACACTAATGCCGCTTTATGACATTAGGTTTGCTAATTTTACACACAATCTAAGCCTAATGCCACTTTATGTCATTAGCTTACTACAACTCACATGAATGCCAAGCCTAATGCCGCTTTATGGTACATTAGCTTTTCTCCTATGTCAAACATGATTTCTACGTCCAAGAGTACAATTTTACATGTCATTTTCTCCATAGGAACATGATCTCAAACAACTGATAGAATGCTACAACAGGTATGTATCCAACATGACTATTTTCTACTATATTGTCACGCCCCGGGGTCGGCAGGACCTTCCCCAAAGTGTGCCCAGACCCGGCCATATGTCAACACATACAAGGCGTCTAACTAAAAACAGCGGAATTAAAACATTATAAGGCTACAACTATGAACATCAGAGCCACAACTAAACAAGAACCAAACCACAAGTAAAAGAAAGTAAAGCGTCTAAATCACTAACATAGAAATAGAGAGTAGTACACAGTTAACAACATAACCTCTCAATTACACAAAAGTGGTGGTCTCTATACAAGGTAAAAACACTCCTTCTCTCCAAAATAAAACAAGAGAAAAAGGAAACCACCTATCCAAAACCCTCTCACAAGTCGCTATCCCGAGGCAACTCCTTTGTCGCGGTCCCGAGCCTCCCCCGATGCAGAAGGCACTGTAAAGAGTCAGAAACAGAGGGCGTGAGAACTATAAACATATAGTTCCCAGTGGGCAATTACTGACCTGCACCATTGCACCACTAGGCCCAAGAGAAAAAGAGAGTAAGAGCGCGATATAATTAAGCTTGCAATTAAAGCATAAAGAAATGCTACCATAACTATGTTTCAAAATTAGATGTCATAGTTTCCTGTTCCAACATATAAAATGAGTTGTTTTACTATAACCAACAAGTATACTAAAATGTAATTAAAGCATTAACAAGTATACTAGAACCCCAAGTGAAGTCTACATAATCCAACTACTAAGTCCTATCTAGTAGTGATTGTCATTTAGTAAAGTTAAATGTCCAAGTTCAATTCTCTTTCACTAGGATTTACCACAGTAATCCAACTTGTGCCACCTAAGTACCGTGGTAGCCCAACATCCCCCGCAAGGAATGAGTCTGTCCCAACGGTTCCGTAGGTTTCTCAACACCGCACGCGCGAACGAATCGCGAAGGCCAACTCCGGAGTGCCGGCTTGTAGGGAGCGACCCTCACAAGCATGTGCGAAAGAGCACAAATGGCAACAAGTAAAGTCAAGTCTCAAGTCCAAACCTCATGTCTCAATATAGGAATAGTGACTAGCAACCCTACGGTCTAGTTCAAATATTCTCATGACACTAAATTCTCTATGTCCGTAAAGTCGCACAATCTCATCCAAGTAAACCTGTGCGAGTCTCTCTCCAGTCCAAGTAGTATGGATAGGTATGAAATGTGCCGATTTTGTCAACCTATCCACGATCACCCATATAGCATCATGCCCGGCCTGAGAGCGGGGCAGTCCCATCACAAAGTCCATGGTGATCTTCTCCCACTTCCACACTGGAATCGGTAAGCTCTGCAATTTCCCCCGCGGGGGACTCTATGCTCGGCCTTCACTTGTTGGCAAGTTAAACATCTAGCCACAAACTCGCCAAAGTCCTTTTTCATCCCGGGCCACCAATAGTGTAACTTCAAATCCTTATACATCTTGGTGCCTCCCGGATGTATAGCATATGGTGCACGGTGTGCCTCTAGGAGAATCTCCTCTTTAAGCGTCGGTTCCGCCGGTACACAAATCCGCCCACGGAATCTCATTAAGTCACCATCGTCCACACTAAAATCACCGGTGCAACCATCAACCATTTTCGCTCGAACCCTTTGCAACTCCACATCAAGAGCTTGCTTTTCCTTTATCCTTTCAAATAAAGTGGGTTGCACCACCAAGGTCATCAACCTCATAGGTGTGTCAGGGGTCACCACCTCCAACTCCAACCGCTTCATCGGCTCGATCAACGGCGGTTGAGTAACTATCATCATCGCTAAGTTTTCCGTCGATTTCCTACTTAGCGCATCTGCCACCACGTTAGCCTTGCCTGGGTGGTAAAGTATCGTCAAATCATAATCCTTGAGGAGCTCCAACCATCTGCGCTGCCTCAAGTTCAATTCCTTCTGGGTGAACAGATACTTTAAACTCTTGTGATCCGTATACACTTCACACCGCTCACCATAAAGATAGTGGCGCCATAGCTTCAGTGTGAACACTACAGCCGCCAACTCCCAATCGTGAGTAGGCTATTTCCTTTCAAATTCCTACAGCTGGCGCGAAGCATACGCGATCACCTTTCCCTCCTGCATCAACACGAAACCCAATCCATTAAAGGAAGCATCACTATAAATCACATACCCTGCTCCAGCGACTGGCAAGGTTAGGATTGGTGCGGTAGTCAATCGCAGCTTCAACTCTTGAAAGCTTCTCTCACACGCATCATTCCAAATGAATTTGGTTCCTTTATGCGTGAGTCTCGTGAGGGGAGTAGATAACTTAGCAAATCCCTCAACAAACCTCCCGTAGTAGCCGGCCAAACCAATAAAACTCCGTATCTCTGTGACACTCGTCGGTCTTGGCCAATCCTTGACGGCTTCAATCTTCTTGGGATCCACGGCTATACCTGATCCTGAAATCACATGGCCCAAAAACGCCACCTCTCTAAGCCAGAACTCGCATTTCTTCAACTTGGCATAGAGTCTCTTTTCTGAAGCACTTGAAGTACAAGTCTCAAGTGTTCCTCGTGATCCGCATCACTTCGGAATAAACCAAAATGTCGTCGATAAACACTACGACAAATCTATCCGATATGGCCCGAAGACACGGTTCATCAAATCCATAAAAGCAGCCGGGGCATTAGTAAGCCCAAACGGCATCACAGTGAACTCATAGTGTCCATACCGTGTCCTGAAAGCCGTCTTCGATACATCCTCAGGCTTGATCTTCAGCTGGTGATATCCCGACTGCAAGTCGATCTTGGAGCACACGCTTGATCCCTGAAGCTGATCAAACAGATCATCGATCCTCGGCAACGGATACTTATTCTTAATCGTGACTTTATTGAGTTCACGATAATCCATACATAAGCGAAGTGATCCGTCCTTCTTCTTCACAAAAAGAACTGGCGCTCCCCAAGGTGACACGCTCGGTCTCACATAACCTTTATCCAAAAGGTCCCGCAATCGTGCCTTCACTCTTTCAACTCTCGGTGCCATCCTATAGGGTGCCTTTGAGATTGGAGTAGTCCCAGGGACGAGATCTACTACAAACTCAATCTCCCTATCCGGCGGCATTCCGGGTAGCTCAGCGGGAAACACGTCCTGGAACTCCCTCACCACAGGAATGTCCTCAATCCTAGGAGAGTCCTCAATATCTCGGAGTGCAATACTAGCCAAATAGGCTATGCACCCGCCACTAATCAACTGCCTAGCTCGAGAGGAGCTAATAGTCATCGCAAACAGCGAACTCTGGCAACCCTGAAACACAACCTCCTCGTGACCAGGCTCTCTAAAAGTCACAGTACGACTCACACAATCGATCGTAGCAAAGTACCGGGTCAACCAATCCATGCCCAAAACTAAATCAAACTCCCCGAGTTTGTGCACCACAAATAGGTCCACGGGCATGATCCAATTCCCAATCTGAACTGGGCAACTAATACAACACTCTCGAACATCTATAGAATGTCCCGGTATAACCACTCGTCCCGAATGTGACAAAGGTGTCCTAGGGATGTCATGCAACTCGGCAAACAGCCGATCAATAAAAGAGCAAGATGCACCGGTATCAAATAAAGCACGAACTCGAATGCTAGAAATCAAAATGATACCTGCAACGACATCCTCACCTGCCGCCGTCGTCGGGCGGCATACAAACGCCCACTCGGGCCCCGTCGAGACCCTCGCTCGGCCTCTGCGTAGAAGACCTCCCAGCCTGGTAGGATGCAGTAGGTGTCCCCGGGTTGGAACCTGGTGAAGCTGGTGCTGAAGCTGACGACAGTGTCGGCGCAGATCCCCTCGGGCAGTCTGACTGGAAGTGGCCCTCCTGGCCACAAGAGTAACATCGGCCCCGACCGATTGGGAACGAGTAATAGGCATCCACACTGCAACAACATAAAGCGTAAGTTAGTAAAGCCCACGCTATCGTAACCCCACTCAAGAACCCAAATCGTGCGAAAGTAAAGAAGTGTGCTTTCTACTAACTCCCGATGTTACGTTGTCGGCCGCCAACGTAACCCTCCGCGAAGCTAGAAGTTATACACTTCGATTAAACTCCAACATTTTAGAGTTATCATAAAACCCAATCAAACACTTTCGCTTATAAGTCCGATAGATCACGTCTCTCACAAGTCCAATCCTTATAGTCCAACCAGCCTAAGGTTTACTAAGTCCTCTAAGACGTCACCCTAGGCTCTGATACCAAATTAATCTGTCACGCCCCGGGGTCGGCAGGACCTTCCCCAAAGTGTGCCCAGACCCGCCATATGTCAACACATACAAGGCGTCTAACTAAAAACAATGGAATTAAAACATTATAAGGCTACAACTATGAACATCAGAGCCACAACTAAACAAGAACCAAACCACAAGTAAAAGAAAGTAAAGCGTCTAAATCACTAACATAGAAATAGAGAGTAGTACACAGTTAACAACATAACCTCTCAATTACACAAAAGTGGTGGTCTCTATACAAGGTAAAAACACTCATTCTCTCCAAAATAAAACAAGAGAAAAAGGAAACCACCTATCCAAAACCCTCTCACAAGTCGCTATGCCGAGGCAACTCCTTTGCCGCGGTCCCGAGCCTCCCCCGATGCAGAAGGCACTGTAAAGAGTCAGAAACAGAGGGCGTGAGAACTATAAACATATAGTTCCCAGTGGGCAATTACTGACCTGCACCATTGCACCACTAGGCCCAAGAGAAAAAGAGAGTAAGAGCGCGATATAATTAAGCTTGCAATTAAAGCATAAAGAAATGCTACCATAACTATGTTTCAAAATTGAATGTCATAGTTTCTGTTCCAACATATAAAATGAGATGTTTTACTATAACCAACAAGTATACTAAAATGTAATTAAAGCATTAACAAGTATACTAGAACCCCAAGTGAAGTCCACATAATCCAACTACTAAGTCCTATCTAGTAGTGATTGTCATTTAGTAAAGTTAAATGTCCAAGTTCAATTCTCTTTCACTAGGATTTACCACAGTAATCCAACTTGTCCCAACTAAGTACCGTGGTAGCCCAACATCCCCCGCAAGGAATGAGTCTGTCCCAACGGTCCCGTAGGTTTCTCAACACCGCACGCGCGAACGAATCGCGAAGGCCAACTCCGGAGTGCCGCTTGTAGGGAGCGACCCTCACAAGCATGTGCGAAAGAGCACAAATGGCAACAAGTAAAGTCAAGTCTCAAGTCCAAACCTCATGTCTCAATATAGCAATAGTGACTAGCAACCCTACGGTCTAGTTCAAATATTCTCATGACACTAGATTCTCTATGTCAAGTTCATTCACGAGCCTAATGCCGCTTGATGACATTAGCTCACTATTCTACACTTTTGATGCCAAGCCAATGCCGCTTAATGACAAGGGCTTTTCTCCTATGTCATGCATAGTTCTATGTTCTCAAACACATGCCCAATTTCCTCTTAAACACATAGTTTCAAGTTTACAAATAGAATGCTACAAAGCTTCAGCTCTCACATGCATACGTCGCTACTATATAGAGCAAAATTGCGTTACACATAACATATGTATCTTAAGCATTCTAAAATTCACAAATAAATCAAATAGCATGAAAATGAACTAATTTCCATTTAACCATAAGCAAATAAGCACCAATGAGAATTTCTCATTGTGCTAGGTGAGGCCAAACCCACCGTCGCTCCAAGCGTCGCTCCGAACCGCTAACGAAGCTTCGATTCCTACTCCTAGTACCCTACAAAGTAGATCCTAGGAGTTACAACCTCAAGAGGTAAGTCTTGAGTTCAAACTTTAAACATCTAGGTCAAAGTCAAGAAATACTCACCTAAATGTGCAACAATCCTCTTAGAAATTCCAAAAGGAAGCTAGATCCCTCCCAAGGCAACCTAAACAAAGGTTCTAAACCATTCAAAAGGAATCTAAAAGCCCCAAATCAAAAAGCCCCAAATAAAACCCTAATTCCCAAAATCTAGGGTTTCATCTATAGAGAAGCAACCAAACTCGAATCTAAAGGAAATGGAGAAGTTGCTTACCTCTTAGAAGCTCTAATCAAGGCTCTAGAGTCACCGAAGTTGAAGATCTTCCTTCAACTAGCTCCCAAAACAAGCTCCAAGCCTCAACCAAGAAGATGCTAGCACTAGCAAGCAAAAGAGGGAAAAAGAGAGGGTTAATCTCTTTAGAAATCCATCCAAAAACCAAGTAATGGAAGAGAAATGGTTGGAGGGCTCCCCTACCTCTCTCCCTCAGGTCCTCAGCACAAAAAAGCCCTAAGGGGGCGTGGGTGCTACTAATAGAAGCAACAAATAAAGCAAATATTATTAAAAACCCGCCAAAGCACAGCAAGATAAGCCAAGTCCGTACGCATGCACTCGCGAAATGCCCAAACCCGAGGCTCGGGTTTGTCGCCAGTCCCATACCTAAGACAGATCCTCCGTACGAGATAGCAACCAAGGTCGTACTGACAAAGAACTTTTCCCGTACCTACGTACTCCCGTATAGCAAACCGAGAGCAACCTAAAATTCAACTTTTTGGACTTTAGTGCTTGGGATTCATCCACTAACCTCGGTACACGTGCCATAGGTCGGAACACAGTCAACGACCCTCCAGAAAATCTGGAAAAGCTCAGTTCTCACATTTAACACTCGAACATTGCAATTTGCAAAGTCCAGTGCGTCACATATATAGAGGCCAAAATGCATTGTACATAAGATATATATTTTAAGCATTCTAAAATTCACAAATAACGTTTACAACATGAAAATGCATGAATTTTCATTTAACCGAGTATAGATAAACACCAATGAGAATTTCTCATTGCGCTTGGTGAGGTCAAACCCACCGATGCTCCAAGCGTTGTCCCGAAACGCTAACGAAGCTTCGATCCTCACTCCTAGTGCCCTAAAAAATAAGCCACAGGAGTTACAACCTTAAAAGATGAACCATGTGTTCAATCTTTAAGCATCAAGACAAAGAGGTAAGAAATACTCACCTAATGTGTAGAAAATCTCTCTCAAATCCCAAATGAAAGCCAAAGACCTTCCAATGCAACATAAAACAAGGTTCTAATTCCATTAGATAAGCTCTAAAAGTCTCTAATCAAAAAGCCCCAAATAAATTCTAGATTTTCCAAAACTAGGGTTTCATCTAGTAGAAAGCTTCAAAACCCATAACTAGAGGAAAGGATATGATGCTTATCTCTTTGAAGCTTCAAACAAGGTTCAAAGTCCTCCAAGCTTGAAGATCTCTCCTCTATCAAGCACCAATACCAAGGTCCAAGCTTCTCCCATGGTGTAATTTGCAGCACGAAGCACAAAAGTGTAAAAATGAGAAGTTTAATCCACTAAAACCAACAAGGAATGGAAGTAAAATCCAAATGGGAAAAGAGAGGGGGTGCCCTACTTTTCTCCCTGCAGCCCTCAGCACAAAAGAGCCCTAGAGGGGCATGGGGTGCTGTTATAGAAAGGCCAAATCGCATAAACACCCCTGTAGTTTCATATTTTCGAAAACTGTCAAAGTGTACCGATACACGGGAAAGTGTACCGGTACAAATCCTGCGAAAATGGCAAACCTGAGCCTCGGGTTTGCGAAAATCTGCCAAGTGTACCGGTACAAAATCCAAAGTATACCGGTACAACCATCAAGCCTGTACCGGTACAGCAATCAAGCCTGTGCCGGTACACTTGCCCAAAAATGCAATCCAAGAGCTCTCCAAAATCCAACTTTTTGGATTTTGATGCATAGATTTAAACCTCTATTCTTGGGACTTGTGCCATAGGTCGGAACACTGTCAACGACCCTCCAGAAAGTCTAGAAAAGCTCAGAATTTACATCCAACACTCGAACCTTGCTATTTGCGAAAGTTCAGTGCGTCACAAATTTGATAGGACAGAAGCTCTTATGGTTACTCTTGGATACATCTTTCCATATACCATATTACCCGGCCGATGATTTCTGAGCTTTGCCTTACAAATAGTATAGAACTAATTATCTCTCTACCGAGAGCAATAGATCCCCTATAAACACACACCCATTCCTGATATGAACCGACTGCAGCCAACATATACTACTAAGACCCATGGCTAGGATCAGAGTTTGTTGCATAGTCAAACTACAGTAGCCTCACATTGAATGACCATGGTGTCGCAGGTCTAAGGATCAGTTGTACCACTGCAACATCGAATCAGTTACTGACGAATGAGTAGACATCCATGTAACTGTTCGTAGTTGGTCACGCTCAGTACCCTTGTTCTCCAACAACCACATGCATGTTCGCTCCAGTGTCGCCATACTGATGACTCAAGATTCGTCATCCCAAAAGAGAAGCGACACACGCATCAATCTTACCGGATCAATCATCGTCCCCATGATGATCCTCCGATTGAGAGCATTTATGAATTAATCACCAATAATATGTATCTCAAATTCTCAACTTTTGAGAATACATATTATCATCTTATTAATCCAAAGGGCGATTCACGGACACATTAAACATGAATGGAATAAAATGCCCAATTATATAAATAATAAAGATTAAGTACAAAAATATGTCCCATGGAAAATAAAAAGCGTCAGCCTGATAGGCTTCTAGGGCATACAACTAATAGTTTCTGCTGTCCATAATTCGTAAGGGTGGAAGGTACTATTTTGGAGGGTACACGATTAAGAATGTAGGCAGCAGTTAACAATGCGTAGATCAAATCGACATATAGATATCCATTACAATATCTCGATTTGACCTAAAAAGAGGCTTATTTGTAGAAAATAGGTTTTTGATGAATTCCGAGCCTCTAGGATTTCTTAAACATGTAATTTCGTGATGCTTAATGTGTTAGAGAACCCTTATAGCTTATTTATAAGTTTAGAAGACTTAGAAGTAGACTAGGATTGAAAAACTCAATTTTGGAAACAAATACGGTTTCAGGGACCGGTCCTCCAAGCCACAGACCGGTCCTTCGCTGCGTAGCTGAAAACATAAGCCACGGGAATCGGTCCTTCGTTCCGGGGACCGGTCTCTCTCTGCGTATCAGTAAAACCAGTTATGGGGACCGGTCTCTCTGTCCAGGGACCGGTCTCTCGTTGCGTAATGAAATCCATCTTACGGGGACTGGTCTCACGTTACCACAGACCGGTCTCTCATAGTCTCTACGCAGAGAGGACCTATGGGGTCCGGTCCCTCTATTCGGGGACCGGTCCCTGAACCTTGAAAGGTTCAGTTTTGTTTGGTTGATACATTTAAAACCATTCTAAGTCTTCCAAACACTTGTTAATATTTATAAATCATCATCACCAGTATTTGAACTTACCAAGTATTATGGATTTATGTTTTGAATCTTCGAGTCTTCGATCTTTGTCTCTTCTTCTTTAAACCTTCAAGACTCCGACAAATTTCACGAAATATGCCAACATAAAATCCGTAACATAATGACACTAGGTTCAATGTTCAATTATGCTCTTTCCCTATCCTAGTTGCCCACACCTAGGATTCATAATTTAATGACATCTATTTTTTATTTCTCACTTGTCGAGTTCTCTAATTTTCCTAGAGTTCATCGACCTATATTCAATGTCTACACCTAGGCATACATATATATCCTATATGTTTCACATGCCTATATTCTTGTCCAATGGTAGATAGTTTAATCTATCAACATATAATTCATACTCTATGTTTACCAATTAATCTACCATTACATTCATGCATCAATAATAATATTATACTTTACTTTTTACATGGAAGCGACCTAGTTAGTTCGGTGAAGCACAACCCACTTTACAAAGCTTCTAAATTGCTTATAGACACTTGTAATTAGGCCAACCTCTTGGATCTCCAAACTTGCTCCCAAGCTTTCCTTGCACTATATGAGGGATCCATTCGTTACCACTTTCAAACCACTAAATGATTTTTCTTCTTGAAATCAAGTTACCTCACATGATTTTCTAACCCTCAATTAGGGTTTTAAAGGGTTAAAACACTTTTAGAACTATCACGTCCGAGACCGCTACCAATTTGGTCCGGTCTGCACGCCGATCGTGCACCGAACGGACAAAGACTCTCCCATGTCCGCCCAAGGCTCAAAACCAAGTCATGTACAAAGAATTGTCCAGGAATTTTAATTCTAATACATACATGACAAGACGATGCACCAAAAGGTGCCAATAGCAATAAGAGCAAGATACAAGTATTTCATACAAGTAATATAAAGAGAGAAGAGTCTATCTACTACAACCATTCACCATTGTTTACATTTAATTACATTCTTTGTCTCAAAATGAATATAGATGTGGTTTTCCCAAAATACGTAAGTCTTCTTTGAACATAAAACTATACCAAAATGATATCGGGAAGGCGCTAATGCAAGTAGGTGGCTACTATCAACTAGGGCGCGATGCCCTTGCCACGATCCTCACCTACGCCCGCGAGCTAGCACCTGTAATAGAGTGGGGTGAGAACTAACTCCCTTAGTTTCCACTGGGCTCGGCCACCGACCCCACCGATCTCCCCACTAGGTCCAAGCAGGCATAAGCAGATAGATATTTATCTTAAAGCTGTAAATACTGTAAGTAAAGCATAATAAAAGAAATGCAATACTACTATGCCTGTAACAACAAGGTAAGAGTAAATGATCTAGCCATGTAACCGCTAACATGCTAATATAACTCTATCCAATATGTTTGCAATTATATTATGCTCAATATGTACTTTTGTACCCAATCTCATAACTCCTTTGAGTTTATTATCCAATCATTAGCTGGCCCGTAGGCGCGCCCACGACTCACCACTCAACCCGTCTATGAAGGGGGACTCGAACCATCCGAAGGGTTGTCTGCGGGACCCCACATAGGCTATCCCTTGGGATCCAAAATAGGCGATCCCAATCGAATCATATGCCAAGACCTCCGGAGACTCGCACTACTCGTGTGGAGCGACCACCACGAGCGCTGAACAGACTGTGTTAGTATGATCTCATCCTCCACTTTGGAGGGCATCCAACACAGGGGAATCATGCATAAGTGTTCTCTAACACTATGTCTCAATATCATCGTCATCAAGTTGTTTACTTAGATCACATGTCAGTAGTTTCTCTACACTATGTCATAATATTAATCATCAAGTTCTATACTTGGTTCACATATCTCTAGTGTTCTCTACACTAAGTTATTGCACAATGTCATTCCTCAAGTTGTCTACTTGGATCACATATCACTAGTGTTCTTTACACTAAGTTGTTGTACAATGTCATTCATCAAGTTATCTACTTGGTCCATATGTCTTTAGTTGTCAATCATGCAAGACTAAGTCATAGTTCACTTGTCTCTAGGGTTCAATGTCATCCTACTCATTCCCATGCCCCTTATATCCAAATGCCAAGCCTATAATGCAGCACAATAAAGAAGCATGCAAGAATAGTAAGGTAGCTATATATATACCCTAGCATGCATGAAACTATATATATATAGGTTTATATGCACTATGACTAACAAAACTCTTAGACATAAAAGGTAGCCCAATGGCTTCGGTATGGCACCCCCCACCTTTTGGGATGTCCCTTGTGGCAACAACGCCGCTTTCGTTGCCTTTAATCTCTACTTCGACTCCCCGGGCCAATTTCGAAGCTGGAAGCCTTCGTTTGGCTCGGATCACTCCAACCGTTCGTCGGATTGACGAACCACTGCTTCCCACGCGTTCGTGGACCTAACAATATGTTAGAAATGAGGTTAAAAGAGATCAAAATCTCTTATCTCGAAAAACCTTAATTTGAGCCCTAGAAATTGCCCCAAGCAAAAATCCGTATCTAGAGCCCAAATTACTTGTGCAAATCATCTCTTAGGGATGCTAGGGTCCCTCTAAAATTGTTCCTAAAAGATTTAGATCACCCTAGGAAAAGCTACCATGAAAGCTCTTAAAGCTTACCTCAAGTGGAAGGTTCGAGGGAGGAGAATATGGTGAAGATGAGGCTAGACTTGCTCCTAGCTTGATCCTCTTCCAATCCTTCACTCCTTCTCCTTCTACTTCTTCTTCTATCTCCTTCTTCTTCTATCTTCCTAGAGAGAGAGAGAGAGGGAGAGTGTGTTGTGTGAGGGAGAGGGAAAATGACAGTGAGAGAGGGAGGAACCCTTCTATAGCCCCTCTATTATAACAGAATGCTAAAAGGCCCCTCAGCATTAAATCCCTTACACTGCCTCAGACTGGGCATTTCTCGGGCTCGGGGTCCGGACTCCACATATGGAGACCGGTCTCCAAGTATCTCCGCCAAGGTCCCATCGCGTGTGAGGTCCGGTCTCCACCAGTGAGGTCCGGACTCCACAAGCAGGTACTTCTTCATTCGCAGACAGAGACCGGTCTCCACCTCGAAGTCCGGTCTCCCGGGGTCCGGTCTCCACCTATTGTCCGGATCCCGTGCGCAGGGTTTCCAGGACTTAGCCAAATTTTCAGGCTGTTTCCTCTTTTCGCAGCCAGAGACCGGTCCCCACCTTGAGGTCCGGTCTCACAGGGTCCGGTCCTTGCTCAATGTCCGGATCCCGAGAGCCAATATTTCGGGACTTAGCCGAATTTTCACCCTCCAGATTTCCTGCGTGCACTGAGACCGGTCCTCACGCCAAGGTCCGGTCTCCCCTGGCTAAAAACTGCAGAATGGTGCAGTTTGCACCATTTGCACACGAGGTCCACTCTGACGCACTTTCTGACTTAGAGTCAACTTCGAACTTTCCGAAGTCTATCGATTCGACACTTAGTGGATTCCAAACGTGGTGCAACTCTCGGATTTCGAGAATTCACATCCTTACAAGAACCCTCCACAAGCAAAGCACGCTTTCAACCTACGGTTTTCTCAAACTAGAGAAAAATCACAAATCTCGAGGTAAATCCCACCATTTGTGGTCTAGATTTACTTAGGGTTTACCAAAGTGCTAAATCCAAGAATTAAACTCAAACCCTAATCTCTTAATCCAAAAACGAATCTCGAGTCGGAAGTGTTCCGAGCCACCAAGCGTCCGAGAGCTTGATTCATCGTTTCTCCTGGCTTCTTGAGTTTGATCCCAACCAAGATCTCCAAGTTGGAGAAGGAGAAAAAAAGGGTGAGAGGGATGAGCTTCTCTCCTTCCCGGTGTGTTTTCTGCAAAGAAAAGGGAAAAGGCACCCCTTTAAATAAGCCCCCGCGTGAAATTACCCATTTACCCCTCAAAATCAGCATTTTGCAAGGCTGAGTACCAGTACTAGTGTTGGCGTACCGATACTCGGAATTCCAGTACCAATACCCAGTTTCCAATACCTCAAAAATCCAAACGTTGAACTCTCAACTTTCTACTACCGGTACTCGATTTTCGATCAAGACCCAATATAATTTTAGTTCCAAGACTCAGATTTGATTCCTCAAAATTTGAGAGCTAATTTTTCTCATTTTGTATTGCGTATTGGTACTCAAATTTCTTTTTTTGAGAGATACTGGTACTCAAATTTCAGTACCGATACTCAATACAAGATCTACAACTTAGACAGATTTCAGGTTTTGGAGCCGGTTTTCGCGCCTGGTTTGCGACGAAAATACTCGAATGCTCCCCAAACTTTATCGGGAATATTTTAATAGCTTTTTGAGATAGTTCCCATCAAAACTTTATAATTGTAAAGGTTCGGTATATTACATCATTACTTGAGGATGAAAAGTATAATTTATCCTAAAACATGGCCTTTTTGCATAAAAAATCCACTTATTTTGGGTTTTTGCAAAATCGGGCCATGTTTTTTGTTTTTGATTCGGTCCACTTTTTCAAAGAACCGACCAAAATACCCTTTTTTCTTTTTCTCTTTCCTCTTTTTTTTTCTGTCGTTCTTTTTTTTCTTTTCTCTTTCCTTCACCAGCCGCCCGACACGCCCATCACCACTGCCGCGTCCTCCAGCACTCCGGCCGCCGCGCGGACGCAAGGCGCGGCGGGGTCGAGCTTGGCCTTGCCGCGCCCTTCGCGAAGCCGGATGCGTGTGGTCGGTGAGCCGGAGCGACCGAGCGGGCCGGCTCGCGGAGGCGGTCGACGCCGTCCATGTTCTCGAGGCGATCGCGTGACGGGCCGAGCGGGAGCGGAGCCCGAGCGTGGGCGCGGCGGGGAGGAGGCGGCGACACGGCGGCCGTCGCTTTCTCCTCCTCTCCTCGGCCTCGCGCGAGTCCGCACTTGCCACGGCGGCGGCGAACAAGAAGAACAAAAATAAATCTCGCAAAAAAAAATATCTATTTAATCGGGAATAGAAATCTATGATCTCCCTCAAATGAAGCTTAAACAGAGATGATGTGAGAGAGAGATTCCCACGAACTAAATTACGTAATTACCAATAAATCTCGCAAAAAAAAAAAAGAAAAAGAAAAGAGGAAGAAAATGATAAACCGAGATTTTGGGGCTTAATTAAAAAATGAATCAACCAAAATTACTTACTCGGGAGTAGAATCGCGGCCGCTCCGGCCGCCCGCTCCGGCCGTCGGCGCGCGTTCGGGCATACGAGCAACGTCCGCAGGGAGGAGAAGGATGAGAAAGAAAGAGAAAGAAGGGAAAGAAAAAAAAATGTGTAAATTGAAGAAAGAAAAATAAAAAAATGGTGTAAATTTCATCTAAACGGTGCAAAATTGAAAATAATGGTGCAAAATTTGGCAAAAAATATGGCCAATTTTGGTGGAAACTGCACAATTTTGCACAATTTTATCCAATTTTGCACCATTTCGTCCAAAATTGCACAATTTTTTCTTCCTTTTCTTTCTTTTTTTTACACCATTACACTATTTCTTTTCTTTTATTTTTTTCCTTTTTCTCCTCCTTCTTCTTCTCTTCCTCCTCCCGCAAGAGCATCTTTCTTTTTCTTTTTTTCCCGTTTCTCTTCTTCTTCTTCTTTCTCAGAGTAGATTTTTTTTTCCTCTTTTTCTTCTTCTTCTTCTTCTTCTTCTTCTCAACTCTCTCTCTCTCTCTAAACATATCACCACTGCAGAGGCCGATCGTTGGCGATACGAGATCCTCCGCGAGATCAGCACGAAGGTCGCGGAAATCCAGAACGAGGGCCTCGGCGAGCACCGCCCCCGCGACCTCAACGACGAGATCAACAAGCTCCTCCGCGAGCGCGACCGGGAGCGCCGCATCATCTAAGCTCGGCGCCGAACCGCTCCTCGCCGCTCCGTCTTCAAGGTGCTCGACGAGATCCGCTTCGGCCGCCGCGGCGGGGACATGCTCGCGACGTGTACCGGATCCCCGGCGGCCGCGTGCACGTGATCCCGAACGGGGTTGACGAGGCCTCGGGTCGGACCGCGGCAAGCGGGCCTTCCGCGCGACGGCCGGGTGCCGGAGGACGCGGCGGTGGTGATGAGCGTGTCGGGCGTGGTGAAGGAAAGAGAAAAAAAAAAAAAAACGACAGAAAAAAAAGGAAAGAGAAAAAGACAAAAAGGTATTTTGGTCAGTTTGCTGAAAAAGTGGATCGAATCTGCAAAAACAAAAAAGATGGCCCGATTTTGCAAAAACCCAAAATAAGTGGATTTTTTATGCAGAAAGGCCCTAAAACATTAATGCTAACTATAATTACTATTATTATTAATTTATTGTTATTAATACTTGGTTTTGCTCTCATATTATTAAATATTAATTAATTACTATTAAAATTTTAAAGTAATACTAAAAAAAATAAAAAATAATACTTAAAATATACTATATATCAATTTCAAAATAATATGTAAATATATATTATTTATTACTTTATTTATTTTCGAGCTATATTAAGTCAAATACTATCAAGCTAAAGATAAAGGTGGGTATCCAGCTCATTTATTTTTTGATCTGGGTAAATATGCTCGTAATCGGGTCATTTAATTATTAAATAGATATACTAAATACGAGTCAATTTCGAATATAACACGAATTTCAGTCCTACCTGCCACTGAGGATTCGGAAGCCTCGCTCCCACGTGAATCCTACAGCGCAACGCTTATGCATATGCATCCTCACCGTGATATAAAATGTGATTCTCTCATTGGTGGGGAGCCCTGGGCGCTCGACTTTCGCGACGTTCCGCGCTGCCGCAGCGAAAGCGAGTCACCGACGTGTTAACGCACTCCGCGGCGCCACCCGACCCCACCACCTCATCCAGAAAAAAAAGAAAAGAAAAGAAAAAAATAAAATAATAAATATATATATATATATATATATATATATATATATATATATATATATATATATATATATATATATATATATATATATATATATATATATATATATATTATAAGCGTTTGGTTTATTTAACTAAATTTTGAAGAAACAACTTTTGTTGTTAAGAAACGAGGAGATATTAATAAGATAAACAATTGTAAATTTGTGTTTGGATGCATTCGAGAATATTCAGAGGATATCCTTAATAGCGTTTGGATAAAAAGTCAGAACAACGTCTAAATATATTTTAAAAATAAAATAATTAATTTCTATTAGTTTATTTTATATAGTAATTTATAACATAATATTTTATGTAACAATCTAATTTAAAATAGTATATTTTATTTTATTATATATAATATTTTATTTTATATAATTTATTCATAATATATTAATGAATAAAGTATAATACTAATAATATCCTTATAATTTTAATTAATAATTAATATAAATTTCAATACAAATTAAAAAATATATATATAATATATGAAAAACTGATTTTATGTATATATAATACTTAATATAAAATAAAATATAATATATTAATGAATAAAGTATAATACTAATAATATCCTTATAATTTTAATTAATAATTAATATAAATTTCAATACAAATTAAAATATAAATATATATATAATATATAAAAATCTTATTTTGTATATATTATTCTTTATATAAAATAAAATATAATATATTAATGAATAAAGTATAATACTAATAATATCCTTATAATTTTAATTAATAATTAATATAAATTTCAATACAAATTAAAAAATATATATATAATATATGAAAAACTGATTTTACGTATAAAATAATTAATATAAAATAAAATATAATATATTAATGAATAAAGTATAATACTAATAATATCCTTATAATTTTAATTAATAATTAATATAAATTTCAATACAAATTAAAAAATATATATATAATATATGAAAAACTGATTTTATGTATATAATACTTAATATAAAATAAAATAATTAAATATTAATATATAAATGATAAAACTTAATAAAATAAATTATATATCAAATTTAATTAATTTATATTATATAATAAAATTTAAGTATAAATATATTATCTTAAACATAATATTTATTTATTAAATTTGAGTATTCATTTAATTTATTTGAAATTAATTAAAATAAAGTATAAAAAATTAAAAGGGCAAAAGAAAAAAAAAGTAACCAAAATCCCTTGTTCCCTGTTGTTCTCCCTAAATGGGAGAACAACTTTATCGGAGTTGTTCCTGAACAACCCGTTTCGGAACAACCCGATTGTTCCAAATATCATAGCTTTTAAGACAACTCGGATATCCCGTCGTCCCGGGATATCCCCGCATCAAATGCCATAGAGTGGAGCTAGAATACTTTTACAAGTATCACCTCCATGGTGCTGTTAGGTTTTTAGCCATTGGATCTATTTTTTGACTACTAATAGTCCTTGGATCAAACACTATTACACCTACCACCAATTACCACCATCATCTTAACCTCACGTCTCTCCATCCAAGGACTAAAAACACACAAGCACCACATAGGTGATACTTGTAAAAGTATTCTAGCTCTACTATATATATATATATATATAGAACTGTAGTACTACGATACCATTTTTATTGATTATATCGTCATCACAAACAAGTCCTTTAACAATCATAATGTATTGACTTAGCAGATGCGTGAGACTCTGTAGCTACTTAAGTGGTTATTGAATAAAGATGATCTAACGGGTGAAAATCTATCAAAAATAGGTATCTAATTCGAAAAACTTGGTAGCAGGAGGTATTCAAACAATCTTAAATTGCAATATCGACAAGCTAAAGAGTTTGTTTATTTATATATATATATATATATATATATATATATATATATATATATATATATATATATATATATATATATATATATATAATTACTATCTTTTTAATAGGATAGGAGCACTTGTCCTATCAATTTTTTAGTCTTTGGATCAATTTTTTCATCATTTCTAATCATTGGATTAAATACTATAACCCAGTGAGGACCACTCAACCCTAGAGGGACCATTCAACAACTCTAACCGACTAATATCATCCTAACCCTATAATTTTTCATCCAAGGGTTAAAAACTGATATGAGTCTTTCTATCCTATTAATATGATAAGTAGCCTATATATATATATATATATATATATTAAAATGCGACGGTCACATGACTTGGTGTAAACAATAAATATTTTTAATTATACTCCGCTCCCGGTCCATCTCTATCCACCGCCCATCCCCTCTCCTTCTCAGATCAACGGCCGATGAGCATGCGGTGCAGGGATGCGCTCGCGCACTGCGTTCCTGGAACATTTTCTCAAACCTCTCTTTCTCTCTCTCTCTCTCTCTCTCTCCCTTTTCCTGTGACGTGCAAGCGAAACTCAAAACCCCACCCCAGAAAAAGAACCCAAAAAAAGAAACAAAAACCCCCAAATATCCACTACCTCCACCTCCACATCGATCGAGGGTTTATTAGTTTTTTTTTAAAAAAAATTATTTTAATTTAATTTATCCCGTCGCTCCCGACTTATTCTACGTACATATTCGCCATTATCCGGAGGAAGCGAGGAATATAAGTGAACGCAAGAGAGAGAGAGAGGGAGAATAAGGATGCAGCGGCGTCGGGCGATGACATGGACGAGCGTGGGGAGGTCGGCGCAGGCGGTGGTGGCGCACAGCCTCCTCTTCTGCTTCACCCTCTTCCTCGCCCTCAAGATCGACCGCCGAACCTCCTATTCCTGGTGGTCAGTTCCCCAAAACCCTAACCCTAGCCCCTTTCCTACCCACCAGTTTGAACTTGCCTTTGAATCGAACTAAATTGAATTGAGTTGAATTGAATTGAATTGAATTCGTCGTGCGGTGGTTTAGTAGCTGGAGAATTGTTGTGAGTTTCCTGTTTTGTCTGATTAACCCTACTTTGATGATTTCATTGCTGCTTTTTTATTTTTGGGTTCCTAACCCTTGCCCTGGCTCCTTGTTATGCTTTAATTTACTTTAATTGCTGGAGAATTGGTGTAAATTTCTTGTTTTGTTTGCTAAAAATTAAGCTGATTAACCCTACTTTCACAATTGTATAGCTGTTCTTTAGGTTTCTTTACCGTAACCCTAACCCCATTTCACGTCCTGATTTTAGTTTTCTTGTTGATTGAACTGAATTTGTTGTCCAATTCTTCAATTGCTAGAGAATTGGTGTATTTTTCCTCTTCTGCTCAGTAAAAGTAAATTGATTAATTTGTCACCTTTTTTTTTTTGGCTTTCTTAACCATTAACCTAACCCCTTCCTATGCCCCAAATTTGAACTTGCTTGTGAACTGAATTGAATTGAATTCGAATTGGTCTTAATTTGCTGTTCTGCATACTAAAAAGGAGCTGATTAACCCTAATTTTACGAATTATAGCTGTCTCTTTTGATTCTCTAAACCTAACTCAAATAATTCTTATGCCCCAATTTTAACTTTTTTGTGAATGGAATCGAACTTGTTGTGTAGTGCCAAGGTTTTAAGTGCCTGTCGGCACGGGTCGTATCCACTGTGCCGTACCGTACCAACAAGATACCGACACGATACAAACCCCGTATCGATGGCACAGCTCAAAACCCTCTATTATTTAAATTAGTAAGTAATTTTCTCAATAAAGTTCAAAAGATGTGATAAAAAGATATAATAAATAGTTAGAATATTTTGTTGCTAAAGAAAATAAATATTTCATACTATTATGTGTTGGCACGCAAGAATTTTTTTGACCGGCACGGCTCGCCACGCACCGTGCCATACCGTGCCGGTAAGTTTCCGGCACGACCCCGTGCCATGACACTTAAATCCTTGTGTAATACTTTAATTGGTTGAAGAATTGGTGCAAGTTTCCTGTTTTTCTTGTTAAAATTAGCTAGCTGATTAATGCTACGTTAATGATTTTATAGCTGTTTTCTTTTTGGTTTCCTAATCCTGAATCTAATCCCTTTTTAAGCTCCGATTTTAGTTTTCTTCTTGATTGATTGAATTTTACATCCTATGTTTTAATTACTGGAGAATTTGTATAAATTTCTTGTTTGGCATACTAAAAGGCAGCTGATTAACCCTAATTTGATGAAGTATAGCTGCTTCTTTTGGCTTCCTAACCCTAACTCAAGCCTCTTTCTGTGCCCCAATTTTAACTTGCTTGTGAATAGAATTGAATGGAATTTGTTGTCAATGCTAGATAATTGGTGTAACTTCCCTCTTCTACTTGCTAAAAGTTCAGCCTATTAACACCTAATTTGATGCATTGCAGCTGTTTCTTTTGGTTTCCTAACCCTAACATGCCCCGATTTAAATTTGCTTCTGAATTGATTTGAATTGAATTCGTCTTCCATGCTTTAATTTCTGGAGAATTGGTGTAAATTTCCTGTTTTACTTAATAAAAAGAGGCAGACTAATCCTAATTCGCTGTTCTTTTGGTTTTCTTTGCTGTCCTTGCATTTGCTTTCGTATTGATGTACTTTGAAAATAGTCTCTAGCACACTTTGCCAAACTGAGCTCCTAAATATGAGTGCAAATTGCAATTGCCTATTTCCTGGATATTAATTGTTTGATGTACGAATTGGATAATTTGTATGGAGTATCACCTGTTGATTATAGTTTCCTTTTCTAAATCTTAAGAATGTCTGTTTTTTATTGGATGGATCTGAATGTGTGGCTGATTACTTAGTAGCAGAATGCTTGAAATTTACCAAACATTTGTTGCGAACACAAGGCACTTCTTTGGCAGGCTTCCCTAGTGAACTGTAGCATAGTTCTTGGATCAGTGGTGCAACTTACCTGTAGCATTGAGACAATTTTTTCCTCCTTTGCTAAGGTCATTGTACGCTCTCACACCTATATTTAATATCTAAAAGTCACATAATCATTAAATAGGCAAAAACTCACCAATTCTTTCTGGATATCATGTTTTTCTGAACAATATTTGAATCTTTTTGCATATTTTGTTAATCTCGCACTTAATTTGATGAGTAGACTTAGGCTGCATTTGGTACCGAGGACACCCCGGGCAACATGGGATATCCCCTGAGTTGTAACCAAATGGTAGAAGAGCAGGGAGGAACGGATTGTTTTGGTCAAAGCGGGTTGTTCTGGAACAACCCGTTAAAAATTGTTCCTAGGAGAACTGAGAACAACTTTGTTCATCCTTTTATTTTATTAGATAAATAGATATATAAATAAATATATTAATATAAATATTATTTTTATGATAATATATTTATACTTAAATTTTATTATATAATATAAATTAATTAAATTTGATATATTATTTATTTTATTAAGTTTTATTACTTATATATTAATATTTAATTATTTTTTCATATTAAGTATTATTTATTTATTTATTTTTTCTTGCATTATATATTTTTTTTAAATTTGTATTGAAATTTATACTATTATTAATTAAAATTATAAGGATATCTCTCCATACATTATAAATAAATTATATAAAATAAATTATTATTATATATAGTAAAATAAATATACTATTTTAAATTAAATTGTTACATAAAATATTATATTATAAATTGCTATAAGAAATAATTTTATATAAAATATACTAAAATAAATTAATTATTTAATTTTTAAAAATATATTTAGACATTGTTCTATACTTTTTATCCAAACACTATTAAGGATATCCTCTAGAATATTCCCGAATGCATCCATGCGATTGTAATTGAGTTTGTTTAATTGGTCTTTGAATTACATGGTTGCAAAATAATACTTTAGGCTTTGTTTGGTTAGAGGATAGGGATAGGAATAGGCCCTTATCCCCCCTTTTATACCCAAACGCTAATTTTTTACTCGAGAATAGTAGTTCTCAGTTATCCCCACCAATACCTCCATTTTTTATATAAAACTACCTAATATTTTTCTTATCTCCGAGAACAACCCAATTTTCATCCAAACGCTATTTTTCTTATCCCCATATTTGTACCTATCCCTGTAATAGCTAGTTCTTGCTTATACCCGAACCAAACGATACCTTAATGTCAATGCCACTTTTTGAGCTGTGCAGGATAATTTTTGCTCCGCTTTGGCTGTTTCATGCTGTTGTCGCTAGAGGAAGATTCTCCTTGCCAGCACCATCATTACCTCATGGTCGCCATGTATGATTTGACTATTCCTGCTGCCTTAGATGAATTATTATCACAAGTAATCTAAGTATTCAGTTCATTATCTTGTGATACATTATCCATCACGGTGCACTGATATTTGATATTCGCTTTTACATGCAGTGGGCACCTTGTCATGCTATTGTAGCAACTCCATTGCTGGTTGCATTTGAACTGCTTCTTTGTATATATCTCCAAAGCATCAGTGGTAAGTCAAAAAATGCATGATATGTTGTTTGTCATAATTCTTTGCAATATTGTTCAGGTGTATTGCACTAGTGTCTTAACCATTTTAGCATGGTTTTGTTCTGGTTTTCACTCTTCAGTTACAAGTTCGATCTTACTCTTTTCCTTCAATTCCTCCATCAAATTGGACATTATATCCACCTAGTAGAGAAATACCTTTTGGGCTTTGCGTACAATGATTACATGGGCATTTCAATCCAGTTTACCCAAGTAATGTACTCTAAAAGGGTGGGCCTATTTGGCAACCCTAAATAAACAGTGTTTTTGGGTTCAACACTGTTATTAAAACAAATGATTTTTCACAAAATAAGTATTTGGATACTTCTAGAAATGTAAAATTTACGACAAAAAAGTTACAAATAGAGTAATTTTAGAGAAATTTACACATCCACTCAGTTGTCTACATTTTTGTTACTCCATTCATCGGGATCCTCAAACCCTCCCCCACACCCCCCGAAACCCCCAAACTCTGAACATATCCTTTCTTGCTTCTCCCCTTTTCTCCCTTTCTTCCTCAACAATCCCTAACCATTGAGGCAGACTCGGTGGAATTATGGTACCCACAGGCTCTCCCTCCGTCCCTCCCTTCTACGGGCGATGCCCCCCTGCCCCCCCAAACCAAAAAATAGAAGGAAAAAAAGAAAAAGAAGATGGTGAAGTGGGAATATGGGGTCGTCCAGCATGCATGGAAGGGTGCGGGGAGGGAGGAGATGAAGCTGCGGGTGTGGGCCTTGTCGAAGGAGCGGCTGTCCACGGCAGAGAGGTCGATTGTAGTGGGCCTTGTTGAGGGATCATGTGCCAAGGATTTAAGTGTCGTAGCACGGGGTCTTGCCGGCACGGTACGGCACAGTGCGTGCTGAGCCGTACTGATGCGTGCCGGTCAAAAAAATTCTTGTGTGCCGACACATAATAGCGTGAAATATTTATTTTCTTTAGCAACAAAAAATTCTAACTATTTATTATATCTTTTTATCACATGTTTTGAACTTTATTGAGGAAATTACTTACTAATTTAAAGAATAGAGGGTTTTGAGTTGTGCCATCGGCACGTGGTCTGTATTGTGCCGGTATCTTGTTGGCACGGTACGGCATGGTGGATACGGCCTGTGTCGATGGGCACTTAAAACCTTGTCATGTGCCCACGGCGGAGAGATTGACGGTGGCGGAGGGGGGGCCGAAGGTGGCGATGACGCGAGGGATCTTGCAGGCGATCGTGGCACAAGCTAAGATGCCGAAGCGGATGGACTATCCATCCTCTACCATTTTGGCTTTATTTTTTTGTTTAAAAAAATGGATTTTTGTTGACGGGTATAAGAAAGGTTTGGGTTTGAAGCTGAGCCAAAAAAAGTTCTCTTACAACTGTGCACAAGAAAATGTTGTTTTCCAACTGTGCACTAAAAAAGAAAAGTTGTTTTCCAATCCTGTGAAAAATATAGTATTTTATCCAAACATTCAGAAATGGAGTATAAAATTTTGGAGTATTCAAGATTTTGTACAACCTATTACAACGGAATATAAAACTCTCTTTCAATTTTTGAAGTTGCCAAACGGGCCCTAAGATTGCAATGGAATGCAAATGCTAGGAATCTGATTATAATAATTCGACGGATGAGCCAAACTGAAATATGCTAATAAGGTTGTGGATCCACAGTGCAATTTACCCTATTATTTTCCACCACATCTGGCAAATATGCTAATCAGCGTGCACTGTGCAGTAAGTTGGATGACTGGGTCCAAAAGTCAGCAACCATTGATGTCTATTTTACAGTAGTTGATTCTTTCTATTTTTGCTCTTCCTTATTTTCTTTTGAAGTGTTTACATGCAGTTGGCAATCACCCTGCTGTTAACTTAAAGATTGTTTTCCTTCCGCTGTTGGCGTTTGAAATTATCATTCTTGTTGACAATTTCAGGTAAATTTGTCTAACTTGAACAACTCAATTGCAATCATTTTCTTTTTCTTTTTTCTTTTTTTTTTTTTCATAAGACTTAGCATATATAGATGCCATTGTTAGTTCCTAATCTTATTCTGGTAGAATAAGCAAGGAAGCAGATCAGTAGATCATTTATCTAGTTATGTGTTTCATGCGCATTTTGCCTTATTAGTTGCAGAAGCTCCAGAGACGTAGCTTACTGCATTTGGGCCTCCTGCCGAAGTACTTGCAGCCTACTGCGGCATAAACCTAAAAGTCATTTAGATTCCAAACGCCCTGCTCAACGCAACTACTTGTTCTGGCTCAGCAAAAGTAGGCCAAACAAACCTTATGTCAGGTCTTTTAACCCAGGGGATCTGGGTGGTCGAATTTGATTTGGGTCGAGACATCAGCATTTCTCATGGGGTCTCACAATTGAAATTTCTACTCTCTACTTCTAATTTTTGTATGTGTTTCAGGGCATTTTGATGTCATTTCGGACTCCAAAATCATGGTCAAAGTTTGACTTTCTATTCATAGAAAGTTTAACTGTGAATTTCTTATCCCTAAAGAATTAGGATTTTGTCTTGTAGTCAGTTTTGATGTACTTGAGATGCTCTTTCTAGATATGATGTTATTGCCGACCTTCCATAAAAGGTAAGTATCAATCTTGAGAAGAACTACTTCTATTCGGGGTAGGATTCTGGATTCTGTTCCGTCCCAGTTGGAATAGAACTCTGGTCCTTATATATGGAACCTTTGTAATCTTTTTAATTAATGTAGTTAATGAAATTGAAGCAAAGCTTAATTTTGGCCAATATCTCTTCTCTTCTTTCCCCCTCAATTATTCTAAATCTGAGTCTCCTGCAGGAGATCACAGATCATCTTTGGTTGGTGTAGCTAGTTAGATCAAGTTGGATTTTATTTTTTCCTCGTGTGTTTATTGATTTGGCTTACAAGGATTGGTACTTTATATGGTCTGCATTGTCTTAACCCTCTAATTGGTTATGAAAGTTGGACCAATTCTTATGTTATTGTGTTAGATATGCGTGTAAACATTCAGCTGATACTTGCGGGGTAATAGATAGGCAGGCCAATATTACTACATTTTAAGGGCATTAAGGGCAAAATCACCAAGACATTTGTTTTCGCCTGTCAGTCAACTTTTGAGTCTGTTGGACAGATTGAATAGCTAATTGGGCATATATCCTCTGAAGGACCAAGTGTGAAAAGGCATCTGGAAATAGGGTAAATAGTCCCAATTTTAAAGCTGTGTAGTTACCTTATAGGTGTGGATGTGCAGTATCTTAAACAACCATGATTATTAGGACTTGCATTATATGGATTCAAACTTCTATGTATGATCACTAAAGCAAACCTCTTGCGCAAATAATCATCATGTAACTTGTTCTGGCATTAAAATAGGCCCTATATTAAGGCAAACTAGGTTGATCAGTTATCTTTTGATTTCGAGGAATCCCTCTGTCTGTTTTAATTATCTTCCTAGATGTTCAAAGAGTCCTGCTATGTTTGGGCTGTTTAGATTGGTTATATGGTGTAGAACTGTGGTGACAAAATTAGGGATAAAATTAGGGATCCTCATTACCATAATTTTATCATATCGAAGTTTCTTCCCGAACTAGGAAGTGTGCTTTTATTTTTCATCTGTTTCGTTATCTCTTATCCCTTGACATATGGGGTTATTGACTATATGACAGCTCTGAGCTCTTAGAGGAATCGTGAGTTTTAATGAAAGGAACTTGGGTAAGAAAAGAGGAACAATGCATTTGATAGCACAAGGGAAGGAAGAACTATTCTTCTCAAACTAAAACGGGAAAGAAGTTCCTGAGATATACCACACTTTTAGAAATATATGTGGGGTTCCTATCCGTTCACTAGCTAAATTTATAGCTACTTTCCAAATTGCAGATGTCTAGATTTGACTTTCTAAACATCATCCTAACTGCTTTACAATGTTTCAGATGTGGGATATTTGAAGTATGCATGCTATTCCTGACCTCAAATCATTGAGGGAAAGATTAAAAATAAAATAATATACAAGTTCTTTTTCTGTGTTGAAGTGAATGCATCTTACTAAACGGCACTTCTGTAGTTTATATTGTTTACTTTTTAACACAATAAATATGGTGAACTATGTGCTAGATTATCGTTAATTGATATTTAGAGTTTTTAAGTCCTCCAAAAGAAGGAAAATAAGCAAGTTTAGAGCTATTAGGATTTCAATTTGCCAGAAGCTCTTTTAACAGACTACATGTTTAACCCGGCCCGTTGCTTTAAAACTTACTTTCATTCTTTTTACATGTATAAATGAAACTTCTGTTTACAATCTCTAGTCAACATGTTTTCCAGGAGAGTTGCCTTTCTTTAATGGTTTGCCTATCTTCATTTTCTTTTGGATATTACTTTGTAGACTGTCTATTCAAAACATATAAATGCAGTTTAAAAATTATATCTTGTGAGAAGAGTCTATTTTACAGTTAAAAAAGATTAGGGAAAAGGAGAAATAATCACCCTTCAGTTCATTTGATAATGGAAGCATTCTAGGAGTTTTGTTTATGTTGCCGTCTCCTGTCTAATATTTCATTTCACCATGTATTCAGAATGTGTAGGGCTTTAATGCCTGGAGATGAAGAAAGTATGAGTGATGAAACCATATGGGAGACACTTCCTGTAAGCTTAGTTCTACTAGTTGATATTCATTTGCTTGCATCAGCATGTATGTAGTCATCACGTTATTAATTGTTTTAAGCTGCTTTTATTTGCTTTTGTTTGTGAAATTTGATGTCTTTTAACAAATTCTTTCTGGACTTTAATGATAGTATAGTGCTTTCTTTTTTTTTTTTATTTTAAATTTCTATTAAATGTTCTATAAAATTGGTACTTCTCTTCACAATTGAATTTTTTTTTGATTTAGGCTCTTGGATTCGAAATCTAGTAAATCGGTAGAAGATAACCATGATAATACACCATATTGGTAAAAGCATAACTAATGGAACTTGCTTGACACGGCATTCTCATGTACCATGCTTAAATGGTTATATCTGTCCCACCACAGAAAATCTATCAAGAAGTGCGTGATGTTAGAAGGCGGGAGATCAAATCATGCACATATAATATTAGGGCCCGTTTGGCCTAGCGTTTGAAGAAGTGATTTTGGTTAAAAGCTGTAGAGAGTTTGGCTGAGTTTAGATAAAAGTGATTTTTCTAAAGTGATTTTGAAAAGTTGTTTGGCAAAACTTTTGATGTTTGCATAAATTAATATTTTTATTAAATTCTAATTTTAAATTATAATTTAAAATCTAAATTTAAATTTGAATTAAAATTAAAATTTTTGAATTTCAAAATTGTATAAAATTTAATATTTTAATTTAAAATATTAATTTAAAATTTTAAAATTTAAAATTTGAATATTTAAAATTTTAAATTTAAATTAGAATATTTAAAATTTAAATTTTAAATTTTAAAAATTATAATTTGAAGATTAAAACTTGTAATTTAAAATTTCAAAGTTAAAATAATTATGAAATTTAAATTTAAAAATTTTAATTTTTAAACTTTAAAATTTGAATATTTAAAATTTAAAATTTAAAATTTTAATTTAAATATTTAGAATTTAAATATTTAGAATTTAAATTTTATTTTAAAATTTTATAATTTGAAGATTAAAACTTGTAATTTAAAATTTTAAAATCTAATATGTCAAATTTGAAATTTCATCTGAAATTTGAAATTTGAAATTTAAAATTCTAAAATTTTAAATTTTAAATTTTAAATTAAGGTTGAAATCTCTCTAAATTTTAAAAGTTAAAATGTAAAATCTGAAAATTAAAATTTAAAATTAAAATTAAATTTAAAAATTAAATTTAAAGTTAAATTAAAAATTCGAAGCTTGAGTACAAAATCAAAATCAGATTTCAAGAAGCAGTTTTTTTTCTGTTTCTGATTCTGGGCCTTCAAAATCAGTTTTCTGATTTCGAGAAGCAGAATCAGATTTTAAAAATAAGATTGCCAAACGCTCTATTAGGCCGAAAATCAAAAGCTAGGCCAAACACCCCTTAGTCTCAAAGTATGCCCTGGCATGCTTCGCAAAAAGCATTCCCAAGACTATTTATGAAGAGAGTATAGTATTTGTTGGACTATCCAACCATTAACTATAATTGATTTTGAATTTCACAAATGTTCATTTATAGCAGCTGGTAGTGCTGCTTTTCACCTATTCATGTGATAGGCTTTTCAGTTTTGCATTTGGAGTCATGCTTTCTTTGTCAATCAGATTTAAAATATTCTGAGGGAGTAATTTGGACTTTTTAAATTACAGTTTTAAGATAACAGTATGGTTCTAGTTTATATTCTCTTTTTTCTCTCTTTATGTAACTTCTTTGACTTATTTATGTTATGCTAATACTTGTCTTAGCACTTTTGGGTTGCGATCTCAATGGTGTTTCTTGTTGCTGCTACTACATTCACGCTTCGTAAATTGTGCGGTAAAATCTCTTCCTAATCGCTTTGTTGTTATATTGCACGGAGTTTCTTTTACATCTATGATCTATCTTTCTTCACTTGACCTACTTGTAGTGTTCATATAATTGAGGCCTTTTCCCTCTGTATCTTCTAATGTTAAGTTACAAAGAATTACCCTGTTATCTTCATATGTAAAAGAGGTCCGAGTTGGGCCGAACCGAACCACAGGCTGGTTCGACTTAAACCAAGTCATAAAGGATTCAACTCAAACTATATGCCGGTTCAACCTGAAGTGAACCACAGAAAGTCCGAGTCGAGCCGAACCAAACTACAAGCCAATTTAACTCAAATGGAGCCATAGGAGGTCCAAACCAACTCAAACCGAACTACAAGCCGGGTCAACTCGAACTAAATCAGAAGAAGATTGAGTCAAGTCAAACCAAACCATAAGCCAGCTCAACCTAAATCAAACCTAGACGGAACTATATGTTGGTTAATGCAAACTACACAACTCGAATCGAACCATGAACCAGTTCAACCCGAACAAAACCACAAGAGGATCGAGCCAAGACGAACTTAAGAATCGAACCATGAACTAGTTCAACCTGAATAAACCACTAGAGGATCGAGCCAAGCGAACCCAAGCATAAACCGGTTCAATCTAAATCAAACCTTAAGGGAGCCATATGTCGATTCAACCCACGTCTAAACCAAAGGGGTTCCAAGTTGAGCGAACTATAAGAGCTCAACCCGAATCAAACTCAAATGGGTCTCGAACCAAATCATAACGCCCTAAACCAAATTGAAGTATAAGAGGGTCCAAGTTGAGCCGAACCATAAGGGCTCGATTGAAATCAAATTTAAAAGGCTCTCCAACTAAAGTCATAAGGGTTCAACCTAAACCAAGCCTAAACGGGTACTGAACTAAAGCATGATGGTTCGACCCAAACCAAATTCAAAGGGGACAAACCAAGTGAAAGCCTAGGGCGGCTCAACCGAAATCAAAAGGGCGGCTCAACCGAAATCAAATACAAAAGATTCAAATCAATTCAACCATAACTCAACCTAAACAAAGGCTTAGAGCAAACTTCAAGGATAATCCAAATCATTCAAAGCGGCTCCGCCCAAACTTTAGCAGATCAAGGGTTCAAACCGAGCTAAATCGGCTGAGTCAACTTAATCGACTCACAATCCAAAATCAAATGACTGCAAAGTTAAACTAAACAATGCAGAATCAAACGACCGCAAAGTCGTTAAACTAAACTAAACCCAAATTCAAACGACCGCAAAGTTGTGAAACTAAGAAAATTGCATTCAAACTGATTGCTATGTTGTTAAACTAAGTAACTCAATTCAAACCGACCGCCATGTCGTTAAACTGAGCACCTTAACTTAAAGTCGACCGTCATATCACTAAATTGAGCACCTCAACCTCAAACCGACTGCCATGTCGTTAAAATTAGCATATCAACTTCAAACCGATCGCCATGTTGTTAAATTGAGTAACTCAACTCAAACCGACTGCTATGTCGTTAAACTAATCAACTCAACTCAAGCCGATCGTCATGTCATTAAACTGAGCAACTTAACTTAAACTGAGTACCTCAACCTTAAATCGATTGTCATGTCATTAAATTGAGCAACTCAACTTCATACCGACCGCCATGTCGTTAAATTGAGCAACTCAACTCAAACGGACCGCCATGTCGTTAAACTAAGCAACTCAACTTAAATCGACCGCTATGCCGTTAACTAAGCATCTCAATTTTCAAACCGACCGCCATGTCGTTAAATTGAGCAACTCAACTCAAATTGACCGCCATGTCGTTAAGATGAACAACTCAACTCAAACCGACCGCCGTGTCGTTAAACTGAGCAACTCAACTCAAACCGATCGTCATGAGCACCTTACCTTCAAGTAGACCGCCATGTCATTAAATTGAGCCCATGAACTTCAAACCGACCACCATGTCGTTAAACTGAACATCTTAGTTTCAAATCAACCTCTATGTTGCTAAACTGAGCACGTCAACTTCAATCGGCTGCCAAGTCGCTAAACTGAGGAAATCAAGTTCAAATCCCCGAACATCATGTCGTTAAACTAAGCAACTTGACTTCAATCGACTGCCAAGTCATTAACGTGAGCAAATCAAGTTCAAATCAATCGATTGTCAACTCGCTAAGCTGAGCAAATCAAGTTCAAATGAAATCGACTGCCAAGTCGCTAAACTGAGGAAATCAAATTCAAATCAATTGACTGCCAAACCGTTAAACTGAGAAGATCAAGTTCAAATTAAACTGAACTTCACTTTACTTTGACTGCAAAGTTGCTAAACTAAGCAAATATGACCGTCAAGTCGTTAAACTGAGCAATTTTGAGCGACCGCCGAGTCCATAAACTGAGCATTTTACTAATGTACAATAGGGATATGCCCCTTCTTAAGTATGTATTTGAAAATTATATCAATACAAATTCATCTTTATACTAGGGTCTTTTTCTATCATCAACATTAAATTTGGGTTTCTTAATCGAGAGTTCCTTAACACTACAAGTGTGGGGTAATTAACAGCAAATTTTTGAGTCTGTTGGAAGTTATGAACCTACAAACTAGATTCTAAATTAAAACTAAACAAATCCAATCTCTATCATGAATGACCACTTGCTGGAGAAAAGCCTGCGGCGGGTCGGGCTGCTCTTGGCGGCACACAACCACTTTTTTCTAACTTTTAAATAGTACCCAACTGATCACTTTTCAAAAGTAAAAGTTAGAAAAAAGTGGTTGTGTCATATGCCCTATCCAATGTAGAGATTGGAAACACTTTGCTAAATATTAATTAACAGTTATGATATGTTGTACAACTTGCTAATGACAATCATTTCACATCTTACAGGTGATGTAGGTGCTTTAGGCTGGTGGGATTTATTTATAAATTTTGGGTAACATGCTCTGCTTTTCCTCTCGATAAATTTTCTTATGTCAAAACCTTTATACCTTCTGTAACACCTATGTTCTTTTGTACAGGATTGCAGAGTGCTTTGCCTTTTTAGTTTGCACAAAGTGGTCCAATCCAATGATTCACAAGCTGCCTCATCATGGAGAAGGATGCTCATCTTCTACGGCAATTAGATATCGCGATTGGGATAGTGGTCTTGTTCTTCCTTCCTTGGAGGATCATGAACAGGACAGATTATGTGGCTTGCAGGACATTGGAGGTCATATAATGAAAATTCCTGTAGTAACTTTTCAGATTTTGCTCTGCATGCGCTTAGAGGTATTTAACCTTCTGATGATCTGTTTTTCTTTTTAATTATTAGATAGGACATCTCTAGATGGTTGCTGCATATGGCGTGCGAACATTTGTATAATTTCTTCTCTGTCTCGATTTGGTCTTACTTTTACTAGGACAGTTTGCTCCCTTTTTTATTTATTTCGTTGATGTTTTCCTTATCGTGTAACTGCAAGGAAGCTAAACAAAGTATTAGAAGTTTTGAACTTTCTGCTGATAAATATTTGTATAATATAGCTTACCTACGTAAAACTGCATTCATCTTTGCGAGTCAAAGTTATTATCACTTACACGATTTTTATAATTTTTACTCCATTTGTTTCTACCTGTTCTGACTTTCAATAAAGGCAGCTTTGAGAAAAAAGCAGTTTTGTTCTGATCACTTTCTTGTAAAATTTTGTGCTTAATACATGATTGAATAGATGAGATCAAATGGTAACTTTGGAATTTTTGTTTTCCAATTGTCACCTTTGATTTCTTTCACTGTAGAAGATTTGTACAAATAATTAGATCTTTGAGATTTTACCCATCGGCAGCACCATTTCTACATTTGGGTTGAACATTTAGATAAGTTGATGTTAGTTTTGGGGGAGTTTGGTTTCCCTAAAGATTAAACCGCAACACAATTTTCCACTAATTTCAGAAGCAATTCCATTGTTTAGATGAAAAAATTATTCTCTATGATACATTTAAATAGAACACATTTTACTACCATAAAAGAAAAATTATCAATAATTCATCCAACCATATTATTATATTGCTTTGCTATTGTCATGCCCGTATCTTTGCAAGTTGCATGGTTTCTTTTGTCACTTCATTTGTTCAGATCTTGAGCTTATACATAAATACTGACTATATTATGTTTTGCGTAAATGTTGGACTAGTTTCAGAGTCCTAAACACTTTTTTGTTTTTCAGGGAACACCGCCTAGTGCTCGATATATTCCAATTTTTGCACTCTTTTCACCGCTATTCCTTTTACAAGGTGCTGGTGTCCTTTTTGCCATTTCAAGATTAGTAGAGAAGGTTGTTCTTCTACTACGTAGTGGACCAGCTAGTAATACATATCTCATGATCTCATCACGAGTCCAAGATTGCTTTGCATTCCTGCATCATGGTTCAAGGTAATATATTTTTTGTGAACTTAATGGTCTATTTTCGTTCAATACTTTGGTAGCCGTTTATACGCACCAAATTTATATGAAATTATTGTGACGGTTTATTTCGCATGCTGCCATTTATTTTATATACTACAGACTCCTTGGTTGGTGGTCCATTGACGAAGGAAGCAAAGAAGAACAAGCTCGCTTGTTTCATGCTGAATCCACTGGGTATTGAATGCTTCATTGATATTTACATAGCAGTAAATTCTTGTTGGATTTTAGTTATAGTCTATTGTTTTGAAAGTGTACTGCAATTTCACATTTCAGATTGATGTGTTTCTTGACTGTTATGTTACTTGATTTTTAATTTCTTTGCATTTGCATGGTCTTATCTTCTACTGGCCAGCTTAGAAAGAATTCGTTTTCACTAGTGCATGCAACTATCTATTGTGCGGTCTCATGTTGTGATGCTGTTTAATTCTGTTTTCTTTATTGCATTTACTGAAGTGTTTGTGCTTAATCAATGTAACCACTTGATGAATTTATGCAACTTATGCAATATAACCACTTGATGGATTTATGCAACAAATCATTTAATGGGTGAGGTTTTACATCACAAATTTATCATCTAGTATGGCACTTGAATCCATATTGATGAGTATGAATTGATAGTTTGAGATCAGTCTAATCAATTCTAAGGATATGCTTCTATGAGGACATTGATGATGGAAGTGATCTTATATGCAATGATTTTCAGATAAAACTTGTTAAAGTGTCGTGTGTGAGTTTTGGTCCCTCATGGAATAACAATATAAGGTAAAGGATCAACCTTAGTATCAGGCAAAACTTAAGAAGAAATCTCTTGATTAAGTTGGGTTCTAATAGGTCTCTCATGTCGTAATTTGGCTGGATTTGAACTCCCCCATTTTTCCTATTTAGTCAAATTGAAAGTCAGTTTTCTGAAAATATTTGACTAGCCCTGTAAGTGCTTTATTGCAAGTAATCTCATGTTGCAGATGAATGTTCAGGCTTTTGGGGTGGAGTGACATGTAGAGTTGGCATGTTAATTATGTTTCATAGTGCGTCTGACAGAGCAAGGCCCTGGGTTTGTATATGGGGGGGTGGTTAACAAATGGACTCGTGTGAGTAGATTACATATGACTCACAAAGTGTAGCCAAAGGCATGGAAATTGGATGAATCAGATTAGTTGGATGCAATTCTTGGTGGTTGGTCAAGAGTTTTGGAAGTGCTAAGAGCATGTTAGCTGACAAATGAAGATTTTACATGTTTCCTAGAAATAAACAGGACAGTAGTACAAGGAAGGATAAACCATCATATGCACAAGTGGACGAAACTTAGTAACATCAGTTGTTCAATCAAGTTGGGGCAATTTTGGTCCATAAAATCGTTGACCGGAATGAAACATTGAGGGTTGCATTTTATGTCCCTGACTAAGTGAAATTTTTCAACAAATAGCAGATTTGAACAATTACACATTTTCTGTTTTCATGTTGGAAGGTTTGTAACAATGAAATGCAAATTTGAGGGGGGGAAAATGGGAATAGTTTGAATCTAAGTAGAAAATATAGAAGTTAATACAATGATCTTTCTACCGCAGTGCGTACATAATTCAGTGCATGTAAATCAGTGAAGAATAATCGAAAGAAGACAAAACCCTTCAATGACAATGACAGTACTGAAATTAAATAAAGTAATTAATGATTGGCATAATGAAAAGCTAAAATCTCTTGATGTCATCAATCACAAATTGCTTGAAAGTGATACATGAGTGATGAGGACACCTAAATGATACTGGCTGATTGTAAATTACCACTATATATATATATATATATGAAAAAGCCTGTAGGCATAAAATTAATATTAAAATCTAAAGTATTTTAGAGTAGATCAGGTGGCAAGAACGTATCAATTCTACGAGTTATTTTCTTTTCCCCCTTTTTTTTTTTGCTGGAATCGAGTGAAACTTATCAAAAGCTGTTGAAATTGTTTGAAATTGGTTAAAACAGATTGATAGAAGTGAAAGTGTGATAATGGTTAAACCAATTAGAGCCATTGAAATTTCAGTCAAATATTAGCAGAGGACGAATAATTTGTGATTGAAACTTTGTTTTAGTTTATTCCTAGTTAAACCATTCATCTCAGTCAAAACTTGAAACCTTTTCTGCTTGCTAGGTGTTCAAAGTCCTTGTTCAGTGGACTTCCATGTCTCCCCATCTAAACTTTCATTAGAATGAGGGCCGCTGAGTACAGCTTTAAAAGAAGTTGAAAAAGTACCTTTAGAATACTCTACTCGTTGTTCTAACTTCTGTTTGGACTTTTGTGACGGCAAAGTTTCTTTGATTCAAGTTGAATTGTCATAGAAGATGCTAAAGTGTAGCTTATTAAGGCAGTTATTCTGGGCTCTTGAATTTTCAGTTCTGTTAGTTATTGGGGATTAACTTGTATTTCATTTGTTAAAAGGCAGACTAAAAAGATAAATCTGTTATGCATAGGGAAAAGAGTAGTAGTGCTGTTATTGTACTGTTTTTTTTTAGTTAAATTGAATGGACTACTTGCTAGATGAACTTACCTGTGAAGAACAGTGAGGGGTACAGCGAATCCTGAAGTCTAAACTTGGATCATCAGAAGAAAATGGATAGCTATTTCAAATGCACAATATCATTATTAATACTCTGCTACATCAATTAGATTTTTATGGAGTCAAAGAAGTTTTGTGTATTTACAACTTTCCAGTGCTGTAGTTTTTTTGCAGAAAAGTTGAATTTAAAGACACAGTTGATAATAATTCTAACATTTTCTATGTTTATTCATATGTAGGACTTGCTTCGCAAGTATTTCATAGGAAAATGCTTTAAACGATACGGCGGTAAATTGTGATCTTGATTGATGATTTTTCTTGCACCGTTATTTCCTTGCAAACTGCATTATTAAATAATATGAAACAAACTTTTTTCTCGAACAGCTAGTAGATAATGGTGTTTTTATATTTCTATATTTAACACCTCTCTTCATGTCTGGGCTTAAGACTTTTTGATAGGCCTATGATGTGGACTTAAATTAAATGGGAGGAAATTAATTATTAGGAGCCTGGCATGACTTGAACTCAAAATCATTGCTTTGATATCATGTTAAATAATATGAAATAACCGTTTTAGTCCAAAAGCTTAAGTTATTGGAGAATAGTAGTTGTTTTATATAATTTAAAATGGTTGGTGCTTAGTTAGCCACTCCAGTTTATTGGTAACAGATTACTTTCTCTAATTGTAGAAAAAACACATTGGATTAATTTATTTTTGTAGTGTTATTTATTAAGAAAGGAGAATTACACATAGAATATAAGCGTCTAATGAGACCCATCTAGATAGTCAATATTAACTCTCTAGTCTTTAGGTTCCCAACTCTGATTATACTACTCTCAGCATCTGAAATCCTGAAGTAATCTTAAGCACTAGGATCTGAACTGACATCGTAGGCACTAAAGAGAGGCCCTTTTCCGAGCTTTATTTCAATTTTATTTTGAATCTATTGCATATTTTCGACATCAGCTCACCCCAAATACAAATTAAACCCATTCTCTTTTAGCACAGTTTACCCACACTTTTAAGATAACCTCAAAAGAATGAGGAAAAACTGTCTGAATAGTCGAGACATGTTTCTTTCGACTAGTTATGCAATAACCTCATGATATCTTGAGTGTTTATGAATCGGTTTGAGGAGATGATCAGCAAATATCTTCTACATTAAATTTAGCTACATTTTTCACACTTAATATATGCTTGATAAATTTATCTTTTATTTTATGAACTCGCAAATGTAGAATGATAGAAGCTAATGCTATCTTTTGGATTAATCATGCCAGCATGTTCTATCATTTGTATTGTCATGGTGTCTAATTTGTTTGTGCAAATAGCATCTTTCTGATGATTGTTCTGTTTAATTGGCAGGTATAACACTTTCTGTGGTTATCCGCCTGAGGTGGTAAAGAAAATGCCAAAGAAGGATCTTGCTGAGGAGGTACATTTGTTTCATTAGTTCCTTGTTTTTTACATTTTTTGAGTACTCTGTTTTGTTTGCTATTTATCTGAGAATTTCAGAACCTCATAATATTTATAAAATCCTCTTTCTTATAATTTCTATATACAACCTCAGGTTTGGAGACTACAAGCTGCTCTGGGTGAACAGACTGAAATCACAAAGTGTACCAAGCAAGAGTATGAAAGGCTTCAAAATGTACATTCCATCCCCTGGAATCTCTTTATATTGCAATATAAACTTCTTTTTCCAGTCCTTCTCTGAATTTTAGTTGATTAATGCTTATGGCATGCATTTTGTTTGCCTCCTATTATCATACCCTATTTTATTTGGTTTACTAAGAAAGAAATTCAAGGTGGATCGTTATATGGGTGTATTGAGTTCACATGAGAATAGTTTACTGTCTCCTTAGGACATCATGTGCGCACTATTCTGATTCTGTGGAGCAATACTTGAGATATGTCTACATGTTTTCTCAAGTTCATAGTTGTCAAAGGAAACTTATAGTCACCATTTGGTTCAAGGTTTGTAATATTCTGGAAATGTTGTATATTTTATATTTGGAATGGCTAGTTTGTTCCTAAACTTGTTAAGCCATTTGGATTGGAAGGTTGTTAAAAACTAGTATATTCTTATTAATGGACTGTGAATGATTCCCATCAAGTATGGAAATGAGAATACCTTTTAATCCATGATAATTTAGTCTTCCTATCATCAAGAAATCTACAATGATTTCACGAGTTCACTAACACGTTTTATAACCATCCAACTTGAGTCGAATGATAATGACTTGAAAATTTTCAATAGAAAATGTGAGGATTATTGAAATATTACAAACCTTGAACCAAACGAGCCATATAGTAAGAAATTTATGATATACGTTGTGTGCAACCAATAAATGTTTTTACCACCCAGATCTTATCTGAACAACATGGAATAGGCTATAGGACAACTCAATGATGAGAAACTCTAAAGAAACTGATTAGTGTTTCTGTACTACCTATTTGCAACTTGAGTCACTTGACATGGCCTTCTAGAAATAAGTGACATTTCCTGGGAATGAATACCCAAAACATTAGGACTTCCCACAAATTTCTAAGGCCAGCTGGCCAGTAAAGTTGTTTTCATTTAGGCATCAAATGACCAAGCTTCAATATGACTTGATTCTTTCCTGTTTCATGAAATCAGATAGATGGCAGGAAAGTGATCGATACGTGACTTGTTATCTGGGCCAGATTAGTGACATTTGGCCTGGAGTTTGATCTGACATAAAACCCAGTGGTCTCAAGTCTACTTGCCGTGACTTGAGCTGAATCGGCAACCCTTTTTACTTTCAAGGAGCTCCAGTAGTTTGCTTGCATAAGCATTTCTCTCTTTCTGGTTTTGATTATTGTGCGATTCTGTCTTTCTTTATAGCTTGCTAGTCGTGTATTTTTTTCTCATTTGATTTAATCCATTGTCTACGGTCCACCTTTCTTTAAGAACAAAAAGTTAAAAAAGGGATTGTTTCTTCTCTGTAAATTAACTCTGGCACTTTTATCATGTGTTTCTTTCATTCCAGGAGAAAGTCCTTTGTAGGGTTTGCTATGAGGGAGAGATATGCATGGTCCTCCTCCCCTGCCGCCACCGCACTCTTTGCAAGTATGCTTCTGTTCCTTTTCCCGTTTTTCAAGGGTGTTTTGCATTATATGCAACAGCTGCTCATTTGTAACATCTTAATGGGCAACTTCTTTTCCCCACATTTGGTATGTTTTTTTTTACTCAAATCTCGTATCCTGATTCCCTGTAGGCCATGCGCAGAGAAGTGTAAGAAGTGCCCCATATGCCGAATCCCGATCGAGGAGCGCATGCCTGTATATGATGTCTAAAACCTTTGGCTAACATACAAAGGACAAAGTCGATATAACATTGTATAGGTTTAACATCGCCCTTCACAAACATCTGTTTGCCTTTTGTGTGCGTGTGTGCTTCCTTTACTATAACCGTCATGTACATAAAGCTCAGATTGTTCTCAATAGTAATTTAGATTTTCTCTACTCAAGTTTATAGCATATATGCAAATGAATTATCGCATGCTGTGTTGTGTATCACAAACAGAGCTTGTAGTAAATGTATAATATTTGCTCATTTTTGTGGTATAATTCTACCAACGTTCTAGATTAATTGGTGATCGGTTCTCTTGATTAATTTGTGGATTTTATACTAAATAAAATTTGATGGTGCCAAATTTAATTTAAACCAACTGGTCTCTCCATGAAACACAGAAAACACAAACTAAAAGAGAGAGAGAGAGAGAGAGAGAGAGAGAGAGGCTACCCACTTGGGTTCCTTCTATCTTCCTCTTCTTTATATTCGGGGTTGTTCAGTTCACCGAACAATGGCCCCTCACATGAATACCCCTGCACATTTTTTAGCTGTAGTTTTTCTCCTGCATGAGGGTATTTGTGTGAGTACCCTCCTTAAATATGTTTTTCTGTTTTACTTTAACTGTTTGCTGTTAGGGTCATGCAAAATAAATCAAATTCAAATAAACGTTGTTACGAATTGTTCGTATTATCTCACGGTTGTAAGAGGATAGCTGCTAATATATTAGATTTGTTGTTTCTTTGTTTAATATATGCGAGTATATTGACATTGTAAAGAAACAACAAGAAACTAACTAATCAATCCAGAAATCCTTTACGGTGTTAGAGCCTCCCGTCCTTCGTCCACACACGACTAACCTCAAATACCACTTCAACAACCATTGCCCTTACCGATCGTCCCTAGTGCAAGTGGCAAAGAATTTAGCGGTTAGTTACCCGAGATCAGAAGTTCGAATTCTAGTTGATTCATATTTCCAATTAAGTTTATTTGTAAAAAAAAAATAAACGAGTGGGTAGCATGTTACCTTTCTCTCTCTCTCTCTCTCTCTCAAAAAAACAAAAAAAAAAAAACCATTGCCCTAGTCAGTATTTCTCAAACACAATGGCCTACCATCACAAGTTTCAATCATATTATACGGATCAAATTGGATCCCACAAATTATTTATTATGGAGTTCACAAATCCTTCCCACCCTTTGGGGCTTCAATCTCGTTGGACATGTTGACGGGAGCATCCTGTGTCCTCCGCACCTTACTTCGTAGCCAGTTGACTCCTTAATTACCTGGAAACACGCCGAAAGATGAAAGCAGGATCAACGCTGTGTTGAATCTAGACCATATTATCTGGCAAAATCTAGACCATATTATTGGCAGCAACAATGAATCTAGTCAATGAACAAGATCTGATTCTTAGTACTCTCTCTTGTTTGGGCCCTCGGTGTAACTCTTTTGTGGTCTGTATAACTACCACACACCGAGCCTCTTTTTCTCAAAGATATTACAGGTATGCTTCTCATGCATGAATCTTGAATTGAGCAGCAATATCTATATGAATTTTCAGCAAATACTGCTTCACACAACAATCATTCCACCAATGGTCAAGGTAGTGGATTTAAAAAAAAGAAAGAAAATGGGCAATCAAACAATTCTATCTGTAAATCTTCTCAAAATTACAGCTCTCGACAACAATCTTATCAAGCACATGTCACAGGAAGCAGCAACTCTCAATATCGGTTTCCCAACAAACCAAAAATTCAATGCCAAATTTGTGTGAAATTTGGTCATAGTGCTCTCCAATGTTACCATCGATCTAACCACAGCTACAACTCTGACAATGCTTCTCAACTCAATGCTCTTTTTGCAACCTCCGCTACTATACAAGACCCTTCTTGGTATGTTGATTCGGGCGGTTCGAATCATCTTACAAGTGCTATGAACAACCTTTCACGTCAAAATAAATATCATGCGCCGGACCGAGTAACCGTTGGAAATGGTGAGTCTCTTCCAATTCATCATATTGGACAATTATTTTTCTTTTTGTTATTCTCGTCCAGGTAAATTAAATTGTGTCCTTCATGTTCCCATATTACTAAAAAGTTAATCAGTGTTCCTAAACTTACATCTGATAATAATGTTATTGTTGAATTCACTCGCTTTCATTGTTTTATTAAAGGACTTCAAAGGGGAATGAGACAAAGGGTTACTTGATAAAGGACTATACAAGTTCTCTCCAAAAATGTCATTTCCTGATCCATCCCTCACTAAGTCTTTTTCAATGGTCTTGATCGGAGAATGAACTGTTGGAAAAATTTGTTCTCTTTCTAAAATCGTTAGTAAAGTATTTTTATAAACAATTTTGATAGAAAACAATTTTCAGTTTTAGAAACCTCAAATATTAATAATTAATACTATAGAGATTAAGAGTTTTGATGAAGCATGTGAGTCGAGGCGTGCGAATGCATTGTTCTAGAAGCAAGATTGCCCCTCCACGTACGAGGCTCCGACAATCACTCCTAGCGATACAACGACCTCTGTCCACCCCGTCAGCACGTCTTCAGGGTGGCGCAATACGAACCGAAACAGCTTTCAGAAATCCAGCAAAAGGAAAATGGCAAAGTGTAGAAGAAGAAGGTGATGAAGTGAAGAGGAGGATTAAGCTCAGCTCGCAGTAAATACAATGGATGCACTATTTAGCACCATTAGCCCACCTCTCCATATATAGGAGAGCTCCAACGGGAAGGGTCAAGGCAAGATCCTGGACCAAGATCTTGCCATTTCTCGAGATCTGACCGTTGGACCAAATCTGGACCAGCCCAAGAACCAAGTCAGGAGATCTGGTCAAGATTTCTGGACCTGGACCAAATCTGGATATCTCTAGATAAGATCTTGGCCCGGCCCGGCCCGGCTCGTGCCGTGCGCGCGCCGAGTTCACGCGCGCCTGGATATCTCTAAATATAATAAAAGTAAAATCCAATAAAAATAAAAAGAACCGAGTTCACGCGCGCCGCGGCTTTGGCCCCGCTCGGCTCGTGCCGCGCGCGTGCGTGTGTTTAGTCGAGAGCTCCACTCTTATATTTTCCCAAGTAATTACATTGAGAAAGAGAGTATATAAAGCAAAGCATCATGCCTTTGCTTTCTGATGTGGGACTAAACTCCACATGTAAAGAGCAGTGCACGGGTTCCCAGGCAAGGCCTATAGAGAGTGGAGTGCCCACAAAGCCCATGGACAAAGAATAAGTTTTAAATCACTTGTTTAAATAAATAAAACTAATATTCCCCCACATGATTTAAAACTTCAAATAAAGAAAATAAATAAATCTGCAATTCAAAAACAACTCAAAAGAATGCTGGATCTCTTATACCACGTATTCGGCGAAGGTACCTTTCGGGTTTGAACCTTCACTTAGTGCTTGTCTATGTACATCCGAGGGCACAATGGTGGACTTCGCCTTAAACCAAGGCCGGTGAATCAGATTTCCACAAACCGCACACATGGTACAGTCGTTTAGGTTCTATGCGGGTGAGCGCTATTACGGCCATGCGCTAATATCGCTTCATGTGTGTTTTAGGGAACCGCCTTCTTCCCATAGTTGCGGCCTTACAACTCCACACATATAGTAGGTCCTTAGAAGGGTGTCTGCAAGGTCACACCCTGCCTCATGGGTCTCGGAACCATTCAGGGCCAATGCCCTTCCTATCCACTTGCAGATATGAGCACTGTCGTCATAGGGATGAGGATACAAAAAACAGTGTTCCTCACAGCTACCTGTTCGACTTGTTTCTACCCATTGAACCTGCAATAGGTTGGGTCGCCATCGCCGGTAACTACTATTGTGGGCTAAGCCCCATCCCCCTCGATGATTCTAGGATCACAGTCCTAGATAATCCCTTGGTGAGCTGATCAGCCAGATTCTTCGCAGATCTCATGTTACGCCCTGGGACCGGCAGGGCCTTCCCAGTAGCGTGCCCAGACCCGCCATATGTCAACACATACAAGGCGTCTACCAAAAACAGCGGAAATAAAACCACAAAAGGCTACACTAGAGATATCAGAGCAGTAAACAACTAGTGCTATCAACAAGTATATAGGAAGGTAAACTGAACAATAAAGGGAAATATAAGGTTATACAACAACTAATCCAGTAAAACTGAGTACAAAATGGTAGCCTTTAAAGGGTACAAAAACTCTCATCCTCTCAAACTAAAACAAAAAGAAGATAATGAACCACCTAGCGAGACTCCTCGATCGCTAGCCCGAAGCGATACTCTTGCCGCGATCCCTAGCCTCCCCCGATGCAGAAGGCACTGAAACGAGTCAGAAAACAGAGGGCGTGAGAACTATAATTTATAGTTCCCAGTGGGTAATTACTGACCTCAGCTGCATGCACCACTAGGCCCAAAAGAGATAGTAAGAGTAAGCGGTAAATAAACACTGTAATAAAAGCATAATTGAAATACTATCTACTATGCCACAAGTAAACATGGAGAGTGTACTACTATCATGATCCAATATGCCAACGAGTAAAGAATATGCTCTACTATATCAATCAAGTATACTATGATGCAGATAAGGAACTATCATGTATACTACAAGTCCCAAAGTATGTTCTAAATATGTCCAAGTAATCCAACTACTATATCCTATCTAGTAGTGATTATCATTTAATATTGAATGTCATTGTTCAATCTCTTTTTAGGATCTACACAAGTGTAATCCAGCTTGTGCCACCTAAGTGCCGTGGTAGCCCCAGCATCCCCCGCAAGGAATAAGTCTATCCCACTCGGCCCCGTAGGTTTCTCAATACCGCACGCGTGAACGTATCGCAAAGGCTAACTCCGGAATGCTGGCTTATAGGGAGCGACCCTCACAAGCATGTGCGAATGAGCACAAATGGCAAGCAAGCAAAGTCAAGTCTCAAGTACCCAATCCTCATGTCTCTCACATGGCAAATGTCACTAGCAACCCTAAGGTCTAGTACAATATCTCTCATGACACTACATTTTACTATGTCAATGTTCAATTTCGAGCCTAATGCCGCTTGATGACATTAGCTCACTAAATCACATGTGAATGCCAAGCCTAATGCCGCTTAATGACATTAGCTTTTCTCCTATGTCAATATGGTTTCTATGTCCAAGATTACCATTTACATGTCACTTCCACTAAGTTCAACATGATCACAAACCATTAGAAGAATGCTACAAAAATGTCTAAGTCCACAAGGCTACTCTCTACTATATAGAGACCAAAAATGCATTGTATATAAGACATATGTTTTAAGCATTCTAAAATTCACAAATAATGTTTATAATATGAAAATGCATGATTTTCCATTTAACCGAATGCAATTAAACACCAATGAGAATTTCTCATTGTGCTTGGTGAGGCCAAACCCACCGGTGCTCCAACCAACGCTCCGAATCGCTAACGAAGTCTATATTCCTCCTCCTAGCACCCTACAAGGTAAGCCCTAGGAGTTACAACCTCAAAAGATGAACCATGAGTTCAATCTTTAAACATCATGACTAAAAGGTAAGAAATACTCACCTAAAGTATAGGAATTCCTCACAAATCCTGAAATGAAAGTTAAATCCCTTCCAATGCAACCTAAATCAAGGTTCTAAACCAATCAAGAGAGTTCTAAAAGCCTCTAATCAAAGAGCCCCAAATAAAACCCTAATTTTCAAAATCTAGGGTTTCTACCAAAAGAGAGCTCCAAAATCCAAATCTAGAGGAAATGAGATGTTGCTTACCTTCCAAGAGCTCCAAATCAAGGATCAAAACCCACCAAGAGTGATGTTCTTCCTCACAACAAGCTCCAAGTCCAAGCTCTATGCTCCTCTAATGGTGGAAATGGCTCCAACAAGCAAAAGAGAGCAAAAGGGAGAAGATTAAGCTCCAAAATCCAACCAAGCTCAAGGAAATCCAAAGAGGAAGAAAGGAGAGCTCTCTACCTTGTTTCTCTGTGATCCCAGCACAAAAGAACCCTAAAGGGTCGTGGGTGCTGCTATAGGAAGGGCCAAAACGCACAAAAGCCCCTGCAGTTTCCAGTTTTTGAAATCTGTCAAAGTGTACTGGTACACGGGGAAATTGTACCGGTACAAATCCTGCGAAACTACCAAACCCTACCCTCGGGTTTAAGAGAAAACACCCTCTCGTACGCAGACAAAATCCAAAGTGTACCTAAGACAACCATCAAGCCCGTACTCAAGACAACCACCAATCTGACCTGCACGATGCCCGAAAATGCAATTCGAGAGCTATCCAAAATCTAACTTTTTGGACTTTGATGCATAGGTTTAAACCTCTATTCTCGGGACTCGTGCCATAAGTCGAAACACAATCAACGACCCTCCAGAGAGTCTGGAAAAGCTCAGATCTCACGTCCAACACTCGAACCTTGCTATTTGCGAAAGTTCAGTGTGTCAAATCTCACAAATTCCAAAGCAATTACATTCTCCTTCATATTCTGTCGAATGAACTTATGTCTCACTTTCATAAATTTGTTTATTTTAGTCTCCACATTCTCTTGGGCACATTTATCAATTGCAAATCTATAATCACAATGAATACATACGGGTGCTAAAGGTCGTTCCATCAGTGGCAAATCATAAAGAAACTCTCTTATCCACTTAGCCTCTGCTACAGTGGTATCTAATGCTATAAGTTCAGATTCCATAGTACTTCTAGCAATCAAAGATTGTTTGGTTGACTTCCAAGAAACAGCTGCTCATCCTAGGAAAAAAACAAATCCAGTAGTCTACTTTATATCAGCTGTATCACTAATCCAATTGGCATCACTATATCCTTTTAATACTGCAGGAAAGCCACTGTAATGTAATCCATAAGATATAGTTCCCCTCAGATATCTCAAAACTCTTTCTAAAGCATTCCAATGCTCTCTATTTGGATTATGGGTATATCTTCTCAATTTGTTCACACATAAGCCAAATCAGGTCTAGTATAATCTACTAGATATCCTAGAGATCCTATAATCTGTGCATATCTATTCCGACCAATTGGATAACCTCTATTCTTTTTAAGGTGTATACTAGAATCATAAGGTGTCACTACAGGTTTAACATCAAAATATCCAAACTTCTTCAATAACTGTTCACTATAGTGTGATTGGCTCATAACAATTTCATTTGATTTTCTAATGATCTTCATATTGAGAATTACATCTGCTTGCCCAAGATCTTTCATATCAAAATTCTCATTCAGTAATTTCTTCACATCATGTATCACATTTATATTAGTACCAAAAATTAAAATATCATCAACATATAAACACAGGATCACAATCTGTCCATCATATTTCTTTGAATATACACACTCATCAGACATGTTTACATGAAAGCCATTTGATACAACTAAAGAATCAAATTTCAAGTGCCACTGCTTGGGAGCTTGTTTAAGTCCATATAAAGATCTAGTCAATTTACACACTTTATTTTCATGTCCAGAAACTACAAAACCTTCAGGTTGCTTCATATAGATCTCTTCATCTAAGTCACCATTCAGAAAAGCTATCTTAACATTCATTTGATGAACAATCAAATTATGGACAGAAGCCAAGACTATCAATATTCTAATTGAGGTAATTCTAGCAACGGGTGCATACACATCAAAATAATCTACACCTGGCTTTTGTGCGAAACCTTGTGCTACTAGTCTAGCCTTATACTTTTCTACAGAACCATCAGGTCTCAACTTCTTCTTAAAGATCCATCTACATCCTACAGGTTTACATCCTATAGGTAAATCAGATAACTCCCAAGTATGATTCTGTAGAATAGACCGTATCTCAAGATTAATAGCCTCTTTCCAAAATGATGCATCTACAGACTTCATAGCTTGGTCAAAGGTAAATGTAGTATCTTCAACTATCTAGTAGGACACAAAAATCATCTCCAAAAGTTTTCTCTATTCTAGGACGCTTACTTCTCCTAGGTTCAACTTCTTCTGTAGGTTCACTAACTCTAGGTCCACTAGAGCTTCCTACATGCTCAACTGGAGTAGGTCTATCTACTCTAGTCCTAAAAGGAAAGATATCCTCAAAGTACACTGCATTTCTAGCTTCAATAATGGTGTTGTTAGAAATCTCACTAATCTCAGAGTTCACCACTAGAAATCTGTTAGTGTTACTATCTAATGCATAACCTATAAAAATTGTATCTACAGTTTTAGGTTCAATCTTCCTTCTCTTGTTCTCAGGTATCTTAACTTTAGCTAGGCACCCCACACTTTAAAATAATTAAATTAGGCTTTCTACCTTTCCAAAACTCATAAGGAGACATATTAGAATTATTGTGGGGAATCCTATTTAAAATTACACATGCAGAAATCAAAGCCTCCCCCCACAAGTTCTCAGGTGCACCTGAACTAATAATCATTGAGTTCACCATATCCATTAAAGTTCTATTTTTACGTTCAGCAACTCCATTAGATTGAGGTGTATAAGGTGTAGTCACTTGATGTACAATTCCAAATTCTTGACAGAAAATAGTCATCTCATTTGAAGTATATTCACCTCCTCGATCAGATCTCAAAATTTTGATTTTCTTATCTAATTGATTTTCTACTTCAACTTTATAAATTTTAAATATGTTTAAAACCTCATCTTTAGTCTTGATCAAATAAACATAACAATACTTCGAATGATCATCTATAAAAGTCACAAAATATTTATTTCCACCTCTAGTAGGTCTACTTTCATCACAAACATCACTATGCACAAGTTCTAAAAGATCACAATCTCTGTCTACTGATTTAAAAGATTTTCTAGGCTCCTTAGCTTGCACACATATTTCACATCTATGATCAGGCAAATTAGATTTAGGAATCAAATCAAGATGCATCAATCTTTTAACAGTATTATAATTTACATGTCCCCATCTTCCATGCCAAACATTAGTGGAAACAACATTCAAAACAAGTGCACTATCATTAATAGGGGGAGAAGATACAGATAGTTTAAACAAACCGTCACTCAAAAATCCCTTCCCTACAAAATTCACACCCTTAGTAATGACTACCCTATTACATTCAAAAACTAACTTAAAACCCTGCTGAACTAAAAGAGAACCACTAATCTGATTCTTTCTAATATCGGGAACATGGTGGACTCCGTGCAAGGTTAGGGTCTTCCCAGAAGTCAGTTTCAAGTCTACTCGACCGGTCCCAAGCACGCGAGAAGAGGCTGCATTCCCCATGTTCACCGATCCTCCACATGAGTCCTGATAGGTGGCAAACTAAGAGCGATCAGAGTAAGCATGAATGTTAGCTCCAGTATCTTTCCAGCAATCAAAGGAACTATAGGCAAGGTTAACTTCAGCTAAACTAGATCCTAACCTGACAGTGGAGTCTGAAGGGTCAGGCCCAGCAGTCGACATATTCATCTAGCGCTCAGGTGGAGCGTTCTTCTTCTTCTTCTTCTTCTTCGGTGTAGAAGGCCGAGTCTTGCGAAAATAGCAATCCTTCGCAAAGTGGTTGGTCTTCCCGCACACAAAACAACTAGAGTTGCCTCCACTCCCATCAGGTTTAGGCTTCTTAAAGTTTGGGTTGAACTTTCTATGATGGAAGGGTTTCTTCTTAAAGTTTCTATAAGGCTGAAAGTTTCTACCCTTATTTTTAGAATTTTCTACCAGGTTGGCTTGGGTTGTCGGTTCACTAGGTTTCTTATCCTTGGCTCGGTTCGACTCTTCTATCCTAATAGATCTTAGGACATAATTCAGGGAAAGCTCTCTTTGATTATGGTTAAGATCATTTGCATGGTTAGACCAAGAGGGTGGCAACTTATCTATAAGGGTGGCTACTAAAAAGCTCTCATCAAGATGTATACCACTAGATCTAAGTTGCTCAACTATATATTCAAAATCATGAAGCTGATCAAACATAGATTTATTATCCACTAATTTAAACTTAATCAAATCTGAAGCTTGGCATCTCTTCTGAGTAGGATCAACCTGACCATACTTGTTCTTTAAGGATGTCCAAAGTTTCCTAGCTGTTTTAGCACTACAGTATGTGTCATACAGTTAATCGGATAGGGTACTAAGAATCCGGTTCAAGCAATGATAGTTTATCATGTTAGGATCAACAGGGGGTACAGTCATAGGTGTAGGTGTAGTTGTATTTTCAGAAGCGGGAGGAGTGGATCCGGCTTGGGCTTGGCTCCTAGTAGACGGTCTGTTGACCGCAGTCTGGATTGCACCTTCAGGTGCAGATCCATTGCTATTCTCGACAGGATCCGAGATAGCAGATATAAGCCCAAGTGTGGTGAGCCAGAACCTCATTTGGTTCTGCTACCTCTTAAAGTTGCGACCATCGAAGGTAAACGGTTTCGCCGAATACGAGTCATCCATCATCAAAAATCTGTTTACAAGTAATCCTAATATAATGTCACAAGACTGTTCCAAGTTTTACAGAAATAACAGTAAACAGTTCTAAATAATGTTTAATGACAGTATACTTATTTAGGTACGGAGAGACAAATATATATGACAATAACGAAATACTACAATATTAATTATCAGTGCGAGAATGACAGCATGTATATATGTTCAGGATAGCAACAATAGTCTCATGACATATATATTATTCTACAGCACAGTAATATTATACGTAATATACTAAAGAAAATAGAAAGAATAGAATCTTGCTTCTAGAATGTTGGAAAAATTTGTTCTCTTTCTAAAATCTTTAGTAAAAAATTTTTATAAACAATTTTGATAGAAACAATTTTTAGTTTTAGAAACCTCAAATATTAATAATTAATACTATAGAGATTAAGAGTTTAGATGAAGCCTGTGAGTCGAGGCGTGCGAATGCACTGTCCTAGAAGAAAGATTGTCCCTCCACGTACGAGGCTCCGGCAATCACTCCTAGCGATACAACGACCTCTGTCCACCCCGTCGGCACGTCTTCAGGGTGGGGCAATACGAACCGAAACAGCTTTGAGAAATCCAGCAAAAGGAAAATGGCAAAGTGTAGAAGAAGAAGGTGATGAAGTGAAGAGGAGGATTAAGCTCAGCTCGCAGTAAATACAATGGATGCACTATTTAGCACCATTAGCCCACCTCTCCTGTCACGCCCCGAGACCGATCCATTTGGCCGGTTCGAGAGCGTCAACAGACGCCGAACGGACAAGGCTTCCCCTGTCCGCCCAAGGCTCAACAAGCACAGCTAGAGTATAAATTTCACACATGCGGAAGCATACACAGAAAGCTTACACGAGGGTAAGCAACAGAGCCAAAGTGAAAGTACTAATGTAAATATACAAGTAACATGATTAATTTCAATCACATACATGTAAATATCTTTACAACTTTGAGTTCTTTAAAGTCCTTACATTCAATTGCATCATTTCTTTCTTACATCACTTTACCTCAAAATAAAACTTGATTACATTCAAAGTGTGACGCACTGGACTTTGCAAATTGCCAGGTTCGAGTGTTAAATGTGAGATCTGAGCTTTTCCAGATTTTCTGGAGGGTCGTTGACTGTGTTCCGACCTATGGCACGAGTACCGAGGTTAGTGGATGATTTCCAAGCACTAAAGTCCAAAAAGGATTTTAGGTTGCTCTCGGGTTGGAATTTCATGCTTTTGTACCGCACAAAATTGTTGCTATACCGGTAAAAATGATGGCTATACCGGTACAAGCCAAGATTTATACCGGTATAGATGAGTGGCCGGGCAAACCCGAGGCTCGGTTTGTCGTCTCGTTAGGAGTTTATACCGGTACAAAACGGGTTTGTACTAAGACAGATCGGCGCTAAAATCCGAAATCGCAGTGGACCGTTTGGCATTTTGTTGCTTTATACATATGCCCTTCACCCCTAGGGCTCATTTTGAGCCTTCACGCAGAGAGAGAGGTAGGGAGCTCTCACCCTTCTTTCCCCTTTGATTTCTTGGGTCTAGGGTGCTCTTTGGTGGTCTAACCCTTCTCTCTTCTTCTCCTTTTTGCTTCTTGGTGCATCCTCCACCATGGATGAAGCTTGGTGCTTGGTTTGGGAGCAAGTTGAGGGAAAGATCTTCAAGTTTGGTGGACTTGGAACTTGTTTGTGAGCTTCTTGAAGGTAGGCATCACCTCTATTTCCTCTAGTTTGGGATTTTGGAGCTTTCTACTTGTTGAAACCCTAGTTTTTGTAGAATAGGGTTTATTTTGGGGATTTGCAACCTAGGGCTTTTAGGGTCCGATTAATTGGTTTAGAACCTTTGTTTAGGTTGCCTTGGAAGGGATCTCACCTCCATTTGAGGATTGGAGAAGGATTTTTACTCTAAGGTGAATTTTTCCTTACTCTCTACATAGAAGCTTAAAGTTTGAACTCAAGACTTATCTCTTGAGGTTGTAACTCCTAGGATCTCCTTTGTAGGGTACTAGGAGTAGGAATCGAAGCTTCGTTAGCGGTTCGGAGCGACGCTTTGAGCGACGGTGGGTTTGACTTCACCTAGCACAATGAGAAATTCTCATTGGTGCTTATTTGCTTATGGTTAAATGAAAATTAGTGCATTTTCATGTTATTTGATTTATTTGTGAATTTTAGAATGCTTAAGATACATATGCTATGTGTAATGCAATTTTACTCTATATAGTAGAGACGAATGCATGTGAGAGCTGAAGTCTTGTAGCATTCTTTTTGGGAACTTGAAACTAAGTGTTTGAGAGGACTTTGACATGTGTTTGAGAACATAGAACTATACATGATATAGGAGAAAAGCCCTTGTCATTAAGCGGCATTGGCTTGGCATCAAAAGTGTAGAATAGTGAGCCAATGTCATCAAGCGCATTAGGCTCGTGAATGAACTTGACATAGAAATCCTAGTGTCATGAGAATTTGTTGTACTAGACCTTAGGGTTGCTAGTGACATTTGCCATGTGTGGGACTTGGGACTTGGACTTGCTTGTTGCCATTTGTGCTCTTCGCACATGCTTGTGAGGGTCGATCCCTACAAGCCTAAGACTGGTTAGCCTTTGCGATGTATTCGCACGTGCGGTATTGAGAAACCTATGGGGCCGAATTGGTTAGACTCATTCCTACGGGGATGTTGGGGCTACCACGACACTTAAGGGGCGCAAGCGGGATTGCACTTGTGTAGATCCCACATTGAGATTGACCATTGTCTTTCTATAATAAAGGATAATCACTACTTAACTTAGATTAGTAGTTGGATATATGTGTTGTGATATAGTATTGGACATAGTAGTATACTTGATAGGTCTTCAATTCTATTATAGTACACTCGTGAACTTATTTGAATATACTTGTTTAAAGTTGGCTATCGGGTAGTTTAAAGCATGTAATTCATTTACCTTGGGTTATTCATTCAAATTTTTACGGTTATGCCTTTATTTCGCTTATTTACTTCGATCAGATATTACTCTTTTTGGGCCTAGTGGAGCAATTTTGTGCAGTCAAGCACTTGCCCACCTGGGAACTATATGTTTATAGTTCTCACGCCCTCTGTTTCTGACTCGTTTCGGTGCCTTCTGCATCGGGGGAGGCTCGGGACCGCGGCAAAGGAGTTGCCTCGGGATAGCGGCTTGTGAGAGGGTTTTGGATAGGTGGTTTCCTTTTTCTCTCGTTTTATTTTGGAGAGAAGGAGTGTTTTTACCTTGTATAGAGACCACCACTTTTGTGTTTTTGAGAGCTTTGGATGTTAACTGTGTACTACTCTCTATTCCTATGTTAGTGTTTTAGACGCTTTACTTTCTTTTACTTGTGGTTTGGTTCTTGTTTAGTTGTGGCTCTGATATTCATAGTTGTAGCCTTTTATTGTTTTAAATTCTTTTTAGTTAGACGCCTTGTATGTGTTGACATATGGCGGGTCTGGGCACGCTTTGGGGAAGGTCCTACCGACCCCGGGCGTGACAGATTAATTTGGTATCAGAGCCTAGGGTGACGTCTTAGAGGACCTAGTAAACCTTAGGCTGGTTGGACTATAAGGATTAGACTCGTGAGAGTCGTGATCTATTTGACTTATAAGCGAAAGTGTTTGATTGGGTTTTATGATAACTCTAAAAAGTTGGAGTTTAATCGAAGTGTATAACTTCTAGCGGAGGGTTACGTTGGCGGCCGACAACGTAACATTGGGGAGTTAGTAGAAAGCACACTTCCTTACTTTCGCACAATTTGGGTTTCTGAGTGGGGATTGCGATAGCGTGGGTTTTATTAACTTGCGCTTTATGTTGTTGCAGTGTTGATGCCTATCACTCGCTCCCAGTCTATTGGAGCAGCGGACATGGCACATCTTGAGGAGGTCGAGACCTCCGCTACTTCTGAGTCCAGCGAGGTCCGCGAGCTGAGGGATCAGGTGGCGGTCCTCACTGACCTTGTGGCTCAGCAGACGGCGGCGGCCCAGCAACAGGCCGAGGCGGCGCGCCGACAGGACGAGAGGATGAAGCGACTGGAGGACCTTCTTCTGCAGCAGGCGGCTGCCAGGGAGGCCAGAGACACTGTACCACCAGCCCCAGCCGAGGTGGTAGCACCGAGGGCGCCGACTCCAGCGCCCGGATCTTTGCACTCAGGCCGTCCCGTGGCACGCCGCAGAGAGGGTAGCGACGGCACCGCCGTCGGATGCCCCCCCGGGAGGAGCAAAGTGTTCCCTACGATGGTTGAGGGGCTTGAGCGAGACCGACTGATGAGCCGCCTCAATGAGTTCAGGAGATGCAATCCACGTATATTCGACGGCGAGAACGTGGATCACTGGATTGTAGAGAAATGGCTTATGCACATGGAAAAGCTATTTCGGGATACCTTTGTCGAGGAGAGGACAGAGTGTGGCTCGCCACTCACCATCCGGACGGCGAGGCCTATCGCTGGTGGCGGGACATTCAGAGAACCCGAGCACCGACTTGGTAGATGACTTGGACGAGGTTCAAGGGATTGCTACTCGAGCACTACTTCCCCGACGTTGTTCGACGACGATGGAGACCGATTTGCGCAACCCGCGCTGTGGGAGCGGACGGGCGAGTATGAGCGGGAGTTCACCAGGCTTCTACACTGTGTAACTTTCGTGGTGCGGGACGACGAGGACAAGGCCAGGATCTTCGAGAGTGGACTGAGGCCATCCATCTTTAGACTCGTGCAGTCGTCTGGGTTGCAGACCTATAGAGAGGTGGTAAATCGCGCTCTCATTGTGGAGCGGGGCGCGATGGTCTTGAAGGACAGGCAGGAAGGCTTGGATCGGGGCAAGGGCAAGAGGCCCTCAGGCGAGGGTGCGAGCCAGGCGCACTCTAGGAAGCCGCCAAAGTACCCCAGAGCGTCACGTGGACGAGGACCCCACAGCAGCCGAGATCCGAGCGGCGACCGCCGCCGCGGTGTGTGATTTGTAGCGGCCCCCACCACCCCCGACAAGGCCCGGCAGGGCGGGGCCGATGCTTCTCTTGCGGTCGGGAGGGCCATTTCCGCCGTAGTGTCCGAGGGATCCGCTCCCACACCGTCGACAACACAAGACCGGCTTCACTGTGTTCCACCGGGACACCGCAGATCTTACTGTGCCGGGAGATCTTCCGCACAGAGGCGCAGCGAGGGGTCACGACAGTGGCCCGAGTGGACGATTGTATGCCGCCTGCACGAGGCAATGGGCAGAAATGAGGACGTGGTTGGGTGTATCATTTTGATTTCCTCGCATTCGAGTTCGTGCTTTATTTGATACCGGCGCATCTTGTTCTTTTTTTATTGATCGGTACGTTTGCCGAGTTGCATAGCATTCCTATGACTTCCTTGTTGCATTCGGGGCGAGTGATTATACCCGACATCATATAGACGTCCAGGAGTGTTGTGCTAGTTGCCCGGTTCAGATTGGGGATTGGATCATGCCCGCGGACCTTTTTGTGGTGCGCAAACTTGGAGAGTTTGACATAGTTTTGGGCATGGATTGGTTGACCCGATACTTTGCTACGATCGATTGTGTGAGTCGTACTGTGACTTTTAGAGAGCCTGGTCACGAGGAGGTGGTGTTTCAGGGTTGCCAGAGTTCGCTGTTTGCGATGACTATTAGCTCCTCTCGAGCTAGGCAGTTGATTAGTAGCGGGTGCATAGCCTATTTGGCTAGTATTGCACCCCGAGAGGTTGAGGATTCTCCTAGGATTGAGGATAACCCTGTGGTGAGGGAGTTCCAGGATGTGTTTCCAGCTGAGCTTCCAGGCATGCCGCCTGATAGGGAGATTGAGTTTGTAGTAGATCTCGTCCCTGGGACTACTCCAATCTCAAAGGCGCCCTATAGGATGGCACCACCGAACTTAAGGAGCCGAGGGCACAGCTGGCAGATCTTTTGGATAAAGGTTTTGTGAGGCCGAGTGTGTCGCCATGGGGAGCACCGGTTCTCTTTGTGAGGAAAAGGACGGATCACTTCGCTTATGTATGGATTATCGTGAACTTAATAAAGTCACGATTAAGAATAAGTATCCGTTGTCGAGGATCGATGATCCGTTTGATCGCTTCGGGGATCTAGCGTGTACTCCAAGATCGACTTGCGCCGGGTTATCATCACCGAAGATCAAGCCTCGAGGATGTGTCAAAGACGGCTTCAGACACGGTATGGCCACTATGAGTTCACCGTTATGCCGTTTGGGCTTACTAATGCCCCGGCAGCTTTTATGGATTTGATGAACCGTGTCTTTAAGCCATATTTGGACAGATTCGTCGTGGTGTTTATAGCCGACATTTTGGTTTATTCCCGAAGTGATGTTGATCTCGAGGCACATTTGAGGCTGGTACTTCAAGTACTTCGGGAAAAGAGACTCTTTGCCAGGATGAAGAAGTGTGAGTTTTGGCTCGTAGAGGTGACGTTTTGGGCCATGTGGTTTCGGGATCGGGTATAGCCGTGGATCCTAAGAAGATTGAGGCCGTCGGGAGTGGCCTAGACCGACGAGTGTCACGGAGATACGCAGCTTTATCGGTTTGGCTGGCTACTACAGGAGGTTTGTTGAGGGATTTGCAAGGTTATCTTCTCCCCGTACGAGGCTCACGTATAAAGGCACCAAGTTCATTTGGAATGATGCGTGCGAGAAAAGCTTTCAAGAGTCGAAGGCTGCGATTGACTACCGCGCCAACCCTAACCTTGCCAGTGGCTGGAGCAGGGTATGTGATTTATAGCGATGCTTCCTTTAACGGATTGGGTTGCGTGTTAATGCAGGACGGAAAGGTGATCGCGTATGCTTTTCGCCAGTTGAAGGAGTATGAAAGAAATTATCCTACACACGACTTGGAGTTGGCGGCTGTAGTGTTCGCACTGAAGCTATGGCGCCACTATCTTTATGGCGAGCGGTGTGAAGTGTATACGGATCACAAGAGTTTAAAGTATCTGTTCACTCAGAAGGAATTGAACCTGAGGCAGCGCAGATGGTTGGAGCTCCTCAAGGATTATGATCTGACGATACTTTACCACCCAGGCAAGGCTATCGTGGTGGCAGATGCGCTAAGTAGGAAATCGACGGAAAACTTAGCGATGATGATAGTTACTCAACCGCCTTTGATTGAGCAGCTGAAGCGGTTAGAGTTGGAGGTGGTGGCTCCTGACACACCTATGAGGTTGATGACACTTGTGGTGCAACCTACTTTATTGGAAAGAATCAAGGAAAAGCAAGCTCTTGATGCGGAGCTGCTAGAGATCCGAGCAAAGATGACTGATGTTTGCACCGGGGACTTTACTTTGGACGGTGGCGACGTGATGCGATTCCGTGGACGGGTTTGTGTACCGGCGGAACCGACACTTAAAGAGGAGTTTCTCCTAGAAGCACACCGACCGTATGCTATACATCCGGGAGGCACCAAGATGTATAAGGATTTGAAACTACACTATTGGTGGCCCGGGATGAAAAAGGATGTTGGCGAGTTTGTAGCTCGTTGTTTAACTTGCCAACAAGTGAAGGCTGAGCATAGAGTTCCCGCGGGGAAATTACAGAGCTTACCGATTCCAGTGTGGAAGTGGGAGAAGATCACCATGGACTTTGTGATGGGATTGCCTCGCTCCCAGGCCGGGCATGACGCTATTTGGGTGATCGTGGATAGGTTGACGAAATCGGCACATTTCATACCTATCCACACTACTTGGACTGGCGAGAGACTCGCACAGTTTACCTTGACGAGGTTGTGCGACTACATGGAGTACCCACTTCTATAGTATGCAGACACTCGCTTTGTGTCGCACTTTTGGAGGAGTCTGCAGGACGCCTTGGGTACTCGACTGGATTTCAGCACTGCTTTCCACCCTCAGAGTGACGGGCAGTCAGAGCGTACTATACAGACACTCGAGGATATGCTTCGAGCCTGCGTGATCGACTTCCAGGGAGGATGGTCGCAGCACCTACCGATGGCTGAGTTTGCTTATAACAACAGTTATCAAGCAAGCATCAAGATGGCGCCATTTGAGGCACTCTATGGACGGAAGTGTAGATCGCCACTTCATTGGAGTGAAGTTGGTGAGAGTTTGGCATTAGGCCCAGATGTGCTCCAGGAAGCCGAGGACAAGGTTCGCATTGCTAGGGAGCGGTTGTTGACAGCCCAGAGTAGGCAGAAGAGCTATGCTGATAGACGTCGACGAGACTTGGAGTTTCAGAGTGGAGACCATGTCTTTTTGAAAGTCTCGCCAGAGGAGTCAGGAGGTTTGGGATTCGGGGTAAGTTAAGCCCCCGTTTCATTGGACCGTATGAGATTTTGGAGCGTGTGGGCCCGGTAGCGTATAGACTTGCTCTACCGCCGAACCTATCGGGTGTACACAACGTATTTCATGTATCGGTCCTTCGAAAGTATGTACATGATCCAGCTCATGTTTTGGATGCTACACCATTGGAGCTGAGGGACGATTTGAGCTTCGAGGAGCAACCCGTGAAGATTTTAGCTCGCGAGGTGAAGAAGCTGAGGAACCGGGAGCTTCCTTATGTGAAGGTCCTGTGGAGCAACCACGAGGAGCGGGAGGCCACGTGGGAGCTAGAGAGTGCGCTTCGAGAGCGCTATCCCCATCTCTTTCAGATGGAGTCATGAGGTATAACTTTAATTTTGAGTTTCGCGGACGAAACCTCCTTTTAGGAGGGGTGAATGTGACGCACTGGACTTTGCAAATTGCCAGGTTCGAGTGTTAAATGTGAGATCTGAGCTTTTCCAGATTTTCTGGAGGGTCGTTGACTGTGTTCCGACCTATGGCACGAGTACCGAGGTTAGTGGATGATTTCCAAGCACTAAAGTCCAAAAAGCTGGATTTTAGGTTGCTCTCGGGTTGGAATTTCATGCTTTTGTACCGGTACAAAATTGTTGCTATACCGGTACAAAATGATGGCTATACCGGTACAAGCCAAGATTTATACCAGATAGATGAGCCCGGGCAAACCCGAGGCTCGGGTTTGTCGTCTCGTTAGGTTTATACCAGACAAAACGGGTTTGTACTGCAGAGTGCGCTTTCGAAAATCCGAAACTGCAGGGACTGTTTGGCATTTTGTTGCTTTATACATATGCCCCTTCACCCCTAGGGCTCATTTTGAGCCCTTCACTGCAGGAGAGAGAGGTAGAGAGCTCTCACCCTTCTTTCCCCTTTGATTTCTTGGGTCTAGGGTGCTCTTTGGTGGTCTAACCCTTCTCTCTTCGTCTCCTTTTTGCTTCTTGGTGCATCCTCCACCATGGATGAAGCTTGGTGCTTGGTTTGGGAGCAAGTTGAGGGAAAGATCTTCAAGTTTGGTGGACTTGGAACTTGTTTGTGAGCTTCTTGAAGGTAGGCATCACCTCTATTTCCTCTAGTTTGGGATTTTGGAGCTTTCTACTTGTTGAAACCCTAGTTTTTGTAGAATATGGTTTATTTTGGGGATTTGCAACCTAGGGCTTTTAGGGTCCGATTAATTGGTTTAGAACCTTTGTTTAGGTTGCCTTGGAAGGGATCTCACCTCCATTTGAGGATTGGAGAAGGATTTTTACTCTAAGGTGAATTTTTCCTTACTCTCTACATAGAAGCTTAAAGTTTGAACTCAAGACTTATCTCTTGAGGTTGTAACTCCTAGGATCTCCTTTGTAGGGTACTAGGAGTAGGAATCGAAGCTTCGTTAGCGGTTCGAGCGACGCTTTGAGCGACTGGGTTTGGCTCACGTAGCACAATGAGAAATTCTCATTGGTGCTTATTTGCTTATGGTTAAATGAAAATTAGTGCATTTTCATGTTATTTGATTTATTTGTGAATTTTAGAATGCTTAAGATACATATGCTATGTGTAATGCAATTTTACTCTATATAGTAGAGACGAATGACTGTGAGAGCTGAAGTCTTGTAGCATTCTTTTTGGGAACTTGAAACTAAGTGTTTGAGAGGACTTTGACATGTGTTTGAGAACATAGAACTATACATGATATAGGAGAAAAGCCCTTGTCATTAAGCGGCATTGGCTTGGCATCAACAGTGTAGAATAGTGAGCCAATGTCATCAAGCGGCATTAGGCTCGTGAATGAACTTGACATAGAAATCCTAGTGTCATGAGAATTTGTTGTACTAGACCTTAGGGTTGCTAGTGACATTTGCCATGTGTGGGACTTGGGACTTGGACTTGCTTGTTGCCATTTGTGCTCTTCGCACATGCTTGTGAGGGTCGCTTCCTACAAGCCGCACTCCGGTTAGCCTTTGCGATGTATTCGCACGTGCGGTATTGAGAAACCTATGGGGCCGAATTGGTTAGACTCATTCCTACGGGGATGTTGGGGCTACCACGCCACTTAGGGGGCGCAAGCGGGATTGCACTTGTGTAGATCCCACATTGAGATTGACCATTGTCTTTCTATAATAAAGGATAATCACTACTTAACTTAGATTAGTAGTTGGATATATGTGTTGTGATATAGTATTGGACATAGTAGTATACTTGATAGGTCTTCAATTCTATTATAGTACACTCGTGAACTTATTTGAATATACTTGTTTAAAGTTGGCTATCGGGTAGTTTAAAGCATGTAATTCATTTACCTTGGGTTATTCATTCAAATTTTACAGCTTATGCCTTTATTTCAGCTTATTTACTTCAAGATCAGTATATTACTCTTTTTGGGCCTAGTGGAGCAATTTTGTGCGTGTCAAGAATTGCCCACCGGGAACTATATGTTTATAGTTCTCACGCCTCTCGTTTCTGACTCGTTTCAGTGCCTTCTGCATCGGGGGAGGCTCGGGACCGCGGCAAAGGAGTTGCCTCGGGATAGCGGCTTGTGAGAGGGTTTTGGATAGGTGGTTTCCTTTTTCTCTCGTTTTATTTTGGAGAGAAGGAGTGTTTTTACCTTGTATAGAGACCACCACTTTTGTGTTTTTGAGAGCTTTGGATGTTAACTGTGTACTACTCTCTATTCCTATGTTAGTGTTTTAGACGCTTTACTTTCTTTTACTTGTGGTTTGGTTCTTGTTTAGTTGTGGCTCTGATATTCATAGTTGTAGCCTTTTATTGTTTTAAATTCCGCTGTTTTTAGTTAGACGCCTTGTATGTGTTGACATATGGCGGGTCTGGGCACGCTTTGGGGAAGGTCCTGCCGACCCCGGGGCGTGACAGATTAATTTGGTATCAGAGCCTAGGGTGACGTCTTAGAGGACCTAGTAAACCTTAGGCTGGTTGGACTATAAGGATTAGACTCGTGAGAGTCGTGATCTATTTGACTTATAAGCGAAAGTGTTTGATTGGGTTTTATGATAACTCTAAAAAGTTGGAGTTTAATCGAAGTGTATAACTTCTAGCTTCGCGGAGGGTTACGTTGGCGGCCGACAACGTAACATTGGGAGTTAGTAGAAAGCACACTTCCTTACTTTCGCACAATTTGGGTTTCTGAGTGGGGATTGCGATAGCGTGGGTTTTATTAACTTGCGCTTTATGTTGTTGCGTTGTTGATGCCTATCACTCGCTCCCGCCTATTGGAGCAAATGGACATGGCACATCTTGAGGAGGTCGAGACCTCCGCTACTTCGAGTCCGCGAGGTCCGCGAGCCGAGGGATCGTGTGGCGGTCCTCACCGACCTTGTGGCTCACGGCGGCGGCCCAAAGAACAGCCGAGGCGGCGCGCCGACAGACGAGAGGATGAAGCGACCGGAGGACCTTCTTCCGCAGCAGCGGCCGCCGGGAGGCCAGAGACACCGTACCACCGCCCACCCGAGGTGGTAGCACCGAGGGCGCCGGCTCCAGTGCCCGGATCTTTGCATTCTGTGCCGTCTGTGGCACGCCAGGAGAGAGTAGCGACGGCACCGCCAGTTCAGATGCCCCCGGGAGGAGCAGTGTTCCCTACGATGGTTGAGGGGCTTGAGCGAGACCGACTTATGAGCCGCCTCAATGAGTTCAGGAGATGCAATCCACGTATATTCGACGGCGAGAACGTGGATCACTGGATTGTAGAGAAATGGCTTATGCACATGGAAAAGCTATTTCGGGATACCTTTGTCGAGGAGAGGGACAGAGTGTGGCTCGCCACTCACCATCTGGACGGCGAGGCCTATCAGTGGTGGCGGGACATTCAGGAGAACCCGAGCACCGACTTGGCAGAGATGACTTGGACGAGGTTCAAGGGATTGCTACTCGAGCACTACTTCCCCGACAGTGTTCGACGACAGATGGAGACTGATTTGCGCAACCTGCGCCAGGGGGAGCGGACAGTGGCAGAGTATGAGCGGGAGTTCACCAGGCTTCTACACTGTGTACCTTTCGTCGTGCGGGACGACGAGGACAAGGCCAGGATCTTTGAGAATGGACTTCGGCCATCTATCTTTAGACTCGTGCAGGCGTCTGGGTTGCAGACCTATAGAGAGGTGGTAAATCGCGCTCTCATTGTGGAGCGGGGCGCGATGGTCTTGAAGGACAGGCAGGAAGGCTTGGATCGGGGCAAGGGCAAGAGGCCCTCAGGCGAGGGTGCGAGCCAGGCGCACTCTAGGAAGCCGCCAAAGTACCCCAGAGCGCCACGTGGACGAGGACCCCACAGCGGCGCCGAGGATCTGAGCGGCGACCAGCGCCGCGGTGTGTGATTTGTAGCGGCCCCCACCACCCCCGACAGTGCCCGCAGGGGCGGGGCCGATGCTTCTCTTGCGGTCAGGAGGGCCATTTCCGCCGAGTGTCCGAGGATCCGCTCCCACACCGTCGACGCGTCAAGACCGGCTTCACTGTGTTCCGGCCGGGGACACCCGCAGATCTTACAGTCGGGAGATCTGCTGCACAGAGGCAGAGCGAGGGGTCACGCCAGGGCCCGAGTGGACGATTGTATGCCGCCCAGACCGAGGCAGCGGCAGCACCTGAGGACGTGGTTGCAGGTATCATTTTGATTTCCTGCATTCGAGTTCGTGCTTTATTTGATACCGGCGCATCTTGTTCTTTTATTGATCGGCTATTTGCCGAGTTGCATAGCATTCCTATGACTTCCTTGTTGCATTCGGGGCGAGTGATTATACCCGGACATCATATAGACGTTCAGGAGTGTTGTGCTAGTTGCCCGGTTCAGATTGGGGATTGGATCATGCCCGCGGACCTTTTTGTGGTGCGCAAACTTGGAGAGTTTGACATAGTTTTGGGTATGGATTGGTTGACCCGATACTTTGCTACGATCGATTGTGTGAGTCGTACTGTGACTTTTAGAGAGCCTGGTCACGAGGAGGTGGTGTTTCAGGGTTGCCAGAGTTCGCTGTTTGCGATGACTATTAGCTCCTCTCGAGCTAGGCAGTTGATTAGTAGCGGGTGCATAGCCTATTTGGCTAGTATTGCACCCCGAGATGTTGAGGATTCTCCTAGGATTGAGGATATCCCTGTGGTGAGGGAGTTCCAGGATGTGTTTCCAGCAGAGCTACCAGGAATGCCGCCTGATAGGGAGATTGAGTTTGTAGTAGATCTCGTCCCTGGGACTACTCCAATCTCAAAGGCGCCCTATAGGATGGCACCAGAAGAACTTAAGGAGCTGAGGGCACAGTTGCAGGATCTTTTGGATAAAGGTTTTGTGAGGCCGAGTGTGTCACCTTGGGGAGCACCGGTTCTCTTTGTGAGGAAAAAGGACGGATCACTTCGCTTATGTATGGATTATCGTGAACTTAATAAAGTCACGATTAAGAATAAGTATCCGTTGCCGAGGATCGATGATCCGTTTGATCACTGTGGATCTAGCGTGTACTCCAAGATCGACTTGCGGTCGGGTTATCATCACCGAAGATCAAGCTCGAGGATGTGTCAAAGACGGCTTTCAGACACGGTATGGACACTATGAGTTCACCGTTATGCCGTTTGGGCTTACTAATGCCCCGCAGCCTTTTATGGATTTGATGAACCGTGTCTTTAAGCCATATTTGGACAGATTCGTCGTGGTGTTTATAGACGACATTTTGGTTTATTCCCGAAGTGATGTTGATCACGAGGAACATTTGAGGCTGGTACTTCAAGTGCTGCGGGAAAAGAGACTCTTTGCCAGGTTGAAGAGGTGTGAGTTTTGGCTCGTAGAGGTGACGTTTTGGGCCATGTGGTTTCGGGATCGGGTATAGCCGTGGATCCTAAGAAGATTGAGGCCGTCGTGAGTGGCCTAGACCGACGAGTGTCACGGAGATAGGCAGCTTTATCGGTTTGGCCGGCTACTACAGGAGGTTTGTTGAGGGATTTGCAAGGTTATCTACTCCCCTCACGAGGCTCACGCATAAAGGCACCAAGTTCATTTGGAATGATGCGTGCGAGAAAAGCTTTCAAGAGTTGAAGTTGCGATTGACTACCGCGCCAATCCTAACCTTGCCGCTGGGAGCAGGGTATGTGATTTATAGCGATGCTTCCTTTAACGGATTGGGTTGCGTGTTAATGCAGGACGGAAAGGTGATCGCGTATGCTTCTCGCCAGTTGAAGGAGTATGAAAGAAATTATCCTACACACGACTTGGAGTTGGCGGCTGTAGTGTTCGCACTGAAGCTATGGCGCCACTATCTTTATGGCGAGCGGTGTGAAGTGTATACGGATCACAAGAGTTTAAAGTATCTGTTCACTCAGAAGGAATTGAACCCGAGGCAACACAGATGGTTGGAGCTCCTCAAGGATTATGATCTCGACGATACTTTACCACCTGTGCAAGGCTATCGTGGTGGCAGATGCGCTAAGTAGGAAATCGACGTAAAACTTAGCGATGATGATAGATACTCAACCGCCTTTGATTGAGCAACGGAAGCGGTTAGAGTTGGAGGTGGTGGCTCCTGACACACCTATGAGGTTGATGACACTTGTGGTGCAACCTACTTTATTGGAAAGAATCAAGGAAAAGCAAGCTCTTGATGCGGAGTTGCTAAAGATCCGAGCAAAGATGACAGATGGTTGCACCGGGGACTTTACTTTGGACGGTGGCGACTTGATGCGATTCCGTGGACGGGTTTGTGTACCGGCGGAACCGACACTTAAAGAGGAGATTCTCCTAGAAGCACACCGAGCGCCGTATGCTATACATCCGGGAGGCACCAAGATGTATAAGGATTTGAAACTACACTATTGGTGGCCCGGGATGAAAAAGGATGTTGGCGAGTTTGTAGCTCGTTGTTTAACTTGCCAACAAGTGAAGGCTGAGCATAGAGTTCCCGCGGGGAAATTACAGAGCTTACCGATTCCAGTGTGGAAGTGGGAGAAGATCACCATGGACTTTGTGATGGGATTGCCTCGCTCCTGTGCCGGCATGACGCTATTTGGGTGATCGTGGATAGGTTGACGAAATCGGCACATTTCATACCTATCCACACTACTTGGATCGCGAGAGACTCGCACGGTGTTTACCTTGACGAGGTTGTGCGACTACATGGAGTACCCACTTCTATAGTATCTACAGACACTCGCTTTGTGTCGCACTTTTGGAGGAGTCTCAGACGCCTTGGGTACTCGATCGGATTTCAAGATCGTTTCCACCCTCGTAGTGACGGGCGGTCGGAGCGTACTATACGTACACTCGAGGACATGCTTCGAGCCCGCGTGATCGACTTCCAGGGGAGGATGGTCGCAAAGACCTACCGATGGCTGAGTTTGCTTATAACAACAGTTATCAAGCAAGCATCAAGATGGCGCCATTTGAGGCACTCTATGGACGGAAGTGTAGATCGCCACTTCATTGGAGTGAAGTTGGTGAGAGTTTGGCATTAGGCCCAGATGTGCTCCAGGAAGAAGAGGACAAGGTTCGCATTGCTAGGGAGCGGTTGTTGACAGCCCAGAGTAGGCAGAAGAGCTATGCTGATAGACGTCGACGAGACTTGGAGTTTCAGATTAGAGACCATGTCTTTTTGAAAGTCTCACCGACCAGAAGAGTCAGGAGATTTGGGATTCAGGGTAAGTTGAGCCCCCGTTTCATTGGACCGTATGAGATTTTGGAGCGTGTGGGCCCGTGAGCGTATAGACTTGCTCTACCGCCGAACCTATCGGTGTACACAACGTATTTCATGTATCGGTCCTTCTAAGTATGTACATGATCCAGCTCATGTTTTGGATGCTACACCATTGGAGCTGAGGGACGATTTGAGCTTCGAGGAGCAACCCGTGAAGATTTTAGCTCGCGAGGTGAAGAAGTTGAGGAACCGGAGCTTCCTTATGTGAAGGTCCTGTGGAGCAACCACGAGGAGCGGGAGGCCACGTGGGAGCTAGAGAGTGCGCTTCGAGAGCGCTATCCCCATCTCTTTCAGATGGAGTCATGAGGTATAACTTTAATTTTGAGTTTCGCGGACGAAACCTCCTTTTAGGAGGGGTGAATGTGACGCACTGGACTTTGCAAATTGCCAGGTTCGAGTGTTAAATGTGAGATCTGAGCTTTTCCAGATTTTCTGGAGGGTCGTTGACTGTGTTCCGACCTATGGCACGAGTACCGAGGTTAGTGGATGATTTCCAAGCACTAAAGTCCAAAAAGCTGGATTTTAGGTTGCTCTCGGGTTGGAATTTCATGCTTTTGTACCGGTACAAAATTGTTGCTATACCGGTACAAAATGATGGCTATACCCCAGACAAGCCAAGATTTATACCGTATAGATGAGTGGCCGGGCAAACCCGAGGCTCTGGTTTGTCGTCTCGCAGGTTTATACCGGTACAAAACGGGTTTGTACCGCAGACAGCATCGCGCTAAAATCCGAAATCGCAGGACTGCTTTGGCATTTTGTTGCTTTATACATATGCCCTTCACCCCTAGGGCTCATTTTGAGCCCTTCATAGAGAGAGAGGTAGGGAGCTCTCACCCTTCTTTCCCTTTGATTTCTTGGGTCTAGGGTGCTCTTTGGTGGTCTAACCCTTCTCTCTTCTTCTCCTTTTTGCTTCTTGGTGCATCCTCCACCATGGATGAAGCTTGGTGCTTGGTTTGGGAGCAAGTTGAGGGAAAGATCTTCAAGTTTGGTGGACTTGGAACTTGTTTGTGAGCTTCTTGAAGGTAGGCATCACCTCTATTTCCTCTAGTTTGGGATTTTGGAGCTTTCTACTTGTTGAAACCCTAGTTTTTGTAGAATATGGTTTATTTTGGGGATTTGCAACCTAGGGCTTTTAGGGTCCGATTAATTGGTTTAGAACCTTTGTTTAGGTTGCCTTGGAAGGGATCTCACCTCCATTTGAGGATTGGAGAAGGATTTTTACTCTAAGGTGAATTTTTCCTTACTCTCTACATAGAAGCTTAAAGTTTGAACTCAAGACTTATCTCTTGAGGTTGTAACTCCTAGGATCTCCTTTGTAGGGTACTAGGAGTAGGAATCGAAGCTTCGTTAGCGGTTCGGAGCGACGCTTTGAGCGACGGTGGGTTTGGCCTCACCTAGCACAATGAGAAATTCTCATTGGTGCTTATTTGCTTATGGTTAAATGAAAATTAGTGCATTTTCATGTTATTTGATTTATTTGTGAATTTTAGAATGCTTAAGATACATATGCTATGTGTAATGCAATTTTACTCTATATAGTAGAGACGAATGCATGCGAGAGCTGAAGTCTTGTAGCATTCTTTTTGGGAACTTGAAACTAAGTGTTTGAGAGGACTTTGACATGTGTTTGAGAACATAGAACTATACATGATATAGGAGAAAAGCCCTTGTCATTAAGCGGCATTGGCTTGGCATCAAAAGTGTAGAATAGTGAGCCAATGTCATCAAGCGGCATTAGGCTCGTGAATGAACTTGACATAGAAATCCTAGTGTCATGAGAATTTGTTGTACTAGACCTTAGGGTTGCTAGTGACATTTGCCATGTGTGGGACTTGGGACTTGGACTTGCTTGTTGCCATTTGTGCTCTTCGCACATGCTTGTGAGGGTCGCTCCCTACAAGCCGGCACTCCGAAGTTAGCCTTTGCGATGTATTCGCACGTGCGGTATTGAGAAACCTATGGGGCCGAATTGGTTAGACTCATTCCTACGGGGATGTTGGGGCTACCACGACACTGAGGGGGCGCAAGCGGGATTGCACTTGTGTAGATCCCACATTGAGATTGACCATTGTCTTTCTATAATAAAGGATAATCACTACTTAACTTAGATTAGTAGTTGGATATATGTGTTGTGATATAGTATTGGACATAGTAGTATACTTGATAGGTCTTCAATTCTATTATAGTACACTCGTGAACTTATTTGAATATACTTGTTTAAAGTTGGCTATCGGGTAGTTTAAAGCATGTAATTCATTTACCTTGGGTTATTCATTCAGCTTTACAGTTATGCCTTAATTTCAGTTATTTACTTCGATACTCGTATATTACTCTTTTTGGGCCTAGTGGAGCAATTTTGTGCAGTGTCAAGACTGCCCACCGGGAACTATATGTTTATAGTTCTCACGCCTCTCGTTTCGACTCGTTTCAAAGGCCTTCGCATCGGGGAGGCTCGGGACCGCGGCAAAGGAGTTGCCTCGGGATAGCGGCTTGTGAGAGGGTTTTGGATAGGTGGTTTCCTTTTTCTCTCGTTTTATTTTGGAGAGAAGGAGTGTTTTTACCTTGTATAGAGACCACCACTTTTGTGTTTTTGAGAGCTTTGGATGTTAACTGTGTACTACTCTCTATTCCTATGTTAGTGTTTTAGACGCTTTACTTTCTTTTACTTGTGGTTTGGTTCTTGTTTAGTTGTGGCTCTGATATTCATAGTTGTAGCCTTTTATTGTTTTAAATTTCGCTGTTTTTAGTTAGACGCCTTGTATGTGTTGACATATGGCGGGTCTGGGCACGCTTTGGGGAAGGTCCTGCCGACCCCGGGGCGTGACACAAAGTTAAGCAACTATGATCATCAAATACAAAAGATGATATAAAGGGAATGCAACTACCAAAAAGTAATAACTTGGCGGTCTCTACCTAGGGCGCGATGCCCTTACCGCGGTCCTCGGCCGGCTCGCTCGGTCCCGGCCCTGTGGAGATAGTGGGGTGAGAACTACAACGAAGTTTCCAGTGGGTTCGGCAACCAACCACGCCGACTTTCCCACTAGGTCTAATTCAAGCATAATAGAAAGAAGGGTAAGATAATAACCAACTAATAAATGCAGCTAATACGCTTGAAAGTAAACAATAAGATACTCGAATAATAACTCATGATGACTGAAAGTTCATAGTTCATTACCCAATCTCTTGGCTAACCCGTAGGTTTCGCCCTCAACAAGACTCAACCAACTCAAATCCCGATTGTCGAGAAAACACTACAACCCGACGGGACCGTCCTCTGGGGAAACACTATAACCCAGTGATGACAACTCCGGAGCACATCGCCCGAGGGGGAGCTACCGCCCTCGAGCAAGGACTATATGATGAGTACGATCAATCCTTAACTCTAAGGATTCCAATTTCAATTCCTTCCTTGACTTCAAGGGGACTATGTTCATATGACCCTTAACTCTAAGGTTGTTGTCATAATGTCAATTCCCAAAACTCTACTAGTGTTATGTACACTACTTGTTCTTGTTCTCGGTGCCATACAAGTTGTCTAAGTATTCTAGACTCACACTTGTCACAATCTCTAAGTTCATGTCCAATGTCACATTCACTTGGCAATTACACTAAGTTCTTGTTCTTTAACATGCATACATAGGGTTCCTGTTCTTTTACTATACAATCTCATACAAATCTACCTCATGCATTTGAACTCACAAGAGCAATGAGAAATGCATATTAAACCCTACAATGCAACATGCTCAATATTAAATATGCTCAATAGAAGTGACACTTAGACATAGAGAGAAGTCCGATGTTCTTGGAATGCACCACCCACCTTAGAATATTTTTGTGGAGTTGCCCAAGAAATCTCACGGCCAACCGGTGCCTAGGTTGAAACCTGTTACGTTAAAAGTTGACCCAATCAGGCCATTTTACATAGCAACTCTATGATCGGCTTTTCGTAAAAATAAACGAAGTTGCCCCACGCGTCGGGGATACCCCCAATTAGGTTTTCACAAGGTCAATTTACCTTGGAAACACCCTAGGGCAAAAGCCCCAATTTCTAAACCCTAACAATGCCATTTTGGCATTCTCATGGGATTGATCTCAACCACAAGCAAAAGAAAGCTTGTAGACCCATGAGAAGCTCTTTAGAACCATTCCTAAGCCATTAGAACCATTTATTTGAGGTTTACTACAAACCCTACTAAGCCACCATGAGAGCACATGAGCTCTCATGGAGGTTTCATGGTGTTCTTGCTCTTAGCAAGCTTCTAACACTAGCAAAAAGCTAGAAACCTCAAAAACTTAGGAGAAAACTCAAACCCTAAGGTTAACTTGCAAAAGTCTACCTCTTGTAGCAAGTTCAACCAAAGCTTTGTTGTAGGAGAGCTCCAATGCCCACCAAAAGCTCCAAAACCTTCTCCTTCTTCTTCTTCTCCAAGTTCTCCTTGATCTCCTAGAGCTTTTCTAGAGAGAGAAAGGGAGAAAAGAGAGTGAGAGTGGAGAGGAAATGAGGGTGCTGTGATTAGAGAAGGGCCCAAGCATATATCATTGATAGAAAAATTAGTTTATGAAATACCTCAATTCCGACTCGAAGATCGTGAGAATATAGGATCAAACCAAACCACTCGCTCCAACGGATCAAATGCAAGATCACCGGATGGAAATTGCACTAGTTTTCACAACCCAAATGTCAAATCCTCCAAGTAGAGAGTAATCTTTTGGAATCTCAGTAATGGGGAGAGAAATCACACAGAGAGAGAGTTCACAGAGAGAGAGAGATCACAGAGAGAGAGAGGGAGTTCACAGTTCGTATTTTTTCCTTCATCCCCTTTCTCCTCCTTTCACTGCACGTACGTAGTGGGTGGTTTCCTAACCGACTTAGGAAACCACCTCTTAATGGGTCGGGTCGGATTTGCCCATCATGGGCGACCCGAAACCCAATTCAAAACCAACATCTCCCACTCGCACGTGATGGGCAAACAATTCCAATTATCTTGGTGATTTTCATACTGACAAATGGGTCGTGTGACCCGCGAGCCAACTCATAAGTCTATCTATGCACCTGTTAGGGATACATAATAGCCGTTAAAACCAAAGACGATATTTTATGCTTATCCATATCATGACTCGCTCTGCCTAGACAAACTTAGTTATGTCAAATTAAGTGTACCTAATCCCTCAAAATGGCTACGCTTAATCTTTCTTTTCTCACTATGTATTCACAATTATGTTCGAACTTTTCTCAAAAGTAACATAACTGGTCGACTGGTGAATACATATTCTTGACATAATCTAAAAATGTCTTCCTTTTGTTCTCATACTTATCAGTTTTAGAACAACCGCTTTCCTAGACATGCCCCATAAGGCTAATTATCTCATCACCGTTGGAAACATGCTAAAGTAGCGAACATTGATCTATCACATCAGAATATAGACATAAGTTACTAAGGGCACTTAAGAGACCATTGTTTAATTAAGGTCTCGAGAAACTCACACAATGAGAGTGTAGGGAATCTATTTATTTAATCTCATTTTCTTCATAGTCACTTTTACACACGCGGTATGAAACACGTGTTACGGTGTAATTTCTCCTCCAAGGAGCGTATGTCATATAAAATTATAAACACCGTACAGATTTCGGTTAAACACTTCATAGTATCTAACTCGAGTTCTCTATACAACAATTTTATCATATTGTTTATCAGAGATCTCACATCTGGTAACTCAGGCTAACATGATTGTGGGGTCATCATGTTCGGTCCACAACAAAAAAAACTAATAAATCAAATACGGACCTCATCTTGACATTAGTCAAGGCGACATATATATATGTACACTTTTAAACTCTCTTATAACAAGTCTTTGGTTTTCTCAAAAAATGAATGTACATTTGTCTCATCTCAGCACGCCTTCTTTGCATCTGAGGCAGTCGCTCGTGTGAGAAAGCCGACTTCAGCCTGGTGACATACTTTTTAACTATTACATAGTTTATGCTAGTATCAATGTATACTCTTCACATAGAAAATAGAGTAGAGTGCAAGATTCATTAATACAATGTACTAATACAACATTGCATGGTCAATCTTAAAGTACAGTACATCATATTCTACGCAATCCTAACGATTCAACATGTGATCTGAACACATCTCTTGTCAGAGGTTTCGTGAATGGATCAGCAACCATCTGATGCGTAGATATATACTGTAGAAACACATCCTTCTGTGCCACAATGTCTCTTATAAAATTATTCTTTATATCTATGTGCTTTGTTCTTCCATGATACTTCGGATCCTTTACAAAAGCAATTGCAGCTTGATTGTCACACAGGATTTTCACAGAGTTAAAGTTATCTTTTGTTACTCCCAAACTCGTAAAAATCTTCTCAACCAAACTGCCTCTTGTACTGCCGCTGAACATGCTACAAATTCAGCTTCCATGGTTGATAATGCAGTACAATTTTGTTTCTTGCTATTCCAAGAGATGGCGCCATTGCTAAGTAAGAATACATAACCGTAAGTAGATTTGCGCTCATCCGCATCTCCCGCCCAATCTCGCATCCGAATATCCCACCAAACGCAAATCTTTTCCTTGATAACACAATGAATAAGCTGCAGTTCCTTTGAGATATCTAAGGATCCTTTTAACTCCTTTCCGGTGTTTCATATCAGGGTTTGACTGATAACGACTCACTAAACCCACGGCATAACATATATCTGGCCTCGTACACATAGTGGCATACATTAGACTCCCAACAGCACTAGAATAAGGAACTTTAGCCATTTCTTTTCTTTCTTCTGCAGTTTTAGGACACATGTCAAGGCTTAGGCTTTCACCCTTCGCTATAGGAGTATCAATGGGATTACAATTCTGCATATTAAATCGTTCTAAGATTTTCTTGATATAAGGCTCTTGTGAAAGACCCAATAATTTTCTAGAACGATCTCTGTAAATCTTCACTCCAAGAATATATGCAGCTTCCCCCATATCCTTCATTTCGAAATTAGAGTGTAACCACTCTTTGATGATATTCATGAACTCCTTATCATTTCCTGCCAACAGTATATCATCAACGTATAGAGATAAAATTGTAAATTTACACTCTTCACGTTTAATATATACACAATGATCCTCATTGATCATATTAAAACCATAAGACGTTACAGCTCTATGGAATCTCAAATACCAGTGTCTGGATGATTGTTTTAGGCCGTATAATGATTTTTTTAGTTTACAAACTTTATTTTCTTGGCCATCAACTTCAAAACCCCAAGGTTGATCCATATAAATTTCTTCATCCAACTCACCATTGAGAAAAGCTGTTTTAACATCCATTTGATGTAACTCCAAATCTAAATGAGTTACTATGGCAAGAATTAGACGGATTGAGGTAAAACGTACTACCGGTGAAAAGGTTTCCTCGTAATCAATACCCTCTTGTTGAGTATAACCTTTCGCCACTAGGCGAGCCTTATACCTTTCAATGGATCCATCTGCCTTGCGCTTGATTTTGAGAACCCATTTGTTCCCTATAGTCTTGCGCCCGGTGGCGTATCAACCAAGTCCTGCATACATGGTTGGATTTCATCGACTCCATTTCTTCTTCCATTGCAATTTTCCATTGTTCTTTTTCTTGGCAAGATAAAGCCTCTCTTACATTCTTAGGTTCGGCTTCATCATGTGAAGCTACCATGAAAGCTTCACCCTCAATCTCAAATCGTCGTCGAGGAATGATTTGACGATTGCTTCTTCGCAATTTTGAACCATGTGGATCATATTCACTCCCACTCGGTTCATGTGTGTCGTCACCAACGAAATCTTCAATTTCACATAATTGAAATTCCTCGTCAATTTCACCTTTACTAGGAAATTCGTCCTCTATGAATGTGGCATCACGTGATTCTATTTCAGTTAAACCTCCCTCGGAATGTTCACCTAAGAACACATAACCTTTTGATTGTTCTGAGTATCTTATAAAGATACATTTCTTCCCTCTAGGACCAAGTTTTCCATACTTGTGGGAAGAATCATGAACATAGGCTGCCGACCCCCATGGTGGCAAATAAGTTAAATCAGGTTTTCTACCTGTCCATAACTCGTAGGGAGTAGATGCAACTGATTTAGAAGGTACACGATTTAATATATAAGCTGCTGTTAATAAAGCATCTCCCCAAAACGAAATAGAAAGATTTGCTTGTGCCATCATGGATCTAACCATTTCTAGTAAGGGCCTATTTCTTCCCTCTGCGACATCATTTTGTTGCGGAGTTCTAGGAATGGTTAGTTGTCTTTCAATACCCTTTTCATTACACAATTCTTTGAACTGTTCAGATAGATACTCCCTACCCCTATCAGTTCTTAAGGCTTTAATCCTTCTGTCTAACTGATTCTCTACAAGATTAACATAACGTTTGAAGCAATCCAATGCTTCTGACTTGTGAGCAATCAGATAGATGTAACCAAAACGGGTGAAGTCATCTATAAAAGTAATGAAATATGATGCACCGTGTCTTGCCCTAACATTCATTGGACCACATATATCAGAATGAATTAATTGCAATGGATATTCGGCTCTTGTTCCTTTACCAAATGGTTTTCTAGTTGTTTTTCCAGCTAGACAGTGTTCACATCTAGGCAATTCAATTGCAGTGAGTGAACCTAACAGTCCATGTTTAGCAAGCCTATTCATCCTTTCTTGACCAACATGTCCTAGTCTAGCATGCCAAACATTTGTATTCACATTTGTATGGCTACAAGAAGCAATTGAAGAAAAACAACTACCAACATAATTATACATATTATGTTCACAATCCAATACAAATAAACCATTTAATAAGTAGCCAGAACCATAATAAACAGAGTCATAAAATATGTCCACACGATTGTTGCAGAAATTTAAACCATAACCTAAACCTAAAAGAACAGATACAGAGACCAAGTTTCGTCGAATCTCTGGAGCATATAGAACATCATGTAGGAATAAGGTTCGGCCACCACGCAACACCAATTTGCACGTGCCTATCCCTTTTACGTCAACTTTTGCATTATTTCCTACATATATCCATTTAAGTCCAGCTTGGACTCTACGATACTCTACGCATACACCTCGGTCTCTGCTACATGATCTCGTGGCGCCTGAGTCAACAAGCCACAAAGGATAAGAATCTGTGAGCAACACCGTGCTAGAAACACAAACAGTATTAAGAAAAATAGAATGAAATGCTACCTTTTCTGCTCGGTACACTCACGAGCAAAGTGACCCAACTTGCCACAATTATAGCACTTCATCTTACTCTTATCTTTCGTTTTCTTCCAGAACCGTTTGCCTTTCTGATTTCCTTTGAACTTGTTCTTTTTCGGCCCCTGACCAGTCTCCATTCCCTTCCCCTTTCTGTTTTTAAATTTCTTGTACCTAGAGCCTGAAGCCCTATGTGAACTAGATTCAGTCATATAAGCATGCACGGGACCTCTTGTAGCCCCAAGACGCTCATCTTCTAGTTCCACATGGCGAGCCACATCAGCAAAAGTTTTGATGCTGTCGTTGTGAGTTAAATTCACTTTCATGTGCTCCCAGCTATCAGGAAGAGAACGGATTACTGCTTGAACTTGCTGCTCATCAGTGAGGGTGTGTCCTGCTGACTTCAATTCCCTTATCATGTTAGACATCTCTCTTAGATGTTGTTTGATGGTATGATTAGGGCGCTTCTTATAGGTATCAAATTTGATGGTCAACTCGTCTTAATTTGGTTACGCTTGTTCCTCCAAATTTCTCCTTTAGATGAACCCACATTGCATGAGCAGTAGGAAGTTGCTCGCACTCACCAATGAGATCATCAACCATTGAACTTATCAGAATTCCACGAGCAGCGGAATCCTTTGCTTTCCAAGCACGATAAGCTTCTTGATCTCTTCTATGCTGAGCAGTATTTCCATCACCAGGGTCGGTCATAGTTTGATGAATAGTTTATAATGCTTGTTGTTCCTCGAGAACATATTGAATCTTAGTTTGCCAGATATTGTAATTATCACCATCCAATTTCTCACCCTTATTGAGATCTGCTATGATATTCTTTGATGCCATGATATTTCAAAGCTACATAGAGACATTGTAAAATTAAATACTAGCACTTACAAAAAATTATCTAAAACACCTATCACTTTATGCTATATAATGTACTAAGTTAATCATGATATAATATAAGAAATAGAATCGAAAGTTCACTATGTTCCCAATCATCTTCTATATTCAAATATTATATCATCACAAACTTGACATTCACCATATAAAGAGATAAGTTCTAGATAATAATAAAAGTTCAAGATTTCTCCAAATCTAAGAACTCCCACTCAACTAAATAGTTATCAAACAAATGAAATACTATCATTAACATCCCTAAAAAATATGTCATACCATTTATAACTTTAAGTATCAAACGACATGCATATTTTCATTAACACAAGAAAACACTACACATGCTACAACTATATAGTGTTGATTAAGATGCATAACAACAACAACATAAAACAACAAAAAAATATCCTCCGTGGATACAAATACAATTCGAACTAACTTAATTTTAACCGTTAAACACTCTACACCATGGTTCTCAACAATATCATATGATACTCGTTCCATAATGTCATGCCGCCTTCTCTAAGAATAGGCCTCCATTAGATCTGCCAAGAGCAGTGCGCCTACCATTTCGAAGAGTAGGAGATAGTTCCAAAATATTTGTCCTTCTTATAGCACTTGTAATGTAATGACGATTATATGCATTCCTGAATTCCGATACCAGATCACTATAAGATAGTATAAAATCATACTTATTTTTAAATATATTCCACCAAGTTTTAGCCCAATAATCTGGTATTGAATTTCTTAATGCAAGTGCTCTCTGAAAAACTTGAATAATATAATCGCCATTTTCAAGCACATTGAACAAGTCGTCTAAAAACGATATATGTTGTTCCATGGAGTGTGACGGATTCATCTTATAAGTCATGATAGGGCGCAATAGTCTATCACCACATCTTTCCCTCAAGACTCTCTTAGTCCGAATAGTACGTGCCATATCTAACAAAAAATTGAACATTCATGAACATGCCATATTTAACAAAATATTTAACATTCATTAGCATGTAAAATTTTCAATGTAAATATTTTATCTACAATATTATAGCATCCAATCAATACATTATGATGTCATTTAAAATAAAATAAATTAATTCATAATTTTCTAAAACTATACATGAGTTTAAAAAATTGAACCATTGTAAAAATACTCCATAAAAAAAATAAAATAACAAATTGCTCAATGCAGGAATTGAACCCTAAACCTCATAAAAAACAAAGACTTAACATTGTAGCTGCCAGCCAACAAGTCATGTGTCTGAATATTATATATATACCAACCTTAATAGATATATACAGTTTCGGTCGTACCATATTATTACAATCCAATAACCCGTTTATATTGGATTAGATCTCGAAAAAAGAGATCCTTTAACAGAATATTACGAACCCATTAAGTCCGTATTCTATTCATCGTACTTTTTTTTTTTCGAAACAAAAAAAAATTGAGCAATCTGCATATTTTTACATCTCAAATTCAAAGAATTTACAAATAAATTCTCACTTTAGAGTTAAAATATGTATTCAATCTCAAGAGAAACAATTCATACAAATTTCTCATGCAAAAAAAAAACATTCATCATAAATTTCATCATAGAAATAATTAAGAGTCAAGGATTTGGTTTCAACATGCTCTGATACCAATGATAGAAAAATTAGTTTATGAAATACCTCAATTCCGACTCGAAGATCGTGAGAATATAGGATCAAACCAAACCACTCGCTCCAACGGATCAAATGCAAGATCACCGGATGGAAATTGCACTAGTTTTCACAACCCAAATGTCAAATCCTCCAAGTAGAGAGTAATCTTTTGGAATCTCAGTAATGGGGAGAGAAATCACACAGAGAGAGAGTTCACAGAGAGAGAGAGATCACAGACAGAGAGGGAGTTCACAGTTCGTATTTTTTTCCTTCATCCCCTTTCTCCTCCTTTCACTGCACGTACGTAGTGGGTGGTTTCCTAACCGACTTAGGAAACCACCTCTTAATGGGTCGGGTCGGATTTGCCCATCATGGGCGACCCGAAACCCAATTCAAAACCAACAATCATGCTGCCACAATTGCATTTAGACCCTCCCAACTCTAAATATTACATCCCGCCGAATCGGCGCTGGCCCAATGTCCTGGTCTCGGCTTGTCCTGGTCTCGCAAGCCCTCTTTTCGGACTTAGCCATTTTTCGCATGTTACGTGACCCAATGTCCTGGTCTTGGCCGGATGTCCGGTCTCGGATTGTCCTGGTCCTTGGCCGGTTGTCCCGATCTCGCACGCCGGTTTTCCAGGACTTAGCCAATTTCCTCACGCGCGCAGGGCACTTAGGCATCCGGACATCCCCCGGATGTCCTGGTCGGCTGCTCCAAGTCCTGGGAATTCCACCAGACTTGCAGTTTAGCTTTTCCACGTCCCCACTTTGCTGTGCGCATGCTCCAAAGCGCATAGAACCCACACCTACTCGCATCCACTCCGGGTCTCGCTCATTTTGACGGAACTCAACACGCTTTACGGGGAAGTGGGTTGTTACATCTCCATATATAGAAGAGCTCCAACGGGAAGGGTCAAGGCAAGATCCTGGACCAAGATCTTGCCATTTCTCGAGATCTAACCGTTGGACCAAATCTAGACCAGCCCAAGAACCAAGTCAGGAGATCTGGTCAAGATCTCTGGACCTGGACCAAATCTGGATATCTCTAGATAAGATCTTGGGTTAAATATAATAAAAGTAAAATCCAACAGGATCTTGCCATTTCCCGAGATCTGATCGTTGGACCAAATCCCGGACCAAGAACCAGAACCAAGTCGGGAGATCTCGGACCTGGACCAAATCTAGATATCTCCAGATAAGACTTGGGTTAAATATAATAAAAGTAAAATGTAATAAAAATAAAAAGAACCGTGTTCACGCACGCCGCCGCCCGGCTCGGCTCGTGCTTGTGCCGTGCGCGTGTGTTTAGTCGAGAGCTCCACTCTCATCTTGTCCCATGTAATTACATTGAGAAAGAGAGAGTATATAAAGCAAAGCATCATGCCTTTGCTTTCCGATGTGGGACTAAACTCCACATGTAAAGAGCAATGCACGGGCACCCAGGCAAGGCCCATAGAGAGTGGGATCCCCACAAAGCCCATGGACAAAGAATAAGTTTTAAATCACTTGTTTAAATAAATAAAACTAACATGAACTTCCATTGATGTTTGGCGCAATTGTCTAGGCCATCCGTCTGAGTGCATTGTTCGACACCTTCTCCATGCCTGCTCTCTTCCTGTTTTAAATAATAAAAATGTCTTTCTGCCCATCATGTCAAATGGGTAAAACCAACAAATTGCCTTTTTATAGTTCAGATTTTGTTTCAAATTCTCCTTTAGAATTGATATTTTTTGATGTATGGGGTTCAACACTAATAGTTTCGAATAAGGGGAATCGCTACTTCATTCGTTTTGTTGATCACTTTACAAAGTACATATGGTTCTTTCCAATGCATTATAAATCTGATGCTCTTCCCATCTTTACAAAGTACATATGATAGCTTCGACTAAGGGGTATCGCTATTTCATTCGTTTGTTGATCACTTTACAAAGTACATCTGGTTCTTTCCAATGCACTATAAATTTGATGCTCTTCCTATCTTTAAACATTTAAGTTTCATGTTGAAAATGAATTCAGCTGTAAAATTAAAACTTCCAAATTGACTGGGGTTGGGAATACAGGATAACTTTCTTAAAAATCATGGTATAAATCATAGGGTTTCTTGTCCATATATTCATAGCAAATTGGTATCGCCGAGAGACGTCATCTTCATATAGTTGAAACTGGGCTAACACTAATGGCAAAAGCCTCTATACCCCTCACTTATTGGGATGATGAATTTGATACATCTGTTTACTTAATTAATCAAATGCCAATACCTTTGCATAATTATATATCACGTTTTCAAAAACTCCCTACCCAACCACCATATTACAAATTTTTTGAAGTCTTTTGTTGCTCGTGTTACTGTTACATTTGACCCTACAATAAATATAAGCTGCAATTTCAAACACTTCCTTGTATCTTTCTTGGGTACAGTCTGCATCATAAAGATTAAAAGTGTTCCCATCTAGAATCCGAGTGGGCGTTTGGAGTCCCCAAGCTATTTTGAGCTAGCTTGGCAGGTACCATACAGGTAACCCTCCAAAACATCCCGGATAGATTAAAATACTATTCTTACACTAGAATATTGCAATTTGCTAAAGTTCAGTGTGCTACAGTACCGGTACTCGAAGGGGAGTACCGGTACCGGATAACCAACACGTAAAATCCAAGCCTCTGTCAAACGGGTAATTTGCGGTGTACCAGTACCTGCTGAATGCAGTACTGGTACCCGAATCCAGTACCGATACCCGACAAGTCTGTACCGGTACTCAGCACCCCTTAGCTCAAACCTGAGAGCACCTTTCTCGATCACGCGTCAGGGTATCGGTACCCCACTGTGGTACCGGTACTCAGCACCCCAAAACCTGCAGTTTGTAGATTTTGGTGCTAAGTACTCACGCTCGCTTCACAAAATGCGAGTAATTGATCGGTACGCAGCCCACGACCCTTGAACACACCTAGAATAGTATCAAATACTATTCGAACACTGGAACCTTGCAATTTGCTAAAGTTCAGTGTGCTACATAAACCCTACTATATGCAAGTAACAATAACAACCATGTTTATACCTCAAGCAAATGTGATAATAAAAATCCTGCAAGTAGATCTACCTCTTCTACTTTCTATTCATTGTCCACTTCTTATCCAATCCGCTCCTAAAGTTTCTCTTACCTTAGCCAAGCTATACCACCCGACTCACTCGAGTTAATCATCAGCGGACTACTGCTTGTGTCCAAGCCTGAGGTGAGGAACGTGCCACATGCACCTCAGCCTTAAATCCACTCAGCAGGCGTGGAACATACCACATGCACTTCCGATGCTAGGTCACCCGAAGAGTGAGGAATGTACCACATGCACTCTAGGTCACAAGAATCTCCTAGTGGGTGAGGAATATACCCTATGCACTCGAGGCCCTGAGGCTAAAGATCATCCATAGGGTGAGGAATATGCCACATGTTAAGGATTTTATAAGTTGGCGAATTTCGTGAAGTAATTGGAGTCTTGAAGAAGTCAAGAACACAAAGAAGGAGTTTGAAGATTCAAGACTCAGCGGAGAAGCTCAGCACCTCAGGTATGAATCTAAGATAATTTCTGGTGATTTTTTAAAAGAATTAGTAGTTAGAAGACTTGGATTTATCTTAATTTGACAAAATTTCAAATCGAAAAAGCATGTTCAGGACCGGACACAGGTCGTTAAGTCCGATCCCGAGAGTTGGTTTCTTGCGTAGCCTTAATTCGAATCCGGACTTAATGCCTAGATCCGGATCCCGAGAGCTTGTCTCTGTCGCTACTTTAAACCGGATCCGGTCTTGGAGCCTAAGTCCGGCTCCCGTGGCTTGATCATTGTTGTTACGCAAGATAAGACCGGACTCTATGGTTAAGACCGGACCTTGATTAATTTCTTATAAATTTACCGATAATGAGAACCGGTTGAGAGGGGACAAGTCCGGACTCCCAAGACCGGTCTCCATATATGAGGTCCGGACCTTGATGTCGGGTTTGTTTCCAAAATAGGCTGATTTCAATCCTACTCTAATTACAAGTCCTCTAACACTATAAATAGACTATGGGGGGTTCATTATTTGGTATGTTCACAATTATTAGATTATAGATCCTCTTAAAACCCTAGAAACTCGTTTTAGAGCTTTATGATTCAATTCTTAAAGCGAGTTTTATTTTGTTGATCGTCGAGTTTGATTCTAGGTTTTTCTCTTTGAATACTCCTTCATGAATCAACTTGATGATTGACTAGAAGGGTTTCCCCATTGTTTATGGTGCGTTAATTGTTAAGATCACCAAAAGTTTTCTTCTACAACTCCGGACGGAGGGTGACGCGGGGATCGCGTGAGAGACCGAGGATTCGGTGGACGCTTTGAGGATTCGAGGCGTTGACGCGGCAAGGAGTTGCGGCGTGGTCGGTTGGAGGAGTTCAATCGGTCGAGGACCGGCGAAGGAGATCCATGTCAAAGATTCGGTAAAATTGGGTAGAGTTGTGGGTGAATCACCTTGTACTCAATTTGCTTCTTAGTGGATAGTTCGTGTGATCGGTCCCGTGGGTTTTTCTCTCCGGTTTGGAGTTTTTCCACGTTAAATCTTGGTGTGTTGATTTTATTTTCCACATTTACATTAAAATCGCATCGAGATTTTTAATTGGCTATTGCACACCTATTCACCCCCCTCTAGGTGTTAATTACCTTTTAGATCCTTGAGACCTACAACCTACACCACATGCACCCTAGATCAGGAAGATCTTTCGGTGGATGAGGAATGTACCACATGCACCCGCGGCCAAAGATCTTCCATAGGTCACAAGTCTTAAGATTCCGGAATCTAATTTCCAAGTTTCAAGGGTTCTCTATTTCCCCTATCTTCTCAACCTCTCTAGATTTTCTTATTTTTCATGTCCTAATATCCAAGTGGTCATCCTACCACCATGTTTACCAACCTATGTTCAATGACACTAGGTTCAATAACTTCCAGTCCAAGTGGTCATTCCAGTACCACTATGTTTACCACCTATGTTCAATAACATTAGGTTTAACACCCAATCATGTTCTTTCTTATCCTAATTGTCCACACCTAGGATTCATGATTTGTTTGACATCTAGTCCTTGTTTGATAGATCACATGTTGAGTTCTCTAATGTCCCTCGAGAATGTCAACCTATCTTATTGTCCATACCTAGTCATACATACAAAATACATAACCTATATGTCTCTCGTGCCTATTGTTGTTGTCCAATGGCAGTTAATTTTATCCAGCAACTTATGATTCCTATAGTCATATTTACCAATTAACTACCATTACATATATCAAATAAAACAATATTAAATTTTACTCTTTCAATGTGGAAGCGTCTTAATCACTTCGGTAAAACATAACCCACCTTAATACACTCCTAATTTGCTTGTAGACACTTGTAATTAGGCTCTCTTTGGAGCTTATGTCACGCCCCGGGGTCATTTTATAAGTGAAAATTACAGTGGAATTTTTTTTTTTTTTTAAACTTGACTCCCCAGGGTATGCCAGATCCGCCACAAATACAGGAAGTCTACTGTACAAATGGACAGAGTCTCCCCTGTATTTGCACGGCGTCTCACATGTACAGAGTGTAGTAAACTACCAGGAAACAACGACATACTAAATGAATATAACACAGCTATTATTATTCATTCAATCATTCACACAGGTTCACAACTAAGAGATGTATAAGCTGATGACATAGTAAGAAAAACTTTGAAATCTGTTTCCCATAAGAAAACCCATTCTTTTAAAAACATAAAGTAAGAACTGAACTGAACATTCTCCTAATCCAAAAGTAAGAACTGAACTGAACCATAAAAAGTCTTAGTCATGCAAAGGTAGGGATAAAGGAATAACCCACGAAGGGACGGAGCTATGTCGCGAACTAGACTCGCTCCTCACCAGCTGCCCCACTATGACCTGTAACGTCACCTGAAGAAGAAGGCGAGGGGTGAGAACATGTAAACATGTTTCCCCCTCCCAGTGGATACCTCGCGGAGATAGACACAAGAGGAGATAATAGTAGTACAGTAGCTATGATAAACAAGTAAATGGAGAGAGATATATAGATATGAAACAACAGCTACTGTAAGTATGCGTCAACGGTACGAAAGTACAAAAATACCCAATCTGTAAACTGCCCTATTGGTCCGCAGACCTCAGGCCTATGCCCACTGCCACTCTACCTGTGTACAACCCAGTACTGACCGCTGGGCCCACAGGGTGCATATAACCCACTCTAGGGCTCACGGGTTGGCAAGTCCAATATGACCAGTCCCAAACCACTTTTTCGGAAAAGAACACCCTCTTGCGGTGGCCAGACCGCTGGTGTTCGTGAAATGCGTGTCTCTCGGGCGATCGATGCTGATATGCTCAATAGCCAAACGTCGGCAACCAGCCGACAATCCTGCCTCTCAGGCGTACTGACCGTATGGGTCGTCAAACTGTAAGGAAGTACCAGAACTGACCAATCAGGTTAACTAGGATGGAACAACTCAACATCCTCTCAACTGTATGCGAGTACTACTCAAGAAAACACAAGAACTGACCACTCAGGTCGACTAGGATGGAACAACTCAACATCCTCTCAACTGTATGCAAGTACTACTGAAGTAAACTGACCGAACAGGTCACAGATGTCATAGGCTGACAAGAAGTAATCTACTCTACTCCTACACATGATACTAAACATGGAAACACTGAGTAGAGTAATACTGTAAGAAACAGGTGCAAGATATATCTAGGATAAACGATATAAACAGTAAGGGTGGAAGGAACGTCACCAAACGTGCACCACTGAACGGACGTCGAGTCGAAGTACCCACCTGTAAGGATGTCGTGTCTGTCTCCTGACTGCAAAAGAGTGTCAACCGGACCTAAGGAAGGTCCACTGGGTTAGTGTCTAACCCACCACTAATAAACACTAAAACCACAACCCACAAACTAATCCCACGGAGATTGGTTTTCCGAACCAATTACCGTAACTCGCCGGAAGTCCCGTAAACCGCACCGGGACTCCGCCGGGACCCACGAACTGTCCCGAAATGCACCGACTCGTGTCACGAGTCACCCGCTGCCATAAAACACTCCTATTTGGATGTTTTGGCAGCATACACAAGATAACACTACAATACAATTATCGTCGGGTAATTGTACAAATACGGGTTCCCGGAAGTGTCTATTTCGACACCGGAACCTACCGTCGCTCACCCGTCATTTCCAAACCCTCGAAATGACGCGGGTGATCAGCCAACAAGGCTCAGCGACACTACAATAACTCGCGAGGTACCGTCGAAAGAATTCCGAACCAAACCCGCGTTCCGCCAGCGGATTTCGCCGCAAAACGCACCGGAAATCAATTTTCGGTCTCCACGAGGGTTAGGGACCTTGGACGATCAGTCCAGAGGTTATCCACCACTATGCGTGCTGCCACCAGCAGCGAGAAGGCGTACAATTGCTTAAAAATCCCTCACGTTACACGAAATCGCATTATTTCATGCAATTTCGGGGGTTTTATGGTCCGACAGCGTAAACCGAAGGTCAAACAAACCAACCAAGACACCTGCTGAAAGGTCTCGGCGTGCCGGAGACCGTGCTCACCTTTCGGAGCAATTTCGAACACTGTAGAGGGTGCGGGAGCGACACGAAAATCTGAAAACAGCGCGCACTGCATGATAAACAAGCAAAATCTCGCTAACCAGGAACCCGTTGACCTTAATTGAGGTGACCACTGTGATCGTCACCGACAGACGATCACCGTGCTCCCCTCCGGAGGCATCGGAATAGCCTCGGGTCTCCGGAACAGCGCGCGCAAGCCGAGACGGTGACCAAAAAGGCCCGGAAAGGACCGACACTGCCGAAACAGCGGATCGGGGTCTCTCCGACAAAAAATAAGGTGAGCACGATGATCAGCGATGTGTCCTGATCATCATGCTCCCTTTCGTTGGGATCGTGGAGGCCCGGGTGACACAGATCAGGAAACCACCCTAATAAAGCCCTATTGTGGGCTTGGCCGGAGCAAGGTTGCTGCGGCGGGCTCCCGCGGCACGGCGGTGCGCCGATGGGTCGGGGATGCTTGCGGGGAGGTGAGGAGTGCGGTGCTCACCTCGGACGGCGGCAGGAGCGGTGGCAAGCGGCGTGGGACAACCCAAGCCGGCCACGGTTTGCAAGAGGCGCGACTTGCTCCGGCCGGCGAGGGCCTCCGGCGCGCGGCGACGATGGCATCGAATGCGGCAGACCTATGGGAGGCAGTGCTCGGGTCTGTCGGCGGTAGAAGGCGGCCAGCTGGGCGCTCAATGATGCCCTAGCCCGCAAGGACTAGGGTTCGGCTTTCCAGGGGAGCCGCGGCCACGGCGGCGGCCGATGCACCTTGGGGCGGCGAGAGGAGTCGCCGGAGGTCGGAGGAGGCCGTGCGGTGGCTCCGGCGGCGACGGCGCGGGGAAGGAGACGCGGGCTTGCATCGGCCCGCGCGAGTCGGCGGGGCACGGTGGCCGCCCACGCGCGGCGGCCACGACGGCTCGCGAGGCGGCGGCGACCGGGAGTTGCCGGAGAGCCGAGAGAGGCGGCACGGTAGTTGTCACGCCCGGGACCCGGCGGAAGCCCGCCGTACATGCCTGCACCCGCCGTACATCTAAAACATACAAGGCGTCTAGCAAAACGATAAATAATCAACAAGAAAGAGGCATCTAGTAGTATCGGCGAAATAAAACAACTAGATCTCTACATAGGAAGTAAAGCACTAACATCCACTACGAAGTATAAAAATAAATACAACCATAACTCCACAACCAAAAACTATAAAAAGTATATGGTAGTCTCTATACCGGGATACAAAAATCTCTCTCTCACAAATACCAAAAAGAGAGAAAAGTAGAACCATCTAAAAGAGAGTAAAGCTACTATAAGCTAACTAGACGCGACTCTCTTGCCGCGATCCCTTGCCTCCGCCGGTGCCGAAGGCTCTGAAACACATTAGAAAAAGAGGGCGTGAGAACTATTAATTAATAGTTCCCAGTGGGCAAGTGCGACTTCGATTGCATGCTCCACTAGGCCCAAAACTAAACAAGTAAACGATAAACTATGCATAAGTAAAGTAAACGACATGTAAAATAAACATGTAAGCTACTAAACATGATATCTCTACTTAGCATAAATAAGCATAAGCAAACGACTAATCTAAGCACGATTAGTAAGTACAACTACTAGTATAATATTCCCAATTTAATAGTAAAGAGTTGAAGTTTACTATTCTAGTCAAATCCACAATGTCCACAAATGATAGTAAAGTGTTGAAGTTTACTATTCTAGTCAAATCCACAATGTCCACAAATGATAGTAAAGTGTTGAAGTTTACTATTCTAGTCAAATCCACAATGTCCACCAATGATAGTAAAGTATTGAAGTTTACTATTCTAGTCAAATCCACGATTTCCTTTAAACTATATTAAGTTTAAGTACAATAAGATCCAACCCGAAGGCGATATGGCCGATACCCACCCGAAGGCTGCCTAGCCCAAATGCCGAGCCTAATGGCCCCGTAGTAGTCAACATTCCCACCCTAGGAATGAGACTGTCCCACGGCAATCCACTTCGGCGCCCAATCCCGCACGGCGAATACATGAAACGCGTTGGCCAACTCCGGAGTGCCGGCTTGTAGGGAGCGACCCTCACAAGCATGTGCGAATGAGCACAATGGCATATAGTCACAAGAACCGTCACAAGTCTCAAATCATCATGTCTCTAACATGGAAAGTAAAACCACTATGTCCAGGGCCTATCTCTATGTCATCATGTCTTTAACATGGAATATAGTAGATGTCAGTGGCCTATGTCAAAGTCTCTATGTTGCAGTTTCATAGTTTTCTAAGTTAAGTGCCGCTTGATGACACTTAAGCTTTTCTAAGTCCCAACACAAGTTAATGTTCTCAAATACTTTAGTTAAGCTATATTAACATGAATGGCACACTCCCATGCGCCCACACGAGCCACTCTCACATGCATGCAAAAATAACCCAGAAAGCTCTACTATATAGAGTGAAATTTTTATCATACATAAGGCATGCATTTTAAGTGCTCCAAAATTCATAATAATTCTATCTAGCATGAATATGCATTTAGAATAATTTAATCAAACCAAATAAGCACTTAGGAGCCATTTGCTCCTATGCTCACGAAGCCAAACCCACCAAGTGCGAGTAACGTTGCTCCAAACCGCTAACGAAGCTTCGATTATCACTCCTTGAGTCCTAAAAAGCAAACCCTAGGAGTTACAAGCTAAGAAAACGAACCGTGAGTTCAATCTTTAAAGAACTCTACAAAAAGGCGAAGAAAACTCACCGAATGCGAAGGAAACTCTCTCGATCTCCAAATGGGAGTTAGAGTCCTTCCAATCCAACCTAAATCAAGGTTCTAAACCCATCAATTAGGTCCCAAAGGCCCTAAATCAAAAATCCCCAAATTCTAACCCTAGAATTCAAAACTAGGGTTTCATCTCAAAGAAACCTCCAAAAACCGAATCTAAGTGAAGAGAGCTTGTTGCTTACCTCTAAGAAGCTTCAAACCAAGTACAAAAGGCCCAAGGGTTGAAGTTTGATCCACCACAAAGCTCCACTCACCAAGCTCTAAGCTCCAACAATGGAGGAAATAAGCTCTACCAAGCAAAAGAGAGCAAAGAGAGGGTTTTAATCCTCAAAAACCCATCCAAACTAAGGAGAGAAGAAGGAGATGGAGTGGAGGGAGCTCTTACCTCTCCTCTTGCTGTGAAGAACACAATGGGGAGCCCTAGGGGCGAGGCTTGCACTAATAGAAGTGCTACAATAGCTAAAAACCCCCTGCAGTTCAAACTGCTCGAAATCTGCCAGTTTGTACCGGTACAAATCCATTTTGTACCGGTATAAACCCTGCGAACAGCCAAACCCGAGCCTCGGGTTGCCTCGCTCAGCTGGTCTGTACCGGTACAAAATCCATTTTGTACCGGTATAGCCATCACGCTTGTACCGGTATAGCCATCATTTTGTACCGGTACAAGGCCTCGAAATTTCAATCCGAGAGCAACCTAAAATCCAACTTTTTGGACTTTAGTGCTTGGGATTCATCCACTAACCTCGGTACACGTGCCATAGGTCGGAACACAGTCAACGACCCTCCAGAGAATCTGGAAAGGCTCCAAACTCAAGTCGAATACTCGAACTCCGCAATTTGCGCAAGTCCAGTATGTTACAGTAGTCCAGGGTTGGCGGCGGCGCGCGGGCCCCGAGCTGCGCCGAGCTCGATCCCGGCTGATGCAGGTTGGCCACGACGGGTCCGGACGGCGCGCCGGCGTTCGGAGGCAACGGGGCCGGCGGGGAGACACGCCGGCGACAGATCTAGGCCTGGGGAAGGCTTCTAGATGGTTAAGAAGCTCCCCCGCAGGTTCTCGACCGAGGTGGAGGAGATGGTGGCCGAGGGGAAGGGAGAGGATGGTTCAAGTGCGTTTTCCGGCGGCCGGAGCTGCTCGCCGGCGGCCGTGGCGTGCGCACGAGATAGACAGAGAGGTGGAGGGTCGGCTAGGGTTCGGTTAGGGAAGGGGAGGAGACCAAAGGTTAGGGTTTTGTTAGTGCAAACCCTAAAAGAGCTATATAAACAAATCTCCAATTTACGCAAAAGTCCCTCTTAACTCAATATTTATTATTGAGTCCCTCATAGCAGGTGCAAAATGCGCGAATACACCTCTACAAGTTATCTCAGGCGAAACAGCACATAAAATATAGGGACTTTTGCAAAAACACCAATTTGTCCACACCGACCACTACTCGATCAACGCGCAATTTCCGCAGATCCGTTCGTCGGATCTACGAATGGATCATGCCAGTGCAATCAGCGCATCGAAGACATCAAACCCATGATTTTGGTTTGCCTCGATCGGTCACGGATTCGCAAAGAAATCCATCCCCTCTCCAAATATCCGATTTTGCCAATATCGACCCCTTTGCGATCATCTTGCAATATCCGACGATCCGTTCGTCGGATTTGCAAACGGATCTCGTCATCGCGTTCAGCACGTCGAGGGCATCGAAACTACTATTTTGTTTCGCTCGATTTGATCTCCGTTTCGCGACGAACCCATCTCTCCATCTTTCCCTTAATAAACCAACTTATAAACATATACATTTATATATGTAAATTCGTTCGGGACCCTTTTCCTCGACAACCGTGCATCAGAATCTTATTCTGACAGTGCCAACGGTTCCAAAATAATAGAGCCGTTCGAAACGAGCTATTGGAAGCCCATATTCGGAGTTCGGTACGCACCGGGACCCCTCTCTACTTTCCGGATCAACGAAACGCCGGAGTTACTATTCATTTTAAGTCAAACTTCCGGGTCGCGTAACTTTTCCGTTTTAGCTCGGTTTCGTCTGAAATTTGACGTGTGCTCTTGTAATTCATTTACGTACAATAACATTTAAAATCGAAAGTCAAATTCCATCCAGATAAAAAGTCGGTTCATTACAGCTTAGCTCCAAGCTTTCTTGCCCTACAACAACAAAAATAGTTCCTTACCTCTTTCGAATTTTAAAACATTTTATTTCTTGAAATCAACTTGTCCCTCGAGTTTCCCTAATCACCAATTAGGGTTTTAAAGGGTCAAATAATTTTTAAACCCTTCAAATCCAAAAACCCAATTTTAACCTAAGGTTTCCCAAAATTCATGGCAAATTCAATTTCATTTACTAATATCTACAATTTGTAGCCTAAATTAACCTAGGGTTTGATAAAAACCAATTTATAAGGTTTAAATCCAAAACCCTAACCTTAAATCCCAAAATCTTATATTTACCTAAAGCTCTCCAACTCCTTGCTCAAGAAGAAGGTTCTCCACTTGCGAAAGCTTCTCCTAAGCTTGATTTTCACAAATTTCCAAGGATTGGAGATGATCTAGAGAGAGGAGAAGGAGAGAGAGAGAGAGAGTTATGTTTCCTTTTGCATCCAAACGAGGGAGATGAGGGGCTGTGATCTCCTTACAAAAAAAGGTTGCAACAATTGCCTTTAAGTCCTCTAAATCCCTATATTTACAACTAGTCAAAAACTTCATTTCGCAGCACTGCATACCAGTACACGAATTTGCGTACTGGAACACGGGCTTGTAGTTTCGGTGCTCACCTGCCAATTCCTCAGAATCCGACTATTGGATTTTTAGATTTTCTATTGTGTTTCGGTACTCAAAAATCAATACCGGAATATGGTAAATATGACAAATCAGTACCCGTACTCAGCTTGAGTTTCTCAAAACTCGAGAGCTGATTTTTTCTCCATTTATATTGTATTCCGGTACCCAATTTCAGTACCCGTACACAATGCAAAATCTACAACTTTTGGCAAATTTAACTTTTCAAAGTCCGTTTTCGTGCCCGACTTGCACCGAAAACACTCAAATACTCCCTAAACCTCGCCGAAACTATTCAGATAGCCTTTTAGGCTACTGTTTGAGTAAAAAAAATTTTTTTTTTTTGATATCTATATATAAGAATAAAAAAAAAGAACAATTAAACTAGGAATCCTAGTTCATTTGAAATCAAAATAAACAAAAAAAAAAAAGAAAAAAGGAAAGAAAAGAAAAAGGAAAGAAGAAAGAAGGAAAGCAAAAATTTTGCTAATGAAAGAAAATAAAAAAAAAATTTAAATATAGTATTAATATTTAATTCCCTTATATGGTGTAATGGATAAAAAACTTCTCTTTTAGAAAATTCATTTTGAATTGTTGCTAATTATCCTTGGACCCTATAAATTGGATCCAAGGTGGAAGTGACAAAGGGGATTTTTTTTCTTTTTGGGAGTTCGTAGCTACAAAAAGAGAGGTTGAGAGAAGCTGTAAAAAAAAAAGGAGGGAAAAGAAGAACAGTGAAAAAAAAAAAGAAAGGTAAACAAAAATAAAATCTCCTTTTCTTCTTCTCTTCACGTGTGCATGTAAGTTATGGGGTTGCCTCAGGATCTATCTAGATTGTATCAAACAACACCTAGAGGGGGGTGAATAGGTGTAACAGCCAAAAACCACAAATCTCGATCCAATAAAAAGTAAATGTGGAAAATAAAAAAACACACCGAGATTTACGTGGGAAAACTCTAACTCGGAGTAAAAAACCCACGGGACCAACACGCGATAATAATCCACTAAGAATAAAAGATTACAAAGTGATTTACCGAATCCACGGACTCAAACCTCTCTTTATCTTCTTCGGATCTCGCGCACACCGCCGGGTTGTCCACACCATCACGTTCGAATCCACGAACGCCTCCACTTCGAATCCACGAAGCCTCTGATCACGTCGAATCCACAACGCCCACTCGAATCCACGAGCGCACTCCGTCCGGAGCAAGAACAATACGATCGATGATGGTTTATTGCTTAGATAATCATTAAAGAACCGTAGAAGATGTTTCTAAGCAATAGCCGGATCAATTCTCCATTAAGAACGAGAAATTAGGATTTCAAGAATTGATCCGATAGGAACTTGTTATTGAAGAAAGAAAGAAAGCACCCAACAAGTTTCTAGGGTTTCGTAATGGTCTAAACTCTAAGCATACGAATTAATGGAACCCCCATCGCTTATTTATATATTTAGAAGACTTAGAAGTAGACTAGGACTGTGAAAACCTAATTTTGGAAATAAAATTAGAGATAGACTAGGATTTGAAAAGCTGTTTAAAATCAATTAGAAAATATAGAGATAGACTAGGATTTGAAAACCTATTTAAAATCAATTAGAAAACATAGAGATAGATTAGGATTTGAAAAACACAATTTTGTCCAAATATTCAAATTAAAAATATCCTAAGTCTTCCAAACACTTTTAAATATTTATAAATCATCATCAATAATATTTGAACTTACCGAGCATTGTGGATTCATGTTTTGAGTCTTCGATTCTTCGATTTATCCCTTCTTTTTTAAACCTTCAAGACTCCGGACTAACTTCACGAAATATACCAACATAAAATCCAAAACGGTGCACACAGGGTCTCTTGACCCCCCCCCCTTTCTCCTGCGCCAGTAGCAACCAGAGAGAGGTGTGCTGTGAGCACACCCCTCTCCTCTCCTGCCGTACAACAACAAAGGGAGGGTGTGTGCTCACCCCCCAAACCGTACCAAAAAAAAAAAAGAAGAAAGAAAAGAAGTTTGGCTTGTTTTTATTCAATGATGGTGCGGCGACGACGACGACTTCGACGACTCCGATGACGCCATACGACATTTTTTTTTACGATGGTGAGGGATTAGTGCATACGTACGAAGGGTGTAGTCGCGATTCTTTTTGTCGATTTGATCAACACGACCGTCTTCGTGATAGGTCGACCCGATCAAATTCGGCATTGAATCGTTATTACATTGGACGCGCGTATTCATTAAGACCGTTTCCTTCGACATCAAAAAATTTTTGCGCGCACAAGCTACGCGATGGTGACGATCATCGTGTCGGATTGATTGAGCGGCCGTCTTCGTGATAGGCTCGACACTTTCAATCCCGACATTAGATCGTTACTCTCGTCGGATCCATGATCACACCGAGCGGCCGTCTTCGCGATAGGCTCAACACGGTTGAACCTCGAGTTGGACCAAGTTGATAATAACAAAAATAAAATAATAAGACAATTGATAATAAATATTTTTCTCGGATCGCCGTCTTCGTGATAGGCTTGACCCAAGTTCGGCTAAACAAACCGGGTCGCCGTCTTCGTGATAGGCTTGACTCGGGTTCGGTTCATTAAACCGGGCCGCCGTCTTCGTGATAGGCTTGACTCGGGTTCGGTTAGTTAAACCGGGTCGCCATCTTCGTGATAGGCTTGACTCGGGTTCGGTTAATTAAACCGGGTCGCCGTCTTCGTGATAGGCTTGACCCGAGTTCGGCTAATTAAACCAGGTCGCTGTCTTCGTGATAGGCTTGACCCGGGCGAACCAAACCATACTGACAAATCGAATTGGATGATAAGCCGATCCGGTCTAACGAGTCTAATTGAACCATGACAAGCTAGTTTGACCTGAACCAAATTCTAATGGATTCAACTTGAACCAAAGTAAATCCGAACTGAACCGGATCCGAACCAAATCGGATCCTGTTTGAACCGAACCGAATCCTGTCTAGTGGATCCGATCCGAACCAAATGGATTCAACTTGAACTGAAGTGGATTTGGCTTGAACTGAACCAGGAAGAAGTCAACTTGAACCAAAACAGATCCGATCCGAACTGAACCGGATCCGAACCAAACCTGATCTCATCTGAACCGAACCAAACAGGATTCGACTTGAACCAAAGTGAATCCGATCCGAACCGAATCGGATTTGAACCAAAACAGATCCGATTCGAACTGAACCGGATCCGAACCAAACCGGATCTCATCTGAACCGAACCAAACAGGATTCGACTTGAACCAAAGTGAATCCGATCCGAACCGAACTGGATTTGAACCAAAACAGATCCGATCCGAACTGAACCGGATCCGAACCAAACCGAATCTCGTCTGAACCGAACCAAACAGGATTCGACTTGAACCAAAGTGAATCCGATCCGAACCAAACCGGATCTCGTCTGAACCGAACCAAACAGGATTCGACTTGAACCAAAGTGAATCCGATCCGAACCGAACCGGATTCGAACCGAAACAGATCCGATCCGAATCAATCAATCCGAACCAAACCGGATCTCATCGAATCAACCAAACGAGATTCGACTTGAACCAAAGTGAATCCGATCCGAACCGAACCGGATTTGAACCAAAACAGATCCGATCCGAACTGAACCGGATCCGAACCAAATCGGATCTCATCTGAACCGAACCAAACAGGATTCGACTTGAACCAAAGTGAATCCGATCCGAACCGAACCGGATTTGAACCAAAACAGATCCGATCCGAACTGAACCGGATCCGAACCAAACCGGATCTCATCTGAACCGAACCAAACAGGATTCGACTTGAACCAAAGTGAATCCGATCCGAACCGAACCGGATTCGAACTAAATCAGATCCCATCTGAACTACAAAGGATCCGACTCGAACCAAAGTGTGTCCGATCCGAACCAAATCATACAGGATCCGACTCGAACCAAAGTGGGTCCGACCCAAACCGAATCAAAAAGCATTCGACTCGAACCGAAGTCGAGTTGATTCGAACCAAATCAAGAAGCATTCGACTCGAATCAAAGCAGATCCAATCCAAACCAAACCAAGTGGATTGAAGGATCCGACTCGGATTGAAGTGGGTCCAATCCGAACCAAATCATGAAGATCGCCCAACCCAAACTAGATCTTGATGGGTCCCGAACCAAAGCATAACGGTTCAACCCAAACCAAGTCTTGATGGGTCCCGAACCAAAGCATAACGGTTCAACCCAAACCCAAAGTCCACAAATAAATCCCCAAACCCAAAGTCCACAAATAAATTCCAAAACCAAATAAATTCCAAAATCCAAAGTCCACAAATAAATTTCAAAACCAAATAAATCCCTAAACCTAAAGTCCACAAATAAAATCCCAAAACCCAAATCCAATTTTCATGGACATTCCACTTCTGACCGAAACGTCGTTAAACTAAACCCAAATTCACTTCCGACCGAAACGTCGTTAAACTAAACCCAAATCCACATTCGACCGAAACGTCGTTAAACTAAACCCAAATCCACTTCCGACTGAGACGTCGTTAAACTAAACCCAAATTCACTTCCGACCGAAACGTCGTTAAACTAAACCCAAATCCAATTTTGACCGAAACGTCGTTAAACTAAACTCAAACTCAAATGACCGAAACGTCGTTAAACTAAACTCAAACTCAAATGACCGAAACGTCGTTAAACTAAACCCAAATTCAAATCGAGCTCTAATACATATAGTTAGAGTTCATCTGACTAACCCTAACACAAATACTTAGGGCCAAGTCAACCTTTTGCTCTAGCACAAATACCTGGAGTGAAAGTCAAATCAAATCCGACTAATCCTAATACATGTACTTAGGGTTTAGTCAACCTTCCGCTCTAGTACATATACCCTAGAGTAGAAGTCAAACCATGCTCGACTAGCCCTAGTACATGTACTTAGGGTCTAGTGTGCTTCATACCCGATCTTCATTCTAGCACAAATAACTAGAATGATACTCGGTTAATCCTGATACAAATACTCAGGATTTAGCCACCCTCGGGTAATTCGATCACCTCAATACATATACTTGGGGTTTGGTCACATCTCCACCTTAGGACAAATAACCAAGGTGAACCCGACCGCGAAGTCATTAAACTGAGTATCAGACCATCTCAATACACATACTTGGGGTTTGGTCACACTTCCACCTTGGGACAAATAACCAAGGTGAACCCGACCGCCAAGTCATTAAACTGGGCATCAAAACTTCAATCGACTACTAAGTCGTTAAATTGGGTATCCTAGTCCTCTGAAATTCATGTACAGTGGGGGTATGCCCCTGCTTAAGCCATGTACTCGGCAAATCATATCAATAAAATTTTATTTGCCCGTTTCGTCTCTTTATTATCGACATTCATATTTGGTCTCTTAATCGAGGGTTCCTTAACACTAAAAGTGTGGGGTAATTAACAGCAGATTCTTGAGTCTGTTGGAAGTCATGAACCTAACATCCTGATTTCAAAACAAAATTCAAACAAATTTAAACTCTACCATGAATGACCACTCGTCCTAGGAAAACAAACCTACGGCGGGGCCGGTTTCGTTCGCGGCAGACAGCTACTTTCTACTAGAACTCCATAATTTGTAAAAGTTCGATACACTATATGGGAAGACCTGTGAAGGGAAAAGAGGTTGGCGACCGGAGCAGGATAGCTAGCATTACGAGAAAATGCGAAAAGGAAAACCCTAGACTAATTGTCAACGATTTATAAACTTGAAAGCCGAATTGTCTGTAAGTCCCTAACTTCTGTGAAAGTACCTTCGTCATGATCTCAACTTGAGAATTTACGTGCAGGCCATACACTTTCAAATTTGCCTCAAAATTTTGCATAAAAACATTTCTCGATTTCAAATTAACTGGACCCACGCATGAAATTAAACTGCGCGAAACCCAATTTCAGACTCCCGTAACTTTTTGTTCGAAATTCTGATTTCCTACAAAACTTGGCTTCAAACATTCGTCTTCGAGTGTAGTTTAACACTATATATTTTTTATTTCCGAAACTCCAGAGAAAATCACATAAAAATGTCATGCCAAGCGTGAACTGAGGAGAAATTTTGATTTCAACCTTTATTTAAAATCCCAATTTCAGCACCAAATTCACAACAATTCCCTATAAACTACACACAGGTTTAAATTACATTTAAGTCAACACAATAGTTCATTTTATTACTTTCGAAGAGTTAGATTTTACACAAATAACCCTTGACTTAAGAAATTTTACAATAAAAATCTCAGGTTTTACAATAACTCACAAACTTTGAGCTAACCACTAAACAACACGTAACCTATAACCTTTCAATTTTCGTAACTCTTAGGGTGCGTTTGGTTCGCGCTATCTGTTTAAGATTTGCAGTAATCTAATAGGAATAACAAAATATGATAGTATTTAGCTAAATATGTTAGGTCATCTAGTTGGTAATTGTCTGCCACCACGAATGACGTACCTCGCACAGTCGATAGGATTTCTCTTTTGCCGTGCCGTGGGGTAGTATTCATGATTCAGATTAGTATTTGTATGTATATGTGGGTATCAGGTATTGCGGGTCCATGGCTTCCAATAGATGCAAGCATCTATTGTTAATTACCCCCTGGCATTGGGGCACCTTCGATTAAGAGACCTTTATAGGGATGATGGAATGGATCGTATCTTGATTTATTGAATCCTAGGTATATGTATTAGGATTCAGTTGGATTTGAGGTTGACTAGGTCCTAAGTTTATGTGTTAAGACCCGGTCGATGTTAAACTCTAAGTATATGTATTAGAGTTTAATTGGCTCTAAGTATATGATTTAGAGTCAGATTATATTTGGTTTCACCTTAGCTGTATGATCTAAGGTGAAGATGTGACCAAACCCCAAGTATATGTATTGAGGTAGGTCGGATTTGATATTACCCGAAAGTAGAGAGTGGTTAATTCCTGAGTGTATGTATCAGGATTAACCGAGTTTAATATATTCTTTACTCTAGTTATATGTGCTAGAGTGAGGATCTGATTAAGACCTAAGTGTATGTATTAGGGTTCGTCGGATTTGATTTGTATGAGCTCTAAGTATATGTATTAGAGCTCGATCGGGTATGGGTTTCACTCTAGGTAGGTGTGCTAGAGAAAAAAGCTGACTAGACCCTAAGTATATGGGTTAGGACTAGTCAAGCTTGGTTTGACTTCCGCTCTAAGTATATGTGCTAGAGCAAAAGGTTGACTAGACCCTAAGGATATGTGTTAGGGTTAGTCAGATGAACTCTTAAGTATATGTGTTAGAGTTCGAATAAACTTGATATCATTTGACAGAATTATAAGTGTATAATTTAGAACTCTATCGATTTGGAGATGATTTTGCCTTAGTTATATGTACTAAGGCGATTGATTTAGCCCTAAGTATTGTATTAGGGGTAGTCGATATTGTATTTGATTTTTTACTCTAGGTATATGTGCTAGAGTAAAGAAAAAGTTCATGATATATGGTTCATGAGGTTTAGATATTGGTTCATGAGATTTGGTGTATTTGGGTATGATTTGGTTCATGAGCTCGGTATATGACTCATGGGTATGGTTCATGGTTCACGAGCTTGGTGTATAACACATGGGTATGGTATATGGACTTGGTTTATGGTTGTCACGCTCCAGGACCGGTAGGGCCTTCCCAGTAGCGTGTCCAGACCCGCCATATGTCAACACATACAAGGCGTATACCAAAACCAGCGGAATTAAACAACAAAAGGCTATCACTAATAATATCAGAGCCACATACAACTAAATCTACAACAAGTAGGAAGGATAGTAAACTGAACAAATAAAATGGAAGTATAAGGCTATACAACATCTATCACAAATATCCACAAAAATATGGTGGTCTCACTACATACAGGTACACTCTCAACCTCTCCAAAAGAATACAAAAGAGGTGAACCACCTATCGAAACGATCTCTCACAAAAAGTAGCTATCCCGAGGCGATCTCCTCGCCGCGGTCCCTAGCCTCCCCCGGTGGAGAAGCGCCGGAAAGTAAACGAAACGGGCGTGAGAACTATAATTTATAGTTCCCTGGGCAGTGCGGCACAGAACCATTGCACCACTAGGCCCAAAAGAGAGTATAATTATGCGATAATTAAAGTATAATAAAAGCATAAATGAAATGCTATAATACCATACCACATGTATACAGGATAAATGCATAAGTTATCCAAACTCGATATAGCAACATATAAGGAATATGTTCTACTGTAGCAAACAAGTACACTATGATGTAAATAAAAGCTATCATGTATACTACACAACCCAAGTAATGCCCTAAGCATGTCCATATAATCCAACTACTAAGTCCTATCTAGTAGTGATTGTCATTTATATTGAATGTTATAGTTCAAATCTTTTTTCAGGATTTACTCAAGGTAATCCAGCTTGTGCCACCTAAGTATCGTGGTAGCCCCAACATCCCCCGTAAGGAATGAGTTTAACCAATTCGGCCCCATAGGTTTCTCAATACCGCACGCGCGACGAATCGCAAAGGCCAACTCCGGAGTGCCGGCTTGTAGGGAGCGACCCTCACAAGCATGTGCGAATGAGCACAAATGGCAAACAAGCACAGTCAAGTCTCAAGTATCCAACCCTCATGTCTCTCACATGGCAAATGTCACTAGCAACCCCAAGGTCTAGTACAATACCTCACATGACACTAGAATTACTATGTCAAGTTCCAATTCGAGCCTAATGCCGCTTGATGACATAGCTCACTAATTCACAAGTACATGCCAAGCCTAATGCTGCTTAATGACATTAGCTTTTCTCCTATGTCAAGCATAGTTCTATAACCAAGATTATCATTCTTATGTCACTATCACTAAGTACAACATGTTCTCTAACAATAGAGGAATGCGATCACACATGCCCAAGTCTATCAGGCTGCTCTCTACAACATAGAGGTCGAAAACGCATTACACATAAGGCATATGTTTTAAGCATTCTAAAATTCACAAATAATGTTTATAACACGAAAATAAATGATTTTCCAAATAACCATAAGCAAATAAGCACCAATGAGAATTTCTCATTGTGCTCGGTGAGGCCAAATCCACCGATGCTCCAAGCGATGATCCGAATTGCTAACTAAGCTTATATTCCTCCTCCTAGCACCCAACAAGGTAAACCCTAGGAGTTACAACCTCTAAAGATGAGCCATGAGCTCAAACATTTAGCAACAAGGTTAAGGTAAGGAAATACTCACCTAAATGTGCAAAAATCCCATACGAAACCTCCAATGGAGGGTAGATCTCTTCCAAGGCAACCTAAACAAAGGTTCTAAACCCATCAATTAGGTTCTAGAAGCCTTAGATCAAAAATCTCCAAAATAAACCCTAATCCACAAAATCTAGGGTTTCATCTCATAGAAACCATCCCAAGCAATTTTAGAGGGGAAAGAGAAGTAGATTACCTCTTAGAAGCTCCCTCTCAAGGGCCTAAGTCTTCTAGAAGTGATGGTCTCCCTCCAAGTATGCTCCAAGCTCCAAGCTCCAAGGGTGGAAGTGAGAGAGGGGATGATGCTCCAAAGCCACCAATAAGCTCTCTCCTCACTTCTCTCCCTTCTTCTCCTTCTTCCTCTCCTTCTCCTTTCCTTTCTTCTTCTCTTTCAAAGAGCAAAAGGGAGTGAAATGACGGGAAAAAGAGTAGGGACAGTCATATAGGCTGTGTGATGTAACAAAATCCCATCAAGCCCCTCCACTTTGCAAAATATGAAACTGCTCGCTCTGGGCAGTTTTCGGGGTCTAAGACCGGTCTCGGTAGCAATGTCTGGTCTCGAAGGGTCCCCTCACCAAGATTTCGCACATGAAGACCGGACATTCCCTCCAATGTCCGGTCTTGGGCTGTTCCTCCGCAAGACTTCGCCCACGGGATCCGAACATTGCTATCAATGTCCGGATGCCACGATCTCGGCCACGGTCACCCTCTGGGATGTCCGGACATCCATGGTGATGTCCGGTCCTTGAGGCCAACACTCACAGGACTTAGCAAAAACTTTAGATTTTCGACTCCAAAGGTCGGGCCATCGCCTACGACCCTCTACAACCAGTGGAAAAGCTTGAAAATCACCTCGAACACTCGAACCTTGCATTTTGTGAAAGTTCAGTGCGTCACATTCACCCTCCTAAAAGGAGTTTCGTCGCGAAACTCGAAAGGCGAACACAAACCTCAAGACTCCATCTGAAAGAGATGGGGATAGCGCTCCTGCAGCGCGCTCTCTGGCTCCCACGTAGCTTCTCGCTCCTCGTGGTTGCTCCACAAGACGTTCACATAAGAAAGCTCTCTGTTCCGCAGCTTCTTTACCTCGCGAGCCAAAATCTTCACGGGTTGCTCTTCGAAGCTCAAATCATCTCTCAACTCCAATGGTGTAGCATCCAAGACGGGAGCTGGATCAAAAACATATTTCCGAAGGACCGATATATGGAATACATTGTGTACACCCGATAGGTTCGGCGGTAAAGCAAGTCTATACGTTACCGGGCCTACACGCTCCAGAATCTCATACGGTCCAATGAAGCGGGGACTCAACTTACCCCGAAACCCAAATCTTCTGATTACTTTGGTCGGCGAGACTTTCAAAAAGACATGGTCTCCAATAAGAAACTCCAAGTCTCGTCGACACCTGTCAGCATAGCTCCTCTGCCTACTCTGAGCTGTCAACAACGCTCCCTACCAATGCGAACCTTGTCCTCTGCTTCCTGGAGCACATCTGGGCCTAAAGCCAATCTCTCGCCAACTTCACTCCAATGAAGTGGCGATCTACTTTTCTGTCCATAAAGAGCCTCAAATGGCGCCATCTTGATGCTTGCTTGATAACTATTGTTATGAGCAAACTCTACCATCGGTAGATGCTGCGACCATTCTCCCTGGAAGTCGATCACGCAGGCTCGAAGCATATCCTCGAGTGTCTGTAAAGTACGCTCCGGCCCGTCACTACGAAGGTGGAAACGATCTTTGAAGTCTAAACGCGTGCCCAAAGAATCTTGTAGACTCTCGGGCTTGGGTCCGTCTCAAGTCAATCCACTAAAGCTCTTCGAACTCAAGTCTTCCCCGGGAAGTTTTCCTTCTCTAATTTGTGCTTGTTCGACAAGCTATTCGGTTGGTCATCGCCAGAACCAAGTACTCCCAGAAGCTGAATTCCAGTTCTCACTTTCCTCGTCTTGATCGAGGTCAAAGCCTAGCACTGCTTCAATTTACTCTTACAATTGGAATTCCCTCATATAACTCTCTGAGGCGGATTCAACAATACCGCTCATGGCAAGAACCCGGGGTTCATACCCGTTGCCTGATCCATCTACACTCCATCGGAATGCTCACTAAGGAGAGGCGGTACCATAACTGATCGTTGGCTCGAATCCCAACGATGCTCACTTAACTCAAAGTCAGATCTCGTCAAAAGATTGCACGACTGAGTGCAACTCCAATCCATAATTAAGCATGGTGTAATTTCCACATGCCTACCATTTTATACATGCTTGGCATGAACAGCCTCATAATCAATATCCAATAATAATCATCTCTTCCGATTGTAGCGGAAATCGCCGAATCGTCCAACTTAGTCCCCAAAGGTGATTACTCCAATCACCAATCGGCATTGCACCCCAATGCCTACGCAGCAGTCTCAACTCCACCATTGGGGTGGTACCCACTGATTTTCTTCTACAAATATGGTCAAGAACCAAAACTCGGTGACTTCCTCAATCTACTAAGGTCATTCCCTTAGTCTCAACTTGATGCTTCAAGTAAACTCTTCATAAGCCTACACCGAGAGCTTATCTTCGGTAGAGGGTCTCACAGCACTAACTACTCAAGCGCTCAAGAAGAACCATTCGAAATTCTTCTCCACAATGCTTTCCTTAGCATTGGATATCCCAGGTATCTATAGTCACGAGCTCAACTTAAGTGATAGAGAGGGTTCCATTTACAATTTAATAATAGCTCTCTATCAATGTTACCATGAAGTGACTATCAACCTGAACGTCAAACTCAATTATTCCTCCACGCAGTCTCCATTGCAAGGAACTTAATTCCATGTGCAACATTAGAACAAGGGGAAATCAGTAACTTGGTACATTCCCTCTCGAAATTTCCCAACCACTCGATCCAACAGTGAGAGTTCACACTTCGCTCACCTCAGTCTGCTCCCGCAGTCGATCCACGCAGATCTTCATTGGAATGCTCATGGCCATCTGCGGTTCCGCCAATCCATCCAGAGGGTTTGGAATTATCATTCCGCAAGTCCCTAACGCTGGTGGGGTACTACAGGCTTCGGCAACATCACGCTAATCCTCGTGATGTCCCAACCAAGTATCAACAATCACTTGAGGTACAACCTCAAACTCCAACACAAAATGGTATTACTCCGATTGTATTACACTTCAATCGAGTACACCAATATCTCAAGGCTAATTGAAATGATCCACGAGCCTCTACAATCGAGTAAATGCCCATTCGTGATTCAATTTAGATCACGATGGCCGACATACAGTCGAAACGACCTTACATGTCCCACGTCAATTGAGGGTGTTTCGCACGAAGCGAAACACTAGAAGCAAAGATCTCCCCGCCACTCGAGCTCACGATTCGTGACTCGTCGAAGAGTAACAACAACTCCAAAGATATCCTTCATTCTGAGGATTCTCGAACAACCGAAGATAATGGCCAGTTAGGCCCCAAATCCTCTCCAATACATACAAAATTTTAGGTGAGGGAGGTAGTCATCGCAACCAGCGGAATAAATCCTCAATATGCACTATTTCGTGCTCAAAATCCCGAGGTGAGTTAAGTCAGCTCGCAAAACCCAAGGTACACGGTACCTCACAAATTCCACACCAAGAAGGCCAATCCATTTGTTGGCACGCAAAACCTTCTCGCAAGGTAGGGTGTTCAAAACGACACACCCGATCATCCGATCATCCCTCAAGCACCGAAGAATGATCAAAACAAACAAACCCTCGGGTCGATTCACTACACACTCGGTGTATTCTCGATCTCACGATCCCACACGTGGTATTCCACGCTCTAGGGTCTAAGCTCGGACCTCCGTCCTGACCAAAAACTCTGCCCTAACAAAAGGTACCAGGCCGCTGCCACACGCAGCTGACTGCGCCTGCCCAAGGGGCCCAGGCCCTATAGTCTTCAAGTGGTCCAGGCACGGTTCGTCCCTGAGAACCATCCGGCAAACAGCCGATCCAGGGATGCACTAATGCAATCGTCGTGAGATCCATAAGGCATAGCAAAAATAGGCTACCCACAATCCGCAAACTAACCGCCTCAATCGTGGGCTAATTCTCATCGCAAACAGCGAACTAACGTGATGCCATACAACTCGGCAAATAGCCGATCAAAGGATAGGTGCAATGCACCGGCATCAAACAATGCACACTCGAATACCATAGAACGAACCAATACCTTTAGCCACCGTCTCGGCTGCCGTCGCCTCCTCGGTCTGAGCCGTATACACGCGCCTGCTCGGGGCCTGCTGTGACCCCTCAATCTGTCTCTAAACACGTGGCCTCCCGGCCTGGTAGCGAGCTAAAGGCGTCCCCTGGTAGGGACGGTAGAACTGGTACTGATGTTGAACGTGGCACTGGAACTAGACTCCTCAAGCAGTCCAACTGGTAGTGGCCCTCTTAGCCACACAAATAGCACCTGTCGTGGGTAACAACGTCCATCGCAGGTCCCGCAGCTCGAAGCCCAGATACGATCAGATCCCTCCATACTGTGCAGACGCCTGCATCCTCGCGACCGGCTCCGCTCACGGAATGTCTCGGCGGCCTCTAGCGTGCGTCTGACTCGCACCCTCAGCCGTGGGCGTCTAGCCCAAATCCTTTGTCTAAGCCTTCTTGACGTTCCTGCACATACGCCGCACCGCCCTCCACGATGGGCGCGCGGTTTACTACATCTCGGTAAGTCTGAAGATTGGAAGGTTGCGCCAACCGAAAGATCAGCGGCGAAGTCTTCGCCGTCTCGCACAACAACGGCACACCCTGTGGGAGCCGAGGGAACTCCCTCTCGCACTCGGCCACAGTCCGGTTCCCTTGGAGCATACCACACAGATCCTACTCCGACTTTCTCTTAACAATGTCAGGGAAGCAATGCTCCAACAGGAGTTCCTTGAACCTCCTTCAAGTAACCGCCACAATGTCAGCGTTGGTGTTATCCTGAATATCCAACCACCGGTGTAGACCTCATCATCCCAGGTGGTGAGCGGCGAGCCAAACTCTGCCTCTCTCCTCCACGAATGCGTCACGGGAATAGTTCCTCCATCTGCAACAACCACTTCCCTACTATCCAGTGGTCGTCCGTCTCTCCATCGAAGATCCTGGGATTACACCTCTTGAACTCGTTGGGGCGATCCATGAGCCACTCTCGCTCTGCTTCCTCAACCATCACGGGAAAAAATCGCTTGCTGCAGTAAGGGTCACTCCAGGTGTTTCATTCGCGTATCACGTCGGCGTGCCGCCTCGGCCTGCTGCGGGGCCGCCGTCACCTGCTGAGTTGCCAAATCAGTGAGAGCCGAAAACTGGCTCCTCACACACGGACCTCATTGGATCCGGGGTTAGCGGATGTCTCCGCTTCATCAAACGTTGCCGCGTCATCCGCTCCAACAAATTTAGAGCGGGTCGTCGACAAGACACCACAACATCATTAAAGCGCAAGTTAATAAAACCCATGCTATCGCAGCCCCGCTCACAATACCCAAATCTTGCGAAAGTAAAGAAGTGTGCTTCACTACTAACTCCCGATGTTACGTTGTCGGCCGCCAACGTAACCCTCCGCGAAGCTAGAAGTTATACACTTCGATTAAACTCCAACTTTTTAGAGTTATAAAAAAAATACCCAATCAAGTAGTTTCGCTCATAAGTCAAATAGATCTCGTCTCTCACGAGCCTATTCCCTATAGTCCAACTAGCCTAAGGTTTGCTAGGTCCACTAAGACTTTACCCTAGGCTCTGATACCAAATTAATCTGTCACGCCCGGGGCCAGCGGGGCCGCCCGATGGCGATATCCATGCCGCAATATGTCAACACATACAAGGCGTCTACCAAAAACAGCGGAATTAAACAACAAAAGGCTATCACTAATAATATCAGAGCCACATACAACTAAATCTACAACAAGTAGGAAGGATAGTAAACTGAACAAATAAAATGGAAGTATAAGGCTATACAACATCTATCACAAATATCCACAAAAACATGGTGGTCTCACTACATACAGGTACACTCTCAACCTCTCCAAAAGAATACAAAAGAGGTGAACCACCTATCGAAACGATCTCTCACAGAAAGTAGCTATCCCGAGGCAATCTCCTTGCCGCGGTCCCTAGCCTCCCCCGGTGCAGAAGGTGCTGGAAAGTAAACAGAAACAGGGAACGTGAGAACTATAATTTATAGTTTCCAGTGGGCAATTACTGACCTGAACCATTGCACCACTAGGCCCAAAAGAGAGTATAATTATGCGATAATTAAACAGCTGTAATAAAAGCATAAATGAAATGCTATAACACCATACCACATGTACACTGGATAAATGCATAAGTTATCCAAACTCGATATAGCAACATATAAGGAATATGTTCTACTGTAGCAAACAAGTACACTATGATGTAAATAAAAGCTATCATGTATACTACACAACCCAAGTAATGCCCTAAGCATGTCCATATAATCCAACTACTAAGTCCTATCTAGTAGTGATTGTCATTTATATTGAATGTTATAGTTCAAATCTTTTTCCAGGATCTACTCAAGGTAATCCAGTTTGTGCCACCTAAGTGTCGTGGTAGCCCCAACATCCCCCGTAAGGAATGAGTCTAACCAATTCGGCCCCATAGGTTTCTCAATACCGCACGCGCGACGAATCGCAAAGGCCAACTCCGGAGTGCCGGCTTGTAGGGAGCGACCCTCACAAGCATGTGCGAATGAGCACAAATGGCAAGCAAGCACAGTCAAGTCTCAAGTATCCAACCCTCATGTCTCTCACATGGCAAATGTCACTAGCAACCCCAAGGTCTAGTACAATACCTCACATGACACTAGAATTACTATGTAAAGTTCCAATTCGAGCCTAATGCCGCTTGATGACATAACTCACTAATTCACAAGTACATGCCAAGCCTAATGCCGCTTAATGACATTAGCTTTTCTCCTATGTCAAGCATAGTTCTATAACCAAGAGTATCATTCTCATGTCACTATCACTAAGTACAACATGTTCTCTAACAATAGAGGAATGCTATCACACATGCCCAAGTCTATCAGGCTGCTCTCTGCAACATAGAGGTCGAAAATGCATTACACATAAGGCATATGTTTTAAGCATTTTAAAATTCACAAATAATGTTCATAACATGAAAATGAATGATTTTCCAAATAACCATAAGCAAATAAGCACCAATAAGAATTTTTCATTGTGCTAGGTGAGTTCAAACCCACCGATGTTCCAAGCGATGATCCGAATTGCTAACTAAGTTTATATTCCTCCTCCTAACACCCTACAAGGTAAACCCTAGGTGTTACAACCTCTAAAGATCAGCCATGAGCTCAAACATTAAGCAACAAGGTTAAGGTAAGGAAATACTCACCTAAATGTGCAAAAATCCCATACGAAATCTCCAATGGAGGGTAGATCTCTTCCAAGGCAACCTAAACAAAGGTTCTAAACCCATCAATTAGGTTCTAAAAGCCTTAGATCAAAAATTCCCAAAATAAACCCTAATCTACAAAATCTAGGATTTCATCTCATAGAAACCATCCCAAGCAATTTTAGAGGGGAAAGAGAAGTAGATTACCTCTTAGAAGCTCCCTCTCAAGGGTCTAAGTCTTCTAGAAGTGATGGTCTCCTCCAAGTATGCTCCAAGCTCCAAGCTCCAAGCTCCAAGGGTGGAAGTGAGAGAGGGGATGATGCTCCAAAGCCACCAATAAGCTCTCTCCTCACTTCTCTCCCTTCTTCTCCTTCTTCCTCTCCTTCTCCTTCCCTTTCTTCTTCCCTTTCAAAGAGCAAAAGGGAATGAAATGAAGGGAAAAAGAGTAGGGACAGCCATATAGGCAGTGTGAGGTAACAAAATCCCCTCAAGCCCCTCCACTTTGCAAAATATGAAACAGCTCGGTCTGGGCAGTTTTCGGGGTCCCAGACCGATCTTGGTAGCAATGTCCGGTCTCTGTGACGCACTGGACTTTGCAAATTGCAATGTTCGAGTGTTAGATGTGAGATCTGAGCTTTTTCAGATTTTCTGGAGGGTCGTTGACTGTGTTCCGACCTATGGCACGAGTACCGAGGTTAGTGGATGATTTCCAAGCACTAAAGTCCAAAAAGCTGGATTTTAGGTTGCTCTCGGGTTGGAATTTCATGCTTTTGTACCGGTACAAAATTGTTGCTATACCGGTACAAAATGATGGCTATACCGGTACAAGCCAAGATTTATACCGGTATAGATGAGCGGCTGGGCAAACCCGAGGCTCGGGTTTGCTGCCTCGCAGGGTTTATACCGGTACAAAACGGGTTTGTACCGGTACAAACTGGCAGTTTCCAAAATCCGAAACTGTAGGGGCTTATTGGCATTTTGTTGCTTCTAATATAGCACCCCAGCCCTTAGGGCTCCTCTCTTGTGCTGAGAACAAGGGTGAGAAAGGTAAGGGAGTTTCTCTCTCTATCCCCTTTGCAATCTTTTGGATTTTGGGTGTTTTCTTGTGGATTGATCTCCCTCTCCTCTCTCTTTTGCTTGTTGGTGCATTTTCCACCATGAGGGAAGGTTGGAAGCTTGCTTTGGGAGCTAGTTGAAGGAAGATCTTCCACTTTGGTGACTCTAGAGCCTTGATTGGAGCTTCTAAGAGGTAAGCAACTTCTTCATTTCCTTTAGATTCGAGTTTGGTTGCTTCTCTATAGATGAAACCCTAGATTTTGGGAATTAGGGTTTTATTTGGGGCTTTTTGATTTGGGGCTTTTAGATTCCTTTTGAATGGTTTAGAACCTTTGTTTAGGTTGCCTTGGGAGGGATCTAGCTTCCTTTTGGAATTTCTAAGAGGATTGTTGCACATTTAGGTGAGTATTTCTTGACTTTAACCTAGATGTTTAAAGTTTGAACTCAAGACTTATCTCTTGAGGTTGTAACTCCTAGGATCTACCTTGTAGGGTACTAGGAGTAGGAATCGAAGCTTCGTTAGCGGTTCGGAGCGACGCTTGGAGCGACGGTGGGTTTGGCCTCACCTAGCACAATGAGAAATTCTCATTGGTGCTTATTTGCTTATGGTTAAATGGAAATTAGTTCATTTTCATGCTATTTGATTTATTTGTGAATTTTAGAATGCTTAAGATACATATGTTATATGTAATGCAATTTTACTCTATATAGTAGAGACGTATGCATGTGAGAGCTGAAGCCTTGTAGCATTCTATTTGAAAATTTGAAACTATGTGTTTAAGAGGAATTTGACATGTGTTTGAGAACATAGAACTATACATGACATAGGAGAAAAGCCCTTGTCATTAAGCGGCATTGGCTTGGCATCAAAAGTGTAGAATAGTGAGCTAATGTCATCAAGCGGCATTAGGCTCGTGAATGAACTTGACATAGAGAATCTAGTGTCATGAGAATATTTGAACTAGACCTTAGGGCTACTAGTTACTATTTCCATGTTAAGACATGAGGTTTGGACTTGAGACTTGACTTTACTTGTTGCCATTTGTGCTCTTTCGCACATGCTTGTGAGGGTCGCTCCCTACAAGCCGGCACTCGGAGTTAGCCTTGCGATTCGTTCGCGCGTGCGGTGTTGAGAAACCTACGGGACCGTTGGGACAGACTCATTCCTTGCGGGGGATGTTGGGGCTACCTCGGTACTTAGGTGGCACAGGTTGGATTACTGTGGATACATCCTAGTGAAAGAGAATTGAACTTGGACATTCGACAATACTAAACGACAATCACTACTAGATAGGGCTTAGTAGTTGGATTATGTGGACTTTGCTCGATTGTATAGTATACTTGATAATGTTTTAATTATATTTCAGTATACTTGTTGGTTAAAGTAAAACATAACATCCTATATGTTGGAACGAGAACTTATGACTATATATATTTGGAACATGATTATGGTAGCATTTCTTATGCTTTATTTACAAGTTCATTTATATCGCTTACTTACTCTCTTCTCTTTGGGCCTAGTGGTGCAATGGTTCGTGCCGATAATTGCCCACCGGAACTATAAATTATAGTTCTCACGCCCTCTGTTTCTGTTTACTTTCAGTGCCTTCTGCATCGGGGGAGGCTCGGGACCGTGGCAAGAGTATTGCCTCGGGTTAGCGACTGTTGGAGAGGACGCGTGCATAGGTGGTCTACCATTTCTCTTGTTTTATTTTGTGAGAGATGGAGAGTGTACCTTGTATAGAGACCACCACTTTTGTGTATTTTGAGGATGTTACTTTTAGACTTGTTTTATTTATACTTCAGTTGTACTTGATGTAGTTTCCTTATTTCTCTCTACCTGTTCTTTAGCGTGGGTTGTTGTGGCTCTGATATTCTAGTTATAGCCTTTTATTGTTTTAATTCATTGTTTTTAGTTAGACGCCTTGTATGTGTTGACATATGGCGGAGTCCAGGCACGCTTTGGGGGAGGTCCTGCCGACCCCGGGGCGTGACAGATTAATTTGGTATCAGAGCCTAGGGTGACGTCTTAGAGGACCTAGTAAACCTTACGCTGATTGAACTATAAGGATTAGACTCGTGAGAGACGTGATCTATTTGACTTATAAGCGAAAGTGTTTGATTGGGTTTTATGATAACTCTAAAAAAGTTGGAGTTTAATCGAAGTGTATAACTTCTAGCTTCGCGGAGGGTTACGTTGGCGGCCGACAACGTAACATCGGGAGTTAGTAGGAAGCACACTTCTTTACTTTCGCACAATTTGGGTTTCTGAGTGGGGATTGCGATAGCGTGGGTTTTATTAACTTGCGCTTTTATGATGTTGCAGGGTTGATGCCTATTACTCGCTCCCAATCCGTCGGGGCAGATAACATGGCACGCCTTGAGGAGGTCGAGACCTCGCCTACTTCGAGTCCGGCGAGGTCCGCGAGCCGAGGATCGGTGGCGGTCCTCACCGACCTTGTGGCTCGGCGAGACGGCGGCGGCCCGACGGCCGAGGCGGCGCGCCGACAGACGAGAGGATGAAGCGGCGGAGGACCTTCTTCGCAGCAGCGGGCCGCGGGGAGGCCGAGACAACCGTACCACCGGCCCGAGGTGGTAGCACCGAGGGCGCCGACTCCCGCGCCCGGATCTTTACATTCCGCACCGTCGGTGGCACGGCGAGAGGGTGGCGACGGCACCCCGGATCAGATACCTCCGGGAGGAGCGGTTTTCCCGACGATGGTTGAGGGGCTAGAGCGAGACCGACTGATGAGCCGCCTCAATGAGTTCAGGAGGTGCAGTCCACGTGTATTCGACGGCGAGAACGTGGATCATTGGATAGTCGAGAAGTGGCTTATGCATATGGAGAAGCTCTTTCGCGACACTTTTGTTGAGGAGAGGGACGAGTTTGGCTCGCCACTCACCATCCGGACGGCGAGGCCTATCGGTGGTGGCGGGACATCCAGAGAACCCGAGCACCGACTTGGCATCGATGACTTGGACGAGGTTCAAGGACCGCTACTCGAGCACTACTTCACAGCCGGTGTTCGGCGACGGATGGAGAGCAGACTTGCGCGGCTGCGTCGAGAGCGGACGATGGCGAGTACGAGCGGGAGTTTACCAGGCTTTTACACTGCGTACCTTTTGTTGTGCGGGACGACGAGGACAAGGCCAGGATCTTCGAGAGTGGGCTGAGGCCTTCTATCTATAGGCTTGTGCAGTCCGCTAACCTGCGCACATACCGTGAGGTGGTAAATCGCGCTCTCATTGTGGAGCGGGGTGCGATAGTGATGAAGGAGCGACAGGAAGGCTTGGATCGGGGTAAGGGCAAGAGGCCCGCCGGCGAGGGTGCGAGTCAGACGCACTCGAGGAAACCGCCAAAGTACCCCAGGAGCCAGTCACGAGGACGAGGTACCCCACAGCAGCGCCGAGGACCAGATCGACGACAGGCACCGCGCTGTGTGCTTTGCAGCGGCCCCACCACCCCGACGGTGCCGCAGGGGTCGGGGCGGTGCTACTCTTGTGGCCGGGAGGGCCACTTCCGATCAGTTGCCGAGGGGATCCGCACCGACACCGTCGTCGGCTTCGACCACTTCACTGTGTTCCGGCCGGGGACACCTACGGCATCCTGCCAGGCTGGGAGATCTTCGGCGCAGAGGCCGAGCGAGGGGTCACGGCAGGGCCCGAGTGGGCGTTTGTATGCCGCCCAGACTGAGGCAGCGGCAGCAGCTGAGGATGTCGTTGCAGGTATCATTTTGATTTCTAGCATTCGAGTTCGTGCTTTATTTGATACCGGTGCATCTTGCTCTTTTATTGATCGGCTGTTTGCCGAGTTGCATGACATCCCTAGGACACCTTTGTCATTTTCGGGACGAGTTGTTATACCTGGTCATTCTATAGATGTCCGAGAGTGTTGTAGTGGTTGCCCAGTTCAGATTGGGGATTGGATCATGCCCGTGGACCTATTTGTGGTGCACAAACTCGGGGAGTTTGATATAGTTTTGGGCATGGATTGGTTGACCCGATACTTTGCTACGATCGATTGTGTGAGTCGTACTGTGACTTTTAGAGAGCCTGGTCATGAGGAGGTGGTGTTTCAGGGTTGCCAGAGTTCGCTGTTTACGATGACTATTAGCTCCTCTCGAGCTAGGCAGTTGATTAGTAGTGGGTGCATAGCCTATTTGGCTAGTATTGCACTCCGAGATGTTGAGGACTCCCCTAGGATTGAGGATATTCCTGTGGTGAGGGAGTTCCAGGATGTGTTTCCAGCTGAGCTACCAGGAATGCCGCCTGATAGGGAGATTGAGTTTGTAGTAGATCTCGTTCCTGGGACTACTCCAATCTCAAAGGCGCCCTATAGGATGGCACCAGCAGAGCTGAAAGAGCTGAAGGCACAGTTGCAGGATCTTTTGGATAGAGGTTATGTGAGACCGAGCGTGTCACCTTGGGGAGCGCCAGTTCTTTTTGTGAAGAAGAAAGACGGATCACTTCGCTTATGTATGGATTATCGTGAACTCAATAAAGTCACGATTAAGAATAAGTATCCGTTGCTGAGGATCGATGATCTGTTTGATCAGCTTCAGGGATCAAGCGTGTACTCCAAGATCGACTTGCTGGATATCACCTTGAAGATCAAGCCCGAGGATGTATCGAAGACGGCTTTCAGACGCGGTATGGACACTATGAGTTCACCGTGATGCCGTTTGGGCTTACTAATGCCCGGCGGCTTTTATGGATTTGATGAACCGTGTCTTCGTGCCATATCGGATAGATTTGTCGTAGTGTTTATCGACGACATTTTGGTTTATTCCCGAAGTGATGCGGATCACGAGGAACACTTGAGACTTGTACTTCAAGTGCTTCGGGAAAAGAGACTCTATGCCAAGTTGAAGAAATGCGAGTTCTGGCTTAGAGAGGTGGCGTTTTTGGGCCATGTGATTTCAGGATCAGGTATAGCCGTGGATCCCAAGAAGATTGAAGCCGTCAAGGATTGGCCTAGACCGACGAGTGTCACAGAGATACGGAGTTTTATTGGTTTGGCCGGCTACTACAGGAGGTTTGTTGAGGGATTTGCTAAGTTATCTACTCCCCTCACGAGGCTCACGCATAAGGGCACTAAGTTCATTTGGAATGATGCGTGCGAGAAAAGCTTTCAAGAGTTGAAGCTGCGATTGACTACCGCACCAATCCTAACCTTGCCAGTTGCTGGAGCAGGGTATGTGATTTATAGTGATGCTTCCTTTAATGGATTGGGTTGCGTGTTGATGCAGGATGGAAAGGTGATCGCGTATGCTTCACGCCAGCTGAAGGAATATGAAAGGAATTATCCTACTCATGACTTGGAGTTGGCGGCTGTAGTCTTTGCTTTGAAGCTATGGCGCCACTATCTTTATGGCGAGCGGTGTGAAGTATACACGGATCACAAGAGCTTAAAGTATCTGTTCACTCAGAAGGAATTGAACTTGAGGCAGCGCAGATGGTTGGAGCTCCTCAAGGATTATGATTTGACGATACTTTACCACCCAGGCAAGGCTAATGTGGTGGCAGATGCGCTAAGTAGGAAATCGACGGAAAACTTAGCGATGATGATAGTTACTCAACCGCCGTTGATCGAGCAGATGAAGCGGTTGGAGTTGGAGGTGGTGACTCCTGACACACCTATGAGGTTGATGACTTTGGTGGTGCAACCCACTTTATTTGAAAGGATAAAGGAAAAGCAGGTTCTTGATGTGGAGTTGCAAAAGGTTCGAGCGAAAACGGTTGATGGTTGCACCGATGATTTTAGTGTTGACGGTGGTGACTTGATGAGATTCCGTGGGCGGATTTGTGTACCGGCGGAACCGACACTTAAAGAGGAGATTCTCCTAGAGGCACACCGTGCACCGTATGCTATACATCCGGGAGGCACCAAGATGTATAAGGATTTGAAGTTACACTATTGGTGGCCCGGGATGAAAAAGGACGTTGGCGAGTTGGTAGCTCGATGTTTAACTTGCCAACAAGTGAAGGCTGAGCATAGAGTCCCTGCGGGGAAATTGCAGAGCTTACCGATTCCAGTGTGGAAGTGGGAGAAGATCACCATGGACTTTGTGATGGGACTGCCCCGCTCTCAGGCCGGGCATGATGCTATATGGGTGATCGTGGATAGGTTGACAAAATCGGCACATTTCATACCTATCCATACTACTTGGACTGGAGAGAAACTCGCACAGGTTTACTTGGATGAGATTGTGCGACTTCACGGAGTACCTACCTCGATTGTATCGGACAGGGACACACGTTTTGTGTCACACTTTTGGAGGAATCTGCAGGACGCCTTGGGTACTGTTGTACTTCAAAGATCGCTTTCCACCCTCAGAGTGACGGGCAGTCAGAGCGTACTATACAGACACTCGAGGATATGCTTCGAGCCTGCGTTATCGATTTCCAGGGAGGATGGTCGCGACATCTGGGTGAGTTTGCTTATAACAATAGTTATCAAGCAAGCATCAAGATGGCGCCATTTGAGGCACTCTATGGACGGAAGTGTAGATCGCCACTTCACTGGAGTGAAGTTGGTGAGAGTTTGGCTTTAGGCCCAGATGTGCTCCAGGAAGCAGAGGACAAGGTTCGCATTGCTAGGGAGCGGTTGATGACAGCCCAGAGTAGGCAGAAGAGCTATGCTGATAGACGTCGACGAGACTTGGAGTTTGGAGACCATGTCTTTTTGAAAGTCTCGCCGACCCGAGGAGTCAGGAGATATGGGATCCGGGGTAAGTTGAGCCCCCGTTTCATTGGACCGTATGAGATTCTTGAGCGTGTGGGCCCGGTAGCCTATAGACTTGCTCTACCGCCGAACCTATCGGGTGTACACAATGTCTTCCATGTATCGGTCCTCCGAAAGTATATACATGATCCAGCTCATGTTTTGGATGCTACACCATTGGAGCTGAGGGACGATTTGAGCTTCGAGGAGCGACCCGTGAAGAGTTTAGCTCGCGAGGTGAAGAAGTTGAGGAACCGGGAGCTTCCTGATGTGAAGATCCTGTGGAGCAACCACGAGGAGCGGGAGGCCACGTGGGAGCGAGAGAGTGCGCTTCGAGAGCGCTATCCCCATCTCTTTCAGATGGAGTCATGAGGTATAACTTTAATTTTGAGTTTCGCGGACGAAACCTCCTTTTTAGGAGGGGTGAATGTGACGCACTGGACTTTGCAAATTGCAATGTTCGAGTGTTAGATGTGAGATCTGAGCTTTTCCAGTTTTACGGAGGGTCGTTGACGTGTTCCGACCTATGGCACGAGTACCGAGGTTAGTGGATGATTTCCAAGCACTAAAGTCCAAAAAGTGGATTTTAGGTTGCTCTCGGGTTGGAATTTCATGCTTTTGTACCGGTACACTGTCGTTGCTATACCGGTACAAAATGATGGCTATCTGGGGTACAAGCCAAGATTTATAGGTATAGATGAGCGGTGAGCAAACCCGAGGCTCGGGTTTCTTTGCCTCGCAGGTTTATCTCGTACAAAACGGGTTTGTACCGGTACAAGCAACGATTTCAAAATCCGAAACTGTAGGGGCTTATTGGCATTTTGTTGCTTCTAATATAGCACACCAGCCCTTAGGGCTCCTCTCTTGTGCTGAGAACAAGGGAGAGAAAGGTAAGGGAGTTTCTCTCTCTATCCCCTTTGCAATCTTTTGGATTTTGGGTGTTTTCTTGTGGATTGATCTCCTCTCTCTCTTTTGCTTGTTGGTGCATTTTCCACCATGAGGGAAGGTTGGAAGCTTGGTTTGGGAGCTAGTTGAAGGAAGATCTTCCACTTTGGTGACTCTAGAGCCTTGATTGGAGCTTCTAAGAGGTAAGCAACTTCTCCATTTCCTTTAGATTCGAGTTTGGTTGCTTCTCTATAGATGAACCCTAGATTTTGGGAATTAGGGTTTTATTTGGGGCTTTTTGATTTGGGGCTTTTAGATTCCTTTTGAATGGTTTAGAACCTTTGTTTAGGTTGCCTTGGGAGGGATCTAGCTTCCTTTTGGAATTTCTAAGAGGATTGTTGCACATTTAGGTGAGTATTTCTTGACTTTAACCTAGATGTTTAAAGTTTGAACTCAAGACTTATCTCTTGAGGTTGTAACTCCTAGGATCTACCTTGTAGGGTACTAGGAGTAGGAATCGAAGCTTCGTTAGCGGTTCGGAGCGACGCTTGGAGCGACGGTGGGTTTGGCCTCACCTAGCACAATGAGAAATTCTCATTGGTGCTTATTTGCTTATGGTTAAATGGAAATTAGTTCATTTTCATGCTATTTGATTTATTTGTGAATTTTAGAATGCTTAAGATACATATGTTATATGTAATGCAATTTTACTCTATATAGTAGAGACGTATGCATGTGAGAGCTGAAGCCTTGTAGCATTCTATTTGAAAATTTGAAACTATGTGTTTAAGAGGAATTTGACATGTGTTTGAGAACATAGAACTATACATGACATAGGAGAAAAGCCCTTGTCATTAAGCGGCATTGGCTTGGCATCAAAAGTGTAGAATAGTGAGCTAATGTCATCAAGCGGCATTAGGCTCGTGAATGAACTTGACATAGAGAATCTAGTGTCATGAGAATATTTGAACTAGACCTTAGGGCTACTAGTTACTATTTCCATGTTAAGACATGAGGTTTGGACTTGAGACTTGACTTTACTTGTTGCCATTTGTGCTCTTTCGCACATGCTTGTGAGGGTCGCTCCCTACAAGCCGGCACTCCGGAGTTAGCCTTGCGATTCGTTCGCGCGTGCGGTGTTGAGAAACCTACGGGACCGTTGGGACAGACTCATTCCTTGCGGGGGATGTTGGGGCTACCACGGTACTTAGGTGGCACAGGTTGGATTACTGTGGATACATCCTAGTGAAAGAGAATTGAACTTGGACATTCGACAATACTAAACGACAATCACTACTAGATAGGGCTTAGTAGTTGGATTATGTGGACTTTGCTCGATTGTATAGTATACTTGATAATGCTTTAATTATATTTCAGTATACTTGTTGGTTAAAGTAAAACATAACATCCTATATGTTGGAACGAGAACTTATGACTATATATATTTGGAACATGATTATGGTAGCATTTCTTATGCTTTATTTACAAGTTCATTTATATCGCTTACTTACTCTCTTCTCTTTGGGCCTAGTGGTGCAATGGTTCAGGTCAGTAATTGCCCACTGGGAACTATAAATTATAGTTCTCACGCCCTCTGTTTCTGTTTACTTTCAGTGCCTTCTGCATCGGGGGAGGCTCGGGACCGTGGCAAGAGTATTGCCTCGGGTTAGCGACTGTTGGAGAGGACGCGTGCATAGGTGGTCTACCATTTCTCTTGTTTTATTTTGTGAGAGATGGAGAGTGTACCTTGTATAGAGACCACCACTTTTGTGTATTTTGAGGATGTTACTTTTAGACTTGTTTTATTTATACTTCAGTTGTACTTGATGTAGTTTCCTTATTTCTCTCTACCTGTTCTTTAGCGTTGGTTGTTGTGGCTCTGATATTCTAGTTATAGCCTTTTATTGTTTTAATTCCGCTGTTTTTAGTTAGACGCCTTGTATGTGTTGACATATGGCGGGTCTGGGCACGCTTTGGGGGAGGTCCTGCCGACCCCGGGGCGTGACAGTCTCGAAGGGTCCCCTCACCAAGATTTCGCACATGAAGACCGGACATTCCCTCCAATGTCCGGTCTTGGGCAGTTCCTCCGCAAGACTTCGCCCACGGGATCCGGACATTGCTATCAATGTCCGGATGCCACGCTCTCGGCCGCGGTCACCCTCTGGGATGTCCGGACATCCATGGTGATGTCCGGTCCCTGAGGCCAACACTCACAGGACTTAGCAAAAACTTTATATTTTCGACTCCAAAGGTCGGGCCATCGCCTACGACCCTCCACAACCAGTGGAAAAGCTCTAAAATCACCTCGAACACTCGAACCTTGCATTTTGCGAAAGTTCAGTGCGTCATAATGGTTCATGATTCATGGTTCATGATTCATGCGGTTAGGTCTATGGAATTTGGTTCATGGACTTGGTTCATAGTTCATGAACTTGGTTCATGGTTCATGATTCATGAGGTTAGGTATATGGGATTTGGTTCATGAACTTGGATATGGTTTATGAACTTGGTTCATCGTTCATGAACTTGGTTCATGGTTCATGATTCATGAGGTTAGGTATATGGGATTTGGTTCATGAACTTGAATATGGTTCATGGACTTGAATATAGTGTATGAGGTATGAATCTTGGTTTATGGAGTTGATTCATTGTTAGGTATATGGGATTTGGTTCATGAATTTGGATATGGCTCATGGACTTGGTTCGGTTCATGAGGTTGGATATATAGGATTTGGTTCATGAACTTGGATATGGTTCATGGACTTGGTTCATAGTTCATGAACTTAGTTCATGGTTCATGATTCATGAGGTTAGGTATATGGGATTTTGGTTTATGAACTTGAATATGGCTCATGAACTTGGTTCATAGTTCATGAACTTGGTTCATGGTTCATGATTCATGAGGTTAGGTATATGGAATTTGGTTCATGAATTTGGATATGATTCATGGACTTGGTTCATAGTTCATGAATTTGGTTCATAGTTCATGAGATTGGTTCATGAACTTAGGCATGGTTCATGGTGTTTAGTTCACGAACTTGGTTCATGATTTATGGGTTTGGTTCATGAACTTAGGCATGGTTCGTGGTGTTTGGTTCACGAACTTGGTTCATGGTTTATGAATTTGGGTTTATGAACATAGGCATGATTCGTGGTGTTTGGTTCACGAACTTAGTTCATGGTTTATGAATTTGGATTTCGATTTGGTCCATGATTCAAGAAATTTGGGTTCATGAGTCTAAGTCGAAAGTTGAGATTGGGTTGTATTTGTGGGGCTTGATCGGATTTGGATTGGGTTGTAAGCTTTGATGCTCTTTAATGGTAGAACTCTAAGGTTTTGATCTTAAGCTCTAGAAATGGATTTAGTAGAACCCATTGATGCTAGACAAGTGATTATTGCATGATTCATGAATCAATTTGGAGGTTAATTGCAATAGTGAAAATCTAGGGTTAGAAATGCAATTTTTGCTATTAGGTGGGTTTGATCTAAATTGAACCTGTGTAAACCTAATTGCTAGGTAACCGAATGCGTTGGCGAGGTCGGTTCGGCGATTTGTCGAACCGTTGTGAAGATATTGAAGGAATGGACGGTAGAGCTTCGTTTCCGCCTGGAGAGTCAAGGCGACGTCGTAAAATCGTGAAAATGGAATCGGGGGCTCGTGGCAACAAACCGAAGACCTATAATTTTCGGGACTGCGAAGCGGAGCACGGTTGAGGCGCAATTGCAGTGTCGGGCCGTACCGGATACGGATGCCGCGGGAGGCCGATTGCAAGTGCCGACGAGCAATCGGAACGCGATAACAGGTGGGTTGTGTTTACCGAAGCGACTAGGTCGCCCGTATGTCGAAGTAAATTATGAAGTTCTATTTGATGCATATGTATGTGTAGGTTGGCATTATGCTAAATAAAAATATATGCATATAAAGATGTTGATGTATATATGCTTAGTGAAATATATATGCTAGATCTATGTATAGAAAGTGCATGTTAGAAACTTCATGTAAAATGCTAAGTAGATGTAGATGATGAGCCTAGTGAATAAATGCTTCATAATTTCATGAAGGTATGCTTAGCATGGTGGATACACGATGAGCATGATAATAGCATGATTGAATGTTTAGCATTGTAGAGATAAATGCTAGTTCTAAATGCATGACGAATATGATATGGAAATGATAAACATAAGAATGCAAAGTAAAGCCTATGAGTTGTGGACAATCTATATATATATTAAATCGAGTGGCAATGGAACCTAGTGTCTTGAACATAGATTGAACAAGTGTGGTGTGACATAGAGTCGTGAACCTAGCAACAAAGGTGACATTGTCAATAGAGACATTGATTGGTATAGAGGACATTGTTGTTAAACATAATTTAACCAAAAGAGACATTGAAACAGGTATGAATTAGAAAGTGGCAAGATTAAATCGGTAGAAACCTATTATGACAATGGCATTATGGTAAGGATGATATGGATGATATGGTAGTAACCTATCTATGGTAAAAGCACTATGGCAAGTGGCTATGAATCCTCAAGTTGAGGATTGGATCTACACTCTTGACAAGTCTTGGCTTGAGGGAGGTCGCTCCCCCTCGAGCGGTGAGTTTCGAAACAGTCACCTAGGGGATCGTGGCCCCGATGGACGGTCCCTCAGGTATGTAGGCTGGGTTTAGAGCCTCCCCGTTCAGAGAGGGATTTTGGGTCTTGAGTTTGTTAGGGTTAACTATGTTAACCGGTAAGATTGGGTCAAAGCCAAGTAGAAGTTACTTTTCAAAGAATAAATGCACAACAATATGATTGACTTGGGACCGAGTCGGGTGGTTAGCTTGGCTAGGGTAGAGGAAAACCTTAGGAGCAAATAACCAATGGTGTAAAGTGACGATATGTATAATTTATGGAAAAACTATGGATAGCATGATAGAAAATAAAATCATTTATTCTACTTGTACAATTGCATGGTTTCATATTGCATATCGCGAGGCCTGACATGTAGTTCAAAATCGGGTAAAATATAAATATCTGTATTATGTTATTGGACTAACTTGTTGCAGGGCCTCCTTGGACCTATTGGTCGAGCTGTTCTCTTGGGTGACCGTACCTACTGAGAACTGTGGACAATAGTTCTCACCCCCGTGTTGTTTTTGGGGGTACAGGTACACACGTGAGTGGCGCGGCAGCAGCAGCGCGAGGCGGGGGCGTAGCTCCATAGATAGCGCCCTACCACAGAGACCAGAGATAGCGGTACCCTGAGTCGGCTTTGCTTAGGGATGTAAGGAATGAAAAGATTCAAGTTGTAATAATTATGTTAAAGATGGGTTGTATTTGGAAGTTAAAAATGTAATTTCTAAAATGAATGTAATAAGTGAGTTGAATGCATGTAATAACTTAGTTGTATTTATGTTTGATACTTCCTTATGCAATCCTTGTTTGAATACATTCTGGTTGGAACCTCGTGTATTGCTTTGTATGGATTGCGACGCCTTGGACGTACAGGGGAGACTCTGTCCGCGGTACAGGGAAAACCCTGTCCGTTCGGCGGTCTGTTGGCGTGCCCGAACCCTACCAAATAGGCGGGCTCGGGGCGTGACAGAAAGTCATTGGCTCCCCTCCACTCTCCCATCGAAGTCATCTAGACGGTATGGATGACCACGGTAGCAGGACCAAAAAAGAAAAAAAGAGAGGGGGAAAGATTATTGCTATTTTTTTTTGTTCTTCATTCTTCTTCTTCTTCTTCTTCTTCTTTTTTACCTATTGATCAAATGACGGATTAGATGAAGCAGCACGAGGATATCTCCTCCTTTCCGCAGCAGCTCGGCGATCCTCCTCCTTTCCGCGGCTCGACAATTTCTCCTCCTTTCCGCGGCTCGGCAATATCTATTCCCTTCCACGGCTCGGCAATTTCTCTTCCTTTGAAATTTTTGTACATCAGAACGTGTGTAGCAATCTATCTTCTTTTTTTTTTTTCCTATCGTATCGTGTGTCCTCTGGTGTTTGATTTGGATTCTCTTATTTATAATGGGAGGGTGGTTAGAGATATTTTGAAATTCGAAATTCAAATTTTGAATAGGTTGTTGTGGTTGGTTGAATGATTTTTGGGATTTGGTTAGGGATTCAAAATTCAAAAATCGAATTTTGAATGGGTTATGTAGGATATTTTAAGAGTTGGTTGGGAATTCGAAATTGAAATTTGGATGGATGGTTGGAGGATTTTTTTTAGGAATTGGTTAGGATTCAAAATTCGAAATTGGTTATTAAGGAATATTTTGGGAATTGGTTGGATGGTTGGATGATTTTTGGGAATTGGTTAGAGATTCGAAATTCGAATTTTGAATCGATTGTTGAAGGATAAATTCGAAATTGAATTTTGAATGAATTGATGGATGGTTGGAAGATTTTTTGGGAATTGGTTAGGGATTCGAAATTCGGAATTCGAATTTTGAATTGGTTATTGGGGAATATTTTGGAATTGGTGGAAAATTCGAAATTCGAAATCGAATTTTGAATTTTGAATAGGTTTTGATTTGAAATCGAATTTCGAACATATATTTTATGGAATGCTGATGTAGGCCGTCGCTGATGAGGCCCGCTTTACTTTATTGGGTCCAAATAATAATATTTAATAGACTGGAATTAGGCCCGTATTCTTTATTTGTATTGGCTTTCGTGAGACCCACCAACTCACATTTATGAATTGGCCTATTATATATTTAAATATTGGCCTAGTGAGACCTATTAAGATTGTATAGGCTCAAATCTAATCGTTTTCGATTATGATTAGGATTTTTTTTTTTCACTTCAAACAGTAATGTTCGATTTACTTGGAAATGAGATTCTTCTCAAAGTACTAATCCCATTCCTCTGGGGGGGGTAGGTATCTTTATATTAATTAATTGGGATATTCATAACATATTTAATCCAGCCTAGGGTATTCATAATATGTTTAATCCAGCCCACTCTTTTTCGTTCTCCCTACCTACCAGCTAGTTGGTAATATTTTTTTTTCTCTATAACCTCATATCTCTCTCCAACGTAATCTTTCTGTCTGCCACCACGAATGACGTACCTCGCACGGTGAAATTTATCTTGAATTTTCCGTGGGGTAGTATTCATGATTCAGATTAAGTATATGTATATATGATTATCAGGTATTGTGGATCCATGGCTTCCAATAAACGCAAGCGTCTATTGTTAATTACCTCTATAAACTGTTAGGGTACCTTCGATTAAGAGACCTTCAAAATGCTAGAATTGAAATAAATTGAAATTGAACAAAGAATTTTATTATTTATCGTTCAATTACATGGCTTTAACCAAGGGCATACCCTCAGTGTACACGAATGAAGCAGAAAAGAAATGTTTAATTCTAAGTGCATCTTAGTTATATGTTCCAAGATGCTCAAAGTGTATAATCAAATTAGTTTTGTTGGACTCTATATATTTTGGAGCTCAACATGGTTCACTTAAGATGACAGATTGATTAAATTCCCTATATATACTTTGGGATTTAATCAGATTTAATTAAACTCTAATTATATGTATTTAGAGTTTAATTTGGTTAATTGAACTTTAAATGTATGTGATAAAGTCCAATAAAATTTGATTTGGTATTTAGGCTTTTATCCTAATGTATGTGTTAGGATTAGCCCAAATATCTTGAATTAGACTCTGATTTTATATTTTAGAGTCTGATATAATTAGGCCCTAAGTTTATGTGTTAGAGCTTAATTGCTTTTGATTCATCTTAAGGTGAAATATTAACTAAATCCTAATTATATGTATTAGGATTAGTCAAATTTGATTTAAATTAAACTCCAAGTATATGTACCGGAATCTAGCTTATTTGAACTCCGAGTAAATGTATTAGAGTCCAACAAATTTAATTTGATTAAATGGTTTGATCAATTCTAAACACATAATTAGAATTTGATCGAATATGGTTCTGATTTGGCTCTAGTTTTATATGCTAGAGGATCAGATGATTTGGATTTGGTTTTGGGTTTAGTTTAATGACGTTTCGGTCGAATTTGAGTTTAGGTTTAGTTTAACGACATTACGGTCGAAATTGGGTTTAGTTTAACGACATTTCAGTCGGGGTTTTAGACTTAGGATTAGTTTAACGACGTTTCGGTCAAAGTTAGGTTTGGTACATAAGGTTTATGATATTGGGTATGTGAGATTTGGTTCAATGATATTGGGTATGTGAGATTTGGTTCATGAACTTGATTTGGTTCATGAATTTAGGTTCATAGGTTTATGGTTCATGAACTTAGGTTCATATTTCATGAACTTGGTGTACGGGTTTATGGTTTATGGTTTATGGTTTTGGTTTATAGTTTGTGGACTCGGTGTATGGGTTGGTCCATGGTTTTGGTTCATAGTTCGTGAACTCGGTGTATGGGTTGGTCCATGGTTTTGGTTCATAGTTTGTGGACTCGGTGTATAGGTTTACGGTTCATGGTTCATGGACCTGGTGTACGGATTTATGGTTCATGGGTCATGGACCGGGTGTACAGGTTTATGGTTCATGGTTCATGGACCTATTGTACAGATTTATGGTTCATGGTTCATGGACCGGGTGTACAGGTTTATGGTTCATGGTTCATGGACCTGGTGTACAGATTTATGATGTATAGGTTTATTTTAATGGGTTTAATTTCGAAATGGGCTTTGGTATTGGGCCTCTATTTTGGATTGGGCTTAATGGATGGGCCATTTGAAATGGGCTTTGGGCGTGGGTTTCTTTAGGTAAATGGATTTTGGGTATGTGGGTTTTGGATATATGTTAATGGGTTTTGGATACATGTTAATGGATTTCGGGTTAAATGGTCATATGGGCTTAATGGGTTTATTGGTTTAGATAGATAGGTGTGACGCACTGAACTTTTGCAAATAGCAAGGTTCGAGTGTTATATGTGAGATTTGAGCTTTTCCAGATTTTCTGGAGGGTCGTCGACTGTGTTCCGACCTATGGCACGAGTACCGAGGTTGGTGGATGAATTCCAAGCACTAAAGTCCAAAAAGTTGGATTTTAGGGCTCTCGGGTTGAGCTTGAGCCACTTGTCGGTACAAAATTGTTGCTATCTGGTACAAAATGATGGCTATCTGGGTACAAGCGAGATTTATCTTAGGTATAGATGAGCGGGTGGGCCAACCCGAGAGCTCGGGTTGGCGGTTTCGCGAGGTTTATCTAGGTACAAAGCTGGATTTGTCAGTACGTGCGCTTTTGAAAGTCCGAAACTGCAGGGGCTAGTTAGCATTTTGTTGCTTCTATATGTTTCACCCCAGCCCCCTAGGGCTTCCTTTGAGCTCTTCACATCAGGGATTAGAGGTAGGAGTTTCTCACACTACCTCTCTTGGATTTCTTGGTGGATTTTGGGAGATTGATCTCTCTACCTCTCTCCTTTTGCCTCCTAGTGCCCTTGTCACCGTAGTAGAGGCTTGGAGCTTGGACTTGGGAGCTAGTTGAGGGAAGATCTTCAACTTTGGAGGGATTTGAGCCTTGTTTAGAGCTTCTAAGAGGTAAGCAACTCCTTCTTATCCTCTAGTTTAGGCTTTGATTGCCTTCTATGAGTTGAAACCCTAGTTTTTGTAGATTATGGTTTATTTTGGGGATTTGCAACCTAGGGCTTTTAGAGTCCAATTAATTGGTTTAGAATCTTTGTTTAGGTTGCCTTGGAAGAGATCTCACCTCCATTTGAGGATTGGAGAAGAATTTTTACTCTAAGGTGAATTTCTCCTTACTCTCTACATAGAAGCTTAAAGTTTGAACTCAAGACTTATCTCTTGAGGTTGTAACTCCTAGGATCTCCTTTGTAGGGTACTAGGAGTAGGAATCGAAGCTTCGTTAGCGGTTCAGATCGACGCTTGGAGCGACGGTGGGTTTGGCCTCACCTAGCACAATGAGAAATTCTCATTGGTGCTTATTTGCTTATGGTTAAATGGAAATTAGTTCATTTTCATGCTATTTGATTTATTTGTGAATTTTAGAATGCTTAAGATACATATGTTATGTGTAATGCAATTTTACTCTATATAGTAGAGACGTATGCATGTGAGAGCTGAAGCCTTGTAGCATTCTATTTGGAAACTTGAAACTATGTGTTTAAGAGGAATTTTACATGTGTTTGAGAACATAGAACTATACATGATATAGGAGAAAAGCCCTTGTCATTAAGCGGCATTGGCTTGGCATCAAAAGTGTAGAATAGTGAGCTAATGTCATCAAGCGGCATTAGGCTCGTGAATGAACATGACATAGAAATTCTAGAGTCATGAGAATTGTTGTACTAGACCTTAGGGTTGCTAGTGACATTTGCCATGTGTGGGACTTGGGACTTGGACTTGGACTTGCTTGCTGCCATTTGTGCTCTTCGCACATGCTTGTGAGGGTCGCTCCCTACAAGCCGGCACTCCGGAGTTAGCCTTTGTGATGTATTCGCGCGTGCGGTATTGAGAAACCTATGGGGCCGAATTGGTTAGACTCATTCCTACGGGGATGTTGGGGCTACCACGACACATAGCGGGCGCAAGCGGGATCACAACTGTGTAGATCCCAAATTGAGATGGAACATCGTCATTCTATTATATTGGATAATCACTACTTAACATAGATTAGTAGTTGGATACTTGGGTATATATATTGTGACTTAGTATTGGACATAAGTAGTATACTTGTGAATTTAATTGGAAGTACTCGTTTAAAGTTAGCTATCGGGTAGAATAAAGCATGTAATTTATTTACCTTGGGTTATTCATTCAGCTTTACAGTTATGCCTTTATTTCAGTTATTTACTTCAGTACTTGTATATTACTCTTTTTGGGCCTAGTGGAGCAATTTTGTGCAGGTCAGTAATTGCCCACTGGGAACTATATGTTTATAGTTCTCACGCCCTTTGTTTCTGACTCGTTTCAGTGCCTTCTGCATCGGGGGAGGCTCGGGACCGCGGCAAAGAAGTGCCTCGGGATAGCGGCTTGTGAGAGGGTGTTGGATAGGTGGCTTCCTCTTTCTCTTATTTTATTTTGGAGAGAATGAGTGTTTTACCTTGTATAGAGACCACCACTTTTGTTTATTTTGGGAGGTTATGTTGTTAGCTGTGTACTACTCTCTTTTTCTATGTTAGTGATTTAGACACTTTACTTTCTTTTACTTGTGGTCTGGTTCTTGTTTAGTTGTGGCTCTGATATTCGTAGTTGTAGCCTTATATTGTTTTAATTCCGCTGGTTTTAGTTAGACGCCTTGTATGTGTTGACATATGGCGGGTCTGGGCACGCTTTGGGGAAGGTCCTACCGACCCCGGGGCGTGACAGATTAATTTGGTATCAGAGCCTAGGGTGACGTCTTAGAGGACCTAGCAAACCTTAGGCTGGTTGGACTATAAGAATTAGACTCGTGAGAGACGTGATCTATTGGACTTATGAGCGAAAGTGTTTGATTGGGCTTTATGATAACTCTAAAAAGTTAGAGTTGGATCGGAGTGAGTAACTCCTAGCTTCGCAGAGGGTTACGTTGGCGGCCGACAACGTAACATCGGGAGTTAGTAGTGAAGCACTTCCTTACTTTCGCATAATTTGGGTTCTTGAGTGGGGTTTCGATAGCATGGGTTTTTCTAACTTGTGCTTTTATGTGCTGCAGTTTTGATGCCTATCACTCGCTCCCAGTCGGTCGGGGCGGAGGACATGGCGCGTCTGGAGGAGGTCGAGACCTCCGCTACTTCCGGATCCAGTGAGGTCCGCGAGTTGAGGGACCGGGTGGCGACCCTCACTGATCTTGTGGCACAGCAGGCGGCGGCGGCGCCCGGCGGCGAGCGGCGGCGGCCAAACGAGCGAGGCGCGCGCGCGGGACGAGCGGATGAAGCGCTTGGAGGACCTTCTTTTGCAGCAGGCGGCTGCCAGGGAGGCCCAGGCCCCAGTACCACCTACCCCAATTGAGGTGGTAGCACCGAGGGCGCCGACCCCAGCGCCCGGATCTTCACTTTCGGCGCCATCTGTGGCACGACAGGAGAGGGTGGCGACGGCACCGCCCGATTACCTTTGGGAGGAGCGGTGTTCCCGACTTTGGTTGCGGGGCCGGAGCGTGAGCGGCGATGTTGCGCCTCAACGAGTTCAGGAGGTGCAACCCGAGGATCTTCGACGGCGAGAATGTGGACCATTGGGCCGTGGAGAAGTGGCTTATGCATATGGAGAAGCTCTTTCGCGACACTTTTGTTGAGGAGAGGGACGAGTTTGGCTCGCCACTCACCACTGGACGGCGAGGCCTATCGGTGGTGGCGGGACATTCGGGAGAACCCGAGCACCGACTTAGCGGCGATGACTTGGACCGGGTTCAAGGGGTACTTGAGCACTACTTCCCCGATAGTGTTCGACGCGGATGGAGACGGATTGCGCGGCTTGCGCCGGGGAGCGGACGGTGGCGAGTATGAGCGGGAGTTCACCGAGCTTCTACACGTGTACCTTTCGTCGTGCGGGACGATGAGGATAAGGCCGGGATCTTTGAGAGTGGACCGAGGCCTTCTATCTATAGGCTTGTGCGATCGCTAACTGCGCACTTACCGTGAGGTGGTAAATCACGCTCTTATTGTGGAGCGGGCGCGATAGTCTTGAAGGACGAGCGGGAAGGCTTGGATCGGGGCAAGGGCAAGAGGCCCTCGGGCGAGGGTGCGAACGGGCGCACTCTAGGAAGCCGCCAAAGTACCCCAGGAGCCAGGCACGTGGACGAGGACCCCCATAGCAGCGCCGAGGATCAGAGCGGCGACCAGCGCCGCGATGTGTGATTTGTAGCGGCCCCCACCACCCCCGACAGTGCCCGCAGGGACGGGGCCGATGCTTCTCTTGCGGTCGGGAGGGCCATTTTCGGTCCGAGTGTCCAGGGGATCCGCCCCACACCGTCGACGACACCGGCTTCACCGGGTTCCGGCCGGGGACACTGCGGCATCTTACCGAGCGGGAGATCTTACGCACGAGAGCGGAGCGAGGGGTCACGGCAGGGCCCGAGTGGACGATTGTATGCCGCCCAGACCGAGGCAGCGGCAGCAGCTGAGGACGTGGTTGCAGGTATCATTTTGATTTCCTGCATTCGAGTTCGTGCTTTGTTTGATACCGGTGCATCTTGTTCTTTTATTGATCGGCTATTTGCCGAGTTGCATAGCATTCCTATGACTTCCTTGTTGCATTAGGGGCGAGTGGTTATACCCGGACATTATATAGACGTTCAGGAGTGTTGTGCTAGTTGCCGGTTCAGATTGGGGATTGGATCATGCCCGCGGACCTATTTGTGGTGCGCAAACTTGGAGAGTTTGACATAGTTTTGGGCATGGATTGGTTAACCCGGTACTTTGCTACGATCGATTGTGTGAGTCGTACTGTGACTTTTAGAGAGCCGGGTCACGAGGAGGTTGTGTTTCAGGGTTGCCAGAGTTCGCTGTTTGCGATGACTATTAGCTCCTCTCGAGCTAGGCAGTTGATTAGTAGCGGGTGCATAGCCTATTTGGCTAGTATTGCACCCCGAGATGTTGAGGACTCTCCTAGGATTGAGGATATCCCTGTGGTGAGGGAGTTCCGGGATGTGTTTCCGGCGAGCTACCAGAATGCCGCTAGGGAGATTGAGTTTGTAGTAGATCTTGTCCCTGGGACTACTCCAATCTCAAAGGAAACCAATAGGATGGCACCAATGAGAACTTAAGGAGCCGAGGGCACGGTTGCGGACCTTTTGGATAAGGGTTTTGTAGAACGGGGTGGGTCGCCCGGGGAGCACCGGTTCTCTTTGTGAGGAAAAAGGACGGATCACTTCGCTTATGTATGGATTATCGTGAACTTAATAAAGTCACGATTAAGAATAAGTATCCGTTGCCGAGGATCGATGATCTGTTTGATCAGCTTCAGGGATCTAGCGTGTACTGTTAAGGATTTTGTGTTGGCAAATTTCGTGAATTGAGTCGGAGTCTTGAAGAATCGGAGCGGATCGAAGAACGACGAAGAATCAAAGACTTCGAAGAAAAGGGAATTGGCTCACGATGTGAATCACGATGTATAGGTAAGATTTTAATTCATAATATGGTGATTCATACTTAGTTATAGGCATTAGAATCATAAATCATTGTTTAACGGATTAGAAATTATATTGGAACTTTGTAATTTTCAAAAATTAGAAAATTTACAAAGTGTACCTGAACCTGTACGGGTACAGCCATCCCATTACCGGTAACAGCCTGAAACCTGTACGGGTACAGTTTTGAAAGTGTACGGGTACAGTTTTGAAAGTGTACGGGTACAGTTACAAAGTGTCTTAGGACACTGTACCGCAACTTTGTCAGTACAAGCATGGTTGCTATCGTGACCATCAACCCATTACCGGTAATGAGGCTTCGAAAAATAATCTTCCGTCCTTGTGGAACCGGTAACCAGTTCAATTTTGTACCGGTACAAGATGGTAAAAATCTAAAAAATCTCTAATCCGAATCTAATTGATTCTAAAGTCTATAAATAGGTTCTTAGGGTTCTCTAACTCGGTGTGCTTCATGAAAATACTTGTTTGAGAAACCCTAGAGGCTAGGAATTCATCTAAAACCTATTTTCTACAAAATAGCCTCTTCTAGGTCAAATCGAGATATTGTAATTCCTTATCTATATGTCGATTTGATCTACGCTTCGCTTGGAGTCTTCTTCTTCGGTTTTCTACGATACTCCTAAGCGAAGGATCACCATATTCATGATACAATCGTGAAGCGTCGTGGATTCGGCACATGGAAGGCGGTTCGTGGATTCGGATCGTTGGCTCGTGGATTCGAGTGGCGTCGTGGATTCGGCGTGATAGAAGCTTCGTGGATTCGAAGTGGTGGCGTTCGTGGACTCGAACGTGAGGGCGTGGACAACCCGAAGGAGGATTGCGCGGAGATCCATAGGAGAGTTAGAGAGGTCGAGTCCGTGGAGTTCGGTATCACCTTGTAATCTTTTCTCTTATTGATTGTTTATTCGCGTGTTGGTCCCGTGGGTTTTTTTCTCCGAGTTTGGAGTTTTCCCACGTAAATCTCGGTGTGCATTTTATTTTCCGCATTTACTTTTTAAAGCATCGAGATTTGTGGTTTTTGGCCTTTACACCTATTCACCCCCCTCTAGGTGTTGTTTGATACAATCTAGATAGATCCTTGGGGCTTCCCCGTAACTCACAATTGGTATCAGAGCAAGATCTAGATATATTGTTATCTAATGGCCAAAGAGTTAGTAGGTGTGTTGCAAACTTATGAGATGACTTTTCCTACTAACCAATCTTCTTCCAAGTTTTTTCCTAAAAGTACAGGGGTTGCGTTGAAAACATCAAAGAAAGAAGACGTGGACTCGGATTCCGGCGATAAGGAATCAAACGACGAGGAATTAGCGGAAGCATACAATCAACTTCTTGTTGAGTCGCGGAAGATGGCGAAACTCAATAAAAAGTTGAGGCGTCGTTTATTTGATCTTGAAGAAGAGAACAAGAATTTGAAGACCACAAATAGTACTCTTGAGGAGGAACGGGAATCAATCTTGAATAATAATTCGGTCCTCCAAAAGAAGCTAGAAGAATCGGATTTAATGATCAAATCTACTACGGATAAAATTGGATTTTTGGAGCATCAATTTGAGGAAACATACAAATCCAACAAAGCATTGACCGAACAAGTCCATCAACTCAAGTCCGATATTCAAAAGTTTTCTTCGGGAACGAAGAAATTGGATAACATGCTCGGATTGGGTCAAACGAGCAAGTTAGGTCTTGGATATGAACGGACATATGTTGAGAAGGATCAAAAGATGACATCGAAAGTCTCAACAAGTTTGAAGGAGAAGGTGTGTCATAGATGTGGCATCAAAGGACACATCAAAAGAGTTGCCGGACAAAAATTTTAAGTCTCAATCGGCAACTTGAAACGACAATTGGTATCATCTAAAACTCGACATCCCCACGGAATCAAAAGAAAAATCAATTGAGTCGAGTGCATCAAGCAAACCGTGACTCATATGTGAACCGAAATCAAAGCCACAAGCGAATCGGACATCTAAGCCTCAACGTCAATATCGATCGAACCCACAACCGAACCGGATCTCTAAGTCGAAACAACGTGCGGTTTGGGTTTCTAAGCCTCAAGGACAACATCAAAAGTCAAAACAAGTTGGGCAAATCATCGACAAGCCAAGACAACCGACAATCCGACAAGTTTGGATTCGGAAAGGTGATATCTTTCCATACTCTTCGTCTTAGTTTGTTTTCTTTTATGTAATGCTTTGATTGGTGCTTGGTGCATATTTTTATTCATTGCATTACATGATTAGACGATTTTTTGTGCTTAGAATTCATTCGTTTTTAAATCATTTTGGAAAGGTGATTGGGAGTTTGATTGAAATTTTTTTTTAGAAAGGAAATGATTGAATATCATTATATTGGAAAATTAAAGGTTTTTGAAAGAGCCTTAACCGGTATTTAAAGTCAATTCAAATTAGATTAAATTCATATTAATTATCGATTTTACTCCACCTTTTATTATTTTGACGATAACTTAATATGTGATTTCTTCTTACATACATTCATCAAAATTTTGAAATTAACTTTAATCTTTTAGTAATTAATTCATCTTGGTAGTGAATGTTGAATATAATTGATGGATATTTGCTAATCGACTAAAATTCGTCAAAATTATTTTTAATTGTGAGATTATCTAATTTAGGGGGAGTTTGAATTATGTTTAAAAAAAAAAGAAGGAGAAACTCCTAAGTATAAAAGATGTGGAAAGAGTTACATCCAAAAGGAGTGTGAAAACTACCACCACATGTAGGAAAGAGCTACCACCCCGATCGACCGGCAAGTGTGTGAAGCTACCACATGAGAAATTTGAGATTAACCTAAAAGGTTGAAAAAAAATAAATATGTTAGAAATTTTCGGCGATATAAGGTGATAGTTTGAAAAAGATGCTCAAAGAGCCACCCCCGGTGTTTATTAGCAAAATCTCTATTTTGAACGGGTTGCGACAAATTGGTGTCAATTTTGCTAAATTTCTAAAAATTATTTTTCATCAATTTGCATCTTGATGATTTTAAAACATTAGATTATTTTTAATATCAAATTTTAATGTTTTGATGTCTTTTGAAATCACTTAATATTTTATCTTCATCATAATGATTTTTGGAGTACAACTTTTAATTTTTATGAAATTAATCTAATTTTGAAGGATTTTTTAGAAAACAAGGCAAAATTTTTGAAGAGGAGGACACGGAGTGATTTTACCTTTTTGAGCTTCATTATATATGTTTTATCTTTTCACTCCTAGGGCTATGTTTTCTTTATGCATCTAGGTATGAAACTATGAAATACTTACTCTCTTTAGTTAGTTTTTCTCTCTATTTGTGTTTTCTTTTGGCAATTTTTGACAAAAAGGGGGAGAATGGAGAACAAGTACAAAAGGAGAGAATATTTGGTATTTGATGCATACACAAAGGGGGAGACATACGAAGGGGGAGACGTGATGAGATTGAGGGAGAAGGAGAGATAACATTTTTGAAAAGGAATTGGAGAAAAGAACAAAGGGAGAGAAGAGGTATAAAATTAACTTTGAGAATTTGTTGAAAATTTGTTTTTCAGGAAATCAAAACTTCAAGACTCCTAGTTGCGTCTAAGTCATAGAGTTTGTTTTAGGAGTTTTGATGTATTTTTGTGTTTCAAATTGTATTTGGACTACATGCGAGAAGTTTGATGTTTTGGTGATGACATTGAACTTCGTTTTTCTTTTATGATGTAATTTTAGTTAATTTTTGTGTTTTGTCACGAAATTGCCAAAGGGGGAGATTGTTAAGGATTTTGTGTTGGCAAATTTCGTGAATTGAGTCGGAGTCTTGAAGAATCGGAGCGGATCGAAGAACGACGAAGAATCAAAGACTTCGAAGAAAAGGGAATTGGCTCACGATGTGAATCACGATGTATAGGTAAGATTTTAATTCATAATATGGTGATTCATACTTAGTTATAGGCATTAGAATCATAAATCATTGTTTAACGGATTAGAAATTATATTGGAACTTTGTAATTTTCAAAAATTAGAAAATTTACAAAGTGTACACGAACTGTACAGACCATCCCATTGTGACTGAAACACAGTATGCAGTTTTGAAAGTGTCTGGTCTGATTTGAAAGTGTACGGGTACGATTACAAAGTGTACTGGGACACATCATAACTTTGTGTACAAGCATGGTTGCTATACAGATAGATACTCATCAACCCATTACCGTAGTAGGCAGAAAAATAATCTTCCGTCCTTGTGGAACCGGTAACCAGTTCAATTTTGTACCGGTACAAGATGGTAAAAATCTAAAAAATCTCTAATCCGAATCTAATTGATTCTAAAGTCTATAAATAGGTTCTTAGGGTTCTCTAACTCGGTGTGCTTCATGAAAATACTTGTTTGAGAAACCCTAGAGGCTAGGAATTCATCTAAAACCTATTTTCTACAAAATAGCCTCTTCTAGGTCAAATCGAGATATTGTAATTCCTTATCTATATGTCGATTTGATCTACGCTTCGCTTGGAGTCTTCTTCTTCGGTTTTCTACGATACTCCTAAGCGAAGGATCACCATATTCATGATACAATCGTGAAGCATCGTGGATTCGGCACATCGAAGGCGGTTCGTGGATTCGGATCGTTGGCTCGTGGATTCGAGTGGCGTCGTGGATTCGGCGTGATAGAAGCTTCGTGGATTCGAAGTGGTGGCGTTCGTGGACTCGAACGTGAGGGCGTGGACAACCCGAAGGAGGATTGCGCGGAGATCCATAGGAGAGTTAGAGAGGTCGAGTCCGTGGAGTTCGGTATCACCTTGTAATCTTTTCTCTTATTGATTGTTTATTCGCGTGTTGGTCCCGTGGGTTTTTTACTCCGAGTTTGGAGTTTTCCCACGTAAATCTCGGTGTGCTTTTTATTTTCCGCATTTACTTTTTAAAGCATCGAGATTTGTGGTTTTTGGCCTTTACACCTATTCACCCCCCTCTAGGTGTTGTTTGATACAATCTAGATAGATCCTTGGGGCTTCCCCGTAACTCACATGTACTCCAAGATCGACTTGCAGTCGGGTTATCATCAGCTGAAGATCAAGCCTGAGGATGTGTCAAAGACGGCTTTCAGGACACGGTATGGACACTATGAGTTCACTGTTATGCCGTTTGGGCTTACTAATGCCCCGGCAGCTTTTATGGATTTGATGAACCGTGTCTTTAAGCCATGTTTGGACAGATTCGTCGTGGTGTTTATAGACGACATTTTGGTTTATTCCCGAAGTGATGTTGATCACGAGGAACATTTGAGGCTGGTACTTCAAGTGCTTCGGGAAAAGAGGCTCTTTGCCAGGTTGAAGAAGTGTGAGTTTTGGCTCAGAGAGGTGACATTTTTGGGCCATGTGGTTTCGGGATCGGGTATAGCCGTGGATCCTAAGAAGATTGAGGCCGTCAGGGAGTGGCCTAGACCGACGAGTGTCACGGAGATACGCAGTTTTATCGGTTTGGCCGGCTACTATAGGAGGTTTGTTGAGGGATTTGCAAGGTTATCTACTCCCCTCACGAGGCTCACGCATAAAGGCACCAAATTCATTTGGAATGATGCGTGCGAGAAAAGCTTTCAAGAGTTGAAGCTGCGATTGACTACCGCGCCAATCCTAACCTTGCCAGTTGCTGGAGCAGGGTATGTGATTTATAGCGATGCTTCCTTTAACGGATTGGGTTGCGTGTTGATGCAGGACGGAAAGGTGATCGCGTATGCTTCTCGCCAGTTGAAGGAGTATGAAAGGAATTATCCTACCCATGATTTGGAGTTGGCGACCGTGGTCTTTGCTTTGAAGCTATGGCGTCACTATCTTTATGGCGAGCGGTGTGAAGTATACACGGATCACAAAAGCTTAAAGTACCTGTTTACTCAGAAGGAGTTGAACTTGAGGCAGCGCAGATGGTTGGAGCTCCTCAAGGATTATGATCTGACGATCTTGTACCACCCCGGCAAGGCTAACGTGGTGGTAGAAGCGCTAAGTAGGAAAGCGATGGAAAACTTAGCGATGATGATAGTTACTCAACCGCCTTTGATTGAGCAGCTGAAGCGGTTAGAGTTGGAGGTGGTGGCTCCTGACACACCTATGAGGTTGATGACACTTGTGGTGCAACCTACTTTATTGGAAAGAATCAAGGAAAAGCAAGCTCTTGATGCGGAGTTGCTAAAGATCCGAGCAAAGATGACTGATGGTTGCACCGGGGACTTTACTTTGGACGGTGGCGACTTGATGCGATTACGTGGACGGGTTTGTGTACCGTGAACAGACACTTAAAGAGGAGATTCTCCTAGAAGCTCTCCGTGCACCGTGTGCTATACATCCGGGAGGCACCAAGATGTATAAGGATTTGAAGTCGCTTTATTGGTGGCCCGGAATGAAAAGGAACGTTGGCGAGTTTGTGGCTAGATGTTTAACTTGCCAACGAGTGAAGGCTGAGCATAGGGTTCCCGCGGGGAAATTACAGAGCTTACCGATTCCTGTATGGAAGTGGGAGAGGATCACCATGGACTTTGTGACTGGACTGCCCCGCTCTCAAGCCGGGCATGATGCTATTTGGGTGATCGTGGATAGGTTGACGAAATCGGCACATTTCATACCTATCCACACTACTTGGACTGGCGAGAGACTCGCACAGGTTTACCTTGACGAGGTTGTGCGACTACATGGAGTACCCCCTTCTATAGTATCGGACAGGGACACCCGCTTCGTGTCGCACTTCGGAGGAGCCTACGGACGCCTTGGGCACACGCTTGGATTTCAGCACTGCTTTCCACCCTCAGAGTGATGGGCAGTCAGAGCGTACTATTCAGACACTCGAGGATATGCTTGGAGCCTGTGTGATTGACTTCCAAGGGGGATGGTCGCAGCATCTACCGATGGCAGAGTTTGCTTATAACAACAGTTATCAAGCGAGCATCAAGATGGCACCATTTGAAGCACTCTATGGACGGAAGTGTAGATCGCCACTTCACTGGAGTGAAGTTGGCGAGAGTTTGGCTTTAGGCCCAGATGTGCTCCAGGAAGCAGAGGACAAGGTTCGCATTGCTAGGGAGCGACTGTTGACAGCCCAGAGTAGGCAGAAGAGCTACGCCGACCGACGTCGACGAGACTTGGAGTTTCAGATTGGAGACCATGTCTTTTTGAAAGTCTCGCCGACCAGAGGAGTCAAGAGGTTTGGAATTCCGGGTAAGTTGAGTCCCCGTTTCATTGGACCGTTCGAGATTTTGGAGCGTGTGGGCCCGGTAGCGTATAGACTTGCTCTACCGCCGAACCTATCGGGTGTCCACAACGTTTTTCATGTGTCGGTTCTCAGGAAGTACCTACATGATCCAGCTCACGTTTTGGATGCTACACCATTGGAGCTGAGGGACGATTTGAGCTTCGAGGAGCAACCCGTGAAGATTTTGGCTCGCGAGGTGAAGAAGGCGAGGAATCGGGAACTTTCTTATGTGAAGGTCCTTTGGAGCAACCACGAGGAGCGGAGGCCACGTGGGAGGCGGAGAGTGCGCTTCGAGAGCGCTACCCCCATCTCTTTCAGATGGAGTCAGGAGGTATAACTTTAATTTTGAGTTTCGCGGACGAAACCTCCTTTTAGGATGGGTGCATGTGCCGCACTGAACTTTGGCAAATAGCAAGGTTCGAGTGTTATATGTGAGATTTGAGCTTTTCGGATTTTACGGAGGGTCGTCGGCGTGTTCCGACCTATGGCACGAGTACCGAGGTTGGTGGATGAATTCCAAGCACTAAAGTCCAAAAAGTTGGATTTTAGGTCGCTCTCGGGTTGAGCTTGAGCCCTTGTACCGGTACAAAATTGTTGCTATAGGTATAAAATGATGGCTATCTTAGGTACAAGCGAGATTTATACCGGTATAGATGAGCGGCTGGGCCAACCCGAGGCTCGGGTTGGCGGTTTCGCAGGGTTTATACCGGTACAAACTGGATTTGTACCGGTACAGACTGGCAGTTTTTGAAAGTCCGAAACTGCAGGGGCTAGTTAGCATTTTGTTGCTTCTATATGTTTCACCCCAGCCCCCTAGGGCTTCCTTTGAGCTCTTCACATCAGGGATTAGAGGTAGGAGTTTCTCACACTACCTCTCTTGGATTTCTTGGTGGATTTTGGGAGATTGCTCTCTCTACCTCTCTCCTTTTGCCTCCTAGTGCCCTTGTCACCGTAGTAGAGGCTTGGAGCTTGGACTTGGGAGCTAGTTGAGGGAAGATCTTCAACTTTGGAGGGATTTGAGCCTTGTTTAGAGCTTCTAAGAGGTAAGCAACTCCTTCTTATCCTCTAGTTTAGGCTTTGATTGCCTTCTATGAGTTGAAACCCTAGTTTTTGTAGATTATGGTTTATTTTGGGGATTTGCAACCTAGGGCTTTTAGAGTCCAATTAATTGGTTTAGAACCTTTGTTTAGGTTGCCTTGGAAGAGATCTCACCTCCATTTGAGGATTGGAGAAGGATTTTTACTCTAAGGTGAATTTCTCCTTACTCTCTACATAGAAGCTTAAAGTTTGAACTCAAGACTTATCTCTTGAGGTTGTAACTCCTAGGATCTCCTTTGTAGGGTAATAGGAGTAGGAATCGAAGCTTCGTTAGCGGTTCAGATCGACGCTTGGAGCGATGGTGGGTTTGGCCTCACCTAGCACAATGAGAAATTCTCATTGGTGCTTATTTGCTTATGGTTAAATGGAAATTAGTTCATTTTCATGCTATTTGATTTATTTGTGAATTTTAGAATGCTTAAGATACATATGTTATGTGTAATGCAATTTTACTCTATATAGTAGAGACGAATGCATGTGAGAGCTGAAGCCTTGTAGCATCCTTTTTGAAAACTTGAAACTATGTGTTTAAGAGGAATTTTACATGTGTTTGAGAACATAGAACTATACATGATATAGGAGAAAAGCCCTTGTCATTAAGCGGCATTGGCTTGGCATCAAAAGTGTAGAATAGTGAGCTAATGTCATCAAGCGGCATTAGGCTCGTGATTGAACTTGACATAGAAATGCTAGTGTCATGAGAATTGTTGTACTAGACCTTAGGGTTGCTAGTGAACATTGGCCATGTGTGGGACTTGGGACTTGGGACTTGGACTTGCTTGTTGCCATTTGTGCTCTTCGCACATGCTTGTGAGGGTCGCTCCCTACAAGCACTCCGGAGTTAGCCTTGCGATGTATTCGCGCGTGCGGTATTGAGAAACCTATGGGGCCGAATTGGTTAGACTCATTCCTACGGGGATGTTGGGGCTACCACGATACATAGCGGGCGCAAGCGGGATCACAACTGTGTAGATCCCAAATTGAGATGGAACATCGTCATTCTATTATATTGGATAATCACTACTTAACATAGATTAGTAGTTGGATACTTGGGTATATATATTGTGACTTAGTATTGGACATAAGTAGTATACTTGTGAATTTAATTGGAAGTACTCGTTTAAAGTTAGCTATCGGGTAGAATAAAGCATGTAATTTATTTACCTTGGGTTATTCATTCAGCTTTACAGTTATGCCTTTATTTCAGTTATTTACTTCCGTACTTGTATATTACTCTTTTTGGGCCTAGTGGAGCAATTTTGTGCAGGTCAGTAATTGCCCACTGGGAACTATATGTTTATAGTTCTCACGCCCTTTGTTTCTGACTCGTTTCAGTGCCTTCTGCATCGGGGGAGGCTCGGGACCGCGGCAAAGAAGTGCCTCGGGATAGCGGCTTGTGAGAGGGTGTTGGATAGGTGGCTTCCTCTTTCTCTTATTTTATTTTGGGGAGAAGGAGTGTTTTACCTTGTATAGAGACCACCACTTTTGTTTATTTTGGGAGGTTATGTTGTTAGCTGTGTACTACTCTCTTTTTCTATGTTAGTGATTTAGACACTTTACTTTCTTTACTTGTGGTCTGGTTCTTGTTTAGTTGTGGCTCTGATATTCATAGTTGTAGCCTTATATTGTTTTAAATTCTGCTGTTTTTAGTTAGACGCCTTGTATGTGTTGACATATGGCGGGTCTGGGCACGCTTTGGGGAAGGTCCTACCGACCCCGGGGCGTGACAATAGGTTTGGGTAATGGGTTTAGATATATGGGTTTGGGTAATGAGTTCTGAATTCGGGCTTAATTAGGGCCTGTTAAATTTAAACCCGAATGTGAGATCTGATCAAAATTTTAAATACGGAATCAAATGTTTAGCACTTAACATCATGAAATTTTTAATTTGATTTAAATTTGATCGAGCAAAGTTCCTCTCTCTTTTTATCAGGTAAATCTCTCTCTGCGAGGAGCGCGTTCATTTTCGCATTCCGTCGAACATACGGCAGATGCTTTGTCAATTTTGCCACCTACGCGCCATTAGTTCCATTGATGGCAAAGCATCCAACGAGGGTTATTCAACTTCATCTTCCTCGTTGTCGCGTTGTTAATATCGTCGATGGCTAAGCATCAGACGATAATCTTCTTCGTCGTCGCAGTTGTTAATATCGTCGATGGCTAAGCATCAGACGATAATCTTCTTCGTCGTCGCAGTTGTTAATATCGTCGATGGCTAAGCATCAGACAATAATCTTCTTCGTCATCGCGTTCGCCGTTGATTTCGTCGCCGTCAAGGCTCCGTCGATGGCTGAGCATCAGACGGGCCTTCGTCGTCTTGGTTGTTGTCAACTCGCCGTCGATTTTGTCGCCGTCAAGGCTCCGTCGATGGCTGAGCGTCAGACGGGCCTTCGTCGTCTTGGTCGTTGTCAACTCGCCGTCGATTTTGTCGCCGTCAAGGCTCCGTCGATGGCTGAGCATCAGACGGGCCTTCGTCGTCTTGGTCGTCGTCATTTGCTCCGTCGATGGCTAAGCATCAGACGGAGTCTTCATTGCCTTCGTCGTTGCTGTTAGCAGTGATTCGGGCATTTCATCGAACAGGTGGCGGGCGGCGGTGGGGTTTCGTAATGGTGAGCGCCACCACACTTCACCTTATGTCGGAGCGGATCGAGGCGGGTGGCGGAGCACCACGCCTCGCCACGTCGGAGTGGAGCGAGACGACGAGCTCGGCGCGCCACGGCTCGTCGGAGAGGATTGGGGCGGGTGGCGGAGGCGGAGCGGAGACGGAGCCGCTCAGCGGCAGCTCGTCGGGTTGGAGCGAGGCGCCGCTCGGCGGCTCGGCTCGTCGAGTTGGAGCGAGCGGCGCGGCATCGATGGGGTGTGGCCTTCAAGGTGGAGCGGCGTAGTGCGGTTTCGAGGCGGCTCGTCGGAGACCGGGGCGGGTGGCGGAGCACCACACCACTGTCGGATCGAAGTCGAGGCGCGACGGCGCGCGGCACCGTCGAGGCGGCTCGGCTCGGGCGGCATCGACGGTGATGGTGAGTTCGACGGAACGGCCAGGAGGGCGGCGGCCGACGGAGCCTCCAAAGGGCTCGCGCAGCCTTCGGCCGAGGCGGTCGTCATGGCGGATCGGCGGCGGCGACGAGTGCGGCGGCGTGTCGAGCGCGGCGCGGGCTACGGGGAGCTCTGCGACGCGAGAGGCACGGCGCCGGGAGGAGTTGCCGAAGTGGGTGGCGGAGATGAAGCGCGAGGCGAACGAGCGGAGACGGAGCCGGGCGTCGGGCTCGACGGAGCACGCGGCGGCCGAGGGCGGCCGAGGTTCGGCGAGGAGCTCGGGATCGAGGCGATGAGCTCGTGCGGCGGGTCCCGCGCGGCGAGGGCGACGAGGTCGAGGCGATGAGCTCGTCGACGGCGCTAGGCCACGGATCGAGGAACTCGTCGCGCCGGGGCGACGGTGATCCTCAACGGCGATGACGAGCAATTTGTCGTGGCCGAGATCGTCGTCGAGGCTGCGGCGGAGGGAGCTTCATGACGGCGGTGCGGCGGAGAAGCTTCGCGATGACGGGCCGCAGAGAGGAAGTGGGCGCCGGGGGCTCCGCGACGGCGGCACCGCATCGAGCGGTGGGCGATGGTGTGGTGCGCGCGAGCCGAGGAACTCCGCTACAGCGGAGGGGGGGGCGATGAGGTGCTCGACGGTGTCAGAGCTCCGCGACAGCGGGGCCGCGACGGAGGAGGTTTGCGACGACGAAGCTCCCAGTAGCTCGGGTTCCCGAGAGAGAGAGAGAGAGAGAGAGAGAGAGAGAGAGAGAGAGAGAGAGAGAGACTTTGCTTTCTCTTTTTTTATTTTCTTCTTCTCTTTTTTTTTTTTGTTTTTGTTCGAGAGAGAGGGAATTACCTTTTTTCTTTTTTTGTACGAGAGAGATGGGATTTTTTTGTTTGGTGGAGGGTTTGTAAGTTTTTTTTTTTAAAGTCTCCTTCAAGGTGGGTTTTTTATGGGTTTCTCTTCTCCCTTTTTTTCTTTTTGATCGTGCGAGAAAGAAAGTGGGAAGTGGGAAGCGTGGGGGGGTTGGTTGAGATCGTGTATAGGGATATGGGGATGCAGGGAGTTGGTTGAGATCGTGCAAAAATAAAGGGGGTAGTTGGGTTCGCTTTTGTCCATGCACCTAGTGCATGGACCATCTTGTGCACCTTACTCTCTCTCTCTACTTTTATTTTCTTTTTTTTTATTTTTTTTTATTTTTTTTATTTTATTTTTTATTATTTTTTTTATGCCTCGACACTTTCTCTCTCTAAATTTAACCTCTTGTTCTCTCTCTAAGCTAAGCTCCCTCTCCCTCTTCCTGAAATCTCAACTATCTCTCCCTCTAACCGCGACTCGATCTCTCTCCATATTTTTTTAATTATGTTCTCTCTCTAACCCATGCTCTCTCTTCTTCTCTCTAAAAATTTCAACTCTGTCGCTCCCTCTAACCTCAAATCTCTCTTTAAGCTAAGTTCTTCCTCTCTTTTTATCTCTTCACAACTCTAACCGTAGAACGCAGCGGAAGTATTCGTTCATACCTTTTTGCGGAAGCGATTCGCGTTACAACGCCCGGATCGTGGAAGTTGATTTACGTGTCCTTGGATCGTTCTTGATCAATCTTCTTGCACTCCGAACTCGCGGTGGATCGAACTACAAACGAGCACGATCGCAAATCCACCGTTCAAGTCCCAAGCCCTCTAGAATAATAGGTTAATGGAGGATGTGGAGAACTTTCGTTTTTCCGTGTGTCGTTTAATGTGGGATCGCCCGTATATTTATAGGGGATTATAGAATCCTAATCGCATAAGAGATAAGGCCAAATCGGTTATAAATTGTTATCCTAACATGATTAGAATTTATTTCTAATTAGCTTTTCAATTTAAAAGCGAGATTAATCCTAATCCAATTAGACAACGTTACAACCGTTGGATCGAGCCCGATCATGGGCGCACCCGATTCGATTTAACCGAATGCCAACATCTCCCACTCGCACATGACGGGATCGATGCCATCGTAACCACTTCCTCAACATTACACCACTATTAATTCTATTCATACGGGAAATGAACGGTGCGATCACGAGTCAACTCGCATTTTGGGAGCTCTATACTAGAAACCGCATACGGCGATAGAGACATCAACCCTCAAATAGAAGAAAATATTGGACTCGTGATGTCCTAGACCATTGAATTACATCGTTCGCATCTAATCCCTCAAAGAGCCATGCTAACCTCTATTGCGCACATTATAACACTATACTCATGATTGTTTCGCTATACTGAAGCGACACAACCTGTCGACAATGAGTCAGAGTGTCTAAATGTAATTCAACTAGTCTTCCTTGAGCCCTCATGTCACCAAGTTGAGAACTGATTACTTTCCCAGCAATGCCCCGTAAAGCCGCATCACTCATAGCCGTAGGAAACATGCCAAAGTAGCAACATCAATTCTTTCACTTAATGACATAGTCAAAAGTCACTAAGGGCATCTAACATATATATATAGGACATTTCCACAAAATAATGTCCATAAGAACTCACACGATGAGGAAGCAGGGATCCATTCACTCATCTTCTTTACTTGGTCGCCCAGCACATGTAGTATGAAATACATGCTATGACAGAGAATCTCAATGAGCGTATGTCTTTCTCAATGTCATACGGATCTTAGCTCAGTCACTCCCGGAGTGTCTAGCCTGAGTTCTCCATTTGCTCGCTATCTCAAGCGCCAAACGGTGAGCTCACATCCGGCTCTTAATACACAGGCCATACGAATCGTGGGACTATTCGTATGCGATCTCATTAATGACCTCCTCTTGGTGCCAACCAAGGCGGCTTCCATAAATACCTCAATTTTCGCTCGCTCTCTACAGCGCCGAAAAGTATGATTGCTGGTGTGAGAGGGCCAATCAGCCTGCGACATACTATCAATCCGTTCTTTAATAATACATACACGTGTGCTAATTTTACCAAATATCTTTGCCAAAAATAAATTGTAATAACCAAAATTACAATAAGAAGTGGCCAAAAAATAATCGACTGTCTACACAATCAAATCTTACAAAGTCCAAGAGCTTAAAGGATTCTCTAACAGTAGGCTTACTCAAAGAATCTGCAACCATGCGACTCATAGATATGTGTTCCAGGATTATTTCCTTCTGCGCCACTGCCTCACAGTGGTCCAATCCCAGATTGGACTAAAAGTGGCTAACCAACCCGACAGCTTAGCATATATCAGGCCGAGTACACCTCTTGGCATACATCAGGCTCCCAACCGCACTAGCATATGGAATCCGATTCATTTTATCTTTCTCTTCAGAAGTTTTAGGGCACGGTGTAAGGTTCAGACTCTCACCTTTAGCAATAGGAGTGTCAATGGGTTTGCAATTGTGCATCTGAAATCGTTCCAAAAAATTTTCTTAAATAATTTTCTTGAGACAGGCATAAAAGGTTCTTTGAACGATCTCGTAGGATCTTAACTCCGAGCACATAATTCGCTTCACCCATGTCCTTCATCTCAAAATTAGAGGACATTACGGCCGAGCGGCGACAATAATCTCCTAATTATTCTCGGCCAATAGAATGTCATCAACGTATAAGGAAAGGATTAGAAAAATCCCTTGGTCCGTTCAACATACACACAGTGATCTTCTCAAAATCATCGTAAACCCATCTTCAGTGACGGCTCGATAAAATAGAATATATCATTGTCTGCATGACTGCTTCAATCCATAAATGGATCGTCGGAGCTTACAAACTTTATGCTCCTCACCCTTTACAAAGAAGCCAGCAGGCTGATCCATATAGATCGCCTCATCCAGTTCTCCATCCAGTTCTCCATTGAGAAATGCAGTTTTAACGTCCATTTGGTAAAGTTTCAAATCCAAATATGCGACAATTGCCAAGATTAGACGGATCGAAGCAAACCTTACAACAGAGAAGGTTTCTTTATAATCAACGCCTTCTCGTTGGGTAAAACCCTTTGCTACTAGGCGAGCCTTGTACCTATCGATTGAACCGTTTGCCATGCAGCAAGTCCAACAAGTCACAGACCTGATTTGACTTCATCGATTCTATTTTCTCTACCATTGCATCCATTCATTCCTTATGAGTAGGTAATGAGAGAGCCTCTTGGAAAGATCTAGGCTCATCATCATCATGTGCAGCAACCATGAAAGCTTCCCCCTCAATCTCAAAACGACGACGGGGAACTCCCACATGTGTGCTCCTACGAAGCTGAGGTTCCTCATCTAAAGGTAAGTCGCTCCCACTATCCCCAGGAGGTGTCGGAGTTGCCTCCTCTGTCTCAACTGAGCGAATAGAAGCGCCATCACCAGAGTCATCCATCTCATGGAAGTAATTTCATTTCGAACCTCACTTCTATAAGGAAAATCCTTCTCGAGGATTTCAACATCTCGCGGCTCAATCTCAGTCAAACTTCCATCTGGCTGCTTTCCGATGAACACGTGTCCCTTAAAGTGTTCAGGGTATCTTATAAAGATACACTTCTTTCCTCTAGGACACAATTTCCCATACTTATGAGAAGTTTTGTGTACATAAGCTGCCGAATCCCAAGGACGCAGGTGCTCCAAATTTGCTTTCCTGCCTGTCCATAATTCATAAGGGGTGGAAGGTACTGTCTTGGAGGGTACACGATTAAGAATGTAGGCAGCAGTTAACAATGCATCTCCCCAAAAGAAGATAGGCAAATTTACTTGCGCCATCATTGACCTAACCATGTCAAACAATGTGCTATTTCTTCTCTCCGCTATACCATTTTGCTGCAGAGTGTCAGGAATTGTCAGCTGTCTGATTATTCCTTTTTCATCACACAATTTCTTGAATTGTTTAGATAGATACTCGCGGCTTCGATCAGTTTTTAAAGTTTTAGTTTTCAAATTTAACTGATTCTCAACCTCATTAATATAACGTCTAAAACAATCCAATGCTTCAGACTTATGGGATATCAGTTAGACATGACCGAAGCGCGTATAGTCATCTATAAATGTGATGAAATAAAAAACACCATGTCTTGCCCTCACAGTCATTGGGTCACAAATGTCGGAATGGATCAATTGTAAAGAAAATTTTGCCCTAAAATCTTTATTAAATGGTTCCAAGATGAATCTTAGCTACACCATTCTCAAAACGAAAAAGAAAAGCCTAACGGAAGCATAGCAAGAATAGAAAACAAGTTCCGCCGAATTCCTGGAGCATAAAGTACATCATGTAGGTACAAAGTTCGACCACTTTGCATGATCAACTTGTATGTGCCAACGCCTAATACATCGACACTAGAATCGTTCCTCATGTATACTCTTCTGCTCCCAGCAGGCATACGACGGTACTCGACGAATCCCATCCGATCCCTCGCTACGTGGTTTGTTACTCCTGACTCTACAATCCACACAGGGAGAGATTCAGCAACAAACGAGTTAGAGCGAGAATCGAGATAGAGTGGTACCTTCTTCGGCTCAGTGCAATCACGAGCGAAGTGTCCCTGCTGGTTACAAATAAAACAGGTCATTTTCGACTTGTCGTTCTTGCCACTTCGTTTGCTTCGCTTTCTTTTAGTGCTCTTCGCATTCTTAAGCGCGGATCCGCTACGATTTTAAGACCCAGTAGTCCTCTTTCGCTTGAACCCAGATGTTCTGCGAAAAATTTGACTCACAAAATTGACAGTTGGAGTTTTAACAGCCTCAAGGCGCTCCCCGTCCAACTCCAAATGCGATGAAATATCCTGAAAAAATTTTGATGTTTTCATTATGGGTCAAATTTACTCGCATATGTTCCCACGAATTGGAAAGTAAGCGAATCATAGCTTGGATCTGCTGCTCATCAGTTAAGGTGCCGCCAGCCGACTTTAACTCGCGAATCATGTTTGACATTATTCTCACGTGCTGTTTCATAGTCTGATCGGCTCGCTTCTTATAACTGTCAAACCGCATAGTCAGGCTGCGCAACCTTGTAACCGAAGTCGCACCCTCTTTAGTTTTGAGAGCCTTCCACATCTCATACGCAGTCGGATACTGCACATACTCGCACAAGAGATCATTTTGCATACCGCTCAGCAACGTGATGCGAGCAATGCGATCATTCTTAAGCCAATTATTATAGGCTTACATATCTCGGCGAACCTAGGCATAGGTGCCCTCTATGGGTCGGTCCATTTCATTACTCAAGTTCACACAATACGCAGAAAAGAAGATATTTATAAATTTCCACACGATACATGTATTCTATTTTGCCGCATCTCTAATTAAATAAATTAAAAATTAGATCATAATGCGTAATGGAAAACTTCGCTGTGCTCATAATCACATCACACACTATATCTAAAATTTTTAATTATTTAATTAAGTTGCGCAAAATAAATATTTAGGAGTAAAGAGATTTTACTCTACTAAAATTAATGGTCCCACTAGACATAATATGCATAAAAAAATTTCTCATTATGCCAAAAGAGACATCTTAACAGGCATTATTAAAAAAAATGCATACTTTATGTCACGTAAGCATATTAACCCATTAGATATGCTTAAAAAATATTTATTTATAAAACTGGTGCAAAAAACATTAAAGAAAAAAAAAAAAAAATTTCGAACAAAAAACAAACTGCCCCGATGACCCTCGTTCCTCGTGACTCTCATTGTTGTCGTGTGCAGCCCCCGCTAGGTCCACACGTGACTGTGCGGCTCGCGCGCCCGCAAGGCCTCTGCAGCCCGCAAGGCTGCACGGCCCGCAAGGTCCGCAAGGCTTGTGCGGCCGCGAGGCCCGCGCCGCCCGTGAAGCCGCGAGCCCGCGAGGCCCGAGCCCGCCCACGTGGCGTTGGCCCGCATGCGCGGCCCGCGCGCGCCAGCCCACATGCGGGCCCGTTCGCGCCGGCCCGAAAGGCCCGCTAGGCGTTCGGCCCGCGAAGGCCGCAGCGCGCCGCGCGCGCCGGCGTGGATCGGGCGGCCCGAGTGGCCCACGGCGCGCGAGGCCGCACGGCCCGCGTGGCTCGCAGCCGCGCGACTGTGCGGCTGCGGCGCGCGCGGCCCGTGGCCCCGCCGATCCCGCGCTACCCGAGGGCGTGCGCGGCCCGCGTGCCTGCGCGGCCCGCCGCGCTCGCGGCCCGCGCGCGCGCGCACGTGTGCTACGCGGCCCGCACCTTGCGCGTGCGGCCCGTTGCCGGGCGCGTGCGGCCCGCCGCCGGCGCGTGCGGCCCGCGTGCCCTCAAAGCTTGCACGAGGCTGCGCGCCGCAGGCTGCGCGGCCGCGTGAGGCTGCGCGGTGGCTCCCTCACGCCGGCGGCTTGGATGGCCCGTGCGACGAGCGACTGCGCGACGCGCGCACACGCGACCGCGGCTTGCGCGGCCCGCGACTGCGCTGCGTGCGGCACTCGTGGCGTGCGCGGTACACGGCTGGGTGTGGCCCGCGCGGCATGCGCAGAGCGCCCAAGTTCGCGCGGCTGCCGCCGGCGCGCGGCCCGTTCGTGCACGGCTGCCTAGCCCGCGAGCCGCGCGCGGTTTGCAACGACACGCGCGGCTGCCCATGTGGCCCGCGGCTGCTGATGGCGACCCCCTCGAGGCCTCGCCGCCGCCGGCGTGGCCAGCGTGGCTTGCGTGAGCCCCCCACGCGGCTCCAAGCCGATTTTTTTTTTTTTTTTTTTTAAGATCGATAAACTTTACGAAAATCATAACATATGATTTAGAGATCCGAATTTTGCAAGAAAAATATCAATAGAAAGCATATAATGAGCTCTTCCAAATCATGCAAGATTCATAATAGAATATACATCACACATCAAACAAGCACCCCCGAAAGTTTTGATTTAGGGTTTCAATTTTCTCATAAAATACAAAACCAAAATAAATCAAACTTTATAGATCAAATCTACAACATAGGTGCTCTAAGATGTGTAAAAATCATGCAAAGATATCCACTATTGAAAAATCCGCCATTAACGCCCACAAGCATGCAAGAAAAATCTAAAACATGATAGATTTAAATCTACGCATGCAATCTCGTTAAATAGTTGATCTAGGGCACGAAATCAAACTAATATGGCTCGATACCAATGTAGAACGCAATGGAAGTATTCGTTCGTACCTTTTTGCGAAGCGATTCGCGTTACAACACCCGGCTCGTGGAAGTTGATTTACGTGTCCTTGGATCGTGCTTGATCAATCTTCTTGCACTCCGAACTCGCGGTGGATCGAACTACAAACGAGCACGATCGCAAATCCACCGTTCAAGTCCCAAGCCCTCTAGAATAATAGGTTAATGGAGGATGTGGAGAACTTTCGTTTTTCCGTGTGTCGTTTAATGTGGGATCGCCCGTATATTTATAGGGGATTATAGAATCCTAATCGCATAAGAGATAAGGCCAAATCGGTTATAAATTGTTATCCTAACATGATTAGAATTTATTTCTAATTAGCTTTTCAATTTAAAAGCGAGATTAATCCTAATCCAATTAGACAACGTTATAACCGCTTGGATCGAGCCCGATCACGGGCGCACCCGATTCGATTTAACCGAATGCCAACACTAACCTAAAAACTCTTTCTAATCTAAACTCTTTTCCTTTAACCTCAAATATCTCTCTCTCTACGCTAAGCTCTCTCAATCTAGCTAAAATCAAATCTATACATCTATCTATACATCTATACATCTATACATCTATATCTATACATCTATACATATTTATGAATTCCCAATACTTTCGCTGACGTGGCATAATATCCTTTGTTTTAGTATATTTTAGTAATAACTCTCTCTTCCCCACCCCTTCCCCTCCCCTCTCCTCTCCTCCCCAACTATACGCTCTTGGCCGTATAGTATACGATTTATTAATATTTCATCAATTAATTCTATATTAACGTTTCATCTATTAATGATAACTTTCCCTTATACGTAATCAATTAATTCTATATTAACATTTCATCTATTAATGATAACTTTCCCTTATACGTTCTTGGCTGTATAGTATATAATTTGTTAATATTTCATCAATTAATTCTATATTAACGTTTTATCTATTAATAACTCTCTCTCCCCCATCCCTTCTCCTCCCCTCTCCTCCCCAACTATATGTTTTTTGCGATTCATTAATGTTTCATTAATTATTTGTATATTAATGTTTCATCAATTAATGATAATTATAATTTATAAACTTATGAATTGGGAATACGGTCAAATCGTTGAAGGGGAGGCCAACACGTGTCGGCAGGTGAGAGGGCCACGAAGGTGGGCGCGAGGCCGCGAGCGGGCGCGAGCGCGGCGCGGGGCGGGCGTTGGCGCGGGGCGGCTCCGGCGCTGGCGTGGATGGGGGCACGAGGGCGCGACCCGGGGCAGCGGCGAGCGGCAGCGATGGGGCGAACGGGGCGGTCGCGAGCAGGCTTGGGTGGGCGCGCGACCGCGTGACGGCGTGAGGGAAGCTGGCGGGGCTTACGGGTGTCCCTGCACGCGGTCCACGGCGCGGGCGGTTCATGGTGGACCGGCTGAGCGAGGGGGATTGTGGACCCCGCCTGAGGGAGAGGGGGCCACTCCTATATATCTCTCTCACTTTTTTGAATTTTGAAAAAACTTAATTATAGTGTTTTTTTTTAAATAAATTATTTATATCTAAATAATTATAAAATTAAAATTAATATTTAATACAAACAATCTAAAATATTTAAAAATTAGGCATAAATAATTATATATTCTAAAGTTTTATTATAATTAAAATACAAACTTTTGAATTTACAATTTGACCTTGACCGGGCTGATTTTATCCAATTCAATTAATTTTTTTATGATAAAAATTTAATATATATAATTATATATTTTAAACTTTTCTAGCTGTTTTTTTTTTTAATAGCTTGGACTTCAATAAAATGTTAAATTGATTTTATACCGATGCAGATTTTTTATGTCCTTACAATTTTTAAAAAATTTATTAAATTATTTCTAATAAAATTTTATTATATAAAGTTAAAAATATACCCGGCGCATCGCGCGGGGCTTCCTTAACTAGTTATAATTGATTACTAGACCAACTTTGTATACGTCTTTGCCTTTTTGTAGCCACTGTTTCATTCTTTCATTTTGCTAATTTTTTTATGAAATTTTAAAATATATTTACCTAATATGTAAAATAATTAGATTTTAAATTTCGGCTCTTAGTATCAATCATTACAAGATTAATTATATTTGAATGTTCTTGCGCCGATTCTCCTTTACACATATCGCCTTTGCAATCTCTATGCCACCGATTCCATCCGTGAGTATTTTTTCTTCGATAATAATTCTTTTATATAGATTTGAGTGATTTGGCAAGAATTAGCAATATTTTGAGATTAATTAGAATTTTTTGGTTCAATTTGAGCGATTTTCCGTGAATAGGTGACATTTTGACTTTAACTATGGTTTTTTCTTTTGTTCAATTTGCAAGATTTGGTATAAGTGATATTTTGACGTTAGATTAAATTTAAGCGAATTGGCATGACTAATTAGAGCATTTTTTGGATTTAATTTGAGTTATTTCGCACACATTGGCGACATTTAGTGTTGCGATTAATTGGTTTTTTTTTTTTTTCCTTACAGAGAACAGCGGTATTGTTGAGGAGATGACGAATTTTGTGAGTATTTATTTATTTATTTATTTATTTATATTTATTCTTTTTTTTAATAATAGGGCTAAAATTTGATTTTAAAAAAAGTAGGGCCATAAAATATTGAGAATGAATTCCTCACTTAGGTGTATTTTTATATGTTTTTTTTTCTTTGTTCACATTTTTTAAAGATATTTTTATAGAATTAATTGTTATGTTTGTTTTGATTCATGAGTTGAGCAGTAATATTAAAAAGCCAATTGGGATTATTTGCTCTAAAAATATGAGCACTTTCCTACCAATTTGTAGGAACAAAAGAAGTGTGTAATGTCTAATTTATTTCACTTTTTTTGGCGGTAGACAATCAATTAAGAAGACAAACAGTTTGCATTTATTGGTTTGAAATTTTGCTATTACGGAATTTTGCGTTAAACAATTCTAACAAATGTAAGAATAGTTAGCATTTTGGATTTTTCAATAATGATGTCATAAAGTGATTGATTAATTATATTAACTTAGATTTTCAAAGGTTATTCATTTCTGCATAATCTATTTGTGTCATAAAGTGATGATTCGTATAAATAATCTTCTTCTTAATGATGTTGGATTATAATTTAAAAATTATTTTAAATTCATCTTCATTCATCTTCGAATGCTGTATAGAACACTAAAAGTTGAGCCTCTACAGCAGAATTGATGACCAAAGCTATTCTCCGTTATGATACATGATATGTTTACAAAATTTGCAAGTAAATTATATTTATTTAAATTTAGTCAAGAATTATTTTTGCATCACATTAAATTTTATTGAAATTAAACTTCTTGGCAAGAGATTAAGAATCTACAACTCTTACAAGAAATGTGAAGAGAATGTTACAATCATAAATTAATTGACTGGTACTACCCATACATTCAGTATTACTAACTCTAAAATTGAAGAAATATTTTTAGAAGTGTATATATTTATTCTTTCTTATAATCTTATTATTTTTTTTACTGAACTATTAAGTTTAATTATACAGATTGTTGAGTTAATAAGTATAAAAAGATCGTCTTTAATAGTTTTTCACCAATTTTTGCAAACCATTTAAACTAATATTCTTTATTTTATAAAAATAATGATTGTTTCGATAGTGTCCCGTTGCATCACACGGATAACTACACTAATTTTTCATTATTCTTGAAAAGAAAAAAAGTATATTAGCTGACTATTTTATTTATGGGAAAACTTCAAAAACCTGTTTTCAATTTTTTCACGTTGTTTAAAATATATCAAGTTAGTACCATGTGGTTTCTCACTTTATCACTTTAGTACCCTGCGGTTTAAAGTGAACCAAATTAGTATCCTGTGGTTTTGCAGTTTATCACTTTAGTACCCTGTGGTTTTAATTTTATATCAAGTTAGTACCCTGTGATTTTTTAAACTACAGGGTACTAAAGTGATAAAGTGTGAAACCACAAGGTACTACAGTGATAAAGTTCAAAACCACATGATACTAACTTGATACACTTTAAACCACAGGGTACTAAAGTGATAAAGTGAGAAACCACATGGTACTAACTTGATACACTTTAAACCACAGGGTGCCAAAATGAAAAAATGTGAAACCACAAAGGAGGTTTTTTGAAGTTTTCCCTTTATTTATTACTACTTGATCATTAATATCTTATCCGGTTGTTTCCAAAAAGATGTTGCCATTATCTGAAATTAATTAACGAAACAAATATATTCATTATATATTTTTATAATTTTAAATAATATGACCGTATTTAACCAAACATCGAAATGCCGCATTCTTAGCATAGGATGCGTAGGAATAAGAACTTTGAGCATCTTTTTATTCCTAATAATCTTCCATAATGCGAACCAAACGCACCCTTAGGACCATGATGCCTATAAATAGTGAGCCTGTCCATCATGAATATAATAACACAACTCACATATTTCTTTCTACTATATATTCTACTAGACTAGAGAGAGCCCAAAGAAAGATATTTCTTTCGTAAAACTTTGAGCTCATCTACGAGATCATCTACTGATGCAGAAGTGGTGGAGCCACATGGAGGGATAAGTTAGTGATCTATTATATCAATTCGAAAGCTTTATCAAACATAAAGGATTTAAATCTCCTTAAAAAGAGAAATATATGCGTCTCATTTTGATTGTCTCGTTTTGATTGACTTATCAAGACTTTTCATTCTGTTCGAGCTTTAACTTCTATTCTTTGTGTACTTTCAATATCCATAAACATTGATCTGTGGTGCCTAGTACAATTAGTTATTGCAAATTTAAATCTCATAAGGAGGAATATCACAGTAGAAAAGAGAAAATCATTAGTATTTAAGAGAATTTCAAAAACAACAACAAAAAACAATCAATGCATAACGAGTAGATGCATTTAGTGAATAAAAGAAGAATGAAAGGATGTACATGTGGAAAGAATATGATTGAGACAGGACAAGACCAATTCAAGCAAGCATGTCGATTATTCGACGGAGAAGGTCTTCCTTCTTCCCTCCAACTTTTGCTTTTTTAGTGGTGAGGAAGCACTTCAAATCAGCAACAGTAAGGGATTCAAGCTCACCTCTTTTGTGGAGATTTATTACCTAAGAGAGTCCAAATTTTTTCTATAAGCCTCATCTGCAAATATGAAAAGACATTGGGAAAGTTCCTTAAATATACCTATGCAGTTATCTCATCCTTGTCAGCATTTTGCTTCACTTTGGTCTTCGTCGATCTTTCTGGCTTATCTTCTTTACTGTGAAGTAACACGAAAATGGATAGCAGGATTTAGCAAAACATAACTTGAGAGGATTTCTTTTTTCATGATATAAAGCAAGTGAGAAATGAGAAATAAGATTTCATTGGGAACTCTCAAGATCTGATCAACATCTCTTGATGTGTCTCATTCTAAAAAATGTAGAAGTCTGAAGCTAATGATGCATAGATGGTTCTGAGCATTACTCTCCATCTTTACCCTGCATTTGATCTAATGATTACCATTCCACTAGGTGTGCTAGTGTGCCTCAGATACAGTATTGTATGCCGGCATGCGCGTGTGAATGGCATACCGACAGTGTGACAGTGGCACACCACAGCACACAACAAGCACGTTACAAGCCTATGTTGGAATCCAATTGTTATGTGTGTTCATACTGCCTTTACACGGGGTGGCATGGCCAGCACAGGCAATCCTTGATTCGTTGTTTCAAAATTTATAATTACATTTACAAATCTATAAGCCCATGGTGAAAATAAGGTAGTACACAACAACATACAAATCATGGACCTAAACCGGGAAATCTACATGGCAGCAACTGCATGGTTATTTTGCACAAAGCTTAACATTTATTTTGGCATCTAGTTCTTTTCAGAGTATATTTTATTTGGTGAAATGGCAAAACTCAATTTCCTGTTTCAGCATTCCTTTGACAATACCAGTTAATTAACTGTAAGTCTATAAGACAATATCTTCAATCCGACTCTTGCGAGGACTGAGAACTTTTTTTGCTATGTATGTTTGACATTTTTTTAAATGTTATTGAGTGTATTTTAATTTTATGCTTGCCCGTCAAATTTCAGCGAAAAAGGATTTAAAATAAAGTTTTTACACGATTATTACTTTTCATTTAAAGTGAAAAGTAACTCATGTTTTTGGCGATGACGGAGGAGAGAGGTGGGCTTCGGACGCAAATCGGACTACATTCTAGGCGATCCAATAGCTCATTTTCGATGGTCCGACTATGCCGAAACCAATGACGTTGACGGATTTTATGTTCGACGCACAATTTTCAAGAAAAACAGGTTTTTATCGCTGTGAGGGCCTTTATTCCGCGTTGAATATGCTTTTTCAACGCGATCGATGCTTACGAGCAGGAATCTTTCTACGAGAGAAAGATGTTGGAGGGACTGGAATGAGAATTTCAAGAGTTGGGGGATTTTGGAGCAATTATCCTTTATAAATAGTGGTTTATTAGATTAAAGTGTGAATTTGGGGATTTTGGAACCCAAACCCTAAATCAAATCACCCTCCCCCCCCCCCTCTCGTACACCTGAAAAGCTCAGCCGCCGCGTCGGCCGCCGGAGGCTCCTTCGTCTTCTTCTCTCTTTCTCTTCCTTTTATGGTGTTGTGAAGAGGGGGAAGCATAAGCCCCGTTATAATCGTGCCACCGGCCGCCGGGACCATCGCCGCCGACCACCCGGACCTTGACGACCATCCCGAAGCTTCCCCGATACCGTTGCAACCAAGGCTAAGTCCCCCGCAGCATGTGCGCGTGTAGGGAGAGACCCGGCTGCTGTCGCCGCACCATACCACACCACACCACACCACCACAGGACAATGTCGGAGGTCCCGGGGGGTCTGCTGGTGCCGCCCCTCACCATCCCCGGTCCGGTGTCGCGGAGATCCGCGATGCCCTAGCCGTGGCCCTTTGTTGGCCCCCATCGCCGGGTTCGCCACCGCCGCCTCCTACTGTTGACTAGGGCCGCCGGCCACCTCCCCGGGGTGTGGCGACCCTCCCCTGACCGGGGCCTGCCCTGCCATGTCACCGACCATCGGCAACAAGAAGCCCTAGCCCGAGTGATGCTGCCAAGGTGGATTTCCAGAACTTAGGTTGGACGAGCTCTTTTTTCCGGCCACCGGAGACTTCGACAAGTGCCTGAGACATGAGCACCGCACTCCCGAGGCATTGTGGAGACCCGTGCTCACCTTCACTGCGATTAGAGAAGCTTCGGTATGCGCACGAGACTTGGCCGCTTCCGGGAGCATGCTTTTGGACGCTTGTTTTTGCTGTTTCGAAGCTCTCCGATCGTCAATTGCGCTCCGGACAGCGAGCACGAGCTTCATCGCGTCGAGACGAATCAAATCGACTAGTTGGATGGATCCGCTGCGACACGAAACAGGGTAACGAGCTCGAAACTCGTGTTTATGTATTAATTGATTAGTAATTAAGCTATGTTGGGCTGATTGCATGTTTTATGCAATGGGGACCTCGCGCATAGCCTCCGACAACGTGTAATCGTTGTTAGTGTGAGACCCTAGGTGGTCCTATATATAAGATGTCACGCCCCGCGCCCCGCCTATTTCTGCCGCCGAACGGACAGAATTTCCCCTGTACGTCCTAGGCGTCGCAATCAATACAATTCACGATGTTCCAACCAGGAACTGAATTCAACCATAGATTGCATAAGTATCGAAAACATAAACACTTAAATTATTACAGACATTCAACCCAGATTATACATTTACATTTTCTTCCAAATACAATCATCATTAATATTACTTGTTGCTTTCTTTCTTTTCTGCAACCCCTAGCTAAGCCGACTTCGGGATACCGCTACCTTTGGTCTCTGGAGTAGGGTGCTACCTACAGAGCTACGCCTTGCCTCGCGCGCCGCGCCGCTCACGTGCGAACCTGTAACACCCCAAAACAACGCGGGGTGATAACCAACTCCATGGTTCCTAGTAGGTACGGCCACCCAAGGAAAAAGCTCGACCAACAGGTCCGAAGGAGGCAAACAGCAGGTTAGTTCAATAAACAGATAGATATAATATCTAGATTATGCAAGTAATAATACCATGTTTTGCCTCATAAACGTAATAATGAAATGCTAAATGCAGCAATGCCAACTATATGCAAATTATGCAACAATATATCCATGTGATCATGCAATTAATGCACAAGCTAGTAGATCACCCGATACTACTTTCAACCCTGCTATCCATAGCTCATCCAATTGATTTCTAAGTTTTCCTCTATCTTAGATTTCAAGTCAATTGTAATTATGATCATAAGGTTTCATCTACCTTTATCAAACTATCCACCCGACTCGGTCTTGAGTCAATCATCCGCAGAATACCGCGTAAAGCCAGGCCCGAGGCGAAGAACGTCTCACTCGCACCTCAGCCTTAAATCCACGCAACTAGGACATCACTACAGCTCAACGCTCATGTGCTGATCACCCAATCTGTCTGCGAGCCCAAGGGCCCGTTTTCCGTCTCGCGTTCTATGGTCTCATAGAGGAGGAGTCACGCTGCTCGACTACCCCCGTGACCGCCTGCGGACAGCAAGCGTACGCCAGACAAAGACATAATGTCCGCCCTCTAAACTCGGTGTACACTACTTGTGTAGAGCTACCACCACAAGCGCTGACAGGCTAAGTGAGCACGATCCAATCCTGGTGAACCGGGAATACCCTACCAACTAGGGTTATCATCATCATGGAATCAATGTGTTCCCATAGTCAACCTCCTAATGTTTGATCTACACTAAGGTTCTCATGCATCATATCACTTCTAGGGAAAATTCATCTATCCCTAAGTTCATCGCATCAAAGCGTCTCTTTACACCAATATCAAATGCCACTCTTAACAACACGGGAAATCCTCTATCTCTATGTTCATACCATAGTGTTAATATTGCACATGTATCTCATATGCGGCTCACCTAGATCTAACTAACTCTAGGTTCATTTTCAACCTATGTTCCATAACACTAGGTTCCTTCTCCTTCTTATCCATAACACTAGGTTCCTTCTCCTTCTTATCCATCCTAGGTTCATGACAGTAGGTTCATATCCGACCTATGTTTAATAACACTAGGTTTGAGGTCAATCCACCTAGATCTTGATTCTAAGTTCACTTGTTCAACCTATGTTCACGACACTAGGTTAATGCCACTCGATCTATCCTAGGTTCACAACACTAGGTTTAAATGTCACATGCCTATTTACATGATCTATAATACGTCAATATGCATGTTTATCCACCACGATCTCGAAATGCTAAAATGCACCTAGCATATATTCCATAAGATGTTACTCAAGCATTTCATTTATATACTCTAACATGCTCTAGTACATGTCTACATGAAGCTATGCACTAGCATGTATTCTCGATGCAGCAATGTGCAATTATCAATTAGCATACATTCTATTTATATGCCCTAGCATGTAACTTCATCATGCATGTTCTACTTACATGCTTTAACACACTCATGATGCTATCATGCATTTATTCTAATCATGCCAACATGCACATATATAGTCATCCAAGGTAGCTATTACATAGTATCTTATGCATTCGTCCTAAGCATTCACCTATGCATTCAACTACCATTACATATATGTATGCATCAACAAGAAAACACGTCTCTTCGATACGTAGGCGACCTAGTCGCTTCGGTAAACACAACCCACTTGTTATCGCATTCCGATTGCTCGTCGGCACGCCTCCGGCGGCACCCGATGCCCTGCCTTCGGCCCGAACTTGGAATTGCTCAAAGAACCACGCATCGCTTCGCCTGTGCAAAAAGTGGTCTTCGTTTTGTTATTACGGTGCTCGGATCCGATCTCACGATTTTTGGACGTCGCCTCGGCCCTCCGTGCGAAACGAAGCTTCGAACGTCTGTTTAACTCATATCTTCGCGTAGGCTCGACGGATCGCCGAACCGATTTCGCCAACGCGTTCGTACACCTAGCAATTAGGTTTACATACCCTCAAATGAGATCAAACCCACATATATACCAAAACCCTCTTTTTGAACCCTAGCCTACAACTATTGCAAGAATACTTCAAATAGCTTCATGTTTCTAGCAATAATCCTTTATTTAGCATCCTAGGATTAGGGGTGGAAACGAGCCGAGCTCAAGCGAGCTTATCTCAGCTCAAGCTTGGCTTGAAATTAATTTCGAGCCTAAATTTAGGCTCAAGCTCGGCTTGAAATTAATTCGAGCCGAGCTCGAGCGAGCCTAATTTCGAGTCGAGCGAGCTCGAGCACTAAACGAGCCGCTTGAAATTCTTAACATCGTGCAATTTATAGTTTAATTTTTATTAAATATTATCTAAAATTCGATACAAAAAATATCTAATAATTCAACATACAAAATGAATGCATGAAATACGATATTATAATATTAAAAAAATTAGGAAAATCAACTCTATGAGCTAGCGAAAAAGAGAAAGAGGAGCAATTAAAGTAGGATTTTTGGTTTGGTTTTATAGGCCCAATAATCTAGATACTATATACATATAATTAAAATACATAATATAAATTTATATAATTAAAATATATATTATATATAATTATATAGTGAGAGAGTTCGGCTACTATACTCTTAGTATAGACCTATTTATACACATAAGTTTTTTATCATCAGATCTATACTTTTGACCATTTTCATCCGTAAATCATACTATTCAACCAACCAACACTCAATACTAAGGAACCACTATTATCCTAATTGTACATCCAACGGTGAAAAATTTATAAATAAAAAGAGTCTATAATCAAAAAAATATAGTAGTAGCCCTAGCATATATATATATATATATATATATATATATATATATATATATATATATATATATATATATATATATATATATATATATATATATAAAGAGAGAGAGAGAGAGAGAGAGAGAGAGAGAGAGAGAGAGAAGAGGAGCTAGAATACTTTTAGAAGCACCAAGCTCTTGGTGCTTCTAAGTTTTTAGCCCTTGAATCCACTTATTGATTACTAATGTCTCTTGGATCAAACACGATTCCACCTACCATCACCTACCACCATCATCTCAACCTCACATCTCTCCATCCAAGAGCTAAAAACTCTAAAGCACCACCTACTTGGTGTTTCTAAAAGTATCCTAGCTCAACTCTCTCTCTCTCTCTCTCTCTCTCTCTCTCTCTCTATATATATATATATATATATATATATATATATATATATATATATATATATATATATATATATATAATTAGGTAACAATATTATTATTAATAGTATCAACTACTTGCTATTAGAATTTCGGTCCTTAGATTAAGAGATGTGTGGTCAAGTTGATAGTAGCCCCCTACGGTTGAGGAGGTGGATAATTGAATAGTATGATCTAACGAATGAAAATGGCCAAAAATGTAGATCTAACGGTAGAAAACTCGATAGCACCAAATGTTTGATATTATCGATAGTATAGTAGCCGGACTCTATATTTATAGGTAAATCTAACAGTAGAAAACTCGATAGCACAAAATAATTGGTACTATAGATAGTATAATAGCTGGACTATATATAGAGAGAGAGAGAGTCCCGCTACTATATTATCGATAATACCAAATGCTTAGTGCTGTCGAATTTTTCTTTGTTAGATCTTCTGTTTGACTAATTTCACTCAATAGATCATACTATTCGACTAACCACCCACTCAACTCTAGGAAATCACTATCATCCTAATTGCACATCCCTTCATCTAAAGGTCAAAAATCTAATAGCAAGTGGTTTTACTATTAATAATATAATAGACTTTTTCTATATATATATATATAGAGAGAGAGAGAGAGAGAGAGAGAGAGAGAGAGAGAGTTGAGCTAGAATACTCTTAGAAATCTGAGCCCGTTTACTCTCGAGTTGTTTTCGATGATAGAGCTTTCAAATTGACGATCGCTCGTTAAATATGATCTAAACCATTTAAACTTGCTAGAAATCAAATTTCACGCACTTTCGATATTGTTCTTGTATCCATCTAGTGAATAGAAAATGAATGGTTGAAAATGAATATTCTTTAAAAAATGATGATAGGAGTCTTGTAATCAAGATCAAGAGTATAGATCTTGTTTTAAATAGTTTAAAGAATTTTCTAACAAAAATTCAATTGATTTGAATATCTTTACAGTTAAACGAGAAAACGTCTCTTATCCACCATTAAAATTACAAATTTTGAAACCCTTTGATCATTAGGCAAATGATGTCAAAAATATTTGAAATTTGATTTCTAAACACTTTAAGTGGTATAGATCATGTTCAACGGAGCGATCATCAATTTGGAAGCTCTATCATCGAAAACAACTCGAGTAAAATGGGCTCGGTACTCTTAAGAGTATTCTAGCTCAACTATATATATATATATATATATATATATATATATATATATATATATATATATATATATATGTATACATATATATTTCGAGCTTTTCGAGCCTAATTCGAGCAAGTCCGGTAATACTCAAGCTTGGCTTGAAATTAATTTCGAGCATAAATTTAGGCTCAAGCTTGACTTGAAATTAATTCGAGCCGAGCTCGAGCGAGCTGAATATCGAGCCGAACGCGAGTCGAACACGAGCCAGCTCGCTCATTTGCCAGCCCTACCTAGGATTCAATTAAAACCAATCCTAGAGTTTACAAAACAAACTCTAGCTACTTGCCATTAAAGCTTAAAGAGCTTACCTCTACAAGCTCTCCTCGAACAAAGAAAGAATGAGAAGAAGATGAAATTCCTCCTTGAGCTTCACTCTCCACCAATTCCTCCTCTTTTATCTACCTTTTAGAGGGGGAGAGAGTTTTAGAGAGAGAGAGTGTTCCTAGGGTTGCAAGGTGTGAGGGAGGGAGCAAATGAGCTCTCTATGGCTCGTATACACTCACATAAAGCCATAAGTGCAAATAGGCCCCTCAACTTTATGTTCTTGCTGCTCCCGCGGGCTCATTTTTTATAAGGGACCGGTCCCTAGATTTGAGGGACCGGTCCTCGTAGGTCCAAAAAAACAGCATTTCCAAACTTAGCCAAATTTTCAGCTTTTTCACTTTCGGGGTCCGTTTTCGCTCGTTTTCGCTCGTTTGGCCTCCGATTCATCTCAAATCGAACCGAGACTCTCCAAACATATTTTCGAGCATATTTTCATCATCTTTTCATCCACGCTAATGCCGGATTTAGCCCACGGCCCAACATAGCCTTTCGGGTTCCGTTCTCGCACCTACGCGCACCAAAACGCCCGAATGCTCCCGAACTTCACCGAACTTCGCCGAAACCATTCAAATGGCTTTCCAACCAAATGTACACCGTAACTTCATAGTTTTAGAAGGCCGGTACCTTACATAAGATATAATATGACTAAAACTCTTAACCCAACTTAAGCATTTTGGGTGGTGGCTAGCCCAAGAGGTTAAGAGAGTTAAGCGTGCTAGGACAGGAATAGTCCTAAGATGGGTGACCCCTTGGGAAGTCGGGGCGTCATAGTTGGTATTAGAGCCAATGTCACGCCCGAGCCGCCTATTTGGTCGGTTTTGGGCATGCCGACAGACCGCCGAACGGACAGTTTTTCCTGTACGTCCAAGGCGTCGCAATCAATACAATAACAGGGGTTCCAAACAGGAACGTATTTCAATTAAGATTGTATAAGGAAGTATCAAAAACATAAATACTACTCCTGCTATTACAAGCATTCGCCACAGTTACAAGTTTCATTTTTACATTTACATTCAACTTCCTACTACAATCTAGTTATTACAACATTGATTACAGGTTTAATACATCTTGTTCTTTCACTTTCTATACCCCTAGCTAGCCGACTGGGGTACTTCTATCTCCGGTCTCTGGGTAGGGCGCTATCTACTGAGCTACGCCCTTGCCTCGCGTTGCTGCTGCGCCGCTCACAGGTGTACCTGAAAAACACCCCAAAATAACGTGGGGGTGAGAACCAACTCCATGGTTCCCAGTGGGTACGGCCACCCAAGGGAAAAGCTCGACCAATAGGTCCAAGCAGGCACTGCAAACATGTTAATCCAAAAACATCTACATACACATATATATCATGATGTTACTATGCAACTAACAGGAAAGTATGCCTTACAATATGCAATATGCAACTATCAAGCTTGCTTGCCATTTGTGCTCGTTCGCACGTGCTTGTGAGGGTCGCTCCCTACAAGCGGCACTCGAGTTAGCCTTTGCGACTTGTTCGCGTGTGCGGTATTGAGAAACCTACGGGGCCAAGTGGGATAGACTCATTCCTTAAGGGGGATGCTGGGGCTACCACGGCACTTAGGTGGCACAAGCCGGATTACACTCGTGTAGATCCTAGAATGAAATTGAACAATGACATTCATTAATAATGACAATCACTACTAGATAGGTTATAGTAGTTGGATTACTTGGACATGCTTATAGCATAGCTTTGGGACATGTAGTATACTTGATAGCTTGTTTATTGCATCATAGTGTACTTGGTTGCCTTGTTATAACATACTTATTATATGTTGACATTTGGAATATGATAGCATTCATATCATCATGAGTACTTGTGGCATAGTAGTATAGCATTTCATGTATGCTTTCGTTTCAGCAGTTACTTATCGCATATTCTTATGTTCACTTCTTTTGGGCCTAGTGGTGCAGTTGGTTCAGGTCAGTAATTGCCCACTGGAAACTATAAATTATAGTTCTCACGCCCTCTGTTCTTTGTTTCTTTTCAGCGCCTTCCGCGCCGGGGAAGGCTAGGGATCGAGGAAAGGGGATTGCCTCGAGCTAGCGATACTTGGCGAGCGACCGTTTGATAGGTGGTCTACCTCTCGTGGTTTTTGTTTTTGGAGAGGTTGAGAGTTGTACCCATGTATAGAGACCACCCTATTATGGGATATTTGAGACAGATGTTGTATTTACCTTATGTTATTTTATGGTTTAGTTCTCTTTCTTCTACACCTATTGTTAGATCTAGTTGTTTATTGCTCTGATATCTCTAGTTGTAGCCTATTGTAGTTTTATTTCCGCTGTGTTGGTAGACGCCATGTATGTGTTGACATGTGACGGGTCTGGGCGTGCTACCGGGAAGGCCTTCGCCGATCCCGGGGCGTGACAGGTAGAACCTAGGGTTTTGAGTTAAATGCTTTAGAAATGGGTCAAATGGACCCTTAGCAAGATTCTAAATAGATCAATCCCTAGTTCTAGGGTTTTGAATGGGTGGTTTGCTATGTGGGCAAACCTAGGGCTCCAAAATGGGGCTTTGTAAAATAGTGAGGTTTGATCTCAATTGGTGATATTTAAACCTAATTGATAGGTGTCTAAATGCGTTGGCGAAGACGGATTTGCATTTCGTCGAGCCGTCTGAAAGATAGAGGCAAAACAAGGTCGACCGGGCTTCGTTTCGACCTAAACGGCCGAGAAGACGACGAAGCTAGTGTCGAGGATCATTTTTAGGACCTCCACATCGTGAAATATCTTCGAAAGGTAGGGGGTATCATCCCGAAGTAACCGAACTCCTTTCTATGTCTTAGAAATGCATGAATTTCATCTCTTGCATGTTGCATTGTAGGATTGCATGTTTAACTCTTTCCTTATTCTTTCTAATGTAAACCTAGTGTACATGGAATACTTGGTGAATAGATAGGTGAGGATTGGGTCGAGACATTGGATCCTGTAGTGCTAAGGATAGAGATGAACTCGATGGTTATTTAGTGACATAGATCGAGTGGCATATAAATGTTAAAGAACATGACGAATAGCATTAATATAGTGTATTTGACACTAGAGGTCTATGGACTTAGAGATAGATGGAATTCCTAGAAAATGACTCGTGAACAAGAACTTAGTATTGCTAAGCACATGTGTATGATGGTCGGAATAGATGAGTTCCGAGAAAAATGTTGGTCCTAGTTCGTAGGGTATCCTCATGTGGAGAGGATAGATCAAGCTCACGGTCTGTATTTGGGATGGTGCCATCCATGTCGTCGAGTACTCCGGAGTGTCGCACGATCGGGACCACATGGAGGTCCACAGACAATCTAGGGTTTGAATGCACATGGAGCCTCCTACCCCAAAAGGACTTTTTATGTGAGTAGGCAAACCCAAGGGTTCGCCACATTGGGTAAATGGAAAGAACATGTCATTGAACAATTACTTGTTGAACATAGAATGAACTTAGTAGCATGTTGGTAAATCTTTACTATATGATGCATGCATTCATTTACATGATTATGGGCATAGTAGCTTCTTTTTCCTATTATGTCTTTACAGTTTCGGATATCTATCTTTATATCTAGTTGTGTTGCTTTGCCCACTTGGACCTAGTGGGGAGATCGGCGAAATCGACGGTTGAGCCCACTGGAAACTCTGGAAGATAGTTCTCACCCCACTTCATTACAGGGTCGAGTACGGGCGTGCCCGGCGAGGATTGCGGCAAAGGTATAGCGCCCGAGCAGTAGCTACATTTAGTAGCCTTCTTTTTTTCTTTTATGCATTAGAGTACACTTTATGTATGTAGATGCTTATGTTTTGGAAGAATCATGTATGTATTTTAGGAAAAATGAAACACGTATCCATTTTGGAAAAGAATGATGTAATTGTAAAACTAAAGCAAATGTGATGTAATAGCTAGATGTATCTCTCTTTATTTCACTTGTATCTACTTGTGGATTACTTGCTCTTAGTTGTTGTTGGCACTGTTTGTGCCCTGTCGAATATGTTTAGAATTTAGTTTTCCTGGGTAAATTCTTGTACGCATTCTTGTTGTTGAGCCTTGGGCGAAGCGCGACAATTAGCTCCTCTCGAGCTAGGCAGTTGATTAACAGAGGATGCATAACCTATTTGGCTAGTATTGTATTGCGGGGTGATGATGACACCCCTAGGGTTGAGGATATCCCGGTGGTACGGGAGTTTCAGGATGTGTTTCCAACTGAACTACCAGGTATGTCACCTGATAGGGGGATTGAGTTTGTAGTGGATCTCGTCCCTGAGACTACTCCAATCTCAAAGGTGCCCTATAGGATGGCACTAGCCGAGTTGAAGGAGCTGAGGGCACAGTTGCAAGACCTGCTAGATAAAGGATTTGTGTGACCGAGTGTGTCACATTGGGAGCACCGGTTTTGTTTGTGAAGAAGAAGAACGGATCACTTCGGCTATGTGTGGATTATCGTGAACTTAATAATGTCACGATTAAGAATAAGTATCCGTTCTTTGAGGATAGATGATCTATTTGATCAACTTCAAGGGTCGTGTGTATTCCAAGATAGATTTGCAATCGGGATACCACCGATTAAAGATCAAGTTTGAGGATGTGTCGAAGATGACTTTTAGGACACGGTATGGACATTATGAGCAAGGATTGAAGTGCGGTACGTGCGCCCGTCTGCCGTGAGGAAGAGGCACGGTACGAGGGGAGGTCTCGGACCCCCGTGCGTGCGCGGCACCTCCGCGTGCCGCTCGAGACAATGCGGCACGCGACGGTCTTGCGCGGCCGTCTTGCCGTCTTGCGACACTAATTTTTTTTTTCTTTTGCTTTTGTTTTTTTTTTTTTGGTTTTGCACTGATGCTTTTTCTAGTTTTTTTCTTTTTGCTTTTCCTTTTCTTTTTTTTTTTTGCAATTATCCCTCCACTCACTCCCAGTGATCTTTTCTTTTTTTGTCTTTTTGCTTTTCCTTTTTTTTTTTTTGTTTTTTTGCAATGATCCCCCCCTTTTCGATGCTTGCACTCATTATGATTTTTCTATTCCATACAATCCATATCCTTATGATGCTTCGGTCTATATACCACGGATATTGTTGTCCATTTAGTACACGATTTAATTTTACTTTTTTTAGTGAAATTGTTATGTAAATTTGTTTTCATTTGGTGAAGAAAGTGGCAGCAAAGGGCGCAGAGGAAACGACTTGGGGCTGCCATAGTTTCTTTTTTTCTGGCTTGTGTTTGAGCTTTAGCACCTCTCTGTAGTTTCTTTGTTTTTTAAAGCTTTGGAACGGCTGGGGGCTGCCATAGTTTTTTTTTTCTAGCTTTTGTTTGAGCTTTAGCAATTAGCACCTTTCTATAGTTTTTCTTTGTTTTTTAAAGCTTTTAATCTTTTAGCACAATTGACATCTCAAAAAAAATTTCCTTTCTTTTTCTTTAGTTTCTTTGATTTTTAGAGCTTTTAATCTTTTAGCATAATTAACATCTCAAAAAAAAATTTCCTTGCTTCTTCCTGCAAGACACGAAGAGCGATTTATATAGTTGGGAAGATTAGAAGTGCATCCAATTTAATTTGTACGATGAATTGTAGAGTGATCTCATTTGAAAAAAAACTGCAGATCGGCACAGTTGGGATGGAAATTGGATGCCATGTTTACAGTAGCCGTGCGGGTTTGAATTCGAAGATAAACTTAGACTTCAAGAACTAACATGATACATGCTCAGAACTGCTAACTTGACCAGATAAATAAATAAATAAAAAAAAACATCGTATATGTGCTTGCAATACACTCAAACTCAAAGATAAACTCGATTTTCTTGAACGATAATATCATCGCTAATAATTCGCAATTTAACCATACAACTTTAATTAAGCATACAATGGAATTCAAATTTTGGGTAGAAAAGATAAAACGTAAAAGCGATTTGCATCACTTTTATATTTTTCATAAAATATTAATAATTACACAACTGTCTGCAACTGTATGTGTTAAAGATTTTGTGTTGGCAAGTTTCGTGATTTGAGTCGGAGTCTTGAAGGATCGGAGCGGATCGAAGATGGTCAAAGAATCCTAGACTTTGAAGAAAGAGACAAGTTGAATCACGACGTCCAGGAGGTAAGATTTTAAATCATAATATGGTGATCTAAACAAAGTAAAGAGGCATTAGAAGACTTAGATTACTTTTAAACTGATAAATTTTCAAAGCTAAGTTCTTCTAAGAACCAAGCAGGACATTGGAGTCTTGTCCAGGATGCCACGAGCTTGATTGTGCATTACGCAAGTCAAGGCCGGACATTATGGCAATGGCCAGGTCTCGATGAGCTGCGAAAAATTGACGACACGGTGGACCGGTCGAGCCACTCAAGACGGACGTCCAAGGCCGGACATCACTATGAAGACAGGACATTGGTTGCGTGAAATCTTTTTAAAATTGATTTTCAAATCCTAGTTTATCTCTAAGTCTTCTAATACGTTTTAAAAACATGTTTTTGAATCCTAGTCCATCTCTATGTTTTCTAAACCTATAAATAAGACGTTAGGGCTCTCTAAGCGGGTGTGCTTCATGTTTATACATGTTTGAGAAACCCTAGAGGCTAGGATTTTTCTAAAACCTATTTTCTATATCATAGACTCTTCTAGGTCAAATCGAAACATAGTAATTCCTTCTCTATATGTCGATTTGATCTACGCTTCGCTTGGAGTTTTCTTCTTCGGTTTTCTACGATACTCTGGCGAAGAATCACCGTAATGATATACTCGTGAGGCGTCGTGGATTCGGCGTGTTTGAAGGCGGTTCGCGGATTCGGATCGTTGGCTCGTGGATTCGAGCGGCGTCGTGGATTCGACGTGTTCGAGGCTTCGTGGATTCGAAGTGCATGCGTTCGTGGACTCGGACGTGAGGGCGTGGACAACCCGGAGGAGGATTGCGCAGAGATTCGAAGGAGAGTTAGAGAGGTTAAGTCCGTAGAGTCGGTAATCACCTTGTAATCTTCTCTTTTTGAATTGTTTATTCGCGTGTTGGTCCCGTGGGTTTTTTACTCCGAGTTTGGAGTTTTCCCACGTAAATCTCGGTGTGCTTTTTATTTTCCGCATTTACTTTTTAAAGCATCGAGATTTGTGGTTTTCGGCCGTTTCACCTATTCACCCCCCTCTAGGTGATTAGATACGATCTAGATAGATCCTTGGGGCACCCCAAAACTTACAATTGGTATCAGAGCGGGATCTAGATATATTGATATCTAATGGCCGAAGGCGGAAACATTAATCGACCACCGTTCTTCGACGACACGAATTATGCCTATTGGAAAGTTCGCATGAGAGCTTTTCTAATAGCGATCGATAAGCGGGTGTGGCAAGCAATAGAATTCGGATGGAAACATCCCACCGTAGTGGTCGATAATGCTACCGTTCCGAAACCACGAAACAAGTGGACTAAAGATGAAAGAGAGTCATCTTCGTTTAACGGTAAAGGAATTAATGCTTTATTCAATGCTTTATCGCAAACGGAGTTTACTCGTGTTTCGGCGTGTGAAACTGCCAAGGAAGTTTGGGATACTCTACAAATTACACATGAGGGTACAAGTCTAGTAAAAATTCAAAAGCTCCAAATGTTGACTAGTCAATTTGATTCTATTCGTATGGAGGAGCATGAATCTTTTACCGATTATTATACTAGACTTCAAGACATTATTAATACATGTGCTAATTTGGGAGAGAAGATCCCGGACTCTAAAATTGTTAGAAAAATACTTCGTACTCTCCCGGAACGCTTTAGGGCAAAGGTTGCCGCAATCGAAACGGTAAAGCATCCGGATGAGATGAAAGTAGAGGAGTTAGTAGTTGCGTTGCAAACTTATGAAATGACTTTTCCTACTAACCAATCTTCTTCCAAGTCTTTCTCTAAAAGTACAGGGATTGCGCTAAAATCGATAAAGAAGGAAGACGACGACACGGATTCCGACGACGATCTATCAATTGCGGATTTTGAACATCAATTGGCGCGTCTAACGAAGAAATTTCGCCGGAATTTCCAAAAGAAGAACAAATCGTTTTCTAACTCATCTTCATCTTCTAAATTTAAAGATAGAAAACTTGCAAAGTCTTCGAAAGAAAAAGACGAATTTGAAGGGGAAATCCAATGTTTCAAATGTAAAGGCTACGGTCATATAGCAACGGATTGTCCTTTGAAGAAGGCGTATAAACAAAAGGCTTTGCAAGCGAAAACTTGGGATGATTCTACTTCGAGTGATTCATCTTCAAGTAACGAAGAAAAGAAGGATCATATTGCTTTAATTACAAATTCTTCTTTGCCTTCGTCTAATGTTGTTTGTTTATCTTCAATTGTATCTAATCCAAATCTTTCTCTTTCTTCGCATGGGTCTTCGAGCGACAATGGCGAAAGCGAGGAGGAATCGAACGACGAGGATATAGCGGAAGCATACAATCAACTTCTTGTTGAATCGCGGAAAATGGCGAAATTCAATAAGAAGTTGAGGAGTCGTTTGTTGGAGCTCGAAGAGGATAACAACAACATGAAGATTTTGAATGAAGCGTTTGAGGAGGAACGGGAATCGGTTTTGAACAACAATTCGGTCCTCCAAAAGAAGCTAGAAGAAGCGGAATTAACGATCAAATCATCTAAAGACAAGATTGGATTTTTGGAGCAACAATTCAAGGAAACCTACACATCTAATCAAGTCTTAAATAACCAAGTTCATCAACTTCAATCGGATCTTCAAAAATTCTCTTCCGGATCGAAGAAGTTGGATCACATGCTCGGATTGGGTCAAACGAATAAACTTGGCCTCGGATACGAACGTATATACGTTGAGAGGAACCAAACGTCAACTTCTAAAGTCTCAACTACATTGAAGAAAAAGGTGTGTCACCGATGCGGCATCAAAGGACACATCAAAAAGAGTTGCCCAAATAAAAAAAAGAAGAATCTATCGGCAACTTCGAAACAATCAGTTTCATCTAAAACTCGACATCCCACACGGAATCAAAAACAAAATCAATCAAGTCGAGTAACTTTTGCGAACCGAAAATCTAAGCCTCAACATCAATATCGACCGAACCCACAACCGAACCGGATTTCTAAGTCGAAGCCACAAGCGGTTTGGGTTTCTAAGCCTCAACAACAACATCAATCGAAGAAACTTGCTTCGAAAGGACCTATGGTGGATCAAACGTTTAAACGAACCACAAAAATCATCGACAAGCCAAGACAACCGACAATCCGACAAGTTTGGATCCGGAAAGGTGATATCTTTCCTTGCTCCTTTCCTTAGATTATTTTTTTTAATGCTTTGAGTGATATCTTTCCTTGCTCCTTTCCTTAGATTATTTTTTTTAATGCTTTGATTGGTACTTATTGCATATTTTTATTCGTTGCATGATTAGAACGTTTTTTTCTGGTGCTCGAATGTTATGTGATTGAAAATCGTTTTTGAGGAAAGGTAATTGAGAGAAAAATTTGATTGAAAATTTTTGAGAAAGGAGATGATTAAATTGGAGAAATTAAAGGTTTTTCAAAAAGCCTTAATCGGTATTTAAAGCTAATTCGAATTAGATTAAATTCATATTAATTATCGATTTTACTCCACTTTTTATTATTTTGACGATAATTTAATATGTGATTTCTTAATACATACATTCATCAAAATTTTGAAATTAATTTTAATCTCTTGGTAATTAATTCATCTTGGTAGTGAATGTTGAATATAATTGATGGATATTTTCTAATTGACTAAGATTCGTCAAAATTATTTTCAATTGTGAGATTGTCTAATTTAGGGAGAGTTTGATTTATTTAAAAAATGGAGAAACTCCTATGCTTAAAAGATGTGGAAAGAGTTACATCCCTTTGGGAGTGTGAAAACTACCACCTATAAAAAATGTGGAAAGAGTTACATCCAACAGGAGTGTAAAAACTACCACCACATGTAGGAAAACCTTTGGTCGTCCAAGCAAGTGTGTGAAGCTACCATGAGAAATTTGAGATTAACCGAAAAAGGTTGAAAAAAATATGTTAGAAATTTTCGGTGATATAAGGTGATAGTTTAAAAAAAGATGCTCAAAGAGCCACTCCCGGTGCCTTATTAGTAAAATCTCTATTTTGAACGAATTGCGACAAATTGGTGTCAATTTTGCTAAATTTCTAGAAATTATTTTTCATCAATTTGCATCTTGATGTTTTTGAAATATTAGATTATCTTTAATATCAAACTTTGATGTTTTGATGTCTTTTGAAATCACTTAATATTTTATTTTCATCATAATGATTTTTAGAGTATAACTTTTAATTTTTATGAAATTAATCTAATTTTCTAATTTTGAAGGATTTTTGAGAAAACAAGGCAAAATTTTTGATGAGAAGGACATGGAGTGATTTTACCTTTTGAGCTCGATTATCTATGTTTTATCTTTTCTCTCCTAGGACTATGTTTAATTTGCTTATTTTATGCATCTAGGTACGTAACTATGATATGCTTATTCTCGGTAGTTTGTTTTTCTCTCTATTTGTGTTTTCTTTTGGCAATTTTTGACAAAAAGGGGGAGAGCATGTTAAGATGCATGAGCAAAGGGAGAGATTTATGAACAAAGGGAGAGATTCATGAACAAAGGGGGAGAGATTTTTATTTTCATATTTTTCCTACTAATTTGGCTTATGAACATTGTTCGTGGAGAATTGAATTTTTTGCAGATCATTGAAGACTTCAAGACTCCTTGCGTCTAAGTCATAGAGTTTGTTTTAGTAGTTTTTGATGTATTTTTGGATTCAAAATTGTATTTGGATTACACGCGAGAAGTTTGATGTTTTGGTGATGACATTGAACTTCGTTTTTCTTTTATGATGTAATTTTAGTTAGTTTTTGTGTTTTGTCACGAAATTGCCAAAGGGGGAGATTGTTAAGGATTTTGTGTTGGCAAGTTTCGTGATTTGAGTCGGAGTCTTGAAGGATCGGAGCGGATCGAAGATGGTCAAAGAATCCTAGACTTCGAAGAAAGAGACAAGTTGAATCACGACGTCCAGGAGGTAAGATTTTAAATCATAATATGGTGATCTAAACAAAGTAAAGAGGCATTAGAAGACTTAGATTACTTTTAAACTGATAAATTTTCAAAGCTAAGTTTTTCTAAGAACCAAGACCGGACATTGGAGTCTTGTCCGGATGCCACAGGCTTGACTGTGCATTACGCAAGTCAAGACCGGACATTGTGGCAATGACCGGTCTCAGTAGGCTGCGAAAAAATTGACGACACAGTGGACCGGTCGAGCCACTCAAGACCGGACATCCAAGACCGGACATCACTATGAAGACCGGACATTGGTTGCGTGAAATCTTTTTAAAATTCAGATTTTCAAATCCTAATTTATCTCTAAGTCTTCTAATAGGTTTTAAAAACATGTTTTCGAATCCTAGTCCATCTCTATGTTTTCTAAACCTATAAATAAGACGTTAGGGCTCTCTAACTGGGTGTGCTTCATGTTTATACATGTTTGAGAAACCCTAGAGGCTAGGATTTTTTCTAAAACCTATTTTCTACATCATAGCCTCTTCTAGGTCAAATCGAAACATAGTAATTCCTTCTCTATATGTCGATTTGATCTACGCTTCGCTTGGAGTTTTCTTCTTCGGTTTTCTACGATACTCCTAAGCGAAGGATCACCATATTCATGATATACTCGTGAGGCGTCGTGGATTCGGCGTGTTTGAAGGCGGTTCGCGGATTCGGATCGTTGGCTCGTGGATTCGAGCGGCGTCGTGGATTCGACGTGTTCGAGGCTTCGTGGATTCGAAGTGCATGCGTTCGTGGACTCGAACGTGAGGGCGTGGACAACCCGGAGGAGGATTGCGCGGAGATTCGAAGGAGAGTTAGAGAGGTTAAGTCCGTGGAGTCGGTAATCACCTTGTAATCTTTTCTCTTTTTGAATTGTTTATTCGCGTGTTGGTCCCGTGGATTTTTTACTCCGAGTTTGGAGTTTTCCCACGTAAATCTCGGTGTGCTTTTTATTTTCCGCATTTACTTTTTAAAGCATCGAGATTTGTGGTTTTTGGCCGTTTCACCTATTCACCCCCCTCTAGGTGATTAGATACGATCTAGATAGACCCTTGGGGCACCCCAAAACTTACAGTATGCCTTAAGTAGTTATCTGCCATGTTATAATAGTTTACAAAACCAACCTAGGAAATATGGTAGATTAAAATTTGATCAGCGAATTGTATCGAAATTTCTGGAAATTTCTAATTTAAGGCCCTGTAGTGTAATTTAGCAACATATATTCACCACATTTCATCTTTCAAGTCTAAGAAAATTTGTCATGGTGTGAGTTAAGCAACTTAATTTTGTGCCCAATATTATCTAACTAAATTGGATTAGCTAATTTTAATTGGCTAATTGTAATACTACCACATTACTTTCATATTTCAAAAATATTTATATTTACGCAACTAAATTGGGTTGTCAGAATTCATTCCAATAATTCAGCAGAACCGACCTAGAAATCATGAAAGCTTAGAAATTATTAAATTGACCCAGAAAAATAATTTACTTAACCACTAACAATGGAATATTTAGTTTACTTAATCCATTAATGTGCTACTGGTTTGAAAATTCAAGCCTACCTAAACCGAAAATGTCACAAAACAAACAATTGAGGTCCGAACTATAATTTTTCACAAGATAAACTTTTTTCTTACAAGATTTCCCATAGTACATAGAATATTTGTTTTCCTTTTCCTTTCTTTCTTATCATTCCGACGCATGCATCCTCCCCAAGTTTTTCTATATATAGCAATGTTGTTTAACATCAAACACAAGGTGCATGAACCTTTAGCGTTGTCTCTACCTGCTTGTCCTTCAACATCAACCATGATATAGAATATTCTCCAACTTACTATATATATACAATTACAACTTCTACTAGAGTTGTTGGGAGCCATTTACTTTAGGAAGGAGTAATTTTCCTTGGCTCTTATCTCCTAATTTTGTGAGGAGGATCCAAAATGATATAGATCCAGACAATCATACCCATATATCTTTTGTAGAATAATTTGGGATCCATATCTTCTACTTTCGTAAGGTAAGGTAAAACTATATTAATGTATACTCTCATAGAGTGTACCTCTTGATGGTATAAAAATACATAAATTAATATTTTAGGCTAAACAAATATGTTTCTTTCTATACTAGAACGATAAACTTAGATAAATTAAAAAAATTAAATGTGTAACTAATTAATTATATTCTTTTGGTTTCTTCTTGCCTGACTCGCTTAATTAAAATAAATTAATGATCAGTTATCAAAATTTTGCAGAGTTTCCTTAATTTAATCTTTCTTAAAATTTCGCTGAGTCCGTAGATAAATTTTTAAAACAGTTTAAATAATGTAACTAATTAATTATAGCCTTTTCGTCTCTTTATTTTAGATCCATTTTATTTTCCATTTCTCCCTTAATTAAAATAAATTAGTAATTGGTTACGAAAATTCCGTTTTGTCCAAAGTGGTTTGTACTTGCTCTATGTTTTTATTCCGATGCCTTTGTCTAAAACGATAAGAAAATGCCTTACTATTTTGAACAAGGTATGTTATATGGGAAAAAATGTCCAGCAGTTTAATGTATTTGGAATTAGAATTTTCATTGTTCTTTTTCTTTCTTTCCGGTTCCTACCTTTTTTGGGGGTGTGTATATATATAGGTTCTTTCTTGGCATACCTGGATAAAAAAATTAATATTGTAGTTAATTAATTACATCCTTTGGGCTTCTTTATTTTAATTAACTAAATTAAAGATCAATTATCAAAATTTCATACTAAGTTTCTTTAACTTACTATGCTGTTTACATTTCAACAATTCCCTATGAAATGATAACAGAATTTACAATAAAGTAAATAAATGGCTTATTTGTTTGAAGGAGATCTTGGTGCTTTTGGGTGCCTTAAGTATTTATTTACGGTGTACATATATATAGATTTGTCTCAATTCTTTATTTTTTGATCTAGGAATATTGAAAAATGCATGCAAAGATGGTAGGAAACTTTTCGTTCTCTAGGGGATAGCATCGGAGGCTGAAAATTAAAAAATTTAATGCATTAAATATTCTTGATTCAAAACACAAGTCTGAATCTTTGTCATATATTAATTATTTTGCATTTGGTAATTCTCCGTCTTAACTTAAATATGGTTTTCTCGTCTTCATTTCGTTCTTTAAAGTTTAAAGGACGGTGGCAACACTACCGATCATATAAGCAATTGCTCATCGAGATACTTGAGATTCTTCACCTATGATGCACGAGATACTCCAAAATATATGCCGTACTCGTATCCGATACGTATCGGATACGGATACGCTCCGATACGTATCGGATACGGGATTGAAGTATCTAGAATTTTTATATATATAAAAAAAAAATCGGATACAGATAGGATACGTTGGGATACGGCGGGACACGTTTTGGGATACGGATGGACACGTTTCGAATACGACGTGAGACATTATTGGGTCTAAACGGGTCAGATTTAAAAAAATTTAAAAATACCCGCATCCAAAATCCTAAGACACAAATAAAGCTCTCTTCTCCTTTTTCTTTTGTTGCGACCCACTTGCAAGAGAGAAATACCGAGAAAGAGAAAGCCCTAGTCTCCTTTTTCTTTTGCTGCGAGCCTATGAGAGAGAGAAATACTGAGAGAGGAGTGGTGGTCTTCCTCGCAGCAAAAGAGAGAAGGAGCGGTGGCCTGCGAGAGAGAAAATGAGCGGTGGTCTTCCTCGCGACGACGGTGGCCATCCTCTTCGCAGACGACGATATCTTCCTCGCGGCTGCGGGAACTTGAGGTTCTCTCCCGTTCTCTCCCCTCCCCCTCCCTCCCTCCTCTGCTCCTTCCCTTACCCCACTCCCGCTCCGCTCCCAACCTTTCAAGTTTCAACTCTCTCTCTCTCCTTTATATTTAGCACTATTAGGCTTTTAAATCTCTTTTTCTTAGGTGTTTATTAGGGTTTAACTTTTGCTTTTCTTTTTTTTTTAATTAGTCTTTTAAATCTCTCCATTTTTTTAATTGGCCAATAATTGGCCAATATTAGGGTTTAACAGTAACTTTTGCTTTTTAATCCCTCTTTTTTTAAATTGGCCAGTAATCTTTTTAAATGCTAGTATATTTTTCTTTGATAAATTTTTAAAATTTTACTTTTCACATACTAGAAGTCTAGAACCTTATATAGCTATACTACTTAATAGGCAAAGATAATTGCATGATTATTGATTCGATTAGTGATTAGTTATTTTAGGAATGAATGTTTAATTGCATTGTATTTTAGGAACGAATCTTTAGGAATAAATCTTTTATTTTAGGAATGATTAGTTATTCTAGGAATGAATCTCAAAGAGGATCTCACATCACATATGTATTTGCATTATATTTTTCTATATTGAAATTGTATTTATTTGTTTGTGCTTTATGTTGTTAACTTGTTATCAATAATGTTATATTAATTACATCCATTTATTTATCTTGACATGCATAGGATTATAGAAAATGAATAGTAAGAGTCAAGCTTCTGATGGTAGATGGTGGCGGTACAGGAGGTAGTGCTAGTGGTAGTTCAAGTAGTATTAATGATAATACTCCATTATAGAAGTATGTAAAAAAGGTGGAAAAGTTAGGGGATAGTGGAGGAAACATGAGGTTTGAATGCAATTTTTGCAAACAAGTTTATAATGGATCGTACTAGAGGGTCAAAGGGGTGTAAATGAGCCGAACACGAGCAAGCTGGGGTCAGCTCGTGTTCGGCTCGTTATCGTTATTAAACGAGCCGAACACGAGCTAGCTCATTAAAATATCGAGCCGAAAAATTCGGCTCGTGTTCGGCTCGTTTAAGCCGAACACGAGCTGGCCAACGAACAATAAATAAAAAAAAATTAGATTAAATATTAAAAAATAAATTTATAAAATCTTATCCATTAGACATTGATCTAATAATTAAAACTTAATATACAAATGAGTCTTTTTATAATGAAGCTCGCATTTATATTTTTATTTTGCTAAAAATTAAATAATAAAAATATATATCATATATAATTATTTATTTATATATAAAAATATAAATTGAATAAATTATATAAATATAAAATATATGTATTCGAGCGGTTATCGAGCCGAACACGAGCGAGCTGACCCTAGCTCGTGTTCGGCTCGTTTATTAAACGAGCTAAAAAATTCAGCTCGTGTTCAGCTCGTTTACTAAACGAGCGAGCCGATCTCGAGCTCATTTCGAGCCGAATACGAGTGCTCATGAGCAATGGTGGATTGCCACCACAGTTAACTTGTTATCAATAATGTTATATTAATTACATGCATTTATTTATTCTTGACCTGCATAGGATTATAGAAAATGAATAGTAAGAGTCAAAGCTTCTACTGATACCGGTAGCGGGACAGGAGGTAGTGCTAGTGGTAATTCAAGTAGTATTAATGATAATACTCCATTATGGAAGTATGTAAAAAAGGTGGAAAAGTTAGGGGATAGTGGAGGAAACATGAGGTTTGAATGCAATTTTTGCAAACAAGTTTATAATGGATAGTACTATAGGGTCAAAGCCCATTTATTGAGAATTTTAGGACAAGGAATCAAAGGTTGCTCTAAGGTTACTAGTAATAATATTGCGGAGATGAAAAGACTTGTTGAAGAGGTAGAATTAAGGTTAAAGAATTCTATCCCTAAACAAGTTGCTTTGCCAGAAACTATTACCCAATCTTCTGACACAAGTATAGAGAGTATGGGGGTGCAATCTTTCGAGCCAAGAAAAAAGAGGGCAACATCAACTCGTGAAACAGCTCTAGAGTAGTCTTTCAACGTGGTGGCTCGAAACCAGCTACATTGTGAGATTGCTAGAATGTTTTATTCTGGTGGTTTGCCCTTTAATCTTGCAAGAAATCTTTATTATTTTACCTCCTATACTTTTGCGGCTAGTCATAATATTTCAGGTTATATACCTTCCAATTATAATATGTTGAGAACTAGTCTTCTTCAGCAAGAAAGAACAAATATTGAGAGGTTATTGGAGCCTATAAAAAGCACTTGGAGGGAGAAGGGTTTAAGCATTGTATGTGGTGGATGGACTGATGCACAAAGAAGGTCGTTGATCAACTTTTTGGCCGTAACAAAGAGTGGACCGATGTTCCTAAAAGCGGTCAATTGCGAAGGGGAATATAAGGATAAATATTTTATTGCTAGCATGATTTCAAAAGTTATTGAAGAGGTTGGACCCCAAAATGTGGTTCAAGTGATAACGGATAATGCTCCCGTGTGCAAAGCAGCAGGAATGTTGATTGAAGAGCAATTTCCTTCAATATTTGGATTCTTTGTGTTGTGCACACATTGAACCTTGCATTAAAAAATATTTGTGCGGCTAAGAATACCTAGGCCAAAGAAATTACTTTTGATGAATGTAGTTGGATTACTATCATAGCGGAGGATGTAGCATCAAGAATTTTATCTTGAATCATTCCATGAGGTTGGCAATATTTAATGAGTTTGTCAACTTGAAAATGCTTGCGGTGGCCGAGACTTGATTAGCTTCGGTAATCATCATGCTAAGAAGATTCAAGCAAATCAAACCGAGTCTCCAAATATGGTCATTAGTGACAAATGGGCTAGCTATAGGAAGGATGATGTGGGGAAAGCACAATTTGTAAAAGATAGAATTCTCAATGACTTGTGGTGGGATCAAATTAACTATATTCTTTCTTTTACCGAACCTATATATGAGATGCTTCGGATTGCCGATACCGACAAGCCTTGCTTACATTTAATGTATGAAACTTGGGAGACCATGATAGAAAAGGTGAAAGTTGCTATATATAGGCGTGAAGGAAAGAAAGAAGACGAGGAATCATCATTTTATTCCGTTGTGCACAAAATTATGATTGGATGGGCTAAAAGCAATACTCCACTTCATTGCTTGGCACATTCTTTGAACCCTAGGTATTTTTTTTCCCTTAAACCTTATGTATATTTGTGTTCATTTGTATTTTGTAATACAACTATCATATCCTAATTTTTATTTTTCTTATATTCATTAGATACTATAGCTCATCGTGGCTCAATGAGGATCCAAATCGAGTTCCTCCGCATAGGGATTTGGAGATATCAAAGATGAGAAACAAGTGCTTAAAAAGATTTTTTCCAAATAATGAAGAAAGAAGAGTTGTAAATGAGGAGTTTGCAAATTTTTCCACTGCCGAAGAGGGATTTGATGAGCACGACTCCATTGAAGATAGGGGAGTTCTTGACCCAAAGAAGTGGTAGGTCATTCATGGTGCGGCACCATCTATGCTCCAAAATTTGGCCCTAATGTTACATGGCCAACCTTGCTCCTCTTCATGTTGCGAGCGGAATTGGAGTACCTACTCATTCATTCACTCCATGAAGAGGAATAAGATTACGCCACAACGAGCCGAAGATTTAGTATATGTACATACTAATCTTCGCCTTTTATCAAGGAGGGCTCTAGAATATATAAAAGGAGAGACCAAGATATGGGATGTGGGAGGAGATTCTTTCGACACATTTGATAGTGTTGGTCTTCTTGAAATTGCAAATCTTTCACTTGATGAGCCAGATTTGGAGAGTGTGGTATTTATTGATGATTCAAATGAGAATGAAACTGAACCAAATTGAAGTCTTTTGATGAAAACCCTCTCCTTTTCTTTTTGTTGTTTTGGATGTGGAATATGCATGTATGTAAGTCGTAAGCTGTAATGATAAATATCTTGATGTTTTGTGGTAAGTGAATGATTGAATGGAAATACTATATTTGTTTTACTTTTACTCATTTGTTTATTTTTAAATTTTTATATTTCAACACGTCATGATATATTATCAATGTAAATTTATTATACATATTAAAATAATATTTTATTTAAGTACTCCCGGCGTATCGTATCCTAGAGTTTTGGGACAATGTCGTATCGCCGTGTCCGTATCGTGTCATATTCGTATCCCCGTATCCGTATCCGTGCAACATAGTACTTCACCTTCCTCTTCCTAATTATGGTGCAATATTCTGATGAATTGTATGTAGGATGTGTTGAAATAAAAATTGCAAATCTTGATGGAACTAAAGAGGTTTTTAAGTGGTTTGGTCAAAAATGTATTACTGAGTTAGCGAGCAAAAGGCCGCTCATCAACCAATTATATGCTAGAAGAAAGCACTTAATTTTGATGTTGCCGATATCAACTATGATGACTTAAAAGGTTTATAAAGCTTTGTACGAACAGTTATGTAGCAACCACAACCAACTCCAGTTCAACTACTATTTCCTAAAAGAATGTTACAGTAATGCACTCAACGAAGTTGGACGCCTTCAAAATGAGAATACGTCGATGAGGCAGCAAGTCGACCACGGCTGAGTTGTTGTGCCACACTAGCATTAATAATCATCATGGCAATATGCCAGAGGATGGGAGCTCGCATGTTTAGGATTGTTGATGATCTTCAAAGTCTCATAGTCTGTCTGTTTATATTAATGATTTGAATAACACTAGATTAAGGAAAAGATAAATAACCACTATAAGTTTTCTTCCCAAATAAAAGATTCTTTAGTTTGTATTCAAGCACATGAATCTACTAACAAATGAACAAGATAGCTAATATTTTATTTAGGCGAGAGAAAACATCAAGTTCTTATTCAGCCATAGATTCGTAAGTTATTTGAACTATTTATTTACGACACCTAATTTGAATAAAATAAAACAAAATAGAATTTGAATATGTCAAATGTGAAATCAGCATGAGCAAGGCGTTCAAAAGTACCCAAAATCCAATTATGGACTAAATCAGGGCGATGATAAAAAATGAAATAATCCAACTTAGGTTATTGAGTTGAAAGCAATTTAATTATTTAACGGCTTAAACTGTGTAAGGAAGTGGATTCTCAAAATACGAGAGTTGGACTTCATCTCGAATCGACTAGTTGTCGAGTAGGTGAGCTTCGGAAAGTTCGAAGATGATCCGAAAGCAAGAAGTGCATTGGAGTTGGTCCTGAGAGCAAGTTGTGCAAATCTGCACAAGTTGCAGATTTTTGCTCTCGGGGACCGGTCCGCGGGGGACCGGTTCCACAGTAAATGGCACAGGAGGTACGCACAAGTCGTGCTCTCGGAGGACCAGGTCCACTGGTAAGAAGGACCGGTTCCGATAAGCCTACTTGGTGCAATGGTGCTCTCGGGGACCGATCCACGGCATGAGGACCGGTTCCGTAAGTTGGTGTGGGCCGATCGCTCTCGGGGGCCGATCTCTTGGGAGAGGGACCGGTCCCCGTGTGCGTAAACCCTGGGGAGATGCCCTCGGGGACCGGTCTTCACATAGAGGGACCGGTCCCCGTGGCCAAAAAATGCCCAAAGAAGGGGCTGTCATATATTGGCAAAGTTGAGGGATTTTTCTGTAAAGTGGCATTATAAGGATGTTGGGAGCTACTCTCTCCCTCATTTCCTCTCCTTCCCCTCTAATTAGACCTAAGAGCTTCTCTCTCTAAGCTCTCTCTTCTCCTCTCTCTAGAAGGTGAAGAAGGAGGGAACCTTGGTGGAGATTGAAGCTTGGAGCTTGGAGAGCATCTCATCTCCTTCTTCTTCAAGCTAAGAGCAAAGCTTGGAGGTAAGCTCCAAACGCTCTAATGGTGTTTTCTAGGGTTTCGGTTTTTTATGCTCTAGAAAGGGTTTTGTTGGGACCTAGTAAAGCTAGTAGATACTAAATGCATGTATCTAGGGTTCCCAATGGGGAAATTTCCATATGTTGAAACCCTAGGGCATCAAAATGGGTTTTTGATAGATAATGAGTTTTGATCTCTTTTGGTTGGTTGTAAAACTAATTGATAGGTATTTAAACGCGTTGGCGGCGACGGTTCGGCAATTCGTCGAGTCGGCGCGAAGATATCGCCAAACGAAGGGCGTCTCGGCCGTTTCCGCTCGAGGGTCAAGCGCGACAAGTGATCATGAAATTAGGCTTTCTACCGTATTGCGTCACAAAAGGTGGGTGGTGACCATCCGAAGCGGTTGAGCGCTTCCTATGTCCAAGTGTAATAGTGTCGATCAACTTGCATATTGAGCATGATACATATAGGGTATTAGATGTTAATGGTTAAACTTGCATGCTTGTGATAATGTAGCTTACTGTTATACCACTTGAACCTAGTATGCATTAGAACATTATGACATGGCTTAAACCCTATATGTGATGATATACATGATTGGAAAACCTAGGCAAGTGATAACCTAGAGCTTGTGGCATGCAATATAGTGGAAATGTCTAACCCAAAGGACGAGTGGCATCTAGTTAATGTTAAACAAAGAACGAGTAGCATCTAATTAGTGTGAACACAAGAACAAGTGGCATGAGAACCTTAGTGCAGTCAAACACTAGGAGGTTGTGTATAAAAGTAATGATGAAGTCCCTAGTTGGTAGGGTATCCTCCGTTGACGAGGATTGGATCGTGCTCGCGCAGTCTGTTTATACTTGTGGTGGTCGCTCCACACAAGTTGTGCACTCCGGAGTATTTGACACACGCGACGGTAGTAACTATCTGTCCGGCCAGTAGCTAGCTATCCACAAACGGTCTCGGGCGAGTTGAGCAGTTTAGACTCCTCGCTGACGAAATTTGGGACGCGAGATTGAGGGCAAGCCCTTGGGCGAGCCAAGCGATTGGGTAAACAAATAAGTAATGAAATTTGTTGAGCATGATAGTATGGTAGTTAGACTTTACTATGAGTCCATACATACATTACAACGATTCGAGGCATAGTAGGATGTTTGCATTTTTATTTACGGTATAAATTTGTCAATTTCAATTATATCTATCTATATATCTTTCTATGCTTCCTTGGACCTAGTGGGGAGATCGGCGGAGTCGGTGGCCGAACCCACTGGGAACTATGGAAGATAGTTCTCACCCCACTTTATTACAGGACCGAGCACGAGTGCGCCCGTTGAGGATCGCGGCAAGGGCTTGGCCCCCTAGCGGTAGTGGTAGATTACTCTCCTACTTGCATTAGAGTTACCCTGTACTTATCTTTGAGAGTAGATGATGTATAGGTGGTGAGGTATTTTGGATGATGTACATTTTGTGTTATATTTTGGAAGATGTAAAACCAGATCACTTATGTTGTATTCAACAAAGTTGTATGAATGTAATAGTTTAGCTTCTCTCTTTTATTCACTTGTATTTTACCTGTGATGCTTGCTCTTGGTTATTAGCACTGCTTGTTATCTATGGATTGTGTATGTATTCAAGTTGTTTCCTGGGAACTTGTTGTACACATTCTGATTGGTTAACCAGACGGTGAGGAGAGTGCCGTCCGTCAGCGCATTCACGCGCGAACGAACCAAATGGGCGGCGGTCTCGGGCGTGACAAACTGCTTCAAAACATAATGATAACCCTATTTTCAGATTGATCATAAAGTTTCGTGTTTTTCTAATACCTGAGTGGTTAATTCAGGATCTGAATACGCCTCATAGGACTTTTGCTCAGAAACTTAATAAATAATTAAAATTATCACACTTAATTTTTAGTTGAGCACAAATAGCAAATTTCAGCTTATCAACCATCTGAAAAACCCAACATATCCAAATAAGTCCACAAATTTAAATTAGATTATTGTAAATTTTGAAAGGTTCAGAGGGCTTACCCAAAATGGCCAATCTTTATCACTTTCTCTGACCCTTTCTTCTCCAGCCGACCTTTTCTCTCTCTCAGTCTTCTCCCCCTATGTCCTCCGTTTCCTTCTCTATCCCACTTGCAATTAAAGGTAAAAATTATAGTAAAATTTATAGAAAAATCTTGCTAAAAGCTAACCCAACTTGGATTATCCAACTAATTTGGATTAAAAAGGATAGAAAACCCTAAATTACCACACTAGATGTAAGAATCTTGATGAATTGAGAAATTTTGATTTTTATAGGTTTGTTTAGTTGATAATTTGATGCTTTATGTCTAAATGGTTAATTGAAATGGATTTCATGAAATGGATAATGCCTCGACAGCTTAGTTGCAGGATCTCCTAGACAAAGACTTTGTGAAGCCCAGTGTGTCGCCTTGGGGAACACTAGTGCTATTTGTGAAAAAGAAAGACGGAACCCTTCGGCTTTGCGTGGATTATAGCGAGTTGAACAAGGTGACGATTAAGAATAAATACCCGTTGCATCGAATTGATGATTTATTTGAACAATTGCAAGGGTCGCGGGTATATTCAAAGATTGATCTCCATTCGGGTTATTACCAATTAAAGATCAAATTGGAGGACGTACACAAAACGGCGTTTCAAACCCATTATGGTCATTATGAGTTCACAGTGATGCCGTTTGGGCTTACTAATACCCCTGCAGCATTTATAGACCTAATGAATCGGGTCTTCAAGCCGTCATTCGATCAGTGTGTCGTGGTGTTCATTGACAACATATTGATCTATTCTCAGAGCGATAAAGAGCACGAGGATCATTTGAGAACCATGATGCAAATTCTCCGAGAAAAGAAGCTCTATACCAAGCTAAAGAAGTGTGACTTTTGGCTTCGTGAGGTCACCTTCTTAGGCCATGAGATTTACGAGGGTGGTTGTGACGCCGAACTTTCGCAAATAGCAAGGTTCGAGTGTTGGATGTGAGATACGAGCTTTTCCGGACTTTACGGAGAGTCGTTGGTTGTGTTAGACTTATGGCACGAGTCCCGAGAATTGAGGTTTAAACCTATGCATCAAAGTCCAAAAAGTTGAATTTTGGATAGCTCTCGGATTGCATTTTCGGGCCTCTGTCCCGGTACAGACTTGGTAGTTGTACCGGTACAGGCTTGATAGTTGTACCGGTACACTTTGGATTTTGTACCGGTACAGAGGGTGTTTCCTCTCAAACCCGAGACTCGGGTTTGGCAGTTGTAAGGACTGAGATTTTGACAGTGCAACTAAACTCTCTTTTGACGATGTTTATGTGTGTGATTTAATTACATAAGCACTCGTCAAGTTTCAGAAGAAAATGAGCTAAAATGGAGAAGATATGCGATCAGAACCGATAACTTAAAGTGAATAGTAACTCCGGCTTTTCGGATGAGCCAGTGAGTAGAAAAGAGTTCTGGTGCGTATTGGACTCCGAACATAGGACTCCAATAGCTCGTTTCGAACGGCTCGCCCATTCTGGACCCAATGGCACTGACGGAATTGGGTTCTGATGCACGGTTGTCGAGAAAAAGGGGTTTGATTGATTTTACATATATTATTATATATGGTATTGTGGATGGAACCAGAGAGGGTTGGTTTCGGCGTGAATCGGAGACCAAATCGGATAAAACAAAATGCTAGATTCGATGCCCCAATCGTCTTTGACGCACCGGTGTCATCCGATCAATCAAACGATCGGATCTTCGGGAATCGTGAAAAGTTCGTTGTGAGGTCGAATTGGCAAAATCAGATAAATCGTAAAAGGACTAATATTTTATGCGCCGCTTTGCACGATTTTGAATGTTGGGGGACTTACGCGCGTATTACACGTATTGGCAGGTACTAGGCCAAGAATAGTGGGCTTCGGAGGACAATAATGCATTTATGCATTTAGTATATATATATGGTTTAGGGTTCCCTCAAGAGAAACCCTAACCCTAATGCCTTTTCAGTTACCCTAGTCCACCCTAAGCGACCCACCTTCTCCCTGCCCACTCTGTGCGCGTACCCCGACCTCCGGCAAGCAACTCCGGCCGCCGAAAAGCCCACCTGAACCCTCTTCTCCTCCCTCGGCCATCCTCTCCCTCCACCTTCCATGTTTCTTGGCCGAGGAACCCAGAGACGGCAAGGGAAGCTTCCAAATCTGTGGATCTAGCACCCCTCGGCCAGGATCTTTCTCCGGCGTCGCCGCCGGCCATCCCAACCGTCGCCGCGCGTCGCTAGCGCCGCTGGAGCAAGTTGCGACCATCTTGGGTCAACACAGACCGAGTGGGCTCGATCTCGGTTTGTACGCGCTGCCGCCGCTCCCCATCGGCCACGCCACCCTCCGGTGACCTCCGGCGACCTCCGGCGCGCCTCCCGCCGTCACCGCACACCGCCGCCGCTCGGGCATCCTGCGGCCGCCCGAGGCCGTGCGGGGCGAGGCCGAGCCAACTCGGCCACCGCGCCTGACCCGCCGCCAGCTCGAGGGGGCCACGCGCTTCCTCGGCCTCCGCCGCAAGATCGTCGCCGTCCGGCCGCGCGCTGCCGCGGCGCCCGTGAACCCGAGAGCAACAAGGAGGAAGTGATCCGACCGCCGCGCCACGCGTGCGCCGCCGCCGGCCAACACTCTCCTCGGACCCCGGATCGCTCTTATCCCGGCGGAGCGCTCGCCGTCAGCCGCCGTGACTAGCCCAGCTGCTAAGGTAAGGCTATTTTACGTATTCTGACACCTAGTGTTGGGTTCGAGTCGCTACGGTGATCAGGGACTCTCAGGACACCCTGGGAAGTGAGCACGATGATCTAGGGTTCATGCTGAACATCGTGCTCACCTCCGGCAGGGGCAGAGATGCCCTGGTTTGTGTAATAATCGCACTCTTAGTCTTTGTCTTGTGCGCGGCTTTCGCATCGCTCGTGCGCGTGCCACAGAGGCCGACAATGCTCCGAAAGGTGAGCACGGCCTCCGGTATGTCGAAGCCTTCCAGCGAGAGTGATGGTTTGATTAAATGAGCACTGGTTTGCGTGCACGGCCCATAAAAGCCCTAAAATCGCATAAAATGATGCGATTTTATGTAACAAGAAGGGCCTTTATGCAATTTGGTTGGTCGTGGCTGCTGTGGGCAGCATGTATGTGCTGTGGGTTACCTCTGGACTGATCGTCCAAGGCCCCAAGCCTTCGCGGAAATCGAAAAGCGATTTCCGACGCATTTTTTGGCGAAATCCGCCGACGAAACGCGGTTTTAGTTCGGAATTCTTCCGACGGTGCTTCGTGAGCTATTGTGTAGTCGCTGAGCCTTGTTGGCTGGTCACTCGCGTCATTTCGAGAGTTCAGAAATGATGGGTGAGCGACGGTGCGTCCCGGTATCGAAATTGACACTTATGGGAACCGGATTGAAACGATTATCCGACGATAATTGTTTAGACGAGAGGAGTTGTGTTTGCTGCCATGATGCATGATTATTCATGTTTAGTAGCAACAGGTGACTTGTGGTTCGAGTCGGTGCGTTCGGGATAGTTCGTGGGTCCGGCGAAGTTAAACACGATTTTCGGGACTTAGGCAAGTTACGATAGTCGGTTTGGGAAACCGATCATCGTGGGATGGTTTGTGAGGTTGTGGGTTTAGTGTTTCTTAATTGTGGGTTAGACTCTAACCCGGTGGACCCTTCTTAGGTCCGGTTGATACTTCTTCCTCAGACGAAAGACAGACGCCGTATTTGTACAGGTGGGTACTTCGATCCGACGTCGGTACAGTGTGGTGCATGCTCGGTGATGGTTTCTTACCCTTACTCTCTCGTGGTTTTTATTGCATATATATATTGAGCCTTGCAGATATTATTCCGTTATTCTCTACTCGGATATTTCCATGCTTAGTATCATGTAGGAGTAGAGTAGTTTATCTGTATGTGATACCATATTTCTTGTTGTTCTACTTACCTGTTCTACATATCCTGTATCATGTCTAGAGTAGAGCGTTTTGTGACTATCTGTGAGATGGACCCAGTGGTCGGTTAAGTATCTTGTATACGTTACATATTCGGTCGTTTCCTTGACTTACATCGTTGATGACCTTTGAGGTCGGTGTACCACGAGGGTAAGATTGTCGGCTGGTGGCTGACGGTAGTTCCAGTTTATATTGATACACTTTGGTGATCCTTTGGTCAGTTCTTGTATTTATACTTTTGTTGACCTATTGAACGGTATTTGCATACAGTTGAGAGGATGTTGCGTGGTTCCATCCTGGTTGACCTGAGTGGTCGGTTCTTGTGCTTCCATACAGTTGATGACCTATACGGTCGGTGAGCCCTGAGGGGCGGGATTGTCTGCTGGTTGCCGACGGTTGACCTTTGAGCATATGAGCATCGATCGCCCGACTCGTTAGCATTTCACGAACACCAGCGATTTGGCCACCGCAAGAGGGTGTTCTTTTCCGAAAAAGTGGTTGGATGGGCCAGCCCGTGAGCCCAGTGGTCAGGGCTGGGTAATATGCAGGTAGAGTGGCAGCGGGCACGGCCTGAGGTCTGCGGACCAACATGGCGATTTTCAAATTGGGTATATTTGGACTTCTTGTCCGGTTGACGCATATAACTATAGTAGCGGTTGTTACTTGTACATCTTCTGTCCTTTCTTTGCACTTGTTGTGCTACTATAGTTTTGTTGTATGTATACATGCAGTTCTTCTTTACAGTAGCGGTAGTTGCTCTTATACATCTTGTTCATGTTGCTACTGTATCTAGTATTTCACTTACCTATATTATTATTTATCTCTTCCTGATCCGGTGAGTACTCGCCTTCATCGGCTTGCGGTACCCACTGGGAGGGGGAGACATGTTTACATGTTCTCAACTTTTTTTTTTTTCGTTGCAGGAGTTTAGACGAGACGTGAGACACGTTCGTAGAGGTCGATAGAGCTTCCGACCCAGGTTATTCGGTTTAGTTTCTACTCTTATGATTTCTGTTGATATAGCTTAGTCAGTTATATGGTTCAGTGTTTTTATTACATTTGAATATGTGGATTTTCATGAATGTAATAAAAAAGATTTCTAGATTTTGTAAAATGGAAAAATTTTCTACCCCTCGTGGTAGCGTTTTTAAAAGATAAAAGTTTTCATGTAGAAAACAGTTTTAAAAGGTTTTTCTGTGGATTTATGTTAAACTCAAATGTGAATGAACCTGTGGTGAATGGTGTATGTGAATGTATAACTGTTGATTGTTTGTATGTTCATTCGTTGTGGTTGTTTCCTGGTTGTATTATAATACTCTGTACTTATGCGACGCCGTGCAAATACAGGGGAGACTCTGTCCGTGTGAACAGTGGACTCCCTGTATTTGTGGCGGATCTGGCATACCCTGGGGGTCAGGTTTTAAAAAAAAAAAAAATTCCGCTATGTTTTTAACTACAAAGAGACCCCGGGGCGTGACAGCAGTTTCGCAGGATCTGTACTGGTATAGTTTCCCCGTGTACCGGTACACTTTGATAGAATGTGAATTGCGTGAACTGCAGGGGTGTTTTAGCATTTTGGCCTTTCTATTTCAGCACCCCCACACCTTAGAGCTCATTTTGAGCTTGTTCACAGCAAGAATAGAGGTAGGGAAGTCCTCCGTTCTCCCTCCTTGGTTTCTCTTGAGTTTTGTTGGGTTTTTGAGGATTTAACTCATCCCTTTTGCTCTCTTTTGCTTGTTGGAGCTATTTCCACCATTAGAGGAGCTTGGAGCTTGGATTTGGAGCTTGTTGGGAGGAAGATCTTCACTTCTAGAGGGTTTAGATCCTTGATTTGGAGCTCTTAGAGGGTAAGCAACAAATCTTTCCTTATGGATTTGAGTTTTGGAGCTTTCTACAAGATGAAACCCTAGATTTTGGAAATTAGGGTTTTATTTGGAGCTTTTTGATTTGAGGCTCTTAGATCCCTATTGATTGGTTTAGAACCTTTGTCTAGGTTGCCTTGGGAGGGATCTAACTTCCTTTTGGATTTTCTAAGAGGATTTTTGCACATTAGGTGAGTATTTCCTTACCTTTTGCCTTGATGCTTAATGATTGAACACATGGTTCATCTTTAGAGGTTGTAACTCCTAGGGTTTATCTTGTAGGGTGCTAGGAAGAAGAATATAAGTTTAGTTAGCGATTCGGATCGTCGCTTGGAGCATCGGTCGGTTTGGCCTCACCAAGCACAATGAGAAATTCTCATTGGTGTTTATTTGCTTATGGTTAATTGAAAATTCATGCAATTTCATGTTATATATATTATTTGTGAATTTTAGAATACTTAAAACACTTATGTTATGTATAATGCAATTTTACCTCTATATAGTAGAGAAGTGTGCATGTGAGAACTATGTAGTTGTTAGCATTCTAGTTGGGACTTGAACTATACGTTTAAGTGAATTTGAAACATGTTTGTGGACATAGAAACTATGCATGACATAGGAGAAAAGCCCTTGTCATAAAGAGGTATTGGCTTGACATCAATATGTGACTTAGTGAGCTAATGTCATCAAGCGGCATTAGGCTCGTGGTGGAACATTGACATAGTAAATTCTAGTGCCATGAGAGATATTGTGCTAGACCTTAGGGTTGCTAGTGACATTTGCCATGTGTGAAACATGAGGATTGGGTACTTGTGACTTGACTATGCTTGTTGCCATTTGTGCTCATTCACACATGCTTGTGAGGGTCGCTCCTTACAAGCCTGTACTCCGGAGTTAGCCTTTGCGATACGTTCGCACGTGCGGTATTGAGAAACCTACGGGGCCGAATTAGTTAGACTCATTCCTTACGGGGGATGTTGGGGCTACCACGACACTTGGGGGCACAAGCTAGATTACCTTGTGTAGATCCTAGAAAGAGATTGAACAATGACATTCAACAATAAATGACAATCACTACTAGCTAGGACATAGTAGTTGGATTACTTGGACATGCTTAGAGCATTACTTGGGTTATGTAGTATACATGATAGTTCACTATTTACATCTCAGTATACTTGGCTATTACAGTAGAACATATTCTTTATATGTTGCCTTATCGGGTTGAGACAGTTTATACTTTTACCTTATGTACAAGTGGCTTGGTAGTATAGCATTTTTATTATGCTTTTATTTCAGCAGTTTCATATTACTATTTATTGCACTCTTACAGTTTATCTTTTGGGCCTAGTGGAGCAATGGTTCAAGTCAGTAATTGCCCACTGGGAACTATAAATTATAGTTCTCACGCCCTCTGTGTTCTGACTTGTTTCAGTGCCTTCTGCATCGGGGGAGGCTAGGGACCGCGGCAAGGGCATTGCCTCGGGATAGCTGCGTTCAGCAAGGACATTCAGATAGGTGATCTACCTCTTGTTGTTTTATTTTGGAGAGGTTGAGAGTTGTACCTTGTATAGGGACCACCCTATTCTGTAGATATTTGTGATAGTTGATGTATCACCTCATACTTCTATTTATTTGCTCAGTCTTTTTATCCTACCTACTTGTTGTTAGAACTAGTTGTATACTGCTCTGATATTTCTAGTTGTAGCCTATTGTTGTTTTAATTCAGCTGTTTTGGTAGACGCCTTGTATGTGTTGACATATGGCGGGTCTGGACACGCTACTGGAAAGGCCATGCCGGTCCCGGGGCTTGATAGTGGTGTATCCGTTGACCGGAGGAAAGTTGAGACGATTAAAGATTGGCCTCGTCCGTGTAGCGGAGATCCGCAGTTTCCTTGGTCTTGCGCTATATTATCGGTGGTTCATAGAGAGGTTTGCTACAATTACTACTCCACTAACGCGCCTTGCGCACAAAGGAGCCAAGTATATGTGGAGCGACGATTGCGATCGAAGCTTTCGGAAGCTAAAGGAAAGGTTGACTTCGACTCCTATACTTCCCTTGCCGATTCCAACAGAGAGTTTTGTGGTGTATAGTGATGCCTCTTACAATGGTCTTGGGTGTGTTCTAATGCAATGTGGACGGGTTATTGCTTATACTTCTACTTGATTAAAGAGCTATGAAAAGAACTACCCTATTCATGACCTTGAATTAGCCGCGGTAATTTTCACGTTGAAGTTTGTGGAGGCATTATCTATACGGCGAGCGTTGTGGGGTGTATATCGATCATAAAAGCCTCAAGTACTTGTTCACTCAAAAAGAGTTGAATATGCGACAACGTCGGTGGTTGGAATTATTGAAAAACTATGATGTCACTATTCTATACCACCCGGGGAAGGCCAATGTCGTGGCCGATGCACTTAGTAGAAAGTCGGTGGAGAACCTCGCCATGGCTATTACACAACCACCGTCATTGAGGGATGATATGCGGCGGTTTGATCTTGAAGTTGTAGCTCCGGAGGTTCCGGCTATTCTTGCTTCTCTAGTTGTACCGACCTTGCTAGAGAAAATTACAGATCGGCAAGCTTTGGATCCATATCTCCAAAAGGTGCAGCGCGATGTTGAAAGTAGGCGCGCCGGTGATTTCGGTGTGGGATCCGATGCGCACTTCGGTTTCGGAACCGTTAGTATGTGCCCAAAGACGAGGAGGTTCAAAAGGCTATATTGCAGGAAACTCACCAATCTCCTTATAGTGTTCATCCGAGCGGCACTAAAATGTACAAAAACCTTAAAGTGCATTATTGGTGGCTAGGGATGAAAAAAGATATCGGGCAATTTGTGGCACAATGTTTGACATGTCAATAACTTAAGGCAGAGCGCCGATTTCCACTGGAAAAGTTGCAAAGTTTATCTATTCCCGTTTGGAAGTAGGAAGATGTGGCGATGGACTTCGTGGTGGGTTTATATCCCGATCGCAAGCCGAACATGATGCCATATGGGTAGTGGTGGATCGTGTGACAAAATCATGCCATATGGGTAGTGGTGGATCGTGTGACAAAATCAACATATTTCTTGCCGATTCACACCACTTAGTCCGGGGACAAGCTAGCATAAGTCTATCTTGATGAGGTTGTGAGATTGCATAGGATTCCGACGTCTATAGTATCAAATCAAGACCCCCAGTTCACATCTCACTTTTGGAAGAGTTTGCAAGATGCTCTTGGCACACGGCTCGACTTTAGTACGGCATTTCATCCTCAAAGTGATGGACAATTGGAAAGGACGATTCAAATTTTTGAGGATATGCTTCAAGCGTGTACTTGACTACAAGGGTGATTGGCACAATTATTCGCCGATAGTCGAGTTTGCATACAACAATAATTATCAGGAAAGTATTGCGATGGCGCCATTTGAAGCTCTCTATAGGAGAAAATGCCGATCCCCTATTCATTAGGGTGAAGTAGGTGAAAGAGTTGCTTTCAATCCGGATGTGTTGCGGGAGGCGGAAGGCAAAGTTCGCCTTGCTCGCCAAAGACTATTGACCACAAAATCGCCGCAACAAAGTTATGCAAATGTGCGTCGGTGAAGTCTTGAGTTCGCAGTTGAAGATCGCGTCTTTTTGAAAGTATCCCCTATGTGAGGTGTGAAGCAATTCGGTGTTCGAGGAAAGCTTAATCCTCAGTACATTGGACCTTATGAAGTATTGGAGCGAGTGGAGGCGGTGGCCTATAGATTGGCTCTACCGCCGAAATTTGAAGGGTGCACAATGTATTCCATGTGTCTAACCTCCGCAAGTATGTGCATAACTCCTCACATGTTCTCGAGTATGAGCCAGTGGAGTTATGGGAGGATATGACCTATGAGAAATATCCAGTGCGCATATTGGCTCGCGAAGTGCGGGGATTGCGTAATCGCACGATTCCATATGTGAAAGTACAATGGAGCAATCACGTTGAGCGTGAAGCCACTTGGGAACTCGAGGAAGCGATGCGAGAGACCTATCCTTATTTGTTTGATTGAATGAGCTAAGGTATGCATTTAAGTTTTGTGGACGAAACTACTTCTAAAGGGGCAAGATTGTAATATACCGAATCTCCGAGTTACGATGCAAACTTTGATCGAATTGATCAAAATGAGGCATGAGCTTGATATGTGACGTCCCTAAGTTACTTGGGAGGCGTGGGGATGGTTAGAAGTGAGTTTCGGGATTGTTTAAGTATTTTTGGCGTAGACCGGCGCAAAAACGAACTCCGAAGCTAATCGTTTGTTGAAGTGTAGAAGTGGCATTGAGTATTGGTACCAGAGCAATGCAGTACCGGTACCCAATTAAGGTGTAGTTGCTCAGCTCTCGGGGTCCGGACACTAAAAGGTTGTTTGGGGTCAGGTACCGGTACTGAAATCGTGTATCGGTACTCCAGATTAGACCAGGGTTGCGTAGCTTTCGGATTGGAAGGTGATGACCGATCTTGTGTGGTTGGTACCGTGCTTGGGAGCCTCGTGTCTTGGTACTCCAACCGAGTATCGGTACTCGACTGCGAGGGGCTGAATTGTAATAGTGCAAAATAGAAAGTGTGAGAGGTTTAAATACAATTGTTGGGGTCTATATAAAACCCCAACCCTTACACCCTATTACTCCCGTACGCAGAGAACGTCTTCCTTTTCTCCTCCACTTCATTTCCCCTCTCCTTCTCTCTCTAGAAACCTTCCCCTAAGATGGTTGTGAAGGAGATTTGATGGTGGAATGAAGTGGTTTTGGTGGAGAAGAAGCTCAAGAGCAAGAGGGATTTCGTAGAGCAAGAACCTAAGGTACGTTTCTTCCAATTTCTTTGTTAGGGTTTAGTTATATATAAATGGCTTGGTTTTAATTTTCTTGGATTTCTAGAGCTTTGTTGATGCTATGAAATCCTGGCTTGGTTTTAATTTTCTTGGATTTCTAGAGCTTTGTTGATGCTATGAAATCCTAGAAAATTGACACCTTGGGTATCATGTATGAAACCTAGGGTTAGGAATAGGGTTTTGTAGGAATGGAGATCTAACATGGGTTTGATCTCTTGTATTCCTAAATCCTAATTGAAGCTTAATTCGACACGTTGGGAGGCTCGGATCAACGTTCCGACGAGTCTATGGCGAGATATTGAAGAAAAGCCTCGTTTTAGTTTCGTTCGCCGTGGGTCGAGAGATGTAGGCATCTAAAAATCGCGAAACTTGGGTTCTAGCGTCTCGGGCTCTCGGCATCCCTACGAGGTGGGTGTTGCTATTCGAAATCTTCGAATCCTTCATTATGTCTATGTCCCCTTGTCGAGCATATATGTATATGTATAGTTGGCATTCATGCATTATAGGGTTGAGGTTATTATGTGGCTAAGATGTGGGCAACCTTGTATGCTTTCATTGTAGAAAACATGTGAAACAATAAAGGACCATGATATACAACCCTATGAATGTATGAACAAGATATTGGACCATGACAATAGTAAACAAGGTGACATTGTGACTAGACGGAATGAATAGCACCAAAAATTGTGAATACTAGACAAGAAAAAACTATATAAGTTGTGGCAATTGTGACATGTATCCTCCAAGTGAGGATTGGATCGTACTCGCATATAATTTGAATGCTTGAGGATGGTCGCTCCACCTCAAGCGGTGAGCTACGAAGTTGTCATCAACTGGGCGGTAGCGGAATTCTCCCTAGCAGACGGTCCAGTCGGGTTGTAGTGGTATTCTCCCCAACAAAAGGGATTTGGGTTGGTGAGTTGGGTTTAACCAAAAGGTTAACCAAGCAGATTGGTTAAAGGTAAAGGTAAAAGTGAAATGCATGCATCATGAGTATATTCTCTCTATTCAGTTTTGTATAGGCATTGTAGTAGCATTAGTTTCGTTACTATCTGTTCTTTCTTTCTACACTTGCCTGAGTAGACCTAATAGGTGAGTCAGCGAGGTCGGCAGCCGAACCCACTGGGAACTTTCATTAGTTCTCACATCACTAACCTTACAGATCCGAGCGCGAGCGGGGCGGTCGAGGATCGCGGCAAGGGCATCGCACCCTAGGTAGTGGGCCTCCTTCAAGTATAGTTGTGTACCCCTTTTGGTTTCATCTTTTGTACTTGATGAAAATAACTGTAAAAGCAATGATGTATGTACTTGAAGGACATGTAATGTAAATTTGGTAAATGGATGTAATAGATAATGCAAGCTTTGTATTTTGTTTAAAGAATTCAAGATACAATGAATGAATATATAGTACTACTTTCACTTGCTTATGTTGTTGCTTGCCCTCATGCAAGCCATGTATAATCGAAATTCTTTCTGGGCGAATTTGTTATACATGCTATTCTTGTGTCAAGTCTTAGACGAACAGGGGAGGTTCTGTCCATTCGGCGTCTATGGACGTACCGAACCGACCAAATTGGCGGTCGCAAAGCGTGACACATATGGTCGTATGTCTAGTAAGCATGCTATGTTGCTGAAAGTAAACATACATTTTATTCATGATGATAAATTATTTGAATCCTAATGTTTAAATTTACTTGCATTCTTTGTTGAAAATAGCTTGCATGTTCCTCTTTGAATATCTTGAATAAGCCCATTGTTGAATGTCTCTATTTATCATGTTCTAAAGGCATATGGTTGTTTATTCCCTGGTAAGTATGCTATGTTTATTGAAAGTAAAAGTAGTCAATTTGTTTATGATAATTTACTTCTTGAAAACAGTTAATTGTGTCAAAATTTAAGATTACAATTAGCACCGATAGCCATCATTGATCATGCGCATCTAATTTGCCGCTAAATTTCTTGCACGCTAAAACAGCTCCGTTCAAGGATTGCAATATTGTGGTAGGTGCACTCTAGAGAGAAGTAATATTGACTTTCGGGGGCTTACCTCCCGGCTAACCGATGCGCAACGGAACAAGGGTGCAAACGCTCCCCCAATTGACTACTGAAAGACGTGAAAAATAATGGAAGTGCACACACGATCCGAAAGGACAAACCCTATATTGGGCGAAAAGGACAATTTGTAAATAGAAAAGAGTTTGATGCATTATCTTCATTCATTGTAAGAATCTTACTCTTTCTTTTTTATAGATTTTATGTAGCATATTTATTTTTTCTCATTTCTTTATACATCTCCTACTGTAAGGACGTGAAACCTCGATGCATAAATCCGAACCTCGAACCAAAATGATCGAGGGTGAATTCGGGATGCTTCGGAAAGGCCGAAGGCGTCAATAATGCATAAAGTGCATTGCAGAAGGTCTTCGAGAGCAAGCTAGATCAAGTCTGCAAGGCTGCAGCTTTTGTGCTCTCGGGGACCAGTCCCTCAGTCGGAGGATCGATCCTCATACGAGTGGAAAATGGGCAAGTGCCCATTCTGTGCTGGGACTGCTCTCGGGAACCGGTCTCTCAGGCAAAGACCGGTCGTCCGGGGTCCGATCTCTCGAGGAAGGACCGGTTCCCGTGAGCAAAGATTTGAGTCTGTAGTGTCCTGCGAGAAGCTGCTCTCGAGGACCGGTCCCTCTGGAGGAGAGACCGGTCCCCGTGTGCGAAAGGCTAGGGCAGTGCTCTCGGGGACCGGTCCCTAGCTAGAGGCGGTCCCGTAGCCCGATCTGCCTAGCACAGGCGGTATATAAGGGACAAAGTTGAGGGGCTTATGTGCAAAATGGCCTTGTGTGGGGTTATATGAGAGGGTTGAGCCTCTCTCTCCCCCTCATTCTCCCACCGTTTCACCCTCACACATCTCTCTCGCTCTCTCCCTAGAAGAAAAAAGAGAAGGAAAAGAGAAAGAAGAGGAAGGAGAAGAAGCTTGAGGAAGAGCCTTCCATCTCCTTCATCTCTTTCTTGTGCTTGGAGAAGCTTTGGGAGGTAAGCTTCTTGAAGCTCTTTAATGGTGATTTCTTAGGGTTTGGTTTATATACTCTAAGAATGGGTTAGATGGAATCCTAGGATGCTAATGAGATGATTGTTGCCTAAATCTTGGGTTGATTTAGGGTATTTAGCTACAATAGCATCTAGGGCTTCAAAAATGGGGGTTTTGTTAATAGGTGAGTTTGATCTCATTTAACCCCATGTAAACATAATTGCTAGGTGTACGAACACGTTGGCGAAATCGGTTCGGCGATCCGTTGAGCCTACGCGAAGATATGGACTAAACAAACGTTCGGAGCTTCGTTTCCGCCTAGAGGGCCGAGGCGACATCCGAAAATTATGGAGACGGATCCTGGGTACCGTGGCACATAATCAAAGACCTATAATTTCCGGGGCTGCGAAGCGGCGCACCTTGGTTTTAAGTGCCTGCCGGCACCGGCCGTATCCACCGTGCCGTCTTGTGCCAACAAAATACCGGCGTAATCTGAGACCCGTGCGATGGCAGTTCAAAACCCTCTATTCTTTAAATTAGTAAGCAATTTTCTCAATAAAGTTCAAAAGATGTGATAAAAAGATATAATAAATAGTTAGAATATTTTGTTGCTAAAGAAAATAAATATTTCATGCTATTATGTGTCGGCACACAATAATTTTTTTGACCAGCACACATTGGCACGGCTCGGCAAGCACGTGCGTCATCTTAAACAAGTTTCGACACGATCCCGTGCCACGGCACTTAAATCCTTGCGGCGCACGGTGGGTGCGCAACGAGTTCGAGCAGCGGATCGGGTCAACACAATGGGGATCTTGTGACTGAGCAATCGGAGAGTAAGTTAATGTAGGTTGTGTTTCTGAAACGACTAGGTCGCTGCGTGTCAAAGTAGATTTGTAAGTTCTAGATGATGCATGTAGTTAACACTAAAGAAATGCATATTGACATGTTAATGTATATACTAGGAATAATTGCATAATAATGCTTGGAAAGTACATGCTAGTAAATAGATGCATGTTGATATGTATGCATGCTAGTAAATAGATGCATGTTGATATGTATGCATGTAGTGAGCATGCTAGATGAGATGCATGTACATATGGACTCGATGTAACAAATAGGATGTCAAGTAGATCGAGTGGCACTTAACCTAGTGTTAGTAAACATAAGTTGAACAGGAATGACATATTAACCTAGTGTTAGTAAACATAGGTTACAATGAACCTAGTGTCAAGGACCTAGGAGGGATAAGAATGATATATGAACCTAGTGTTGTTGAACCTAGGATAAATAACGAGTGGCATCTAACCTAGTGTTAAAGAACATAGGTTGAAAACTGAACCTAGAGTTAAAGTAAACCTAGGTTACGAGATTGAGGCATTAGACCTAGAGTCAGTTGGACCTAGGGTGGAAAGTGCATTGGACCTAGATAGGTCGACAGCATAGGGTTGGATATGGACCCTTTACTTGTGAAGTGGATTTCGGAATCCCAGTACTTGTGAACTCGATAGTTCTTGGACCGCAGGTGCATGTGGCATGTTCCTCTCCCACCGGAAGAACTTCGAGGATTGTGATTAAGCAAGAACAGAGAGCGCTAGGATGTATGCGGCATGTTCCTCTCCCTCTTGCGGATCCCTGACCACGGTGCACACAGCGTTTGGCGGACCGCTGGGCGATGTGGTTCTTGGCTTGCAGGCTGAGGTGTATGTGAAGAGTTCCTTCACCTCGAGCCGGACAGGGCGCGGACTATCCGCGATTGATTGACTCGAGGCCGAGTCGGGTGGCTATTTGGAATAAGGTAGAAAGAACCTTGAGGCCCTTGAGGGCTAGTGGTAAATGTGATGGACCTAAGGTAATAGAAACCTTAGAAGCTAGATGATTGTGAGCTAGTTGGCGAGATAGAAGTAGAATTAGTAAATCTACTTATCATAGTTGCGTTGTTTCATTGTTGCATATAGCATGGCATTGTTACAGTTGTGAGACAAAGCATGATAATGTTAGTTGTATATTTAAGATGTATATCTATCTGTTTATTAGACTAACATGTATTTGCCTCCTTTGAGTCTGTTGGTTGAGCTTTTTCCTTGGGTGGCCGTACCCACTCGGAACCATAAAGTTGGTTCTCACCCCACGTTGTTTTGGGGTGTTACGGGTTTGCACGTAAGCGGCGGCGGGCGCGAGGCAAGGCGTAGCCTCGTAGATAGCGCCTACCCTAGAGACCGAGAGATAGCGATTACCAGTGAAGGCAGGGGTAGAATGAAATGAAAAGAACAAAATGTATTAACTTGTAATATAAATGATGTAATAATTTAGATTGCTTTTGGTTGAAAGTATATTGTAATTGAGATGTAAAAGCATGTATGTGAATGCCGCAGTGGATCGCGTCTTAGGAGGGCGTCCCCGTGGTGCCATCACGTCCTAAAACGTAGCACACACATTAATACTCAATGCACGTGACTCCTACACGTTCCAAAATAACTACCCAATTAAGCGAAAGCAAATAAGTAAATTATTTCCCACTCTAGGTGTCATGTGGTCGGCCGCCCCACAAGGTTCCTTAAGCAGAAATAAATACTTGAATTCATCTCTAATTTCTTCTAGAGAAGTCTTAATGTCAACCCAATCCACTAGCTTTCGCGTTTACCAAATCCACGTTAAACGTTTCCTAAGTCCCTAAGGTCTCCAATCCTATGGTTCTTAAGTCAATCCTAGACCTTTGCTTACTTCCGTTCACGCTCTGATACCACTTTATCTGTCACGCCCGCCACCCGCCTATTTGGTCGGGTTCGGGCCACGTCAACAGACGCCGAACAGTGGCTTCCCCCGCCCGCAAGGCTCTAACAACAAGTATAATTTGACAATCAAAGAGAATTTCAATTATACAAGGCTTACACGAAGGTAAGCAACAACAACAATGGAAGAGTAAGCACTAAGCTAGAATATAAACCATACGTGAACTTGATTACATTTGAACCAAATACAAGTAAACTAGTCGATTACATTCTTTAAGCATTCAATACATCATTTCTTTTACATTTGTCATCTCCCAAAAATTACTTGAATTGTTTACAACTTGACATCTATAGTTCAACAAAATAAAGTTGATACAAGTATAACAAAAGGAAATGACTAATACGATACTCCGGTGGCCACTAGCTATGGCGCTAACCACTTGCCCCGGTCCTCCGCCGCCCGCTCGTGCTAGGACCACATGGGGTTAGTGGTGTGAGAACTACAACGAAGTTCCCGGTGGGCTCGAACCGACCCCGCCGACTTACCCACTAGGTCTATCCAGGCATAAATATTTCAACGAAAATGAAATAGTAACCAAACTACATAAATGCTAATACTATGCCTGCAAGAAAGAGTCAGATAGATAGATAATCGAATTTAAATATGTTTGCATGCATGCTCTTTACCATACTTTACTTTACTTTACTTTACTTGGCTCATTACCCAATCTTGCCGGTTAACATAGTTAACCCCAACAAACTCAAGACCCAAAATCCCTCACTGAACGGGGAGGCTCTAAGCCTACAAGACCCGAGGGACCGTCCGTCGGGGCCACGATCCCCTAGGTGACTGTCGCGGAACTCACCGCTTGAGGAGGAGCGGCCTCCCTCAAGCCTAGACTTGGCAAGAGTATCGATCTAATCCTCGCATTGAGGATTCATAGCAACTAGTTACCATGCCATTGTCAATGATAGGTTTTCTACCTAATCATGTATATCATTCTTGCCATAATGCCACTAAGATAAAACAATGTTTAACTATGGTTATCTCAATGCCAATCTTGTCTCTATGTTCAATATCACCTTTGTTGACTAAGATCAAGTCCATTCCATATTCACACAAGTAGGGTTCTAATTCTCATGCCTCTATGGTTCCATTTCAACTTTCAACTTCATTACACTCTAGAACATGAATTGAGGTTCAACCAATTGCATATATTCCAACTACCCTATCATGCATGAATTTACTATACACATAAGATGCTCAAAAAGGTGAAATAGACATAGAAGGGAATTCGATGATTCCGGAATGCACCCCCCACCTTAGAATAATTTTGTGAGGATGCCCAAGAAGTTTCACGACCTACCGGGGCCTAGGTAAAAGCTCAGTTTAAAAGTGAACCTAATCGCCATTTTACATAGTAGCCCCTATATCGGATTTTCGTTTAATTAAACGGAGTTGTCCCACGCGTCAGAATACCCCCAATTAGGTTTCTACAAGGTCAATTTGACCCAAGAACCCCTATGTTCAAAAGCCCCAAATTTGGGTGCTCCAACAACGCCCTATGTCAAACCTAGGGTTTTGATCTCATTCACAAGCAAAATATAGCTTTAGATCAACCTAGAAGCTCTCTAAAACCATCCTTGACCCATTAGAACCATCCATTTGGGGTTTACAACAAACCCTAGCCAACCACCATTAGAGCTCATGAAGCTCTCATGAGTTTTCATGGAGTTCATGGCCAAACAAGCCCTCTAACACTAGCAACAAGCTAGAAACTCCAAATCTCAAGCTAAAATCGAAACCCTAGGGTTAAACTTGCAAGAACCTACCTCTTGTAGCAAGCTCAACCCAAGCCCTTGTTGTAGGAGAGCCCCAAGATCCTCCAAGAAGCCTCCAACAAGCTCCAAGCCACCTTCTCCAACTCCTTCTCCTTCTTCTTCCTTGCCCTAGAGCTCCTCTAGAGAGAGAAAGTGAGAGAAAAGAGAGTGAGTGTGTGTGTGCTGTGAAATGAGTGAAGGGAGAGCTTATTGTGTTGTAACAATAGCCAAAAAGCCCCTCTACTTCTTTTATTTCGCGCAGCTCACGAACTGCTGTCAGACCATCCCATACCGGTATGGGGAAATCAGACGGTATGGGGTGCTACAGGTAGAACCCGAGAGCAGCCTTCCTCGGTTTCGCAAAGATCTATACCGGTACGGGGCGACTGGTATGGGCCAAAGAAAACTATCAAACCCGAGAGCTCTTGGATGTGGATGGGAACATAATGCACACACATGGAGATGGGCCATAAAATTATCAAACACGAGGGCTCTTCCCTTCTCGGGTGATGGCTATACGGCATGTACACCGTGGTCGTACCTGTACGGGCCATAAAATCCGTCAAACCCGAGAGCTCTCCTCCTCCTGTGATGGCTATACCTGCATGACACCGTGGTCGTACCGTACGTGGTGCTCTAGATTTGTGTCTTCGCGCTGTTTCGACTCTACTTCGCGCCGAATAACGCCAAAACCTTCTTAACTCTTCTAGATCATCTTATAACCTTTCCAAGAGATTTGGAATGGCAATTGGAACATGTCCAACTATTTTATTTTCGTACTTTAGTCAATTTGGCCAAAGTCCGATCTTATTGTCGAATTTTCGATATGCTACACAAGGGAAAGCTCGACCAATAGGTTCAAGGAGGCACTGCAACATGTTAGTTCAAAAACATCTACATACACATATATATATGATGTTACTATGCAACTAACAGGAAAGCATGCCTCACAATATGCAATATGCAACTATGCAATAATACTTAGCTTTTTTCTTTTCGTTATTGCTATTCTTTACATTAGCCATTTCACTTATCATTAGCTATTTATTAAAATTAGCTATTCTATTCTTTACTCTGGGGCATTCTATGCTCACTAGAAATCATATCTAAGGTCACCTTTGCCTTAGCTCACTATGCCACCCGACTCGGTTTTGAGTCAATCATCCGCGGATATTCTGCGCACTGGCTGCTCAATAGCCTACCGCTCTGTCACGCCCCGGGACCCAGCGGAAGCCCGCCCGGCGCGTGCCCAGACCCGCCGTATGTCTACGACATACAAGGCGTCTAACAAAAACGATAAATATCCAACAAGTAAAAAGAATCTAGAAGTATCAGAGCAGTATAACAACTAGAATTCTAAACAATTAAGCATAAAAGAAGTGACTAACAAAAATAAAGTACCAAATCCACTAAGAACTATAAAAGAGTAATACAACAGTAACCTCCAAGAGCAACAACTAAAGATCCCAAAGCGAAAACTAACATAATACATGGTGGTCTCTACAAATGGATACAAAAATCACTCTCTCACAAAACACAAAAGAGAGGAAAACCACCTAAACAAAAGTGGCAAAGAAGCTAGCTAACTAGGCGACTCCCTTGCCGCGATCCCGTGCCTCCGCCGGTGCCGAAGGCTCTGAAACACATTAGAAAAAGAGGGCGTGAGAACTATTAAAAATAGTTCCCGGGCAATTACTGACTTCAGTTGCATGCTCCACTAGGCCCCAAAACTAAGCAAGTAAGTGTAAGCGAAATAAATAACGAGTAAGCTACTAAAGCATGATATCTCTACTTAGCATAAATAAGCATAAGTAAACGACTATTCTAAGCATGAATAGTAAGTATGACCTACAAGTCCAATATCCATAGCAATAGTAAAGAGTTAAAGTTTACTATTCTAACCATAGCCCAATAATTCCACAAGTGATAGTAAGGTGTTAAAGTTTACTATTCTAGTCAAAGTCCACAGTTTTCTTTAAACTACATTAAGTTTAAGCACAATAAGATCAACCCGAAGGCGATATGGCCGATGCCCATCCGAAGGTCGCCTAGCCCAAATGCCGAGCCTAATGGCCCCGTAGTAGTCAACATTCCCACCCTAGGAATGAGACCGTCCCACGGCAATCCACTTCGGCGCCCACCCCGCACGGCGAATACAAGAAACGCGTTGGCCAACTCCGAGTGCCGCTTGTAGGAGCTACCCTCACAAGCATGTGCGAATGAGCACAATGGCAAAAGTCACAAAACTCGTCACAAGTCCCAAATCATCATGTCTCTAACATGGATTGTACAATTGTCCAAAAGGCCTATCTCTATGTCATCATGTCTCTAACATGGAATATAGTATATGTTAAGTGGCCTATGTCAAGTCTCTATGTTGCGCTTTCATAGTTTTCTATGTTAAGTGCTGCTTTATGACACTTAAGGTTTCTAAGTCCCAACATGTATTTAATGTACACAATTAACATTAGCAAAGCTAAGATCACCGTAAAGGCACACACCCAGGCGCCCCCAAGAACCACCCCCACATGCATGCAGTTTGACCCAAATAGCTCTACTATATAGAGTGAATATTTTATCATACATAAGGCATGCATTTTAAGTGATTCAAAATTCATAATAAATCTATAAAGCATGAATATGCATTCAAAATAATTAAATCAAACCAACTAAGCACTTAGGAGTCATTTGCTCCTATGCTCATGAAGCCAAACCCACCGAGTGCGAAAATCGCCGATCCGAATCGCTAACTAAGCTTCGATTCCTACTCCTAGCACCCTACAAGGCATGCCATAGGAATTACAAACTCAAAAGATGAGTCTTGAGTTCAATCAATAAGAAACTCTACTAAAGGGTGAAGAATACTCACCGAATGCGAAGAAAGTGCTCTTGATCTCCAAATGGGAGTTAGAGTCCTTCTAAACCAACCTAAATCAAAGTTCTAAACTCATCAATTAGGTCCCAAAGGCCCTCAATCGAAAATCCCCAAATCCTAACCCTAGAATCCCATTCTAGGGTTTCATCTCATGAAAACCCACAAAAATCGAAACTAGAGGAAAGAGATCACTCACATACCTCTAAGAAGCTCTAATCCAAGCTCAAAAAGCCCTAGGCTTGAAGCTTGATCCACTACAAGGTTCCAAACACCAAGCTCCAAGCTCCAACAATGGTGGTAGAGGCTCTAACAAGCAAAAGAGAGCAAGGAGAGGGTTTTAATCCTCCAAAAATCCAACCAAAACCCTAGGTGACACAAGGGAGTAGAGAGAGAAGGTCTCCTATTGTGTGGGGAGGGCTCAAATGAAGCCCTAGTGTGGTACACAAATAGGAATGCTACAATAGCTAAAAACCCCCTCAGCTCAAATCGCTCGAATCGTACCCAGACAAATCCATTTTGTACCTGATAAACCTCGAAATGCAAACCCGAGCCTCGGTTTGCCAAGTCCGCTCTCTTATACCGGTATAAATCTTGATCTGCACCGTGATAGCCATCATTTTGTACCGATAGACACCATTTTGTACCTAGATAAGGCACAGAATTTCCAACCCGAGAGCCACCTAAAATCCAACTTTTTGGACTTTAGGGCTTGGGACTTATCCCCAAACCTCGGTACACGCGCCATAGGTCGGAACACAGTCAACGACCTTCCAGAAAATCTGGAAACGCTCCATCACAAGTCAAATACTCGAACTCCGCAATTTGCGCAAGTCCAGTATGTTACATTCACCCCTCCTAAAAAGGAGTTTCGTCCGCGAAACTCTAAAGCGAACTCATACCTCAAGATTCCATCTGAAAGAGATGGGGATAGCGCTCCTGCAGTGCGCTCTCAGGCTCCCACGTGGCCTCTCGCTCCTCGTGGTTGCTCCAAAGAACCTTCACGTACGGAATGTCCCGATTCCGCAATTTCTTCACCTCGCGAGCCAAGATCTTCACGGGTTGCTCCTCGAAGCTCAAATCTCCCCGCAGCTCTACGGGTACCCTCCAATACATGACGGGATCATGGATATACTTCCGAAGGACCGATACATGAAAGACGTTGTGCACGCCCGATAGGTTCGGTGGTAGAGCAAGTCGATACGCTACCGGACCTATACGTTCCAAGATCTCATATGGTCCAATGAATCGAGGACTTAACTTACCTCGAATTCCAAATCTCCGAATTCCCTTTGACGGCGAGACTTTCAAGAAGACATGATCTCCAATCATGAACTCCAAGTCTCGTCGGCGTTTATCTGCATAGCTCCTCTGCCTACTCTGGGCCGTCAGTAGTCGCTCCCGAGCGATTCGAACTTTATCCTCTGTTTCCTGGAGCACTTCAGGGCCTAAAGCCAATCTTTCGCCCACTTCACTCCAATGAAGTGGCGATCTGCACTTTCGTCCATACAATGCCTCGAACGGTGCCATCTTGATACTTGCTTGCTAACTATTGTTATAAGCAAACTCCGCCATAGGTAGATGCTGCGACCATCCTCCCTGGAAGTCAATCACACATGCTCGAAGCATGTCCTCTAGAGTCTGTATAGTGCGCTCCGACTGCCCGTCGCTCTGGGGGTGGAAAGCAGTGCTGAAATCCAATCTAGTACCCAAGGCGTCCTGTAGACTCCTCCAGAAGTGTGACACAAAGCGAGTGTCCCTGTCGGATACGATCGATGTAGGTACTCCATGAAGTCGCACAATCTCATCAAGGTACACTTGTGCGAGCTTCTCTCCAGCCCAAGTAGTATGGATAGGTACAAAGTGCGCCGACTTCGTCAACCTATCCACGATCACCCAAATAGCATCATGCCCAGCTTGAGAGCTAGGCAATCCAGTCACGAAGTCCACGGTGATCTTCTCCCACTTCCACACGGAATAGGCAAACTCGAAGTTTTCCCGCACTGGAACTCGATGCTCGCTTTCACTTGTTGGCAAGTTAGACATCTAGCAACAAACTCGCCAACATCCTTCTTCATCCTGTGCCACCAATAGAGTAACCTCAAGTCCTTGTACATTTTGGTGCCTCCTGGATGAATAGCATAAGGTGCCCTCTGTGCCTCCTAAAGGATGTCCTCTCTAAGTCCCGAATCCGCTGGCACCCCAATCCATCCACCAAAGCGCATCACTCCCTCATCATCCACTAGGAAGTCGCCGGTGCAACCATCAACCATTTTGTCTCGAAGCTTTTGCAACTCTAAGTCAAGAACTTGCTTCTCTTTACTTCTATCCATACGAGTAGGTTGCACAACCATAGTCATCACCGCATAGGCGTATCGGAGTCACTACCTCCAACTCCAACCGCTTCATCTCGCTCGATCAATCTGCGGTTGAGTAACAACATGCATCGCTAAGTTCTCGTAGATTTCCGACTCCGCATCCGCCACGTTAGCTTTGCCCGGGTGGTAGAGAATAGTCAAATCATAATCCTTGAGTAGCTCCAACCATCTCGCGCCGTCTCAAGTTCAACTCCTTTTGAGTGAAAAGGTACTTTAAGCTCTTGTGATCCAGAAAGACCTCGCACCGCTCGCCATACAAATAGTGGCGCCATAGCTTCAATGCAAAGACTACGGCCGCCAACTCCAAGTCGTGTGTAGGATAGTTCTTCTCATATTCCTTTAGTTGGCGAGATGCATACGCGATCACCTTGTCACCCTGCATCAAAACACAACCCAATCCGTTAAGAGATGCATCACTATAAACCACATACCCTGCTCCAGCAATAGGTAAGGTGAGGATTGGAGCGGTCGTCAATCTCAGCTTCAACTCTTGAAAGCTCTTTTCACACGCATCATTCCAAATGAATTTAGTTCCTTTGTGCGTGAGCCTCGTGAGGAGTAGATAACTTCGCAAAGCCCTCCACGAATGCGGTAGTAGCCGGCCAAACCAAGGAAACTCCCGATCTCTGACACTCGTCTGGCCTTGGCCAATCCCGAATGGCTTCTATCTTTCTAGGATCCACTGCTATACCTGATCCTGAGATCACATGTCCCAGAAATGCCACTTCTCGAAGCCAAAATTCGCAATTCTTCGGCTGAGCAAGAAACTTCTTTTCCCGAAGCACGCGTAGTACCAATCTCAAGTGTTCCTCGTGCTCCACATCACTTCGGAATAAACCAAGATGTCGTCGATGAAGACCACGACGAACCCGTCTAGATAAGGCTTGAAGACACGGTTCATTAGATCCATAAAAGTCGCCGGGCATTAGTAAGCCCAAACGGCATAACAGTGAACTCATAATGTCCATATCGTGATCTAAAAGCCGTCTTCGCCACGTCCCCAGGCGCAATCTTCAACTGATGGTATCCCGACTTCAAGTCTATCTTGGAATACACGTTCGACCCTTGAAGTTGATCAAAAAGATCATCGATCCGAACGGATACTTATTCTTGATCGTGACTTTATTAAGTTCACGATAGTCCACGCAAAGGCGAAGTGATCCGTTCTTCTTCTTCACAAAAAGAACCGGTGCTCCCCAAGGTGACACACTCTGGCCGAATGAAGCCCTTGTCCAACATGTCCCGTAATTGTGCCCTCCTCCTTTAACTCGCTGCCATCCTATAGGGTGCCTTCGAGATCGGGTAGTCCCGGAGCGAGATCTACCACAAACTCGATCTCCCTATCGTGGCATGCCCGGTAGCTCCGCCGGAAACACGTCCCGAAACTCCCGTACCACCGGGATATCCTCGATCCTAGGGGTATCATCCTCACCCTCAATGCGATACTAGCCAAATAGGCTACGCATCCACGCTGATCGCCTGCCTAGCTCGAGACGAACCGATCGACATCGCAAAAAGCGAACTCGACATCCTCTAAACACCACCTCACTCGACCCGGCTTCTAAAAGTAACCGTTCGATTGACACAATCGATAGTGGTGTAGTATCTAGTCAACCAATCCATACCCAAAACCACGTCAAAATCCCCCAACTTGCGCACTACTCGCAAATCCGCGGCATAGTCCAATCTCCTACCCGAATAGGGCAACCGGGGCAATACTCGCACGTCCACAATGTGGTCTGCACAACAATACGTCCGTGTGTAGTAAAGGAACAAATCCGGATGTCATGCAACTCGCAAATGTACCCGATCTATAAACTGAATGTGATGCACCGTATCAAATAATGCACGTACTCTAATGCCATCAAGTAAAATGATACCGCCACCACATCTCGCCGTCGCGTCACTCAGGCGGCGTACATGCGCCCACTCGCGCTCGTCGTGACCCTCACTCGCGCTCGGACGGCTTGGCCGCCGGGCCTGCATCGTGTCGACGGGTCTCGCCGGGCGGCCGGTAGAGCCGGTGCCGACGCGTAAGACGGTGCCTGTAGAACCTCTCGGCACTCGAGACGGATGTGGCCCTCCCCGCCACACCGGAAGCACTGCCGCCGCCGTGGACATCGCGGCGGGTGGTGAGGACCACCGCAGATCACACACCGGGGAGGCCGGTGTCGGTCAGGCCCTCCTCTCTGGGGCGGTGCGCCACGACTGCGCTGCTGGTGTCTCGGGTGCTTCGGGGGCCTCCTAGAGTGCGTCTGGCTCGCACCCTCGGCCGCGGGCCTCTTGCCCTTTCCCTTATCCAAACCCTCGCGTCTCTCCCCGCACCATGGCCGCGCCGCTCTGCTGAGCGCGCGGTTCACCACCCGTTTGCATGTCCGAAGCTCAAGACCGCACAAATCGGAAAATCGACGTCGTAGTCCACGCTCGAAGATGCGGGCCTTATCCTCGTCGTCCCGCACGACGGCGGCACGCAATGCGTGCTCGAGAAAACTCTCTCTCGTACGGCGCGTATCCGTCCCCTCGTGTCAGCCGCGCAAACTCGCTCCATCCGCCTCGACGCTCCTGGGAAGTAGTGTGCCACGTAGCTCCTTGAACCTCGTCCAAGTAATAGAAGCTAAGTCCGTGCCGGGGTTCTCTCGAAGATCCATCCACCACCGTAGGCCTCGCCGTCCAAGTGGTGGGTGGCGAGCCACACTCGTCCCGCTCCTCCACGAACGTGTCACGAACAATTTCTCCATGTGCATCAACCACTTTTCCACGATCCGCTGGTCGACCTTCTCTCCGTCAAAGGTCCCTGCCGCACCTCCCGAACTCCTTGAGGCGAGCCATGAGTCGATCCCTCTCGGCTCCCCGAGCCATAATCGGAAATGCCGCCGCCACCGGTGATGCTCGAACCGGGGTGTCCCGATCCTCCTCCCGGCGCTCAACCGCCGGGAGTCGTTCTGGTGTGAGCTTGGCCGCGGGGGATCGCGCCCGCGGTAAGTCAACCTCGGCCGGTGCCGGCGGTGAAGCGGGTCCGAGCCTCCTCGCAGCCCGCCCGCCGCAAAGAGAAGCGTCCTCCATGCGCTTCATGCGCGCTCCCCGACGCCGTGCCGCTGCCGCCCGCCGTCACCAATGCCGTGAGGGCCGCCAATCCGGCTCCTCAACTCACGACCTCGCCGGATTCCGGGAGGTAGCGGAGGCCTCGACCTCCTCAAAAGTTGCCGCATTGTCCGCTCCAATGTATTTCGAGCGAGTTATCGCATTGTCACTACAACATCATAAAAGCGCAAGTTAGTAAGCTCACGCAATCGCATCCCCGCTCATGCTATAAATACCCAAATCATGCGAAAGTAATGAAGTGTCATTTACTACTAACTCCCGATGTTACGTTGTCGCCGCCAACGTAACCCTCCGCGGGTTAGAAGTTATACACTTCGATCCAACTCTACTTACTAGAGTTATTCAAGATACCCAATCTTAATACTTTCGCTCACAAGTTAAATAGACCTCGTCTCTCACGAGCCTATATCCTATAGTCCAACTCGCCTAAGGTTTGCTAGGTCCACAAGAAGACTCAACCCTAGGCTCGATACCAATTTAACTGCTCACGCCCGGACCAAGCCCGCCCGCGCTCAGACTCCGCCGTATGTCTACGACATACAAGGCGTCTAACAAAAACGATAAATATCCAACAAGTAAAAAGAATCTAGAAGTATCGTAGCAAAGATAACAACTAGAATTCTAAACAATTAAGCATAAAAGAAGTGACTAACAAAAATAAAGTACCAAATCCACTAAGAACTATAAAAGAGTAATACAACAAGAACTCCAAGAGCAACAACTAAAGATCCCAAAGCGAAAACTAACATAATACATGGTGGTCTCTACAAATGGATACAAAAATCACTCTCTCACAAAACACAAAAGAGAGGAAAACCACCTAAACAAAAGTGGCAAAGAAGCTAGCTAACTAGGCGACTCCCTTGCCGCGATCCCGTGCCTCCGCCGGTGCCGAAGGCTCTGAAACACATTAGAAAAAGAGGGCGTGAGAACTATTAAAAATAGTTCCCAGTGGGCAATTACTGACTTCAGTTGCATGCTCCACTAGGCCCCAAAACTAAGCAAGTAAGTGTAAGCGAAATAAATAACGAGTAAGCTACTAAAGCATGATATCTCTACTTAGCATAAATAAGCATAAGTAAACGACTATTCTAAGCATGAATAGTAAGTATGACCTACAAGTCCAATATCCATAGCAATAGTAAAGAGTTAAAGTTTACTATTCTAACCATAGCCCAATAATTCCACAAGTGATAGTAAGGTGTTAAAGTTTACTATTCTAGTCAAAGTCCACAGTTTTCTTTAAACTACATTAAGTTTAAGCACAATAAGATCAACCCGAAGGCGATATGGCCGATGCCCACCCGAAGGTCGCCTAGCCCAAATGCCGAGCCTAATGGCCCCGTAGTAGTCAACATTCCCACCCTAGGAATGAGACGTCCCACGCAATCCACTTCGGCGCCCAATCCCGCACGGCGAATACAAGAAACGCGTTGGCCAACTCGAGTGCCGCTTGAGGAGCTACCCTCACAAGCATGTGCGAATGAGCACAATGGCAAAAGTCACAAAACTCGTCGCAAGTCCCAAATCATCATGTCTCTAACATGGATTGTACAATTGTCCAAAAGGCCTAACTCTATGTCATCAAGTCTCTAACATGGGATTTAGTATATGTTAAGTGGCCTATGTCAAGTCTCTATGTTGCGCTTTCATAGTTTTCTATGTTAAGTGCCGCTTTATGACACTTAAGGTTTCTAAGTCCCAACATGTATTTAATGTTCACAATTAACATTAGCAAAGCTAAAATCACCATAAAGGCACACTCCCTGTGCGCCCCAAGAACCACCCCCACATGCATGCAGTTTGACCCAAATAGCTCTACTATATAGAGTGAATATTTTATCATACATAAGGCATGCATTTTAAGTGATTCAAAATTCATAATAAATCTATAAAGCATGAATATGCATTCAAAATAATTAAATCAAACCAACTAAGCACTTAGGAGTCATTTGCTCCTATGCTCATGAAGCCAAACCCACCGAGTGCGAAAATCGCCGATCCGAATCGCTAACTAAGCTTCGATTCCTACTCCTAGCACCCTACAAGGCATGCCATAGGAATTACAAACTCAAAAGATGAGTCTTGAGTTCAATCAATAAGAAACTCTACTAAAGGGTGAAGAATACTCACCGAATGCGAAGAAAGTGCTCTTGATCTCCAAATGGTAGTTAGAGTCCTTCTAAACCAACCTAAATCAAAGTTCTAAACTCAACAATTAGGTCCCAAAGGCCCTCAATCGAAAATCCCCAAATCCTAACCCTAGAATCCCATTCTAGGGTTTCATCTCATGAAAACCCACAAAAATCGAAACTAGAGGAAAGAGATCACTCACATACCTCTAAGAAGCTCTAATCCAAGCTCAAAAAGCCCTAGGCTTGAAGCTTGATCCACTACAAGGTTCCAAACACCAAGCTCCAAGCTCCAACAATGGTGGTAGAGGCTCTAACAAGCAAAAGAGAGCAAGGAGAGGGTTTTAATCCTCCAAAAATCCAACCAAAACCCTAGGTGACACAAGGGAGTAGAGAGAGAAGGTCTCCTACCTTGCTTGCTGTGTGGGAGGGCTCAAATGAAGCCCTAGGGGGTGTGGTACACAAATAGGAATGCTACAATAGCTAAAAACCCCCCAGCTTCAAATCGCTCGAAATCGCTTGTACCTAAGACAAATCCATTTTGTACCTATAAACCTCGCGAAATGCCCAAACCCGAGCCTCGGTTTGCCAAGTCTGCCTCTTTATACCGGTATAAATCTTGATCTCACGGTATAGCCATCATTTTGTACCTAAGATAGACACCATTTTGTACCAGATAAGGCATGAATTTCCAACCCGAGAGCCACCTAAAATCCAACTTTTTGGACTTTAGGGCTTGGGACTTATCCCCAAACCTCAGACACGCGCCATAGGTCGTAACACAGTCAACGACCTTCCAGAAAATCTGGAAACGCTCCATCACAAGTCAAATACTCGAACTCCGCAATTTGCGCAAGTCCAGTATGTTACACGCTCTCCGTGACTTAGCCTCTTAGCGGCGAAATCGTGGCACACGCTGAACCCGGCTCAAGTCCCTCGACATAGCCATTCTGGCGGCGAACACGTTGCACTTACCCCGAGAGGGCTCAAGCCATGACTTATCCATCTGGCGGCGAACTAATCGCACCTCACCCAACAATGGTTTCAGTCACGACTCGGCCAACTGGCGGCATCCGCATCGCACTTACCCCAGCAATGGTTTCAGTCAATCCTGGCGGTCTAATCCACAACCCGACTCAATCGGTATAGAACTCATCTCGGCTCACCCACCCGGCAGCGAAATCGTCGCACACGCCACGACAGTGGTATAGCCCTGGATGACGAAATCGTCGCACACGCCCGACACCGTTTTTGGTGTCCAAATTTCAGGATTCCGGAATCCATTCCACTTTGCTTAGGGGTTGGTCTTAATCCTCAAGAGTCGATCCACTTGGTCCATTGTTCTTTACATCCTAGGTCTACTTGACTCTATGGCTACATTCTTTATCACTTAGCCTAGGTTACTTTTAACTCTAGGTCCACTTCAACCTATGTTTACTAACACTAGGTTGGATGCCACTTGCCTAGGTCCGTTGACTCTAGGTTTACTACAACCTATGTCCTTTAACACTAGGTTATTAGATGCCATTCTCCTAGGTCCATTTGACTCTAGGTTTACTACAACCTTGTTCTTTAACACGAGGTTAGATGCCATTCTATCTACATGTACATTTATGTCCAATCAAGTATTCCACTATTGAGCTCTCTACTCATTATGCTAAGCTTGCATTCTTACCACATTTCATTCTCTAGCATTATGTATAACATGCTATTATCATGCATTCTACTTAGCATTTACACTATGTGATTAACATGCATTTCTACATATGCATCATTCAACATTTATATGCATCAACACGAGTTTATGTCACTCTTAGACATACAAGCGACCTAGTCCCTTCGGTAAACACAACCCACCTTAGCTTTGCTCTCCGATTGCTCGTCGACACTTGCAATCGGCCGCCCGCGGCACCCGTGACCCGGTTTGGCCCGAACTCTCGCGCGACCAACCGAACGGCCACCGAATCGCGATCCGAAGGTTTGCCCCGTTATTCCACGACTTTATGATGCTCCGAATCCGATCTCACGATTTTTGGGCTTCTATTCCGCGTGCTGCGGCTATCTGTTAAAAATATGTTATTTTATTAATAACTTTGCACTCGCTCGTCGGATCACCGAACCGAGCGCGCCAACGCGTTCGTTGCACCCTCAATTAAGTTTACATGGGGTCAAATGAGATCAATCTCATCTATATATCAAAACCCCATTTGGATGCCCTAGATGCTATTGTTGCTTAACACCCCAAATCGATCCAAGATTTAGGCAACAATCTACTCATTAGCATCCTAGGATTCCAAAAACACCATATCTAGGGTTTAGAAACCCATCCCTAAGGATTTACCATGAGAGGAGGCAAGAGCTTACCTCTCAAGAGCTTGCTCCAAGCTCAGGGAAAAAATGAAGGAGAGGGAGAGCTCTTCCTCAAGCTTCTTCTCCTTCCTCTTCTCTTTCTCCTTTTCTCTCTCCTTTCTTCTCCTTTTCTTTTTCTCCTTCTCCTTCTTTCGGTCGACAGAGAGGGAGTGAGAGGGAGTGAGAGGGAGAGATCTGAGTGAGGGAGTGAGGGAGAGAGTGTTTAACCTCTCTTTACACTTAACCCCTTGCCAATTTGCACCTTAGCCCCTCAACTTTGCATCCCATGCACTGCCCAGACTCGGCAGTTTTCGGGCTCGGGGACCGGTCTCCCCAGCCAGAGACCGGTCCCCGAGAGCTCAGCTCTACCATTTCGCGTACGGAAACCGATCCCTCTCCGGAAGACCGGTCCTTCGGAGACCGGTCTCTCCTCTCAAGACCGGTCCCCGAGAGCTTGCTCTCATAGGACACCTACGGGAACCGTCTCTGGCTGTGGAGACCGGTCCCTACAGAGACCTCCCAGCCAACTCTAGGACTTAGCCATTTTCTTCAACTTCGTCCGTTTCTTCCCGTTTCAACTCACTTTTTGCTCTGTGGGTCTCCGATTCACTTGAAATCGCACCGAGACTCTCCATGCATGATTTAGATCATGTCCACATCATCACTTCATCCACGCTAATGCCGGATTTAGCTCGCGGCCCAATATAGCCTTTCGGGTCCCGTTTTCGCACCTCGTGCACCGAAAACACCCGAAAGCTTCCGGACTTCACCGGAACCATTCCAAAGGCTCTCTAAGCCAACATACCTCGTAACTTCAAGACTTTAGAAGTTCGATATGTTACAGTTTCTCGCCTCTTGTAGGCTATGTTATTCAAGTACAACCAATGTGGGTTTGGGAGCGTTACGTAGTGACAAATGTCGAGTTAGATAGTTCATGCCTATTTTGTATGGAGTGACATTTTGGATGTAAATTCAAAGGAAAACATGTAGAAGGAAAATGAAAACTTGTATATGTACTTGAAAGGAATATGTATTTAAATATGCACATAAAGCTTGTGGAAACTAAGTTTAATTTGTAGTCATGTTAATGTATTTAAATATGAAATAAAGCTTGTGGAAACTAATTTTAATTCGTAGTCATGTTCAAGTTAGGCTAGCCAAATTCATATATTATAATAACACTAATATGTCAATAACCCTCTGTCAATAGTTATAGATAATAGCCTAAGTACCTAAGTTACTAAGTTTCATATTTACCCTCTGTTTCAAATATACCCCTCTAAACTGTGTCTTATTTTAATATGTATCGCTGTTTTGAGGGTTAATTTAAATGAATTTGAAACTTTATAAGGGTAGATTTTAGCACAAGAATTTTTAAAGGATAAATTGGAAGTAGGAAACTTTTGAAGGGTAGACAGCGTGATCCTTTATAGTTAACAAGTTGTTTGTACATTTACACATTTCACGTACAGAGGAGGTTGTCCGTGTCGCAAGTCCGTTCCATGCTGGTTGGACTTCCATGCCAAGACACAACAATTTACCAGGAACAAAGAAGCTCTACATCAATTACTGTACAAAACAAATAGAAGTTCCAAGCAAAGTGCTTTTAGATTGCTTGTATTATTTGGCTAGAAAGGAGTACTTAATTAACACAAGTGAATAGATGAATTAGTACTTCAGAAATTATTTTGTCATGAACAAAAAAATAATGAAGGAAAATTGAGATAAGTAGCCAGGCAAGACCTTGGATGGAGGTGAATTATAAGCTATCCTAAGAGCAATTGACCTCCTCGTATAGGTAGTATGGTAAGAGTGCTTCAAAGGTACAATTGACTTCGCAGCTCAATCCAGCGTCTCTAGGTAAGCACGATTATTTCAGAAAAACTATGACCCTCAAAACTCTAATCCCCAAGAGTTAGAACATATAAGAAGGAAGTTTAATCAAAGTGAAATTGGTGTATGTTTGTGTGTGTGTATCGAAAACACCACACACATAAATACACTAATCGGCAAAGAAAACCAAGTTGGCAACATCTCCTTCTCCCTTTCCAAACGGCACTGTTCCTTTCTGACTATAATGCCATAGCTTCTCATTTCTCTTCCTTTCATAATTATTACACTAAACTCTCTCTCTTTTCCTCCTACACCCTCCTACAATCCCACCTCTGTACCATCCAGCTACCCTCAACTACTACGTACACCTACTTCCTCTCTACACCCTAACTTCCTGTCACAAATCCACCCAAATCTCTCACTCCCCTCTGCCTCTCTCTCATATCTTTTCATATCTCTATCTCTCTTTCATAGCTTTCCCATGTCTCCGTACTGTACATTTCTATATCTCTCTCTTTTATTTTTTCCATATTTCTCTCATATTTTTCTATATCTCTATCTCTTTCCCTCTCTAATATCTTTTCATATCCCTCTCTCTTATATCTCTCTACATTCCTAACACATTCTGTGTGTGTGTGTGTGTGTGTGTGTGTGTGTGTGTGTGGTGGCCACACGATGAGAACATGAGCCTCATCGCCGGCGCGGCACGATGAGAACATGAGCCTCATCGCCACCGCCGCCGCGCCAGTGACATCGTGGAGATGTTGGTGGCAGTGTGGCGCTCGTCACGGATTATAAGCAATTTCACAGATTCGCATTGCCTTGAAGCATTTTATGCCCATCAGTTTGTGAACAATCAAATGATTATCAGTCCTCTTGAAATATTTATAATGCAAAATGTAGAGTACTTATCAAACAAAACAAAATAGCTATCACGTGGTATCCTAGTGAATTCTTTCATAGAAACATAAAATGCAAGAATTACCTAGAATAGGTTTTGATTGAATAGGTTTTTCTAATTTGATGAGATTTTTGGTGAAAATTGCACATGATAGCAGTGCAAGTAATAGTTTATTTTTTATTTTAAAGTGAACAGATATTTCACAATAATTTAATAGTCTTGCAAAAATGAGAAGCAAAACGAACTAAGGGAAAGGGTCTTATCTTCTTTTTGCAGGATGAGTTCCTCTTCTCTGAAGCACCTACTTGTGTCACTGTAAAGAATTGAGATAGTGGGGCCTACAAATTGATCTGAATCAAAAGAATGGAATATCTTGCAGATAAAGTCTACCTTTCGCAAGATTTCCTGATGAATTACTGCTGAGAAAAGCATCACTCTTCCTTTGAGAATTTTCAGAACTCTGTAAAGAAAACAAATACTTTTCTCGAGTATTGCTATAAGGAGATAAAATGTCATTCAAGGTGAGATTTCAAGGACTTACAACAGACTGCATATTGACTCCTCTTTTTATTGAAGTGCCTTCTTCCAGTGCAAACTGGTTTACATACAAGTAGTAGAAACTTAGCTATGTCTAAGTTAATTACAAATATAGCACTATTAGGTAAAAAGTACAGGACTGCAGAATCTAATAGCAAAAGATTACTAGGGGTAGAAGGAAAAAAGTGGCTCACAGTGAATTGTGCTAAATATATCTACAAAAGTTATGTACAACTGATATCAACTTACTTTGCGTGTTGAAGATTCAGAATCAGCATGCGTTAGTTTATTGGGACTGTCGACATCTACAGATCCCCATTGCCATATTGCAAAAAATGCAAAAGATATCATCATATTCCTGAAGCATACATTTGACAGACGATATAGTAATATTTACTTGAACGACAACCTTTGTGTACATCTGTTCTTTTCTTTCTAGTAAATGAAGGCACCCAATACTGGTCTGGCCCATTAGCTGGAATGAATATATGCAAAGCCATCATAAAAGAAAATGTAAGAAGCAAAGGACATGAACTAAACATTTTGTTATTAGAAGTTGCAAACATAAAACTGGAAAATTATATTAAAAGCATTAGAACACAAGGACCTTTGGAATCAAAAGACCAGTATTAAATTCCCATGATTGGATTTACCCGAATTGGTGCTTTTAATGGCTGGTGGTTGGCATGTACAAGTTGAATTTGGTTTAGAAATTCTATTGACAACATTTGCTACAGCTTCTACATCATTCTTGTGCAACGATATAGCACTTCCTTGAATTTCAGTAAGCTCCACAGATTTATCACAAGTAACATTCACCAAGGCTGGCCGTGGGGTGTGAAAATCTAGCAGTAGATGAGAAGAGCAATATAAAACAGATGACGGCAACATGAAAAAGGGTAGGACACTATTTTCATAAATTTACCTAGAGCTAAACAAGAAACCTTTGAAGCAATACTTGTATGAGTGAAGACATGGCTATCATTAGAATTATTGGTTTTTCCAGTACAATATGCCAAGTTACATGTGGCCTTTTCCCAAGTCGGTAGTTTTGTACCATTGCTTATAGCATTACCAACAGATAGAAGTTCCTGAAATAAGAAATCCAGAAATTAATTTCATAATGGTACATTTGTTATCTTGGTTAATGCAGTAATATCAATCCATAAAGAAGAAGATATTTGAAGAACCAAATGTGCCATTTACTACCTTCAACCTTCAAGAGAGCAAAACATCAACAGAAAAAAAAAAAAAAAATGTAAATTAAGGACAGCATTTCATCCCAAGCCATTGGTATTTATCTGCTTTATACCAAATGTAAAAAAAATGTAAAAGTGATATACCTTGTAAAAAAATGTTCTTTATTAATTTATCTGCTTTATACCTTGACAATTAAGAAATCTTGACTGAAGAAATCCCAAGCTGCATTAAGGGAAAAAGGAAGTTATGAACTATAAAAGAAGGTATGGTTTATATAACAGTACTTGAAATGTAATTGGACAATTAGCAAGTAAAGTACTTGTAATAAAGAAAAAAGCATAATTAGGGAATAAATAGTAGGTTAGGTCAAAGTCAGTCTACATTCATATTTCTTTGAAAAGTAAATCCATATATAATGTAGATGAACTAATTAATGACTAAGTCCATGAAAACATGAAGAGAAACTTGTAAAACATGAACAGTCAAAAATTCTAACCATCAAGCACTTTCATGAATGACTCCAAAGCATTCATAGCCTTTGTGCTTCTAATAGTTTGTGTAGCTGGAGCAAACCCTGATCCTCGGAGAACAAAAGAAGATGGTAACCTAATAAATGAAAATGAAACAATGAATCAGTGATAAATTGTTTGGAAAAGGGAATGGGAACACATGGATAAATAAATCAATACGTAGAAGTGATATACAGAAGGTTAAAGTTGGAAAAGAAATTAACCATTGCATGTTCTTTCCACAACCATAAGCAAGTTGAACTGCGACGAAGTGATCGCTGGCCAATCTTAAGCCATGCTGCAGGACATGGATTTTATTAAAATGAGAATGCCACAATTCACATGATAATCCTAATATTATATGCCATGCTATGAAGGAAGAAAAGCAGGAAATTTGAGAGGAAGATGTCGCAACTAGCTTACTAGTGCCAGTAACTTGGGCTTTTTGCATTTTTGGGCAATGGTTAAGGCCCGACAAGCCCACATGAATGCTTAGACCAGCACGACTGGCCATTACGGGAACGATGAAGCTTCAGCTGGCAGAGATTGTCATGCCCCAAGCAGTCTCACATTAGAAAATGATAGGAGACGATTGGCTTTCTAAGGAAGTTGCCCATAATACGAGTAACTAATGCTGAAGCATTTTGCGCCACGTGTTAAAAGACCCGCTTCAAGTTACTAACACTATTGGGCTAGTCGGATTGTTGTAGAATAGCTTAAAAGCCATTGGTATAACACCTTGAATGACCAAAGTGCCATAAGCTTGTCAATACTTTCTCCAGAAGGGGCCACCTTGTTGAACCCTATCAGCACCAAAGAAAATTCTTAGACTTCAGCAGATAGCCCTTACGCCAAGTAGCTAACCTAAATTGCGATGTCATTCTTAACTTCGAGTTTAACCACAATTATATTTTACCTATCACATGCCCCTCATAAAGCAAAGGAAGAGTGGTGCAAGATGTCAGAAAATTAGATTCCTCCAAAATGACTTCCTTCTTGTTCTCAAACCTTTCCATCTTTTTCGAGCTAAGTAAATCTGAGATCTAGAAGTAGAAAATAATGTTCTAAGATAGTTATTTTCTATCATTTGTCTTAAAGGAGTTCCAAAAACAAAATATACCTTATGTCGGGTGAATCGAAGAACATCAGGGGAGAGAAGAAATACAAATTCATCCATCTCCGATTGAACTTGCTAGTAATTGTGAGAACACGGTCAGTACAGCCAAAGTAAGAAATTAGCTCATTTTCTGAAGTTACAAATAGGTTATTAGTGATTTCTGAATGTAGATTCTTTACAAAAGGGTCCTAGCAAGGTTTTAAGTGCCCGTCGGCACGGGCCGTATCCATCGTGCCACACTATGCTAATAAGATAGCGGCACAATATAGACCCCGTGCCGATGGCACAACTCAAAACCCTCTATTCTTTAAATTAGTAAGTAATTTCGTCAATAAAGTTCAAAAGATGTAAGAAAAAGATATAATAAATAGTTTGAATATTTTGTTGCTAAAGAAAATAAATATTTCATGCTATTATGTGCCGGCACACAAGAATCTTTTGACCGGCACGGCTCGCCACGTACCATGTCATACCGTGCCGGCAAGTTTCCGGCACAACCCTATGCCACGGCACTTAAATCCTTGGGTCCTAGGCAACCTTAATTGGTTATTACTTGTAAGAAGTATCCATTATTTGATGAGAAAACAAAACAAGTTAAAAGGAGTCATAAGAAAACCAGTGTTTTAGAAATATGTTGAACCACTCTGAATATGACGCCTCTCCCTACAACTTAAGTATTCATTATATAAATTTCCCAAACAAGAGGAGGATTAAAGTTAGGAGTTTCCCTTCTTTACTGACAATTCAACAAAATTTATGTCCTGAGTAAAGAGGGTTGGCAGTTTGATATACCATATTAGCACAGTGTCAAATCTAGGAGAATCAACGCTAGATGCTATACGGAGTTTATGACTAGAAGACAAATTTTCCGTAACTTTGCCAATCCAACATGTATCAAGAAGCTTTCTTTTACAACCCCATACAGAATTCAACTTGCATCGAATTGCCTAATTGATCATCCTGGGTTAGTCAATGCAAAAGTGCTTCAAGCATTAGAAATGTATGATCAATTTCTGAGCTCAGAAAACTAAAGTATATCTCCACAGATTTACAAGAAGTAACCAGTATTTTGAGAACAAAAGTATATTACCACATTAATGGTGCATAGATTACTTCTCTCCTCACCGCAACTAAAGGTTGATTCCACAAAAGTGTTGTTCCCCACACAAGTCCATTTATGATCAAGCATAATAGATCGTAGCCCACATTCAACCGCTTTAGCAATGAGCGATTCCGACTTCACCTCTTCTTCTTCCCCGACCTATGTTATCAGCAACAAAATTCATCACTAGCCCCCTTCTCGCAACACATTATTGCACACTAAGGCGGTGTTTGGTTGCACGTAAAACAACTTTCAAGTCAAAAAGGAGTTTTCCAATTATTCACTGTAGAATAGCTTTACAGATTTAAAGAAAAGGGTTAATTTCATACAAGTCTATGCAAACATAGTGAATGACAAATATATTCCTACAAAGTTTAATTTTCATTTATTATCCCTGCAAAAGTTCTAATGTTTTAAAATATACCCCTCAGGTTTGTTACCGTTACAGAAACGTTAGAGAATTGTTTATATTTTCAATTTTGCCATCACAAATATATCCTTCCAAAAGCCATAACGTATAATATAGAAGGATAAAAATGCCAAAAACTAACTAGGGTTAAGTATTTAACCTATGGTAACTAAATTTTTTAGCGGATTCTAACGACAGGAACATATTTGAAAACATCAGGACTTTTGTATGGACAACATATAAAAGTTGAACTTTGTAGGGATATATTTGTCATTCACTATGTTTGCAGGGACTTGTATAAAATTAACCCTAAAGAAAAATATCCATTCTCATTTTCTACATTTTTTTTGGCAGAAAATGCAAATCAACTGAAGATCCCTCTCTTTCCTTACACTTTCTTACTCTCCTTATTTTCTTTTCCTTCAAGCCAAACACGTATGCCACAAATATACCACAAATATACAAATTTTCCTTTCCATGTCAAATTCTTTTTCCTCAACTCCTCTCTTAGTAGTTTTCCGTAGAACCAAACATCACCTATAAGTCATTCTAACATTGAAACCCAAACAACTATAGCACTTCAATTTTGTCGATTGCGCACGCTCAGACGCAGTTGGCTATATTAAGAACCCTAACCACGTACAGAGTAAGGAGTGGAGGTCTCACTTCAATGGAGGGTAGGGCTTCGCGAGCTCGGCGACAACTCGAGCGACGGCATCGGATTGAGCTCTCTGAATCAAACAAACAGGCATTAGAATCATAAGATGGCTACCAAGGATCGTGCTAATGGGGACCTGACCTGGTAGATGAGGAGGATGTGGGCGGGTTGGAGGAGGCACGCAAGGCGCCATTGACGGGAGAGCTTCCAACATAGGGTTTCGAGGTCAAGGGAGAGGGTGGGAGGAGGAAGGGGGGCGGAGAGGGAGAGGGAGAGGGAGAGGGAGAAGAGATTGGAGGAAGAGGAGGGAGAGGCGCGGATTAGGATCTTGTTGCGGAACATTAATGGGGAAGTCGATGCGGACGATGATGCGTGCGGCAAGCGATGTAACTATGGGAACGCGGGAACGGGTATGCAATGTAGGACTAAAATGAAATTTTCTTTTTTTTTTTTTAATTTTTTGGTTACATTCGAGACTAGGTTATGTTTATTTCACAAAAACAAGACTTTAGATTAAAGTAGGCTTTGGGTTAAAATAGAGTTTGTGAAAATTATTTCTCTCCGTTATTTATTATTTCGTAGTTATAAAAATAAAATTTCATTGGTTATATTATTTTTGGTAGAAAGTATATAATATAAAACTATAATTTATATAAAATTAATATAATTATATTTTTATATAATTAAAATTTAATTTAAAACAACTAAATTATTTTGTTATAGATAAATTATAGTAATACAACAATAAAATTATAAAGTGAAAAAGAATATTAATACTTAATTAATCAAATTTTATCATATTTTACTTGTACAAACTAAACAAAGAAAATATTAAAACTTAACTAATCAATTTTTATTATATTTTAAATATGCCAACTAAATAAAAGAGTAATTCCTAATTAAATATATTTAAATATAATAACCTTATCTAGTATATTATTTTATTATTTTTTGTTCACCTTCTTTCACCGTAATTGACTTCGGCCCACGATAGATTGAAGTCAATTACATTGTTTTAGGTTAACTCGAGTTTCAACCATAACTTTTTCATAACGAACCAAACAACAAAAGTGATCATTTATAGCGTAAACGACTTCCCACATTTCCACTTCCACCCCACTTCCACCCCAAACAAACATTCCCTAGAGAAAGTGGCTAGTGAGGTTTGGTGGATAGCAGGAGCCCACCATACATGTAAGATGTCATGCCCCAGGCCTGATCCCTTTGGTCGGTTCGAATACGTCGAATAGACGCCGAGCGGACAGAGCCTCCCCTGTCCGCCCAAGGCTCAACACATGTACAATTCAAGCAAAGTAGAATGCATAAGCAGAAACATACATAATGGCTTGCACAAGGGCAAGCAATAGCCAAAGTGAAAGAATCTAAACTACACAACCATACAAGTATAATGATTAAATTTTAACCACATACATGCATTCAACTATTACATTCAAAAATCTTTTCATCATTTCTTCCTTTGCATTACATTGTCTCTCAAAACGGAATTCTTTGCACTCCTTTGCCATTTATACAATTGCATCTTCAAAAACAAAGAAGATATACATAAGGGTATGCAACTAACAAAATGTAAACCCAACTCGGCAAATACTAGCTACGGTGCGATGCCCTAACCGTGGTCGTCGGCCGGCTCGCTCGATCCCGGCTCTGTGGAGAAAAGGGGGTGAGAACTACAACAACGTTTTCAGTGGGTTCGGCCGCCGACCTCGCCGACTTTCCCACTAGGTCTAACTCGGGCATAATTAGAAGAAATAAACAGATAGATAAGAAGCCAAGTATACAAATGCAGCTAATATGCCTGAACAATATTATCACGCCCCGAGCCCGCCTATTTGGTCGAGTTCGGGTACGCCGACAGACCGCCGAACGAATAAAGTTTCCCCTGTACGCGGACAGAGTCTCCTCTGTACGTTCTAGGCGTCGCAATCAATACAATTACAAGGGTTCCAACCAGGAACAGTATTCAACATACAATGATTGCATAAGGAAGTATCAAACATAACAGCTAAACTATTACAAGCATTCACCAGCTTACACTTAAAACTTTTACATATTACATTTAAACTTCCAAATACAATCTAAATTAATACAATTATTTTACAAGTTTGATACATCTGTTCTTCCATCTCTATACCCCTAGGATATGCTGACTCAAGGCAATCGCTTATCTCCTGCCTCTGGGGTAGGACGCTATCTACGGGGCTACACCCTTCCCTCGCGCCGCCGTGCCGCTTACGTGCGTACCTGGAAAACACCCCGAAACAACATGGGGTGAGAACCAACTCCATGGTTCCCAGTGGGTACGGCCACCCAAGGAAAAAGTTTGACCAACAGGTCCAAGGGAGGCAACTACAGGTTAGTTTAATAAACAGATAGATATATATCTTGATTATACAACTAATAAAACTATGCATTGCCTCACAAATGTAATAATAAAATGCTAAATGCAACAATGCATAACAAAGTAAATCTAATGAGTTTACTTCTATTTCACTATCTCACTTATATCCAACTAGCTTCTAAGGTTCTATTACCCTAGATCTAAGCTGTGTATCACTAGCCCCTAAGGTTCCATCTACTTTATTTAAGCTAGCCACCCGACTGCCTCGAGTCAATCAACTCATGATAATTCGCGCTTTGTTCGGCTCAAGGTGAAGGAACCCGCACTTCCACCTCACCCTTAAATCCACAATCACATCGCCCAACGGGTCGCCCAGAGCTGCGTACACCCGTGGTCAGGGATCTTTCCGGTTGGAAGGGGAACATGCCACACTCGACCCGCGGCCCAAGACCCCCGATAGGGAGGGAAACCTGCCACACTCAACCCTAGCGATCCATGATCCTGCAAGCGGGAGGGGGAACCTGCCACACTCGACCCGCGGCCTCTCAGCCTCAAGCTCGTCCTCGAAGTTCTTCCTGTGGGAGGGGAACATGCCACACACCCGCGGACACGAACTATCGAGTTCACAAATCCTGAGATTCCGGAATGTAGGTTATAGGTCTCAAGGATCTAAAAGGTAATTAACACCTAGAGGGGAGTGAATAGGTGTACAATGGCCAATTAAAATTTTGATGCGATTTTAAAGTAAATGCGGAATATAAAATCAACACACCAAGATTTTACGTGGAAAAACTCCACAAGGAGTGAAAAACCCACGGGACCGATCACACGAAAATCCACTAAGAAACAATTGAGTACAAGGCGATTCACCCACGACTTTACCCAATTTGCCGAATCTTCAATATGGATCTCCTTCGCTGGTCCACCACGCCGCAACCCTTGCCGCGTCAAAGCTTCGACTCCTCAAAGCTTCCACCGAGTCCTCGGTCTCTCACGCGATCCCCGCGTCACCCTCCGTCCGAGTTGTAGAAGAAAACTTATGGTGATCTTAATGATTAACGAACCATAGACAATGGGGAACCCTTTTAGTCAATCATCAAGTTGATTCATAAAGGAGTATTCAAAGAGAAAACCTAGAATCAATCTCGACGATCAACAAAATAAAACTCGCTTTAAGAATTGAATCATAAAGCTCTAAAACGAGTTTTAGGGTTTTGAAAGAGGATCTAAACTATATGAATATTCAAATGATACAATCCTTGAACCCCCCGGTCTATTTATAGTGTTAGAAGACTTAGAATTAGAGTAGAATTGAAATCCAATTTAGGAAACAAACCCGACACCAAGGTCCTGACCTCACAAGTGAAGACCGGTCCTAGGAGTTCGGACTTAGTTCCTTCAACCGGTTCCATCGTTAAATTTATATATATATGATTAATCAAGGTCCGGTCTTAGCCCTGAGGTCCGGTCTTAGCCTGTGCAACAACAAAGTTCAAGCCTCGGATCCTGACTTAGACTCTAGGTCCCATCTAGGATAATGTTGCGCCCGAGACATGCTCTCGGATCCTGGATCTAAACCAAAGGTCCGGACTTAGATCATAGTTTTTCCATATTTTGAAAATAGTTAAATTGAGATTAATTCAAGTCTTCTAACTACTAAATATTTTATCAAATCACCAGAAATTATCTTAAATTCATACCTGAGGTGACGAGCTTCTTTGCAAAGTCTTGAATCTTCAAATTCCTTCTTTGTGCTTTTGACTTCTTCAAGACTCCAATAACTTCACGAAATCCGCCAACTTATAAAATCCTTAACACGGAATCCACTTTCCAAGTCTCTAGGGTAGTCTAAAACCCTATAACATCGACCTGTCTAGGTCCAGTGTACTTTCCACCTTAGGTCTAGCTGACTCTAGGTTAAATACCCTTATCACATAACCTAGGTTTACTAACTCTAGGTTCAATCCTCTACCTATGTTCGGTCAACCTATGTTTAACAACACTAGGTTTGATATCAACCCTAGATCTTGATTCTAGGTTCATTATGTTCAACCTATGTTCACGACACTAGGTTAATGCCACTCGATCTACCCTAGGTCCACGACACTAGGTTCAATACAACCTATGTTATATAACACTAGGTTCAATGCCACTCGATCTATCCTAGGTTCACGACACTAGGTTCATTGTTGTTCGTGTCCAACCTTTGTTTTATACACTAGGTTCAATGCCACTCGATCTATCTGGCACCTATTTGTCCACGTCGAGTTTTCTAACCAACACCTTCCCCGGTGTTCCGTAAGCCCAACACCTACCCCGGTGTTTCATAGCTCAACACCTACCCCGGTGTTTCATAGCTCAAGGGCTGGTCTCACCTATGCCATTACTCATTTTGTCCAACATGATCTCATAATGCTAAATGCTCCTAGCGTATATTCCACAGAAGGTTATCATTATCGACTAGCATGCACTACTAATGTGTCAACATGCAACTATCAACTACCATACATAATATTTATATGCAATTACGAACAAGCAAGTATTTACATGATGCTAGCATGCCTATGTTTCTATTTAGCAATTAGGTTCGCAAGTACACATTTCTATCTAGCATAATTACCATGCTATCATGATGCCAACATGCATACATTATATTAAATTGCTCTAGCATGCTCTACTATGCTATCATGCCCATACATATGCGTCAACAAGGAAACACACTTTTCTTCGAGCCGCAGGCGACCTAGTCGCTTCGGTAAGCACAACCCACCTGTTATCGCGTTCTGATTGCTCGTCAACACTTGCAATCGGCCTCCGCGGCACTCGGTATCCGGTTCGGCTCGGACTCTTGCGCGGCCCACCGAACGGTCACTAATCCTCAATCCGAAGATTTTCCGCGCTACTCCACGACTCCAGATGGCCCGGATCCGATTTCACGATTTTAGGGCTTCTATTTCGCGTGTTGCAGCCATCTGTTAAAAATATATTATTTTATTAATAACTTCGTACACGCTTGTCGGATCATCGAACCGAGCACGCCAATGCGTTCGTTATACCCTCAATTAGGTTTACATGGGGTCGAGTGAGATCAAACCCTCATAAACATCAAAACCCCATTTTGGGCGCCCTAGATGCTGTATAGCTAAATCCACCAAATCGATCTATGAAATGGGGGAAATCCTTCTAGATAGCATGCTAGGTTCCAAATAAACTAATTTTTGAGATTAAAAACCCATCTCTAAATATCTACCATGAGAGGGTTTAGAAGCTCACCTCTCCACGAAGCTCTAGCCAAGGAGAAGACGAAGAAGATGACGATGATTTCCTTCCTAGCCTCCTTCTCCTTCTTTTCTCTCTTTTCTCATTCTTCTTCTCTCTGTTCTTTTCTTTCTTGGGAGAAAAAGTAAGGGAGAGAGGGAGAGAGTTCTAGGTAAGGGAAAGAGAGAGAAGAGGGTTTAATCCTCTCTATACACTCATCTCATGCCAAAATTGCATATAAACCCCCCAACTTTGCCTCTCTTGCAACAGTTCAAACTGGGCATTTTCGGGCTACGGGGACCGATCTTCACCATGGAGACCGGTCCCGGGTCCCCCGGAGACCGGTCTCCCCACTCAAGACCGATCCCCACAGGGACCTCTCAGCCAGCACTAAGGACTTAGCCAATTTTTCAGCTTTTTCACTTTCGAAGTCTGTTTTCGCTCGTTTGACTTCCAATTCTTTTCAAATCGAACTGAGACTCCCCAAACATGTTTTCGAGCGTATTTACATCATCCTTTCATCCACGCTAATGCCGGATTTAGCTCACGGCCCAACATAGCCTTTCGGGTTCCGTTTTCGCGCCTACGCGCACCGCAACGTCCGAATGCTCCCGAACTTCACCGAACCTCACCAGAACCATTCAAATGGCTCTCCAACCAAATGTACACTATAACTTCATGATTTTAGAAGTCTTGTACCTTACATCCTCCCCTCCTTAAAAGAGTTTCGTCCCCGAAACTAACCTTAACTCAATTCACTCTCCAACTCGATTTATCGAGCAATCGGGATTCCAATGCACGTTTTCATCTCGAAGTGGCCTTTCACTCATTGGAACTGTCCAAAGGCGCACCTCGAAGGATGTGAGACTAGATTTACTCACATTTGTCAAGCGCAACTACAAAAGTGCATTGCTAGCATGCAAAGAACTACTCTTTGCACTACTCATTCAATCGGGAAACACACTCCGATTCGATCACCGTATTGCTTAAAAGCAATATCGTTAGTGCATCGACTAATTGCGAGTGCTACTATCCTCAACCTGATCCTCGCTTTATCACGAGATGGCACACTCCGGCACATCTCCTATTTTAATCTCCAAAAGAGCTTTATCCTCAAGCTCCAATTCTCACATGGCTTTCCACATCTCAATGTCTCACAAGAGCATTTCATCCTTTGCCATCACAAGCCACGACCAATTCGATTTCGCCGTCACAACAAACTCACACGAACACTCCGTTCGTGGATCCAAGCCAAACTCCTTAACAGAGTTATCGGCTAAACCGATTTTCTCAGCTTTCCATAAGTGAGCCACAGGCCACCTATCCTACGTATGCCTACCGCCTAAACCGGTCTCAACTACGTGTAGCGTCTCTCGCTCGCAACGTAGACCCAATCAGCACTGGGCGAAATTCTCACTTTGGAATTCTGTCACGCCCCGGGGTCGGCAGGGCCTTCCCCAAAGCGTGCCCAGACCCGCCATATGTCATCACATACAAGGCGTCTACTAAAATTGTAGCATACTGAACTTGCGCGAATTGCGAGGTTCGAGTATTTGACTTGAGTTCGGAATCTTTCCACATTTTCTGGAAGGTCGTTGACAGAGTTCCGACCTATGGTTCGAACCCCGAGAACGATGGTTTGCATCTCGGCACCAAAATCCGAAAAGGCGGATGTTTGGTCAGCTCTCGGGTTGGGATTTCTGGGCTTTGTACCGGTACAAATTTATGGCTATACCGGTATAGGCTTGATGGCTATACCGGTACAAAATAGATTTTGTACCGGTACAGATGGCCGAATTGCTGGCAACCCGAGACTCGGGTTTGGCCTCTTCGCAGGATTTATACCGGTACAAATTGGATTTGTACCGGTACAAACTGGCAGTTTTCGAAAACTGGAAACTGCAGGGGCTTGTGCGCGTTTGTGCTCTTCTATAACAGCACCCACGCCCTTAGAGGGTTCTTTTGTGCTGAGAAGTAGGGAGAGAAGAGGTAGGGAGCTCTTCCTTATTCCTCTTTGGATTTGTATGGGTTTTGGTTGGATTTTAAAGCTTAAACTCATCTCCTTTCTCTCTTTTTGCTTGTTGGAGCCCTTTCCTCCATTAGAGGAGCTTGAAGGCTTGGAGCTTTGGTCTTGTTGGAGGGAAGATCCTCAAACCTACCCCAAGATAGCTTTGATTGGCGCTTGTTGAGAGGTTAGTACTCTAGATCTACTCCTTAGATCTCGTTTTGGTAGAGATTTTGCGAAACCTAGTTTTGGGAAAAACTAGGGTTTACTTTGGGGTTTCTTTGTTTGGGGCTTTTAGAACTTAATTATGGGTGTAGAACTCTCCTTTAGGTTGGATTTGAAGATCCTTTGAGTTGATTTGAGCTTTGGACAAGATTTTCTAGATCAAAGGTAATTTTCACCTCTTTTTCATGTGAATTTTGGATGATTTATTTAGATGCTTAGTCGAAGCTCGTATCCCTTCAAATATTTATCTTAGGGTACTAGGAGCTTGGGGGGCAACTTCGTTCGGCGAAACAAAAAGGATTCGAAGCGTATCCGGTGGGTTTGATCTCACCGAAATAGGTGAACTTCTTCCATGTCTTCCCTTGGGTTTTAAGACATGTTTATATGTTAACTTATGCTCTTTAGGACATGCTTGAATTTATGAGATCATAAAATGATTATGTTATGTATAGTGAAATTTCTATGCTCTATGTAGTAGAGAAAGACATGCAGTATTGGACATAGTTGAGACTAATTATTTGTGGCACCTTAGGAAGCATGCTAGAATATGATTGGTGAGATGTATTCCTTGAGGAAACCTAGTGGTTGGGTTACTTTTAAAGTGTCACTCATAGTTACATCATTGCTCTTGTTTGAGGCATGTATATAGAACTTAATGTTTGTACTTTATGCTTGAGTAGATATGAAACATGACAATGTGAGTTATAACCTTGTGATTAAAAGATGTTAACCTTGAGGTTAATAGCATGCCTATGCGAATGGGACGTTATCGCGCAGGAATGCAATGAGCACGTGACGCTGCCTGAGCACCCGCCGTATGTCTACAACATACAAGGCGTCTAACAAAAACGATAAATAACCAACAAGTAAAAAGAATCTAGAAGTATCAGAGCAGTATAACAACTAGAATTCTAAACAATAAGCATAAAAGAAGTGACTAAAAATAAAGTACCAAATCCACTAAGAACTATAAAAGAGTAATACAACAGTAACCTCCACGAGCAACAACTAAGGATCCCAAAGCGAAAACTAATATAAGACATGGTGGTCTCTATCACTGGATACAAAAGATCACTCTCTCACAACACAAAAAAGAGAGGAAGAACCACCTAAACAAAAGTGGCAAAGAAGCTAGCTATCTAGGCGACTCCTTGCCGCGATCCCGTGCTCTCCGCCGGTGCCGAAAGGCTCGAAACACATTAGAAAAGAGGGCGTGAGAACTATTAAAAATAGTTCCCAGTGGGCAATTACTGACTTCAGTTGCATGCTCCACTAGGCCCAAAACTAAGCAAGTAAGTGTAAGAGAAATAAATAACGAGTAAGCTACTAAAGCATGATATCTCTACTTAGCATAAATAAGCATAAGTAAACGACTATTCTAAGCATGAATAGTAAGTATAACCAACAAGTCCAATATCCATAGCAATAGTAAAGAGTTAAAGTTTACTATTCTAACCATAGCCCAATAATTCTACAAGTGATAGTAAGGTGTTAAAGTTTACTATTCTAGTCAAAGTCCCCAGTTTTCTTTAAACTACATTAGTTTAAGTACAATAAGATCAACCCGAAGGCGATATGGCCGATGCCCACCCGAAGGCTGCCTAGCCCAAATGCCGAGCCTAATGGCCCCGTAGTAGTCAACATTCCCACCCTAGGAATGCGACTGCCCCACGGCAATCCACTTCGGCGCCCAATCCCGCACGGCGAATACAAGAAACGCGTTGGCCAACTCCGGAGTGCCGGCTTGTAGGGAGCTACCCTCACAAGCATGTGCGAATGAGCACAATGGCAAAAGTCACAAAGCTCGTCACAAGTCCCAAATCATCATGTCTCTAACATGGAATGTACAATTGTCCACAAGGCCTATCTCTATGTCATCATGTCTCTAACATGGAATATAGTATATGTTAAGTGGCCTGTGTCAAGTCTCTATGTTGCAGTTTCATAGTTTTCTATGTTAAGTGCCGCTTTATGACACTTAAGGTTTCTAAGTCCCAACATGTATTTAATGTTCACAATTAACATTATCAAAGCTAAAATCACCATAAATGGCACACTCCCAGGCGCCCCCAAGAACCACCCCCACATGCATGCAGTTTAACCCAAATAGCTCTACTATATAGAGTGGAAATTTTATCATACATAAGGCATGCATTTTAAGTGATTCAAAATTCATAATAAATCTATTTAGCATGAATATGCATTCAAAATAATTAAATCAAACCAACTAAGCACTTAGGAGCCATTTGCTCCTATGCTCATGAAGCCAAACCCACCAAGTGCGAAAAGCGTTGCTCCGAACCGCTAACGAAGCTTCGATAATCACTCCTAGAGTCCAAAAAAGTTCACCCTAGGAGTTACAAGCTAAGGAAATAAACCTTGAGTTCACACTTTAAGGATTTCGACAAAAGGTTGGAGAAAACTCACCGAAAGCGAAGGAAGTGCTCTTGATCTCCAAATGGGAGTTAGAGTCCTTCTAATCCAACCTAAATCAAAGTTCTAAACCCATCAATTAGGTCCCAAAGGCCCTAAATCGAAAATCCCCAAATCCTAACCCTAGAATCCCATTCTAGGGTTTCATCTCACAAAGACCCACAAAATTCGAAACTAGAGGAAAGAGATCACTCACATACCTCTAAGAAGCTCTAATCCAAGCTCAAAAAGCCCTAGGCTTGAAGCTTGATCCTCCACAAAGCTCCAAAAAGCAAGCTCCAAGCTCCAACAAGAAGATAATGGCTCTAGGTGGCCAAAGGAGAAGGAGAGAGAGAGATCAATCTCCTAACAATCCACCAAAAAATCCAAAAGAGCACAAGGGTTTAGAGAGAGAAGGTCTCCTACCTTGCTTGCTGTGATGGAGGGCTCAAATGAAGCCCTAGGGGTGTGTGGGGACCTAATAGAAGCAACAAGATGCTAAAACACCCCCAGCTCGGTCCGCTTCACATTCTCGCAGTTGTACAGACAAACCCATTTTGTACCTGATAAACTCTCGAAATGCCCAAACCCGAGCCTCGGGTTTGCCAAGTCTGCCCTCTTTATACCGGTATAAATCTTGGTCTCAGACTGCAGATAGCAATCATTTTGTACCCAGATAGACACCGTTTTGTACCGTATAAGGCACAGAATTTCCAACCCGAGAGCCACCTAAAATCCAACCTTTTGGACTTTAGGGCTTGGGACTCATCCCCAAATCCCCAAACCTCGGTACACGCGCCATAGGTCGGAACACAGTCAACGACCCTCCAGAAAATCTGAAAAAGCTCCAACAAGAGTCAAATACTCGAACTCCGCAATTTGCGCAAGTCCAGTATGTTACAGACGTAGGCTTGCATGAGACTTAGTGTTATTTGTCTTATACTTGTTGTAGACAAGACATATGTGATAATGTGAAATAGAGCATGATAAGATCATCCTGAGGTAATGTGGTGCATATATTCTAATAGTATGACTAGCTTTGGCCATTGTGATCTTATATTCGATCTATGGATCGACGGGTTAATTCCATGTTTTAGACATGAGGAATGTAACGTCAAGCCTTCGGGGCATCTTTATGTGAGATAATGGTATGTAATATAAGTGATTTAAACTATTTGCATTGTGATATTTGTATGCTTTGTAGTGGAAAAGACATGTGCTTTCTAGTATTATGATACTTGTGCTTAATTCATAGCTCTCTTGCTTATGGTATTGATAGAATATCTATTCGATAATTAATGAAATTTCATGTCATGAACTCCTTGGAAATCTTGTTTAATATAATAATTTATCCCAAGTAGGATAGTATCATTTGAGTTGTACACGTTGTAAACCTCATGAGTTTGGTAGAGACAAACCACCTGGTAGATGTAAACAAGTTGTGACATGTTGAGCTATTTTCCGACCGTAGAGTCGACGAGTGAGATTTCAAGTTTCAGACTTGATGATTGAGTATGCGATGATTACGCTCGCTTGCCCTTATGCTCATTCGCACTTGCTTGTGAGGGTCGCTCCCTACAAGCCGGCACTCCGGAGTGGGCCTTTGCGATTCGTTCGCCTCGATTGTGAGGGTCGCTCCCTACAAGCCGGGGCACTTCGGAGTGGGCCTTCGCGATGCACTCGCCGTGCGAGACTGAGCGCCGAAAGTGGGTTGCCGTGTTCTCGTGTCTCCTTTCTTGCGGGGAAAGTCGACGACCTCCACGGGGCCACCTAGGCATGGCACGAGCCGGGATGTTACCTTGGGTACATTTTTTATGGATTGGGTTTTGAGACTTCTTTTGACTTAGTATATAGTCATGATTTGTGCATACATAGTAGATATCCATACTTAAGATTGTTGCCTTAGATCACTACTTGATGCATGTATAGTAGTTGAAAACTTTGGAATATTATGTCATCGTTATCACTAGTGGTAGTACACTTATACTATTATGGATTATCATGTATGCTTGGTAGAGAACAAGGGAATGTATAATTTACTTTATGTAGTAATATGGTTTTTATGGGTGTGCATGTAACTAAATGTTAGCTTGCTTTGATTATGCACGTTAATTGATTTGGACATATGTTTGTGCCATTAAAAGTAGAATATCATGATTATGATTGTTGAACTCGAAGTAGAAGCATGAATATGTTTAACTTCAATTATGTACTCGTTTCTTATTTATCGCTTCTTACTTTCTTTTAGCATACTTACTTTAACCTAGTGGAGCATTTCACTGAGATCAGTAATTGCCCACTGGGTACTATTTTTGATAGTTCTCACGCCCTCTGTTTGTTGTTAATTTTCAGAGCCATCCGCATCGGGAGTGGCTAGGGATCGAGGCAAGAGTTTTGCGGCTAGCTAGAGCCCTGCGGAGTTACTATAGTGGACCCGTCATCATCTTTTCGTTTTGCACCTTTAGAAAAGATGTATTATGTATCTGTTTTAGAGATTTGTATCGGTTTCTGGATTTAATTCTATACTTTGTATCACTTTTGTGGATCTTGTATATTAGAACTTAGTGGTTTTATATTACTCGCTCTGATAGCCTTGTTAGGATTACTCTCTTTTCCTTCCTTATTTTATTAGACGCCTTGTGTGCATCGTGTTTGTTTGGTGTACACGGCGGGTCTGTGCACGTGCCGGTGGGGTTCCGCTGGGCCCGGGGCGTGACAAAAATACAGCGTGTGAGTTATGGGGTAGCCCCAAGGATCTATCTAGATTATATCCAACACCTAGAGGGGGGTGAATAGGTGTATCGGCCAAAAACCACAAATCTCGATGCGTTAAAAGTAAATGCGAAAAATAAAAACACACCGAGATTTAAGTGGAAAAACTCCAAACTCGGAGTAAAAAACCCACATGACCAACACGCGAATAAACAATACAATAAGAGAAAAGATTACAAGGTGATTACCGACTCCACGGACTTAATCTCTCTAACTCTCCTATGAATCTCCGCGCACGCCTCCTCCGGTTGTCCACGCCTTCACGTTCGAGTCCACGAACGCACGCACTTCGAATCCACGAAGCCTCGATCACGTCGAATCCACGACGCCACTCGAATCCACGAGCCAACGATCCGAATCCACGAACCGCCTTCAAACGCGCCGAATCCACGACGCCACGCTCCGAATCCACGACGCCGTTCACGAGAGTATCATGAATATGGTGATCCTTCGCTAAGGAGTATCGTAGAAAACCGAAGAAGAAAACTCCAAGCGAATCGTAGATCAAATCGACATATAGATATTCAATACGATATCTCGATTTGACCTAAAAGAGGCTATGATGTAGAAAATAGGTTTTAGATGAATTCCTAGCCTCTAGGGTTTCTCAAACATGTATTTTCATGAAGCACACGGAGTTAGAGAACCCTACTATCTTATTTATAGACTTTAGAATCAATTAGACTCGGATTAGAGAAATTTTAGATTTTTTACCCTTCTGTACCAATACAAAAATGAACTGGTTACCGGTTCCACAAGGACGGAAGATTATTTTTCGAAGCCCCATTACCAGTAATGGGATTGATGGCTGTACCGGTATAGCAACCATGCTTGTACCGGTACAGGCTCCGGTACACTTTGTAAATTGCACCCGTACACTTTCAAAATTGTACCCGTACAAGTTTCAGGCTGTTACCGTGTAACACCCCGAACTTCTAAAGTTATGAAGTCGCGAGGTATGTTGGCTTAGAAGGCCATAAGAATGGTTCCCGTGAAGTTTGGAAGCTTTCGGTGTTTTCTGCACTAGGTGCAAGAACGGAGCCCGAAAGGCTATCTTGGGCCACGAGCTAAATCCGACGCTTGCGCGGATGAGATAATGATGTGGACATGATCTAAATCATGTTTGGAGAGTCTCGGTTCGATTTGAAACGAATCGGAGGTCGAACGGGTCAAAAGTGAGTTGAAACGGAGAAGAAACGGTGAAAAAGCTGAGAAAATGGCTAAGTCCTGAAAATCCTGCTCTCGGGATCCGGATCAGGAGGCCAGGACTGGTCCACCCCTGCGAAGTCAGCTGAAAATTTGGCTAAGTCCTGGAAAATCTACCTACGGGATCCGAATCCCAGTGGTGGTCCGGATCCCACGCGCGATGGGACTCTGGTGAAGACACTCCGGACCCCATACATGGAGACCTGGTCTCGAGACCGAAAATGCCCATTGGGTCTGCAAAGAGGAGTTTTGTTGAGGGGTTTATATGCAAATTTGGCATGAGATGAGTGTATAGAGTGGATTAAACACTCTTTCTCTCTCTCTCACTCACTCCCTCCCTCTCTCTCTCTCGTTCGACAAGAAGAAAGGAAAGAAAGAGAAGGAAAGAAAGAGAAGGAGAGAAGAAGAAGAAGAAGATGGAGATGATGAAGAAGATGATGATGGAGATCCTCTTGGTCATCTTCTTCCTCTCCCACAAGCTCGGGGCAAGCTTGTAGAGGTAAGCTTTAGCCTCCTCTCATGGTAGATCTTCTAGTAGTGGGTTTCTAAACCCTAAACCTAGGATTTTGATCTCTCTACAAGTGTAGAAACCACATAGTAGCCGAAGAACACATAAAAACCATGTTTTCTTCGTAGAGCTCTAATGGTGGATTTCTAGGGTTTGCTCTAAGCACCCTATGGATGGCTCAAATGCTCTTAGATGAGTTCCTAGAGGTTAGACAAGCTCTCTATTGCTTGTTCTAGGGATCAAATCGGTGGGTTTTGCAAAAATGCAAAACCTAGGGTTAAAAAGGGAGTTTTTAGAAATAGATGAGATTGATCTCATTTGACCCCATGTAAACCTAATTGAGGGCCTAACGAACGCGTTGGCGCGCTCGGTTCGGTGATCCGACGAGCGAGTACAAAGATATTAATTATTTAATATAATCATACCAGATGTCCGCAGCACGCAAGATAGAAGCCCTAAATTCATGAAAACGGAACTGGGGCATTGTGAAGTCGTGGGATAACGGGGGAGACCTTCGGATCGAGATTCGGAGATCATTCGGTTGGTCGTGCAAGAGTTCGAGCCAAACCGGATCAAGAGTGCCGCGGGCGGCCGATTGCAAGTGTCGACGAGCAATCGGAGTGCAAATTGAGGTGGGTTGTGTTTACCGAAGCGACTAGGTCGCCTGTATGTCTAAGAGTCATTTAACTCTTATTGACGCATGTTCAATACTGCATGATTAGAAATGCATGCTAGTGAGGTAAAGTAAAAATGCTAAGTAGATGCAAGTAAACAAATAAAATGCATGATAATAGCATAAAGTATAATGCTAGAAGAGTAAAAGAATGCATGCTTAGCATAGTGAACATTCGATGAACATGACAATAGCATAATATAGAAATGCTAGTGAACGAGTGAGCATGAACCTAGTGTTTAAAGAACCTAGTGGCTAAAGAATGCGAAAGAACGAGAATACTAAGTAAAGGCTTTGGTAGACATAAGAATGTCAAGTATAAGAGAGCAAAGTATAAGAATGCCAAATAAAGAATGTGAATCATGGACTAAATACACATATAGATCGAGTGGCATCTAAGCTAGTGTAATGAACATAGGTTCTAGCAACCTAGAGTCATGTGGATCTAGGTAAAGAACAGTGAACCTAGTGTCAAGGACATAGGTTGGTTAAAGATGATAATGGACCTAGTATGAGTAAACATAGGTCGAGTTGGAATGACATTGAACCTAGAGTTAAGTCAACCTAGGTTATGTGACAAAGAATGAACCCTAGTGTCAAGTGGACCTAGGATGCAAAGAACAATGGACCTAGATAGGTCGACACTATAGGGTTAAGACCAACCCTTGAGTTATGTGAAATGGATTCCGGAATCCCTAGGAATGAATGCTGCTAGTGCAGCGGCTGCTAGTGCAGCAGAGCAAGTGAATGGCAACTGCAGGTACGTGTGGTTCTCCTCGCCTGGCAGTGACTCATCGGGTACGTGTGGTTCTCCTCGCCCGGTATGAGTATGAGTTCGTGGACGCGGGTACGTGTGGTTCTCCTCGCCTGTGGGTCCATTGAGCGACTTGTGGTCCGGGGGTTGATGATAGTTCTCACCCTGTGCGTGGACCTATAGTCGAGAGAATCTAAGGCTGAGGTGCATGTGAGACGTCCTTCGCCTCGAGCCTGAAAGAGCGCGGAATATTCGCAAGCGATTGACTCAAGACCGAGGCGGGTGGCATAGTGAGCTGAGGCCAAGTGACCTTAGATATGTTTGCTAAACAAAGATAAGTGCAATGAGTATAGAGTAAAGACTGAACTTAGCTAGATCTTGTAGATAGCCAATAGTGGAATGAAAAAGCTAAAGTAAAGAATAGCAAGAACATAATGATAAGCTAAGAATCGAGTGAAAGTTGCATAGTGCATTTGTGAGGCAGGTTTTTATGTTAGTTGCAAGTTATAGATCTATATATGTTTTTTGGGCTAACATATCTACAGTGCCTCCTTGGACCTATTGGTCGAGCTTTTCTCTTGGGTGACCGTACCCACGAGAACTATGGACAATAGTTCTCACCCCCGTGTTGTGGTTTTGGGGGTACAGGTACATACGTGAGTGGCGCAGCAGCGCGAGGCAAGGGCGTAGCTCAGTAGATAGCGCCCTACCAGGAGACCAGAGATAGAAGTACCCCAGTCGGCTAACTAGGGGTTTGAAAGTGAAAAGAATATGTTGTAATAAAGTTGTAATAACTAGATTGTATTAGGAAGTTTGTAAATGAATGGAAAAGTTAAATTGAGACGGATGGTTGTAATAGCAAGTAGCTGTTTTATGTTTATGATACTTCCTTATGCAATCTGTTTGTAATATATGTTCCTTTTTGGAACCTCTTGTAATTGTATGGATTGCGACGCCTTGAACGTACAGGGGAAACTCTGTCCGTTCGGCGGTCTGTCGGCGCGCCCAAATCCGACCAAATAGGCGGGCTCGGGGCGTGACATACCGGTAATGGGTATGATGGTTGTACCCGTACAGGTTCAGGTACAGGTCAGGTACACTTTGTAAATTTTTTAATTTTCGAAAATTACAAAGTTCCAACATAATTTCTAATCCGTTAAACAATGATTTATGATTCTAATGCCTATAACTAAGTATGAATCACCATATTATGATTTAAAAACTTTACCTGGACGTCGTGATTCACATTGTGAGCTCAATCTATTTTCTTCGAAGTCTTTGATTCTTCGACGTTCTTCGATCCGCTCCGATCCTTCAAGACTCCGACTCAATTCACGAAACTTGCAAACACAAAATCCTTAACAATCTCCCCCTTTGGCAATTTCGTGACAAAATACAAAAGCTCACTAAAATTACATCTTAAAAGAAAAACGAAGTTCAATGTCATCACCAAAACATTAAACTTCTCGCATGTAGTCCAAATACAATTTGAAATCCAAAAATACATCAAAACTCCTAAAACAGACTCTATGACTTAGACGCAACTAGGAGTCTTGAAGTCTTGATTTCCTGCAAAACAAATTTTCAACAAATATTCAAAAATATTTTTATACCTTTTCTCCCTCTTTGTTTTTTTCTCCAACTTCTCGTTATTCAAACATAATATCTCCTCCTCCCTCCTTAATCTCATCATGTCTCCCCCTTCGTATATGCATCAAAAACCAAATATCTCTCCCTCTGTACTTGTTCTCCATTCTCCCCCTTTTTGTCAAAAATTGCCAAAAAGAAACCGAAATAGAAAGAAAAACTAAACAGAGATCAATCACTGTCATGGAATAAACAGAAAATAAATGCAAAAATCGGGATTTTACCTTGATCCGAGCTAAAATGTAGTTTATCTAAGGGGAAATCGTGTAGATCTGTAGGAGAAGGGCTTTGGGAGTTTTTAGAGAGAGAGTGTCACGCCCGGTCAGACCTTTCCCAAAGCGTGCCTGCACCCGCCATATGTCAACACATACAAGGCGTCTAACTAAAAACAGCGGAATTAAAACAATATAAGGCTACAACTATGAATATCAGAGCCACAACTAAACAAGAACCAAACCACAAGTAAAAGAAAGTAAAGCGTCTAAATCACTAACATAGAAATAGAGAGTAGTACACCTAAATCACTAACATAGAAATAGAGAGTAGTACACAGTTAACATCAATGCCTCTCAACTACACAAAAGGGGTGGTCTCTATACAAGGTAAAAACACTCCTTCTCTCCAAAATAAAACAAGAGAACAAGGAAACCACCTATCCAAAACCCTCTCACAAGCCGCTATCCCGAGGCAACTCCTTTGCCGCGGTCCCGAGCCTCCCCCGATGCAGAAGGCACTGAAACGAGTCGTAAACGAGGGCGTGAGAACTATAAACATAGTTCCCCAAGTGGGCACCATCCGACCTGCACAAAATTGCTCCACTAGGCCCAAAAGAGAGTAATATACAAGTACTGAAATAAATAACTGTAAATAAAGCGTAACTGAAAAGCTGAATAATTAACCCAAGGTAATTATATTACATGCTTTAATCTATCCGTTAGCCAACTCTAAACAAGTATATCCAACCAAGTTCCCAAGTATACCATAATAGAAATGATGACCTATCAAGTATACTACTATGTCCAATACTATGTCACAACATATATATCCAACTACTAATCTAAGTTAAGTAGTGATTATCCTTTATTATAGAATGACGATGTTCAATCTCAATTTGGGATCTACACAAGTGTAATCCCGCTTGCGCCCCTAAGTGTCGTGGTAGCCCCAACATCCCCGTAGGAATGAGTCTAACCAATTCGGCCCCATAGGTTTCTCAATACCGCACGTGCCATGGGTCGGAACACAGTCAACGTGCCATAGACTTTAGTGCTTGGGATTCATCCACTAACCTCGGTACACGTGCCATGGGTCGGAACACAGTCAACGACCCTCCAGAAAATCTGGAAAAGCTCAGATCTCACACCTAACACTCGAACCTGGCAATTTGCAAAGTCCAGTGCGTCACATTCACCCCTCCTAAAAGGAGGTTTCGTCCGCGAAACTCAAAATTAAAGTCATACCTCATGACTCCATCTGAAAGAGATGGGGATAGCGCTCTCGAAGCGCACTCTCTAGCTCCCACGTGGCCTCCCGCTCCTCGTGGTTGCTCCACAGACCTTCACATAAGGAAGCTCCTTCCTCAACTTCTTCACCTCGCGAGCCAAAATCTTCACGGTCTGCTCCTCGAAGCTCAAGTCGTCCCTCAGCTCCAATGGTGTAGTATCCAAAACATGAGCTGGGTCATGTATATACTCCCGGAGGACCGATACATGGAAGACATTGTGTACATCCGATAGGTTCGGTAGAGCAAGTCTATACGCTACCGGGCCCACACGCTCAAGAATCTCATACGGCCCAATGAAACGGGGGCTCAACTTACCCCGAATCCCAAATCTCCTGACTCCTCTGGTCGGCGAGACTTTCAAAAAGACATGGTCTCCAATCTGAAACTCCAAGTCTCGTCGACGTCTGTCAGCATAGCTCTTCTGCCTACTCTAGGCTGTCAACAATCGCTCCCTAGCAATGCGAACCTTGTCCTCTCGCTTTCCTGGAGCACATCTGGACCTAGAGCCAAACTCTCACCAACTTCACTCCAATAAAGTGGCGATCTACATTTCCGTCCATAGAGTGCCTCAAATGGCGCCATCTTGATGCTTGCTTGATAACTATTGTTATAAGCAAACTCAGCCATCGGTAGATGCTGCGACCATCCTCCCTGGAAGTCAATCACGCAGGCTCGAAGCATGTCCTCGAGTGTCTCAGATAGTACGCTCCGACCGCCCGTCACTCGAGGGTGGAAAGCGGTCAAGTCCGCCTAGTACCTAAGGCGTCCTGCAGACTCCTCCAAAAGTGTGACACAAAACGTGTCTCCCTGTCCGATACAATCGATGTAGGTGCTCCATGTAATCGCACAATCTCATCCAAATAAACCTGTGCGAGTCTCTCTCCAGTCCAAGTAGTATGGATAGGTATGAAATGCACCGATTTCGTCAACCTATCCACGATCACCCATATAGCGTCATGCCCTGCCTGTGAGCGAGGCAATCCCGTCACAAAGTCCAGGGTGATCTTCTCCCACTTCCACACTAGAATCGGTAGGCTCTGTAATTTCCCCGCGGGAACTCGGTGCTCAGCCTTTACTTGTTGGCAAGTTAAACATCTAGCCACAAACTCGCCAACGTCCTTTTTCATCCCGGGCCACCAATAGTGTAGCTTCAAATCCTTATACATTTTGGTGCCCCCCGGATGTATAGCATAAGGTGCACGGTGTGCCTCCAGAAGTATCTCATCTTTAAGCGTCGGCTCCGACGGTACACAAACCCGTCCACGGAATCGCATCAAGTCACCACCGTCCAAAGTAAAGTTCCCGGTGCAACCATCAATCATCTTTGCTCGGATCTTTAGCAACTCCGCATCAAGAGCTTGCTTTTCCTTAATTCTTTCCAATAAAGTAGGTTGCACCACTAATGTCATCAACCTCATAGGTGTGCCAGGAGCCACCACCTCCAACTCTAGCCGCTTCAACTGCCCGATCAACGGCGGTTGAGTAACTATCATCATCGCTAAGTTTTTCGTCGATTTCCTACTTAGCGCATCAGCCACCACGTTAGCCTTGCCTGGGTGGTAATAATCCTTGAGCAGCTCCAACCATCTGCGCTGTCTCAAGTTCAACTCCTTCTGAGTGAACAGGTACTTTAAGCTCTTATGATCCGTATACACTTCACACCGCTCGCCATAAAGATAGTGGCGCCATAGCTTCAGTGCGAACACTACAGCCGCCAACTCCAAATCATGTGTAGGATAATTCCTTTCATACTCCTTCAACTGGCGAGAAGCATACGCGATCACCTTTCCGTCCTGCATTAACACGCAGCCCAATCTGCTAAAGGAAGCATCGCTATAAATCACATACCCTGCTCCAGCAACTGGCAAGGTCAGGATTGGCGCGGTAGTTAATCGCAGCTTCAACTCTTGAAAGCTTTTCTCGCACGCATCATTCCAAATGAATTTGGTGCCTTTATGCGTGAGCCTCGTGAGGGAGTAGACAACTTAGCAAATCCCTCAACAAACCTCCTATAGTAGCCGCCAAACCAATAAAACTCCGTATCTCCGTGACACGCGTCGGTCTTGGCCAATCCGTGACGGCTTCAATCTTCTTGGGATCCACGGCTATACCTGATCCTGAAATCACATGGCCCAAAAACGCCACCTCTCTAAGCCAGAACTCGCATTTCTTCAACTTGGCATAGAGTTTCTTTTCCCGAAGCACTTGAAGTACCTGTTTAAAGTGTTCCTCGTGAGCCGCATCACTTCGGGAATAGACCAAAATGTCGTTTATAAACACCACGACAAATCTGTCCAAATATGGCTTGAAGACACGGTTCATTAAATCCATAAAAGCTGCCGTGGCATTAGTAAGCCCGAACGGCATAACGGTGAACTCATAGTGTCCATACCGTGTCCTGAAAGTCGTTTGACACATCCTCGTGCTTGATTTTCAGATGATAACCCGACTGCAAGTCGATCTTGGAGTACACGCTAGATCCCTGAAGCTGGTCAAACAGATCATCGATCCTCGGCAACGGATACTTATTCTTAATCGTGACGTTGTTAAGTTCACGATAATCCATACATAAGCGAAGTGATCCGTCCTTTTTCCTCACAAAGAGAACCGGTGCTCCCCAAGGCGACACACTCGGCCTCACAAAACCTTTATCCAAAAGATCCCGCAACCGGGCCCTCGCCTCCTTAAGTTCTCACGGTGCCATCCTATAGGGCGCCTTTGAGATTGGAGTAGTCCCGTGACGAGATCTACTACAAACTCAATCTCCCTATCAGGCGGCATTCCGGGTAGCTCTGCTTGAAACACATCCTGGAATTCCCTCACCACAGGGATATCCTCAATCCTAGGAGAGTCCTCAACATCTCGGGGTGCAATACTAGCCAAATAGGCTATGCACCCGCTACTAATCAACTGCCTAGCTCGAGAGGAGCTAATAGTCATCGCAAACAGTGAACTCTGGCAACCCTGAAACACAACCTCCTCGTGACCAGGCTCTCTAAAAGTCACAAGACGACTCACACAATCGATCGTAGCAAAGTACGGGTCAACCAATCCATGCCCAAAACTATGTCAAACTCTCCAAGTTTGCGCACCACAAATAGGTCCGCGGGCATGATCCAATCCTCAATCCGAACCGGCAACTAGCACAACACTCCCGAACGTATATAGAATGTCCGGTATAACCACTCGCCCGAATGCAACAAGGAAGTCATAGGAATGCTATGCAACTCGGCAAACAGCCGATCAATAAAAGAACAAGATGCGCCGGTATCAAATAAAGCACGAACTCGAATGCAGGAAATCAAAATGATACCTGCAACCACGTCCTCACCGCCGCCGCCGTCGCCTCTGCGGCGGCATACAATCGTCCACTCGGGCCCCGGCGTGACCCCTCGCTCCGCTCTCGTGCGTAAGATCTCCCGCCCGGTAAGATGTCGCAGTGTCCCCGGGCCGGAACCCGGTGAAGCCGGTCGTCAAGCGTCGACGGTGTGGGGGCGCATCCCCTCGAACACTCGATCGGAAATGGCCCTCCCGGCCGCAAGAGAAGCATCGGCCCGCCCGCGGCACCGTCGGGGTGGTGGGGGCCGCTACAAATCACACATCGCGGCGCCCGGTCGCCGCTCCGATCCTCGCGCCGCCGTGGGGTCCTCGTCCACGTGATCGGCTCCCCGGGTACTTTGGCGCTTCCTAGAGTGCGCCTGGCTCGCACCCTCGCCTGAGGGCCTCTTGCCCTTGCCCCGATCCAAGCCTTCCTGCCTATCCTTCAAGACCATCGCGCCCCGCTCCACGATGAGAGCGCGATATACCACATCTCTATAGGTCTGCAACCCAGACGACTGCACGAGTCTAAAGATAGATGGCCGAAGTCCATTCTCAAAGATCCTGGCCTTGTCCTCGTCGTCCCGCACGACGAAAGGTACACAAAGCAGTGTAGAAGCTCGGTGAACTCCCGCTCATACTCGCCACCGTCCGTCCCCCGGCGCAGTTGCGCAACCGCCTCCATCTGTCGTCGAACACTGTCGGGGAAGTAGTGCTCGAGTAGCAATCCCTTGAACCTCGTCCAAGTCATCTCTGCCAAGTCGGTGCTTGGGTTCTCCTGAATATCCCGCCACCACTGATAGGCCTCGCCGTCCGGATGGTGAGTGGCGAGCCACACTGTCCCTCTCGAGAAAGGTATCCCGAAATAGCTTTTCCATGTGCATAAGCCATTTCTCTACAATCCGGATCCACGTTCTCGCCGTCGAATATACGTGGATTGCATCTCCCGAACTCATTGAGGCGGCTCATCGGTCCGGTCTCGCTCAAGCCCTCAACCATCGTAGGGAACACCGTCCTCCCGGGGCATCCGAACCGGCGGTGCCGTCGCCATTTCTCTCCGGCGTGCCACGGCACGGCAGAGTGCAAAGATCCGGCGCCGGAGTCGGCGCCTCTGCTACCACCTCGGCCGGGCCGGTGGTACAGAGCCTCGGGCCTCCCCGGGCCCGCTCGCAGAAGAAGGTCCTCAAGTCGCTTCATCCTCTCATCCGTCGGCGCGCCGCCTCGCCCGCTGGCCGCCGCCGCTCGCCGAGCCACAAGGTCGGTGAGGACCGCCACCAGATCCCTCAGCTCGCGGACCTCGCTGGACTCAGAAGTAGCTGAGGTCTCGACCTCCTCAAGGCGTGCCATGTTATCTGCCCCGACGGATTGGGAGCGAGTAATAGGCATCAACCCTGCAACAACATAAAAGCGCAAGTTAATAAAACCTACGCTATCGCAATCCCCACTCAGAAACTCAATTTGTGCGAAAGTAAAGAAGTGTGCTTTCTACTAACTCCCGATGTTACGTTGTCGGCCGCCAACGTAACCCTCCGCGAAGCTAGAAGTTATACACTTCGATTAAACTCCAACTTTTTAGAGTTATCATAAAATCCAATCAAACACTTTCGCTTATAAGTCAAATAGATCACGTCTCTCACGAGTCTAATCCTTATAGTCCAACCAGCCTAAGGTTTACTAGGTCCTCTAAGACGTCACCCTAGGCTCTGATACCAAATTAATCTGTCACGCCCGGATCGGCAGACCTTCCCCAAAGCGTGCCTGCACCCGCCATATGTCAACACATACAAGGCGTCTAACTAAAAACAATGGAATTAAAACAATATAAGGCTACAACTATGAATATCAGAGCCACAACTAAACAAGAACCAAACCACAAGTAAAAGAAAGTAAAGCGTCTAAATCACTAACATAGAAATAGAGAGTAGTACACCTAAATCACTAACATAGAAATAGAGAGTAGTACACAGTTAACATCAATGCCTCTCAACTACACAAAATGGGTGGTCTCTATACAAGGTAAAAACACTCCTTCTCTCCAAAATAAAACAAGAGAACAAGGAAACCACCTATCCAAAACCCTCTCACAAGCCGCTATCCCGAGGCAACTCCTTTGCCGCGGTCCCGAGCCTCCCCCGATGCAGAAGGCACTGAAACGGGTCAGAAACAGAGGGCGTGAGAACTATAAACATATAGTTCCCAGTGGGCAATTACTGACCTGCACAAAATTACTCCACTAGGCCCAAAAGAGAGTAATATACAAGTACTGAAATAAATAACTGTAAATAAAGCGTAACTGAAAAGCTGAATAATTAACCCAAGGTAATTATATTACATGCTTTAATCTATCCGTTAGCCAACTCTAAACAAGTATATCCAACCAAGTTCCCAAGTATACCATAATAGAAATGATGACCTATCAAGTATACTACTATGTCCAATACTATGTCACAACATATATATCCAACTACTAATCTAAGTTAAGCATTCTAAAATTCACAAATAAATCAAATAACATGAAAATGCACTAATTTCCATTTAACCATAAGCAAATAAGCACCAATGAGAATTTCTCATTGTGCTAGGTGAGGCCAAACCCACCGTCGCTCCAAGCGTCGCTCCGAACCGCTAACGAAGCTTCGATTCCTACTCCTAGTACCCTACAAAGGAGATCCTAGGAGTTACAACCTCAAGAGATAAGTCTTGTGTTCAAACTTTAAGCTTCTATGTAGAGAGTAAGGAGAAATTCACCTTATAGTAAAAATCCTTCTCCAATCCTCAAATGGAGGTGAGATCTCTTCCAAGGCAACCTAAACAAAGGTTCTAAACCAATTAATTGGACTCTAAAAGCCCTAGGTTGCAAATCCCCAAAATAAACCCTAATCTACTAAATCTAGGGTTTCAACAAGTAGAAAGCTTCAAAATCCCAAACTAGAGGAAATAGAGGTGATGCCTACCTTTAAGGAGCTCCAAATCAAAGTCCACAATCCTCTAGAAGTGAAGGTCTTCCTCCAATAGAGCTCCAAGGTCAAGCTCTAAGCCTCAACCAAGAAGATGCTAGCACTAGCAAGCAAAAGAGGGAAAAAGAGAGGGTTAATATCTTTAGAAATCCATCCAAAAACCAAGTAATGGAAGAGAAATGGTTGGAGGGCTCCCCTACCTCTCTCCCTCAGGTCCTCAGCACAAAAAAAGCCCTAAGGGGGCGTGGGTGCTACTAATAGAAGCAACAAATTGCTAAAGCCTTTTCGGATTTTCGAAGCGCAGATGCAGACAAGCCAAGTCCGTACGCAGACACTCGCAAATTGACCAAACCCGAGGCTCGGGTTTGTCGCCTCCGATCGTCCCATACCGGTACAGATCCCCTCCGTACCCAGATAGCAACCAAGGCCGATGCACAAAGAACTTTTCCGTACCGTACGACTCCCCGTATAGCAAACCGAGAGCAACCTAAAATCCAACTTTTTGGACTTTAGTGCTTGGGATTCATCCACTAACCTCGGTACACGTGCCATGGGTCGGAACACAGTCAACGACCCTCCAGAAAATCTGGAAAAGCTCAGATCTCACACCTAACAGTCGAACCTGGCAATTTGCAAAGTCCAGTGCGTCACAGAGAGAGAGAGCAGTTTGAATGAGTAGAGAGAGAGAAATAAGTCCCGTAACCGGTATTATATGCCGCTGCTACAGTAATTTGTACCGGTACAAGATGAATCTGTACCGGTACAGATCAACAGTATTTCGAAAACAACAACTTTTTTCATTCAAAAAATTCTCCAAAATCAAATTAATTTCATAAAAATTACTGATTTCATTTCAAAAATTATGATGATGAAAATAAAATATTCTATGATTTCAAAAGACATCATATCATCAAAATTTGATATTAAGAATAATCAAATTATTTAAAGTCATCAAGATGCAAATTGATGAAAAATAATTTTCAGAAATTTAGTAAAATTGACACCAATTTGTCGCAACCCGTTCAAAATAGAGATTTAACTAATAAACACCGGGGGTGACTCTTTGAGCATTTTTTTCAAACTATCACCTTATATCACCAAAAATTCTAAAATATTTATTTTTTTCAATATTTTCGGTTTTTCATATAAATTCTCATGTGGTAGCTTCACACACGTCGGACGACGGGGTGGTAGCTCTTTCCTACGTGTGGTGGTAGTTTTCACACTTTCTCGGATGTAACTCTTTCCACATCTTTTATACTTGGGTGTTTCTCCTTTTTTTTTTTTTTTAATATTCAAACTCCCCTTAAATTAGACAATCTTACAATTGAAAATAATTTTGACGAATCATAGTCAATTAGTAAATATCCATCAATTATATTCAACATTTACTATCAAGATGGATTAATTACTAAGAGATTAAAATTAATTTCAAAATTTTGATGAATGTATGTAAGAAGAAATGACATAATAAATTATCGTCAAAATAATAAAAAGTGGAGTAAAATCGATAATTAATATGAATTTAATTCAATTTGAATTGGCTTTAAATACCGGTTAAGGCTCTTTTAAAAACCTTTAATCTCTCCAAAATAATGATTTTCAATCATCTCTTTTCTCTCAAGTTTTCAATTAAATTTAAAAACTCCCCAAATACCTTTTCTCAAAACGATTTTGAAAATAAATTTTTACAAATCAAACCTTGTCTAAACATGTAATGCAATGAAGAAAAATATGCAAAAAGTGCCTATCAAAGCATTACACAAATAAAATCAAGCTAAGATAAAGAGCATGGAAAGATATCACCTTTCCGAATCCAAACTTGTCAGATTGTAGGTCGTCTTGGCTTGTCGACGTTAGGCTTGATTTGTTTTGATTTTGGATCAACCGTTGATTGCTTCGTTGATTGAGGCTTTGAATGAAGTCGCCGTTGAAGCTTAGAATTTCGGTTTGCTTGTTGGTTCGGTTGAAGTTGGCGTTGTGGCTTTGACATCCGGTTCGCACGAGGTACTCGACTCAAGTAATTTGTCTTTTGATTCCAAGGGGGAAGCCAAGTAGTAGATGATGCCGATTGAGGTTTCGATGTTGCCGATCGATTTTTCTTATCCTTATTCGGGCAACTCCTTTTGATGTGTCCTTTTATGCCAGTACAAAAATTTTTAGACTTTAGAATCAATTAGAATCGGATTAGAGAAATTTTAGATTTTTTACCCTTCTGTACCGGTACAAAAATGAACTGGTTACCGGTTCCACAAGGACGGAAGATTATTTTTCGAAGCCCCATTACCGGTAATGGGATTGATGGCTGTACCGGTATAGCAACCATGCCGGCAGACAGCTGACAGTCCCAGTACACTTTGTAAATTGTACCCGTACACTTTCAAAACTGTACCCGTACAAGTTTCAGGCTGTTACCGGTAATGGGTATGATGGCCGTACCCGCACAAGTTCAGGTACAGGTCAGGTACACTTTGTAAATTTTTCAATTTTCGAAAATTACAAAGTTCCAACATAATTTCTAATCCGTTAAACAATGATTTATGATTCTAATGCCTATAACTAAGTATGAATCACCATATTATGATTTAAAAACTTTACCTGGACGTCGTGATTCACATTGTGAGCTCATTCCATTTTCTTCGAAGTCTTTGATTCTTCGACGTTCTTCGATCCGCTCCGATCCTTCAAGACTCCGACTCAATTCACGAAACTTGCCAACACAAAATCCTTAACACAGCGGAATTAAAACAATAAAAGGCTAGAACTATAGATATCAGAGCAACATACAGCTATCCCTAACAACAGTGTAGGATCTCTAAACAGGTAGGAAAGAAAGAGAGTACTAAAACTGTATCAAGTATAGAGTACATACAACAGAGTAAACCAGTAGTACTAAGTACAAAAGGGTAGCCTCTACAAAAGGTACAAACTCTCATCCTCTCCAACTAAAACAAAAAGAGAGATGAACCACCTAGCGAGACACCTCGTCGCTAGCCTGAAGCGACACCCTTGCCGCGATCCCTGGCCTCCCCCGCTGAAGGCACTGAAACACGTCAGAAAACAGAGGGCGTGAGAACTATAAACATATAGTTCCTGGGCAATTGACCCGAACCATTGCACCACTAGGCCCCAAAAGTAAAACTGTAAAGGTAAGCTATAAAGTAATAAGAACTGCCGAAGTAAAAGCATAATAAGTGCCAAACCACCAAACCATATGCATACAAGGTAAGTGTATATAAAAAGCTCAAAGTCCACATAGCAATATAGGAATTATGCTCTACTATAGCAAAGAAGTACACTATGGTGTAAATAATAGCTGTCATGCATACTACAAGTCCAAGTGATCCAACTACTATTTCCTAACTAGTAGTGATTGTCCTTTACTATTTAATATCAGGATATCTGCTTGTAGTTTAACTCATGTAGGACCCGCCCAAGGTCGTCTCGTAGGACCCACCCGAAGGCTGCCCGGCCTGTAGGACCCACCCGAAGGCTGTCCGGCCTGAAGTAGAACCATACTGTCTCAAGTCCCAAACCTCATAATTCCCACATGGCAAATGTCACTAGTAACCCTAAGGTTTAGTACAATATCTCTCATGACACTAGTAATTCTATGTCAAAGTTCATTCTCGAGCCTAACGCCGCTTGATGACGTTAGCTCACCATTCTATAAGTAAATGCCAAGACTAATGCCGCTATATGACATTAGCTTTTCTCCTATGTCATGCATAGTTTTTAAGTTCAAGTTCATCATTTTACATGTCATATTACTATGATCAACACGCCCTCAGGCCACTAGCAGAATGCTACACTATGCCCTAGTCCACAAACCACTCTCTACTACAAAGAGGTCGAAAATTTCATTATACATAAGGCATATAATTTAAGCATTCAAAAATTCAACGATGATGTATCTAACACGGAAATGCATGATTTTCCATTTTACGACATTCGAAAAGCCACAATGAGATTTTTCATTATTTTAGGAGGTCAAACCCACCGACGGTCCTCGCAAGCTCCGAGTCGCCAACCCTGACTCTTTCGTACTCCTTGCACCCTAGAAAGGTCGCACAAGAAGTTTCAAAGTCAACGGTGAGCCCACGACTCAAACTGCGAAGATTGAAACTAAAGAACAGGGAAAAACTCACCTATTAGTGAAATCTCTCTCGAAGCTTCGAATGGAAGCTAGATCCTTTCTAAGGCAACCTAAGAAAAGATTCTAAACCAAATAATTAGGTTTAAAAAGCCTTAGAAATCACCAAACTCAAAACCTACATAGAAAAGGGTAAAACTCACCTCTAAGGTTGCAATCCCTCTAGAGATCCCAAAAGCAAGCTAGAGTCTCTTCAAACCAACCTAAAGGAAGGTTCTAAATCCATCAATTAGACTCTAGATGCATCAAATCAAAAAGTCCCAAAGTAAACCCTAATATCAACTTCTAGGGTTTCATCTCAAAAGAAGCAACCAAACTCAAATCTAGAGGAAGGAGATGAGTTGCTTACCTTTTAGGAGCTCCAAACAAGGCTCAAAACTCTCAAAGCTTGAAGATCTTTCCTCCCTCAAGCTTCAAATCCAAGCTCCAAGCTCCACCAATGGTGATGCTAGCTCTAACAAGCAAAGGAGGGAAAAAGAGAAGAGATTTAGCCTCTAAATCCCATCCAAGACCCAAGAAATCCAAGAGAGAAGAAGGGAAGGGTTCCCTACCTCGTTCCTCTGCTGTGGGGGGCTCAAAAGAAGCCCTAGGGGCTGGGGTAACACATATAGGAGCCACAAAATGCCAACAAACTGCGGTTTCGAATTTCAGCGCCGAGTACGGCATCTTAGAGCCTGGCGGATGCGTATAGGTGCAGGACCTGCGAAGCTTGACCAAACCGAGGCTCGGGTTGGCTACCTCCGACCATCCCATACGGTACGGATACCCTGTCTGGGGTATAGCAATAATTCTTTATGCGGTGCGGCAGCACTGCTGTGCAGTACGAGACCCCCAAACATGCAATCCGAGAGCAACCTAAAATCTAACTTTTTGGACTTTAGTGCTTGGGATTCATCCACTAACCTCAGTACACGTGTCATAGGTCGGAACACAGTCAACGACCCTCTAGAAAATCTGGAAAAGCTCAGATCTCACATCCAACACTCGAACCTTGCTATTTGCAAAAGTTCAGTGCGTCACAAATTCGCACACACTCCAACCAAGAGCAACCATGATCCAAAACCACATCAACCTTTGGGTTGGGTCACTACTCACTCGGTGTATCATAAATCTCGCGATCCTACACGACCAACTCTACCGAGTCAAACGTACCTCTATCGGCTCCTATGCACCTAGTGCGAGCCACCAGCCCCACGAGTGATCCCAGGCACGCTTCACACCTAGCAATGCAACAACAGTGCTACTGCCATCTCACTCTCTCGGCTGAATTAAATCTGCACTCTATGAGTACCTATACTCGAGCGTTCTATACGCAAGCCCAATATTAGGCAACTTTGCCTAAGCACACTGGCTACAAGCACGACTCGCCCACCTCAATTCGAGGTACCGCTAGGTCCACGTGCCCGCACTCAGCCACTAACTAATCGCTCTACCACGAGCCCTATTCTCTGTTCATTACCAACAACCAGCCGGGACCGATCAATCACCTATCCACTGTCCGCCGAGACCCGGCGAGCGCCGTGACGTGCCCAGACCCGCCGTATGTCTACAACATACAAGGCGTCTAACAAAAACGATAAATAACCAACAAAATAAAAAAAATCTAGAAGTATCAGAGTAGTATAACAACTAGATTTCTATACAAGGAAGCATAAAAAGATGACTAAAAATAAAGTACCAAGCTCTAATATAAACTATAAAGAGAGTACAACGAGAAGAAATCCAAACACCACTATAACTAAGTATATGGCGCCTCTACATAGGGATACAAAACTCTCTCAATCTCACCAAAGACCAAAAAGAGAGAAAACCCCTACAAGGTGGAAAGCTGCAACAACTAGCTAGCGGTCCCCTTTCCACGATCCCTTGCCTCCGCCGGTGCCGAAGGCTCTGAAACACATTAGAAAAAGAGGGCGTGAGAACTATTAATTAATAGTTCCCAGTGGGCAATTACTGACTTCAGTTGCATGCTCCACTAGGCCCAAAACTAAGCAAGTAAGTATAAACGATGATATAAGCGATAATAAACGACATGTAAATAACATGTAAACTACTAAACACAGTATCACTACTTAGCATGAATTTGCATAAGTAAGCTATTCTAAGCATGAATAGAAAGCGTTATAATTAACATGAAGTTCCCAACTTGATAGTAAAAGACTAAGTTTACTATTCTAATCAAGATCTATAATGTCCACATGTGATAGTAAAGTGTTAAAGTTTACTATTCTAGTCAAAGTCCACAGTTTTCTTTTAACTACATTAAGTTTAAGTACAATAAGATCAACCCGAATGCGATATGGCCGATGCCCACCCGAAGGCTGCCTAGCCCAAATGCCGAGCCTAATGGCCCCGTAGTAGTCAACATTCCCACCCTAGGAATGAGACTGTCCCACAAAGAATCCACTTGGCGCCCAATCCCCGCACGGCGAATACATGAAACGCGTTGGCCAACTCCGGAGTGCCTGCTTGGAGGGAGCGACCCTCACAAGCATGTGCGAATGAGCACAATGGCATATAGTCACAAGTTCCAAATCGTCATGTCTCTAACATGGAATGTACAAGTGTCCAAAAGGCCTATCTCTATGTCAACATGTCTCTAACATGGAAATAATAGATGTCCAGTGGCCTACGTCAAGTCTCTATGTTGCAGTTTCATAGTTTTCTAAGTTAAGTGCCGCTTGATGACACTTAAACTTTCTAAGTTCCAACAAGAGTTCGATGTTTACAATTACATTATCTAAGCTATATAAACATGAATGACACACTCCCAGGTGCCCACAAATCCCACCCTCACATGCATGCTGTTTAACCCCGAAAGCTCTACTATATAGAGTGAAAATTTTATCATACATGAGGCATGCATTTTAAGTGGTTCAAAATTCATAATAAATCTATTTAGCATGAATATGCATTCAAAATAATTAAATCAAACCGAATAAGCACTTAGGAGCCATTTGCTCCTATGCTCATGAAGCCAAACCCACCAAGTGCGAATAGCGTTGCTCCGAACCGCTAACGAAGCTTCGATAATCACTCCTAGAGTCCTAAAAAGCACACCCTAGGAGTTACAGCTAAGAAGATAAACCTTGAGTTCACACTTTAAGGATTTCGACAAAAGGTTGGAGAAAACTCACCGAATGCGAAGGAAGTGCTCTTGATCTCCAAATGGGAGTTAGAGTCCTTCTAATCCAACCTAAATCAAAGTTCTAAACCCATCAATTAGGTCCCAAATGCCCTAAATCGAAAATCCCCAAATCCTAACCCTAGAATCCAAAACTAGGGTTTCATCTCACAAAAACCCACAAAAACCAAAACTAGAGGGAAGATATCATTCACATACCTCTAAGAAGCTCTAAACCAAGCTCAAATAGCCCTAGGCTTGAAGCTTGATCCACCACAAGGCTCCAACCACCAAGCTCCAAGCTCCAAGCTCCAAGCTCCAACAATGGTGGGATATGCTCTACCAAGCAAAAGGGAGCAAAAGAGAGGGTTAATCCTCTAAAAATCCAACCAAAACTCTATAAAACACAAGGGAGTAGAAAGAGAAGCTCCTCCCACCTCCTTACTGCAATGAGGGTGCTCAAAAGGAGCCCTAGGGGTGTGTGGTACACTAATAGAAGCAACAAAATGCTAAAACATCCCCGTAAATCAAAAAAAAAATGTGCCAGTACGGTACAAGCCATCCCATACCTAAGACCACTGCGAAAACCCAAACCCGAGGCTCGGGTTGGTCGCCTCAACATCCCATACCGGTACAGAATCCACCCTGTACTGGTATAGCAACAATTGCTGTACCGGTATAGCAACTATGGCTGTACCGGTACAAGCCCTCCAGAGTCAAACCCGAGAGCAACCTAAAATCCAACTTTTTGGACTTTAGTGCTTGGAATTCATCCACTAACCTCGGTGCTCGTGCCATAGGTCGGAACACAGTCAACGACCCTCCGTAAAAATACGGAAAAGCTCCAAACTCAAGTCAACTACTCGAACTCCGCAATTTGCGCAAGTCCAGTATGTTACATTCACCCCTCATAAAAAGGAGTTTCGTCCGCGAAACTCTAAAGCGAACTCATACCTCAAGATTCCATCTGAAAGAGATGGGGATAGCGCTCCTGCAGTGCGCTCTCAGGCTCCCACGTGGCCTCTCGCTCCTCGTGGTTGCTCCAAAGAACCCTCACGTACGGAAAGTCCCGATCCCGCAAGTTCTTCCCTTCGCGAGCCAAGATCTTCACGGGTTGCTCCTCGAAGGTCAAATCCTCCCGCAGCTCTATGGGTACAGCCTCCAATACATGAGCCGGATCATGAATATATTTCCGAAGGACCGATACATGAAAGACGTTGTGCACGCCCGATAGGTTCGGCGGTAGAGCAAGTCGATACGCCACCGGACCTATACGTTCCAAGATCTCATAGGGTCCAATGAATCGAGGACTCAACTTACCTCGAATTCCAAATCTCCGAATTCCCTTTGACGGCGGGACTTTCAAGAAGACATGATCTCCAATCTGAAACTCCAGGTCTCGTCGGCGTTTATCTGCATAACTCCTTTGCCTACTCTGGGCCGTCAGTAGTCGCTCCCGAGCAATTCGAACTTTATCCTCTGCTTCCTGGGGCACTTCAGGGCCTAAAGCCAATCTTTCGCCAACTTCACTCCAATGAAGTGGTGATCTACATTTCCGCCCATACAATGTCTCGAACGGTGCCATCTTGATGCTTGCTTGATAACTATTGTTATAAGCAAACTCCGCCATAGGTAGATCTTTGCGACCACCCTCCTCGGAAGTCAATCACACATGCTCGAAGCATGTCCTCTAGAGTCTGTATAGTGCGCTCCGACTGCCCGTCACTCTGGGGGTGGAAAGCAGTGCTGAAATCCAATCTAGTACCTAGGGCGTCCTGCAGACTCCTCCAAAAGTGTGACACAAAGCGAGTGTCTCTATCTGATACGATCGATGTAGGTACTCCATGAAGTCGCACAATCTCATCAAGGTACACTTGTGCGAGCTTCTCTCCAGCCCAAGTAGTGTGAATAGGTATGAAGTGCGCCGACTTCGTCAACCTATCCACTATCACCCAAATAGCATCATGCCCAGCTTGAGAGCGAGGCAATCCTGTCACGAAGTCCATGATGATCTTCTCCCACTTCCACACGGGAATAGGCAAACTCTGAAGTTTTCCCGCTGGAACTCGATGCTCAGCTTTCACTTGTTGGCAAGTTAGACATCTAGCAACAAACTCGCCAACATCCTTTTTCATCCCAGGCCACCAATAAAGTAACCTCAAGTCCTTGTACATTTTGGTGTATCCTGGCTGAATAGCATTAGGAGCCCTGTGTGCCTCCAGAAGGATGCCATCTCTAAGTCCCAAATCACACACAATCCGTCCACCAAAGCGCATCTCTCCCTGATCATCCACTAGGAAGTCGCGGGTGCAACCAGCCACCATTTGGTCTCGAATCTTTTGCAACTCTAAGTCAAGCGCTTGCTTCTCTTTAAGTCTATCCATAAGTGTAGGTTACACGACCATAGTCATCACCGCAAAGGTGTATCGGAGTCACTACCTCCAACTCCAACCGCTTCATCTGCTCGATCAACTGCGGTTGAGTAACAACATGCATCGCTAAGTTCTCGGTAGATTTCCGACTTAGCGCATCCGCCACCACGTTAGCCTTGCCCGGGTGGTAGAGAATAGTCAAATCATAGTCCTTGAGTAGCTCCAACCATCTGCGCTGTCTCAAGTTCAACTCCTTCTGAGTAAAAAGGTACTTTAAGCTCTTGTGATCCGTATACACCTCGCACCGCTCGCCATACAAATAGTGGCGCCACAGCTTTAATGCAAAGACCTCGGCCGCCAACTCCAAGTCATGTGTAGGATAGTTCTTCTCATATTCCTTTAACTGGCGAGATGCATACGCGATCACCTTGTCACCCTGCATCAAGACACACCCCAATCCGTTAAGAGATGCATCACTATAAACCACATACCCTGCTCCAGCAATAGGTAATGTGAGGATTGGAGCGGTCGTCAATCTCAGTTTCAACTCTTGAAAGCTCTTTTCACACGCATCATTCCAAATGAATTTAGCTTCTTTGTGCGTGAGCCTCGTGAGGGGGGTAGATAACTTCGCAAAGCCCTCCACGAATCTGCGGTAGTAGCCGGCCAAACCAAGGAAACTCCTGATCTCTGTGACGCTCGTCGGTCTTGGCCAATCCTGAATAGCTTCAATCTTTCTAGGATCCACGGCTATACCTGAGCCTGAAATCACATGCCCCAGAAAAGCCACTTCTCGAAGCCAAAATTCACACTTCTTCTACCGAGCAAATAACTTCTTTTCCCGAAGCACTTGAAGTACCAATCTCAAGTGTTCCTCGTGTTCCACATCACTTCGGAATAAATCAAGATGTCGTCGATGAAGACCACGACGAACCCGTCTAGATAAGGCTTGAAAACACGGTTCATTAGATCCATAAAAGTCGCCGGGGCATTAGTAAGCCCAAACGGCATAACAGTGAACTCATAATGTCCATACCGTGATCTAAAAGCCGTCTTCGCCACATCCCGAGGCGCAATCTTCAACTGATGGTATCCCGACTTCAAGTCTATCTTGGAATACACATTCGACCCTTGAAGTTGATCAAAAAGATCATCAATCCTCGTCAACGGATATTTATTCCTGATCGTGACTTTATTAAGTTCACGATAGTCCATGCAAAGGCAAAGTGATCCGTTCTTCTTCTTCACAAAAAGAACCTGCTCCCCAAGGTGACACACTCCGAATGAAGCCCTTGTCCAACATATCCTCAGAATCGTGCCCTCGCCTCCTTTAACTCGCCGGTGCCATCCTATAGGGTGCCTCCGAGATCGGGGTAGTCCCTAAGCGAGATCTACCACAAACTCGATCTCCCTATCAGGTGGCATGCCTGGTAGCTCTCCTGGAAACACGTCATGAAACTCCCGTACCACCGAAATATCCTCGATCCTAGGGGTATCATCCTCACCCCTCAATGCGATACTAGCCAAATAGGCCACGCATCCTCTGCTGATCAGCTGCCTAGCTCGAGACGAACTGATCGACATCGCAAAAAGCGAACTCTGGCATCCTCTAAACACCACCTCACTCTGACCCGGTTCTCTAAAAGTAACCGTTCGATTAACGCAATCGATGGTGGCGTAGTAACGCGTCAGCCAATCCATACCCAAAACCACGCCAAAATCCCCCAACTTGCGCACTACTCGCAAATCCGCGGGCATGGTCCAATCTCCTACCCGAATAGGACAACTGGGGCAATACTCTCGCACGTCCACAATGTGGTGCACAACAATACGTCCAGGGTGTAGTAAAGGAACAACCGGATGTCATGCAACTCGGCAAATGCCGATCTATAAATGAATGTGATGCACGGTATCAAATAATGCACGTACTCTAATGCCATCAAGTAAAATGATACCGCCACCACTGCCGTCGCCGCCTCGGTCGCGTGGCGTACATGCGCCCACTCGGCGCCCGACGTGACCCTCGCTCTCGCTGACGGACGGTCGGCCGCCTGGGCATCGTGTCGACGGGGTCTCGGGCCGCGGGTAGTAGAGGTGCCGATGCGAGAAGACGGTGCCGGTGAAGAACCTCTCGGCACTCGAGACGGATGTGGCCCTCCCGGCCACACCGGAAGCACTGCCGCTCGCCGTGGACATGCGGCGGGTGGTGAGGACCACCGCAGATCACACACCGGGGAGGCCGGCGTCGGTCAGGCCCTCCTCTCTGGGGCGGTGCGCCACGATCGCGCCGTCGGTGTCTCGGATGCTTCAGGGCCTCCTAGAGTGCGTCGCTTCGCACTCCTCGGCCGCCGGCCTCTTGCCCTTTCCTTTATCCAAGCCCTCGCGTCTCTCCTCAGTACCATAGCCGCGCCGCTCTCCACAAAGTGAGCGCGCGGTTCACCACCCGTCTGCAAGTCCGAAGCTCCGATGACCGCACGAACCGGAAGATCGACGGTCTCAGTCCACGCTCGAAGATGCGGGCCTTATCCTCGTCGTCCCGCACGACGAAGGGCACGCAATGCAGAAGCCGAGAAAACTCCCTCTCGTACTCGGCTACAGATCGATCCCCCTGAGTAAGGCTGCGCAGGCTCTGCTCCATCTGCCTCTTGACACTGTCGGGGAAGTAATGTGACAATAGAAGTTCCTTGAACTTCAACCAAGTAATAGCCGCCAAGTCTGTGCTGGGGTTCTCCTGAATGTCCATCCACCAGCGGTAGGCCTCGCCGTCGAGGTGGTGGGTGGCGAGCCACACCCTATCCCGCTCCTCCACAAATGTGTCGCGGAATAGCTTCTCCATGTGCATCAACCACTTTTCCACAATCCTGGTCGACGTTCTCACCGTCGAAGATCCCTGACCGCACTTCCTAAACTCCTTGAGGCGACCCATGAGTCGATCCCTCTCGCTCCCCGAGCCATAGCCGGAAATGCCGCCGCCACCGGTGATGCTCGAATCGGCGGGTGTCCTCGTCCTCCTCCCGGCGCTCAACCCGCCGGAGTCGTCTGGTGTGAGCCGGCCGCTGGGGACTGCGCCGCGCGGTAAGTCAACCTCGCATCGGGCGGTAAAGGGGTCCGAGCCTCCTCGCAGCCGCCCGCCGCAGAAGGTCCTCCATGCGCTTCATGCGCGCCTCCTGACGCTGTGCCGCTGTCGCCTGCTGCGTCACCAAGGCTGTGAGGGCCGCCAGCTGTCCCCTCAACTCACGGACCTCGCCGGATCCGGAGGTAGCGGAGGCCTCGACCTCCTCAAAAGTCGCCGCATTGTCCGCTCCAACAGATTTCGAGTGAGTTATCGGCATCGTCACTACAGCATCATAAAAGCGCAAGTTAGGAAGCTCACGCAATCGCATCCCCGCTCATGCTATAAATACCCAAATCATGCGAAAGTAATGAAGTGTCATTTACTACTAACTCCCGATGTTACGTTGTCGGCCGCCAACGTAACCCTCCGCGGTTAGAAGTTATACCCTTCGATCCAACTCTACTTTCTAGAGTTATTCAAGATACCCAATCTTAATACTTTCGCTCACAAGTTAAATAGAACTCGTCTCTCACGAGCCTCTATCCTATAGTCCAACTTAAGGTTTGCTAGGTCCACAAGAAGACTCAACCCTAGGCTCGATACCAATTTAATCCACGCCCGGACCCGGCCGAAGCCCGCCCGGCGCGTGCCCAGACCCGCCGTATGTCTACAACATACAAGGCGTCTAACAAAAACGATAAATAACCAACAAAATAAAAAGAATCTAGAAGTATCAGAGCAGGTTAACAACTAGATTTCTATACAAGGAAGCATAAAGAAATGACTAAAAATAAAGTACCAATCTCTAATATAAACTATAAAGAGAGTACAACGAAAAGAAATCCAAACACCACTATAACTAAGTATATGGCAGTCTCTACATAGGGATACAAAACTCTCTCATTCTCACCAAAGTACAAAAAGAGAGAAAACCCCAACAAGGTGGAAAGCTGCAACAACTAGCTAGCGGTCCCCTTTCCACGATCCCTTGCCTCCGCCGGTGCCGAAGGCTCTGAAATACATTAGAAAAAGAGGGCGTGAGAACTATTAATTAATAGTTCCTGCAAGTACCATCGACTTCGATTGCATGCTCCACTAGGCCCAAAACTAAGCAAGTAAGTATAAACGATGAAATAAGCGAGAAGAAGCGACATGTAAATAACATGTAAACTACTAAACACAAGAACTCTACTGAGCATGAATTTGCATAAGTAAGCTATTCTAAGCATGAATAGAAAGCGTTATAATTAACATGAAGTTCCCAACTTGATAGTAAAAGACTAAGTTTACTATTCTAATCAAGATCTATAATGTCCACAAGTGATAGTAAAGTGTTAAAGTTTACTATTCTAGTCAAAGTCCACAGCTTTCTTTAAACTACATTAAGTTTAAGTACAATAAGATCAACCCGAAGGCGATATGGCCGATGCTCACCCGAAGGCTGCCTAGCCCAAATGCCGAGCCTAATGGCCCCGTAGTAGTCAACATTCCCACCCTAGGAATGAGACTGTCCCACGGCAATCCACTTCGGCGCCCAATCCCGCACGGCGAATACATGAAACGCGTTGGCCAACTCCTGAGTGCCGGCTTGTAGGGAGCGACCCTCACAAGCATGTGCGAATGAGCACAATGGCATATAGTCACAAGTCCCAAATCGTCATGTCTCTAACATGGAATGTACAAGTGTCCAAAAGGCCTATCTCTATGTCATCATGTCTCTAACATGGAAATAATAGATGTCCAGTGGCCTATGTCAAGTCTCTATGTTGCAGTTTCATAGTTTTCTAAGTTAAGTGCCGCTTGATGACACTTAAGCTTTTCTAAGTTCCAACAAGAGTTCGATGTTTACAATTACATTATCTAAGCTATATAAACATGAATGGCACACTCCCAGGTGCCTACAAATCCCAACCCCACATGCACGCTGTTTAACCCCGAAAGCTCTACTATATAGAGTGAAAATTTTATCATACATGAGGCATGCATTTTAAGTGGTTCAAAATTCATAATAAATCTATTTAGCATGAATATGCATTCAAAATAATTAAATCAAACCGAATAAGCACTTAGGAGCCATTTGCTCCTATACTCATGAAGCCAAACCCACCAAGTGCGAAAAGCGTTGCTCCGAACCGCTAACGAAGCTTCGATAATCACTCCTAGAGTCCTAAAAAGCACACCCTAGGAGTTACAAGCTAAGAAGATAAACCTTGAGTTCACACTTTAAGGATTTCGACAAAAGGTTGGAGAAAACTCACCGAATGCAAAGGAAGTGCTCTTGATCTCCAAATGGGAGTTAGAGTCCTTCTAATCCAACCTAAATCAAAGTTCTAAACCCATCAATTAGGTCCCAAAGGCCCTAAATCGAAAATCCCCAAATCCTAACCCTAGAATCCAAAATTAGGGTTTCATCTCACAAAAACCCACAAAAACCAAAACTAGAGGGAAGAGATCATTCACATACCTCTAAGAAGCTCTAAACCAAGCTCAAATAGCCCTAGGCTTGAAGCTTGATCCACCACAAGGCTCCAACCACCAAGCTCCAAGCTCCAACAATGGTGGGATATGCTCTACCAAGCAAAAGAGAGCAAAAGAGAGGGTTAATCCTCTAAAAATCCAACCAAAACTCTATAAAACACAAGGGAGTAGAGAGAGAAGCTCCTCCCACCTTCTTGCTGCAATGAGGGTGCTCAAAAGGAGCCATAGGGGTGTGTGGTACACTAATAGAAGCAACAAAATGCTAAAACACCCCTGCAGTTTAAACAGCTCAAAATACGCATTTGTCTGGTACAAGCCATCCCATATCGATACGAGACCTGCGAAACGACCAAACCCGAGGCTCGGGTTGGTCGCCTCGCATCCCCGTACCTGCAGAATCCACCTGCTAGCAACAATGTCATGATGCCATATAACTAAACTGGTATAACAACTCCAGTCAAACCGAGAGCAACCTAAAATCCAACTTTTTGGACTTTAGTGCTTGGAATTCATCCACTAACCTCGGTGCTCGTGCCATAGGTCGGAACACAGTCAACGACCCTCCAGAAAAATCTGGAAAAGCTCCAAACTCAAGTCAACTACTCGAACTCCGCAATTTGCGCAAGTCCAGTATGTTACATCCACTTAGGTTGGCAACGCACTACCACAATTATGCATGCTAGGGTAGTCACATTGACCCTTGTCTCGGTCCCTACTATACTCGTGAATAATAGTAGTAAACGACTACAACTACAGATGCATGCAATGCTTCAACTCTACATCGTGCGGAAGTCTAATTGCTTCAATTAAACCATACCTGCTATAACATCAGCAGCAGCTGCAGGTTCCTCAACCTGGGTCGCGTATCCATGGTCGCTTGGCACTCGCCGTGAACCCTCCGATTGCCTTATTACCAACCCTCGCTCTCCAGACTGTGCCAAAGGTTGCACATCGCCCATGGGACAATCGTACTTCATGTGGTCCGACTGCCTGCAATAAAAACATCTTCCCTTGCGCAGGGCACACCGCCGCGCCCTGTGAGATCCACCACAAATTACACATCCCGAAGAAAACTGACCGGAAGATAGCTTCGGGGTTCGAGACTGTGATTGCGACTGACTCGGGGGTCGCCTGGAACTTGATTGACCACCCGAACAGTTTCTCGGTCGCATAGCTCTCGTCTCTTGCTCATCAGACTCGCGTTCCTCTCGCACGGAGACATCGCCTTGCTCCACCCACAAGGCCCGATCTAAGGCCTCGGCAAAAGTTCGAAACTTGAATGGATGAACATATCGAAAAATTTCCGACCGAAGTCCCCGTACAAAGTAATCAGCCTTGTCCTTGCCATCTTGCACCACATGTGGGATACAATTTACAATATGGGTGAATTCCCATTCATATTCCCTCACGGTACGGTCTCCCTGCCGCAGCTTCCTGAACAAGGACTTTGTCACGCCCTGAGCTCCGCCTATTTGGTCGAATTCGAGCCACGTCAACAGACGCCGAACGGACAGCACCTCCCCTGTCCGCCGAAGGCTCCAATGACATGTACAATCAAGAATTTGAACACAAATTAAAAATAATTGTACAAGGCTTGCAAGAGGGCAAGCAACAACAAAAGTAGTGAAAGTTCTAACTACTATACTAAACATATAACCCTTACATCATATTTGATTACTTTTAAACCAAATACAAGTAAACTATTACATCCATTCTTTTCCATTCGTATACAATCATCCACCCAAAACAAATGGATTATATCTTATTTACATCACTTGTTCAACATACAAAAGTTGAAGCTTTATATATAGGGAAATGCCTATCCACTATGGTGGTCGCTAGCTACGGCGCTAAACCCTTGCCTCGATCCTCCGCCCCACTCACGCATGGATTTGTAGGCATAGTGGTGTGAGAACTGTAGGTTATAGGTCTCAAGGATCTAAAAGGTAATTAACACCTAGAGGGGGATGAATAGGTGTACAATGGCCTAATAAAAATCTCGATGCGATTTTAAGTAAATGCGGAAAAATAAAATCAACACACCAAGATATAACGTGGGAAAACTCCACAAGGAGTAAAAAACCCACGGGACCGATCACACGAAAATCCACTAAGAAACAATTGAGTACAAGGCGATTCACCCACGACTTTACCCAATTTACCGAATCTTCAATATGGATCTCCTTCGCTGGTCCACCACGCCGCAACTCCTTGCCGCGTCAAAGCTTCGACTCCTCAAAGCTTCCACCGAGTCCTCGGCCTCTCACGCGATCCCCGCGTCACCCTCTGTGCGGAGTTGTAGAAGAAAACTTATGGTGATCTTAACGATTAACGAACCATAGACAATGGGGAACCCTTTTAGTCAATCATCAAGTTGATTCATAAAGGAGTATTCAAAGAGAAAACCTAGAATCAATCTCGACGATCAACAAAATAAAACTCGCTTTAAGAATTGAATCATAAAGCTCTAAAACGAGTTTTAGGGTTTTGAAAGAAGATCTAAACTATAAGCATATTCACGATACAATCCTTGAACCCCCATGGTCTATTTATAGTGTTAGAAGACTTAGAATTAGAGTAGAATTGAAATCGCCAATTTAGGAAACAAACCCGACACCAAGGTCCGGACCTCACAAGTGAAGACCGGTCCTAGGAATCCGGACTTAGTTCCTTCAACCGGTTCCATCGTTAAATTTATATATATATGATTAATCAAGGTCCGGTCTTATCCCAGAGGTCCGGTCTTAGCCTGCGCAACAACAAAGTTCAAGCCTCGGGATCCGGACTTAGACTCTAGGTCCGGATCTAGTATAATGTTGCGCCTGAGACATGCTCTCGGGATTCGGATCTAAGCCAAAGGTCCGGATCTGCATTAAGGCTGCGCAAGACACCAGCTCTCGGGATCCGGATCTAAGCCAAAGGTCCGGACTTAGATCATAGTTTTTTCCAGATTTTGAAAATAGTTAAATTGAGATTAATTCAAGTCTTCTAACTACTAAATCTTTTATCAAATCACCAGAAATTATCTTTAAATTCATACCTGAGGTGACGAGCTTCTTTGCAAAATCTTGAATCTTCAAATTCCTTCTTTGTGCTTTTGACTTCTTCAAGACTCCAATAACTTCACGCAATCCGCCAACTTATAAAATCCTTAACAATCTCCCCCTTTGGCGATTTTATGACAAAACATAAATAAAGCCCGTACATTACTCAAAAACAAAAAGACGAGAATTATCGCAATCACCTAACGATAACCCCCAGCATGATCGATCCAACAAAAAGTAGAAAATTACAAATTGAAGTCCTATTACAAACTCTATGACTTAGACATTGGAGTCTTGAAGTCTTGAACGTTCCTGCAAAGAAAACTCAAACACACATTCAAGCTTCAAGAAATTCATTAAGCATAAAACCAAAAGTCATAGTCATAGCCTACGTCAGAAACATAATCATAGTTACAAGCATCCTAATAAGTTCTAGAAAGCATAAACCATAGTCAAAGTTATACACCATCATCATCATCAATATCAACATCAACCAACTTTCATCTCTCATCTCCCCCTTTTTGTCCGAAAGCGGCAAAATGACAAAAGAAGGCTTTATTACCAAAAACACGCCGAGTCATTGTCTAGAGATAGCGTTAGCACACTTCACCTTGACCTTCTCCAGCCACATAGACTACAAGTACCATAACATCATGAATATGTGATGTGAATGTGAAATCCGCTGCTTACAAAAACATCTATACACATTGATAATTAAGAGAACCAAAAACAAATGATTCCTAGAACTTCCTAGGGCCAAACACAGAAAGTTTAATATTGACAATTATGCATTAAAAACAAATGAGTTAAACAATTTTGTGCCAAGACCGGACCATGCCTGCCGAGACCGGATGTCACACCAATTGAAGTGTGCGCAAGTGACATCCGGACTTAGACACGAAGACCGGTCCTCCCTGAAGAATATTCAATAACAGTATTCACTGTCATTCATCAGTAGTTTGGCAAACTTTTCATGAACTATATTAACCAACTCCTAGTCAATTGAATTCAAGGATGTCATAAATGTTGAACCGTGCATCAATCAGAATTTAAAGAAGTATATCGTGAAATTATGCACATCTTTTGAGATCTAAACAATAATTGTACTAAGTGTAAATTTCAAATTTGCAAAAATAGAGAATAAAGAAGATCCCATAAGCTGAAATAAGCACAAGAATATCACCCAATTGAGTTATGCACATATCTAAGACAAGGAGTGGCTCTTTGAGCATCTTTATTATAACTTCCACCCTATACCATTCGATAATGGAGCACTCACCAAAACACCTCAATTAAGAATTTGACTTTGATTTTTTTCTTAGAGATGTACACTTAAATTCATGTAGTAGCTTCACACACTTACCGGACGACCGGGGTGGTAGCTCTTTCTCACATGTGGTGGTAGTTTTCACACTCCTTAGAAAGGATGTAACTCTTTCCACATCTTTTAAAGGTGGTAGTTTACATACTCCTATAAGGGATATAACTCTTTCCACATCTTTTATTTTTAAGATTGCTCCCCCCATAAATAGTGCAACCCACAATGTGATAATTTTATTGTGATTTCGAAAATAAGGAAATCATTTATTTTCATCATGCAAACAATCAATTTAATTCAATACACTTTCGATAGTTCATAAAAGATGTACTAATTTAACAAAGATACAAAAACAATTTCTAGAAGATGTTGAGGGTCAAATAGAATGACATAGAAGAATTGAAGTGAATTGAAGGATGTTAAAATAAATCATGCAAAACTATGAATCAACTCAAAACCTTCGTGCATAATAGTCAATATGGAAATAATGGTCCATAGAATGTATCTAGATAGAATGATTCATACCGATTGCCTTTCGTAAATGTAGAAAACGTTTTTGATCTAACGGCTTAGTCAAAATATCCGCTAATTGATCATCGATAGAAATATATTCAAGTTTAAGAATGTTCGATTCGACCAATTCTCTTAAGAAATGATATCTTAGTTCAATGTGTTTTGTTCGTGAGTGAAGAACAGGGTTTTTTGAAATATTTATGGCACTAGTATTGTCGCAAAGAATTGTAAGACTAGAGGAAGAAATCCGATAGTCACTAAGTAAACTTCTCATCCACAACAACTGAGTGGCACAACTACCAGCAGAGATGTACTCGGCCTCAGCTGTAGATAGGGCAATGCAATTCTGTTTTTTACTATGCCATGACACCAAACAATGTCATAAATAGAAGCATCCTCCACTGGTGCTCTTCCCGTCATCCACAGATCCAGCCCAATCGGCATCTGAGTAACCAATAAGATCGAGTGTGTCACGCCCCGCTACCCGCCTATTTGGTCGGGTTCGGGTCACGTCAACGAGGAACGCCGACAGACGGGGCCTCCACCCGCCCGCCCAACGCTCTAACAACAAGTATAATTTGACAAATCAAAGAGAATTGCAATTATACAAGGCTTACACGAAGGCAAGCAACAACACAGCGGAAAAGTAAGCACTAAGCTAGAATATAAACCATACATGAACATGATTACATTTTGAACCAAATACAAGTAAACTAATCTATTACATTCCTTTAGCATTCGATACATCATTTCTTTTACATTTGTCATCTCCCAAAAATTACTTGAATTGTTTACAACTTGACATCTATAGTTCAACAAAATAAAGTTGATACAAGTATAACCAAAAAGGATATGACTAGATGCAAACTCCGGTGGCCACTAGCTATGGCGCTAACCCCTTGCCCCGGTCCTCCGCCGCCCCGCTCGTGCTAGGACCTGTGGGGTTAGTGGTGTGAGAACTACAACGAAGTTCCCAGTGGGCTCGGCAACCGACCCCGCCGACTTACCCACTAGGTCTATCCAGGCATAAGTATTTTAACGGAAATGAAATAGTAACCAAACTATATAAGCTAATACTATTCCTGCAAGAATGATTCAGATAGTTAGATAATCGAATTTAAATATGTTTGCATGCATGCTCTTTACCATACTTTACTTTACTTTACTTGGCTCATTACCCAATCTTGCCGGTTAACATAGTTAACCCCAACAAACTCAAGACCCAAAATCCCTCACTGAGCGGGGAGGCTCTAAGCCTGCAAGACCCGAGGGACCGTCCGTCGGGGCCACGATCCCCTAGGTGACTGTTCCGGAACTCACCGCTTGAGGAGGAGCGACCTCCCTCAAGCCAAGACTTGTCAAGAGTATCGATCTAATCCTCACATTGAGGATTCATAGCCACTAGTTACCATGCCATTGTCAATGATATGTTTTCTACCTAATCATGTATATCATTCTTGCCATAATGCCACTAAGGTAAAACAATGTTTAACTATGGTTATCTCAATGCCAATCTTGTCTCTATGTTCAATATCACCTTTGTTGACTAAGATCAAGTCCATTCCATATTCACACAAGTAGGGTTCTAATTCTCATGCCTCTATGGTTCCATTTCAACTTTCAAGTTCATTACACTCTAGAACATGAATTGAGGTTCAACCAATTGCATATATTCCAACTACCCTATCATGCATGAATTTACTATACACATAAGATGCTCAAAAAGGTGAAATAGACATAGAAGGGAATTCGATGATTCCGGAATGCACCCCCCACCTTAAAATAATTTTGTGAGGATGCCCAAGAAGTTTCACGACCAACCGAGGTCTAGGTAAAAACCTGCAGTTTAAAAGTGAACCTAATCAGGCTATTTTACATAGTAGCCCCTATATCGGATTTTCGTTTAATTAAACGGAGTTGTCCCACGCGTCGGGAATACCCCCAATTAGGTTTCTACAAGGTCAATTTGACCCAGGAACCCCTGTGTTCAAAAGCCCCAATTTTGGGTGCTCCAACAATGCCCTATACCAAACCTAGGGTTTTGATCTCATTCACAAGAAAAACATAGCTTTAGATCAACCTAGAAGCTCTCTAAAACCATCCTTGACCCATTATAACCATCTATTTGGGGTTTACAACAAACCCTAAGAAATCACCATTAGAGCACATGAGCTCAAATGGAGGTTTCATGATGCTCTATGCTCTCTCAAGCTTCTAACACTAGCAACAAGCTAGAAACCCCCAAAACCTAAGAGAAAACCAAAACCCTAGAAGTTTACTTGTGAGATCTTACCTCTAGTGCAAAGCTTCTCCAAGCCCTTGGTGTAGGAGAGCTTCAAAGTCCTCCCAAAAGCTCCAAGGTCACCTTCTTCTCCTTCTCCTTCTCCTTCTCCACCCAACCCTAGGATTTTTCTAGAGAGAGAAAGGGAACAAAAGAGAGAAAAGAGAGTGAGTGTGTGTGTGCTGTGAAATGGGTGAAGGGCCAAGTGTCACGCCCCGGGACCCAGCGGAAGCCCGCCCGGCGCGTGCCCAGACCCGCCGCTACAACATACAAGGCGTCTAACAAAAACGATAAATAATCAACAAGAAAGAGGCATCTAGTAGTATCAGAGCGAAATAAAACAACTAGATCTCTACATAGGAAAAAAAGCACTAACATCCACTATGAAGTATAAAATAAATACAACCAAAACTCCACAACCAAAAGCTATAAAAGGTACATGGTAGTCTCTATACCGGGATACAAAAATCTCTCTCTCACAAATACCAAAAGAGAGAAAAGTAGAACCATCTAAAAGAGAGTAAAGCTACTAAGAGCTAACTAGACGCGACTCCCTTGCCGCGATCCCTTGCCTCCGCCGGTGCCGAAGGCTCTGAAACACATTAGAAAAAGAGGGCGTGAGAACTATTAATTAATAGTTCCCAGTGGGCAATTACTGACTTCAGTTGCATGCTCCACTAGGCCTAAAACTAAACAAGTAAACGATAAACTATGCATAAGTAAAGCAAACGACATGTAAAATAAACATGTAAGCTACTAAACATGCTATCTCTACTTAGCATAATTAAGCATAAGCAAACGACTAATCTAAGCATGATTAGTAAGTGTAACATACTGGACTTGCGCAAATTGCGGAGTTTGAGTATTTGACTTGAGTTTGGAGCCTTTCCAGATTCTCTGGAGGGTCGTTGACTGTGTTCCGACCTATGGCACGTGTACCGAGGTTAGTGGATGAATCCCAAGCACTAAAGTCTAAAAAGTTGGATTTTAGGTTGCTCTCGGATTGAAATGTCGAGGCCTTGTACCGGTACAAAATGATGGCTATACCGGTACAAGCGTGATGGCTATACCGGTACAAAATGGATTTTGTACCGGTACAAACCAGCTGAGCGAGGCAACCCGAAGCTCGGGTTTGGCTGTTCGCAGGGTTTATACCGGTACAAAATGGATTTGTCTGGTACAAAGTAACCGATTTCGTGCGGACCAAGCTGGGGTTTTTGGCTATTGTAGCACTTCTATTAGTGCAAGCCTCGCCCCTAGGGCTCCCCATTGTGTTCTTCACAGCAAGAGGAGAGGTAAGAGCTCCCTCCACTCCATCTCCTTCTTCTCTCCTTGGTTTGGATGGGTTTTTGAGGATTAAAACCCTCTCTTTGCTCTCTTTTGCTTGGTAGAGCCTATTTCCTCCATTGTTGGAGCTTAGAGCTTGGTGAGTGGAGCTTTGTGGTGGATCAAACTTCAACCCTTGGGCCTTTTGGATTTGGTTTGAAGCTTCTTAGAGGTAAGCAACAAGCTCTCTTCACTTAGATTCGGTTTTTGGAGGTTTCTTTGAGATGAAACCCTAGTTTTGGATTCTAGGGTTAGAATTTGGGGATTTTTGATTTAGGGCCATTGGGACCTAATTGATGGGTTTAGAACCTTTGTTTAGGTTGCCTTGGGAGGGATCTAGCTTCCTTTTGGAATTTCTAAGAGGATTGTTGCACATTTAGGTGAGTATTTCTTGACTTTAACCTAGATGTTTAAAGTTTGAACTCAAGACTTATCCCTTGAGGTTGTAACTCCTAGGATCTACTTTGTAGGGTACTAGGAGTAGGAATCGAAGATTCGTTAGCGGTTCGGAGCGACGCTTGGAGCGACGGTGGGTTTGGCCTCACCTAGCACAATGAGAAATTCTCATTGGTGCTTATTTGCTTATGGTTAAATGGAAATTAGTGCATTTTCATGTTATTTGATTTATTTGTGAATTTTAGAATGCTTAAGATACATATGTTATGTGTAATGCGATTTTACTCTATATAGTAGAGACGAATGCATGTGAGAGCTGAAGCCTTGTAGCATTCTATTTGGAAACTTGAAACTATGTGTTTAAGAGGACTTTGCCATGTGTTTGAGAACATAGAACTATACATGACATAGGAGAAAAGCCATTGTCATTAAGCGGCATTGGCTTGGCATCAAAATTGTAGAATAGTGAGCTAATGTCATCAAGCGGCATTAGGCTCGTGATTGAACTTGACATAGAAATTCTAGTGTCATGAGAATTTGTTGTACTAGACCTTAGGGTTGCTAGTGACATTTGCCATGTGTGGGACTTGGGACTTGGACTTGCTTGTTGCCATTTGTGCTCTTCGCACATGCTTGTGAGGGTCGCTCCCTACAAGCGGCACTCGGAGTTAGCCATTGCGATGTATTCGCACGTGCGGTATTGAGAAACCTATGGGGCCGAATTGGTTAGACTCATTCCTACGGGGATGTTGGGGCTACCACGACACTTAGGGGCGCAAGGATTGCACTTGTGTAGATCCCAAATTGAGATTGAACATCGTCTTTCTATAACAAAGGATAATCACTACTTAACTTAGATTAGTAGTTGGATATATATGTTGTGATATAATATTGGACATAGTAGTATACTTGATAGGTCTCCATTTCTATTATAGTATACTTGTGAACTTATTTTAATACACTTGTTTAAAGTTGCCTATCGGGTAGATTAAAGCATGTAATAGAATTACCTTGGGTTAATTATTCAGCTTTTCTGTTACGCTTTATTTACAGTACTTATATTACTCTCTTTTGGGCCTAGTGGAGCAATTTTGTGCGGGTCGATAATTGCCCAGGAACTATATGTTTATAGTTCTCACGCCCTCTGTTTCGACTCGTTTCGGTGCCTTCGCATCGGGGAGGCTCGGGACCGCGCAAAGGAGTTGCCTCGGGATAGCGGCTTGTGAGAGGGTTTTGGATAGGTGGTTTCCTTTTTCTCTTGTTTTATTTTGGAGAGAATGAGTGTTTTTACCTTGTATAGAGACCACCACTTTTGTGTAGTTGAGAGCTATTGATGTTAACTGTGTACTACTCTCTATTCCTATGTTAGTGTTTTAGACGCTTACTTCCTTTTACTTGTGGTTTGGTTCTTGTTTAGTTGTGGCTCTGATATTCATAGTTGTAGCCTTTTATTGTTTTAATTTCCGCTGTTTTTAGTTAGACGCCTTGTATGTGTTGACATATGGCGGGTGCAGGCACGCTTTGGGGAAGGTCCTGCGACCCAGGGCGTGACAGATTAATTTGGTATCAGAGCCTAGGGTGACGTCTTAGAGGACCTAGTAAACCTTAGGCTGGTTGGACTATAAGGATTAGACTCGTGAGAGACATGATCTATTTGACTTATAAGCGAAAGTGTTTGATTGGGTTTTATGATAACTCTAAAAAGTTGGAGTTTAATCGAAGTGTATAACTTCTAGCTTCGCGGAGGGTTACGTTGGCGGCCGACAACGTAACATCGGGAGTTAGTTGTGAAGCACACTTCATTACTTTCGCATGATTTGGGTATAGTTGAGTGGGGCTGCGATAGCGTGGGTTTTATTAACTTGCGCTTTATTGATGTCGTGGTGTCTTGTCGATGACCCACTCTAGACTTGTTGGAGCGGATGACGCGACAACGTTTGGGGAAGTGGAGATATCCACTACCCCCGGATCCAACGAGGTCCGTGGGTGAGGTGCCTTTTTGCGGCTCTCACTGGTTTGGCGACTCAGCAGGCGACACCGGCTCAACGACAGGCAAATGCGGCACGCAGGCAGGATGCGCGCATGAAACACCTGGAGAGATCCTTACTACAACAGGCGGTTTTCCCCGTGATGGTTGAGGGAGCAGAGCGAGAGTGGCTCATGGATCGCCCAACGAGTTCGAGAGGTGTAACCCCAGGATCCTCGATGGAGGGAAGGACGACCACTGGATCGTAGGGAAGTGGTCGATGCAAACGGAGAATCTATTTCCACGATACATTCGTGGAGGAGAGAGGCAGAGTTTGGCTTGCCGCGCATCACCTGAGTGATGAGGTTTGTAGCTGGTGGTTGGACATTCTGGATAGCATCAACGCTGTCATCGTAACGGCTACTTGGAAGAGGTTCAAGGAACTCCTGTTGGAGCTTTATTTCCCTGAGAGTGTTAAGAGAAGGTCGGAGCAGGATCTGTGTGATAAACCGCGCGCTCGTCGTGGGAGGCGGTGTGGCGTATGTGCAGGAGTATCGAGAAGGCCTAGACTATGGATTTGGGCTAGAGGCCCACGGCCGAGGGTGCTAGTCAGACGCACTGCGGGGGCAACTTTGTCTAGAGACGGACGGAGGAGTCACAACGAGGCCGAGCGGCCGCGTGTATACGGCTCGGATCGAGGAGGCGACGGCGGCGAGGTGGTGACTACGTGTTTTGGTTCGTAATATGGCTTTCGAGTGTACATTGCTTGATGCAGGTACGTGGTACCTATCCGTTGTTCGGCTATTTGCCGAGTTGCATTGCATCACGTTAGTTCGTTGTTTGCGTTGAGAATTAGCTTTGTTTGAAACGATTAGTTACGGGTTGTGGGTAGCTTTCTGCTATGCTATTTGGATCTCATGACGATTGCATTAGTTGCATCCCTGGATCGGCTGGTTGCCGGATGGTGCTCGGGGACAACCCGTGCCTGGACCGATTGTGAATGGCTGCGAACTGGGCCCTTTGGGCGGCGCGATTAGTGTGTGTGACGGCACCGGTGCCTTCGGGTAGGGCGAGTTTTGGTCGGGACGGTAGAGCTTTGACCCCAGAGCGTGGAATGCCACGTGTGGGATCGTGAGATCGAGGGTACACCGAGTGTGTAGTGAACCAACCCGAGGATTTCTAGCATCGATCATCCTTCGATGCTTATAGGATGATCAGATGATCGGGTGTGTTGTTTCGAACACCCTACCTTGCGAGAAGGTTTTGCATGCCAACAAATAGATTGGCCTTCGTGGTGTGGAGTTTGTGAGGTACTTTGTACCTTGGGTCTTGCGAGCTGATTTAACTCGCCTTGGGGATTAGAGCACGAAATAGTGCATGTTGAGGATTTTCCACTGGTTGTGGTGACTATCTCCCTTACCTAAAACTAGGTAAGTATTGGAGAGGATTTGGGGCCTAATTGGCCGTTACCTTTGGTTGTTTGGGAATCCTCTGATTGAAGGATATCTTTTAAGTTGTGATTGTTCTCCTGATGGAGTCACGAATCGTGAGCTCAGGTGGCAAGGAGATCTGTACTTCTAGTGTTTCGCTTCGCGAGAAACCCCCCCCTCTATTTATGTGGGACCTGTAGGGTCGTTTCGACTGTATGTCGACCATCGTGATCTAAAATGAATCACGAGTGGGCATTTGCTCGATTGTAGAGGCTCGTTGATCGGTTCATTTAGCCTTGAGTATTGGTGTACTCGATTGAATCGTATTGCAATCGGAGTAATACTATTCTGTGAGGTAGTTTGAGGTTTTACCTCAAGCGAATGTTGATACTTGTTTGGGACATCACGGAGATTAGAGTGATGTTGCCGAAGCCTGTAGTATTTCACCAACGTTAGGGACTTGCGGAATGTTAATCCCAAGCCCTCTTGATGGATTGGCGGAGCCGGTCGCAGATGACCATGGGTATCCCTATGAAGATCTGCAAGGATCAACTGCGGAAGCATACTGAGGTGAGATGAGTGTGAACTCTCATTGTTGGATCGAGTGGTTGGGAAAACTCGCGAGGGAATGTACCAAGTGCTGATTTTCCCTTGTTCGGATGTTGCACGGGGAATCAAGTTCCTTGCAATGGAGACTTCGTGGAAGAGTAGTTGAGTTTGACGTTCTCGTTGATAGTCACTTCATGGTGATATTGATAGAGAGATATTATTAAATTGTAAACGGAACCCTCTCTATCACTTGAGTTGAGCTCAGTGACTATGGATACTTGGGGTATCCAATGCGAAGGGAAGCATTGGGGAGAAGAATTTCGAATATTCGTTTCGAGCGATTGAGCAGTTAGTGCTATGAGATTTCCAACCGAAGATAAGCTCTCGGCGTAGGCTTATGAAGAATTTACTTGAGACATCAAGTTGAGACTAAGGGAGTAACCTTAGCGGATTGAGAAAGTGAGTGAGTTGTGATTCTTGACCATATTTATAGAAGGAAATCAGTGAGTACCACCCCAGTAGTAGAGTTGAGACTGCTGCGGAGGCATTGGGGTGCAGTGCCGATTGGGGAATCGAGTAATCACCTTTGGAGATAAGATTGGATGATTCAGCAATTTTTGCTACAATCGGAAGGGATGATCATCTTGGACATTGAGTATAAGGCTGTTCATGCCAAGTATGTATACAAGGGTAAACATATGGGAATTACACCATGCTTAATTATGGATTGGATTTACACTCAGTCGTGCAATCTTTTATCAAGATCTGACTTTGAGTTGAGCGAGCAATGTTGGGATCAGAGTCAACGAATAGATATTGTATCACATCTCTTTAGTGAGCATTCCGATGGAGTGTTGATGGATCCGGTAACGGGTTTGAACCCCGGGTTCTTGTTACGAGCCGTATTGTTGAATTCGCCACAGAGAGTTATATGATAGAATTCCAATTATATGAGTAATTGAAGCAGAGCTAGGCTTCGCCCTCTGCCAAGACGAGAGAAGTGAGAACTGGAATTCAACATTTGGGTAGTACTTGGTTTTGGTGATGACCAACTGAATAGCTTGTCGAACGAGCGCAATTTAGAGAAGGAACTTTTCGGAGAAGACTTGAAGTTGCTTTATTGGTGGCGCGGGATAAAAAAAAAAAAAAAGGGATGTTGGCGAGTTTGTAGCCCGTTGTCTAACTTGCCAACAAGTGAGAGCTGAGCATCGAGTTCCAGCGGAAAAACTTCAGAGTTTGCCTATTCCCATGTGGAAGTGGGAGAAGATCACCATGGACTTCGTGACTGGATTGCCCCGCTCTCGAGCCGGGCATGATGCTATTTGGGTGATCGTGAATAGGATAACGAAGTCGGCGCACTTCATACCTATTCATACTGCTTGGGCTGGAGAGAAGCTCGCACAAGTGTACCTTGGTGAGATTGTGCGACTTCATGGAGCACCGACCTCGATTGTATCAGACAGGGACACTCGCTTTGTGCCACACTTTTGGAGGAGTCTACAGGACGCCTTGGGTACTCGACTGGACTTTTGCACTGCTTTCCACCCCCAGAGTGACGGGCAGTCGGAGCGTACTATCTAGACCTTAGAGGACATATTTTGAGCTTGTGTGATGGACTCCCAGGGAGGATGGTCGCAGCATCTACCGATGACGGAGTTTGCTTATAACAATAGTTATCAAGCAAGCATCAAGATGGCACCGTTCGAGGCATAGTATGGACGGAAGTGTAGATCGCCACTTCATTGGAGTGAAGTTGGCGAAAGATTGGCTTTAGGCCCTGAAGTGCTCCAGGAAGCGGAGGATAAAGTTCGAATCGCTCGTGAGCGACTACTGACAGCCCAGAGTAGGCAGAGGAGCTATGCAAATAGACGTCGACGAGACTTGGAGTTTCAGGTTGGAGACCATGTCTTCTTGAAAGTCTCGTCGTCAAAGGGAATTCGGAGATTTGGAATTCGAGGCAAGTTGAGTCCTCGATTCATTGAACCCTATGAGATCTTGGAATGTATAGGTCCGGTAGCGTATCGACTTGCTCTACCACCGAACCTATCGGGCGTGCATAACGTCTTTCATGTATCGGTCACTCGGAAATACATCCATGATCCGGCTCATGTATTGGAGGCTGTACCCATAGAGCTGCGGGAAGATTTGAGCTTCGAGGAGCAACCAGTGAGGATCTTGGCTCGCGAAGTGAAGAAGTTGCGGAATCGGGACATTCCGTACGTGAAGGTTCTTTGGAGCAACCACAAGGAGCGGGAGGCCACGTGAGAACTTGAGAGCGCGATGCAGGAGCGCTATCCCCATCTCTTTCAGATGGAAGCTTAAGGTATGAGTTCGCTTTTGAGTTTCGCGGACGAAACTCCTTTTTAGGAGGGGTGAATGTAACATACTGGACTTGCGCAAATTGCGGAGTTTGAGTATTTGACTTGAGTTTGGAGCCTTTCCAGATTCTCTGGAGGGTCGTTGACTGTGTTCTGACCTATGGCACGTGTACCGAGGTTAGTGGATGAATCCCAAGCACTAAAGTCTAAAAAGTTGGATTTTAGGTTGCTCTCGGATTGAAATGTCGAGGTCTTGTACCGGTACAAAATGATGGCTATACCGGTACAAGCGTGATGGCTATACCGGTACAAAATGGATTTTGTACCGGTACAAACCAGCTGAGCGAGGCAACCCGAAGCTCGGGTTTGGCTGTTCGCAGGGTTTATACCGGTACAAAATGGATTTGTACCGGTACAAACTGGCAGTTTTCGTGCAGACCAAACTGCAGGGGGTTTTTGGCTATTGTAGCACTTCTATTAGTGCAAGCCTCGCCCCTAGGGCTCCCCATTGTGTTCTTCACAGCAAGAGGAGAGGTAAGAGCTCCCTCCACTCCATCTCCTTCTTCTCTGCTTGGTTTGGATGGGTTTTTGAGGATTAAAACCCTCTCTTTGCTCTCTTTTGCTTGGTAGAGCCTATTTCCTCCATTGTTGGAGCTTAGAGCTTGGTGAGTGGAGCTTTGTGGTGGATCAAACTTCAACCCTTGGGCCTTTTGGACTTGGTTTGAAGCTTCTTAGAGGTAAGCAACAAGCTCTCTTCACTTAGATTCGGTTTTTGGAGGTTTCTTTGAGATGAAACCCTAGTTTTGGATTCTAGGGTTAGAATTTGGGGATTTTTGATTTAGGGCCTTTGGGACCTAATTGATGGGTTTAGAACCTTTGTTTAGGTTGCCTTGGGAGGGATCTAGCTTCCTTTTGGAATTTCTAAGAGGATTGTTGCACATTTAGGTGAGTATTTCTTGACTTTAACCTAGATGTTTAAAGTTTGAACTCAAGACTTATCCCTTGAGGTTGTAACTCCTAGGATCTACTTTGTAGGGTACTAGGAGTAGGAATCGAAGCTTCGTTAGCGGTTCGGAGCGACGCTTGGAGCGACGGTGGGTTTGGCCTCACCTAGCACAATGAGAAATTCTCATTGGTGCTTATTTGTTTATGGTTAAATGGAAATTAGTGCATTTTCATGTTATTTGATTTATTTGTGAATTTTAGAATGCTTAAGATACATATGTTATGTGTAATGCGATTTTACTCTATATAGTAGAGACGAATGCATGTGAGAGCTGAAGCCTTGTAGCATTCTATTTGGAAACTTGAAACTATGTGTTTAAGAGGACTTTGACATGTGTTTGAGAACATAGAACTATACATGACATAGGAGAAAAGCCATTGTCATTAAGCGGCATTGGCTTGGCATCAAAATTGTAGAATAGTGAGCTAATGTCATCAAGCGGCATTAGGCTCGTGATTGAACTTGACATAGAAATTCTAGTGTCATGAGAATTTGTTGTACTAGACCTTAGGGTTGCTAGTGACATTTGCCATGTGTGGGACTTGGGACTTGGACTTGCTTGTTGCCATTTGTGCTCTTCGCACATGCTTGTGAGGGTCGCTCCCTACAAGCCGTCACTCCGGAGTTAGCCTTTGCGATGTATTCGCACGTGCGGTATTGAGAAACCTATGGGGCCGAATTGGTTAGACTCATTCCTACGGGGATGTTGGGGCTACCACGACACTTAGGGGGCGCAAGCTGGATTGCACTTGTGTAGATCCCAAATTGAGATTGAACATCGTCTTTCTATAACAAAGGATAATCACTACTTAACTTAGATTAGTAGTTGGATATATATGTTGTGATATAATATTGGACATAGTAGTATACTTGATAGGTCTCCATTTCTATTATAGTATACTTGTGAACTTATTTTAATACACTTGTTTAAAGTTGCCTATCGGGTAGATTAAAGCATGTAATAGAATTACCTTGGGTTAATTATTCAGCTTTTCTGTTACGCTTTATTTACAGTACTTATATTACTCTCTTTTGGGCCTAGTGGAGCAATTTTGTGCAGGTCAGTAATTGCCCACTGGGAACTATATGTTTATAGTTCTCACGCCCTCTGTTTCTGACTCGTTTCAGTGCCTTCTGCATCGGGGGAGGCTCGGGACCGCGGCAAAGGAGTTGCCTCGGGATAGCGGCTTGTGAGAGGGTTTTGGATAGGTGGTTTCCTTTTTCTCTTGTTTTATTTTGGAGAGAAGGAGTGTTTTTACCTTGTATAGAGACCACCACTTTTGTGTAGTTGAGAGCTATTGATGTTAACTGTGTACTACTCTCTATTCCTATGTTAGTGTTTTAGACGCTTACTTCCTTTTACTTGTGGTTTGGTTCTTGTTTAGTTGTGGCTCTGATATTCATAGTTGTAGCCTTTTATTGTTTTAATTTTCGCTGTTTTTAGTTAGACGCCTTGTATGTGTTGACATATGGCGGGTCTGGGCACGCTTTGGGGAAGGTCATGCCGCCCCCGGGGCGTGACAGTAAGTACAACTACTAATATAATGTTCCCAATTTAATAGTAAGGAGTTGAAGTTTACTATTCTAGTCAAATCCACAATGTCCACAAATGATAGTAAAGTGTTAAAGTTTACTATTCTAGTCAAAGTCCACAATGTCCACAAATGATAGTAAAGTGTTAAAGTTTACTATTCTAGTCAAAGTCCACAGTTTTCTTTAAACTACTTTATGTTTGAGTACATTAAGATCAACCCGAAGGCGATATGGCCGATGCCCACCCGAAGGCTGCCTAGCCCAAATGCCGAGCCTAATGGCCCCGTAGTAGTCAACATTCCCACCCTAGGAATGAGACTGTCCTACGACAATCCACTTCGGCGCCCAATCCCGCACGGCGAATACATGAAACGCGTTGGCCAACTCCGGAGTGCCGGCTTGTAGGGAGCGACCCTCACAAGCATGTGCGAATGAGCACAATGGCATATAGTCACAAAACTCGTCATATGTCCCAAATTGTCATGTCTCTAACATGGAATACACAAGTGTCCAAAAGGCCTATCTCCCTGTCATCATGTCTCTAACATGGAAATAATAGATGTCCAGTGGCCTATGTCAAGTCTCTATGTTGCAGTTTCATAGTTTTCTAAGTTAAGTGCCGCTTGATGACACTTAAGCTTTTCTAAGTTCCAACACAAGTTTAATGTTCACAATTAACATTATTTAAGCTATAATCACCATAAATGGCACACTCCCAGGCGCCCACAAGAACCACCCCCACATGCATGCAATTTAACCCAGATAGCTCTACTATATAGAGTGAAAATTTTATCATACATAAGGCATGCATTTTAAGTGATTCAAAATTCATAATAAATCTATTTAGCATGAATTTGCATTCAAAATAATTAAATCAAACCGAATAAGCACTTAGGAGCCATTTGCCCCTATGCTCATGAAGCCAAACCCACCAAGTGCGAGTAGCGTTGCTCGAACCGCTAACGAAGCTTCGATAATCACTCCTTGAGTCCTAAGATGCACACCCTAGGAGTTACAAGCTAAGAAGTTGAACCATGAGTTCACACTTTAAGAAATTCCACAAAAGGTTGGAGAAAACTCACCGAGTGCGAAGGAAACTCTCTCGATCTCCAAATGGGTGTTAGAGTCCTTCTAATCCAACCTAAATCAAAGTTCTAAACCCATCAATTAGGTCTAAGAAGCCCTAAAACGAAAATCCCCAAAACCTAACCCTAGAATCCCATTCTAGGGTTTCATCACACAAAAAGCCTCAAAATCCGAATCTAGAGGAAGAAAACTTGATGCTTACCTCTAAGATGCTTCAAATCAAGTTCAAGAGGCTCTAGGGTTGAAGCTTGATCCTCTACCAAGCTCCAATCAAAAGCTCCAAAGCTCCAACAATGGAGGAAATAGGCTCTACCAAGCAAAAGAGAGCAAGGAGAGGGTTTTAATTCTCAAAAACCCATCCAAAACCAAGAAGAAATGAAGAAGATGGAGTGGAGGGAGCCCTACCTTTTCCCTTGCTGTGAAGAACACAAAGGGAAACCCTAGGGGCAAGGCTTGCACTAATAGAAGTGCAACAATAGCTAAAAACCCCCTGCAGTTCAAACTGCTCGAAATCTGCCAGTTTGTACCGGTACAAATCCTTTTTGTACCGGTATAAACCCTGCGAAACAGCCAAACCCGAGCCTCGGGTTTGCCCTCGCTCAGCTGGTCTGTACCGGTACAAAATCCATTTTGTACCGGTATAGCCACCACGCTTGTACCGGTATAACCATCATTTTTGTACCGGTACAAGGCCTCGAAATTTCAATCCGAGAGCAACCTAAAATCCAACTTTTTGGACTTTAGTGCTAGGGATTCATCCCTTAACCTCGGTACACGTGCTATAGGTCGGAACACAGTCAACGACCCTCCAGAAAAATCTGGAAAAGCTCCAAACTCAAGTTAGATACTCGAACTCCGCAGTTTGCGCAAATCCAGTATGTTACATTCACCCCTCCTAAAAAGGAGTTTCGTCCGCGAAACTCTAAGGCGAACTCGTACCTCAAGATTCCATCTGAAAGAGATGGGGGTAGCGCTCCTGCAGTGCGCTCTCAGGCTCCCACGTGGCCTCTCGCTCCTTGTGGTTGCTCCAAGGAACCCTCACATACGGAATATCCCGATTCCTCAATTTCCTCACCTCGCAAGCCAAGATCTTCACTGGTTGCTCCTCGAAGGTCAAATCCTCCCGCAGCTCTAAGGGTACAGCCTCCAATACATGAGCCGGATCATGGATATATTTCCGAAGGACCGATACATGAAAGACGTTGTGCACGCCCGATAGGTTCGGTGGTAGAGCAAGTCGATACGCTACCGGACCTATACGTTCCAAGATCTCATATAGTCCAATGAATCGATGGCTCAACTTGCCTCGAATTCCAAATCACCGAATTCCCTTTGACGGCGAAACTTTCATGAAAACATGATCTCCAATCCGAAGCTCCAATTCTCGTCGACGTCTGTCAGCATAGCTCTTTTGCCTACTACAGGCAGTCAACAACCGTTCTCTAGCAATGCGAACTTGTCCTCTGCCTCCTGGAGCACATCTGGGCCTAAAGCCAAACTCTCGCCAACTTCACTCCAATGAAGTGGCGATCTGCATTTCCGTCCATACAGTGCCTCGAACGGTGCCTTCTTGATGCTTGCTTGATAACTATTGTTATAAGCAAACTCCGCCATAGGTAGATGCTGCGACCATCCTCCCTGGAAGTCGATCACACATGCTCGAAGCATGTCCTCATGAGTCAAGATAGTACGCTCCGATCGCTCGTCACTCCGAGGTGAAAAGCAAGGCGAAGTCCGCCGAGCACCTAAGGCGTCCCGAGACTCCTCCAAAAGTGTGACACAAAACGTGTCCCGGTCCGATACAATTGATGTAGGTGCTCCGTGTAGTCGCACATTCTTATCCAAATATATCTGTGCGAGTCTCTCTCTGGTCCAAGTAGTATGGATAGGTATGAAATACGCCGATTTCGTCAACCTATCCACGATCACCCATATAGCGTCACGCCCGGCCTGTGAGCGAGGCAATCCCATCACGAAAATCATGGCGTTCCTCTCTCACTTCCACACTGGAATCGGTAGGCTCTACAATTTCCCCGCGAAAATTCTATGCTCAGCCTTCCCTTGTTGGCAAGTTAGACAACGAGCTACTAACTCGCCAACATCCTTATTACATCCCGAGCCATCAGTAAAACAACTTCAAGTCTTCTCCGAGAAGTTCCTTCTCTAAATTGCGCTTGTTCGACAAGCTATTCAGTTGGTCATCATCAACACCAAGTGCTCCCAAAAGCTGAATTCCAGTACTCACCTTCCTCGTCTAGGTCGAGGGCGAAGCCTAGCTCTGCCTCAATATACTCGTACAATTGGAATTCCGCTATATAGCTCTCTGAGGCGGATCCAACAAAATCGCTCGTAGCAAGAACCCGGGGTTCAAACCCGTTACCTTATCCATCAACACTCCATCGGAATGCTTACTAAAGAGATGTGATACAATATCTAATCGTTGGCTCTAATCCCAACAATGCTTGCTCAGCTCAAAGTCAGATATTGTTAAGAGATTGCACTACTGAGTGTAAATCCAATCCATAAGATCGTCTCTTCCGATTGTCGCGACATTCGACAAGTCGTCCAATTTGTTCTCCAGAGATGGTTACCCGATTCACCAATCGGCATTGTACCCCCAATGCCTCCACAGTAATCTCAACTCCACCACTGGGGTGGTACTCACTGTTTCTCCTCTATACATATGGTCAAGAACCATATCCCACACACATCCTCGATCTACTAAGGTCATTCCCTTAGTCTCAACTTGATGTCTCAAGTAAACTCTTCATAAGCCTACGCCAAGAGCTTATCTTCTAGGGAATCTCATAGCACTAATCGCTCAATCGCTCGAACGAACATTCGAATTTCTTCTCCCCAATGCTTCCCTCGCATTGGACACTCCAGGTATCCATAGTCACTGAGCTCATCTCAAGTGATAGAGAGGGTTCCATTTACAGTTTAGTAGCAGCTCTCTATCAATGTCACCATGAAGTGACTATCGACCAGAACGTCGATCTCAACCACTCTTCCACGAAGTCTCCATTGCAAGGAACTTAATTCTGCGTGCAACATCCGAACAAGGAAAAATCAGCACTTGGTACTTTCCCTCACGAATTTTCCCAACAACTCGATTCAACAGTGAGAGTTTACACTTCACTCACCTCCGCAAGCTTCCACAGTTGATCCTTGCAGATCTTTATCGGAATACCCATGGCCGTCTACGACCGGTTCCGCCAATCCATCTAAAGGGCTTGGAATTATCATTCCATAAGACCCTAACGTTGGTGAAGTACTACAGGCTTCAGCAACGTCACGCTAATCCCCGAGATGTCCCAAACAGGTACCAACATTCGCTTGAGGTGCAGCCTCAAACACCAACACAAAAAGGTATTACTCCCGATTGCAATACGATTCGATCGAGTACGCCAATATCACAAGACTAATCGAAACGATCAACGAGCCTCTACAGCCGAGCAAATGCCCAATCGTGATTCACTTTAGATCACGATGGCCGAAGTATAGTCGAAACGACCCTACAGGTCCTACCTCAACAGAGGGTGTTTCTCACGAAGCGAAACACGAAATGCAAAGATCTCCCTGCCACTTGAGCTCACAATTCGTGACTCCGTCAGGAGAGCATTAACAACTCCAAAGGTATCCTTCAATCTGAGGATTCTCGAACAACCAAAGGTAATGGCCAGTTAGGCCCCAATTCCTCTCCAATACTTACCTAGTTTTAGGTAAGGGAGATAGTCACCACAACCAGTGGAACAAATCCTCAACATGCACTATTTCGTGCTCAAAATCCCAAGGCGAGTTAAATCAGCTCGCAAGTCCCAAGGTACAAGGTACAAGGTGCAAGGTAGGGTGTTCGAAACGACACACCCGATCATCTGATCATCCTATTAACATCGAAGAATGATCAATGCTAGAAATTCTCGGGTTGGTTCACTACACACTCTGTATCCTCGATCCCACGATCCCACACGTGGCATTCCACGCTCTTGTCAAAACTCGACTACCGTCCGACCAAAACTTTGCCCTACCCGAAGGCACCGGTCATTACTCACAAATTTAATCGCGCCGCCCAAAGGGCTCAGCTTCCGTTAGCTTCACAATCGGGTCCAGCACGGGTCGTCCCCGAGCACCATCCGGCTACCACCCGATCTAGGGATGCAACTAATGCAATAGTCGTGAGATCCAAATAGCATAGCAGAAAGCTACCCACAACCCGCAGACTAACCGTCTCAGTCAAGGCTAATCCTCATCACAAACAGCGATCAAACGTGATGCAATGCAACTCGGCAAATAGCCGATCAAAGGATAGGTGCAAAGCACCGGCATCAACCAACACACACTCGAAAATCATAGTGCGAACCAAAACAAGTAGTCACCACCTCGGCTGCCGTCGCCTCCTCAGTCTGAACCGTATACATGCGGCCGTTCGGGGCCTGTTGTGGCTCCTCCGTCTGTCTCTAAACAGGTTGCCTCCCAGAGTGCGTCTGACTCGCACCCTCGGTCATGGGCCTCTAGCCCAAATCCTTAATCTAAGCCTTCTCGACGAGCGCGCAGTTTACCACATCTTGGCAAGTCTGAAGATTGGGATGTTGCGCCAACCGAAAGATCAACGGCCGAAGTCCTCGCTCCCGCACTACAACGCAAGACACCATGGGGGAGTCGAGGGAACTCCCATTCGTACTCGGCCACAGTCCGCTTCCCTTGGGGCATATCACACAGATACTGTTCCGACTTTTTCCTTAACACTGACATTGAAGTAAAGCCTCAACAGGAGTTCCTTGAACCTCCTTCAAGTAGTGGTCACCATATCAGCATTAGTTTTATCCTCGAATATCCAACCACCGGCTATAGACTTCATCTTGCGGTGGTGATCGGCGAGCCGAACTCTGCCTCTCTCTTCCACGAATGTGGCGTGGAAATAGTTTCTCCATCTGCATCGACAACTTCCCTACGATCCAGTGGTCGTCCTTCTCTCCATCGAGGATCCTGGGATTACACCTCTCGAACTCGTTGGGCGATCCACGAGCCACTCTCGCTCTGCTCCCTCACCCAACACGGGAAAACCACTTGTTGCGAAGGATCTCTCCAGGTGTTTCATGCGCACATCCTGCCTGTGTGCCGCATTTGCCTGCCGTGAGCCGGTGTCGCCTGCCGAGTCGCCAAACCAGTGAGAGCCGCAAGTAGGCACCTCACTTGCGGACCTCGTTGGATCCGGGGGTATTGGACATCTCCACTTCCCCAAACGTTGTCGCGTCATCCACTCCAACAAACTTAGAGCGGGTCGTCAACAAGACGCCACAACATCACTAAAGCGCAAGTTAATAAAACCCACGCTATCGCAGCCCCACTCAACAATACCCAAATCATGCGAAAGTAATGAAGTGTGTTTCACAACTAACTCCCGATGTTACGTTGTCGGCCGCCAACGTAACCCTCCGCGAAGTTAGGAGTTATACACTTCGGTGCAACTCTACTCACTAGAGTTATTCAAGATACCCAATCTTAATACTTTCGCTCACAAGTTAAATAGACCTCGTCTCTCACGAGCCTATATCCTATAGTCCAACCGGCCTAAGGTTTGCTAGGTCCACAAGAAGACTCAACCCTAGGCTCGATACCAATTTAACTGTCACGCCTCGGACCCGGGAAGCCCGCCCGGCGCGTGCCCAGACCCGCCGTATGTCTACAACATACAAGGCGTCTAACAAAAACGATAAATAATCAACAAGAAAGAGGCATCTAGTAGTATCAGAGCGAAATAAAACAACTAGATCTCTACATAGAAAAAAAAGCACTAACATCCACTATGAAGTATAAAATAAATACAACCAAAACTCCACAACCAAAAGCTATAAAAGGTACATGGTAGTCTCTATACCGGGATACAAAAATCTCTCTCTCACAAATACCAAAAGAGAGAAAAGTAGAACCATCTAAAAGAGAGTAAAGCTACTAAGAGCTAACTAGACGCGACTCCTTGCCGCGATCCCTTGCTCTCCGCCGGTGCCGAAGGCTACGAAACACATTAGAAAAGAGGGCGTGAGAACTATTAATTAATAGTTCTGGGCAATTACTGACTTCAGTTGCATGCTCCACTAGGCCTAAAACTAAACAAGTAAACGATAAACTATGCATAAGTAAAGCAAACGACATGTAAAATAAACATGTAAGCTACTAAACATGCTATCTCTACTTAGCATAATTAAGCATAAGCAAACGACTAATCTAAGCATGATTAGTAAGTACAACTACTAGTATAATGTTCCCAATTTAATAGTAAGGAGTTGAAGTTTACTATTCTAGTCAAATCCACAATGTCCACAAATGATAGTAAAGTGTTAAAGTTTACTATTCTAGTCAAAGTCCACAATGTCCACAAATGATAGTAAAGTGTTAAAGTTTACTATTCTAGTCAAAGTCCACAGTTTTCTTTAAACTACTTTATGTTTGAGTACAATAAGATCAACCCGAAGGCGATATGGCCGATGCCCACCCGAAGGCTGCCTAGCCCAAATGCCGAGCCTAATAGCCCCGTAGTAGTCAACATTCCCACCCTAGAAATGAGACTGTCCTACGGCAATCCACTTCGGCGCCCAATCCCGCACGGCGAATACATGAAACGCGTTGGCCAACTCCGGAGTGCCGGCTTGTAGGGAGCGACCCTCACAAGCATGTGCGAATGAGCACAATGGCATATAGTCACAAAATTCGTCATATGTCCCAAATCGTCATGTCTCTAACATGGAATACACAAGTGTCCAAAAGGCCTATCTCCCTGTCATCATGTCTCTAACATGGAAATAATAGATGTCCAGTGGCCTATGTCAAGTCTCTATGTTGCAGTTTCATTGTTTTCTAAGTTAAGTGCCGCTTGATGACACTTAAGCTTTTCTAAGTTCCAACACAAGTTTAATGTTCACAATTAACATTATTTAAGCTATAATCACCATAAATGGCACACTCCCAGGCGCCCACAAGAACCACCCCCACAGGCATGCAATTTAACCCAGATAGCTCTACTATATAGAGTGAAAATTTTATCATACATAAGGCATGCATTTTAAGTGATTCAAAATTCATAATAAATCTATTTAGCATGAATTTGCATTCAAAATAATTAAATCAAACCGAATAAGCACTTAGGAGCCATTTGCCCCTATGCTCATGAAGCCAAACCCACCAAGTGCGAGTAGCGTTGCTCCAAACCGCTAACGAAGCTTCGATAATCACTCCTTGAGTCCTAAGAAGCACACCCTAGGAGTTACAAGCTAAGAAGTTGAACCATGAGTTCACACTTTAAGAAATTCCACAAAAGGTTGGAGAAAACTCACCGAGTGCGAAGGAAACTCTCTCGATCTCCAAATGGGTGTTAGAGTCCTTCTAATCCAACCTAAATCAAAGTTCTAAACCCATCAATTAGGTCTAAGAAGCCCTAAAACGAAAATCCCCAAAACCTAACCCTAGAATCCCATTCTAGGGTTTCATCACACAAAAAGCCTCAAAATCCGAATCTAGAGGAAGAGAACTTGATGCTTACCTCTAAGATGCTTCAAATCAAGTTCAAGAGGCTCTAGGGTTGAAGCTTGATCCTCTACCAAGCTCCAATCAAAAGCTCCAAAGCTCCAACAATGGAGGAAATAGGCTCTACCAAGCAAAAGAGAGCAAGGAGAGGGTTTTAATTCTCAAAAACCCATCCAAAACCAAGAAGAAATGAAGAAGATGGAGTGGAGGGAGCCCTACCTTTTCCCTTGCTGTGAAGAACACAAAGGGAAACCCTAGGGGCAAGGCTTGCACTAATAGAAGTGCAATAATAGCTAAAAACCCTCTGCAGTTCAAACTGCTCGAAATCTGCCAGTTTGTACCGGTACAAATCCTTTTTGTACCGGTATAAACCCTGCGAAACAGCCAAACCCGAGCCTCGGGTTTGCCCTCGCTCAGCTGGTCTGTACCGGTACAAAATCCATTTTGTACCGGTATAGCCATCACGCTTGTACCGGTATAACCATCATTTTTGTACCGGTACAAGGCCTCGAAATTTCAATCCGAGAGCAACCTAAAATCCAACTTTTTGGACTTTAGTGCTAGGGATTCATCCCTTAACCTCGGTACACGTGCTATAGGTCGGAACACAGTCAACGACCCTCCAGAAAATCTGGAAAAGCTCCAAACTCAAGTTAGATACTCGAACTCCGCAGTTTGCGCAAATCCAGTATGTTACACCAAGTCTATAGAGTGTTGTAACAATGGCTCATAAGCCCTCCAACACTTTATTTCAAATCGGTCCCTTTTGTAAGATGGTCGGTCTTGTACCAGATAAAATGCTCCAGAGGCAAACCCGAGAGCTGCCTCTCGGTTTCGCAGCATTTGTACCGGTACAAATCCAGTCTTGTACCGGTATAAAATACTCCAGAGGCAAACCCGAGAGCTGCCTCTCGGTTTCGCAGCATTTGTACCGGTATAAAATGGCTTGTACCAGTATAAAATGGCTTGTACCGGTACAAACGCCAAAAACTTCACAAACCCGAGAGCTCTCCCTCTCGGTCAAAGTTGCTATACCAGTACAGCAACTTTGCCTGTACCGGTACAAAATGCCCAGACTTGTGTTTTTCGCGTCGTTTCGACTCGACTTCGCGCCGAACAACGCCAAAACCCTTTTAACTCTTTTAGCTCATCTTCTAACCTTTCCAAGAAGTTTGGAATGGCAATTGGAACATTTTCAACTATTTTATTTTCGCACTTTAGTCAATTTTGCCAAAGCCCGATCTTATTGTCGAATTTTCGATATGCTACAGAGTGTGGTTCCCATCGGGTACCAAATTCCAAAGTCAGTTGTTCCTTTTACATATCTAATCACTCTCTTTACCGCCTTTAAGTGTATTTCTTTAGGATTAGCTTGATAGCGAGCACACATCCCAACACTGAAAGCAATATCCGGTCGACTCGCTGTCAAGTACAATAAGCTTCCAATCATACTTCGATATAGCTTTTCATCCACACTATTCCCTTCAATGTTCACTCCAAGTCCTTTGTTACTTGTTCCCATTGGAGTGTCAAAATGTTTTGCACCATCCAATCCAAATTTCTTAACTAACTCCTTTGCATATTTAGTTTGGGATAAATGGATTCCCTCCTTAGATTGTTTAATTTGAAGACCGAGGAAATAGTTGAGTTCACTAAGTTTTATCAAGTAGTGATGTCATTTTCTATTTCATATCAGATTATCTGCTTGTAATTTAACTCTTGAAGGACCCACCCGAAGGTCAGTCTGCACCGTAGGACCCACCCGAAGGTCGTCCGGCCTATAGGACCCACCCGAAGGTCGTCCGCTCGTAGGACCCACCCGAAGGCTGTCCGCTCTGTAGGACCCACCCGAAGGCTGTCCACTCTGTAATAGAACCATACCGTCTCGAGTCTCAAGTCTCAAACCTCATAGTCCTCACATGTCAAATGTCACTAGTAACCCTAAGGTCTAGTACAATATCTTTCATGACACTAGTGTTATTTCTATGTCAAAGTTCCAATCCGAGCCTAATGCCGCTTGATGACATTAGCTCACTAGTTCACAAACCGATGCCAAGTCTGATGCCGCTTAATGACATTAGCTTTTCTCCTATGTTATACATAGTTCTAAGTTCAAGTTCACTTGTTCTTATGTCATTGTAACTATATCCAACCTGCTCTCAAGCCACAAGTAGAATGCAATACTATGCCTAAGTCCACAAGCCACTCTCTACTAAATAGAGGTCAATATTTTATTACACATAAGGCACATGTTTAAGCATTCTAAAAATTCAATCATGATGTAAATAACACGAAAATACATGATTTTCTATTTTACGTACTCAAATATTTCCAATGAGAATTTTCATTGAATTTGAAGGTCAAACCCACCGGCAATCCTCGCAAGCTCCGGGTCGCCAACCCTGACGCTTTTCAGACTCCTCGTACCCTAGTAAGGTCGCACAAGAAGTTTCAAGTCAACTGGTGTCACGCCCCGGGACCCAGCGGAAGCCCGCCCGGCGCGTGCCCAGACCCGCCGTATGTCTACAACATACAAGGCGTCTAACAAAAACGATAAATAACCAACAAGTAAAAAGAATCTAGAAGTATCAGAGCAGTATAACAACTAGAATTCTACACAAGGAAGCATAAAAGAAGTAGATAAATAAGAGTACCAAAGCCACTAAGAACTATAAAAGAGTAAATACAACAGTAACCTCCACGAGCAACAACTAAAGATCCCAAAGCGAAAACTAATTAATACATGGTGGTCTCTATCAGTGGATACAAAAGATCACTCTCTCACAACACAAAAAGAGAGGAAGAACCACCTAAACAAAAGTGGCAAAGAAGCTAGCTATCTAGGCGACTCCCTTGCCGCGATCCCGTGCCTCCGCCTGCCGAAGGCTCGAAACACATTAGAAAAAGAGGCGTGAGAACTATTAAAAATAGTTCCCGCAATTACCATCGACTTCAGTTGCATGCTCCACAAGGCCCAAAACTAAGCAAGTAAGTGTAAGCGAAATAAATAACGAGTAAGCTACTAAAGCATGATATCTCTACTTAGCATAAATAAGCATAAGTAAACGACTATTCTAAGCATGAATAGTAAGTATAACCAACAAGTCCAATATCCATAGCAATAGTAAAGAGTTAAAGTTTACTATTCTAACCATAGCCCAATAATTCCACAAGTGATAGTAAGGTGTTAAAGTTTACTATTCTAGTCAAAGTCCCCACTTTTCTTTAAACTACATTAGTTTAAGTACAATAAGATCAACCCGAAGGCGATATGGCCGATGCCCGCCCAAAGGCTGCCTAGCCCAAAGGCCGAGCCTAATGGCCCCGTAGTAGTCAACATTCCCACCCTAGGAATGAGACTGTCCCACAGCAATCCACTTCCGCGCCCAATCCCGCACGACGAATACATGAAACGCGTTGGCCAACTCCGGAGTGCCGGCTTGTAGGGAGCTACCCTCACAAGCATGTGCGAATGAGCACAATGGCAAAAGTCACAAAACTCGTCACAAGTCCCAAATCATCATGTCTCTAACATGGAATGTACAAATGTCCAAAAGGCCTATATCTATGTCATCATGTCTCTAACATGGAAATAATAGATGTCCAGTGGCCTATGTCAAGTCTCTATGTTGCAGTTTCATAGTTTTCTAAGTTAAGTGCCGCTTGATGACACTTAAGCCTTTCTAAGTTCCAACACAAGTTTAATGTTCTCAATTACATTAATTAAGCTACATAAACATGAATGGCACACTCCCAGGTGCCCACAAATCCCACCCTCACATGCATGCTGTTTAACCCCGAAAGCTCTACTATATAGAGTGAAGATTTTATCATACATGAGGCATGCATTTTAAGTGGTTCAAAATTCATAGTAAATCTATTTAGCATGAATATGCATTCAAAATAATTAAATCAAACCGAATAAGCACTTAGGAGCCATTTGCTCCTATGCTCATGAAGCCAAACCCACCAAGTGCGAAAAGCGTTGCTCCGAACCGCTAACGAAGCTTCGATAATCACTCCTAGAGTCCTAAAAAGTTCACCCTAGGAGTTACAAGCTAAGGAAATAAACCTTGAGTTCACACTTTAAGGATTTCGACAAAAGGTTGGAGAAAACTCACCGAAAGCGAAGGAAGTGCTCTTGATCTCCAAATAGGAGTTAGAGTCCTTCTAATCCAACCTAAATCAAAGTTCTAAACCCATCAATTAGGTCCCAAAGGCCCTAAATCGAAAATCCCCAAATCATAACCCTAGAAACCCATTCTAGGATTTCATCTCATGAAAACCCACAATAATCGAAAATAGAGGAAAGAGATCACTCACATACCTCTAAGAAGCTCTAAACCAAGCTCAAAAAGCCCTAGGCTTGAAGCTTGATCCTCCACAAAGCTCCAAAAAGCAAGCTCCAAGCTCCAACAAGAAGATAATGGCTCTAGGTGGCCAAAGGAGAAGGAGAGAGAGAGATCAATCTCCTAACAATCCACCAAAAAATCCAAAAGAGCACAAGGGTTTAGAGAGAGAAGGTCTCCTACCTTGCTTGCTGTGTGGGAGGGCTCAAATGAAGCCCTAGGGGGGTGTGGTACACAAATAGGAATGCTACAATACCCCCCCTCAGCTTCAAATCGCTGAAATTTTGTACCTACAAGACAACCATTTTGTACCTAAGATAAACCCCGCGAAATGCCCAAACCCGAGCCTCTGTTCGCCAAGTCCGCCTCTTTATACCTAAGGTATAAATCTTGGTCCGTACTGATAGCCATCATTTTGTACCCAGATAGACACCATTTTGTACCTAAGATAAGGCAATGTAATTTCCAACCCGAGAGCCACCTAAAATCCAACTTTTTGACTTTAGGGCTTGGGACTCATCCCCAAACCTTGGTACACGCGCCATAGGTCGGAACACGCTCAACGACCCTCCGTAAAACTGAAAAGCTCCAACAAGAGTCAAATACTCGAACTCCGCAATTTGCGCAAGTCCAGTATGTTACATTCACCCCTCCTAAAAAGGAGTTTCGTCCGCGAAACTCTAAAGCGAACTCATACCTCAAGATTCCATCTGAAAGAGATGGGGATAGCGCCCCCGCAGTGCGCTCTCAGACTCCCACCTGGCCTCTCCCTCCCCGTGGTTGCTCCAAAGAACCTTCATGTACTGAATGTCCCGATTCCGCAATTTCTTCACCTCGCGAGCCAAGATCTTCACGGTTGCTCCTCGAAGCTCAAATCCTCCCGCAGCTCTATGGGTACAAATTTCTCCAATACATGAGCCGGATCATGGATGTACTTCCGAAGGACCGATACATGAAAGACGTTGTGCACGCCCGATAGGTTCGGTGGTAGAGCAAGTCGATACGCTACCGGACCTACACGTTCCAAGATCTCATAGGGTCCAATGAATCGAGGGCTCAACTTACCTCGAATTCCAAATCTCCGAATCCCTTTGACGGCGAGACTTTCAAGAAGACATGATCTCCAATCAAACTCCAAGTCTCGTCGCGTTTATCCGCATAGCTCCTCCGCCTACTCGGGGTCGCGTAGTCGCTCCCGAGCGATTCGAACTTTATCCTCTGCTTCCTGGAGCACTTCAGGGCCTAAAGCCAATCTTTCGCCCACTTCACTCCAATGAAGTGGCGATCTGCACTTTCGTCCATACAATGCCTCGAACGGTGCCATCTTGATACTTGCTTGATAACTATTGTTATAAGCAAACTCCGCCATAGGTAGATGCGACCATGCTCCCTGAAAGTCAATCACACATGCTCGAAGCATGTCCTCTAGAGTCCGTATAGTGCGCTCCGACCGCCCGTCACTCGGGGTGGAAAGCAAGCAAATCCAATCTAGTACCCAAGGCGTCCCGTAGACTCCTCCGAAGTGTGACACAAAGCGAGTGTCCCCGCGATACGATCGATGTAGGTACCGCATGAAGTCGCACAATCTCATCAAGGTACACTTGTGCGAGCTTCTCCACCCAAGTAGTATGGATAGGTATAAAGTGCGCCGACTTCGTCAACCCGTCCACTATCACCCAAATAGCATCATGCCCAGAGAGCGAGGCAATCGTCACGAAGTCCATGGTGATCTTCTCCCACTTCCACACGGAATAGGCAACCGTGATGTTTTTCCGCCGGAACTCGATGTCCAGCTTTCACTTGTTGGCAAGTTAGACATCTAGCAACAAACTCGCCAACATCCTTTTTCATCCCAGGCCACCAATAAAGTAACCTCAAGTCCTTGTACATTTTGGTGCCTCCTGGGTGAATAGCATAAGGTGCCCTGTGTGCCTCCTGAAGGATGTCCTCTCTAAGTCCCAAATCCGCCGGCACACAAATCCGTCCACCAAAGCGCATCACTCCCTGATCATCCGCTAGGAAGTCACCGGTGCAACCATCAACCATTTTGTCTCGAATCCTTTGCAACTCTAAGTCAAGAGCTTGCTTCTCTTTAATTCTATCCATAAGAGTAGGTTGCACCACCATAGTCATCGGTCGCAGAGGCGTATCGGGAGTCACTCCCTCCAAGTCCAACCGCTTCATCTCGCTCGATCAATCGCGGTTGAGTAACAACATGCATCGCTAAGTTCTCGGTAGATTTCCGACTGAGCGCATCCGCCACCACGTTAGCCTTGCCCGGGTGGTAGAGAATAGTCAAATCATAATCCTTGAGTAGCTCCAACCATCTGCGCTGTCTCAAGTTCAACTCCTTCTGAGTGAAAAGGTACTTTAAGCTCTTGTGATCTGTATAGACCTCGCACCGCTCGCCATACAAATAGTGGCGCCATAGCTTCAATGCAAAGACTACGGCCGCCAACTCCAAGTCGTGTGTAGGATAGTTCTTCTCATATTCCTTTAATTGGCGAGATGCATACGCGATCACCTTGTCACCCTGCATCAAGACACAGCCCAATCCGTTAAGAGATGCATCACTATATACCACATACCCTGCTCCAGCAATAGGTAATGTGAGAATTGGAGCGGTCGTCAATCTCAGCTTCAACTCTTGAAAGCTCTTTTCACACGCATCATTCCAAATGAACTTAGTTCCTTTGTGCGTGAGCCTCGTGAGGGGAGTAGATAACTTCGCAAAGCCCTCCACGAATCTGCGGTAGTAGCCGGCCAAACCAAGGAAACTCCCGATCTCTGACGCCGTCGCCTTGGCCAATCCCGAATGGCTTCTACCTTCCTAGGATCCACTATCCCGATCCCGAAATCACATGTCCCGTAAAAGCCACTTCGAAGCCAAAATTCGCACTTCTTCGGCTGTGCAAATAACTTCTTTTCCCGAAGCACTTGTAGTACCAATCTCAAGTGTTCCTCGTGCTCCACATCACTTCGGGAATAAACCAAAATGTCGTCGATGAAGACCACGACGAACCTGTCTAGATAAGGCCTGAAGACACGGTTCATTAGATCCATAAAAGCTGCCGGGGCATTAGTAAGCCCAAACGGCATAACAGTGAACTCGTAATGTCCATACCGTGATCTAAAAGCCGTCTTCGCCACATCCCCAGGCGCAATCTTCAACTGATGGTATCCCGACTTCAAGTCTATCTTGGAATACACATTCGATCCTTGAAGTTGATCAAAAAGATCATCAATCCTCGGCAACGGATACTTATTCTTGATCGTGACTTTATTAAGTTCACGATAGTCCACGCAAAGGCGAAGTGATCCGTTCTTCTTCTTCACAAAAAGAACCGGTGCTCCCCAAGGTGACACACTCGGTCGAATGAAGCCCTTGTCCAACATATCCCGTGTGTTCTCGCCTCCTTTAATCGCTGCCATCCTATAGGGTGCCTTCGAGACCGGGGTAGTCCCGGAGCGAGATCTACCACAAACTCAATCTCCCTATCAGGTGGCATGCCTGGTAGCTCCGCTGGAAACACGTCCTGAAACTCTCGTACCACCGGGATATCCTCGATCCTAGGGGTATCATCCTCACCCCTCAATGCGATACTAGCCAAATAGGCTACGCATCCTGCTGATCGCCTGCTCAGCTCGAGACGAACCGATCGACATCGCAAAAAGCGAACTCTGACATCCTCTAAACACCACCTCACTCTGACCCGGTTCTCTAAAAGTAACCGTTCGATTAACACAATCGATAGTGGCGTAGTATCTAGTCAACCAATCCATACCCAAAACCACGTCAAAATCCCCCAACTTGCGCACTACTCGCAAATCCGCGGCATGGTCCAATCTCCTACCCGAATAGGGCAACCGGGCAATACTCTCGCACGTCCACAATGTGGTCTACAACAATACGTCCAGTGGTGTAGTAAGGGAACAACCGGATGTCATGCAACTCGGCAAAATGTACCGATCTATAAATGAATGTGATGCACCGTATCAAATAATGCACGTACTCTAATGCCATCAAGTAAAATGATACCCGCCACCAGGCCGCCGCGCTTTCGCTCTGCGGCGTACATGCGCCACTCGGTGCTCGTCGTGACCCTCACTCGCGCTCGACGGCGCTGGCCGCCTGGGCCTGCATCGTGTCGACGGGGTCTCTCGGCCGGGCCGGTAGAGCCGGTGCCGATGCGTAAGACGGTGTTGCAGTAACCTCTCGGCACTCGAGACGGATGTGGCCCTCCCGGCCACACCGGAAGCACCGCCGCCCGCCGTGGACATCCGCGGCGGGTGGTGAGGACCACCGCAGATCACACACCGGGGAGGCCGGCGTCGGCCGTGTCCTCTCGCCGGGGCGGTGCGCCACGATCGCGCCGCCGGTGTCTCTGATGCTTCTGGCCTCCTAGAGTGCGTCCGACTCGCACTCTCGCCGCGGGCCTCTTGCCCTTCCCCTTGTCCAAACCCTCGCGTCTCTCCGCACCATGGCCGCGCCGCTCTCCACAAAGTGAGCGCGCGCGGTTCACCACCCGTCTGCAAGTCCGAAGCTCGCAGGACCGCACGAACCGGAAAATCGACGCCGTAGCCCACGCTCGAAAATGCGGGCCTTATCCTCGTCGTCCCGCACGACGAAGGGCACGCAATGCGTAAGCCGAGAAAACTCTCTCTCGTACTCGCGCGTATCCGTCCCCTCGTGTCAGCCGCGCAAACTCGCTCCATCCGCCTTGACGCCGTTTCTGGGAAGTAGTGTGCCAACGTAGCTCCTTGAACCTCGTCCAAGTAATAGAAGCTAAGTCCGTGGCCGGGGTTCTCTCGGAGGTCCATCCACCACCGTAGGCCTCGCCGTCCAAGTGGTGGGTGGCGAGCCACACTCGTCCCGCTCCTCCACGAACGTGTCACGAACGCTTTCTCCATGTGCATCAACCACTTTTCCACGATCCGGGTCGACCTTCTCTCCGTCAAAGGTCCCTGCCGCACCTCCGAACTCCTTGAGGCGAGCCATGAGTCGATCCCTCTCGCTCCCCGAGCCATAATCGGAAATGCCGCCGCCACCGGTGATGCTCGAATCGGCGGGTGTCCCGGTCCTCCTCCCGCGCTCAACCGCCGTGTCGTTCGGTGTGAGCGGCCGCGGGGATCGCGCTCGCGGTAAGTCAACCTCGCCGGTGCCGGCGGTGAAGCGGGTCCGAGCCTCCTCGCAGCCCGCCCGCCGCAAAGAGAAGATCCTCCATGCGCTTCATGCGCGCTTCCCGTCGCCGGGCCGCGCCGTCGTCGCGTCACCAAAGCCGTGAGGGCCGCCAATCGGCTCCTCAACTCACGCGACTCGCCGGATCCGAGGTAGCGAGGCCTCGACCTCTCAAAAGTTGCCGCATTGTCCGCTCCAATGATTTCGAGCGAGTTATCCGCATCACCACTACAACATCATAAAAGCGCAAGTTAGTAAGCTCACGCAATCGCATCCCCGCACAAGCTATATATACCCAAATCATGCGAAAGTAAAGAAGTGTTGTCTACTACTAACTCCCGATGTTACGTTGTCGGCCGCCAACGTAACCCTCCGCGAAGTTAGGAGTTATACACTTCGGTCCAACTCTACTTACTAGAGTTATTCAAGATACCCAATCTTAATACTTTCGCTCACAAGTTAAATAGACCTCGTCACTCACGAGCCTATATCCTATAGTCCAACCGGCCTAAGGTTTGCTAGGTTCACAAGAAGACTCAACCCTAGTCTCTGATACCAATTTAATCTGTCACGCCCGGACCCACGGAAGCCCGCCCGGCGCGGGCCCAGCCCCGCCGTATATCTACAACATACAAGGCGTCTAACAAAAACGATAAATAACCAACAAGTAAAAAGAATCTAGAAGTATCAGAGCAGTATAACAACTAGAATTCTACACAAGGAAGCATAAAAGAAGTAGATAAATAAGAGTACCAAATCCACTAAGAACTATAAAAGAGTAACTACAACAAGAACTCCACGAGCAACAACTAAAGATCCCAAAGCGAAACTAATTAATACATGGTGGTCTCTATCACTGGATACAAAAGATCACTCTCTCACAACACAAAAAGAGAGGAAGAACCACCTAAACAAAAGTGGCAAAGAAGCTAGCTATCTAGGCGACTCCCTTGCCGCGATCCCGTGCCTCCGCCGTGCCGAAGGCTCAAACACATTAGAAAAGAGGCGTGAGAACTATTAAAAATAGTTCCTGGGCAATTATCGACTTCGCTTGCATGCTCCACTAGGCCCAAAACTAAGCAAGTAAGTGTAAATAAATAAATAACGAGTAAGCTACTAAAGCATGATATCTCTACTTAGCATAAATAAGCATAAGTAAACGACTATTCTAAGCATGAATAGTAAGTATAACCAACAAGTCCAATATCCATAGCAATAGTAAAGAGTTAAAGTTTACTATTCTAACCATAGCCCAATAATTCCACAAGTGATAGTAAGGTGTTAAAGTTTACTATTCTAGTCAAAGTCCCCAGTTTTCTTTAAACTACATTAGTTTAAGTACAATAAGATCAACCCGAAGGCGATATGGCCGATGCCCACCCGAAGGCTGCCTAGCCCAAATGCCGAGCCTAATGGCCCCGTAGTAGGCAACGTTCCCACCCTAGGAATGAGACTGTCCCAAGGCAATCCACTTCGGCGCCCACCCCGCACGGCGAATACAAGAAACGCGTTGGCCAACTCCGGAGTGCCGGCTTGTAGGGAGCTACCCTCACAAGCATGTGCGAATGAGCACAATGGCAAAAGTCACAAAACTCGTCACAAGTCCCAAATCATCATGTCTCTAACATGGAATGTACAAATGTCCAAAAGGCCTATCTCTATGTCATCATGTCTCTAACATGGAAATAATAGATGTCCAAAGGGCCTATGTCAAGTCTCTATGTTGCAGTTTCATAGTTTTCTAAGTTAAGTGCCGCTTGATGACACTTAAGCCTTTCTAAGTTCCAACACAAGTTTAATGTTCTCAATTACATTAATTAAGCTACATAAACATGAATGGCACACTCCTGTGTGCCCACAAATCCCACCCTCACATGCATGCTGTTTAACCCCGAAAGCTCTACTATATAGAGTGAAGATTTTATCATACATGAGGCATGCATTTTAAGTGGTTCAAAATTCATAGTAAATCTATTTAGCATGAATATGCATTCAAAATAATTAAATCAAACCGAATAAGCACTTAGGAGCCATTTGCTCCTATGCTCATGAAGCCAAACCCACCAAGTGCGAAAAGCGTTGCTTCGAACCGCTAACGAAGCTTCGATAATCACTCCTAGAGTCCTAAAAAGTTCACCCTAGGAGTTACAAGCTAAGGAAATAAACCTTGAGTTCACACTTTAAGGATTTCGACAAAAGGTTGGAGAAAACTCACCGAAAGCGAAGGAAGTGCTCTTGATCTCCAAAGGGGAGTTAGAGTCCTTCTAATCCAACCTAAATCAAAGTTCTAAACCCATCAATTAGGTCCCAAAGGCCCTAAATCGAAAATCCCCAAATCCTAACCCTAGAATCCCATTCTAGGGTTTCATCTCACAAAACCCACAAAATTCGAAACTAGAGGAAAGAGATCACTCACATACCTCTAAGAAGCTCTAATCCAAGCTCAAAAAGCCCTAGGCTTGAAGCTTGATCCTCCACAAAGCTCCAAAAAGCAAGCTCCAAGCTCCAACAAAATGATAATGGCTCTAGGTGGCCAAAGGAGAAGGAGAGAGAGATCAATCTCCTAACAATCCACCAAAAAAAATCCAAAAGAGCACAAGGGTTTAGAGAGAGAAGGTCTCCTACCTTGCTTGTGGGAGGGCTCAAAGAAGCCCTAGGGGGTGTGGTACACAAATAGGAATGCTACAATAGCTAAAACCCCCCGCAGCTCAAATCGTCGAAATCAGCTTTGTACCCAAGACAAATCCATTTTGTACCCAGATAAACCCTACGAAACACCCAAACCCGAGCCTCGGGTTCGCCAAGTCCGCCTCTCTTTATACCGGTATAAATCTTGGTCTCGTACCGATATAGCCATCATTTTGTACCTAAGATAGACACCATTTTGTACCCCAGATAAGGCACTAATTTCCAACCCGGAGCCACCTAAAATCCAACTTTTTGGACTTTAGGGCTTGGGACTCATCCCCAAACCTGACACGCGCCATAGGTCGGAACACAACAACGACCCTCCGTAAAAACTCCGGAAAAGCTCCAACAAGAGTCAAATACTCGAACTCCGCAATTTGCGCAAGTCCAGTATGTTACAACTGGCGAGCCCACGACTCAAACAGTGAGTAACAGAACTAGAGAACAGGAAAAAATTTACCTATGAGTGAAATCCCTCTCGAAGCTTCAAATGGAAGCTAGATCCCCTCTAAGGCACCCTAATCAAAGATTCTAAACCAACTAATTAGGTTCAAAAGTCCTAGAAATTACCCAACATAAAACTCACATAGAAGGGTTAAACTCACTCTAGGTAGCCACCCCTCAAGGGATCTCAAAAGCAAGCTAGAGTCTCCTCAAACCAACCTAAAGGAAGGTTCTAACATCATCAATTAAGCTCTAGATGCATCAAATAGAAAAGCCCCAAAGTAAACCCTAATGTCAACATCTAGGGTTTCATCTCAAATGAGGCAACCAAATCCTATATTAGAGGAAAGGAACTTGAGGCTTACCTTCTAGAAGCTCCAAACAAGACTCAAATTTCTCTAAGCTTGAAGATCTTCCTCCAAATGGGCTCCAAGTCCAAGCCCCAAGCCTCTACCAAGATGACAAAAGCACTAGGAGGCAAAAGGAGAAGAAAAGAGAAGTTTAATCTCTTGAAATCCACCCAAAAACCCAAGAAAACCATGAGATGTAGAGAGAGAGGTTCCTTACCTCTATTCCTCTTGTTCTCAGCACAAGGGAGAAGCCCTAAGGGCTGGGGTGCTATATTAGAAGCAACAAAATGCCAACTAGCCCCTGCAGTTTCGAATTTTCAAAATCGCGCGTACTGCAAGACAAATCCAAGTTCGTACCGTATAAATCCCGCGAAACAGTCGACCGAGCCTCGGTTGCCTAAGTCGCCCCTCTATACCTAAGATAAATCTTGGTCTCAGACAGATAGCCATCATTTTGTACCGGTAAGATAGACACCATTTTGTACCGACAAAGGCATAAAAATTCCAACCCAAAAGCAACCGAAAATCTAGCCTTTTGGACTTTAGTGCTTGGAATACATCCACTAACCTCGGTACACGTGCCAAAGGTCGGAACACAGTCAACGACCCTCCAGAAAATCTGGAAAAGCTCAGAACTCACATCTAACACTCGAACCTTGCTATTTGCGAAAGTTCAGTGCGTCACAGTAGCCTTGTGCAACCAACCTTGCCTTGTTTCGCACTATGGTACCATCCTCACTTTTCTTATTCTTAAAAATCCATTTGGTACCGATGATGTGTTGTTGCGCTGGTCGTGGCACGAGTTCCCACACATCATTTCTAACAAATTGTGCTAGCTCTTCTTGCATTGCGTTAATCCAATATTCGTCTTGAAGAGCTTCGTCCATATTTTTAGGTTCAACCAAAGAAACATAACAAGAAAACTCACATTGTAGTTGACTCCTTGTCCTTACACCAACTTGGGGATCTCCTATTACATTGCTCAATGGATGATCCTTTGTGACTCTCATAGGAGTACTTTCAATAGATGTAGTTGGAGAGATAGAAGTGTCAATTTGTGGTTCGGATGAGTCATTTGATGCATTTACATTAGATGAAGTAGAAATATCGGAAGTAGTATTCTCATCATTCAAAGGCAATATAAAAGGTGAATCATTATCATCATCATTAAGATAAGCATTTGAAGTGTCAATCACAGAAGAAGTAGGTAAAGAAGCCTCATCTACTTTTACATTGATTGATTCTACCACCGTCTTAGTTTTTAAATTGTATGCTCTATAAGCTCTACTTGAGGTAGAATAACCAAGAAAAATCCCTTCGTCACTTCGGGAGTCAAATTTTCCAAGATTTTCACGATCCCGAAGGATAAAACATCTACTCCCAAAGATACGAAAATATTTGATGTTTGGTTTTCTACCTACCCACAACTCATATGGAGTATTCAAAGTACCCGGTCTTACATAAATTCGGTTGATAACATAGACGGCCGTGTTAACCAGTTCAGCCCAAAAATGTAAAGCAACATTTTTACTATGAAGCATAACACGTGCCATTTCTTGTACCACACGATTCTTGCGTTCTACAACTTCATTTTGTTGTGGTGTGTAAGGAGCGGAGAATTCATGTTTAACACCATTCGAAACACAAAAATCTACAAATTTAGAATTTATGAATTCTCCTCCTCGATCACTCCTTATACGCACAATTTTATCATTACGCTCATTCATAAGACGGAGGCAAATTTCAGAAAATAAATCAAAAGTATCAGCTTTTTCATGTAAAAAGGCACTCCAAACATAGCGAGAAAAATCATCAATTATTAACAAGATATAGCGTTTGCCACCCAAGCTTTGTATTCTAGAAGGTCCCATTAGATCCATATGAAGTAACTCTAGTGGTCGAGAGGTACTTAAATGATTCAAATTCTTATGTGCGGATCTAATTTGCTTTCCCATTTGACAACCCCCACAAACAACGTTCTCTTTGAAATCAATTTGAGGAACACCTATCACAATCTCTTTCTTGGTAATCTTAGAAAGCTCCTTAAAATTTATATGACCTAGACGTTCATGCCGAAGGGTTTCGTTTTCTAAAGTTGCTAGGTTACAAGTTTCGGATTGGGAACTAGGAACTATGTAGCAATTATTTTGGGATCTAACACCTTTTAGAAAAAGAGTGTCATCATCTAAAGTCACCAAACATTCTTTGGAAGAAAACTTCACATTATAACCATCATCACATAGTTGGCTAATACTTACGAGATTTGATTTAAGCCCCTCAACATAAAAGACATCGTTCAACGTGGGGCCATCCGAGATAGTGATTGTTTCCTTTCCTATGATCTTTGAAGACCGACCATCTCCAAACATTACACTTCCACCGGAGAGTTCATGAAAGGAAGTAAACCAATGTTTGTCTCCGGTCATGTGTCGGGAACAACCATTATCAAGGTACCAAGATGTATTATCGTAAGCATGTAGGGATGTATGAATAACAAGATAAGGGTAGATTTCACCTTTGCGCACCCAAACCTTAAGAGTTTTGGATTGCGTTGGCCGATTTGATTGCGTCTTGTAAAACTTGTCGAGGATTTTGATTTGCTTGTTCTTAAGATCTTCCACCTTGGGCCTCCAAGTTTGTTTGGTCTTTGCGTTATGTGCTAGCTTGGTAGATTTCAATGAGCTCCTTGGGTTGGTGAACGTTGTGTAGTGTTTCTTGAGATTGCAAAATTTCTTCACGTGACCTAGAACTCCACAAAAATGACAAACCTTGTTAGTAAAGAAAGATTTTGTAGGACGATTGAATTTACCTTGGACCTTGGGCAATGATTTAGTCAAGTTCGCGTTTCCTTGCTTAGTGACTTGATCAACATACGTCCATTCATATCCTAGCCCAAGTTTGGATGTTTGACCTAGTCCTAGCATCTTATCGAGTTTAGTCGATCCGGAGGAGAACTTGTTCAAGTCTGACTTCAGTTGAATAATCGTCTTTGTGAAATCCAAGTTTGCTTCCTTTACCTCCGTGATTTGCTTGTTTAGAGACTTCGTATTTTCCTCGTAAGTTTCTTTTTCCTTCTCAAGCAAGCGAATCTTTTCTACTAAGGCGTTGTATGCCCTCGACAATCCATCTTTTTCTTGTTCCAAAGATTTTGTTGATATGATCAACTCGGATTTTTCTCCTACTAAATCAAGTATTCTTGTTCGCAACCTCTTATTGTGCTTCGCCATTTTCTTGGATTCCACGACCAATTGGTGATAAGCGGTCGCCATCTCATCTACATCCGACTCCTCCTCCGAGGAGCATTCCGACTCGGAACGTTCATGCAAGGAAACACCCTTGGCCATTATATACAACCTATACCCTCTCTGATACCAATTGTAGGTTATAGGTCTCAAGGATCTAAAAGATAATTAACACCTAGAGGGGGGTGAATAGGTGTATAATGGCCTAATAAAAATCTCGATGCGATTTTAAGTAAATGCGGAAAAATAAAATCAACACACCAAGATATAACGTGGGAAAACTCCACAAGGAGTGAAAAAAAACCCACGGGACCGATCACACGAAAATCCACTAAGAAACAATTGAGTACAAGGTGATTCACCCACACTTTACCCAATTTACCGAATCTTCAATATGGATCTCCTTCGCTGGTCCACCACGCCGCAACTCCTTGCCGCGTCAAAGCTTCGACTCCTCAAAGCTTCCACCGAGTCCTCGGCCTCTCACGCGATCCTCAGCACCCTCCGTCCGAGTTGTAGAAGAAAACTTATGGTGATCTTAACGATTAACGAACCATAGACAATGGGGAACCCTTTTAGTCAATCATCAAGTTGATTCATAAAGGAGTATTCAAAGAGAAAACCTAGAATCAATCTCGACGATCAACAAAATAAAACTCGCTTTAAGAATTGAATCATAAAGCTCTAAAACGAGTTTTAGGGTTTTGAAAGAGGATCTAAACTATAAGCATATTCAGCGATACAATCCTTGAACCCCCATGGTCTATTTATAGTGTTAGAAGACTTAGAATTAGAGTAGAATTGAAATCTGCCAATTTAGGAAACAAACCCGACACCAAGGTCCGGACCTCACAAGTGAAGACCGGTCCTAGGAATCCGGACTTAGTTCCTTCAACCGGTTCCATCGTTAAATTTATATATATATGATTAATCAAGGTCCGGTCTTATCCCAGAGGTCCGGTCTTAGCCTGCGCAACAATAAAGTTCAAGCCTCGGGATCCGGACTTAGACTCTAGGTCCGGATCTAGTATAATGTTGCACCTGAGATATGCTCTCGGGATTCGGATCTAAGCCAAAGGTCCGGATCTGCATTAAGGTTGCGCAAGACGCCAGCTCTCGGGATCCGGATCTAAGCCAAAGGTCCGGACTTAGATCATAGTTTTTTCCAGATTTTGAAAATAGTTAAATTGAGATTAATTCAAGTCTTCTAACTACTAAATCTTTTATCAAATCACCAGAAATTATCTTTAAATTCATACCTGAGGTGACGAGCTTCTTTGCAAAGTCTTGAATCTTCAAATTCCTTCTTTGTGCTTTTGACTTCTTCAAGACTCCAATAACTTCACGAAATCCGCCAACTTATAAAATCCTTAACAAGAACTACAATAAAGTTCCTAGTGGGTTCGGCCGCCGACCGCGCCGACTCGCCCACTTGGTCTATCCAGGTATATGTATTTCAAGGAAAGTAGATAACAAACCAACTAATGCTACTAATACAATGCCTGCCAGAAAGCTATCAATAGATAGATAATTCATGTACATGATAATTATGTATGCATGTTCTTGTTTTCATTCTCTTTGGCCTTTACCCAATCACCCGGGTGCTCTTGGTTTACCCCAAACTCACAATCCACACATCCCATCTAGGGGAGGCACTTGGCGCTACCACTCGAGGGATCTTCGCCGGCACTTTCCCCGTGGTGTCTACACTTCGGAGTACATCGCTTGAGGGGGAGCTACCGCCCTCAAGCCGGAACTAATGTAAGTACGATCCATTCCTCAATTTGAGGAAGTATAGCCAAACCTGTCTCAATGCACAAAGCCTCAATGTCAATGATAGGATGCTACCATATCATATTTTCCATTATACCTGAGCCACAATAGTCCTGATGCCATAATGGGTAAACCTTGTTTAGTCGTTCTCATTTTCGGTGCCAATCCGGTCACTAATGTCAATGTCACCTTTGTTTACTATTGTCATAGTCTTTTCTCGCATTCACATACACATAAGGTCTTTACATTCATTGTTCACATAGTCCTTGTCAACTTATATGTTCTCTAAGCATATATAATTGAATCTCAACCAACTATACATCATTCTACCCTTTATGCATGAATGCTAATAAATCAATATGCTCAAATAGGATTACATAGACATAGAAAGAGATTCGGTGTTTCTGGATAGAACCCCCCACCTTGTAGGGATACTAGGATGCCGCGATTCTGGTTTCGTAATTTTTAGACTTCTATTCCGCAAGTTGCGACAATCTGTACCAAATTGGCCTTCCCGCCAATATCTCCGCACCCGCTCGTCGGATCAACGAACCGACTGCGCCAACAAGTCAAAATACCTAACAATTAGGATGAAAGGAGATCAATCCCAAGATTGAACCGCAAAATCCAAAAACCCTAACTTTAGGTCCTCATACTAAGTCATCTTTCCTAATCTAGTCCCCAGCATGGAAAACTATGGGGAAAATCCTCTACTTATCTCCTAGAAGCTTACTAGAAGGAAATAACCCAAAACCTTAGCTTAAACTTTGCAAACTCACCTTAGATCTCAAAGTTTTCCTTAAAAAGCTCTTGCTCAAGCTTGCCACCACCTTGGAAAGCTTCATCTCCAAGCTTAGCTTCTCCTACACCCTTTGTAACACACTAGACCTTTGCAAATAGCAAGGTTCGAGTGTTTGATTTGAGTCCGGAGCCTTTCCACAGTTTCTAGAGGGTCGTAGTGTAGCATATCGAACTTCTAAAGTCTTGAAGTTACGGGGTATGTTGGCTTAAAAGGCCTTTGAAATGGTTCCGGCGAAGTCCGAAAGCTTTTGGGTGTTTTCGGTACACGAGGGTGCGAAAACGGGACCCGAAAGACTATGTTGGGCCGTGAGCTAAATCTGGCACTAGCGCGGATGATGTGATGATGTGAACATGATCAAAATCATGCGTGGGGAGTCTCGGTGCGATTTTAAGTGAATCGAAGACCCACGGAGCCAAAAGTGAGTTGGAACGAAGAATAATTGGACGAAGCTGAAATTGGCTAAGTCCTTGGAGTGCTGGCTGGGAGGACCTACGGGTCCGGTCCCTTAAGCAAGGACCGGTCCTCCGGGGTCCGGTCTCTTGGATGGAGACCGGTCCCCGTACGCGTAGGAAAACTGGTTGAGAGTCCTGCGAGAGATTTGCTCTTGGGAGCAAGCTCTCGGGGACCGATCCCCGTGTGCGCAAGCCGAGGGCAAAGCTCTCAGGGACCGGTCCCTGGCTGGGGAGACCGGTCCCCGAGCTCGAAAACCGCCTGGGCGGGGTAGTACACGTGGTGCAAAGTTGAGGGACTTATCAGCATATTGTGCTTGGGTTGAGTGAATAGAGAGCATTAAACTCTCTCTTTCTCTCTCCCTTTCTCTCTGCCGACAGAAGAAACGATAGAAGAAAAAGAAAAGAGAAAGAAAGAAGAAAAGGAAGAAGAGAGAGAAAAGAGAAAGAAAGAAGAGAAGGAAAAGAGAAAGAAGAAGAAGAAGAAGAAGGAAAAGAAGGTGAAGAAGATCAAGAGGAGCACCACTATTGTCTTCTCCGTCTTCTTCCCTAGCTAGTAGAGGTGAGTCCCTTTTCTCCTCTCATTGTAGATCCTTAAGGAGTGGGTTTTAAACCCTATATCTATGATTTTGATCTCCTTATAAGTGTAGGAACCTCATAGTAGCCGAAGAACACATGAAAATCATGTTTTCTTCATAGTGCTCTAATGGTGGATTTCTAGGGTTTGTTCCAAACACCCTAAGAATGGTTTTAATGCTTCTAGATGAGTTTCTAGATGTTGAACAAGCTCTCTTTTGCTTGTTCTAGAGATCGAAATGGTGGATTTGGGCAAGTGCCATGTCAGGGCTCCAAAAATGGGGTTTTTGTAAATAGACGAGATTGATCTCATTTGCCCCATGTAAATCGAATTGGGGGTATAACAAACGCATTGGCGTGCTCGGTTCGGTGATCCGACGGGTGTACGCAAAGTTATTGACGAAATAGTATATTTTTAACAGATAGCCGCAGCGCGCGAACTAGGCGTCCATAAATCATGAGATCGGATCCGGGGCATCGTGAAGCCATGGAATAACTTCAGAATTGCCGGATTGGGGATTGGTGGTCGTTCGGTTGATCGCGCAAGAGTTCGGGTCAAACCGGGTCACGAGTGTCACGGGCGGCCGATTGCAAGTGTCGACGAGCAATCGGAGAGCAAGAAAGGTGGGTTGTGTTTACCGAAGCGACTAGGTCGCCTGTATGTCTAAGAATGATGTAAATTCATGTTGATGCATATAAATGCTAAGTGATGCATGTGTAGGTAATGCATGTTAATGACATAACGTAAAATGCTAAGTAGACGCATATGATGAGCATAATAAGTAAATGCTAGATGTTTTCATGAATGCATGCTTAGCATAGTGAGTACATGCTAGATGAATATGGATATATGCATGTAAATGGATCGATAACTCTAGAGCGAGTAAAGAACTCGATAGTGGATAATGATAATGTGGAATGCTCGATTGGACAACCAGAATGTCGAATAGATCGAGTGGCATTTAACCTAGTGTTAAAGAACATAGGTTGTAGTAAACCTAGAGTCAAATGGATCTAGGCGAGTGGCATTGAACCTAGTGTTAAGGACATAGGTTGATCGAGAATGATAATGAACCTAGTGTTAAAAACATAGGTTGAATTGGAACCTAGAGTAAAAGTAACCTAGGTTATGTGATAAAAGTAATGAACCTAGAGTCAAGTGGACCTAGGATGGAAAGAATAGTGGACCTAAGTGGGTCGACCATGAAGGGTTAAGACCAACCCGCAAGCAACGTGGAACGGATTCCGGAATCCCGAGATTTGGACACCGAGATGGGTGTCGGGCGTGTGCGACCATTTCGTCGTCCAGAGCTAACCGTCGTTGTGGCGAGTGTGACGATTTCGCCGCCGGATGGTTGAGCCGAGTTGTGGACTATACCGCTGGGTGATTCGAACCACAGACGTGGACGTGGCGTGTGCGACGATTTCGCCGCCGGGTAGCTAGGTCATAGAGCGTGGTAGGCTGTTGAAAGCTGAGGTGCTTGCGAGAGTTCCTTCACCTCGAGCCAGACAGAGCGCGGATTATCCGCAGTTGATTGACTCAAGACCGAGTCGAGTGGCATAATGAGCTAAGGTAAAGGTAACTGTCACGCCCGGCCCGCCTAAGCCCGCCACACTACGCACCCGCCGTGTACACCAAACAAACACATGCACACAAGGCGTCTACTGAAACCATAAAGGAAAAGAGAGAAATCCTAACAAGGCTATCAGAGCGAGTAATATAAAACCACTAAGTTCTAACATAAAGATCCACAAAGATACATAAACAGAGTGCTAAAACCAGAATCTGATACAAAACTCTAAATAGATACATAGTACATCTTTTCTACAAGTACAAAAAGAAAAGATGACAACGGGTCGCTATAGAAACTCCGTATGGCTCTAGCTAGCCGCAAACCCCTCGCCTCGGTCCCTAGCCACTCCCGATGTGGATGGCTCTGAAAAATAACAACAAACAGAGGGCGTGAGAACTATTAAAAATAGTTCCCAGTGGGCAATTACTGAGCTCAGCGAAATGCTCCACTAGGCTAAAAATAAGCACGCTAAAAAGAGGTAAGAAGCGATAAATAAGAAACGAGTATATACAACAGAAATTAAACATATTCATGCTTCTACTACAAGTTTAACTATCATAATCATGATATTCTACATTTAATGGCACAAACATATGTCCAAGTCATTTCACATGCATAATTAGAGTAAGTTAACGTTTACTTACAAGCCCAACCATAATGTTCATATTACTACATAAAGTAAATTATGTATCTGTTGTTCTCTATCAAGCATATATACTAATCCAAAAGAGTAAGTGTTCTCTATCAAGCATACACACTAGTCCAAAAGAATAAGTGTTCTCTATCAAGCATACATTTTATACTTTCCATGATTCTATACCAATGCACACATATTAGTCCCAAAAGATATAAGTTCATTACCACAGTATTGTCAATTACAATTGATCTGAAGTTTCCAACTACCATATGTAGGGATAAATATACAATGTATGCACCAACCATGACTATGTACTAAGTCAAGAGAAGTCTCAAACCCAATCCATAAGGAATGTACCCAAGGTAACATCCCGGCTCGTGCCATGCCTAGGTGGCCCCGTGGTGGTCAATCGACTTTCCCGCAGAAAAGGAGACCCGAGAACACGGCAATCCACTTTCGGCGCCCAATCCCGCACGGCGAACGTATCGCAAGGCTAACTCCGAGTGCCGCTTGTAGGTAGCGAGCCTCACAAGCATGTGCGAATGAGCACAAGGGCAAGCAAGCGTAATCATAGCATAGGGTCCCTATTTGGGATACTCAATCATCAAGTCTACGACTTGGAATCTCACACGTCGACTCGACGGTCGGAAAGTAGCTCAACATGTCACAACTCATTAACAACTACTTGGGTGGTAACTCTCTACCAAAACACAAGACGTGTAAAACATATACAACTCAAATGACACTATCCTACTTGGGATAATTCATTATATAAACAAGATTTCCCTGGAGTTATAACATGCAATATCCGACAATTATCGAATAGATATCTATCAATACCATATGTAAGAGAACTATGCATTACTCACAAACATCATAGTATTAAAATACACATGTCCTTTCCCCTATAAAGCATACAAATATCACAATGCAAAGAGTTTAAACCACTTATAGTATATGTCATTAACTCATATAAAATGCCCCAAGGGCTTTACTTTACCTTTCCTCATGTCTAAAACATGGAATAGAAATCGTCGATCCCTAGATCGAGTGCAATATCATAAAGGCCAAAGCTAGATATAATACTAGAACAAATGCACCCAAGGAATATCACAAAGATCTTGTCATGTCTCATGTTATATTAACATTACTATCTTGCCTACAACAAGTATAAGACAAATAACACCAAGTCTCATGCGTGCCTACGTCCCATTCGCATAAGCATGCTATTAACCTCAAGGTTAACATCTTTTAATCACAAGGTTACAACTCACTATCATGCTTCATATCTATTCAAGCATAAAGTAGGAACATTAAGTTCTATTACATGTCTTTACCAAGTGTAATGTAGTAATCATTTATGCTTCTATAAATATAGTCCATATACCAAGTTCCCTCAAGGAATCATCTCGCCAATCAATCTCTAACATGCTTCTTAAAGTGGCAAACCAAATAACCGACTATGTCCCAAAACAACATGTAAGTCTCTACTACATAGAGCATATAATTTTCACTAAACATAACATAGTCATTTTAGGTTCTCATAAATTCAAGCATGTCCTAGAGAGCATAACTCAACATATAAACATGTCTTAAAACTCAAAGGAAAACATAGGAGGAGTTCACCCATTTCGGTGAGATCAAACCCACCGGATGTACTTCGAATCCTTTTCGTTTCGCCGAACGAAGTTGCCCCCCAAGCTCCTAGTACCCTAAGATAATTATTTGAAGGGATACGAGCTTCGAATAAGCATCTAAATAATTCACCCAAAAATCACATGAAGAAGAGGTGAAAATTACCTTTGATCAAGAAGCTCTTGTCCAAAGCTCAAATCAACTCAAAGGATCTTCTAATCCAACCTAATAGAGAGTTCTACACCCATCAATTAGGTTCTAAAAGGTCCAAATCCAAAATCCCCAATTTTAACCCTAGAATCCCACTTCTAGGGTTTCTACTCAAAGAGAGCACCCAAATCTAAATCTAGAGGAAATGATTGGTTGCTTACCTTCCAAAAGCTCCAAATCAAGAATCAAAACCTTCTAGAAGTGAAGATCTTCCTCACCACAAGCTCCAAGTCCAAGCTCAACGCTTCTCTAATGGTGGAAATAGCTCCAACAAGCAAAAGAGAGCAAAAGGGAGAAGATTAAGCTTCAAAACTCTAATCAAAACAAAGGAAATCAAGGAAAGGGGAAGGAGAGTTCCCTTACCTTCTTCCTCTTGTTCTCAGCCCAAAGGAACCCTAAGGGGGTCGTGGGTGCTATTATAGAATAGGCCAAAACGCACAAAAGCCCCTGCAGCTTCAGATTTTCGAAAACTGCCAGATTGTACCGGTACAAACCCATTTTGTCCCGGTATAAACCCCCGCGAAAAGCCGAACCCGAGCCTCGGGTTGCAAAGTGCGCGCATTTATACCGCTATAAATTTCGGTCTGGACTGGAATATCCATCATTTTATACCGGTATAGACACCATTTTGTACCGGCACAAGGCACAGAATTTCCAACCCGAGAGCCACCTAAAATCCAACTTTTTGGACTTTAGTGCTGGGGATTCATCCCCTAACCTCGGTACACGCGCCATAGGTCGGAACACAGTCAACGACCCTCCGTAAAATACGGAAAATCTCCAACACAAGTCAAATACTCGAACTCCGCAATTTGCGCAAGTCCAGTATGTTACATTCTCCCCTCCTAAAAAGGAGTTTCGTCCGCGAAACTGCGGATCAACTACAACACCAACCCATCTAAAGGGAATGGCAGGTGCACTCTAACAGTGCACAAACTAGACAGTAAGGTCTCCAGACTGGTGAATTGCTCCAAAACACAAACGTCGCAGAATCCCTCGGCTCCAAGGTACGGCGAAAAGCAAGCATCGTCTATAGCGACTCCTCGAGCTCCACTCTTCATAGGTAAAGCCTATCGCGATCGGTGCTTAACCAAACCAGTTTCTCAGCTGGTCTGCATGAATCCAAAAGCTAAGTTCCAGTTCTCACATTCTTCAACCCAGTCGATGGCGAAAATCAAGGTCTCCTTTAACTTGCCTTTATACAAAGAACTCTATCATATATCCTTCCAAGGGGGATATACTAGTACTATTCATGCAAGATTCCGGAAATTATACCCGTCCAGTAATCCATCGTAACTCCACCGAAGTGTTCAGCTGGTCATCACTCAGTTGCTGCCTATGATCTTCCACCCAAGGTCAACTTCATCCAGAGTTTGCATAGAAGTGCAATTCCACTCCCCAGTGACAAAGATCAAGTAAATCATCCAATAGCTCACCAACGAAGATCATTGGATTTCATTCTATGGCATGGCATCACTATGCTTCCCCCTCACACATGATTCCATTAGGGAGGTAATAGTCTCAACATCCACTCTATAATAATTATAGTGGGTCAGCACTTAAGAGTCTTCTCGACTTCCATTAGTAATCTCTTTGATCCAATACTCTTGGCCTCAATCGATAGAGGCTTCACAACCGTTGTCCATGTGGGAGTTTCCCAAACAGCTCAACCTAGTGTCCGCTTAACTCTTCACGTGCCCAGGCTAAGGACTTGTCCTCGAGAGATTAACTCTTGACCTTAGCCACTCGGTAGTTCGTGAAGTATCACTCAAAATCCTCGTCCTCAATGCTTTCCTTAGCATTGGGTCTTCCAGTTGTCCACAACTTATAGATTCCAACTCAAATGATAGAGAGTATTCCACTCACACTTCATTAAAAAGTTCTCTATCGATCCATCTTGCGCAAAGATTGTAATTATGGCTAACCCGAGCTTCTCGTCTAACCACCCCGGTAACATCAATTCCATGACCTCTTCTTGCTGCTCCAAACAGCGTACTCAATTCCTTATGTAAGAACCGACAAGGAAGGTAGGCACTCGGTAGATTCCCCCCGAGATTCGAATCGCTCAACCCATTAATGGGAGTTCCATATCTCGGTCTCGTCCAACAGTCAACGCAGTCAGTCTTCACTTAATCTCGACAAGATACTCACGGTCAAAAGCCTCTGATTCCACAAATCCATCCAGAAGGGCTGGGAATAGCATTCCACAAATCCCCAACGTTGGTGGCGTACTACAAGTTTAGGTAACATCACAATAATTCTTGTGGTGTCTCAACCCAACAACAACGTCCGTTTGAGGTACAACCTCAAACTCCAACACAAAGCGGTGACACTCAGATTGCAATCAATCATTCAGAGTACATCAACTCGCAAGGTCGATTGAACAATCAACGAGCCTCAACTCGGGTCCAAAATCTCGATCGTGGTTCAATTTAGATCACGATGGTCGACACACAGTCAACACGAACTCAACCGGTCTCACGTCAAGCGAGAGCGCTCCACGGTGAAGCAGAACTCTAGATACCAAACCTCCCCGCCAACTGAACTCACGATTTGTGACTCAGTCAGGAAACATCAACTACCACTCAAGAGACATCCTTCCTTCTGAGGATTCTCGCACATCCCACGGTCATCGGCCAATTAGGCCCCAAATCTACTCCAAAACTACCTGAATTTAGGTAGGGAGGAAAATCATCGCAACCAGCGAAAAACACAACCATAAGGTGCACTAAAAGTGCTCAAGTCCCCAAGGCGAGTCAATTTAGCTCGCGCGGCAAAGGGCATCAAGTACCCACAAATATCCCACACAAACTAAGCCAATCCATTCGTTGGCCCACAAAACTCTCTCGAGGTAGGGTGGTAAAACGACACACCCAACTATCCAATCAACCCTCAAGCATCGCGAAGAGTCAAAGCAAACAACTCGGCGAATAGCCGATCGAAGGTGCAAAAGGTGCGATCATTACAATCAGTAGGAATTGCATAAAGCACCGTAAGACATGCTACCTGCAGTAGCTCCCTCAGTCGTCACATCCAGCTCCCGTGGGTCAGCGGGTACGCCTCCACCGGCTGTCCCTCCTGTCGACGTCGGCGCCGATGTTCCAGTAGTCCTGCCGCTCCTTGGGCATTCCCGTCGAAGGTGGCCCGCCTGGCCACACAAGTAGCACCTGCCCTGCTTCTGCGAGCACTGCGATGGGTAGTGACGGCCACCGCAGATCACGCAACTAACAACTCGACGGCGATCTGGCCCTCTCTGTGGTGCAGATGAACCTCGTCCTTGCGACTGGCTTCGGTTCCTTAGATATCTTGGCGGACTTCTCCCGTAGAAAGAACCGCGTCCTCGACCTCGGTCCTTCTTTACCTTCTTTGACGATTCGCCGACCAGCAACTCCTTGCCCTTGGTGGTCTCCTTGGCCACTCTGGTGTCCACACCTTTCTCCGCGGATATCGCTCGGTCCAGGGCCTCCCGGGGCCTCCCCGAGGCCGCCGATCGTCGCCGGTTCGGAGATTCTCCGCCGTCCAATTCCCTCGTCCCGGCGGCGTAGAGCTTCACTGGTAGCACAACGCTCGCCGTCGCTCCACCACGCCGACCAAGGTGGTCAATCGCTCCTTCAACTCCCGAATCTCGCCGGATCGGGGGATGCAAGCTTCCTGCCTCGCCGCCTCGGCCGCCATCGCGGATGTCGCCGATGTCTCAAGCTGCAACAAACATAACAAGCACAGGTTAAACAACCTATGCCAACGCAGCCCCACTCATAAACACAATATCCCAATCATGCGAAAGTAATGAAGTGACTTCCAACCATTCCTTGATATCACGTTGTCGGCCGCCAACGTGATCCTGCAAGGACATAGATGTCGTCCACTTCGATCCAACTCCAACACTTATGGAGTTATAATTATGACCCAATCGCAATACTTTCGCTCACAATGGTCCCAAAGACCCCGTCTCTCTCGTTCCTATCCCTTAGCGTCCAACCGGCCTAAGGTTTGCTAGGTCCCCTAAGACTCAACCCTAGGCTCTGATACCAAATTAATCTGTCACGCCCGGGCCTGGCGGAAGCCCGCGGCAGGTACGTGCACCCGCCGTGTACACCAAACAAACACATGCACACAAGGCGTCTACTGAAACCATAAAGGAAAAGAGAGAAATCCTAACAAGGCTATCAGAGCGAGTAATATAAAACCACTAAGTTCTAACATAAAGATCCACAAAGATACATAAACAGAGTGCTAAAACCAGAATCTGATACAAAACTCTAAATAGATACATAGTACATCTTTTCTACAAGTACAAAAAGAAAAGATGACAACGGGTCGCTATAGAAACTCCGTATGGCTCTAGCTAGCCGCAAACCCCTCGCTCGATCCCTAGCCACTCCCGATGTGGATGGCTCGAAAAGTAACAACAAAGAGAGGGAGTGAGAACTATTAAAAATAGTTCCAAGTGAGCAATTACAGAGCACAGCGAAAAGCTCCACTAGGCTAAAAATAAGCACGCTAAAAAGAGGTAAGAAGCGATAAATAAGAAACGAGTATATACAACAGAAATTAAACATATTCATGCTTCTACTACAAGTTTAACTATCATAATCATGATATTCTACATTTAATGGCACAAACATATGTCCAAGTCATTTCACATGCATAATTAGAGTAAGTTAACGTTTACTTACAAGCCCAACCATAATGTTCATATTACTACATAAAGTAAATTATGTATCTGTCGTTCTCTATCAAGCATATATACTAATCCAAAAGAGTAAGTGTTCTCTATCAAGCATACACACTAGTCCAAAAGAATAAGTGTTCTCTATCAAGCATACATTTTATACTTTCCATGATTCTATACCAATGCACACATATTAGTCCCAAAAGATATAAGTTCATTACCACAGTATTGTCAATTACAATTGATCCGAAGTTTCCAACTACCATATGTAGGGATAAATATACAATGTATGCACCAACCATGACTATGTACTAAGTCAAGAGAAGTCTCAAACCCAATCCATAAGGAATGTACCCAAGGTAACATCCCGGCTCGTGCCATGCCTAGGTGGCCCCGTGGTGGTCAATCGACTTTCCCCGCAGAAAAGGAGACCCGAGAACACGGCAATCCACTTTCGGCGCCCAATCCCGCACGGCGAACGTATCGCAAGGCTAACTCCGGAGTGCCGGCTTGTAGGTAGCGAGCCTCACAAGCATGTGCGAATGAGCACAAGGGCAAGCAAGCGTAATCATAGCATAGGGTCCCTATTTGGGATACTCAATCATCAAGTCTACGACTTGGAATCTCACACGTCGACTCGACGGTCGGAAAGTAGCTCAACATGTCACAACTCATTAACAACTACTTGGGTGGTAACTCTCTACCAAAACACAAGACGTGTAAAACATATACAACTCAAATGACACTATCCTACTTGGGATAATTCATTATATAAACAAGATTTCCCTGGAGTTATAACATGCAATATCCGACAATTATCGAATAGATATCTATCAATACCATATGTAAGAGAACTATGCATTACTCACAAACATCATATTATTAAAATACACATGTCCTTTCCCCTATAAAGCATACAAATATCACAATGCAAAGAGTTTAAACCACTTATAGTATATGTCATTAACTCATATAAAATGCCCCAAGGGCTTTACTTTACCTTTCCTCATGTCTAAAACATGGAATAGAAATCGTCGATCCCTAGATCGAGTGCAATATCATAAAGGCCAAAGCTAGATATAATACTAGAACAAATGCACCCAAGGAATATCACAAAGATCTTGTCATGTCTCATGTTATATTAACATTACTATCTTGCCTACAACAAGTATAAGACAAATAACACCAAGTCTCATGCGTGCCTACGTCCCATTCGCATAAGCATGCTATTAACCTCAAGGTTAACATCTTTTAATCACAAGGTTACAACTCACTATCATGCTTCATATCTATTCAAGCATAAAGTAGGAACATTAAGTTCTATTACATGTCTTTACCAAGTGTAATGTAGTAATCATTTATGCTTCTATAAATATAGTCCATATACCAAGTTCCCTCAAGGAATCATCTCGCCAATCAATCTCTAACATGCTTCTTAAAGTGGCAAACCAAATAACCGACTATGTCCCAAAACAACATGTAAGTCTCTACTACATAGAGCATATAATTTTCACTAAACATAACATAGTCATTTTAGGTTCTCATAAATTCAAGCATGTCCTAGAGAGCATAACTCAACATATAAATATGTCTTAAAACTCAAAGGAAAACATAGGAGGAGTTCACCCATTTCGGTGAGATCAAACCCACCGTATGTACTTCGAATCCTTTTCGTTTCGCCGAACGAAGTTGCCCCCCAAGCTCCTAGTACCCTAAGATAATTATTTGAAGGGATACGAGCTTCGAATAAGCATCTAAATAATTCACCCAAAAATCACATGAAGAAGAGGTGAAAATTACCTTTGATCAAGAAGCTCTTGTCCAAAGCTCAAATCAACTCAAAGGATCTTCTAATCCAACCTAATAGAGAGTTCTACACCCATCAATTAGGTTCTAAAAGGTCCAAATCCAAAATCCCCAATTTTAACCCTAGAATCCCACTTCTAGGGTTTCTACTCAAAGAGAGCACCCAAATCTAAATCTAGAGGAAATGATTGGTTGCTTACCTTCCAAAAGCTCCAAATCAAGGATCAAAACCTTCTAGAAGTGAAGATCTTCCTCACCACAAGCTCCAAGTCCAAGCTCAACGCTTCTCTAATGGTGGAAATAGCTCCAACAAGCAAAAGAGAGCAAAAGGGAGAAGATTAAGCTTCAAAACTCTAATCAAAACAAAGGAAATCAAGGAAAGGGGAAGGAGAGTTCCCTTACCTTCTTCCTCTTGTTCTCAGCCCAAAGGAACCCTAAGGGGGTCGTGGGTGCTATTATAGAATAGGCCAAAACGCACAAAAGCCCTCAGCTCAAAATCGTTACTTGTACAGACAAACCCATTTTGTACCGATAAACCCTGCGAAAAGCCAAACCCGAGCCTCGGGTTGCCAAGTCTGCCCATTTATACCGGTATAAATTTCGGTCTGTACCGGTATAGCCATCATTTTATACCGGTATAGACACCATTTTGTACCGGTACAAGGCACAGAATTTCCAACCCGAGAGCCACCTAAAATCCAACTTTTTGGACTTTAGTGCTGGGGATTCATCCCCTAACCTCGGTACACGCGCCATAGGTCGAAACACAGTCAACGACCCTCCAGAAAATCTGGAAAAGCTCCAACACAAGTCAAATACTCGAACTCCGCAATTTGCGCAAGTCCAGTATGTTACATAACCTTAGAAGTGAATTACTAATGAATATAGTATGCCCAAGAATAAGAATAAAGAGTAAAGAGTATGAATGGCTAATGTAAGAGATAGCTAAAATGTAAAGCTAAGAGTTATAATAAAACTCAATCAAGTATTTTCGCTCATAAGTCAAATAGACCTCGTCTCTCACGAGCCTATTTCCTATAGTCCAACCAGCCTAAGGTTTGCTAGGTCCACTAAGACTTTACCCTAGGCTCTGATAACAAATTAATCTGTCACGCCCCGGGACCGGCAAAGCCTTCCCAGAAGCGTGTCTAGACCCGCCATATGTCAACACATACAAGGCGTCTACTAAAATACAGCGGAATTAAAACAACAATAGGCTATACTAAGAATATCAGAGCCACATACAACTAGTTCTACAACAGGTAGGAAGGATAATAAACTGAACAATAAAATAGAAACATAAGGTTATACAACAACTATCCCTATATCCACAAAATATGGTGGTCTCACTATACATGGTACAACTCTCCACCTCTCCAAAATAAAACAAGAGAAAGGTAGACCACCTATCCACGAGCCCTCGCCCAAAAGTCGCTATCCCGAGGCAACACCCTTGCCGCGGTCCCTAGCCTCCCCCGATGCGGAAGGCGCTGCAAGTAAACAGAAACAGAGGGCGTGAGAACTATAACTTATAGTTCCCAGTGGGCAATTACTGACCTGAACCATTGCACCACTAGGCCCAAAAAAAAAGAGGGTAAGTATGCGATAAATAAACACTGTAATAAAAGTATAAAGGAAACGCTATCAATTATAACCCATTAAGTATGTTTGTATAGATGTCATAATCTCCTGTTCCAACATATAAGAAAATATGTTTCTGGGACCCCAGATAGTCCTATATATGAGATATAATAGGGCTAAACTCTTAACTCGGCTTAAGCATCTTGGGTAGTGGCAAGGCCCAAGAGGTTAAGAGAGTTAAGCGTGCTAGGACGGGAGTAGTGCTAGGATGGGTGACCCCCTGGGAAGTTGGGGCGTCACAGATGGCATCAGAGCCAATTACCAGCCGGAAGTGTGAGATGAGTCTCGGCTGAGCCAGGGTCTGGATGACGGGCTAGCGAGACGAGTCTCACATCGCCTGGTACTTGTGAGTCTGAGCCTGACGAGGACGTCAGGGCTTAAAGGAGGGGTGATTGTGAGACCCCATGTCACGCCCCGAGACCGCTACCAATTTGGTTCGGTTCGGGGACGCCGATCAGGCGCCGAACGGACAGCACCTCCCCTGTCCGCCCAAGGCTCGACAACAAGTCATGTACAAAGAATTACCCAGGAACTAATTCTATAACATACATGACAATAGCGAAGCACCTAAAGGTGCGATCAAGTAAGAGCAAAATACAAGTAATATAAAGAGAGAAGAGTCTATCTATTACAATCATTCAACATTTGTTTACATTGTTTAACTTCAAAATATAAATACATGTTCATCTCCCAAAATGTAGGTTACATCATTTCTTTATACAATTATGTCTCCAAAATATACCACGGGTGGCTCTAGTGCAAGTAGGTGGCCACTATCAACTAGGGCGCGATGCCCTTACCGCGATCCTCCTCGACCGCCCGCGAGCTAGCACCTGTAATAGAGTGGGGTGAGAACTAACTTCCTTAGTTCCCAGTGGGCTCGGCCACCGACCCCACCGATCTACCAAATAGGTCTAAGCAGGCAAAAGTAGATGGATAGATAGATAGATAATTTAAAGCTGTAACTGCTGTAAGTAAAGCAGAGTGTAATTAATGCAACTATTGCTATGCCTGAAACGACAGGGTCACGATATAGTTATGAAATATCTATCATGCTACTATATCCCAATTAAGTATGTATGAAATACTTTTATGTTCTTACGTTATTACCCAATCCATGGCTAGCCTGTAGGCACGCCCACGACTCAACACATTCAACCCAATGGGTTGTGCGGGACCCCACATAGGCTATCCCTCGGGACCCCACATAGGCTATCCCTATCGAATCACGTGCCAAGACCTCCGGAGACTCGCACTACTCGTGTGGAGCGACCACCACGAGCGCTGAGCAGACAGTGTGAGTATGATCTTCTCCTCCATTTGGAGGGCATCCACGGAGGGGAATCATACATAGGTGTTATTTTACACTATGTTTTCGTGTCAACCGTCATCAACTTATTTACTTGGCTCACAAGTCAATAGTGTCTCTACACTATGTCATATTGTCAATCATCAAGTTCTATACTTGGTTCCCATGTCTCTAGTGTTCTTTACACTAAGTTATCATGCAGTGTCATCAAGTTGTCTACACTTGGTTCATATATCACTAGTGTCTCTACACTATGTCATAATGTCAATAGTTGTCCATCATGCAAGATTAAATTACAATCCAACTTATCTCTAGGGTTCTTTGTCATAACCATCATGCCTCTTATATTCAATTGTCAATCATATGATGCCACAATTTAAAGGAGCATGTAAGAATAGTAAACGAACTATATAACCATAGCACGCATGAAACTATACATATATACATATATACGTTATATGACCAATAAAGGTACTTAGACATAAAAGGTAGCCCGACGGCTTCGGCATGGCACCCCCCACCTTTTGGGATGTCCCTCGTAGCAACAACGTCGCTTTCGTTGCCTCGAACCTCTACTTCGACTCCTCGAACAATTTTCAAAGTGGGAGTCCTTGTTCGGCTCGGATCACTCAATCCGTCCGTCGAATCGACGAACCGTCACCTCGCACGCGTTCATGTACCTAACAATATGTTAGATATAAGGTTAAAAGAGATCAAACCCTCTTATTTTGAAAAGCCCCAATTTGAGCCCTAGAAATTGCCCCGAGTAAAATCCCGCATTAGAGCTCGAACCGATGGTGCAAATCACTCCCTAGAGATGCTAGGGTTCCATAAAAATTGACCCCAAAGGGTAAAACCCATCCTAGCAAAGTCTACCATGAGAGCTCTCAAGAGCTTACCTCAAGTGGAAGCTCCAAGACAAGGAGAAGATGAGGAAGAGGATGGAGAGCTCCTTCTCTGGCTTCTTCTCCTTCTTCTCCTTCTCCTTCTTCTTCTCTCTTCTTCTTCTTCTTACGGCTAGCGAGAGAGAGAGGAGAGTGATCGGGTGTGTGACGCACTGGACTTTGCAAATTGCAATGTTCGAGTGTTAAATGTGAGAACTGAGCTTTTCCAGATTTTCTGGAGGGTCGTTGACTGTGTTCTAACCTATGGCACGTGTACCGAGGTTAGTGGATGAATCCCAAACACTAAAGTCCAAAAAGTTGGATTTTAGGTTGCTCTCTGTTTGCTATCTGGGGAGTCTCGTAATCTGGCATATGAAAAGTTGTCGTACCGGTGCATGTACTTGGTTACATGCTATACCTAAGATGCAGGGGGATCAGCACCTGTGATGGGACTACCGGGAGGCGCAGCATCCCGAGCCTGGTTGGTCGTTGTGAACTGCATTTGTACTGCATTCTTGGTTTGTATCAAGATAGCTCTCGGGGCAGCTTTCAAAAATCGAAACTCGCAGGGCTTTTTAGCAATTTGTTGCTTCTATTAGTAGCACCCACGCCCCCTTAGGGCTTTCTTGTGCTGAGGACCTGAGGGAGAGAGGTAGGGGAGCCCTCCAACCATTTCTCTTCCATTACTTGGTTTTTGGATGGATTTCTAAAGAGATTAACCCTCTCTTTTTTTCTCTTTTGCTTGCTAGTGCTAGCATCTTCTTGGTTGAGGCTTGGAAGCTTGATTTGGGAGCTAGTTGAAGGAAGATCTTCAACTTTAGTGACTCTAGAGCCTTGATTAGAGCTTCTAAGAGGTAAGCAACTTCTCCATTTCCCTTAGATTCGAGTTTGGTTGCTTCTCTATAGATGAAACCCTAGATTTTGGGAATTAGGGTTTTATTTGGGGCTTTTTGATTTGGGGCTTTTAGATTCCTTTTGAATGGTTTAGAACCTTTGTTTAGGTTGCCTTGGGAGGGATCTAGCTTCCTTTTGGAATTTCTAAGAGGATTGTTGCACATTTAGGTGAGTATTTCTTGACTTTGACCTAGATGTTTAAAGTTTGAACTCAAGACTTATCTCTTGAGGTTGTAACTCCTAGGATCTACTTTGTAGGGTACTAGGAGTAGGAATCGAAGCTTCGTTAGCGGTTCGGAGCGACGCTTGGAGCGACGGTGGGTTTGGCCTCACCTAGCACAATGAGAAATTCTCATTGGTGCTTATTTGCTTATGGTTAAATGGAAATTAGTTCATTTTCATGCTATTTGATTTATTTGTGAATTTTAGAATGCTTAAGATACATATGTTATGTGTAACGCAATTTTGGCTCTATATAGTAGCGATGTATGCATGTGAGAGCTTTGTAGCATTCTATTTGTAACTTGAAACTATGTGTTTAAGAGGAAATTGGGCATGTGTTTGAGAACATAGAACTATGCATGACATAGGAGAAAAGCCCTTGTCATTAAGCGGCATTGGCTTGGCATCAAAAGTGTAGAATAGTGAGCTAATGTCATCAAGCGGCATTAGGCTCGTGAATGAACTTGACATAGAGAATTTAGTGTCATGAGAATATTTGAACTAGACCGTAGGGTTGCTAGTCACTATTGCTATATTGAGACATGAGGTTTGGACTTGAGACTTGACTTTACTTGTTGCCATTTGTGCTCTTTCGCACATGCTTGTGAGGGTCGCTCCCTACAAGCCGGCACTCCGGAGTTGGCCTTCGCGATTCGTTCGCGCGTGCGGTGTTGAGAAACCTACGGGACCGTTGGGACAGACTCATTCCTTGCGGGGGATGTTGGGCTACCACGGTACTTAGGTGGCACAAGTTGGATTCGTGGTACATCCTAGTGAAAGAGAATTGAACTTGGACATTTAACTTTACTAAATGACAATCACTACTAGATAGGACTTAGTAGTTGGATTATGTGGACTTCACTTGGGGTTCTAGTATACTTGTTAATGCTTTAATTACATTTTAGTATACTTGTTGGTTATAGTAAAACATCTCATTTTATATGTTGGAACAGGAAACTATGACATCTAATTTTGAAACATAGTTATGGTAGCATTTCTTTATGCTTTAATTGCAAGCTTAATTATATCGCGCTCTTACTCTCTTTTTTCTCTTGGGCCTAGTGGTGCAATGGTGCAGTTCAGTAATTGCCCACTGGGAACTATATGTTTATAGTTCTCACGCCCTATGTTTCTGACTCTTTACAGTGCCTTCTGCATCGGGGGAGGCTCGGGACCGCGGCAAAGGAGTTGCCTCGGGATAGCGACTTGTGAGAGGGTTTTGGATAGGTGGTTTCCTTTTTCTCTTGTTTTATTTTGGAGAGAAGGAGTGTTTTTACCTTGTATAGCGACCACCACTTTTGTGTATTTGAGAGGTTATGTTGTTAACTTTGTACTACTCTCTATTTCTATGTTAGTGATTTAGACGCTTCACTTTCTTTTACCTGTGGTTTGGTTCTTGTTTAGTTGTGGCTCTGATGTTCATAGTTGTAGCCTTATAATATTTTAATTCATTTTTTAGTTAGACGCCTTGTATGTGTTGACATATGGCGGAGTGCAGGCACACTTTGGGGAAGGTCCTGCCGACCCCGGGGCGCGACAGATTAATTTGGTATCAGAGCCTAGGGTGACGTCTTAGAGGACCTAGTAAACCTTAGGCTGGTTGGACTATAAGGATTGGACTCGTGAGAGACGTGATCTATCGGACTTATAAGCAAAAGTGTTTGATTGGGTTTTATGATAACTCTAAAATGTTGGAGTTTAATCGAAGTGTATAACTTCTAGCTTCGCGGAGGGTTACGTTGGCGGCCGACAACGTAACATCGGGAGTTAGTAGAAAGCACACTTCTTTACTTTCGCACGATTTGGGTTCTTGAGTGGGGTTACGATAGCGTGGGCTTTACTAACTTACGCTTTATGTTGTTGCAGTGTGGATGCCTATTACTCGTTCCCAATCCGTCGGGGCCGATAACATGGCACGCATTGAGGAGGTCGAGACCTCAGCTACTTCTGAGTCCAGCGAGGTCCGCGAGCCGAGGATCGGTGGCGGTCCTCACCGACCTTGTGGCTCGGCGAGACGGCGGCGGCCCGACAAGCCGAGGCGGCGCGCCGACAGACGAGAGGATGAAGCGACTTGAGGACCTTCTTCTCGCGGCGGGCCGCCGTGGAGGCCCAGCACCGCACTACCACCGCCCACCGAGGTGGTAGCACCGAGGCCGCCGACTCCCGCGCCCGGATCTTTACATTCTGCACCGTCGGTGGCACGGCAGGAGAGGGTGGCGACGGCACCACCAGTTCAGATACCCCCAGGAGGAGCGGTTTTCCCGACGATGGTCGAGGGACTTGAACGTGATCGACTTATGAGCCGCCTCAACGAGTTCAGGAGGTGCAATCCACGTGTGTTCGATGGCGAGAACGTGGATCATTGGATAGTCGAGAAGTGGCTTATGCATATGGAGAAGGCTGTTTCGCGACACTTTTGTTGAGGAGAGGGACGAGTTTGGCTCGCCACTCACCACCTGGACGGCGAGGCCTATCAGTGGTGGCGGGACATTCAGGAGAACCCGAGCACCGACTTAGCAGCGATGACTTGGACCAGGTTCAAGGGACTGTTACTTGAGCACTATTTCCCCGATAGTGTTCGACGCCAGATGGAGACGGATCTGCGCAGCTTGCGCCAGGGGGAGCGGACAGTGGCAGAGTATGAGCGGGAGTTCACCAGACTGCTACACTGTGTACCTTTCGTCGTGCGGGACGACGAGGACAAGGCCAGGATCTTCGAGAGTGGGCTGAGGCCTTCTATCTATAGGCTTGTGCAGTCCGCTAACCTGCGCACATACCGTGAGGTGGTAAATCGCGCTCTCATTGTGGAGCGGGGCGCGATAGTGATGAAGGAGCGGCAAGAAGGCTTGGATCGGGGCAAGGGCAAGAGGCCCTCAGGCGAGGGTGCGAGTCAGACGCACTCAAGGAAGCCGCCGAAGTACCCCAGGAGCCGCCTCGAGGACGAGGTGCCCCACGCGGCGCGAGGACCGGATCGACGGCGGACACCGCGCTTTGTGATTTGCGGCGGCCCCCACCACCCCCGACAAGGCCGCAGGGTCGGGGCCGATGTTACTCTTGTGGCCAGGAGGGCCACTTCCAGTCAGACTGCCCGAGGGGATCTGCGCCGACACCGTCGTCAGCTTCAGCACCAGCTTCACCAGGTTCCAACCCGGGGACACCTACTGCATCCTACCAGGCTGGGAGGTCTTCTGCGCAGAGGCCGAGCGAGGGGTCTCGACAGGGCCCGAGTGGGCGTTTGTATGCCGCCCAGACTGAGGCAGCGGCAGCAGCTGAGGATGTCGTTGCAGGTATCATTTTGATTTCCAGCATTCGAGTTCGTGCTTTATTTGATACCGGTGCATCTTGCTCTTTTATTGATCGGCTGTTTGCCGAGTTGCATGACATCCCTAGGACACCTTTGTCACTTTCGGGACGAGTGGTTATACCGGGACATTCTATAGATGTTCGAGAGTGTTGTATTAGTTGCCCAGTTCAGATTGGGGATTGGATCATGCCCGTGGACCTATTTGTGGTGCACAAACTCGGGGAGTTTGACTTAGTTTTGGGCATGGATTGGTTGACCCGGTACTTTGCTACGATCAATTGTGTGAGTCGTACCGTGACTTTTAGAGAGCCTGGTCACGAGGAGGTTGTGTTTCAGGGTTGCCAGAGTTCGCTGTTTGCGATGACTATTAGCTCCTCTCGAGCTAGGCAGTTGATTAGTAGCGGGTGCATAGCCTATTTGGCTAGTATTGCACTCCGAGATGTTGAGGACTCTCCTAGGATTGAGGACATTCCTGTGGTGAGGGAGTTCCAGGACGTGTTTCCAGCTGAGCTACCAGGAATGCCGCCTGATAGGGAGATTGAGTTTGTAGTAGATCTCGTCCCTGGGACTACTCCAATCTCAAAGGCACCCTATAGGATGGCACCGGCAGAGTTGAAAGAGCTGAAGGCACAGTTGCAGGACCTTTTGGATAAAGGTTATGTGAGACCGAGCGTGTCACCTTGGGGAGCGCCAGTTCTTTTTGTGAAGAAGAAGGACGGATCACTTCGCTTATATATGGATTATCGTGAACTCAATAAAGTCACGATTAAGAATAAGTATCCGTTGCCGAGGATCGATGATCTGTTTGATCAGCTTCAGGGATCAAGCGTGTACTCCAAGACCGACTTGCAGTCGGGATATCACCAGCTGAAGATCAAGCCTGAGGATGTATCGAAGACGGCTTTCTGGACGCGGTATGGACACTATGAGTTCACTGTGATGCCGTTTGGGCTTAGTAATGCCCGGGCAGCTTTTATGGACTTGATGAACCGTGTCTTCAGGCCATATCTGGATAGATTTGTCGTAGTGTTTATCGATGACATTTTGGTTTATTCCCGAAGTGATGCGGATCACGAGAAACACTTGAGACTTGTACTTCAAGTGCTTCGGGAAAAGAGACTCTATGCCAAGTTGAAGAAATGCGAGTTCTGGCTTAGAGAGGTGGCGTTTTTGGGCCATGTGATTTCGGGATCGGGTATAGCCGTGGAGCCCAAGAAAATTGAAGCCCTTAGAGATTCGCCAAGACCGACGAGTGTCACTGAGATACGGAGTTTTATTGGTTTGGCCGGCTACTACAGGAGGTGTGTTGAGGGATTTGCTAAGTTATCTACTCCCCTCACGAGACTCACGCATAAAGGAACCAAGTTCATTTGGAATGATGCGTGTGAGAGAAGCTTTCAAGAGTTGAAGCTGCGATTGACTACCGCACCAATCCTAACCTTGCCGATTCTTTGGAGAGCAGGTATGTGATTTTTAGTGATGCTTCCTTTAATGGATTGGGTTGCGTGTTGATGCGGGATGGAAAGGTGATCGCGTATGCTTCACGCCAGCTGAAGGAATATGAAAGGAATTATCCTACTCACTATTTGGAGTTGGCGGCTGTAGTGTTCGCACTGAAGCTATGGCGCCACTATCTTTATGGTGAGCGGTGTGAAGTGTATACGGATCACAAGAGTTTAAAGTATCTGTTCACCCAGAAGGAATTGAACTTGAGGCAGCGCAGATGGTTGGAGCTCCTCAAGGATTATGATTTGACGATACTTTACCACCCAGGCAAGGCTAACGTGGTGGCGGATGCGCTAAGTAGGAAATCGACGGAAAACTTAGCGATGATGATAGTTACTCAACCGCCGTTGATCGAGCAGATGAAGCGGTTGGAGTTGGAGGTGGTGACCCCTGACACACCTATGAGGTTGATGACTTTGGTGGTGCAACCCACTTTATTTGAAAGGATAAAGGAAAAGCAAGCTCTTGATGTGGAGTTGCAAAAGGTTCGAGCGAAAATGGTTGATGGTTGCACCGGTGATTTTAGTGTGGACGATGGTGACTTGATGAGATTCCGTGGGCGGATTTGTGTATCGGCGGAACCGACGCTTAAAGAGGAGATTCTCCTAGAGGCACACCGTGCACCGTATGCTATACATCCGGGAGGCACCAAGATGTATAAGGATTTGAAGTTACACTATTGGTGGCCCGGGATGAAAAAGGACGTTGGCGAGTTTGTAGCTCGATGTTTAACTTGCCAACAAGTGAAGGCTGAGCATAGAGTCCCCACGGGGAAATTGCAGAGCTTACCGATTCCAGTGTGGAAGTGGGAGAAGATCACCATGGACTTTGTGATGGGACCGCCCCGCTCTCGTAGGGCATGACGCTATTTGGGTGATCGTGGATAGGTTGACAAAATTGGCACATTTCATACCTATCCATACTACTTGGACTGGAGAGAGACTCGCACAGGTTTACTTGGATGAGATTGTGCGACTTCACGGAGTACCTACCTCGATAAAAATCTCTACCCCTTTGATCTTCTATTCAAGTTTTTCTTTTCTTCTCCCCCTTTTTGTCAAAAATTGCCAAAAGAGAGTGCAAAAATAGAGAGCACCAATAATATTTGTGCATGAACACGATATATAGATTAAAACAAAATCCTCCAAAATCAAAAGAATTTCATAACAATTAATGATTTTACTCCAAAAATCATTATGATGAAAATAAATTATTATTTGATTTCAAAAGACATCAAATCATCGAAATTTGATATTAAAGAAAATCTAATATTTTTAAAACATCACGACGCAAATTGATGAAAAATAATTTCTAAAAATTTAGCAAAATTGACACCAATTTGTCGCAACCCGTTCAAAATAGAGATTTAGCTAATAAACACCGGTGGTGGCTCTTTGAGCATCTTTTTCAATCTACCACCTTATAACGCCGAAAATTCTAAAATATTCACATATATTTTTTTTCAACCTTTTCGGTTTTTTCATATAATTACCTATGTGGTAGCTTCACACACGTACCGGACGACCGGGGTGGTAGCTCTTTCCTACATGTGGTGGTAGTTTTCACACTCCTTTCGGATGTAACTCTTTCCACATCTTTATAATCATAGGGGTTTTCTCCCTTTTTTTTATATAATATTCAAACTCCCCCTAAACTAGACAATCTCACATTTGAAAATAATTTTGACGAATTTTAGTCAATTAAGAAAATATCCATCAATTATATTCAACATTCACAACCAAGATGAATTTAAAAATAAAGAGATTAAAAATAATTTCAAAATTTTGATGAATGTATGTAAGAAGAAATCACATATTAAATTATCGTCAAAATAATAAAAAGTTGAGTAAAAACGACAATTAATATGAATTTAATTTGATTTGAAATGTCTTTGAATACCGTTTAATGCACTTTGAAAAACCTTTGATCTCTCCCTCTTTGAAATCTCTCTCCTCATTTTTTTTTTTTACTTTTGAATCTCATCTCTCTCCTCAAGACGATTTTGAAACACATAGAATTTCAAGTACCAAAAATCGTTCTAAACATGTAATGCCATGAATAAAAGTATGAAATATGCACTAATCAAAGCATTACATAAACGAAAACAAATTAGAGAGAAAAGCATGGAAAGATATCACCTTTCCGAATCCAAACTTGTCGGATTTTCTGTTGCTTTGGCTTGTTGACGTGAGGCTTGATTTGCTTTGATTTTTGATCAACCGTTGATGGTTGCGATGGTTGAAACTTCGGTTGATATTGTCGTTGAGACTTAAAAACACAAACCGCTTGTGGCTTCAATTTAGAAATCCGGTTCATTTGAGGTACTTGACTAACTTGATTTTTCCTTTGATTCCGTGGGGGAAGTCGAGTACTAGATAATACCAATTGAGATTTCCGAGTTGCCGATTGATTCTTCTTTGTCTTGTTCGGACAACTCCTTTTGATGTGTCCTTTGATGCCACATCTATGACACACCTTGTCTTTTAAATTTGTTGAGACTTTCGATGTCGACACTTGTACCTTCTCAACATATGTCCGTTCGTAGCCGAGACCAACCTTGTTCGTTTGACCCAAACCGAGCATGTGATCCAATTTCTTCGATCCGGAAGAAAATTGTTGAAGATTGGATTTGAGTTGATGAACTTGCTTGATTAAGACTTGATTAGATGTGTAGGTTTCCTTGAATTGTTGCTCCAAAAATCTAATCTTGTCTTTAGATGATTTGATCGTTAATTCCGCTTCTTCTAGCTTCTTTTGGAGGACCGAATTGTTGTTTAGGATAGATTCCCGTTCCTCCTCAAGAGCTTTATTCACGGTCTTCAAATTATTATTCTCCTCTTCAAAATCAAATAATTGTCTTCTCAACTTCTTATTAAACTTCACCATCTTTTTCGATTCGATAAGAAGTTGATTGTATGCCTCCTCCAAATCATCGTCGTTTGATTCCTCCTCGCTTTCGCCGTTGTCACTCGAAGATCCATGCAAAGAAGGAGAAACATTCGAATTAGTAACAATAGAGGATAAACAAGTAATATTAGAGGAAGGCAAAGAAGACTTAGAAATTAAAGCAATATGATCTTTTTCTTCACCACTTGAAGATGAATCACCCGAAGTAGAATCATCCCAAGTTTTTGCTTGCAAAGCCTTTTGTTTATAAGTCTTCTTTGAAGGACAATCCGTTGCTATATGGCCATAGCCCTTGCACTTGAAGCATTGGATCTCCCCTTCAAATTCATCTTTCTCTTTTAAAGATTTTTCAAATTTTTTATCTTTAGATTTTGAGGATGAAGAAGTTTTAGAAAAAGATTTTCGTTTCGAAGATGAAGCATCGTTCTTCTTTCGGAAGTTCCGTCGGAATTTCTTCGTGAAGAGCGCCAATTGTTGTTCAAAATCCGCAAGTGAAATATCTCCGTCGGAATCCGTGTCGTCGTCTTCTTCCTTTGTTGATTTGAGTGCAATCCCTGTGCTTTTAGAAAAAGACTTGGAAGAAGATTGGTTAGTAGGAAAAGTCATTTCATAAGTTTGCAACGCACCTACTAACTCCTCTACTTTCATCTCATCCGGATGCTTTACCGTTTCGATTGCGGCAACCTTTGCCCTAAAGCGTTCCGGGAGAGTACGAAGTATTTTTCTAACAATTTTAGAGTCCGGGATCTTCTCTCCCAAATTAGCACATGTATTAATAATGTCTTGAAGTCTAGTATAATAATCGGTAAAAGATTCATACTCCTCCATACGAATAGAATCAAATTGACTAGTCAACATTTGGAGCTTTTGAATTTTTACTAGACTTGTACCCTCATGTGTAATTTGTAGAGTATCCCAAATTTCCTTGGCGGTTTTACACGCCGAAACACGAGTAAACTCCGTTTGCGATAAAGCATTGAATAAAACATTAATTCCTTTACCGTTAAACGAAGATGACTCTCTTTCATCTTTAGTCCACTTGTTTCGTGGTTTCGAGACGGTAGCATTATCGACCACTTCGGTAGGATGTTTCCATCCGAATTCTATCGCTTGCCATACCCGCTCATCGATCGCTATTAGAAAAGCTCTCATGCGAACTTTCCAATAGGCATAATTAGTGCCGTCGAAGAGCGGTCGTCGATTAATGTTTCCACCTTCGGCCATGATAACAATTTATCTAGATCCCGCTCTGATACCAATTGTGAGTTACGGGGAAGCCCCAAGGATCTATCTAGATTGTATCAAACAACACCTAGAGGGGGGTGAATAGGTGTAAAGGCCAAAAACCACAAATCTCGATGCTTTAAAAAGTAAATGCGGAAAATAAAAAGCACACCGAGATTTACGTGGGAAAACTCCAAACTCGGAGTAAAAAACCCACGGGACCAACACGCGAATAAACAATCAATAAGAGAAAAGATTACAAGGTGATACCGAACTCCACGGACTCGACCTCTCTAACTCTCCTAATGATCTCCGCGCAATCCTCCTTCGGGTTGTCCACGCCCTCACGTTCGAGTCCACGAACGCCACCACTTCGAATCCACGAAGCTTCTATCACGCCGAATCCACGACGCCACTCGAATCCACGAGCCAACAATCCGAATCCACGAACCGCCTTCAATGTGCCGAATCCACGACGCTTCACGATTATATCATGAATATGGTGATCCTTCGCTTAGGAGTATCGTAGAAAACCGAAGAAGAAGACTCAAGCGAAGCGTAGATCAAATCGACATATAATTGAGAAATTATGATATCTCGATTTGATCTAGAATAGGCTATTTTGTAGAAAATAGGTTTTAGATGAATTCCTAGCCTCTAGGGTTTCTCAAACATGTATCTTCATGTTGTGCATAGAATTAGAGAACCCCAAGACCTTATTTATAGGTGTAGAAAACATAGAGATAGACTAGGATTCGAAAACATGTTTTTAAAACCTATTAGAAGACTTAGAGATAAATTAGGATTTGAAAATATATTCTTAAACCAATTAGAAGACTTAGAAATTGACTAGGATTATAAAAATCTGATTTTTAAAAGATTTCACGCAACCAATGTCCGGTCTTCATAGTGATGTCCGGTCTTCAATGTCCGGTCTTGAGTGGCTCGACCGGTCCACTGTGTCGTCAATTTTTTTCGCAGCCTACTGAGACCGGTCATTGCCACAATGTCCGGTCTTGACTTGCGTAATGCAGAGTCAAGCCTGTGGCATCCGGACAAGACTCCATTGTCCGGTCTTGGTTCTTAGAAAAACTTAGCTTTAAAAATTTATCAGTTTAAAAGTAATCCAAGTCTTCTAATGCCTCTTTACTTTGTTTAGATCACCATATTATGATTTAAAATCTTACCTTGGCATCGTGATCCAACTTTGTCGCTTTCTTCGAAGTCTAGGATTCTTCAATCATCTTCGATCCGCTCCAATCCTTCAAGACTCCGACTCAAAACACAAGTCACGAAACTTGCCAACACAAAATCCGTAACAAATGTGACGCACTGGACTTTGCAAATTGCAATGTTCGAGTGTTAAATGTGAGAACTGAGCTTTTCCAGATTTTCTGGAGGGTCGTTGACCGTGTTCCGACCCATGGCATGTGTACCGAGGTTAGTGGATGAATCCCAAGCACTAAAGTCCAAAAAGTTGGATTTTAGGTTGCTCTCGGTTTGCTATCTGGGGAGTCTGTACCGGTACAGGAAAAGTTGCTGTACCGGTACAGCCTTGGTTGCTATCTTGTACGGAGGGATGCATGCCGGTATGGGACGGAGGCGACAAACCCGAGCCTCGGGTTTGGGTTTGTTTCGCAGTGCATGCGTACGGACTTGGCTTGTACTTGGCTGACTGGCGATTTCGAAAATCCGAAACTGCAGGGGCTTTTTAGCAATTTGTTGCTTCTATTAGTAGCACCCACGCCCCCTTAGGGCTTTCTTGTGCTGAGGACCTGAGGGAGGGAGGTAGGGGAGCCCTCCAACCATTTCTCTTCCATTACTTGGTTTTTGGATGGATTTCTAAAGAGATTAACCCTCTCTTTTTCCCTCTTTTGCTTGCTAGTGCTAGCATCTTCTTGGTTGAGGCTTGGAAGCTTGATTTGGGAGCTAGTTGAAGGAAGATCTTCAACTTTGGTGACTCTAGAGCCTTGATTAGAGCTTCTAAGAGGTAAGCAACTTCTCCATTTCCTTTAGATTCGAGTTTGGTTGCTTCTCTATAGATGAAACCCTAGATTTTGGGAATTAGGGTTTTATTTGGGGCTTTTTGATTTGGGGCTTTTAGATTCCTTTTGAATGGTTTAGAACTTTTGTTTAGGTTGCCTTGGGAGGGATCTAGCTTCCTTTTGGAATTTCTAAGAGGATTGTTGCACATTTAGGTGAGTATTTCTTGACTTTGACCTAGATGTTTAAAGTTTGAACTCAAGACTTATCTCTTGAGGTTGTAACTCCTAGGATCTACTTTGTAGGGTACTAGGAGTAGGAATCGAAGCTTCGTTAGCGGTTCGGAGCGACGACGGTGGGTTTGGCCTCACCTAGCACAATGAGAAATTCTCATTGGTGCTTATTTGCTTATGGTTAAATGGAAATTAGTTCATTTTCATGCTATTTGATTTATTTGTGAATTTTAGAATGCTTAAGATACATATGTTATGTGTAACGCAATTTTGGCTCTATATAGTAGCGATGTATGCATGTGAGAGCTGAAGCTTTGTAGCATTCTATTTGTAACTTGAAACTATGTGTTTAAGAGGAAATTGGGCATGTGTTTGAGAACATAGAACTATGCATGACATAGGAGAAAAGCCCTTGTCATTAAGCGGCATTGGCTTGGCATCAAAAGTGTAGAATAGTGAGCTAATGTCATCAAGCGGCATTAGGATCGTGAATGAACTTGACATAGAGAATTTAGTGTCATGAGAATATTTGAACTAGACCGTAGGGTTGCTAGTCACTATTGCTATATTGAGACATGAGGTTTGGACTTGAGACTTGACTTTACTTGTTGCCATTTGTGCTCTTTCGCACATGCTTGTGAGGGTCGCTCCCTACAAGCCGGCACTCCGGAGTTGGCCTTCGCGATTCGTTTGCGCGTGCGGTGTTGAGAAACCTACGGGACCGTTGGGACAGACTCATTCCTTGCGTGGGATGTTGGGCTACCACGGTACTTAGGTGGCACAAGTTGGATTCGTGGTACATCCTAGTGAAAGAGAATTGAACTTGGACATTTAACTTTACTAAATGACAATCACTACTAGATAGGACTTAGTAGTTGGATTATGTGGACTTCACTTGGGGTTCTAGTATACTTGTTAATGCTTTAATTACATTTTAGTATACTTGTTGGTTATAGTAAAACATCTCATTTTATATGTTGGAACAGGAAACTATGACATCTAATTTTGAAACATAGTTATGGTAGCATTTCTTTATGCTTTAATTGCAAGCTTAATTATATCGCGCTCTTACTCTCTTTTTCTCTTGCGCCTAGTGGTGCAATGGTGCGGTTCGATAATTGCCCACCGGGAACTATATGTTTATAGTTCTCACGCCTCTCGTTTCGACTCTTTACAGTGCCTTCTGCATCGGGGGAGGCTCGGGACCGCGGCAAAGGAGTTGCCTCGGGATAGCGACTTGTGAGAGGGTTTTGGATAGGTGGTTTCCTTTTTCTCTTGTTTTATTTTGGAGAGAAGGAGTGTTTTTACCTTGTATAGAGACCACCACTTTTGTGTATTTGAGAGGTTATGTTGTTAACTTTGTACTACTCTCTATTTCTATGTTAGTGATTTAGACGCTTCACTTTCTTTTACCTGTGGTTTGGTTCTTGTTTAGTTGTGGCTCTGATGTTCATAGTTGTAGCCTTATAATGTTTTAATTCGCTGTCTTTAGTTAGACGCCTTGTATGTGTTCACATATGGCGGGTGCAGGCACACTTTGGGGAAGGTCCTGCCGACCCCGGGGCGTGACAGGGCGAGCGTGAGGGAGAAAATAACAGGGAGAGAGAGAGTGGTGCCCTCTATAAGCTCTATTGTTACAAGATGCCAATAGCCCCCTCAACTCTCAAGATTCAGCATCAGCCCATCACTGGGCATTTTTCGCGCAGAGGGACCGGTCCCCGCACCTAGAGACCGGTCCTTTATTGCGACCACCCGAAACCTGCGCTCGGGAACCGGTCTCCACGAAGGAGGGACCGGTCCATTATTGCGAACCGTCATCACCCGCGTACGGGAACCGGTCTCCACGAAGGAGGGACCGGTCCTTTATTGCGAACCGTCCAAACCGGCTTACGGGAACCGGTCTCCCCGAAGGAGGGACCGGTCCCACGAGGCAAAATCTGCAGGTTCGTGCAGATTGCACAACCAAGCCTTCGGGACCGACTCCGACGCACTTCTCGCCTTCAGATCAACTTCGAACTTTCCGAAGTCCATCCATTCGACAATCAGTCGATTCCCAACATGGTGCAACCCTCGGATTTCGAGAATCCACTTCCTTACACCCCAGATAGTCCTATATATGAGATATAATAGGGCTAAACTCTTAACCCGGCTTAAGCATTTTGGGTGGTGGCAAGACCCAAGAGGTTAAGAGAGTTAAGCGTGCTAGGACGGGAGTAGTCCTAGGATGGGTGACCCCCTGGGAAGTTGGGGCGTCACAATGTTCTACTATAACAAACAAGTATACTATGATGTAAATAAGAACTGTCATGTATACTATATATCCCAAGTAATGCCCTAAGCATGTCCACATAATCCAACTATTAAGTCCTATCTAGTAGTGATTGTCATTTATTGTTGAATGTCAATGTTCAATCTCTTTTTGGAATCTACCTAAGGTAATCCAGCTTGTGCCACATAAGTGTCATGGTAGCCCCAACATCCCCCGTAAGGAATGAGTGTAACCAATTCGGCCCCATAGGTTTCTCAATAACGCATGAGCGAACGAATCGTAAAGGCCAACTCCGGAGTGCCGGCTTGTAGGGAGCGACCCTCACAAGCATGTGCGAATGAGCACAAATGGCAAGCAAGCACTATAAGTTTCAAGTATCCAACCCTCATGTCTCTCACATGGCAAATGTCACTAGCAACCCTAAGGTCTAGTATAATATCTCTCATGACTCTAGAATTTACTAAGTCAATGTTCAACCACGAGCCTAATGCCGCTTAATGATATTAGCTCACTAAATCACATATTGATGCCAAGCCAATGCCTCTTTATGACAAGGGCTTTTCTCCTATGTCATGCATAGTTTCTATGTCCACAAACTTGTCTCAAATTCACTTAAACATGTAGTTCAAGTCTCAACTAGAATGCCAACAACTACTTAGTTTCTCACATGCACACTTCTTTACTATATAGAGGTAATGTCACGCCCCGAGCCCGCCAATTCGGTCGGATTCGGGCGCGTCGAACAGACCGCCGAACGGACAGAGTTTCCCCTGTACGTTCAAGGCGTCGCAATCCATACAATTACAAGAGGTTCCAAAAAGGAACAGATATCACAATCAGATTGTATAAGGAAGTATCATAAACATAAAACAGCTACTTGCTATTACAACCATTCGTCTCAATTTAGAATTTTTACATTAACTTTAAACTTTAAACTTCCTAATACAATCTAGTTATTACAACTTTATTACAACATATTCTTTTCACTTTCAAATCCCTAGTTAGCCGACTGGGGTACTTCTATCTCTCTGGTCTCCGGTAGGGCGCTATCTACCGAGCTACGCCTTGCCTCGCCATTGCGTCGCGCGCTCACGTGTGTACCTGTACCCCCAAAACCATAACACGGGGGTGAGAACTATTGTCCATAGTTCTCGTGGGTACGGTCACCCAAGATAAAAGCTCGACCAATCGGTCCAAGGAGGCACTACAGATATGTTAGTCCAAAAACATATATAGATATATAATTTGCAACTAACATAAAAACATGCCTCGCAATATGCAATATGCAAATCATTACTTAGCTCTTAGCTTTTCTTTACTTTATTACTATTCTTTACTTTAGCTTTTCCATTCTTACTTAGCTATTGATTAAGTTAGCTATTTATATTCTTACTCTTTACTCTTGGCACATATGCTATTTAGCAAACACTTCTAAGGTCCACTCTACCTTAGCTCACTATGCCACCCGACTCGGTCTTGAGTCAATCAAATGCGGATAATCCGCCTGCTGTCTAGCCCGAGGTGTTGGACGTCTCACAACTACCTCACCGTCACACACTGCGCCTCTCAGGATTCACCGAGCGGCGAAATCGTCGCACACGCTCGTCACCCTCGGTGGTGTCCCAACTCGGAACGGCTCGAGTCACGACATAACCATTACGGTGGCGAACACGGCGTACTTACCCAGCGTGGACTAAAGTCGTGACCTTACCATCTGGCGGCGAACTATCGCATCACACCCAACAATGGATCGAGTCACTTCCCAGCCACCTGGCGGTGCACGTATCGTACTTACCCAGCAATGGTTTCCAAACTCATGGTGTCAACACTCATGGCGGTCTGATCCTCACCCGGCTTAACCGGTATCGAACTCATTTCGGCTCACCCACCCGGCGGCGAAATCGTCGCACAACGCCACGTCAGTGGTATAGCCACGACGGCGAAATCGTCGCACACGCCGGCACCTCAGTGGTGCACATATCACGGGATTCCATGAATCCGTTTCACTTAGCTTGAGGGTTAGCTAGGCCCTCAAGAGACGACCCTCTAGGTCCATTGTCTTTACCTCCTAGGTCTACTTGACACTAGGGTTCACTCTTTATCACATAACCTAGGTTGACTTAACTCTAGGTTCAATGTCATTCCAACTCGACCTATATTTATTAACACTAGGTCCACTATCTTCTTTATCCAACCTATGTCCTTGACACTAGGTTCACTGTTCTTTACCTAGATCCATATGACTCTAGGTTCACTACAACCTATGTTCTTTACACTAGGTTTGATGCCACACTCCTAGGTCCATTAACTCTAGGTTTACTATAACCTATGTTTACTAACACTAGGTTAGATGCCACACTCCTAGGTCCATTGACTCTAGGTTTACTATAACCTATGTTTATTAACACTAGGTTAGATGCCACTCGATCTATATGTGTATTTAGTCCATGATTCACATTCTTATACTTGGCATTCATATACTTAACATTCTTATGTTAACCATTCCATTTACATGCACATGATTATATCCAGCATGTACTCATTATGCTAAGCATGCATTTATTCATACATTTCATTTAGCATCTAGTTCATATATCAACTTAGCATGCATCTCATGTATTTGCAACTAGACTCTAGTTCATGCATTTATCTAACATTTAACTCATGCATTCTCTTAGCATTTAACACTATGTTCTTTAACATGCATTTCTATACTTGCAACATGTCACGCCCCGAGCCCGCCAATTCGGTCGGATTCGGCGCGCCGTGAAGAACGGACGAGTTTCCCCTGTACGTCCAAGGCGTCGCAATCGATACAATTACAAGAAGGTTCCAACCAGGAACAGTATTCAACATACAACGATTGCATAAGGAAGCTAGGTATCAAACAACATAAACACATCCTATGTTATTACATTCATTCCACATACATTTCACATCACAATTTGCTTTACATTAGACTTCCAAATACAATCCACTTACTATTACATCATTCATAAGTTAGTTACATTTTTGTTCTTTAACCTTCTAAGCTAGACCACCTCGGGGTACTGCTACCTCTGGTCTCTGGGGTAGGGCGCTATCTACAGATCTACGCCCTTGCCTCGCGCTGCTGCTGCGCCGCTCACGTGTATACCTGTACCCCCAAAACCACAACACGGGGGTGAGAACTATTGTCCAGAGTTCTCGTGGGTACGGGCACCCAAGAGAACAGCTCGACCAATAGGTCCAAGGAGGCACTGCAAATATGTTAGTCCAAAAACATATATAGATATATAACTTGCAACTAACATAAAAACATGCCTCCCAAATGCAACATGCAAATTATTACTTTAGCTCTTAGCTTTTCTTTACTTTGTTGCTATTTTGTACTTTAGCCATTTCATTCTTACTTAGCTATTCATTAATTTAGCTATTCATAAATCATACCAGTTGCAACTCTAAGGTTTCTACTTACCTTAGCTCACGTCATTAACTTCCAAGGTTTCTATAACCCTAGGTTCCATCTCAAGTCCAACTTGCTTCTAAGGTGTCTATTACCTTAGGTCCACCATACATATCACTAGCCCTCAAGGTTCTTTCTACCTGATTTCAGCTAGCCACCCGACTCGGTCACGAGTCAATCAATAGCGGATAATCCGCACTTTGCACAGCTCGAGGTGAAGGACCACATCACTTGCACCTCAGCCTGCAAGCCAAGAACCACATCGCCCAACGGTCCGCCCGAAGGTCCGTGCACCGTGGTCAGGGATCCGCCAGTGGGAGAGGAACATGCCGCATACACCCATAGCCAAGATTCCCTGATAGGGAGAGGAACATGCCGCATACACCCTAGCGCTCTCTTTGTTCTTGCTCAATCATAATCCTCGAAGTTCTTCCGGTGGGAGAGGAACATGCCGCATACACCCGTGGAACCAGAACTATCGAGCTCACAATTACTGGGATTCCGGAATCCACTTTGCTCGAGGGTTGGCCTTGACCCTCAAGAGTCGACCCAATAGGTCCATTGTTCTTTACATCCTAGGTCCACTTGACTCTAGGGTTCATTCCTTGTCACATAACCTAGGTTTACATTAACTCTAGGTTCAGTTCTCAACCTAGGTTCTGTTACACTAGGCTAGGTTGCCACACTCCTAGGTCCATTGACTCTAGGTTTACTATAACCTATGTTCTTTACACTAGGTTAGATGCCACTCGATCTATATGTGCATTTAGTCCATGACTCACATTCTTTACTTGGCTCTCTTATGTCTATCAATCCACTCATATGCATGTTTCTATTATGCTAAGCTTATGTTCTTGCAACATTCTTTACACTATGTCATTGCACATATCATTCATCAAGTTATCTACTTGGTACTCATACATAATTAAGTCATCTCTAGGGTTCAGTGTCGCAATATTCATCCTGATGCTTCCTATGTCCAAATGCAAGCCTATGGTGCCGCACGATAAGGGAAGTGTGCAAGCAGACACCCTATGTCCTAATGCGACGCCCATAGCTCCGCACGATAAGAAAGCATACAAGGAAAGTTATCTAACCATATCAACCCTATCATGCATTTCACTCATTCATTCACTTGCATCTACTTAGCATTTATTATTTATATCACTAGCATGCATTTCTTCTTATGCGTTATTGAACATGCATCAACGAGTTAAGTAACTCTTGGACATACGGGCGACCTAGTCGCTTGATCGCCTTTGCCCCACCTTGTTTTGCTCTCCGATTGCTCGTCGTCACTCGCAATCGGCCGCCCGCGGCACCCGTGACCCGGTTCGGCTCGAACTCACGCGCGACCAACCGAACGATCTCCGAATCTCGATCTGAGACTTCGTGCCGTTGCCCCACGCCTTCAAGATGCCCTAGTTCCGTTTTCATGAATTTAGGGCTCCTATCTTGCGTGCTGCGGACATCTGGTATGAATATATTAAAATATTAATATCTTTGCAACCGCTCGTCGGATCACCGAACCGAGCGCGCCAACGCGTTCGTTGCACCCCCAATTAGGTTTCTATGGGGTCAAATGAGATCAATCTCATCTATTTCTAAAAACCCCCAAATCGAACCCTAGGTTTGCATCTATGCAAAACCTACCGTAAATCCCTAGATTTACGCCTTGATCTTCCATTTAGCCTCAAGGGGTTCTAATCCAACCATTTCTAGGGTTTAAAAAGCCCTCTACGAAAATCCACCATGAGAGGGAGCTTAGAAGCTTACCTCTACAAGCTTGCTTCGAGCTCGAGGAAGAGGGAGAAGATAGCCATGGAGGTCTCCACCTTGATCTCCATCATCTTCCTCATCTTCTTCCTTCTTCTTCTCTCTTTTCTTTCTTCTCTTTCTTTCTTTCTTCTCCTTCTTCTTGCTTCGGTCGAACAGAGAGAGAGGGAGAGAGTAATCTGAGGGAGTGAGAGGGAGAGAAAGGGTTTTATTACCCTCTATTCACTTAACCCCCTGCATAATTGCAAACAAACCCCTCAACTTTGCAATATTCAAAACATTAAGCCCAGGCATTTTCGAAATTTCTTGAGGCAGGACACCCCATTGTCCGGACAGCACCCACGAAATCCACTTTTGCCCATTTGACAGCCTGCTGGTTCCGGACAGCATCCATTGTCCGGACATCCATTGTCCGGACAGCATTCCCTTGTCCGGACCCAGTGGGTCTCCTCAGCCCAACTTTTAAGGACTTAGCCAAATTTCAGCATTTTTCGTTTCTTCTCCGTTTCAACTCACTTTTAGACCGTTTGACCTCCGATTCGTTCCAAATCGAACCGAGACTCTCCAAACATGATTTAGATCATGTCCACATCATCACTTCATCCGCGCAAGTGCCGGATTTGGCTCACGGCCCAAAGTAGCCTTTCGGGTTCCATTTCCTCTCCGTTCTAACTCACTTTTGGACTTGTGGGTCTCCGATTCACTTGAAATCGCACCGAGACTCCCCACACATGATTTGGATCATGTCCACATCATTATCTCATCCGCGCAAGCGTCGGATTTCGCTCACGACCTAACATTGCCTTTCGGGCTCTGTTCTTGCTCCTAATGCATTGAAAACGCCCGAAAGCTCCCGGACTTCACCGGAACCACTCTTATGGCCTTCTAAGCCAACATACCTCGTAACTTCAAGACTTTAGAAGTTCGATATGTCACACAACATATGTCAATTATATGCATCAACTTGAAACCATTACTCTTAGACATATTTAGGCGACCTAGTCGCTTCGGTAAACACAACCCACCTCAATTCGCACTCCGATTGCTCGTCGACACTTGCAATCGGCCGCCCGCGGCACTCTTGACCTGGTTCGGCTCGAACTCTTACACGACCAACCAAACGGTCTCCGAATTGCAATCCGAGACTTTGTGCCGTTGCCCCACGCCTTTAAGTTGCCCCAGTTCCGTTTTCATGAATTTAGGGCTCCTATCTTGCGTGCTGCGGACATCTGGTATGAATATATTAAATAATTAATATCTTTGTACTCGCTCGTCGGATCACCGAACCGAGCGCGCCAACGCGTTCGTTAGGCCCCCAATTAGGTTTCTATGGGGTCAAATGAGATCAAACTCATCTATTTACAAAAACCCCATTTTGGAGCCCTAGGTTTGCACTTTCGCAAAACCCACCGATTTGATCCCTAGAACAAGCAATAGAGAGCTTGTCTAACCTCTAGGAACTCATCTAAGAGCATTAGAGCCATCCATAGGGTGCTTAGAGCAAACCCTAGAAATCCACCATTAGAGCATCATAATGAAAACCATGGATTTCATGGAGTTCATGGTCTCCACATAGTTCTAAAGCTTACAAGAAGCTCAAAACTCTAAATCTAGGGTTTAGAAACCCATTATCTAAGGATCTACCATGAGAGGAGGCTAAAGCTTACCTCTACAAGCTTGCCCAGAGCTTGTGGGAGAGGAAGAAGATGACCAAGAGGATCTCCATCATCATCTTCTTCATCATCTCCATCTTCTTCTTCTTCTTTCTCTTCTTTTCCTTCTCTTTCTTTCCTTCTCTTTCTTTCCTTTCTTCTTGCTGTCGACAGAGAGAGGGAGAGAGAGAGATCAGAGGGAGTGAGAGAGAGAAAGAGAGTGTTTAATACACTCTATACACTCATCTCATGCCAAAAATGCTGATAAGTCCCTCAACAATGCACCCTATGCAACAGCCCAAACTGGGCAATTTCGGGTCTCAGAGACCGGTCTCCATGTATGGGGTCCGGACTCCAAGTACCTTCGCCAGAGTCCAATCGCGCGTGGGATCCGGACCTCACCAATGGGATCCGGATCCCGAAGGCAGCTTTTTCAGGACTTAGCCAAATTTTCAGCTTTTTCACCGTTTCTTCTCCGTTTCAACTCACTTTTGGCCCGTTTGACCTCCGATTCGTTTCAAATCGAACCGAGACTCTCCAAACATGATTTAGATCATGTCCACATCATCATTTCACCCGCGCAAGTGACGGATTTGGCTCACGGCCCAAAGTAGCCTTTCGGGTTCCGTTTCCTCTCCGTTCCAACTCACTTTTGGACTTGTGAGTCTCCGATTCACTTGAAATCGCACCGAAACTCCCCACACATGATTTGGATCATGTCCATATTATTATCTCATCCGCGCAAGCGTCGGATTTAGCTCGTGGCCCAAGATAGCCTTTCGGGCTTCGTTCACGCACCTATTGCACCGAAAACACCCGAAAGCTTCCAAACTTCACGGGAACCATTCTTATGGCCTTCTAAGCCAACATACCTCGTGACTTCATGACTTTAGAAGTTCGGGGTGTTACAGGTAAAATTGCAATATATATAACATAAGTGTTTTAAGCATTCTAAAATTCACAAATAATGTTATTAGCATGAAAATGCATTATTTTCCAATTAACCATAAGTAATTAAGCACCAATGCGAATTTCTCATTGTGTTAGGTGAGGCCAAACCCACCATTGCTCCAAGCGACGATCCAAACCGCTAACTAAGCTTATATTCCTTCTCCTAGCACCCTACAAGGCATGCCATAGAAGTTACAACCTCAAAAGATGAGCCTTGAGCTCAAACTTTAAACTTTTAGGTTAAGGTAAGGAAATACTCACCTAAATATGCAGAAATCCTTTTAGAAAATCTAGAAGGAAGCTAGATCCCTCCCAAAGCAACCTAGACAAAGGTTCTAAACCATTCAAAAGGGATCTAAAAGTCTCTAATCAAAAAGCCCCAAATAAAACCCTAATTTTTAAAATCTAGGGTTTCATCTAGTAGAAAGCTCCAAAACTTAAATCTAGAGGAAAAGAGATGTTTTCCTACCTCTTTGAAGCTTCAAACCAAGTCCAAAGTCCTCCAATCTTGAAGATCTCTCCTCCTTCAAGTTCCCAAAACCAAGCTTCAAGCTCCTCTAGTGGTGGAGATGGCTCCAACAAGCAAAAGAGAGCAAAAGGGAGAAGTTTTAGCCTCAAAAATCCAACAAACCCAAGAAAATCAAAGAGAGGAGAAGAGGGAGCTCCTACTGTAACACCCCGAACTTCTAAAGTCATGAAGTCACGAGGTATGTTGGCTTAGAAGGCCATAAGAATGGTTCCCGTGAAGTTTGGAAGCTTTCGGGTGTTTTCGGTGCACTAGGTGCGTGAACGAAGCCCGAAAGGCTATCTTGGGCCACGAGCTAAATCCGACGCTTGCGCGGATGAGATAATAATATGGACATGATCCAAATCATGTGTGGGGAGTCTCGGTGCGATTTCAAGTGAATCGGAGACCCACAAGTCCAAAAGTGAGTTGGAACGGAGAGGAAACGGAACCCGAAAGGCTACTTTGGGCCGTGAGCCAAATCCATCACTTGCGCGGGGGAAATGATGATGTGGACATGATCTAAATCATGTTTGGAGAGTCTCGGTTCGATTTGAAACGAATCGGAGGTCAAACGGGCCAAAAGTGAGTTGAAACGGAGAAGAAACGGTGAAAAAGCTGAAAATTTGGCTAAGTCCTGAAAAAGCTGCCTTCGGGATCCGGATCCCATTGGTGAGGTCCGGATCCCACGCGCGATGGGACCCTGGTGAAGACACTTGGGGTCCGGACCCCATACATGAGATCCGACCTGGAAAATGCCCTGAAATTTGCCGCATTGTTGAGGGACTTATTAGCATTTTTGGCATGAGATGAGTGTATAGAGTGGACTAAACACTCTCTTTCTCTCTCTCACTCCCTCTGATCCCTCCCTCTCTCTCTCCCTGTTCGACAGCAAGAAGAAAAAGGAGAAGAGAAGAAAGAAAGAAAGAAAAGAGAAAAAGAAGGAGATGAAGAAGAAGATCATGATGGTGATCCTTGTGGCCATCCTCTTCTTCTTCCTAGAGCAAGGTAGCTTCATGGAGAGGTAAGCTTTAGTCCCCTCTCATGGTAAATCTCCTTGTAATGGGTTTCTAAACCCTAGATTTAGAGATTTGATCTCCTTGCAAGTTTTAGAACTATGTGGAGACCATGAACTCCATGAAATCCATGGTTTTCATTATGATGCTCTAATGGTGGATTTCTAGGGTTTGCTCTAAGCACCCTATGGATGGCTCTAATGCTCTTAGATGAGTTCCTAGAGGTTAAACAAGCTCTCTATTGCTCATTCTAGAGATCAAATCGGTGGGTTTTGCGAAAGTGCAAACCTAGGGCTCCAAAATGGGGTTTTTGTAAATAGATGAGTTTGATCTCATTTGACCCCATAGAAACCTAATTGGGGGCCTAACGAACGCGTTGGCGCTCGATTCGGTGATCCGACGAGCGAGTACAAAGATATTAATTATTTAATATATTCATACCAGATGTCCGCAGCACGCAAGATAGGAGCCCTAAATTCATGAAAACGGAACTGGGGCAACTTAAAGGCGTGGGGCAACGGCACAAAGTCTCGGATTGCAATTCGGAGACCGTTTGGTTGGTCGTGCAAGAGTTCGAGCCGAACCGGGTCAAGAGTGCCGCGGGCGGCCGATTGCAAGTGTCGACGAGCAATCGGAGTGCGAATTGAGGTGGGTTGTGTTTACCGAAGCGACTAGGTCGCCTGTATGTCTAAGAGACATAATTTCATGTTGATGCATGTGAACTATGTGTAGGAATACATGTTAAAGAACCTAGTGTAAAATGCTAAGTAGATGCATGCGATAGCATGATGAATAATGCTAGGTGACTAGAGAGAGTTGCATGCTTAGCAGGGTAACCACAAGATGAGCATGATAATAGCATGATATAGAAATGCTAGAGAACAAGTAAGCATGAGCTAGATAATGAAGTAAAGAATGCTAAGTAAGATTGCCAAGTATAAGGATGCTAAGTAAATGAATGCTAAGTAAAGAATGTGAGTCATGGACTAATACACATATAGATCGAGTGGCATCCAACTTAGTGTAGAGAACATAAGTTGTAGTAAACGTAGAGTCAAATGGACCTAGGAAATGACATCTAACCTAGTGTAATGAACATAGGTTATAGCAACCTAGAGTCAAATGGATCTAGGTAAAGAACGTGAACCTAGTGTCAAGGACATAGGTTGGTTAAAGAGGATCGTGGACCTAGTGTTAGTAAACATAGGTCGAGATGGAAGGACATAGAACCTAGAGTTAAGTCAACCTAGGTTATGTGATGATGAATGAACCCTAGTGTCAAGTAGACCTAGGAGGTAGAGACAATGGACCTAGAGGGTCGTCTCTTGAGGGCCTAGCTAACCCTCAAGCTAAGTGGAACGGATTCATGGAATTCCGAGAATGGACACCAAGTGGGTGTCGGGCGTGTGCGACGATTTCGCCGTCCGGGGCTATACCGACGTGGCGTTTGTGCGACGATTTCGCCGTCGGGTGGCGAGCCGAGTTGAGCTCTATCGGTTGAGCGGTGGAGGATCGACCGCCGTGAGTGTGACGAATACCATTGCTGGGTGAGGTGCGATTAGTTCGCCGCCAGGTGGCTGAGACACGACTCGAACCATTGTTGGGTGAGGTGCGATTAGTTCGCCGCCAGATGGTTAGGTCCTGACTCTAGTCCTCGCTGGGTAAGGACGCCGTGTTCGCCACCAGAATGGCTATGTCAAGTGACTCGAGCCGGGTTCAGCGTGTGCGACGATTTCGCCGCTAAGAGGCTGAGTCGCAAAGGGCGGCAGGCTGTCGTAAGCTGAGGTGTTGCGAGACGTCCATCACCTCGAGCCAGACGGTGCGCGGACTATCCGCAAGAGATTGACTCAAGACCGAGTCGGGTGGCATAGTGCGCTGAGGTAGAGGTGACCTTAGATGTGATTGCTAAATAGCATAAGTGCCAAGAGTAAAGAGTAAGAATATAAATAGCTAACTTAATCAATAGCTAAGTAAGAATGGAAAAGCTAAAGCAAAGAATAGCAATGAAGTAAAGAAAAGCTAAGAGCTAAGTAATGATTTGCATATTGCATATTGCGAGGCAGGTTTTTATGTTAGTTGCAAATTATATATCTATATATATTTTTGGACTAACATATCTGCAGTGTCTCCTTGGACCTATTGCTCGAGCTTTTCTCTTGGGTGACCGTACCACGAGAACTATGGACAATAGTTCTCACCCCGTGTTGTGGTTTTGGGGGCGGTACACACGTGAGCGGCGCGGCACGGCGAGGCAAGGCGTAGCTCGGTAGATAGCGCCCTACCAGAAGACCAGAGATAGAAGTACCCCAGTTGACAGAGCTTAGGGGTATAGCAAGGGAGAACAAGTTGTAATAAATTGTAATCACTAGATTGTATTAGGAAGTTTGTAAAAGTTAAACTTGAGACGAATGGTTGTAATAGCAAGTAGCTGTTTTATGTTTATGATACTTCCTTATGCAATCTGATTGTGATATATGTTCCTTTTTGGGACCTCTTGTAATTGTATGGATTTCGACGCCTTGAACGTACAGGGGAAACTCTGTCCGTTTGGCGGTCTGTTCGACGCGCCCGAATCCGACCGAATTGGCGGGCTCGGGGCGTGACACCTACCTTGCTTTCTCTGTAACCTCAGCACAAATGAAGCCCTAAGGGGCGTGGGTGCTGTTATAGGATAGGCCAAAACGCGGAAAAGCCCCTACAATTTCGCCCGGTCGAATACGCAAAGTGTCTGGTACAAATCCCGTATGCGGTACAAGTCTGATCTGCTTGAGCCTCAGGTTTGCCAAGTCCTGCCCATCTATACCAGTACAAATCCCGGTTTGTCAGGTGTATACCATGTCTGTCTTGGTACAACCACCAATGCATCAGTACGGATGCTGAGCTACCCAAAATTCTAACTTGTTGGACTTGGGTGCTAAGATTTCAACCACACTTCTCGGGACTCGTGCCATAGGTCGGAACACAGTCAACGACACTCCAGAAAATCTGAAAAAGCTCAGATCTCACAACCAACACTCGAACCTTGCTATTTACTAAAGTTCAGTGCGTCGCATCTTTTGAGGTTGTAACTTCTATGGCATACCTTGTAGGGTGCTAGGAGAAGGAATATAAGCTTAGTTAGCGTTTCGGAGCGTTGGTTGGAGCACCGGTGGGTTTGGCCTCACCAAGCACAACGATAAATTCTCATTGGTGTTTAATCGCATTCGGCTAATTGGAAAAGCAATTTTCATGTTATATATATTATTTGTGAATTTTAGAATACATAAAACCTATGTGTTATGTATAATGCAATTTTACCTCTATATAGTAGAGATGTGTGCATGTGAGACTAAGTAGGTGTTGGCATTCTAGTTGGGACGTGAAACTATATTATTATAGTAGAATTGGCATATACTTGTGGACATAGAACTAAGCATGACATAGGAGAAAAGCCCTTGTGTGACGCACTGAACTTTAGCAAATAGCAAGGTTCGAGTGTTGGTTTTGAGATCTAAGCTTTTCCTGATTTTCTGGAGGGTCATTGACTATATTCCGACCTATGGCATGAGTCCCGAGGTTAGTGGCTGAATTCTAAGCACCAAAGTCCAAAAAGTTGGATTTTGGGTTGCTCTCGGGTTGCAAGTTTCGGGTGCCTATATCGGTATAAGGTGGGTGGTTGTACCGGTACAGCCATGATGGCTATACCGGTACAACTTGAATTTTGTACCGGTAGAAGAGGGGCTGATGGTCGCCAACCTGAGGCTCGGGTTTGGCTGTTTCGCAGGTTTGTCTGCAGTACACTTAGGATCTATCTTGCAGCTCGGCGAGAATACGAACTGTGACGCATGGGGTTTTTTGCGTTTGTGGCCTCTTATATCCCACACCACTTAGGGCTCATTTTGTCTTGTGAACCGAGAGAGAGCAAGGTAAGTGTAACATCGGACTTGCGCAAATTGCGAGTTCGAGTATTTGACTCTTGTTGGAGCTTTTCCGGATTTTTACGGAGGGTCGCCGTGTTCGACCTATGGCGCGTGTCTGAGGTTTGGGGATGAGTCCCAAGCCCTAAAGTCCAAAAAGTTGGATTTTAGGTGGCTCTCGGGTTGGAAATTACGTGCCTTATACCGTACAGAATGGTGTCTATACCGGTACAAAATGATGGCTATAGCGGTACAGACCAAGATTTATTCCGGTATAAAGAGGGCAGACTTGGCGAACCCGAGGCTCGGGTTTGGCTGTTTCGCAGGGTTTATCTGGTACAAAATGGATTTGTCTGGTACAAGCTAACGATTTCGAGCGATTTGAAGCTGAGGGTTTTTAGCTATTGTAGCATTCCTATTTGTGTACCACACCCCCCTAGGGCTTCATTTGAGCCCTCCCACACAGCAAGCAAGGTAGGAGACCTTCTCTCTCTAAACCCTTGTGCTCTTTTGGATTTTTTGGTGGATTGTTAGGAGATTGATCTCTCTCTTCTCCTTTGGCCACCTAGAGCCATTATCTTCTTGTTGGAGCTTGGAGCTTGGTTTTGGAGCTTTGTGGAGGATCAAGCTTCAAGCCTAGGGCTTTTTGAGCTTGGATTAGAGCTTCTTAGAGGTATGTGAGTGATCTCTTTCCTCTAGTTTCGAATTTTGTGGGTTTTTGTGAGATGAAACCCTAGAATGGGATTCTAGGGTTAGGATTTGGGGATTTTCGATTGGGGGCCTTTGGGACCTAATTGATGGGTTTAGAACTTTGATTTAGGTTGGATTAGAAGGACTCTAACTCCCAATTGGAGATCAAGAGCACTTCCTTCGCGTTCGGTGAGTATTCTTCACCCTTTAGTAGAGTTTCTTATTGTTTGAACTCAAGACTCATCTTTTGAGTTTGTAATTCCTATGACATGCCTTGTAGGGTGCTAGGAGTAGGAATCGAAGCTTAGTTAGCGATTCGGATCGGCGATTTTCGCACTTGGTGGGTTTGGCTTCATGAGCATAGGAGCAAATGGCTCCTAAGTGCTTATTCGGTTTGATTTATTTATTTTGAATGCATATTCATGCTAAATAGATTTATTATGAATTTTGAACCACTTAAAATGCATGCCTCATGTTTGATAAAATTTTCACTCTATATAGTAGAGCTTTCGGGGTTAAACAGCATGCATGTGAGGGTGGGATTTGTGGGCACCTGGGAGTGTGCCATTCATGTTTATGTAGCTTGATTAATGTAATTGAGAACATTAAACTTGGGTTGGAACTTAGAAAAGCTTAAGTGTCATCAAGCGGCACTTAACTTAGAAAACTATGAAACTGCAACATAGAGACTTGACATAGGCCACTGGACATCTATTATTTCCATGTTAGAGACATGATGACATAGAGATAGGCCTTTTGGACATTTGTACATTCCATGTTAGAGACATGATGATTTGGGACTTGTGACGAGTTTTGTGACTTTTGCCATTGTGCTCATTCGCACATGCTTGTGAGGGTAGCTCCTACAAGCACTCGGAGTTGGCCAACGCGTTTCTTGTATTCGCCGTGCGGGTGGGCGCCGAAGTGGATTGCCGTGGGACGTCTCATTCCTAGGGTGGGAATGTTGACTACTACGGGGCCATTAGGCTCGGCATTTGGGCTAGGCAGCCTTCGGGTGGGCATCGGCCATATCGCCTTCGGGTTGATCTTATTGTACTTAAACTAATGTAGTTTAAAGAAAACTGGGGACTTTGACTAGAATAGTAAACTTTAACACCTTACTATCACTTGTAGAATTATTGGGCTATGGTTAGAATAGTAAACTTTAACTCTTTACTATTGCTATGGATATTGGACTTGTTGGTTATACTTACTATTCATGCTTAGAATAGTCGTTTACTTATGCTTATTTATGCTAAGTAGAGATATCATGCTTTAGTAGCTTACTCGTTATTTATTTCGCTTACACTTACTTGCTTAGTTTTGGGCCTAGTGGAGCATGCAACTGAAGTCAGTAATTGCCCACTGGGAACTATTTTTAATAGTTCTCACGCCCTCTTTTTCTAATGTGTTTCAGAGCCTTTGGCACCGGCGGAGGCACGGGATCGCGGCAAGGGAGTCGCCTAGATAGCTAGCTTCTTTGCCACTTTTGTTTAGGTGGTTCTTCCTCTTTTTTTGTGTTGTGAGAGAGTGATCTTTTGTATCCACTGATAGAGACCACCATGTACTAATTAGTTTTCGCTTTGGGATCTTTAGTTGTTGCTCGTGGAGGTTACTGTTGTATTTACTCTTTTATAGTTCTTAGTGGATTTGGTACTTTTATTTATCTACTTCTTTTATGCTTCCTTGTGTAGAATTCTTGTTGTTATACTGCTCTGATACTTCTAGATTCTTTTTACTTGTTGGTTATTTATCGTTTTTGTTAGACGCCTTGTATGTTGTAGACATACGGCGGAGTCTGCACGCGCGGCAAGCGGGCTTCGTGGGTCCCGGGGTGTTACAGATTAAATTGGTATCAGAGCCTAGGGTTGAGTCTTCTTGTGGACCTAGCAAACCTTAGGCCGGTCGGACTATAGGATATAGGCTCGTGAGTGACGAGGTCTATTTAACTTGTGAGCGAAAGTATTAAGATTGGGTATCTTGAATAACTCTAGTAAGTAGAGTTGGACCGAAGTGTATAACTCCTAACTTCGCGGAGGGTTACGTTGGCGGCCGACGACGTAACATCGGGAGTTAGTAGTAGACAACACTTCTTTACTTTCGCATGATTTGGGTATATATAGCTTGTGCGGGGATGCGATGGTGTGAGTTTACTAACTTACGCTTTTATGATGTTGTAGTGGCGATGCCGATAACTCGCTCGAAATCTGTTGGAGCGGACAATGCGGCAACTTTTGAGGAGGTCGAGGCCTCCGCTACCTCCGGATCCGGCGAGGTCCGTGAGTTGAGGGGCCAGTTGGCGGCCCTCACGGCTTTGGTGACGCAAGCGGAGCGACCGCGGCCCGGCGGCGAGCGCGCGCGAAGCGCATGGAGGATCTTCTCTGCGGCGGGCGGCTGCGAGGGAGGCTCGGACCCCTTCACCGCCCGGCCCGGCGAGGTTGACTTACCGCGGGTGCAGTCCCCCGCGGCTGGCTCACACCAGACGACTCCGGCAGTACAGCGCCGGGAGGAGGACCGGGACACCCCGCCAGTTCGAGCATCACCGGTGGCAGCGGCATTTCCAGTTATGGCTCAGGGAGCCGAGAGGGATCGACTCATGGGTCGCCTCAAGGAGTTCGGGAGGTGCGGCAGGACCTTTGACGGAGAGAAGGTCGACCACCGGATCGTGGAAAAGTGGTTGATGCACATGGAGAAAGCGTTCGTGACACGTTCGTGGAGGAGCGGGACGAGTGTGGCTCGCCACCCACCACTTGGACGGCGAGGCCTACGGTGGTGGATGGACCTCCGGGGAGAACCCCCACAGACTTAGCTTCTATTACTTGGACGAGGTTCAAGGAGCTACCGTTGGCACACTACTTCCCCGACGGCGTCAAGAGGCGATGGAGCGAGTTTGCGCACGACGACAGGGACGGATACGTATCCGTAGCCGAGAGTGAGTTTTCTCGGCTTCTGCATTACGTGCCCTTCGTCGTGCGGGACGACGAGGATAAGGCCGGCATTTTCGAGCGTGGACTGCGCCCGTCGATTTTCCAGTTTGTGCAGTCCTCTGAGCTTCGGACTTGCAGACGGGTGGTGAACCGCGCGCTCACCGTGGAGAGCGGCGCGGCCATGGTGCGGAGAGACGCGAGGGTTTGGACAAGGGGAAGGGCAAGAGGCCCGCGGCCGAGTGCGAGCGACGCACTCTAGGAGGCCCCGAAGCATCCGAGACACCCGGCCGCGATCGTGGCGCACCGCCCCGGCGAGAGGACACGACCGACGCCGGCCTCCCCGGTGTGTGATCGCAGTGGTCCTCACCACCCGCCGCGATGTCCACACGGCGGGCGGCAGTGCTTCCGGTGTCTCGGGAGGGCCACATCCGTGCGAGTGCCCGAGAGGTTCTGCACCGCACCGTCTTGCATCGGCACCGGCTCTACCGGCCGCCGACTGGGGGACCCCGTCGACACGATGCAGACCGGGCGGCCGACCGTCCGAGCGCGCGAGTGAGGGTCACGACGAGGCACCGAGTGGGCGCATGTACGCCGCGCAGACCAGGCGGCGACAGTGAGGATGTGGTGGCGGTATCATTTTACTTGATGGCATTAGAGTACGTGCATTATTTGATACCGGTGCATCACATTCATTTATAGATCGGTTGTTTGCCGAGTTGCATGACATCCAGTTTGTTCCCTTACTACACCCTGGACGTATTGTTGTACCCGACCACATTGTGGACGTGCGAGAGTATTGCCCCAGTTGCCCTATTCGGGTAGGAGATTGGACCATGCCCGCGGATTTGCGAGTAGTGCGCAAGCTGGGGGATTTTGACGTGGTTTTGGGTATGGATTGGTTGACTAGATACTACGCCACTATCGATTGTGTTAATCGAACGGTTACTTTTAGAGAACCGGGTCAGAGTGAGGTGGTGTTTAGAGGATGTCAGAGTTCGCTTTTTGCGATGTCGATCGATTCGTCTCGAGCTAGGCAAGCGATCAGCAGGATGCGTAGCCTATTTGGCTAGTATCGCATTGAGGGTGAGGATGATATCCCTAGGATCGAGGATATCCCGGTGGTACGGGAGTTTCAGGACGTGTTGCCAGCGGAGCTACCAGGCATGCCACCTGATAGGGAGATCGAGTTTGTGGTGGATCTCGTTCCGGGACTACCCGTCTCGAAGGCACCCTATAGGATGGCAGGCGAGTTGAAGGAGGCGAGGGCACAATTACGGGATATGTTGGACAAGGGCTTCATTCGACCGAGTGTGTCACCTTGGGGAGCACCGGTTCTTTTGTGAAGAAGAAGAACGGATCACTTCGCCTTTGCGTGGACTATCGTGAACTTAATAAAGTCACGATCAAGAATAAGTATCCGTTGCCGAGGATTGATGATCTTTTTGATCAACTTCAAGGATCGAATGTGTATTCCAAGATAGACTTGAAGTCGGGATACCATCAGTTGAAGATTGTGCATGGGGATGTGGCGAAGACGGCTTTTAGATCTCGGTATGGACATTACGAGTGCACTGTTATGCCGTTTGGGCTTACTAATTCCCCGGCAGCTTTTATGGAGCTAATGAACTGTGTCTTCAAGCCTTATCTAGACAGTTTCGTCGTGGTCTTCATCGACGACATCTTGGTTTATTCCCGAAGTGATGTGGAGCACGAGGAACACTTGAGATTGGTACTACAAGTGCTTCGGGAAAAGAAGTTATTTGCACAGCCGAAGAAGTGCGAATTTTGGCTTCGAGAAGTGGCTTTTCTGGGACATGTGATTTCAGGATCAGGCATAGCCGTGGATCCTAGGAAGGTAGAAGCCATTCAGGATTGGCCAAGACCGACGAGCGTCACCGAGATCAGGAGTTTCCTTGGTTTGGCCGGCTACTACCGCAGATTCGTGGAGGGCTTTGCGAAGTTATCTACTCCTCACGAGGCTCACGCACAAAGGAACTAAGTTCATTTGGAATGATGCGTGTGAAAAGAGCTTTCAAGAGTTGAAGCTGAGATTGACGACCGCTCCAATCCTCACATTACCTATTGCTGGAGCAGGGTATGTGGTATATAGTGATGCATCTCTTAACGGATTGGGTTGTGTCTTGATGCAGGGTGACAAGGTGATCGCGTATGCATCTCGCCAATTAAAGGAATATGAGAAGAACTATCCTACACATGACTTGGAGTTGGCGGCCGTAGTCTTTGCATTGAAGCTATGGCGCCACTATTTGTATGGCGAGCGGTGCGAGGTCTATACGGAGCACAAGAGCTTAAAGTACCTTTTCACTCAGAAGGAGTTGAACTTGAGACAGCGCAGATGGTTGGAGCTACTCAAGGATTATGATTTGACTATTCTCTACCACCCGGGCAAGGCTAACGTGGTGGCGGATGCGCTAAGTCGGAAATCTACCGAGAACTTAGCGATGCATGTTGTTACTCAACCGCAGTTGATCGAGCAGATGAAGCGGTTGGAGTTGGAGGTAGTGACTCCCGATACGCCTATGCGGCTGATGACTATGGTGGTGCAACCTACTCTTATGGATAGAATTAAAGAGAAGCAAGCTCTTGACTTAGAGTTGCAAAGGATTCGAGACAAAATGGTTGATGGTTGCAGGTGACTTCTAGTGGATGATCGGGGAGTGATGCGCTTTGGTGGACGGATTTGTGTGCGGCGGATTTGGGACATAGAGAGGACATCCTTCGGGAGGCACACGGGGCACCTTATGCTATTCATCCGGGAGGCACCAAAATGTACAAGGACTTGAGGTTACTTTATTGGTGGCACAGGATGAAAAAGGATGTTGGCGAGTTTGTTGCTAGATGTCTAACTTGCCAACAAGTGAAAAAGTGAGCATCGAGTTTCGGCGGGAAAACTTCGAGTTTGCCTATTCCCGTGTGGAAGTGGGAGAAGATCACCATGGACTTCGTGACAGATTGCCTCGCTCTCAAGTGGGCATGATGCTATTTGGGTGATAGTGGACAGGTTGACGAAGTCAGCGCACTTTATACCTATCCATACTACTTGGGCTGGAGAGAAGCTCGCACAAGTGTACCTTGATGAGATTATGCGACTTCATGGAGTACCTACATCGATCGTATCTGACAGGGACACTCGCTTTGTGTCACACTTCTGGAGGAGTCTACAGGACGCCTTGGGTACTAGATTGGATTTCAAAGATCGCTTTCCACCCCCGAGTGACGGGCGGTCGGAGCGCACTATACAGACTCTAGAGGACATGCTTCGAGCATGTGTGATTGGCTTCGAGGGAGGATGGTCGCAGCATCTACCTATGGCGGAGTTTGCTTATAACAATAGTTATCAAGCAAGTATCAAGATGGCATCGTTCGAGGCATTGTATGGACGAAAGTGCAGATCGCCACTTCATTGGAGTGAAGTGGGCGAAAGATTGGCTTTAGGCCCTGAAGTGCTCCAGGAAGCAGAGGATAAAGTGCGAATCGCTCGGGAGCGACTACTGACGGCCCAGAGTAGGCAGAGGAGCTATGCAGATAAACGCCGACGAGACTTGGAGTTTCAGATTGGAGATCATGTCTTCTTGAAAGTCTCGCCGTCAAAGGGGATTCGGAGATTTGGAATTCGAGGTAAGTTGAGCCCTCGATTCATTGGACCCTATGAGATCTTGGAACGTGTAGGTCCGGTAGCGTATCGACTTGCTCTACCACCGAACCTATCGGGCGTGCACAACGTCTTTCATGTATCGGTCCTTCGGAAGTACATCCATGATCCGGCTCATGTATTGGAGGCTGTACCCATAGAGCTGCGGGAGGATTTGAGCTTCGAGGAGCAACCCGTGAAGATCTTGGCTCGCGAGGTGAAGAAATTGCGGAATCGGGACATTCCGTACATGAAGGTTCTTTGGAGCAACCACGAGGAGCGAGAGGCCACGTGGGAGCCTGAGAGCGCACTGCAGGAGCGCTATCCCCACCTCTTTCAGATGGAATCTTGAGGTATGAGTTCGCTTTAGAGTTTCGCGGACGAAACTCCTTTTTAGGAGGGTGAATGTAACATCGGACTTGCGCAAATTGCGGAGTTCGAGTATTTGACTCTTGTTGGAGCTTTTCAGTTTTACGGAGGGTCGTCCTATGGCGCGTGTCTGAGGTTTGGGGATGAGTCCCAAGCCCTAAAGTCCAAAAAGTTGGATTTTAGGTGGCTCTCGGGTTGGAAATTATGCCTTATACCTGGGTACAAAATGGTGTCTATCTTAGGTACAAAATGATGGCTATCTGGTCTGGACCAAGATTTATACCGGTATAAAGAGGCGGAACTTGGCGAACCCGAGGCTCGGGTTTGGGCATTTCGCGGGGTTTATCTTAGGTACAAAATGGATTTGTCTGGGTACAAGTAACGATTTCGAGCGATTTGAACTGCAGGGGGTTTTTAGCTATTGTAGCATTCCTATTTGTGTACCACACCCCCCTAGGGCTTCATTTGAGCCCTCCCACACAGCAAGCAAGGTAGGAGACCTTCTCTCTCTAAACCCTTGTGCTCTTTTGGATTTTTTTGGTGGATTGTTAGGAGATTGATCTCTCTCTCCTTCTCCTTTGGCCACCTAGAGCCATTATCTTCTTGTTGGAGCTTGGAGCTTGGTTTTTGGAGCTTTGTGGAGGATCAAGCTTCAAGCCTAGGGCTTTTTGAGCTTGGATTAGAGCTTCTTAGAGGTATGTGAGTGATCTCTTTCCTCTAGTTTCGAATTTTGTGGGTTTTTGTGGGATGAAACCCTAGAATGGGGTTCTAGGGTTAGGATTTGGGGATTTTCGATTGGGGGCCTTTGGGACCTAATTGATGGGTTTAGAACTTTGATTTAGGTTGGATTAGAAGGACTCTAACTCCCAATTGGAGATCAAGAGCACTTCCTTCGCGTTCGGTGAGTATTCTTCACCCTTTAGTAGAGTTTCTTATTGTTTGAACTCAAGACTCATCTTTTGAGTTTGTAATTCCTATGACATGCCTTGTAGGGTGCTAGGAGTAGGAATCGAAGCTTAGTTAGCGATTCGGATCGGCGATTTTCGCACTTGGTGGGTTTGGCTTCATGAGCATAGGAGCAAATGGCTCCTAAGTGCTTATTCGGTTTGATTTATTTATTTTGAATGCATATTCATGCTAAATAGATTTATTATGAATTTTGAACCACTTAAAATGCATGCCTCATGTTTGATAAAATTTTCACTCTATATAGTAGAGCTTTCGGGGTTAAACAGCATGCATGTGAGGGTGGGATTTGTGGGCACCTGGGAGTGTGCCATTCATGTTTATGTAGCTTGATTAATGTAATTGAGAACATTAAACTTGGGTTGGAACTTAGAAAAGCTTAAGTGTCATCAAGCGGCACTTAACTTAGAAAACTATGAAACTGCAACATAGAGACTTGACATAGGCCCTTTGACATCTATTATTTCCATGTTAGAGACATGATGACATAGAGATAGGCCTTTTGGACATTTGTACATTCCATGTTAGAGACATGATGATTTGGGACTTGTGACGAGTTTTGTGACTTTTGTCATTGTGCTCATTCGCACATGCTTGTGAGGGTAGCTCCCTACAAGCCGACACTCCGGAGTTGGCCAACGCGTTTCTTGTATTCGCCGTGCGGGATTGGGCGCCGAAGTGGATTGCCGTGGGACAGTCTCATTCCTAGGGTGGGAATGTTGACTACTACGGGGCCATTAGGCTCGGCATTTGGGCTAGGCAGCCTTCGGGTGGGCATCGGCCATATCGCCTTCGGGTTGATCTTATTGTACTTAAACTAATGTAGTTTAAAGAAAACTGGGGACTTTGACTAGAATAGTAAACTTTAACACCTTACTATCACTTGTAGAATTATTGGGCTATGGTTAGAATAGTAAACTTTAACTCTTTACTATTGCTATGGATATTGGACTTGTTGGTTATACTTACTATTCATGCTTAGAATAGTCGTTTACTTATGCTTATTTATGCTAAGTAGAGATATCATGCTTTAGTAGCTTACTCGTTATTTATTTCGCTTACACTTACTTGCTTAGTTTTGGGCCTAGTGGAGCATGCAAGCGAAGTCGGTAATTGCCCACCGGGAACTATTTTTAATAGTTCTCACGCCTCTTTTTCTAATGTGTTTCGGAGCCTTTGGCAGGCGGAGGCACGGGATCGCGGCAAGGGAGTCGCCTAGATAGCTAGCTTCTTTGCCACTTTTGTTTAGGTGGTTCTTCCTCTTTTTTTGTGTTGTGAGAGAGTGATCTTTTGTATCCACTGATAGAGACCACCATGTACTAATTAGTTTTCGCTTTGGGATCTTTAGTTGTTGCTCGTGGAGGTTACTGTTGTATTTACTCTTTTATAGTTCTTAGTGGATTTGGTACTTTTATTTATCTTCTTCTTTTATGCTTCCTTGTGTAGTATTCTAGTTGTTATTCTGCTTTATACTTCTAGATTCTTTTTACTTGTTGGTTATTTATCGTTTTTGTTAGACGCCTTGTATGTTGTAGACATACGGCGGAGTCTGAGCACGCGCGGCTTCCGGCGGGTCCGGGCGTGATTAAATTGGTATCGAGCCTAGGGTTGAGTCTTCTTGTGGACCTAGCAAACCTTAGGCCGGTCGGACTATAGGATATAGGCTCGTGAGTGACGATGTCTATTTAACTTGTGAGCGAAAGTATTAAGATTGGGTATCTTGAATAACTCTAGTAAGTAGAGTTAGACCGAAGTGTATAACTCCTAACTTCGCGGAGGGTTACGTTGGCGGCGGACAACGTAACATCGGGAGTTAGTAGTAGACAACACTTCTTTACTTTCGCATGATTTGGGTATATATAGCTTGTGCGGGGATGCGATGGTGTGAGTTTACTAACTTACGCTTTTATGATGTTGTAGTGGCGATGCCGATAACTCGCTCGAAATCTGTTGGAGCGGACAATGCGGCAACTTTTGAGGAGGTCGAGGCCTCCGCTACCTCCGGATCCGGCGAGGTCCGTGAGTTGAGGAGCCAGCTGGCGGCCCTCACGGCTTGGTGACGCGCGACGGGCGGCCGCGGCCCCGACGGCGAAGCGCGCATGAAGCGCATGGAGGATCTTCTCTTGCGGCGAGCGGGTGCGAGGGAGGCTCGGACCCCTTCACCGGCACCGGCGAGGTTGACTTACCGCGGGCGCGATCCCCCGCGGGCGCTCACACCAGACGACACCGGCGGTTGAGCGCCGGGAGGAGGACCGGACACCCCGCCGATTCGAGCATCACCGGTGGCGGCGGCATTTCCGATTATGGCTCGGGGGGAGCCGAGAGGGATCGACTCATGGCTCGCCTCAAGGAGTTCGGGAGGTGCGGCAGGGACCTTTGACGGAGAGAAGGTCGACCACCGGATCGTGGAAAAGTGGTTGATGCACATGGAGAAAGCGTTCGTGACACGTTCGTGGAGGAGCGGGACGAGTGTGGCTCGCCACCCACCACTTGGACGGCGAGGCCTACGGTGGTGGATGGACCTCCGAGAGAACCCCGGCCACGGACTTAGCTTCTATTACTTGGACGAGGTTCAAGGAGCTACGTTGGCACACTACTTCCCGACGGCGTCAAGAGGCGGATGGAGCGAGTTTGCGCGACGACACGGGGGGACGGATCGTAGCCGAGTACGAGAGAGAGTTTTCTCGGCTTACGCATTGCGTGCCCTTCGTCGTGCGGGACGACGAGGATAAGGCCCGCATTTTCGAGCGTGGTGCGGCCGTCGATTTTCCGGTTCGTGCGATCCTCGAGCTTCGTACTTACCGACGGGTGGTGAACCGCGCGCTCAGTGGAGAGCGGCGCGGCCATGGTGCGAGAGACGCGAGGGTTTGGACAAGGGGAAGGGCAAGAGGCCCGCGGCGAGGGTGCGAGCGACGCACTCTAGGAGGCCCCGAAGCATACGAGACACCGGCAGCGCGATCGTGGCGCACCGCCCCGCCGAGAGGACACGACCGACGCCGGCCTCCCCGGTGTGTGATCCGTGGTGGTCCTCACCACCCGCCGCGATGTCCACGGCGGGCGGCAGTGCTTCCGGTGTCTCCGGGAGGGCCACATCCGTGCGAGTGCAGAGGTTCGCACCGGCACCGTCTTGCATCGGCACCGGCTCTACCGGCCGCCGGCGAGGACCCCGTCGACACGGTACGAGCGCGGCCGACCGTCGGCGCGAGTGAGGGGTCACGACGAGGCACCGAGTGGGCGCATGTACGCCGCGAGGCAGAGCGCGGCGACAGTGAGGATGTGGTGGCGGTATCATTTTACTTGATGGCATTAGAGTACGTGCATTATTTGATACCGGTGCATCACATTCATTTATAGATCGGTACATTTGCCGAGTTGCATGACATCCGCTTTGTTCCCTTACTACACCCTGGACGTATTGTTGTACCCGACCACATTGTGGACGTGCGAGAGTATTGCCCCAGTTGCCCTATTCGGGTAGGAGATTGGACCATGCCCGCGGATTTGCGAGTAGTGCGCAAGTTGGGGGATTTTGACGTGGTTTTGGGTATGGATTGGTTGACTAGATACTATGCCACTATCGATTGTGTTAATCGAACGGTTACTTTAGAGAACCGGGTCAGAGTGAGGTGGTGTTTAGAGGATGTCAGAGTTCGCTTTTTGCGATGTCGATCAGTTCGTCTCGAGCTAGGCAACTGATCAACCGGGGATGCGTAGCCTATTTGGCTAGTATCGCATTGAGGGGTGAGGATGATATCCCTAGGATCGAGGATATCCCGGTGGTACGGGAGTTTCAGGACGTGTTTCCAGCGGAGCTACCAGGCATGCCACCTGATAGGGAGATCGAGTTTGTGGTGGATCTCGTTCCCGGGACTACCCCAGTCTCGAAGGCACCCTATAGGATGGCAGCGAGTTAAAGGAGCTGAGGGCACAGTTACAGGATATGTTGGACAAGGGCTTCATTCGACCGAGTGTGTCACCTTGGGGAGCACCGGTTCTTTTTGTGAAGAAGAAGAACGGATCACTTCGCCTTTGCGTGGACTATCGTGAACTTAATAAAGTCACGATCAAGAATAAGTATCCGTTGCCGAGGATTGATGATCTTTTTGATCAACTTCAAGGATCGAATGTGTATTCCAAGATAGACTTGAAGTCGGGATACCATCGATTGAAGATTGCGCCGGGGATGTGGCGAAGACGGCTTTTAGATCACGGTATGGACATTACGAGTTCACGTTATGCCGTTTGGGCTTACTAATGCCCGGCGGCTTTTATGGATCTAATGAACCGTGTCTTCAAGCCTTATCTAGACAGGTTCGTCGTGGTCTTCATCGACGACATCTTGGTTTATTCCCGAAGTGATGTGGAGCACGAGGAACACTTGAGATTGGTACTACAAGTGCTTCGGGAAAAGAAGTTATTTGCACAGCCGAAGAATTGCGAATTTTGGCTTCGAGAAGTGGCTTCTCTGGGACATGTGATTTCAGGATCAGGCATAGCCGTGGATCCTAGGAAGGTAGAAGCCATTCAGGATTGGCCAAGACCGACGAGCGTCCGAGATCGGGAGTTTCCTTGGTTTGGCCGGCTACTACCGCATTCGTGGAGGGCTTTGCGAAGTTATCTACTCCCTCACGAGGCTCACGCACAAAGGAACTAAGTTCATTTGGAATGATGCGTGTGAAAAGAGCTTTCAAGAGTTGAAGTGAGATTGACGACCGCTCAATCCTCACATTACCTATTCTTTGGAGAGCGGGGTATGTGGTATATAGTGATGCATCTCTTAACGGATTGGGCTGTGTCTTGATGCAGGGTGACAAGGTGATCGCGTATGCATCTCGCCAATTAAAGGAATATGAGAAGAACTATCCTACACACGACTTGGAGTTGGCGGCCGTAGTCTTTGCATTGAAGCTATGGCGCCACTATTTGTATGGCGAGCGGTGCGAGGTCTATACGGATCACAAGAGCTTAAAGTACCTTTTCACTCAGAAGGAGTTGAACTTGAGACAGCGCAGATGGTTGGAGCTACTCAAGGATTATGATTTGACTATTCTCTACCACCGGGCAAGGCTAACGTGGTGGCGGATGCGCTAAGTCGGAAATCTACCGAGAACTTTGCGATGCATGTTGTTACTCAACCGCAGTTGATCGAGCGGATGAAGCGGTTGGAGTTGGAGGTAGTGACTCCCGATACGCCTATGCGGCTGATGACTATGGTGGTGCAACCTACTCTTATGGATAGAATTAAAGAGAAGCAAGCTCTTGACTTAGAGTTGCAAAGGATTCGAGACAAAATGGTTGATGGTGGCACCGGTGACTTCCTTGTGGATGATCAGGGAGTGATGCGCTTTGGTGGACGGAGTTGTGTGCCGGCGGATTTGGGACATAGAGAGGACATCCTTCGGGGAGGCACACGGGCACCTTATGCTATTCATCCGGGAGGCACCAAAATGTACAAGGACTTGAGGTTACTTTATTGGTGGCACGGGATGAAAAAGGATGTTGGCGAGTTTGTTGCTAGATGTCTAACTTGCCAACAAGTGAAAGCGAGCATCGAGTTTCGGCGGGAAAACTTCGAGTTTGCCTATTCCCGTGTGGAAGTGGGAGAAGATCACCATGGACTTCGTGACGGGATTGCCTCGCTCTCAAGGCGGGCATGATGCTATTTGGGTGATAGTGGACGGGTTGACGAAGTCAGCGCACTTTATACCTATCCATACTACTTGGGCTGGAGAGAAGCTCGCACAAGTGTACCTTGATGAGATTATGCGACTTCATGGAGTACCTACATCGATCGTATCTGACAGGGACACTCGCTTTGTGTCACACTTCTGGAGGAGTCTACAGGACGCCTTGGGTACTAGATTGGATTTCAGCACTGCTTTCCACCCCCAGAGTGACGGGCAGACGGAGCGCACTATACGGACTCTAGAGGACATTCTTCGAGCATGTGTGATTGACTTCCGGGGAGGATGGTCGCGGCATCTACCTATGGCGGAGTTTGCTTATAACAATAGTTATCAAGCAAGTATCAAGATGGCACCGTTCGAGGCATTGTATGGACGAAAGTGCAGATCGCCACTTCATTGGAGTGAAGTGGGCGAAAGATTGGCTTTAGGCCCTGAAGTGCTCCAGGAAGCAGAGGATAAAGTTCGAATCGCTCGGGAGCGACTACTGACGGCCCGAGTAGGCGGAGGAGCTATGCGGATAAACGACGAGACTTGGAGTTTCAGATTGGAGATCATGTCTTCTTGAAAGTCTCGCCGTCAAAGGGGATTCGGAGATTTGGAATTCGAGGTAAGTTGAGCCCTCGATTCATTGGACCCTATGAGATCTTGGAACGTGTAGGTCCGGTAGCGTATCGACTTGCTCTACCACCGAACCTATCGGGCGTGCACAACGTCTTTCATGTATCGGTCCTTCGGAAGTACATCCATGATCCGGCTCATGTATTGGAAGCTGTACCCATAGAGCTGCGGGAGGATTTGAGCTTCGAGGAGCAACCCGTGAAGATCTTGGCTCGCGAGGTGAAGAAATTGCGGAATCGGGACATTCCGTACATGAAGGTTCTTTGGAGCAACCACGAGGAGCGAGAGGCCACGTGGGAGCCTGAGAGCGCACTGCAGGAGCGCTATCCCCACCTCTTTCGGATGGAATCTTGAGGTATGAGTTCGCTTTAGAGTTTCGCGGACGAAACTCCTTTTTAGGAGGGTGAATGTAACATCGGACTTGCGCAAATTGCGGAGTTCGAGTATTTGACTCTTGTTGGAGCTTTTCCAGTTTTTACGGAGGGTCGTGACCGTGTTCCGACCTATGGCGCGTGTCGAGGTTTGGGGATGAGTCCCAAGCCCTAAAGTCCAAAAAGTTGGATTTTATGTGGCTCTCGGGTTGGAAATTACGTGCCTTATCTGGGTACAAAATGGTGTCTATCTGGGGTACAAAATGATGGCTATCGGTGCAGACCAAGATTTATACCGGTATAAAGAGGCAGAACTTGGCGAACCGAGGCTCGGGTTTGGGTTTTCGCGAGGTTTATACGGTACAAAATGGATTTGTCTTGGGTACAAGTGATTTCGACGGTTTGAACTGCAGGGGGTTTTTAGCTATTGTAGCATTCCTATTTGTGTACCACACCCCCTAGGGCTTCATTTGAGCCCTCCCACACAGCAAGCAAGGTAGGAGACCTTCTCTCTCTAAACCCTTGTGCTCTTTTGGATTTTTTTGGTGGATTGTTAGGAGATTGATCTCTCTCTCCTTTGGCCACCTAGAGCCATTATCTTCTTGTTGGAGCTTGGAGCTTACTTTTTGGAGCTTTGTGGAGGATCAAGCTTCAAGCCTAGGGCTTTTTGAGCTTGGATTAGAGCTTCTTAGAGGTATGTGAGTGATCTCTTTCCTCTAGTTTCGAATTTTGTGGGTTTTTGTGAGATGAAACCCTAGAATGGGATTCTAGGGTTAGGATTTGGGGATTTTCGATTGGGGGCCTTTGGGACCTAATTGATGGGTTTAGAACTTTGATTTAGGTTGGATTAGAAGGACTCTAACTCCCAATTGGAGATCAAGAGCACTTCCTTCGCGTTCGGTGAGTATTCTTCACCCTTTAGTAGAGTTTCTTATTGTTTGAACTCAAGACTCATCTTTTGAGTTTGTAATTCCTATGACATGCCTTGTAGGGTGCTAGGAGTAGGAATCGAAGCTTAGTTAGCGATTCGGATCGGCGATTTTCGCACTTGGTGGGTTTGGCTTCATGAGCATAGGAGCAAATGGCTCCTAAGTGCTTATTCGGTTTGATTTATTTATTTTGAATGCATATTCATGCTAAATAGATTTATTATGAATTTTGAACCACTTAAAATGCATGCCTCATGTTTGATAAAATTTTCACTCTATATAGTAGAGCTTTCGGGGTTAAACAGCATGCATGTGAGGGTGGGATTTGTGGGCACAGGAGTGTGCCATTCATGTTTATGTAGCTTGATTAATGTAATTGAGAACATTAAACTTGGGTTGGAACTTAGAAAAGCTTAAGTGTCATCAAGCGGCACTTAACTTAGAAAACTATGCGCAACATAGAGACTTGACATAGGCCACTGGACATCTATTATTTCCATGTTAGAGACATGATGACATAGAGATAGGCCTTTTGGACATTTGTACATTCCATGTTAGAGACATGATGATTTGGGACTTGTGACGAGTTTTGTGACTTTTGCCATTGTGCTCATTCGCACATGCTTGTGAGGGTAGCTCCTCAAGCGGCACTCGGAGTTGGCCAACGCGTTTCTTGTATTCGCCGTGCGGGATTGGGCGCCGAAGTGGATTGCCGTGGGACGTCTCATTCCTAGGGTGGGAATGTTGACTACTACGGGGCCATTAGGCTCGGCATTTGGGCTAGGCGACCTTCGGGTGGGCATCGGCCATATCGCCTTCGGGTTGATCTTATTGTACTTAAACTAATGTAGTTTAAAGAAAACTGGGGACTTTGACTAGAATAGTAAACTTTAACACCTTACTATCACTTGTAGAATTATTGGGCTATGGTTAGAATAGTAAACTTTAACTCTTTACTATTGCTATGGATATTGGACTTGTTGGTTATACTTACTATTCATGCTTAGAATAGTCGTTTACTTATGCTTATTTATGCTAAGTAGAGATATCATGCTTTAGTAGCTTACTCGTTATTTATTTCGCTTACACTTACTTGCTTAGTTTTGGGCCTAGTGGAGCATGCAACTGAAGTCAGTAATTGCCCACTGGGAACTATTTTTAATAGTTCTCACGCCCTCTTTTTCTAATGTGTTTCAGAGCCTTCGGCACCGGCGGAGGCACGGGATCGCGGCAAGGGAGTCGCCTAGATAGCTAGCTTCTTTGCCACTTTTGTTTAGGTGGTTCTTCCTCTCTTTTTGTGTTGTGAGAGAGTGATCTTTTGTATCCACTGATAGAGACCACCATGTACTAATTAGTTTTCGCTTTGGGATCTTTAGTTGTTGCTCGTGGAGGTTACTGTTGTATTTACTCTTTTATAGTTCTTAGTGGATTTGGTACTTTTATTTATCTACTTCTTTTATGCTTCCTTGTGTAGAATTCTAGTTGTTATACTGCTCTGATACTTCTAGATTCTTTTTACTTGTTGGTTATTTATCGTTTTTGTTAGACGCCTTGTATGTTGTAGACATACGGCGGAGTCTGAACGCGCCGGCGGGCTTCCGTGGGTCCGGGCGTGAGCGCGCCTGCTTGGACTTGTGCAAATAGCAAGGTTCGAGTGTGGATGTGAGATTTGCGCTTTTCAGTTTTACGGAGGGTCGTTATTTGTGTTAGACCTATGGCACGAGTACCGAGGTTAGTGGATGATTTCCAAGCACTAAAGTCCAAAAAGCTGAATTTTAGGTTGCTCTCGGGTTGGAATTTTATGCTTTTGTACCGGTACAAAATTGTTGCTATACCGGTACAAAATGATGGCTATACCGGTACAAGCCAAGATTTATACCGGTATAGATGAGCGGTGAGCAAACCGAGGCTCGGGTTTCTTCATTTGAGGTTTATCGGTACAAAATGGGTTTGTCAGTGCTGTGAGTGATTTCGAAAAAAAAGCTACGGGGGCTAGTTAGCATTTTGTTGCTTCTATATGTTTCCCCCTTGCCCCTAGGGCTCCTTTTGAACCCTCCCACAGCACCAACCAAGGGAGGGAGCTTCTCTCTCTTATCCCTTGAGCTCATTTGGATTTTTGGGTGGTCTTCAAGAGATTTAACCTCTCTTTTCTTCTCCTTTTGCCTCCTAGTGCCATTGTCACCTTGGTAGAGACTTGGGGCTTGGACTTGGGAGCTAGTTGAGGGAAGATCTTCAACCTTGGAGGGATTTGAGCCTTGTTTTGAGCTTCTAAGAGGTAAGCAACTCCCTCTTATCCTCTAGTTTAGGCTTTGATTGCCTTCTATGGGTTGAAACCCTAGTTTTTGTAGATTAGGGTTTATTTTGGGGATTTGCAACCTAGGGCTTTTAGAGTCCAATTAATTAGTTTAGAACCTTTGTTTAGGTTGCCTTGGAAGAGATCTCACCTCCATTGAGGGTTGGAGAAGGATTTTTACTCTAAGGTGAATTTTTCCTTACTCTCTACATAGAAGCTTAAAGTTTGAACTCAAGACTTATCTCTTGAGGTTGTAACTCCTAGGATCTTCTTTGTAGGGTACTAGGAGTAGGAATCGAAGCTTCGTTAGTCGTTCGTAGCGACGCTTGGAGCGACGGTGGGTTTGGCCTCACCTAGCACAATGAGAAATTCTCATTGGTGCTTATTTGCTTATGGTTAAATGGAAATTAGTTCATTTTCATGCTATTTGATTTATTTGTGAATTTTAGAATGCTTAAGATACATATGTTATGTGTAATGCAATTTTACTCTATATAGTAGAGACGGAATGCATGTGAGAGCTGAAGTCTTGTAGCATTCTTTTTGGGGAACTTGAAACTAAGTGTTTGAGAGGACTTAGACATGTGTTTGAGAACATAGAACTATACATGATATAGGAAAAAAGCCCTTGTCATTAAGCGGCATTGGCTTGGCATCAAAAGTGTAGAATAGTGAGCTAATGTCATCAAGCGGCATTAGGCTCGTGAATGAACTTGACATAGAAATTCTAGTGTCATGAGAATTTGTTGTACTAGACCTTAGGGTTGCTAGTGACATTTGCCATGTGTGGGACTTGGGACTTGGACTTGCTTGTTGCCATTTGTGCTCTTCGCACATGCTTGTGAGGGTCGCTCCTACAAGCGGCACTCGGAGTTAGCCTTTGCAATGTATTCGCACGTGCGGTATTGAGAAACCTATGGGGCCGAATTGGTTAGACTCATTCCTACGGGGATGTTGGGGCTACCACGACACTTAGGGGGCGCAAGCGGGATTGCACTTGTGTAGATCCCAAATTGAGATTGACCATTGTCTTTCTATAATAAAGGATAATCACTACTTAACTTAGATTAGTAGTTGGATATATGTGTTGTGATATAGTATTGGACATAGTAGTATACTTGATAGATCTTCAATTCTATTATAGTACACTTGTGAACTTATTTGAATATACTTGTTTAAAGTTGGCTATCGGGCAGTTTAAAGCATGTAATTTATTTACCTTGGGTTATTCATTCAGCTTTACAGTTATGCCTTTATTTCAGTTATTTACTTCTGTAATCGTATATTACTCTTTTTGGTCCTAGTGGAGCAATTTTGTGCAGGTCAGTAATTGCCCACTGGGAACTATATGTTTATAGTTCTCACGCCCTTTGTTTCTGACTCGTTTCAGTGCCTTCTGCATCGAGGGAGGCTCGGGACCGCGGCAAAGGAGTTGCCTCGGGATAGCGGCTTGTGAGAGGGTGTTGGATAGGTGGCTTCCTCTTTCTCTTTTTTTATTTTGGAGAGAATGAGTGTTTTACCTTGTATAGAGACCACCACTTTTGTTTATTTTGAGAGGTTATGTTGTTAGCTGGGTACTACTCTCTTTTTCTATGTTAGTGTTTTAGACGCTTTACTTTCTTTTACTTGTGGCTTGGTTCTTGTTTAGTTGTGGCTCTGATATTCATTGTAGTAGCCTTATATTGTTTTAAATTCCGCTGTTTTTAGTTAGACGCCTTGTATGTGTTGACATATGGCGGGTCTGGACACGCTTTGGGGAAGGTCCTGCCGGCCCCGGGGCGTGACAGTGACAGTAAGAGAGCTCTTCCCTTCCCTCCCTTGCTTCCCTTTGGGTATTTGGTGGTTTCCAAGAGATTGATCTCTCTTTTCTCTCTTTTTTCCTTGTGTTGCCTTCTACACCACGGATGAAGCTTGGAGCTTGAAGTTGGTGCTTGTTTGAGGAGAGAACTTCAAGGCTAGAGGACTTTGGTCTTGGATTTGGAGCTTCTAAGAGGTAAACCACATCTCTATTTCCTCTAGTTTGGGATTTGAATGTCTCTTTTGGAAGAAACCCTAGATTTGTGGACTTAGGGTTTATTTTGGGCATTTTCAATCTAGGGCTTTTAGAGCTCAATTGATTGGTTTTGAACCGTTGTTTAGGTTGCTTTGGAAAGGATCTAACCTCCATTTGAGTATTGGAGTGGGATTTCTACACTAGGGTGAGTTTTCCTAGCTCTATTGTATAGATCTTCGCGGATTGGTTAAATGGTTTATCGTCTGAAGTTGTAACTTCTAGGGTATGCTTTTTAGGGTGCTAGGAGTCTGGAAATAGCCTCTGTTGGCGACCCGGAGCATCGGTGTACTATCGGTGGGTTTGGCCTCACCAACGTCAATGAGAAAAATTCTCATTGTGGTTATTTGAGTATTGTAAAATAGAAACCATGCATTTTCATGATATATGATTTATTTGTGAATTTTAGAATGCTTACTACCTATGCCATATGTGTAATGTGTTTGTGGCCTCTATGTAGTAGAGTATAGCCTTGTGGACTTAGGCATAGTGTGGCATTCACTTAGTGGTTTGAGAACATGTTGGAATAAATGAAAATGACATGTAATGTGGTATTATTGGACTTAGAACTATGCATGATATAGGAGAAAAGCTAATGTCATAAAGAGGCATTAGGCTTGGCAATTACTTGTAGAATAGTGAGTTAATGTCATCAAGCGGCATTAGGCTCGTAAATGAACTTTGACATAGAAAATTTAGTGTCATGAGAGTAATTGAACTAGACCTTAGGGTTGCTAGATACTATTTCCATGTTGAGACATGAGGTTTGGACTTGAGACTTGACTGTGCTTGTTGCCATTTGTGCTCTTTCGCACATGCTTGTGAGGGTCGCTCCCTACAAGCCGGCACTCCGGAGTTTGCCTTTGCGATTCGTCGCGCGTGCGGTATTGAGAAACCTATGGGGCCGAATTGGTTAGACTCATTCCTTACGGGGGATGTTGGGGCTACCACGACACTTAGGTGGCACAAGGGGAATTACCTTGAGTACATCCTAAAAAGAGATTTGAACTTTGACATTCAATAGTAATTGACATCACTACTAGATAGGACATAGTAGTTGGATACGTGGACATGCTTAGGGCATTATTGGAAATTATAGTATACTTGGTAATTTCTTATTTACATTATAGTATAGTTGCTTGCTACAGTAGAACATAATTCTTATATGTTGCTATATCGAGTTTGGGCATTTCACTTACTTAGTTCGTATACTTGTGGATTGGTATAGTAGCATCTTATCATGCTTTTATTTCAGCAGTATATATTTCTTTATATCGCACTCTTATAGCTTTCTTTTTGGGCCTAGTGGTGCATGAGCTGAGGTCAGTATTTGCCCACTGGGAACTATAAATTATAGTTCTCACGCCCTCTGTTTTCTGACTCGTTTCGTGCATACGCATGCAGGGAGGTTAGGGATCGCGGCAAGGGTGTCGCTTCAGGCTAGCGACCGAGGAGTCTCGCTAGGTGGATCATCATCTCCTTTTGTTTGGTTGGAGAGGATGAGAGTTTTTGTACCCCTTTATAGAGGCTACCATTTTTGTACACTATTTCTGGTTTAGTGGTTGTAACCCCTTTATGCTTTATAGATATGTTTTTGTTTACTATCCTTCCTACTTGTTGATAGGGCTAGCTGTATGTTGCTCTGATATCTATAGATATAGCCTATGGTTGTTTTAATTCCACTGTATTTTAGTAGACGCCTTATATGTGATGACATATGGCGGGTCTGGACACGCTTCTGGGAAGGCCCTGCCGGTCCCGGGGCGTGACACCTTGTAATAAAGAGGCATTGGCTTGGCATCAATATGTGACTTAGTGAGCTAATGTCATCAAGTGGCATTAGGCTCGTGGTTGAACATTGACATAGTGGAATGTAGTGTCATGAGAGCTATTGTACTAGACCTTAGGATTGCTAGTGACATTTTGCAGGTGAGAGAGACATGAGGATTTGGGTACTTGAGACTTGACTGTGCTTGCTTGCCATTTGTGCTCATTCGCACATGCTTGCTCATTCGCACATGCTTGTGAGGGTCGCTCCCTACAAGCCGGCACTTCGGAGTTAGCCTTTGCGATACGTTCGCGCGTGCGGTATTGAGAAACCTACAGGGCCGATTGGGATAGACTCATTCCTTGCGGGGGATGTTGGGGCTACCACGGCACTTAGGTGGCACAAGCTGGATTACATTTGTATAGATCCTGGAAAGAGATTTGAACTATGACATTCAATACTAAATGATAATCACTACTAGATAGGACATAGTAGTTGGATTACTTGGATATGTTTAGAACATACTTTGGGACTTGTAGTATACATGATAGTTCAGTATTTGCATCATATTATACCTGGTTGATATAGTAGAGCATATTCCTTACTTGTTGGATCATTGGATCATGATAGTTATACATGCATCATGTTTACTTGTGGCATAGTAGATAGCATTTTAATTATGCTTTTATTACAGTTGTTTAATTACTGCTTACTCTTACTATCTCTTTTGGGCCTAGTGGTGCATGCAGCTGAGGTCAGTAATTGCCCACTGGAAACTATAAATTATAGTTCTCATACGCTCTGTTTTCTGACTCGTTTCAATGCCTTCTTCATCTGGGGAGACTAGGGACCGCAGCAAGGGTGTCGCTTCAGGCTAGCAACCGAGGAGTCTCGCTAGGTGGTTCATCATCTCCTTTTTGTTTTAGTTGGAGAGGATGAGAGTTTTTGTACCCTTTATAGAGACTACCATTTTGTACACTGTTACTGGACTAGTTGTTGTACCCACTTTATGTTTTATGGTTATGTTTCAGTTTACTTTCCTTCCTACTTACTCTTAGAACTTAGTTGTTTATCGCTCTGATATCACTAGTTGTAGCCTATTGTTGTTTTATTTCCGCTGTTTTTTGTAGACGCCTTATATGTGTTGACATATGGCGGGTCTGGACACGCTACTGGGAAGGCCCTGCCGGTCTCGGGGCGTGATAGGTACAACCACCAAGTCTGTACCGGTACAAAGCTCTGAAAACTCAATCCGAGAGCTGACCAAAAATCCAACTTTTCGGTTTTGGTGCCTAGATGCAAACCATCGTTCTCGGGGGTCGAACCATAGGTCGGAACACTGTCAACGACCTTCCAGAAAATATGAAAAGGCTCCGAACTCAGGTCCAATACTCGAACTCCGCAATTTGCGCAAGTCAAGTATGTTACATTCACCCCTCCTAAAAAGGAGTTTCGTCCGCGAAACTCAAAAGCGAACTCATACCTCAAGACTCCATCTGACAGAGATGGGGGTAGCGCTCCCGCAAGACGCTCTCAAGGTCCCACGTGGCCTCCCGCTTCTCGTGGTTGCTCCAAAGGACTTTCACATACGGAATGTTTCGATTCCGCAACTTCTTCACTTCGCGAGCCAAGATCTTCACTGGTTGTTCCTCGAAGCTCAAATCCTCCCTCAGCTCAATGGGTACCACATCCAAAACGTGAGCCGGATCATAGATGTGCTTCCGAAGGGCCGATACATGAAAGACGTTGTGTACACACTATAGGTTCGGCGGTAGAGCAAGTCTATATGCTAGGGCCCACACGCTCCAAAACCTCATACGGTCTAATAAAGCGTGGGCTCAACTTGCCCGAATCCTGAATCTCTTGATTCATTTAGACGGCGAGACTTTCAAGAAAACATAATCTCCAATCAGAAACTCCAAGTCTCGTCGGCGCCTATCGGAATAACTATTTTGCCTACTCTGGGCTGTCAACAACCGCTCCCTAGCAATGCGAACCTTGTCCTCTGCTTTCTGGAGCACATCCAGACCTAAAGCCAATCTCTCGCCAACTTCACTCCAATGAAGTGGCGATCTACACTTCCGTCCATAGAGTGCCTCAAATGGTGCCATCTTGATGCTTGCTTGGTAACTGTTGTTATAAGCAAACTCTGCTATCGGTAGATGCTGCGACCATCCTTCCTGAAAGTCGATCACACAGGCTCGAAGCATATCCTCAAGAGTCTGTATGATGCGCTCTGACTGCCCGTCACTCTGAGGGTGGAAAGCAGTGCTGAAATCCAGTCGAGTAATCAAGGAGTCCTGCAGACTCCTCCAAAAATGTGACACGAAGCGGGTGTCCCTGTCTGTCACGCACTGAACTTTAGCAAATAGCTAGGTTAGAGTGTTGGTTGTGAGACCTAAGCTTTTCTAGATTTTCTGGAGGGTCGTTGACTCTGTTCCGACCTATGGCACGAGTCCCGAAATGTGTGGTTGAAATCTTAGCACCAAAGTCCAAAAAGTTGGATTTTGAGTAGCTCTCGAGTTGCCATTTCAGGCATCTGTACCGGTACAGATTGGTGGTTTTACCGGTACAGACATGGTGGTTACACCGGTACAAATCAGAATTTGTACCGGTATAAATGGCCAGACTTAGCAAACCTGAGGCTCGGGTTTGGGTGCCGAGGATACGTCGTACAAATGGGATTTGTCTTAGGTACAAGCTGTATACGAGCTGACTGAGTTTTGCATTTATGGCCTTCTATAACCGCATCCCACGCCCCTAGGGCTCATTTTGAGCTCCTCCACTGCAGCAAAAGAGGTAAGAGAGCTTCTCCCTCCCCTCCCTTGTATTTCTTTGGATTTTGGTGGATTTCTTGAGGATTGATCTCTCTTTTCTCTCTCTTTTGCTTCTTGATGCTTTCTCCACCATGAGGGAGGGTTGGTAGCTTGGATTTGGAGCTTGTTGAAGGAAAGATCTTCAACTTTGGTGGTATTTGAGCCTTGATTAGAGCTTCTAGAAGGTAAGCAACATGTTTCTTTATTCTAGATTTGGTTTTTGTTGCCTCTTTGTAGATGAAACCCTAGATTGAAGACATAGGATTTATTTTGGACATTTCGAATCTAGGGCTTTTAGAGCTCATTTGATTGGTTTAGAACCTTGGTTTAGGTTGCTTTGGAAGAGATCTAACCTTCATTTGAAGATTGGAGTGGGATTTCTACACTAGGGTGAGTTTTCCTAGCTCTCTTGTTGTAACATACTGGACTTGCGCAAATTGCGGAGTTCGAGTATTTGACTTGTGATGGAGCGTTTCCAGATTTTCTGGAAGGTCGTTGACTGTGTTCCGACCTATGGCGCGTGTACCGAGGTTTGGGGATAAGTCCCAAGCCCTAAAGTCCAAAAAGTTGGATTTTAGGTGGCTCTCGGGTTGGAAATTACGTGCCTTATCTTAGGTACAAAATGGTGTCTATCTTAGGTACAAAATGATGGCTATCCGGTACGGATCAAGATTTATACCGGTATAAAGAGGGCAGACTTGGCAAACCCGAGGCTCGGGTTTGGGTATTTAGGTTTATCTGGTACAAAATGGATTTGTCGTACAAGTGGCAGATTTCGAGCGATTTGAGCTGCGGGGGCTTTTAGCTATTGTAGCATTCCTATTTGTGTACCACACCCCCCTAGGGCTTCATTTGAGCCCTCCCTCACAGCAAGCAAGGTAGGAGACCTTCTCTCTCTACTCCCTTGTGTCACCTAGGGTTTTGGTTGGATTTTTGGAGGATTAAAACCCTCTCCTTGCTCTCTTTTGCTTGTTAGAGCCTCTACCACCATTGTTGGAGCTTGGAGCTTGGTGTTTGGAACCTTGTAGTGGATCAAGCTTCAAGCCTAGGGCTTTTTGAGCTTGGATTAGAGCTTCTTAGAGGTATGTGAGTGATCTCTTTCCTCTAGTTTCGATTTTTGTGGGCTTTCATGAGATGAAACCCTAGAATGGGATTCTAGGGTTAGGATTTGGGGATTTTCGATTGAGGGCCTTTGGGACCTAATTGATGAGTTTAGAACTTTGATTTAGGTTGGTTTAGAAGGACTCTAACTCCCATTTGGAGATCAAGAGCACTTTCTTCGCATTCGGTGAGTATTCTTCACCCTTTAGTAGAGTTTCTTATTGTTTGAACTCAAGACTCATCTTTTGAGTTTGTAATTCCTATGGCATGCCTTGTAGGGTGCTAGGAGTAGGAATCGAAGCTTAGTTAGCGATTCGGATCGGCGATTTTCGCACTCGGTGGGTTTGGCTTCATGAGCATAGGAGCAAATGACTCCTAAGTGCTTAGTTGGTTTGATTTAATTATTTTGAATGCATATTCATGCTATATAGATTTATTATGAATTTTGAATCACTTAAAATGCATGCCTTATGTATGATAAAATATTCACTCTATATAGTAGAGCTATTTGGGTCAAACTGCATGCATGTGGGGGTGGTTCTTGGGGGCGCCTGGGAGTGTGCCTTTATGGTGATTTTAGCTTTGCTAATGTTAATTGTGAACATTAAATACATGTTGGGACTTAGAAACCTTAAGTGTCATAAAGCGGCACTTAACATAGAAAACTATGAAACTGCAACATAGAGACTTGACATAGGCCACTTAACATATACTATATTCCATGTTAGAGACATGATGACATAGAGATAGGCCTTTTGGACAATTGTACAATCCATGTTAGAGACATGATGATTTGGGACTTGTGACGAGTTTTGTGACTTTTGCCATTGTGCTCATTCGCACATGCTTGTGAGGGTAGCTCCTACAAGCGGCACTCGAGTTGGCCAACGCGTTTCTTGTATTCGCCGTGCGGGATTGGGCGCCGAAGTGGATTGCCGTGGGGACAGTCTCATTCCTAGGGTGGGAATGTTGACTACTACGGGGCCATTAGGCTCGGCATTTGGGCTAGGCAGCCTTCGGGTGGGCATCGGCCATATCGCCTTCGAGTTGATCTTATTGTGCTTAAACTTAATGTAGTTTAAAGAAAACTGTGGACTTTGACTAGAATAGTAAACTTTAACACCTTACTATCACTTGTGGAATTATTGGGCTATGGTTAGAATAGTAAACTTTAACTCTTTACTATTGCTATGGATATTGGACTTGTAGGTCATACTTACTATTCATGCTTAGAATAGTCGTTTACTTATGCTTATTTATGCTAAGTAGAGATATCATGCTTCAGTAGCTTACTCGTTATTTATTTCGCTTACACTTACTTGCTTAGTTTTGGGGCCTAGTGGAGCATGCAAGCGAAGTCGGTAATTGCCCAGGAACTATTTTTAATAGTTCTCACGCCTCTTTTTCTAATGTGTTTCGAGCCTTCGGCACCGGCGGAGAGCACGGGATCGCTGACAAGGGAGTCGCCTAGTTAGCTAGCTTCTTTGCCACTTTTGTTTAGGTGGTTATTCCTCTCTTTTGTGTTTTGTGAGAGAGTGATTTTTGTATCCATTTGTAGAGACCACCATGTATTATGTTAGTTTTCGCTTTGGGATCTTTAGTTGTTGCTCTTGGAGGTTACTGTTGTATTACTCTTTTATAGTTCTTAGTGGATTTGGTACTTTATTTTTGTTAGTCACTTCTTTTATGCTTAATTGTTTAGAATTCTAGTTGTTATCTTGCTGATACTTCTAGATTCTTTTTACTTGTTGGATATTTATCGTTTTTGTTAGACGCCTTGTATGTTGTAGACATACGGCGAGTCTGAGCTCATAGCAGCCACACCGGGTGAGCTTGGCCAGGTCGGGGCGTGGCCAGTTAAATTGGTATCGAGCCTAGGGTTGAGTCTTCTTGTGGACCTAGCAAACCTTAGGCCGGTTGGACTATAGGATATAGGCTCGTGAGAGACGAGGTCTATTTAACTTGTGAGCGAAAGTATTAAGATTGGGTATCTTGAATAACTCTAGTAAGTAGAGTTGGATCGAAGTGTATAACTTCTAACCCGCGGAGGGTTACGTTGGCGGCGACAACGTAACATCGGGAGCTAGTAGTAAATGACACTTCATTACTTTCGCATGATCTGGGTAATTATAGCATGAGCGGGGATGCGATTGCGTGAGCTTACTCACGTGCGCTTTTATGGTGTTGTAGTGGCGATGCGATAACTCGCTCGAAATCTGTTGGAGCGGACAATGCGGCAACTTTTGAGGAGGTCGAGGCCTCCGCTACCTCCGGATCCGGCGAGGTCCGTGAGTTGAGGGGCCAGTTGGCGGCCCTCACAGCATTGGTGACGCAGCAGGCGACAGCGGCACAGCGTCAGGAGGCGCGCATGAAGCGCATGGAGGACCTTCTACTGCAGCAGGCGGCTGCGAGGGAGGCTCAGACCCCTTCACCGCCAGCACCAGCCGAGGTTGACTTACCGCAGGCGCAGTCCCCTGCGGCCGGCTCACACCAAACGACTCCGGCAGTTGAGCACCGGGAGGAGGATCGGGACACCCGCCGATTCGAGCATCACCGGTGGCGGCGGCATTTCCGATTATGGCTCGGGGAGCCGAGAGGATCGACTCATGGCTCGCCTCAAGGAGTTCGGGAGGTGCGGCAGGACCTTTGACGGAGAGAAGGTCGACCACTGGATCGTGGAAAAGTGGTTGATGCACATGGAGAAATTGTTCCGTGACACGTTCGTGGAGGAGCGGGACAGAGTGTGGCTCGCCACCCACCACTTGGACGGCGAGGCCTACAGCTGGTGGATGGATCTTCAGGAGAACCCCAGCACAGACTTAGCTTCTATTACTTGGACGAGGTTTAAGGAGCTCCTGTTGGCACCCTACTTTCCCGATAGCGTCAAGAGGCGGATGGAGCGAGTTTGCGCGACTGACACGAGGGGACGGATATCGCGTAGCCGAGTACGAGAGAGAGTTTTCTCGGCTTCGCATTGCGTGCCCTTCGTCGTGCGGACGACGAGGATAAGGCCCGCATCTTCGAGCGTGGACTACGACCGTCGATTTTCCGATTTGTGCAGTCTTCTGAGCTTCAGACATACCGACAGGTGGTGAACCGCGCGCTCAGCACAGAGAGCGGCGCGGCCATGGTGCGGGGAGAGACGCGAGGGTTTGGACAAGGGGAAGGGCAAGAGGCCCGCGGCCGAGGGTGCGAGCCGGACGCACTCTAGGAGGCCACCGAAGCATCCGAGACACCGGCGGCGCGATCGTGGCGCACCGCCCGGCGAGGAGGACCCGACCGACGCCGGCCTCCCGGTGTGTGATCTGCGGTGGTCCTCACCACCCGCCGCAGTGTCCACGGCGGGCAGTGCTTCCGGTGTGGCGGGAGGGCCACATCCGTCTCGAGTGCCCGAGAGGTTCTACACCGCACCGTCTTCGCATCGGCACCGGCTCTACCGGCCGCCGAGGACCCCGTCGACACGCACTGAGGGCGGCGCCGACCGTCAGCGCCGCGAGTGAGGGGTCACGACAGCGCCGAGTGGGCGCATGTACGCCGCGCAGATCGAGGCGGCGGCAACGAGAGATGTGGTGGCGGTATCATTTTACTTGATGGCATTAGAGTACGTGCATTATTTGATACCGTGCATCACATTCATTTATAGATCGGTCATTTGCCGAGTTGCATGACATCCGGTTGTTCCTTTACTACACCCGGACGTATTGTTGTGCAGACCACATTGTGGACGTGCGAGAGTATTGCCCCGGTTGCCCTATTCGGGTAGGAGATTGGACTATGCCGCGGATTTGCGAGTAGTGCGCAAGTTGGGGGATTTTGACGTGGTTTTGGGTATGGATTGGGTGACTCGATACTACGCCACTATCGATTGTGTCAATCGAACGGTTTATTTTAGAGAACCGGTCGAGTGAGGTGGTGTTTAGAGGATGTCGAGTTCGCTTTTTGCGATGTCGATCGGATTCGTCTCGAGCTAGGCAAGGCGATCAACCGTGGATACGTAGCCTATTTGGTTAGTATCGCATTGAGGGGTGAGGATGATACCCCTAGGATCGAGGATATCCCGGTGGTACGGGAGTTTCAGGACGTGTTTCGGCGGAGCTACCGGGCATGCCACGATAGGGAGATCGAGTTTGTGGTAGATCTCGCTCCGGGACTACCCCGATCTCGAAGGCACCCTATAGGATGGCACCGGCGAGTTAAAGGAGGCGAGGGCACAATTACGGGACATGTTGGACAAGGGCTTCATTCGGCCGAGTGTGTCACCTTGGGGAGCAGGTTCTTTTTGTGAAGAAGAAGAACGGATCACTTCGCCTTTGCGTGGACTATCGTGAACTTAATAAAGTCACGATCAAGAATAAGTATCCGTTCGAGGATTGATGATCTTTTTGATCAACTTCAAGGGTCGAACGTGTATTCCAAGATAGACTTGAAGTCGGGATACCATCGATTGAAGATTGCGCTGGGACGTGGCGAAGACGGCTTTTAGATCACGGTATGGACATTATGAGTTCACTGTTATGCCGTTTGGGCTTACTAATGCCCCGGCAGCTTTTATGGATCTAATGAACCGTGTTTTCAAGCCTTATCTAGACAGGTTCGTCGTGGTCTTCATCGACGACATCTTGGTTTATTCCCGAAGTGATGTGGAACACGAGGAACACTTGAGATTGGTACTACAAGTGCTTCGGGAAAAGAAGTTATTTGCTCAGCCGAAGAAGTGCGAATTTTGGCTTCGAGAAGTGGCTTTTCTGGGACATGTGATTTCAGGATCAGGTATAGCAGTGGACCCTAGAAAGATAGAAGCCATTCAGGATTGGCCAAGACCGACGAACGTCACCGAGATCAGGAGTTTCCTTGGTTTAGCCGGCTACTACCGCAGATTCGTGGAGGGCTTTGCGAAGTTATCTACTCCCCTCACGAGGCTCACGCACAAAGGAACTAAATTCATTTGGAATGATGCGTGTGAAAAGAGCTTTCAAGAGTTGAAGCTGAGATTGACGACCGCTCCAATCCTCACATTACCTATTGCTGGAGCAGGGTATGTGGTTTATAGTGATGCATCTCTTAACGGATTGGGTTGTGTTTTGATGCAGGGTGACAAGGTGATCGCGTATGCATCTCGCCAACTAAAGGAATATGAGAAGAACTATCCTACACACGACTTGGAGTTGGCGGCCGTAGTCTTTGCATTGAAGCTATGGCGCCACTATTTGTATGGCGAGCGGTGCGAGGTCTATACGGATCACAAGAGCTTAAAGTACCTTTTCACTCAGAAGGAGTTGAACTTGAGACAGCGCAGATGGTTGGAGCTACTCAAGGATTATGATTTGACTATTCTCTACCACCCGGGCAAAGCTAACGTGGTGGCGGATGCGCTGAGTCGGAAATCTACCGAGAACTTAGCGATGCATGTTGTTACTCAACCGCAGTTGATCGAGCAGATGAAGCGGTTGGAGTTGGAGGTAGTGACTCCCGATACGCCTATGCGGCTGATGACTATGGTGGTGCAACCTACTCTTATGGATAGAATTAAAGAGAAGCAAGTTCTTGACTTAGAGTTGCAAAAGATTCGAGACAAAATGGTTGATGGTTGCACCGGCGTCTTCCTAGTGGTTGACCAGGGAGTGATGCGCTTTGGTGGACGGATTTGTGTGCCGGCGGATTTGGGACTTAGAGAGGACATCCTTCGGGAGGCACACGGGGCACCTTATGCTATTCATCCGGGAGGCACCAAAATGTACAAGGACTTGAGGTTACTCTATTGGTGGCCAGGGATGAAGAAGGATGTTGGCGAGTTTGTTGCTAGATGTCTAACTTGCCAACAAGTGAAAGCTGAGCATCGAGTTCCAGTGGGAAAACTTCAGAGTTTGCCTATTCCCGTGTGGAAGTGGGAGAAGATCACCATGGACTTCGTGACTGGATTGCCTCGCTCTCACGCTGGGCATGATGCTATTTGGGTGATCGTGGATAGGTTGACGAAGTCGGCGCACTTTGTACCTATCCATACTACTTGGGCTGGAGAGAAGCTCGCACAAGTGTACCTTGATGAGATTGTGCGACTTCATGGAGTACCTACATCGATCGTATCTGACAGGGACACTCGCTTTGTGTCACACTTCTGGAGGAGTCTGCAGGACGCCTTGGGTACTAGATTGGATTTCAAAGATCGCTTTCCACCCCCAGTGACGGGCGGTCGGAGCGCACTATACGGACTCTAGAGGACATGCTTCGAGCATGTGTGATTGACTTCCGGGAGGATGGTCGCGATCTACCTATGGCGGAGTTTGCTTATAACAATAGTTATCAAGCAAGTATCAAGATGGCACCGTTCGAAGCATTGTATGGACGAAAGTGCAGATCGCCACTTCATTGGAGTGAAGTGGGCGAAAGATTGGCTTTAGGCCCTGAAGTGCTCCAGGAAGCGAGAGGATAAAGTTCGAATTGCTCGGGAGCGACTGCGACGGCCCGAGTAGGCGGAGGAGCTATGCAGATAAACGCCGACGAGACTTGGAGTTTCAGATTGGAGATCATGTCTTCTTGAAAGTCTCGCCGTCAAAGGGAATTCGGAGATTTGGAATTCGAGGTAAGTTAAGTCCTCGATTCATTGGACCATATGAGATCTTGGAACGTATAGGTCCGGTAGCGTATCGACTTGCTCTACCACCGAACCTATCGGGCGTGCACAACGTCTTTCATGTATCGGTCCTTCGGAAGTATATCCATGATCCGGCTCATGTATTGGAGGCTGTACCCATAGAGCTGCGGGAGGATTTGAGCTTCGAGGAGCAACCCGTGAAGATCTTGGCTCGCGAGGTGAAGAAATTGCGGAATCGGGACATTCCGTACGTGAGGGTTCTTTGGAGCAACCACGAGGAGCGAGAGGCCACGTGGGAGCCTGAGAGCGCCTGCGGGAGCGCTATCCCCATCTCTTTCGAGATGGAATCTTGAGGTATGAGTTCGCTTTAGAGTTTCGCGGACGAAACTCCTTTTAGGAGGGTGAATGTAACATCGGACTTGCGCAAATTGCGGAGTTCGAGTATTTGACTTGTGATGGAGCGTTTCCAGTTTTACGGAAGGTCGTTGGTGTGTTCCGACCTATGGCGCGTGTACCGAGGTTTGGGGATAAGTCCCAAGCCCTAAAGTCCAAAAAGTTGGATTTTAGGTGGCTCTCGGGTTGGAAATTCTGTGCCTTATACCGGTACAAAATGGTGTCTATACCAGTACAAAATGATGGCTATACCGGTACAGACCAAGATTTATACCGGTATAAAGAGGGCAGACTTGGCAAACCCGAGGCTCGGGTTTGGGTATTTCGCGAGGTTTATCTGGGTACAAAATGGATTTGTACCGTACAAAGCTAACGATTTGAGCGATTTGAAGCTGAGGGGTTTTTAGCTATTGTAGCATTCCTATTTGTGTACCACACCCCCTAGGGCTTCATTTGAGCCCTCCCTCATGACAAGCAAGGTAGGAGACCTCTCTCTACTCCCTTGTGTCACCTAGGGTTTTGGTGGATAATTTGGAGGATTAAAACCCTCTCCTTGCTCTCTTTTGCTTGTTAGAGCCTCTACCACCATTGTTGGAGCTTGGAGCTTGGTGTTTGGAACCTTGTAGTGGATCAAGCTTCAAGCCTAGGGCTTTTTGAGCTTGGATTAGAGCTTCTTAGAGGTATGTGAGTGATCTCTTTCCTCTAGTTTCGATTTTTGTGGGCTTTCATGAGATGAAACCCTAGAATGGGATTCTAGGGTTAGGATTTGGGGATTTTCGATTGAGGGCCTTTGGGACCTAATTGATGAGTTTAGAACTTTGATTTAGGTTGGTTTAGAAGGACTCTAACTCCCATTTGGAGATCAAGAGCACTTTCTTCGCATTCGGTGAGTATTCTTCACCCTTTAGTAGAGTTTCTTATTGTTTGAACTCAAGACTCATCTTTTGAGTTTGTAATTCCTATGGCATGCCTTGTAGGGTGCTAGGAGTAGGAATCGAAGCTTAGTTAGCGATTCGGATCGGCGATTTTCGCACTCGGTGGGTTTGGCTTCATGAGCATAGGAGCAAATGACTCCTAAGTGCTTAGTTGGTTTGATTTAATTATTTTGAATGCATATTCATGCTATATAGATTTATTATGAATTTTGAATCACTTAAAATGCATGCCTTATGTATGATAAAATATTCACTCTATATAGTAGAGCTATTTGGGTCATATTGCATGCATGTGGGGGTGGTTCTTGGGGCGCACAGGGAGTGTGCCTTTATGGTGATTTTAGCTTTGCTAATGTTAATTGTGAACATTAAATACATGTTGGGACTTAGAAACCTTAAGTGTCATAAAGCGGCACTTAACATAGAAAACTATGACAACATAGAGACTTGACATAGGCCACTTAACATATACTATATTCCATGTTAGAGACATGATGACATAGAGATAGGCCTTTTGGACAATTGTACAATCCATGTTAGAGACATGATGATTTGGGACTTGTGACGAGTTTTGTGACTTTTGCCATTGTGCTCATTCGCACATGCTTGTGAGGGTAGCTCCCTACAAGCCGGCACTCCGGAGTTGGCCAACGCGTTTCTTGTATTCGCCGTGCGGGATTGGGCGCCGAAGTGGATTGCCGTGGGACGTCTCATTCCTAGGGTGGGAATGTTGACTACTACGGGGCCATTAGGCTCGGCATTTGGGCTAGGCGACCTTCGGGTGGGCATCGGCCATATCGCCTTCGGGTTGATCTTATTGTGCTTAAACTTAATGTAGTTTAAAGAAAAGCGTGGACTTTGACTAGAATAGTAAACTTTAACACCTTACTATCACTTGTGGAATTATTGGGCTATGGTTAGAATAGTAAACTTTAACTCTTTACTATTGCTATGGATATTGGACTTGTAGGTCATACTTACTATTCATGCTTAGAATAGTCGTTTACTTATGCTTATTTATGCTAAGTAGAGATATCATGCTTCAGTAGCTTACTCGTTATTTATTTCGCTTACACTTACTTGCTTAGTTTTGGGGCCTAGTGGAGCATGCAACTGAAGTCAGTAATTGCCCACTGGGAACTATTTTTAATAGTTCTCACGCCCTCTTTTTCTAATGTGTTTCAGAGCCTTCGGCACCGGCGGAGGCACGGGATCGCGGCAAGGGAGTCGCCTAGTTAGCTAGCTTCTTTGCCACTTTTGTTTAGGTGGTTATTCCTCTCTTTTGTGTTTTGTGAGAGAGTGATTTTTGTATCCATTTGTAGAGACCACCATGTATTATGTTAGTTTTCGCTTTGGGATCTTTAGTTGTTGCTGTTGGAGGTTACTGTTGTATTATGCTTTTATAGTTCTTAGTGGATTGGGTACTTTATTTTTGTTAGTCACTTCTTTTATGCTTAATTGTTTAGAATTCTAGTTGTTATACTGCTCTGATACTTCTAGATTCTTTTTACTTGTTGGATATTTATCGTTTTTGTTAGACGCCTTGTATGTTGTAGACATACGGCGGGTCTGGGCACGCGCCGGGCGGGCTTCCGCTGGGTCCCGGGGCGTGACACTTGTATAGATCTTCGCGGATTGGTTAAACGGTTCATCGATTGAGGTTGTAACTTCTTGGGTTTACTTTTTAGGGTGCTAGGAGTCTGGAAATAGGCTTCTTTGGCAACTTAGAGCTTCGGGTGGACCGTCGGTGGGTTTGACCTCACTTTAAATAATGAGAAAATCTCATTAATGTTCTTATGGTTTGGATAAATGGAAAAACATGTATTTTCATGTTAAATACATTATTATTGAATTTTAGAATGCTTAAAACACATAGATTGTGTATAATGAAATTTTACCTCTATATAGTAGAGATGTGTGCATGTGAGCTATGTAGTTTGCTAGCATTGTAGTTTGGGACATGAAACTATACTCTTATAGTGGAATTGACATATGTTTGTGAACATATACAACAATTTAGGTGTACACCAGCAGCCAAAAGTGCTGGTATAGACTACAAAAAGCTATTATTTACTCCAACGGTTCTAAAAGTGCTGGTAAAAGTATAGGCGACCGTTACTATATACTATGCTGGTATAACCTTTTCCCAGCACTTTTACTAACCGCTGGAGCAGATGATCTCTAGCAACAGTTATTAAACCGTCGTTAAAACTACTAAAAAAGCACTGGTGTAAAGTATATATAGCGACAGTTTTTGACCGTTGGCAATTTAAAACTAATATGAAAAAAAAAATACTAATATCAACCAATTACAATAGATCTTTTTCAATATTTGATATTAATTGTAGAACCAACAATCTGTAATATCCGAAAAAAAAGAAGTCATATTACTAAATTACAATAAGATATACAATCGTTCTTGAAACAAAACAATAAGCAATAATCTAGAGCAGTGATAAAATGCAACAAAACAAGTTTTTATATTCTAATAGAAATCAATACAACAGAAAATTTATTTGAACCACAAATGTTAGAAAGCTAAGAAAAAGGAAAGTAAAAAACTCCGACTAAACAATCTTGAAATGCGAACGTCAAATCCTGCTTGTTGCTTCAATCTGTAAAAAAATTGAAACATACAAAAGTAATTAGCATTTTTTGGCATTAAAAGATATTTGTGTAAGGGTGCAAAAGCTGTTCCTCTCTCTTGGTTCTGCATCAGATTCAAGCAAGTAGGGATAGTGTAAGGATGCAAATAAATCTCTACTGGACAGTCTTCCTGCAGTCCGTTTGGGTCAAGAATGTGGCTTAATTTCTTTTTCTACAGCTAGATTGCTAAATATCTATAAACAATATAAATTTACCACGCAACAGATATAAACTGGATGGCACTGAAAAGTAATCGTTAGTACGCCTAAAAGAGATTGAGGCGACGGTTAGATTGCTGAACTGAATCGTCACTATGCCTAAAAAGATAGTAGTGCCACACAAAGTAATCATCAATATGCCTTAAAAGTTACCACACAAATTACCACACTTATATCTAAGTACAAATGCCTAAAAATTACTTAGCATGTAAATACCATGTGAACATTTGACACTTCTTTGTCACTTTTAATATAATGATCACATAGGAATATGGCCGCGTGAGAAATATAGCAATGTCCGGTCACAGAAAAATATGCCTAATTATCTAACAATTAAAAAAAAAAACATGCTATGATGCTACTTTAGTGATAGCCAGAGTATTGACAATTTAGTGATTCGTATGCTACTTTGTCCGATCAAGGAATTAGTGAGTGTATCTGTTTGATCTTTCAGGTACCCTCTACGAAAAGTGTGCAAAATTAGCGACAGGTGTGGCTCCTTTTATCCATAGAAGGTGCAAAACACTATGCTATAGGAATACTTTGGGATTGGAAGTAGAATTAATTGGGAGAACATTATCAAAAATATGAAACTGCAACTTTTAGGTTAAATTCTAAAAAGAACATCTGAATTTAGGCCCTGGAGCCTAATATGCCATGAGATCAGAAGGGACAAAGAAAAGCTTCAAATGCATGGTAACAAAACAATATGAAAAATGAATGTAAATTTAAAATCAAGAAAAATTGCAACATTTCATTGTGCGTTGCTATATGGAAGGGATCTTTTTGATCCTTTACAATGTATGCGACACACCTAAAGTATACATTTAGTTAAACATCAACAAATCATGATAAAATAAACATGAATTTATAAAAAGTAATCAATATCCAGCTACTCACAACAGGATTCGAAGTGATTGGATGCGAGATTTCCGATCTGTCGAGAATCTGCACAATGCTGAGAAAAGTGAGTTAACACAAAAGCACCTAAGCTACCGATCGAGCGCTCGGACTGCTCCAATTTGCGAAATCAAAAACTAAATAGCATGCATATAGACAAATCCAATCACCCCCGATCACAGAAAAAAGCTCACCTCCACTACTGCAGAATCAGAAAATGGTTGTGTATAGACCTTGACTGAACAAAAGTAAATCATAGGTGCATTTACCAATTCTCACGGCACAACAATTACTAACTTGACGAATTCACAACAGAAAATGGTTGTGTAGCTTCCTTTTTTAGATCATCTACCTGCTCACAATCAAAAATTCTACTCCTTATAGGATTCCTATTGTGGGGTATACGTGCTTTTCCAATGATAATTCATAAACAGTACAAAAATTCTATTGTACCCATACTAGGAATAGGATCAACAAGTGCATTCATTCACGTAATTAACTAAATACGCAAAGTAATTAGTATCGAAATTAAGCAGCAAATTAATAAACCTGAGAGAGCCAATGAAGGCTAAGGCAAGAGTACACGAGCAGTGATATCATTTCAGTTACAGGGTGCTCCACCTAATTTTCCTGGCAGCAAAATACCCTTATGTGGATCATCTCTAATGCAATCAATTTAACTTTAATTAGATATTAGGTCCAACTTACCTTAATTCAATATTCCACCAAGTTGCCTTCAGCTCCAGCAACCCAAAATTCTATTCCAAAGTCTTCTTTTCAGTTCAAATCCCAATTCTACACTTTCTTCTTCTCTAGTTCTTTCTCTCACAGCTCCTACACATAGAACAACCCTTCTATTATTTACAACTCTGTTTAGAACTATTAAAATCACTTAATTAACCAGGAGCTTACCTAAATTTCGAGGCCTCACTAATTAGTTCCCTGCTCCAACAGTAAAAAACCTTAATTCCACAAGCTTTTCCTCACTCCTTTGCTTCTTGGCTGAGAGAAAAGAGAGGAAATGGATAAAATAAACAGATGGAGAGGTGTCCCCATACGGGTACATCCTCAGCAGGCTTGAGGTTAAGGGATAAGGCTGAAATTTTGCACCTTAACCCTTCAATTCAGCAAAAGTGCATTACAATCCTGCAGTTTACATTTCAGTCCCTGCAGTTTCGCAATTCAGTCCCTGCTGGCAGCAGCAGCTTTGGCAGCCCGATTCTCACATCCAGCTCACTCCGAATTCATCTAAACACTTCCAAAATATGCTAAACTCTATGCCCAAGCTACCAATTTAATTTGGAAGCATTTAATTTTCATTTTTGCATCATCTTGGTCATTTTGATCAAGATTAGCAATGTAGTCAGGTTTCGACATATTACGAAACGCAAAGATGCAGTGGACCAAAGCTCAGGTAATAAGAATTGCCAACAAAATACTGTTTGAAAGATGCCACTAAATTCCTAAGGTAGGAGTGATGAGAAATGAACTATATTAGCAAATACCACCCCAAAATGGTTTTTGCATGCTGTGTACCTGAAGAAGTTTTACGAATTCATCAGGCTCGCTAGCTAGACGCATTCCATGTCCTCCTCCACCGGTGGTTGCCTATGAAAAATATTAAGAAGAAAATTCATAAAATGTAAAAGTATATAAGCAAGAAGATATATCGGCAAACTAATGTTATCACTAGTTTCTGAAATATTTTTCTAATGTATAATGGCACACAAAAATTATCTGAAAGTTGACTACCATCATCGGAAGCAAAGAAAAAAATGGGCATCCATGCTATAGAAAATTAAGCTGCAGTTTCCTATTTTTAGATTGATATTGTAAAAATTCCATCACCTCTGTTTATACAAGGGTTAGGAACAGCTTGATACCTTGATCATCACAGGAAAACCTGATTTGCTTTACGGCCTAAACCCATAAGGAAGTTGTCTGGCTTGATACCACGATGAAGAAATCCCCTCGAATGCATATACTCAACTCGCTTAATCTGTACAGAAACATAAAGGCTGATTAACCACACAATCTAATGTATACGGTACACTGTTATTCAGTAAGAGTGGCACTAAATGAGATCACGTTTGCTTGCTTTCTTTATATACCATCTTATTCGGACAGGATTTGAAAGATTAAAAATGCACAGATCTAACCTGAACTATAGCTCATTCTGTAAGTACCTTAAATTTTAATTTTTTTATTTTACAACCTAACCATATCATATTTTTATATTTCAAGTAGCTTTTGTTCAGTTTCATCCATTTAAAACAAAGCTCAACGAAAAGACAGTGAACTTACTAACTGATCAGCAAGCATAAGAACTGTTTCAAAAGTAAACTTTCTATTGGAGTAGTTGAACAGGTCCTCCAAGCTTGGTCCAAGAAGATCAATAACCATGACATTGTACTCTCCTTCCACACCAAACCACTTCAAGCGTGGAACACCAGCTTCATTTGTCAAAAAATTGACGAAACACAAAAGAATCAGTACACTGATTGTGTAAGAATTTTTTTTTAAAAACAACCTTGTTAACTTACTTCCATCCTGGAGAATTAGCAATGACCAATCATAATCAATTATTTAGAAATGCCACTAATGGTAGTTTCATTACAGGGAAGTCTCATACACCAAGAAAACATAGAGCCTTGCAAGAAGGCAAACATCATCCGTCAAGAAAACATGAAATCATATAAGAAAGTATCAGACTATAAAGCTAATAAATTTGTAAAGATGCGTCATAAATTTGTACAAACAACGTAAACTAACCTACATAAAAATATGGGGATCAGTATTTCTCATTACAAAGCAACGGAATTTGTCAAGTTCATGAAACAAATATGGGTAAATAGTGTCCGCGACACTATACCGACTCCATACAATTTTAGCATCACTGCATAATAATCCTTTTTGTATGCCGTAAGACAACATGCGAAATTGAACTACACATACAAGTAGTAGTTTCACCAGTCACTACAAAAACATTAGTGTTTCTACATAAATTAAGCAGGGTTCACACCGATTACCAGCTTGGTGAAATCGATCTATATCAAATCAACTACTAATTAGGGTTTCGATTCGCTACAAAAATACTGTGAAGGGAGCATACAACTTGGATTTACTGATTAAAACTAAGAACAAATCTTAAAATGAAACTATGCTCCATCTAAATTAATTTAAGAAAAAAAAAACAAAGCATTTGAGGGGTTTCAGATCAAATCTTATTGTACATGTCTACTCCATTCAAATCAATCGATCTAGGGTTTTGGGAGAGAAAGTAAAGAGTAAACCCTAGAACCCTAATCCTTACCAACACCGATGGAAGAGGAAGATCGAAATGGAGGAGGAAGACGACTCAGCCGAGGACTACATATCAACTAAAACCCTAGAAAACTACACGAAATCTAGGGTTTCATGTACGATCGCCAGCATTATAAAGAATCAAATCCCTAGATCGCGACACATCCCAAGATCAAAATCCTCAAAGCAAACACTGGAAACAAATCGAGATATATATTGCCAGAGAGAGAGAGAGATAAAAGAGGAGAAAGGGCTCGCCTCCTTCTTGTTGTGCTTCTCCACGCTGTTCTCCCCACGGTGATTTGCAGTTAGGCTCGGAGGTTGTCGACGGAGACGAACGGCCCCGAGGGATCGGCGCCGCCACTGCCTCCTCCTCCGCCGCCGCCGTCGCCGCCACCGCCGCCGAGGAGGGCGCGCTCGAGCTTGATGAGGTAGCCGGAGAAGGAGCGGGCGGAGCTCGTGGTGGAGATCGCTCGTGGGGAAAGAGGAAGAGAAAGAGAAAGAGAGAGAGAGAGGGGGAGAGAGAGAGAGAGAGAAAGGTGAGCTCTGTTTATTCAAAATATTATTCAAGCACAATCTTAGCCTAATTGTTGGCCCAATTCATAAATAAGCAAATAAAATAGGCCCAACACTGTTTATACATTAAAAATTAATATCACTGTGCCAGCGATTTACTAAATGTTACAGAAAAAATAAAAAGCACTGGTATAAAATAGTTTTAGCAGCAGTTAGCATAACCGCTGGCTAAAAAAGTGCTGGAAAAAATCATATTTGTTGTAGTGATAGAGACTATGCATGACATAGGAGAAAAGCCCTTGTCATAAAGATGCATTGGCTTGGCATCAAAATTGTGGCTTAGTAGGCTAATGTCATCAAGCGACATTGGGCTCGTAATGGAACCTTGACATAGTAAATTCTAGTGTCATGAGAGTAATTGTACTAGACCTTAGGGTTGCTAGTGACATTGCCATGTGAGACATGAGGTTTGGACTTGAGACTTGACTATGCGTGTTGCCATTTGTGCTCTTTCGCACATGCTTGTGAGGGTCGCTCCCTACAAGCCGGCACTCCGGAGTTGGCCTTTGCGATTCGTCGCGCGCGCGGTATTAAGAAACCTATGGGGCCGAATTGGTTAGACTCATTCCTTATGGGGGATGTTGGGGCTACCATGACACTTAGGTGGCACAAGTGGGATTACCTTGGGTAGATCTTAAAAGAGATTTGAACTTTGACATTCAATAGTAATTGACATCACTACTAGATAGGACATAGTAGTTGGATACGTGGACATGCTTAGGGCATTATTGGGAATTATAGTATACTTGGTAATTTCTTATTTACAGTATAGTATACTTGCTTGCTACAGTAGAATATAATTCTTATATGTTGCTATATCGAGTTTGGGCATTTCACTTACTTAGTTCGTATACTTGTGGATTGGTATAGTAGCATCTTATCATGCTTTTATTTCAGCAGTTTATATTTCTTTATATCGGACTCTTACAACTTTCTTTTTAGGCCTAGTGGTGCATGAGCTGAGGTCAGTAATTGCCCACTGGGAACTATAAATTATAGTTCCCACGCCCTCTGTTTTCTGACTCGTTTCAGTGCCTTCTGCATCTGGGGAGGCTAGGGATCGCGGCAAGGGTGTCGCTTCAGGCTAGCGACCGAGAAATCTCGCTAGGTGGATCATCATCTCCTTTTGTTTGGTTGGAGAGGATGAGAGTTTTTGTACCCCTTTATAGAGGCTACCATTTTTGTACACTATTTCTGGTTTAGTGGTTGTACCCCCTTTATGCTTTATAGATATGTTTCTGTTTACTATCCTTCCTACTTGTTATAGATCTTAGTTGTATATTGCTCTGATATCTATAGTTTAGCCTTGTTGTATGGTTTTATTTCCGCTGTTTTTGGTAGACGCCTTGTATGTGTTGACATATGGCGGGTCTGGACACGCTTCTGGGAAGGCCCTGCCGGTCCCGGGGCGTGACACTGTCTGATACAATTGATGTAGGTACTCTATGAAGTCGCACAATCTCATCAAGGTACACTTGTGCGAGCTTCTCTTCTGTCCAAGTAGTATGAATAGGTATGAAGTGCACCGACTTCGTCAACCTATCCACGATCACCCAAATAGCATCATGCCCGACCTGAGAGCGAGACAATCCTGACACGAAGTCCATGGTGATCTTCTCACATTTCCACACGGGAATAGGCAAACTCTGAAGTTTTCCCGCTAGAACTCGATGCTCAATTTTCACCCGTTGGCAAGTGTAAGAAAGTGAATTCTCAAAATATGAGGATTGTACTTCATCCGGAATCGACTAAGTGTCGTGGTGGTGAGAATCGGAGAGATCGAAGCTGACTCTAAGCCAAAAAGTGCATTAGAGTAGACCTCGACCGCAAATGGTGCAAACTGCTCCATTCTGCAGTTTTTGGCCAGTGGAGACCGGACATCCCATGGAGGCCAGGATGCCACAAGGAGCCTGCTTTGTGCGGGGAAGAATCGGCTAAGTCTGAAATACTAGCTCTCGGGATCGGACATTGAGGAATGTCAGGACATCCATTGTCCGGACAATCCGTGAAGCCGGATCCGTCTGTTGGAGAAACTAGCCTGAGGGTTTTCGTAAGCCAATCGTGAAAACCGAAATCAGAGAGTTGCACCATGTTTAGAATCGACTGATTGTCGATTGGATGGACTTCGGAAAGTTCGAAGTTGATCCGAAGGCAAAAAGTGCACCGGAGTTGCTCCCGGTGAAGTTCGAAGCCTTCGGGCGTTTTTGTGCGCATAGGCGCGAAAACGGAACCCGAAAAGCTATGTCGGGTCGCGAGCTAAATCCGACATTAGCGTGGATGAAAAGATGATGAAAACGTGTTCGAAAACATGTTTGGAAAGTCTCGGTGCGATTTGAAAAGAATCGGAGGCAAGGCAAGCGAAACGAGCGAAAGAAACGAAAAATCGAAATTTGGCTAAGTCCTTAAATGTTGGGCTAAGGAGACCCACTCGGTCGGACAAAGGAATCTTTGTCGGACAATGGATGTCCAGGACAATGGATCTTTGTCCGGAACCGATGGTATCAAATGGGCAAAAATGGATTTCGCGAGGCCATTGTCCCAGGACATTGAGGGGATGTCCAGGACCTATGACGAAAATGCCCAGTTTGGTGCAGTTTGAATTGTTGAGGGGGCTTTTGGCATTTTGTTGCAATAGAGCCTATAGAGGGCTTCTCTTCTCTCCCTCTCCCTCATTTCACACACATATACACAAACATAACACTCTCCCTCTCTCTAGAAAGAAGAAGAAGGAGAAGGAGAGGAAGGAGGAGAAGAAAAGTGGAGGATTTGATGGAGAAGCAAGCTAAGAGGAAGATCCTTGGCTTCATCTTCTTCCTCTCCACCATTGGAGCTTCTACTTGAGGTAAGCTTCAAGAGCTTTCATGGTAGCTTCTTCTAGCATGGATTTTATTCCTAGAACTAATTTTCTTGGAACCCTAGCATCCTTAAGGGATGGTTTGCACAAGCAATTAGGGCTCTAATGTGGGATTTTGCTCGGGGCAAAATCTAGGGCTCAAATTGGGGCTTTTCTTAGGATGAGGTTTTGATCTCTTTTAACCTCATTTCTAACATATTGTTAGGTCCACGAACGCGTGCGAGACGACGGTTCGTCGATTCGGCGAACGGTTTAAGCGATCCGAGCCAAACAAAGGCTTTCAGCTTCGGAAATTGGCCGAAGAGTCGAAGTAGAGGTTCGAGGCAACGAAACCTACGTGGTTGCTACAAGGGACATCCCAAAAGGTGGGGGGTGCTTTACCGAAGCCGTTGGGCTCCCTTTATGTCTAAGTAAATTATTGGTCATATTGCATATATATGTACATATGTATCGTTTTCATGCACGCTAGGGTTGGTATGGTTAGATGGCTACTCTAGTGTGCTTCCTTATCGTGTGGAACTACGGGGGGGTTGCATTAGGACATAGGGAGCATGCTTGCATCCTCCCTTATCGTGCGGCACCGTAGATTTGCATTAGGACATAGGAAGCATAGCAATGAGCAAATGACATTGAACCCTAGAGACAATTTTATTATGCATGATTATCAACTAGAGATACATGAACCAAGTATAGAGCTTGATAATTGACATTATGACATTATGACTTAGTGTAAAGAACACTAGAGATATGTGAATGTGAACCAAGTATATAACTTGATGATTAACATTATGACATAGTATAAAGAATACTAGTGACATGTATACCAAGTAGATAACATGATGACTAGTGGCATTGAACTTAGTGTAAAGAACACTAGAGCTACAGGAACCAAGCATAGAACTTGATGAATGACAATGGTATGTGACATAGTGTTAGAGAACACCTATGTATGATTTCCCCTGCGTGGATGCCCTCCAAATGGAGGAGAAGATCATACTCACACAGTATGCTCAGCGCTCGTGGTTGGTCGCTCCACACAAGTAGTGCGAGCCTCCGGAGGTCTTGGCACGTGATTCGATAGGGATAGCCTATGTGGGGTCCCGAGGGATAGCCTATGTGGGGTCCGCGACAACCCATGAGGTTGAATGTGTTGAGTCGTGGGCGTGCCTACGGGCTAGCCAAGGATTGGGTAATAACATAAGAACATAATGAGTATTTCATACATACTTGATTGGAACATAGTAGCATGATAGATATTTCATAACTATATCATGATCTTGTTGTTTCAGGCATAGCAATAGTTGCATTGTTTATATCATGCTTTACTTACCGCAGTTACAGCTTTAAATTATCTATCTATCTATCTACCTGCTTTTGCCTGCTTAGACCTAGTGGGGAGATCGGTGGGGTCGGTGGCCGAGCCCACTGGGAACTAAGGAAGTTAGTTCTCACCCCACTCTATCACCGGTACTAGCTCACGGGCGGTCTAGGAGGATCGCGGTAAGGGCATCGCGCCCTAGTTGATAGTGGCCACCTACTTGCATTAGAGCCACCCGTGGTATATTTTGGAGTCAAAATTGTATAAAGAAATGATGTAACCTACATTTTGGGAGATGAACATGTATTTATATTTTGAAGTTAAACAATGTAAACGAATGTTGAATGATTGTAATAGTTAGACTCTTCTCTCTTTATATTACTTGTATGGAATACTTGTATCTTGCTCTTATCGTTGTTCGCACCTTTAGGTGCATCTTTTTGTCATGTATGGTGTAGAATTTCATTTCCTGGGCAATTCTTTGTACATGACTTGTTGTTGAGCCTTGGGCGGACAGGGGAGAGTCTTTGTCAGTTCGGCACGATCGGCGTTCTCGAACCGAACCAAATTGGTAGCGGTCTCGGGGCGTGACAGCAAGTTAGACATCTGGCAACGAACTCGCCAACATCCTTTTTCATCCCAGGCCACCAATAAAGCAACTTCAAGTCCTTATACATCTTGGTGCCTCCTGGATGAATAGCATAAGGTGCTCTGTGTGCTTCCTGAAGGATAACTTCTCTATGTCCCGAATCAGCTGGCACACATAGCCGTCCACAAAAGCGCATCAATCCTTGGTCGTCCACAAGAAAATCGCCGGTGCAACCATCAACCATTTTATCCCCAATCTTTTGCAACTCCAAGTCAAGAGCTTGCTTCTCTTTAATTCTGTCCACAAGTGTAGGTTGCACTACCAAGGTCATCAATCTTAAGGATGTATCAGGAGCCACCACCTCCAACTCCAACTGTTTTATCTGCTCGATCAACTGCGGTTGAGTTACGACATGCATCGCTAAGTTCTCGGTTGATTTCCGACTTAGCACATCCGCCACCACGTTAGTCTTGCCCAAGGATAGTCATATCATAATCCTTGAGCAGCTCCAACCATCTGCGCTGCCTCAATTTCAACTCCTTCTGAGTGAATAAGTACTTTAAGCTCTTGTGATCCGTATACACTTCACACCGCTCGCCATAAAGATAGTGACGACATAGTTTCAATGCAAAGACTACGATCGCCAATTCCAAGTCGTGAGTAGGGTAGTTCTTTTCATACTCCTTCAATTGGCGAGAAGCATACGCGATCACCTTCCCGTCCTGCATCAAGACACAGCCCAATCCATTAAAGGAAGCATCGCTATAAATCACATACCCTGCTCAAGCGATAGGTAATGTGAGGATTGGGACAGTCGTCAATCTCTGCTTCAACTCTTGGAAGCTCTTCTCACACGCATCATTCCAAATGAACTTGGTTCCCTTATGTGTGAGCCTCGTGAGGAGAGTAGATAACCTCGCAAAACCCACAACAAATCTCCCATAGTAGCCGGCCAAACCGATAAAACTCCGAATCTCGGTAACGCTCGTCGGTCTTGGCCAATCCTCGATGGCCTCAATATTCCTAGGATCCACTGCAATGCCTGATCCTGAAATCACATGTCCCAGAAAAGCTACTTCTCGAAGCCAGAATTCACACTTCTTTAGCTGGGCGAATAGCTTCTTTTCCCGAAGCACTTGAAGCACCATTCTCAAGTGTTCCTCATGATCCACATCACTTCGGGAATAAACCAAAATGTCATCGATGAACACCACGACGAACCTATCTAGATAAAGCTTGAAAACACGGTTCATTAGATCCATAAAAGCTGCCGGGGCATTAGTAAGCCCAAATGGCATAACTGTAAACTCATAATAACCATACCGTATTCTAAAAGCCGTCTTTGCCACATCTCCAGGTGCAATCTTTAACTGGTGGTATCCCGACTGGAAATCTATCGTGGAATACACACAAGATCCCTGAAGTTGATCAAAAAGATCATCAATCCTCGATAACGGATACTTATTCTTGATTGTGACTTTATTAAGTTCACAATAGTCCACGCAAAGGCGAAGTGATCCGTTCTTCTTCTTCATAAACAGGATCGGTGCTCCCCAAGGTGACACACTCGGTCGAATGAAGCCTTTGTCCAAAAGATCCTGCAACTGTGCCCTCGGCTCCTTCAACTCCGTCGGTGCCATCCTATAGGGCGCCTTCGAGACTGGGGTAGTCCCGGTGGCGAGATCTACCACAAACTCGATCTCCCTATCAGGTGGCATGTCTGGTAGCTCAGCTGGAAACACGTCCTGGAACTCCCGTACTACCGGGATATCCTCGATCCTAGGGGTGTGTCATGCCCCGGGGTCGGCAGGACTGTCACGCCCCGGGGTCGGCAGGACCTTCCCCAAAGCGTGCCCAGACCCGCCATATGTCAACACATACAAGGCGTCTAACTAAAAACAGCGGAATTAAAACAATAAAAGGCTATAACTAGAATATCAGAGCCACAACAACCAACGCTAAAGAACAGGTAGAGAGAAATATGGAAACTACATCAAGTACAACTGAAGTATAAATGAAACAAGTCTAAAAGTAACATCCTCAAAATACACAAAAGTGGTGGTCTCTATACAAGGTACACTCTCCATCTCTCACAAAATAAAACAAGAGAAATGGTAGACCACCTATGCACGCGTCCTCTCCAACAGTCGCTAGCCCGAGGCAATACTCTTGCCACGGTCCCGAGCCTCCCCCGATGCGAGAAGGCAGAAAGTAAACGAAGCGAGAGGCGTGAGAACTATAATTTATAGTTCCCGGTGGGCAGTCTTGACACAGACCATTGCACCACTAGGCCCAAAGAGAAGAGAGTAAGTAAGCGATATAAATGAACTTGTAAATAAAGCATAAGAAATGCTACCATAATCATGTTCCAAATATATATAGTCATAAGTTCTCGTTCCAACAAATAGGATGTTATGTTTTACTTTAACCAACAAGTATACTGAAATATAATTAAAGCATTATCAAGTATACTATACAATCGAGCAAAGTCCACAAAATCCAACTACTAAGCCCTATCTAGTAGTGATAGTCATTTAGTATTGTTGAATGTCCAAGTTCAATTCTCTTTCACTAGGATGTACCCACAGTAATCCAACTTTGTGCCACCTAAGTACCGTGGTAGCCCCAACATCCCCGCAAGGAATGAGTCTGTCCCAACGGTCCGTAGGTTTCTCAATACCGCACGCGCGAACGAATCGCAAGGCTAACTCCGAGTCTTAGGCTTGTGGGGAGCGACCCTCACAAGCATGTGCGAAAGAGCACAAATGGCAACAAGTATAGTCAAGTCTCAAGTCCGAACCTCATGTCTCAACATGGAAATAGTAACTAGTAGCCCTAAGGTCTAGTTCAAATATTCTCATGACACTAGATACTCTATGTCAAGTTCATTCACGAGCCTAATGCCGCTTGATGACATTAGCTCACTATTCTACACTTTTGATGCCAAGCCAATGCCGCTTAATGACAAGGGCTTTTCTCCTATGTCATGTATAGTTCTATGTTCTCAAATACATGTCAAATTCCTCTTAAACACATAGTTTCAAGTTCCCAAATTGAATGCTACAAGGCTTCAGCTCTCACATGCATACGTCTCTACTATATAGAGTAAAATTGCATTACACATAACATATGTATCTTAAGCATTCTAAAATTCACAAATAAATCAAATAGCATGAAAATGAACTAATTTCCATTTAACCATAAGCAAATAAGCACCAATGAGAATTTCTCATTGTGCTAGGTGAGGCCAAACCCACCGTCGCTCCAAGCGTCGCTCCGAACCGCTAACGAAGCTTCGATTCCTACTCCTAGTACCCTACAAAGTAGATCCTAGGAGTTACAACCTCAAGAGATAAGTCTTGAGTTCAAACTTTAAACATCTAGGTTAAAGTCAAGAAATACTCACCTAAATGTGCAACAATCCTCTTAGAAATTCCAAAAGGAAGCTAGATCCCTCCCAAGGCAACCTAAACAAAGGTTCTAAACCATTCAAAAGGAATCTAAAAGCCCCAAATCAAAAAGCCCCAAATAAAACCCTAATTCCCAAAATCTAGGGTTTCATCTATAGAGAAGCAACCAAACTCGAATCTAAAGGAAATGGAGAAGTTGCTTACCTCTTAGAAGCTCTAAACAAGGCTCAAAACCCACCAAAGTTGAAGATCTTCCCTCAACAAGCTCCCAACCAAGCTTCCAACCTTCCCTCATGGTGGAAAATGCACCAACAAGCAAAAGAGAGAGAAGAGGGAGATCAATCCACAAGAAATCAACCTCAAACCCAAGGAGATGCAAGGGAAAAGAGAGAGAAGCTCTCTTACCTTTCTCTCCCTTGTTCTCAGCACAAGAGAGGAGCCCTAAGGGCTGGGGTGCTATATTAGAAGCAACAAAATGCCAATAAGCCCCTATAGTTTCGGATTTTGGAAAGCGCCGGTTTATCTTAGTACAAACCCGTTTTGTACCTTAGGTATAAACCTGCGAGAGACAAACCCGAGCCTCGGGTTTGCCCAGCAGCTCATCTATACCGGTATAAATCTTGGCTTGTACCGGTATAGCCATCATTTTGTACCGGTATAGCAACAATTTTGTACCGGTACAAAAGCATGAAATTCCAACCCGAGAGCAACCTAAAATCCAGCTTTTTGGACTTTAGTGCTTGGAAATCATCCACTAACCTCGGTACTCGTGCCATAGGTCGGAACACAGTCAACGACCCTCCAGAAAATCTGGAAAAGCTCAGATCTCACATCTAACACTCGAACATTGCAATTTGCAAAGTCCAGTGCGTCACAAGGACCTTCCCCCAAAGCGTGCCCAGACCCGCCATATGCCAACACATACAAGGCGTCTAAATAAAAACAGCGAAATTAAAACAAATATAAGGCTACAACTAGGAATATCAGAGCCACATACAGCTATCCCTATCAACAAGTAGGAAAGAAAGAGAGTACGAAACAACATAAGATACTAAAACTATAAATAAGTAAGAATAGAAGCAACATCGGGTAACTATCATAGAGTACAACTGGTAGTCTCTACAAAAGGGTACCAAACTCTCATCGTCCCCAACAAAAACCGAAGGAGAGATGAACCACCTAGCGAGACTCCTCGTCGCTAGTCCGAGGCGACGCCCTTGCCGCGATCCCTGGCCTCCCCCGTTGAAGGCGCTGAAACACGTCAGAAACAGAGGGCGTGAGAACTATAAAAATATAGTTCCCGGTGGGCAGTCTGAGACACACGATTGCTCCACTAGGCCCAAAAGAAGTAATAGTACAAGTACTGAAGTAAATAACTGTAAATAAAGCATAACTGTAAATGCTAAATAATTAACCCAAAACAAATATGGTACATGCTTTATTTAACCCGAAATGTCAACTTTAAGCAAGTACTTTCTATTAAGCTCTCAAGTATACTATAATAGAAATGTTGACCTATCAAGTATACTACATATGTCCAATACTATGCCACAATATATCCGAGTATCCAACTACTAAGTCCTATCTAGTAGTGATGTCAATTCTCTATTACATGTCACTGTTCAATTCTCTTTCTAGAATCTACACAAGTGTAATCCAGCTTGTGCCGCCTAAGTACCGTGGTAGCCCCAACATCCCCCGCAAGGAATGAGTCTGTCCCAAACGGTCCCGTAGGCTTCTCAACACCGCACGCGCGAACGAATCGCGAAGGCCAACTCCGGAGTGCCGGCTTGTAGGGAGCGACACTCACAAGCATGTGCGAAGAGCAAAAATGGCAACAAGCACAGTCCAAGTCCCAAGTCTCTCGCATAGCAAAGTCACTAGCAACCCTAAGGTCTAGTACAATAATTCTCATGACACTAGAATTTTCTATGTCAAGTATTCCACAACGAGTCTATTGCCACTAAGGTCAATAACTCACTAAGTTCATTTGTAAGGAAGTGAATTCTCGCAATCCCAGAGTTGCAACATGTTTAGAATCGTCTTATTGTCGAGTGGATGGACTTCGGAGAGTTCGAAGTTGATCGAAGGCGAGAAGTGCATCGAGTTGGTCCGAAGGCTTGGTTTGTGCAATGCACAAACTGCGATTTTGCACAGTGGGACCGGTCCCTCCTTCAGGGAGACCGGTTCCCGTAAGCAGGTTTGGACGGTTCGCATAAAAGGACCGGTCTCTAGGTGCGGGGACCGGTCCCCATGCGCGAAAAATGCCCAGTCTGAGGCAGTGTGAGGGATCTAAAGTTGAGGGGGCTATTTGCATCTTGTTACAATAGAAGGGTTATGAGGGCATGTCCCTCTCCCTCTCCCTCATTTCACACACACACACACAAACACTCATGCTCTCCCTCTCTCTCTCTAGAAAGAAGAAGAAGGAGAAGAAGAAGGAGAAGATGGAAGGAATTGGAGGAGGATTGAGCTAGGAGCAAGCCTAGCATCGTCTTCTTCGTTTTCTCTCCTCCCTTGGAGCTTCCACTTGAGGTAAGCTTTTAGGGTTTTCATGGTAGCTTCTTCTAGCTTGGGTTTTATCCCTTAGAAACAATTTTAGTGGAACCCTAGCATCCCTAAGAGATGTTTTGCACGATCAATTCGAGCTCTAGCGCGGGATTTTGCTCGGGGCAAAATCTAGGGCTCAAATTGGGGCTTTTCTTAGGATGAGGTTTTGATCTCTTTTAACCTCATTTCTAACATATTGTTAGGTCCACGAACGCGTGCGAGCGACGGTTCGTCGACCCGACTGACGGATTAAGTGATCCGAGCCGAACATTGGCTTACAGTGTTGATTTTGGCCCGGAGAGTCGAAGTTGATATTTGAGGCAACGAAACCTACGTGGTGGCTACAAGGGACATCCCAAAAGGTGGGGGGTGCCATACCGAAGCCGTCGGGCTACTTTTTATGTCTAAGTAAATTATTGAACATATTGCCTATGAATATATATATATATATATATATATATATATATATATATATATATATATATATATATATATATATGTGTGTGTGTGTGTGTATCTATTTCATGCATGATAGGGTTGGTATGGTTAGGTGACTTTCCTTGCATGCTTTCTTATCGTGCGGAACTATGGGTGTCGCATTAGGACATAGGGAGTCTGCTTGCACACTTTCCTTATCGTGAGGCACCATAGGCTTGCATTTGGACATAGGAAGCATCAGGATGAATATTGTGACATTGAACCCTAGAGATGACTTAATCTTGCATGAATGACAACTAGAGGCATGTGAACCAAGTATAGAACTTGATGAATGATAACGTAACATAGTGTATAGAACACTAGTGACATGAGTACCAAGTAAATAACTTGATGAATGACATGTGCAATGACATAGTGTAAAGAACACTAGAGATATGTGAACCAAGTAGACAACTTGATGATAAATGACATAGAGACATAGTGCTACAAAACACTTGTGATTCCCCTGTGAGGATGCCCTCCAAAATGGAGGAGATGATTGTTAATTCCCCTGCGTTGGATGCCCTCCAAAATGGAGGAGAAGATCATACTCACACACTGCTCAGCGCTCGTGACTTGGTCGCTCCACACGAGTAGTGCGAGTCTCCGGAGGTCTTGGCACGTGAATCGATAGGGATAGTCTATGTGGGGTCCCGGGGATAGCCTATGTGGGGTCCCATGAGACAACCCATGGGGTTGAATGTGTTGAGTCGTGGGCGTGCCTACGGGCTAGCCATGGATTGGGTAATAACTCCAAGGAGTAATGAGATTGGGTACAAAGGTACATATTGAGCATGATAGAATTGCAATTTACTTGATAGAGTTATATTAGCATGTTAGCAGTTACATGGCTAGAGCATTTACTCTGATCTTGTTGTTACAGGCAAAGTAGTTATTGCATTTCTTCCATTATGCTTTACTTACCGTATTTACAGCTTTAAGATAAATATCTATCTGCTATTGCCTGCTTAGACCTATTTGGTAGATCGGTGGGGTCGGTGGCCGAGCCCACTGGGAACTAAGGAAGTTAGTTCTCACCCCACTCTATTACAGGTTCGAGCTCGCAGGCGGCTTGTGAGGATCGTGGTATGGGCCTTGCGCCCCAATCGATAGTGGCCGCCTATTTGCATTAGAGCCTCCCCCGGTATTATTTTGGTATAAGTATATGATCGAGGAAAATCATGTATATTTTGGAAATGTGAACCCTTATGTATTTTGGGAAGAAACAACATGTATATTCGTTGTGAGTAAAAGAATGTAATTGGATGTAATCGAATGATGAATGGTTGTAATAGATAGACTCTTCTCTCTTTATATTACTTGTATGATTCCTTGTATCTTGCTCTTACTTGATCGCACTTTTAGTTGCTTCGCTATTCTCATGTATGTTATAGAATTAGTTCCGGGTAATTCTTTGTACATGACTTGTTGTCGAGCCTTGGGCGGACGGGGAGAGTCTTGTCCAGATTCGGCGCACGATCGGCGTCCGCAAGACCAAATTTGTAGCGGTCTCGGGGCGTGACATCATTGATGCCAAGCTTAATGCCGCTTTATGACATTAGCTTTTCTCCTAGGTTATACCTAGTTCTATGATCAAGTTCATCACTTTACATGTCATTTCTCCTATGTTTCACGTGTTCTCGCACCACTCGAAGAATGCCACACTATGCCTAAGTCCATAAGTACCTCTCTACTACATAGAGTCGAAAATTTCATTATACATAAGGCATATAAGTTAAGCATTCTAAAATTCAACGATGATATATCTAGTACAGAAATGTAAGATTTTCCATTTTACAACATTCGAAAAGCCACAATGAGATTTTTCATTGTTTTATGAGGTCAAACCCACCGATGATCCTCGCACGCTCCGAGTCGCCAACCCTGACACTTTTCAGACTCCTTGTACCCTAGAAAGGTCACACAAGAAGTTTCAAAGTCAACTGGCGAGCGCACGACTCAAACTGCGAATATCAGAATCGGAGAACTGGGAAAAACTCACCTATGAGTGAAATCCCTCTCGAAACCTCAAATGGAGGCTAGATCCCTTATAAGACAACCTAAGCAAAGATTCTAAACAAAATAATTAGGTTCAAGAAGCCTTAGAAAACACCCAAAACAAAACCCACATAGCAAAGGGTAAAACTCACCTCTAAGGTAGCAATCCCTCTAGAGATCCCAAAAGCAAGCTAGAGTCTCCTCAAACCAACCTAAAGGAAGGTTCTAAACCCATCAATTAGACTCTAGATGCATCAAATCAAAAAGCCCCCCCCAAAAAAAAACCCTAATATCAACATCTAGGGTTTCAACTATAAAGAGACAATCAAACCCAAATCTAGGAGAAGAGGATGTGTTGCTTACCTTCTAGAAGCTCTAATCAAGGCTCAAAACCCTCCAACATTGAAGATCTCTCCTCCAACAAGCACCAACAACAAGCCTCAAGCTTCATCCATGGTGGAACATGCACCAAGAAGCCAAAAGAGAGAAGGAGAGTGATCAATCCCAAAGAAAAACACCCAAAAATCAAAAGGATAAAAGGGGAAAAAAGAGAGGAGCTCTTACCTCTCTCCCTCTCACGTTCACAGCACAAAAGATAAAGCCCTAAGGGCTTTGGTGCTGTTAAAGAGATGCACAAACGCAAAACAGTCCTTGCAGTTACAGATTTTCGAAAACTGCCAAGGCTGCAGTACAAGCGGATCTGTACGAGTGCACCTGTAGCTTGACCAAACCCGAGGCTCGGGTTGGCTACATCCAGCCATCCCATACCGGTACAGATCCCCCCCTGTACCGGTATAGCAACCAATCTTTGTCTGCAGTGAACTTTTTATGCAGACCCCCAAACATGAAATCCGAGAGCAACCTAAAATCCAACTTTTTTGGACTTTAGTGCTAGGGATTCATCCGCTAACCTCGGTACACGTGCCATAGGTCGGTACACAGTCAACGACCCTCAAGAAAATCTGGAAAAGCTCAGAACTCGCATCCAACACTCGAACCTTGCTATTTGCGAAAGTTCAGTGCGTCACAGGGTGTCATCCCCACCCCTCAGCACGATACTAGCCAAGTAGGCTACGCATTCTCTACTGATCAGCTGCCTAACTCGAGATGAGCTGATCGTTATCGCAAAAGGCGAACTCTGGCATTCTCTAAACACCACCTCACTCTGACCCGGTTCTCTAAAAGTAACCGTTCGATTCTTACAATCGATGGTGGCGTAATACCTGGTCAACCAATCCATGCCCAGAACCACATCGAATTCCCCCAGCTTGCGCACAACTCGCAAATCCACGGGCATGATCAACTCTCCTACCGGGATAGGACAACTAGGGCAAAACTCTCGCACATCCATAATGTGGTCGGGTACAATAATATATCCCGGATACAGTAAAGGAACTAAATGGATGCCATGCAACTCGGCAAACAGCCGATCTATGAATGAATGTGATACACCGGTATCAAATAATGCACGTACTCAAATGCCTTCAAGTAAAATAATACCTGCCACCACATCCTCAGCTGCTGCCGCCTTGGTCTGCACAGCGTACATGCGCCCACTCGGCGCCTGACGAACCTCTCGGGCACTCAGTCCGAATGTGGCCCTCCTGGCCACACTGGAAGCACCTGCCTGCCCACTGTGGACACTGCGGCGGGTGGTGAGGTCCACTGCAGATCACACACTGGGGAGGCCGGCGTCGATCTAGTCCTCCTCGCTGGGTCGGTGCGCCTCGACTGCGCTGCTGGCTCCTAGGGTGCTTCGGCGGCCTCCTAGAGTGCGTCTGGCTCGCACTCTCAGACGCGGGCCTCTTGCCCTTACCCTTGTCCATGTCTTCACGCCGCTCTTGAACAACCGTCGTGCCGCTCTCTACGATGAGCACGCGGTCCACCACCTCCCGGTAGGTGTGACGCACTGGACTTTGCAAATTGCCAGGTTCGAGTGTTAGGTGTGAGATCTGAGCTTTTCCAGATTTTCTGGAGGGTCGTTGACTGTGTTCCGACCCATGGCAAGTGTACCGAGGTTAGTGGATGAATCCCAAGCACTAAAGTCCAAAAAGTTGGATTTTAGGTTGCTCTTGGTTTGCTATACGGGGAGTCGTGCAGTACAGAAAAGTTCTTTGTCAGGTACGGCCTTGGTTGCTATCGGTACGGAGGGGATCTGTACCGGTATGGGACGGGGAGGCGACAAACCCGAGTCTCGGGTTTGGCTGTTTGCAGTCTGCACGGTACGAGACTTGGCTTGTCGGTCTGACAGCTCGAAAATCCGAAACTGCAGGGGCTTTTTAGCAATTTGTTGCTTCTATTAGTAGCACCCACGCCCCCTTAGGGCTTTTGCTGAGGACCTGAGGGAGAGAGGTAGGGGAGCCCTCCAACCATTTCTCTTCCATTACTTGGTTTTTGGATGGATTTCTAAAGAGATTAACCCTCTCTTTTTCCCTCTTTTGCTTGCTAGTGCTAGCATCTTCTTGGTTGAGGCTTGGAGCTTGACCTTGGAGCTCTATTGGAGGAAGACCTTCACTTCTAGAGGATTGTGGACTTTGATTTGGAGCTCCTTAAAGGTAGGCATCACCTCTATTTCCTCTAGTTTGGGATTTTGAAGCTTTCTACTTGTTGAAACCCTAGATTTAGTAGATTAGGGTTTATTTTGGGGATTTGCAACCTAGGGCTTTTAGAGTCCAATTAATTGGTTTAGAACCTTTGTTTAGGTTGCCTTGGAAGAGATCTCACCTCCATTTGAGGATTGGAGAAGGATTTTTACTCTAAGGTGAATTTCTCCTTACTCTCTACATAGAAGCTTAAAGTTTGAACTCAAGACTTATCTCTTGAGGTTGTAACTCCTAGGATCTCCTTTGTAGGGTACTAGGAGTAGGAATCGAAGCTTCGTTAGCGGTTCAGAGCGACGCTTGGAGCGACGGTGGGTTTGGCCTCACCTAGCACAATGAGAAATTCTCATTGGTGCTTATTTGCTTATGGTTAAATGGAAATTAGTGCATTTTCATGTTATTTGATTTATTTGTGAATTTTAGAATGCTTAAGATACATATGTTATGTGTAACGCAATTTTACTCTATATAGTAGGGACGAATGCATGTGAGAGCTGAAGCCTTGTAGCATTCTATTTGGAAACTTGAAACTATGTGTTTAAGAGGACTTTGACATGTGTTTGAGAACATAGAACTATACATGACATAGGAGAAAAGCCCTTGTCATTAAGCGGCATTGGCTTGGCATCAAAAGTGTATAATAGTGAGCTAATGTCATCAAGCGGCATTAGGCTCGTGAATGAACTTGACATAGAAATTCTAGTGTCACGAGAACTTGTTGCACTAGACCTTAGGGTTGCTAGTGACATTTGCCATGTGTGGGACTTGGGACTTGGACTTGCTTGTTGCCATTTGTGCTCTTCGCACATGCTTGTGAGGGTCGCTCCCTACAAGCCGGCACTCGGAGTTAGCCTTTGCGATGTATTCGCACGTGCGGTATCGAGAAACCTATGACGCCGGATTGGTTTGACTCATTCTTACGGGGATGTTGGTGCTACCACGACACTTAGGGGGCGCAAGCGGGATTACACTTGTGTAGATCCCAAATTGAGATTGAACATCGTCATTCTATAATAAAGGATAATCACTACTTAACTTAGATTAGTAGTTGGATATATATGTTGTGACATAGTATTGGACATAGTAGTATACTTGATAGGTCATCATTTCTATTATGGTATACTTGGGAACTTGGTTGGATATACTTGTTTAGAGTTGGCTAACGGATAGATTAAAGCATGTAATATAATTACCTTGGGTTAATTATTCAGCTTTTCAGTTACGCTTTATTTACAGTTATTTATTTCAGTACTTGTATATTACTCTCTTTTGGGCCTAGTGGAGCAATTTTGTGCAGGTCAGTAATTGCCCACTGGGAACTATATGTTTATAGTTCTCACGCCCTCTGTTTCTGACTCGTTTCAGTGCCTTCTGCATCGGGGGAGGCTCGGGACCGCGGCAAAGGAGTTGCCTCGGGATAGCGGCTTGTGAGAGGGTTTTGGATAGGTGGTTTCCTTGTTCTCTTGTTTTATTTTGGAGAGAAGGAGTGTTTTTACCTTGTATAGAGACCACCCCTTTTGTGTAGTTGAGAGGCATTGATGTTAACTGTGTACTACTCTCTATTTCTATGTTAGTGATTTAGGTGTACTACTCTCTATTTCTATGTTAGTGATTTAGACGCTTTACTTTCTTTTACTTGTGGTTTGGTTCTTGTTTAGTTGTGGCTCTGATATTCATAGTTGTAGCCTTATATTGTTTTAATTCATTGTTTTTAGTTAGACGCCTTGTATGTGTTGACATATGGCGGAGTGCAGGCACGCTTTGGGGAAGGTCTGCAGCCGGGCGTGACAGATTAATTTGGTATCAGTGACTAGGGTGACGTCTTAGAGGACCTAGTAAATCTTAGGCTGGTTGGACTATAAGGATTAGACTCGTGAGAGACGTGATCTATTTGACTTATAAGCGAAAGTGTTTGATTGGGTTTTATGATAACTCTAAAAAGTTGGAGTTTAATCGAAGTGTATAACTTCTAGCTTCGCGGAGGGTTACGTTGGCGGCCGACAACGTAACATCGGGAGTTAGTAGAAAGCACACTTCTTTACTTTCGCACAAATTGGGTTTCTGAGTGGGGATTGCGATAGTGTGGGTTTTATTAACTTGCGCTTTTATGTTGTTGCAGGGTTGATGCCTATTACTCGCTCCCAATCCGTCGGGGCAGATAACATGGCACGCCTTGAGGAGGTCGAGACCTCGGCTACTTCGAGTCCGGCGAGGTTCGCGAGGCGAGGATCGGGTGGCGGTCCTCACGACCTTGTGGCTCGGCGAGACGGCGGCGGCCCGGCGGGCGAGGCGGCGCGACGGGATGAGAGGATGAAGCGACTTGAGGACCTTCTTGCGACGGCGGGCGCCGGGGAGGCCAGCTCTGTGCCACCCGGCCCGAGGTGGTAGCACCGAGGGCGCCGACTCCGGCGCCGGATCTTTGCACTCTGTGCGTGCGCGGCACGCCGGAGAGAGTAGCGACGACACCGCCGATTCGAGATGCCCCGGGAGGAACGGTGTTCCCTACGATGGTTGAGGGGCTTGAGCGAGACCGACTGATGAGCCGCCTCAATGAGTTCAGGAGATGCAATCCACGTATATTCGACGGCGAGAACGTGGATCACTGGATTGTAGAGAAATGGATTATGCACATGGAAAAGCTATTTCGGGATACCTTTGTCGAGAGAGGGACAGTGTGGCTCGCCACTCACCATCTGGACGGCGAGGCCTATCAGTGGTGGCGGGATATTCAGGAGAACCCGAGCACCGACTTGGCAGAGATGACTTGGACGAGGTTCTAGGGATTGCTACTCGAGCACTACTTCCCCGACAGTGTTCGACGACAGATGGAGACTGATTTGCGCAACCTGCGCCAGGGGGAGCGGACAGTGGCAGAGTATGAGCGGGAGTTCACCAGGCTTCTACACTGTACCTTTCGTCGTGCGGGACGACGAGGATAAGGCCGGGATCTTTGAGAATGGACTTCGGCCATCTATCTTTAGACTCGTGCGATCGTACGGGTTGCGAACCTATAGAGAGGTGGTAAATCGCGCTCTCGATCGTGGAGCGGGCGCGATAGTCTTGAAGGACAGGCAGGAAGGCTTGGATCGGGGCAAGGGCAAGAGGCCCTCAGGCGAGGGTGCGAGCCAGGCGCACTCTGGGAAGCCGCCAAAGTACCCCAGGAGCCAGTCACGTGGACGAGGACCCCCACAGCAGCGCCGAGGATCAGAGCGGCGACCAGCGCCGCGATGTGTGATTTGTAGCGGCCCCCACCACCCCCGACAGTGCCCGCAGGGGCGGGGCCGATGCTTCTCTTGCGGCTAGGAGGGCCATTTCCAGTCAGAGTGTCCGAGGGGATCTGCCCCCACACCGTCGACAGCTTCAGCACCGGCTTCACCAGGTTCCAGCCCGGGGACACTGCGACATCTTACCGGGCGGGAGATCTTACGCACGAGAGAGCGGAGCGAGGGTCACGCCGGGGCCGAGTGGACGATTGTATGCCGCCCGGCCAGCGGCGGCGGCGTGAGGACGTGGTTGCAGGTATCATTTTGATTTCCTGCATTCGAGTTCGTGCTTTATTTGATACCGGCGCATCTTGTTCTTTTATTGATCGGCTATTTGCCGAGTTGCATAGCATTCCTATGACTTCCTTGTTGCATTCGGGGCGAGTGGTTATACCCGGACATTCTATAGACGTTCAGGAGTGTTGTGCTAGTTGCCCGGTGCAGATTGGGGATTGGATCATGCCCGCGGACCTATTTGTGGTGCGCAAACTTGGAGAGTTTGACATAGTTTTGGGCATGGATTGGTTGACCCGGTACTTTGCTACGATCGATTGTGTGAGTCGTACTGTGACTTTTAGGGAGCCTGGTCACGAGGAGGTTGTGTTTCGGGGTTGTCAGAGTTCGCTGTTTGCGATGACTATTAGCTCCTCTCAAGCTAGGCAGTTGATTAGTAGCGGGTGCATAGCCTATTTGGCTAGTATTGCACCCCGAGATGTTGAGGACTCTCCTAGGATTGAGGATATCCCTGTGGTGAGGGAGTTCCAGGGTGTGTTTCCAGCAGAGCTACCGGGAATGCCGATAGGGAGATTGAGTTTGTAGTAGATCTCGTCCCTCAGGACTACTCCAATCTCAAAGGCGCCCTATAGGATGGCAGCAGAACTTAAGGAGCTGAGGGCACAGTTTGTAGCATATCGAAAATTCGACGATAAGATCGGACTTTGGCCAAATTGACTAAAGTACGAAAACAAAATAGTTGGACATGTTCCAATTGCCATTCCAAACCTCTCGGAAAGGTTAGAAGATAATCTAAAAGAGTTAAGAAGGTTTTGGCGTTGTTCGGCGCGAAGTAGAGTCGAAACAGCGCGAAAACACAAATCTGGAGCACCCATACCGGTACAGCCGGGTGTGCATGCAGGTATAGCCATCACACCGAGAGGAGGAGGCTCTCGGGTTTGACGGTTTATGGCCCATACGGTGACCACGGTGTGCATGCGGTATAGCCATCACACCCGAGAAGGGAAGAGCCCTCGGGTTTGATAATTTTATGGCCCATACCGGTACAGCCCGGGTGTCTGTACCGGTATAGCCATCGCACCCGAGAAGGAGAGAGCTCTCGGGTTTGATAGTTTTCTACGGCCCATCTGGTCAGTCGCCCGTACGGTATAGATCTTTGCGAAACAGGAAGGCTGCTCTCGGATTTACTTGTTGTAGCACCCCGTACGGTCTGATTTCCCCATCTTAGGTATGGGATGGTCTGCGGTTGTGGCTACGCGAAATAAAAAGAAGTTGAGGGGCTTTTTGGCTATTGTTACAACACAATAAGCCCTCCCACACCCTTCTTTCACTGCACACTCACCACTCTCTCATTTCTTTCTTTTGTTCACTTTCTCTCTAGAAAAAACCCTAGAGTTGGGAAGAAGAAGGAGAAGGAGTTGGAGAAGGTGGCTTTGGAGCTTGTTGGAGGCCTCTTGGAGGATCTTGGAGCTCTCCTACAACAAGGGCTTGGGTTGAGCTTGCTACAAGAGGTAGGTTCTTGCAAGTTTAAGCTTATGGTTGTGGTTTTCTCTAAGTTTGGAGGTTTTTCTAGCTTGTTGCTAGTGTTAGAGGCATGCTAGGACTAAGAACACCATGAAAGCTCCATGAGAGCTCAAGTGCTCTCATGGTGATTTCTTAGGGTTTGTAGTAAACCCTAAATAGAGGATTCTAATGGGTCAAGGATGGTTCTAAAGAGCTTCTAGGTTGATCTAAAGCTATCGTTTGCTTGTGGATGAGATCAAAACCCTAGGTTTGACATAGGGCATAGTTGGAGCACCCAAATTTGGGGCTTTTGAACATAGGGGTTCTTGGGTCAAATTGACCTTGTAGAAACCTAATTGGGGGTATTCTGACGCGTGGGACAACTCCGTTTAATTAAACGAAAATCGATATAGGGGCTACTATGTAAAATGGCACGATTAGGTTCATTTTTAAAGCTGAGGTTTTTACCTAGGCCCGGTAGGTCGTGAAACTTCTTGGGCATCCTCACAAAATTATTTTAAGGTGGGGGGTGCATTCCGGAATCATCGAATTCCCTTCTATGTCTGTTTTCACCTTTGAGCATATTATATGTATAGTATATTCATGCATGATAGGGTAGAGGGTAAATATGCTATGGTTGAACTTCAATTATTGTTCTAGTATGAAAATGAACTTAGAGATTGTAATGGAACCATAGAGGCATGAGAATTAGAACCCTACTTGTGTGAATATAGAATGGACTTGATCTTAGTCAACAAAGGTGATATTGAACATAGAGACAAGATTGGCATTGAGATAACCTTGGTTAAACATAGTTTAACTTAGTGGCATTATGGCAAGAATGATATACATGATTAGGTAGAAAACCTATCATTGATAATGGCATGGTAACTAGTGGCTATGAATCCTCAATGTGAGGATTAGATCGATACTCTTGACAAGTCTTGGCTTGAGGAGGTCGCTCCTCCTCATGCGGTGAGTTCCGGAACAGTCACCTAGGGGATCGTGGCCCCGACGGACGGTCCCTCGGGTCTTGTAGGCTTAGAGCCTCCCCGTTCAGTGAGGGATTTTGGGTCTTGAGTTTTGTTGGGGTTAACTATGTTAACCGGCAAGATTGGGTAATGAGCCAAGTAAAGTAAAGTAAAGTATGGTACAGAGCATGCATGCAAACATATCTAAATTCGATTATCTATCTATCTGACTCTTTCTTGCAGGCATAGTATTAGCATCTATATAGTTTGGTTACTAGTTCATTTTCGTTGAAATACTTATGCCTGGATAGACCTAGTGGGTAAGTCGGCGGGGTCGGTTGCCGAGCCCACTGGGAACTTCGTTGTAGTTCTCACACCACTAACCCCACAGGTCCTAGCACGACGGGCGGCGGAGGACCGGGCAAGGGGTTAGCGCCATAGCTAGTGGCCACCGGAGTTTGCATCTAGACATTTCCTTTTTGTTATACTTGTATCAACTTTATTTTGTTGAACTATAGATGTCAAGTTGTAAACATTCAAGTAAATTTTGGGAGATGACAATGTAAAAAGAAATGATGTAACGAATGCTTAAAGAATGTAATAGATTAGTTAACTTGTATTTGGTTCAAATGTAATCAAGTTCATGTGTGGTTTATATTCTAGCTTAGTGCTTACTCTTCCGCTGTGTTGTTGCTTACCTTCGTGTAAGCCTTGTATAATTGCAAACTTTCTTTGATTTGTTAAATTGTACTTGTTGTTAGAGCCTTGGGCGGGCGGGGAGGCCACTGTTCGGCGTCTGTTGACGTGGCCCGACCAAATAGGCGGGTGGCGGGCGTGCGGATAAAGTGGTATCAGAGCGTAAACGGAAGTAAGCAAAGGTCTAGGATTGACTTAAGAACCATAGGATTGGAGACCTTAGGGACTTAGGAAACGTTTAACGTGGATTTGGTAAACGCGAAAGCTAGTGGATTGGGTTGACATTAAGATTTCTCTAGAAGGAATTAGAGATGAATTTAAGTATTTATTTCTGCTTAAGGAACCTTGTGGGGCGGCCGACCACATGACACCTAGAGTGGGAAATAATTTACTTATTTGCTTTCGCTTAATTGGGTAGTTGTTTTGGAACGTGTAAGAGTCACGTGTATTGAGTATTAATGTGTGTGCTACGTTTCAGGACGTGATGGCACCACGAGGACGCCCTCCTAAGACGCGATCCACTGCGGCACCACCTCCTGAGGTGCCCGAGCAGTCGGGATCGGGCGAAGTGCGCGAGCTGCAAGCCCAAGTAGCGGCGTTGGCCGGGGCTATGAAGCAGCAGGCGGAGCAGCTTAGTAGGCTCCATGACTTGGTGGCCCAGCAGGCGGCGGCGGCGCCTGTGCCTCGGGACCCGACGCCACCTGTTGAGCCTGCGGCACCACCTCCAGTGGCGGCAGCGGTACCGATGTGATTGTACCACCGCCGATTTCGGGTTCGTCGACTTCGAGATCACGACACCCCGAGGCGGAGCGAGAACGGGCGGTAGCGGTGTTGACGGCTTTCAAGCGGTTAAAGCCACCAACCTTCAACGGGACAAGGACCCGTGGATGGTCGAGACGTGGTTGATCGCTATGCAATCCTTGTTCGAGGACTTCTATACCCTCGAGCGGGACAAGGTGCATTTGGCGGCCCATTGCTTCGAGGGTCGGCGCGCCTTTGGTGGAGGCAAGTGAAGGAGGATCGTTCTTTGAACGATACTACCATGGCAGGAGACGTTTCGGGAGATGCTATTGATGGAGTATTTTCCGAAAGCGATAAGAGAAAGATCGAGGAGGATTTCCAAGCTAAGACGAGTCGCACGGTGCGCGAGTACGAGAGGAGTTCACGCACATGATTCATTGCGTGCGAGCTTGGTCACGGCGACGGGGGCCAGGCGAAGAAGTTCGGGCGTGGGTTGAGGCCGGACATTTTTAAGACGGTTGATTCCTTCCGGCTGACGACCTATGGAGAGGTGTTGGACCGCGCACTTTGGGTGGAGCGCGGCAATGCTATTGCGCGAGAAGAGCGCGAGGCTTTTGAGAGGGACAAGGACAGGGAGAAGTCCAAGAAGCGGGCATCGAGTGGGTCCGCGGGGCAGTCGAGCTCTAAGCGGCCCCCTCGACCTCAGCGGTCACAGTGGCGCGGCAGTCGGAGTCAGACACAGAGTCAGACCTCCTACCCGTGTGTTATCTGCGGCGGGAACCACGAGTTGTTACTTGCCCTCGGCGGGAGGGCGATGTTTTCGGTGTGGCCGGGCGGGCCACATTGGTCGCAGTGTCCAGGGCGGCTCATCTCCTGCACCCTCGGCGGCTTCGGTGCAGTACACTCATCGCGACGGTTGGCGGGCGCCACCCGCGATGTCTGCTGGACGATCATCGGCATCTCGTCAGCAGGAGGCACCTCGAGCACCTAGTGGGCGTGTTTTTGCCACTCAGGTGGAGGAGCAGTCGACTCCAGCACCGGTTCCAGATGATGTGGTGGCAGGTATTATTCTGATCCAAGGCACTCGAGCTAAAGCATTATTTGATACAGGTGCATCGCATTCATTCATACGTGCATCATTCGCCGAGGCTCATGGGGTAGAAATAGGGCGTCATGATGACCATTGGTGGGTCAACTCTATCGAGCACTCTTTTCTTTGTGGATGAGGAGTGCGAAAATTGCCCGATGCAAATTGGAGATTGGATTATGCCAATCGATCTCCTAGTGGTCGAGCGGTTATCGGGCTTCGACGTGGTCTTAGGGATCAAGCGGCTCTCTAAGTACTACGCCGTTATCGATTGTGAGAGGAAGGTTATCACATTTCGTGAACACGGACGAGAAGAAATGGTCTACCAAGCGTGTAAGGGCGCACGTTTTGCGGCGACCATATCGTCGGTGAGGGCGAAGAGGATGATCAAGGGTGGTTGCAAGGCTTATTTAGCGACCATCGTGGATACCCAAAGGGAGCACCGGAATTGAGTAGCATTCGGGTGGTATGCGAGTACCGGATGTGTTTCGTGAGTTCTGGGATTGCCACCGGACCGGGAAGTTGAGTTTGTTATTGACTTGGTCCCGGGCGCGCCAATCTCGAAGGCTCCGTATAGAATGGCAGGTGGAGCTTAAGGAACTTAAAGCCCAAGCAAGACTTGCTCGATAAAGGCTTTGTGCGGCCGAGCGTGTCTCAGTGGGGAGCTCCGGTGCGGTTTGTGAAAAAGAAGGACGGCACACTTCGACTTTGCGTGGACTATCGCGAGTTGAATAAGGTCACAATCAAGAACAAGTACCCGTTGCCGAGGATTGACGATTTATTCGATCAGTTGCAAGGGTCACGGGTGTATTCGAAGATTGACCTTCGCTCGGGGTATCCTCAGTTGAAGATACGGCCCAAGGATGTGCACAATACGGCGTGCGTACGCGGTATGGCCATTATGAGTTCACGGTTATGCCTTTCGGGCTTACTAATGCCCGGCGGCATTTAGGGACTTAATGAATAGAGTCTTCCGTCCGCTATTGGACCGGTGCGTCGTGGTATTCATTGACGACGTATTGGTATATTCTCGGACCGAGGAAGAACACGAGGAGCACTTGAGAATCGTGTTGGAGACACTCCGACGAGAGAAGCTTTATGCCAAATTGAAGAAATGTGAGTTTTGGCTACCGGAGGTTACTGTCTTGGGTCACATTATATCTGGAGGCGGCGTCTCGTGGACCCAAAGAAAGTTGAGGCAATTAAGGATTGGCCTCGCCGACAAATGCAACGGAAATTCGGAGCTTTTTGGGGCTTGCGGGCTACTACGGCGGTTCGTGGAGGGTTCGCTAAAATAACAACTCCACTAACGCGCCTTACGCACAAAGGGGTGAAGTATGTTTGGAGCCCCGAATGTGAGCGAAGCTTTGAGGAGCTTAAGAAGAGATTGACGACGACTCCGGTGCTTGCTTTGCGACGCGGGGATAGTTATGTCGTGTACGGTGATGCTTCTTACGTTGGTCTTGGGTGCGTTCTGATGCAAAATGGCCGAGTTATCGCTTATGCTTCGCGCCAATTAAAGACATATGAGAAGAACTACCCGATTCACGACTTGGAATTAGCGGCGGTCATTTTCGCGCTAAAGCTTTGGAGGCATTACTTGTACGGGGAACATTGTGAGATTTACACGGACCATAAGAGTCTCAAGTATTTGTTCACCCAGAAGGAGTTAAATATGCGACAACGGCGGTGGTTAGAATTGCTTAAAGACTATGATGTTACTATTCTATATCACCCCGGGAAAGCAAATGTCGTGGCCGATGCTTTGAGTAGAAAGTCGGCGGAGAATTTGGCGACGGCGATTACACCTCAACTTTGCATTGCACAAGGAGATGCGGCGGTTAGGGCTTGAAGTGGTGGCGCCGGGAGTGCCGACAACAATTGCTATGTTGATTGTGCAACCCACCTTGTTGGAGAAGATAAAGGAATTGCAAGTTTCCGATCCTTATCTCCAAAAGGTGCGGGGCGAAGTAGAGAGCGGTAGTGCCGAAGATTTTGGCATTGGGACCGACGGAACGCTACGGTATCGAAACCGTTGGTGTGTGCCCAAGGACGATGATCTTCGGAGGGCAATTATGCAAGAAGCACACCAATCACCCTATAGTATTCACCCGGGCGGCACCAAGATGTACCAAGACTTGAAACTCCATTATTGGTGGCGGGTATGAAAAGGGACATTGGAGAGTTTGTGGCACAATGTCTCACGTGCCAACAAGTAAAAGCGGAGCGTCGCTTCCCGAGGGAAATTGCAAAGTCTACTAATACCCGTGTGGAAGTGGGAAGACATTGCTATGGACTTTGTGACGGGTTTGCCTAGGTCACAAGGCGGGCACGACGCGATTTGGGTAGTTGTGGACCGGTTGACAAAATCGGCTCACTTTTTGCCGATCCACACTACTTGGTCGGGAGATAAGCTAGCTCAAGTGTATCTCGACGAGGTTGTGAGGTTACACGGGGTTCCGGTGTCAATTGTATCGGATCGAGACCCGAGGTTCACCTCTCATTTTTGGAAGAGCTTGCAAGATGCTTTGGGTACACGGCTCAGTTTTAGCACGGCATTTCATCCTCAAAGTGACTGTAACATACTGGACTTGCGCAAATTGCGGAGTTCGAGTATCTGACTTGAGTTTGGAGCTTTTCCAGATTTTCTGGAGGGTCGTTGACTGTGTTCCGACCTATGGCACGTGTACCGAGGTTAAGGGATGAATCCCTAGCGCTAAAGTCCAAAAAGTTGGATTTTAGGTTGCTCTCGGATTGAAATTTCGAGGCCTTGTCGGTACAAAATGATGGTTATCTAGGTACAAGCGTGATGGCTATCTTAGGTACAAAATGGATTTTGTCGCAGTCTGACAGTGACGAGGAGCAACCGAGGCTCGGGTTTGGGTTGTTTCGCGGGGTTTATCTTAGGTACAAAATGGATTTGTCGGTACAAAGTTTCGACGATTTGAGCAGGGGGGTTTTAGCTATTGTTGCACTTCTATTAGTGCAAGCCTTGCCCCTAGGGTTTCCCTTTGTGTTCTTCACAGCAAGGGAAGAGGTAAGGCTCCCTCCACTCCATCTTCTTCATTTCTTCTTGGTTTTGGATGGGTTTTTGAGGATTAAAATCCTCTCTTTGCTCTCTTTTGCTTGGTAGAGCCTATTTCCTCCATTGTTGGAGCTTTGGAGCTTTTGATTGGAGCTTGGTAGAGGATCAAGCTTCAACCCTAGAGCCTCTTGAACTTGATTTGAAGCATCTTAGAGGTAAGCATCAAGTTCTCTTCCTCTAGATTCGGATTTTGAGGCTTTTTGTGTGATGAAACCCTAGAATGGGATTCTAGGGTTAGGTTTTGGGGATTTTCGTTTTAGGGCTTCTTAGACCTAATTGATGGGTTTAGAACTTTGATTTAGGTTGGATTAGAAGGACTCTAACTCCCATTTGGAGATCGAGAGAGTTTCCTTCGCACTCGGTGAGTTTTCTCCAACCTTTTGTGGAATTTCTTAAAGTGTGAACTCATGGTTCAACTTCTTAGCTTGTAACTCCTAGGGTGTGCTTCTTAGGACTCAAGGAGTGATTATCGAAGCTTCGTTAGCGGTTCGAACAACGCTACTCGCACTTGGTGGGTTTGGCTTCATGAGCATAGGGGCAAATGGCTCCTAAGTGCTTGTTCGGTTTGATTTAATTATTTTGAATGCAAATTCATGCTAAATAGATTTATTATGAATTTTGAATCACTTAAAATGCATGCCTTATGTATGATAAAATTTTCACTCTATATAGTAGAGCTATACGGGTTAAATTGCATGCATGTGGGGGTGGTTCTTGTGGGCGCACAGGAGTGTGCCATTTATGGTGATTATAGCTTAAATAATGTTAATTGTGAACATTAAACTTGTGTTGGAACTTAGAAAAGCTTAAGTGTCATCAAGCGGCACTTAACTTAGAAAACTATGAAATTGCAACATAGAGACTTGACATAGGCCACCGGACATCTATTATTTCCGTGTTAGAGACATGATGACGTAGAGATAGGCCTTTTGGACACTTGTATATTCCATGTTAGAGACATGACGATTTGGGACATATGACGAGTTTTGTGACTTTATGCCATTGTGCTCATTCGCACATGCTTGTGAGGGTCGCTCCCTACAAGCGGCACTCGAGTTGGCCAACGCGTTTCATGTATTCGCCGTGCGGGATTGGGCGCCGAAGTGGATTGCGTAGGGCAGTCTCATTCCTAGGGTGGGAATGTTGACTACTACGGGGCCATTAGGCTCGGCATTTGGGCTAGGCAGCCTTCGGGTGGCCATCGGCCATATCGCCTTCGGGTTGATCTTATTGTACTTAAACTTAAAGCAGTTTAAAGGAAATTGTGGATTTGATTAGAATAGTAAACTTCAACACTTTACTATCATTTGTGGACATTGTGGATTTGATTAGAATAGTAAACTTCAACACTTTACTATCATTTGTGGACATTGTGGACTTTGACTAAAATAGTAAACTTTAACACTTTACTATCATTTGTGGACATTGTGGACTTTGACTAGAATAGTAAACTTTAACACTTTACTATCATTTGTGGACATTGTGGATTTGACTAGAATAGTAAACTTCAATTCTTTACTATTAAATTTGGGAACATTATACTAGTAGCTTTACTTACTAATCATGCTTAGATTAGTCGTTTGCTTATGCTTAATTATGCTAAGTAGAGATAGCATGTTTAGTAGCTTACATGTTTATTTTACATGTCGTTTGCTTTACTTATGCATAGTTTATCGTTTACTTGTTTAGTTTTGGGCCTAGTGGAGCATGCAAGCGAAGTCGGTAATTGCCCAGGAACTATTAATTAATAGTTCTCACGCCCTCTTTTTCTAATGTGTTTCGAGCCTTCGGCAGGCGGAGAGCAAGGGATCGCGGACATGGGAGTCGCGTCTAGTTAGCTCTTAGTAGCTTTACTCTCTTTAGATGGTTCTACTTTTCTCTCTTTTGGTATTTGTGAGAGAGAGATTTTTGTATCCGGTATAGAGACTACCATGTACCTTTTATAGCTTTTGGTTGTGGAGTTTTGGTTGTATTTATTTTTATACTTCATAGTGGATGTTAGTGCTTTATTTCCTATGTAGAGATCTAGTTGTTTTATTTCGCTCTGATACTACTAGATGCCTCTTTCTTGTTGATTATTTATCGTTTTTGTTAGACGCCTTGTATGTTGTAGACGCCTTGTATGTTGTGCCTCTTTCTGGGCACGCGCCGGGCGGGCTTCGTGAGTCCGGGCGTGGCAGTTAAATTGGTATCAGAGCCTAGGGTTGAGTCTTCTTGTGGACCTAGCAAACCTTAGGCCGGTTGGACTATAGGATATAGGCTCGTGAGAGACGAGGTCTATTTAACTTGTGGGCGAAAGTATTAAGATTGGGTATCTTGAATAACTCTAGTAAGTAGAGTTGGATCGAGGTGTATAGCTTCTAACTCCGCGGAGGGTTACGTTGGCGGCCGACAACGTAACATCGGGAGTTAGTTGTGAAACACACTTCATTACTTTCGCAAGATTTGGGTATTGTTGAGTGGGGCTGCGATAGCGTGGGTTTTATTAACTTGCGCTTTAGTGATGTTGTGGCGTCTTGTTGACGACCCGCTCTAAGTTTGTTGGAGCGGATGACGCGACAACGTTTGGGGAAGTGGAGATGTCCACTACCCCCGGATCCAGCGAGGTCCGTGAGTGAGGTGCCTACTTGCGGCTCTCACTAGTTTGGCGACTCAGCAGGCGACACCGGCTCAACGACAGGCAGGATGCGCGCATGAAACACCTGGAGAGATCCTTACTGCAACAGGTGGTTTTCCCGTGATGGCTGAGGAAGCAGAGCGAGAGTGACTCATGGATTGCCCGACGAGTTCGAGAGGTGTAATCCCAGAATCCTCGATGGAGAGAAGGACGACCACTAGATCGTAAGGAAGTGGTCGATGCAGATGGAGAAACTATTTCCGCGACACATTCGTGGAAGAGAGAGGCAGAGTTCGGCTCGCCGATCACCACCTGGAAGATGAAGTCTATAGCTGGTGGTTGGATATTCGGGATAACACCAATGCGATATGGTGACGACTACTTGAAGGAGGTTCAAGGAACTCCGTTGAGGCTTTACTTCAATGTCGGTGTCGAGAAAAAGTCGGAACGATGTACGTGGATATGCCCCGGGAAAGCGGTGTGGCCGAGTACGAATGGGAGTTCCCTCGACTCCCAGATGGTGTACCTGGTTGTAGTGCGGGGAGTGAGGACTTCGGCCGTTGATCTTTCGGTTGGCGCAACATCCCAATCTTCAGACTTGCCAAGATGTGGTAAACTGCGCGCTCGTCGAGAAGGCTTAGATTAAGGATTTGGGCTAGAGGCCCATGACCGAGGGGGCGAGTCAGACGCACTCTGGGAGGCAACCTGTTTAGAGACAGACGGAGGAGCCACAACAGGCACCGAACGGCCGCATGTATACGGTTCGGACTAAGGAGGCGACGGCGGTAGGGTGGTGACTACTTGTTTTGGTTCGCACTATGATTTTCGAGTGTGTGTTGGTTGATGCCGGTGCTTTGCACCTATCCTTAGATCGGCTATTTGCCGAGTTGCCTTGCATCACGTTTGATCGCTGTTTGTGATGAGGATTAGCCTTGGCGAGACGGTTAGTCTGCGGGTTGTGGGTAGCTTTGCTATGCTATTTGGATCTCACGACTATTGCATTAGTTACATCCCTGGATCGGTTTGTTTGCGGAGGGTGCTCGAGGGACGACCCGTGCTGGACCCGATTGTAGAGCTGGAACACAGGCCCTTTGGGCGGCGCGATTAAATGTGAGTGACAATGACGGTGCCTTCGGGTAGGGCAAAGTTTTGGTCAGGACGGTAGTCAGAGTTTTGACCCAAGAGCGTGGAATGCCACGTGTGGGATCGTGAGATCGAGGCGCACCGAGTGTGTAGTGAACCAACCGAGAATTTCTAGCATTGATCATTCTTCGATGTTAATAGGATGAGCATATGATCGGGTGTGTCGTTTCGAACACCCTACCTTGCGAGAAGGTCTGGCGTGCCAACAAATAGATTGGCTTTCGTGGTGTGGAGTTGTGAGGTACCTTGTACCTTGGGACTTGCCAGCTGATTTAACTCGCCTTGGGATTTTGGGCACGAAATAGTGCATGTTGAGGATTTGTTCCACTGGTTGTGGTGACTATCTCCCTTACCTAAAACTAGGTAAGTATTGGAGAGGAATTGGGGCCTAACTGGCCATTACCTTTGGTTGTTCGAGAACCCTCAGATTGAAGGATACCTTTGGAGCTGTTAATGCTCTCCTGACGGAGTCACGAATTGTGAGCTCAAGTGGCAGGGAGATCTTTGCATTTCGTGTTTCGCTTCGTGAGAAACACCCTTTATTGAGGTAAGACCTGTAGGGTCGTTTAGACTATACTTCGGCCATCGTGATCTAAAATGAATCACGATTGTGCATTTGCTCGGCTGTAGAGGCTCGTTGATCGTTTCGATTAGTCTTGTGATATTGGCGTACTCGATCGAATCGTGTTGCAATCGGGCGTAATCCCTGTTTGTGTTGGTGTTTGAGGTGCACCTCAGCGAATGTTAACTTTGCTTGGGACATCTCGGTGATTAGCGTGACGTTGCTGAAGCCTGTAGTACTTCACCAACATTAGGGACTTGCGGAATGATAATTTCAAGCCCTCTAGATGGATTGGTGGAACCGGTCGTAGACGGCCATGGGTATTCCGATGAAGATCTACAAGGATCAACAGTGGAAGCGTACTGAGGTGAGCGAAGTGTAAACTCTCACTGTGGGATCAAGTTGTCGGGAAGAATTCGTGAGGGAAAGTACAGTCGATTTTCCCCTTGTTCGGATGTTGCATGTGGAATCAAGCTCCTTGCAATGGAGACTTCGTGGAAGAGTGGTCGAGATCGACGTTCTGGTCGATGGTCACTTTCTGGTGACATTGATAGAGAGCTACTACTAATCGTAAATGGAACCCTCTCTATCACTTGAGTTGAGCTACTGTGACTATGGATACAGGGTATACGATGCTAAGGAAGCCTTGTGGAGAAGAATTTCGAATGATTCGTTTTGAGCGCTTGAGCGATTAGTGCTATGAGACCTCTATCGAAGATAAGCTCGCGGCGTAGGCTTATGAAGAGTGTACTTGAGGCATCAAGTCGAGACTAAGGGGATGACCTTAGTAGATCAAAGATGTGTGTGGGATATGGTTCTTGACCATATGTATAGAAGAGAGCAGTGAGTACCACCCCGGTGGTGGAGTTGAGATTCTTGTGGAGGCATTGGGGTGCAATGCCGATTGGTGAAGCGGGTAACCATCTCTGGAGAACAAATTGGACGACTTGTCGAATGTCGCGACAATTAGAAGAGACGATCATTATGGATTGGATTTACACTCAGTAGTGCAATCTCTTAACAAGATCTGACTTTGAGCTGAGCAAGCATTGTTGGGATTAGAGCCAACGGTTAGATAGTGTATCACATCTCTTTAGTGAGCATCCCGATGGAGTGTTGATGGATCAGGTAACGGGTTTGAACCCCGGGTTCTTGCTACGAGCGGTATTGTTGGATCCGACTCGGAGAGCTTTATAAGGGAATTGCCAATTGTATGAGTAAAATGGGGCAGAGCTAGGTTTCGCTCTCGACTAAGACGAGGAACGTGAGGACTGGAATTCAACTTTTGGGAGCACTTGGTTTTGATGATGACCCACTGAATAGCTTGTCGAACAAGCGCAATTTAGAGAAGGAACGTCTCGGAGAAGACTTGAAGTTGTTTTACTGATGGCTCGGGATGTAAAAAAGATGTTGGCGAGTTAGTAGGTCGTTGTCTAACTTGCCAACAAGTGAAGGCTGAGCATAGAACTTCCGCGGGGAAATTGTAGAGCCTACCGATTCCAGCGTGGAAGTGAGAGATGAACGCCATGATTTTCGTGATGGGATTGCCTCGCTCACAGGCCGGGCGTGACGCTATATGGGTGATCGTGGATAGGTTGACGAAATCGGCGTATTTCATACCTATCCATACTACTTGGACTAGAGAGAGACTCGCACAGATATATTTGGATAAGAATGTGCGACTACACAGCACCTACATCAATTGTATCGGACCGGGACACGTTTTGTGTCACACTTTTGGAGGAGTCTGCAGGACGCCTTAGGTGCTCGGCGGACTTCGACCTTGCTTTTCACCCTCGGAGTGACGAGCACGGTCGGAGCGTACTATCGACTCTTGAGGACATGCTTCGAGCATGTGTGATCGGCCTCCTGGGAGGATGGTCGCGGCATCGCCCTATGGCGGAGTTTGCTTATAACAATAGTTATCAAGCAAGCATCAAGAAGGCACCGTTCGAGGCCCTTTGTATGGACGGAAATGCGGATCGCCACTTCATTGGAGTGAAGTTGGCGAGAGTTTGGCTTTAGGCCCGAGATGTGCTCCGGGAGGCAGAGGACAAGTTCGCATGGCTAGAGAACGGTTGTTGACGGCCTGTAGTAGGCAAAAGAGCTATGCTGACAGACGTCGACGGGAATTGGAGCTTCGGATTGGAGATCATGTTTTCATGAAAGTTTCGCCGTCAAGGGAATTCGGAGATTTGGAATTCGAGGCAAGTTGAGCCCTCGATTCATTGGACTATATGAGATCTTGGAACGTATAGGTCCGGTAGCGTATCGACTTGCTCTACCACCGAACCTATCGGGCGTGCACAACGTCTTTCATGTATCGGTCCTTCGAAAATTTGTTCACGATCCGGCTCATGTATTGGAGGCTGTACCCTTAGAGCTGCGGGAGGATTTGACCTTCGAGGAGCAACCAGTGAAGATCTTGGCATGCGAGGTGAAGAAATCGAGGAATCGGGATATTCCGTATGTGAAGGTTCCTTGGAGCAACCACGAGGAGCGAGAGGCCACGTGGGAGCCTGAGAGCGCACTGCAGGAGCGCTATCCCCATCTCTTTCGGATGGAATCTTGAGGTACGAGTTCGCTTTAGAGTTTCGCGGCCGAAACTCCTTTTAGGAGGGTGAATGTAACATCGGACTTGCGCAAGCTGCGGAGTTCGAGTATCGACTTGAGTTTGGAGCTTTTCAGTTTTACGGAGGGTCGTTATTTGTGTTAGAGCCTATGGCACGTGTACCGAGGTTAAGGGATGAATCCCTAGCACTAAAGTCCAAAAAGTTGGATTTTAGGTTGCTCTCGGATTGAAATTTCGAGGCCTTGTACCGGTACAAAATGATGGTTATACCGGTACAAGCGTGATGGCTATACCGGTACAAAATGGATTTTGTACCGTGCAGACAGTGACGAGGAGCAACCGAGGCTCGGGTTTGGGTTTCGCGAGGTTTATCTTAGGTACAAAATGGATTTGTCTGGGTACAAGTAGCAGTTCGGCAGATTTGAACTGCAGGGGGTTTTTAGCTATTATTGCACTTCTATTAGTGCAAGCCTTGCCCCTAGGGTTTCCCTTTGTGTTCTTCACAGCAAGGGAAGAGGTAAGGCTCCCTCCACTCCATCTTCTTCATTTCTTCTTGGTTTTGGATGGGTTTTTGAGGATTAAAATCCTCTCTTTGCTCTCTTTTGCTTGGTAGAGCCTATTTCCTCCATTGTTGGAGCTTTGGAGCTTTTGATTGGAGCTTGGTAGAGGATCAAGCTTCAACCCTAGAGCCTCTTGAACTTGATTTGAAGCATCTTAGAGGTAAGCATCAAGTTCTCTTCCTCTAGATTCGGATTTTGAGGCTTTTGTGTGATGAAACCCTAGAATGGGATTCTAGGGTTAGGTTTTGGGGATTTTCGTTTTAGGGCTTCTTAGACCTAATTGATGGGTTTAGAACTTTGATTTAGGTTGGATTAGAAGGACTCTAACTCCCATTTGGAGATCGAGAGAGTTTCCTTCGCACTCGGTGAGTTTTCTCCAACCTTTTGTGGAATTTCTTAAAGTGTGAACTCATGGTTCAACTTCTTAGCTTGTAACTCCTAGGGTGTGCTTCTTAGGACTCAAGGAGTGATTATCGAAGCTTCGTTAGCGGTTCGGAGCAACGCTACTCGCACTTGGTGGGTTTGGCTTCATGAGCATAGGGGTAAATGGCTCCTAAGTGCTTGTTCGGTTTGATTTAATTATTTTGAATGCAAATTCATGCTAAATAGATTTATTATGAATTTTGAATCACTTAAAATGCATGCCTTATGTATGATAAAATTTTCACTCTATATAGTAGAGATATCTGGGTTAAATTGAATGCATGAGGGGGTGGATCTTGTGGGCGCCTAGAAGTGTGCCATTTATGGTGATTATAGCTTAAATAATGTTAATTGTGAACATTAAACTTGTGTTGGAACTTAGAAAAGCTTAAGTGTCATCAAGCGGCACTTAACTTAGAAAACTATGAAATTGCAACATAGAGACTTGACATAGGCCACCGGACATCTATTATTTCCGTGTTAGAGACATGATGACGTAGAGATAGGCCTTTTGGACACTTGTATATTCCATGTTAGAGACATGACGATTTGGGACATATGACGAGTTTTGTGACTTTATGCCATTGTGCTCATTCGCACATGCTTGTGAGGGTCGCTCCCTACAAGCGGCACTCGGAGTTGGCCAACGCGTTTCATGTATTCGCCGTGCGGGGTGGGCGCCGAAGTGGATTGCCGTAGGACAGTCTCATTCCTAGGGTGGGAATGTTGACTACTACGGGGCCATTAGGCTCGGCATTTGGGCTAGGCAGCCTTCGGGTGGCCATCGGCCATATCGCCTTCGGGTTGATCTTATTGTACTTAAACTTAAAGCAGTTTAAAGGAAATTGTGGATTTGATTAGAATAGTAAACTTCAACACTTTACTATCATTTGTGGACATTGTGGATTTGATTAGAATAGTAAACTTCAACACTTTACTATCATTTGTGGACATTGTGGACTTTGACTAGAATAGTAAACTTTAACACTTTACTATCATTTGTGGACATTGTGGACTTTGACTAGAATAGTAAACTTTAACACTTTACTATCATTTGTGGACATTGTGGATTTGACTAGAATAGTAAACTTCAATTCTTTACTATTAAATTTGGGAACATTATACTAGTATGTACTTACTAATCATGCTTAGATTAGTCGTTTGCTTATGCTTAATTATGCTAAGTAGAGATAGCATGTTTAGTAGCTTACATGTTTATTTTACATGTCGTTTGCTTTACTTATGCATAGTTTATCGTTTACTTGTTTAGTTTTGGGCCTAGTGGAGCATGCAACTGAAGTCAGTAATTGCCCACTGGGAACTATTAATTAATAGTTCTCACGCCCTCTTTTTCTAATGTGTTTCAGAGCCTTCGGCACCGGCGGAGGCAAGGGATCGCGGCATGGGAGTCGCGTCTAGTTAGCTCTTAGTAGCTTTACTCTCTTTAGATGGTTCTACTTTTCTCTCTTTTGGTATTTGTGAGAGAGAGATTTTTGTATCCCGGTATAGAGACTACCATGTACCTTTTATAGCTTTTGGTTGTGGAGTTTTGGTTGTATTTATTTTTATACTTCATAGTGGATGTTAGTGCTTTATTTCCTATGTAGAGATCTAGTTGTTTTATTTCGCTCTGATACTACTAGATGCCTCTTTCTTGTTGATTATTTATCGTTTTTGTTAGACGCCTTGTATGTTGTAGACATACGGCGGGTCTGGGCACGCGCCGGGCGGGCTTCGTGGGTCCGGGCGTGACAGATTAAATTGGTATCAGAGCCTAGGGTTGAGTCTTCTTGTGGACCTAGCAAACCTTAGGCCGGTTGGACTATAGGATATAGGCTCGTGAGAGACGAGGTCTATTTAACTTGTGGGCGAAAGTATTAAGATTGGGTATCTTGAATAACTCTAGTAAGTAGAGTTGGATCGAGGTGTATAGCTTCTAACTCCGCGGAGGGTTACGTTGGCGGCCGACAACGTAACATCGGGAGTTAGTTGTGAAACACACTTCATTACTTTCGCAAGATTTGGGTATTGTTGAGTGGGGGCCGATAGCGTGGGTTTTATTAACTTGCGCTTTAGTGATGTTGTGGCGTCTTGTTGACGACCCGCTCTAAGTTTGTTGGAGCGGATGACGCGACAACGTTTGGGGAAGTGGAGATGTCCACTACCCCCGGATCAAGCGAGGTCCGTGAGTGAGGTGCCTACTTGCGGCTCTCACTAGTTTGGCGACTCAGCAGGCGACACCAGCTCAACGACAGGCAGGATGCGCGCATGAAACACGGAGAGATCCTTGCTGCAACGGTGGTTTTCCGTGATGGTGAGGAAACGAGAGCGAGTGACTCATGGATTGCCCGACGAGTTCGAGAGGTGTAATCCCAGAATCCTCGATGGAGAGAAGGACGACCACTGGATCGTAAGGAAGTGGTCGATGCAGATGGAGAAACTATTTCCGCGACACATTCGTGGAAGAGAGAGGCAGAGTTCGGCTCGCCGATCACCACGGAAGATGAAGTCTATAGTGGTGGTTGGATATTCGGGATAACACCAATGCGATATGGTGACGACTACTTGAAGGAGGTTCAAGGAACTCCGTTGAGGCTTTACTTCAATGTCGGTGTCAAGGAAAAAGTCGAACGATGTCGTGGATATGCCCCAAGGGAAGCGGACGTGGCCGAGTACGAATGGGAGTTCCTCGACTCCCCAGATGGTGTCTGGTTGTAGTGCGGGACTGTGAGGACTTCGGCCGTTGATCTTTCGGTTGGTGCCATCTTGATGCTTGCTTGATAACTATTGTTATAAGCAAACTCCGCCATAGGTAGATGCTGCGACCATCCTCCCTGGAAGTCAATCACACATGCTCAAAGCATGTCCTCTAGAGTCTATATAGTGCGCTCCGACTGCCCGTCACTCTGGGGGTGGAAACGATCTTTGAAATCAATCTAGTACCTAGGGCGTCTGCGAGACTCCTCCAAAAGTGTGACACAAAGCGAGTGTCTCTATCTGATACTATCGATGTAGGTACTCCATGAAGTCGTACAATCTCATCAAGGTACACTTGTGCGAGCTTCTCTCCAGCCCAAGTAGTGTGAATAGGTATGAAGTGCGCCGACTTCGTCAACCTATCCACTATCACCCAAATAGCATCATGCCCGGCTTGAGAGCGAGGCAATGCGTCACGAAGTCCATGGTGATCTTCTCCCACTTCCACACGGGAATAGGCAACCGCTGAAGTTTTCCCGCTGGAACTCAATGCTCAGCTTTCACTTGTTGGCAAGTTAGACATCTAGCAATAAACTCGCCAACATCCTTCTTCATCCCAGGCCACCAATAAAGTAACCTCAAGTCCTAGTACATTTTGGTGCCTCCTGGATGAATAGCATAAGGTGCTCTGTGTGCCTCCTGAAGGATGTCCTCTCTAAGTCCCAAATCTGCCGGCACACAAATCCGTCCACCGTAGCGCATCACTCCCTGATCATCCACTAGGAAGTCACCGGTGCAACCATCAACCATTTTGTCTCGAATCTTTTGCAACTCTAAGTCAAGAGCTTGCTTCTCTTTAATTCTATCCATAAGTGTAGGTTGCACCACCATAGTCATCAGCCGCAAAGGTGTATCGGGAGTCACTACCTCCAACTCCAACCGCTTCATCTGCTCGATCAACTGCGGTTGAGTAACAACATGCATCGCTAAGTTCTCGGTAGATTTCCGACTTAGCGCATCCGCCACCACGTTAGCCTTGCCGGGTGGTAGAGAATAGTCAAATCATAGTCCTTGAGTAGCTCCAACCATCGGCGCTGTCTCAAGTACAACTCCTTCTGAGTGAAAAGGTACTTTAAGCTCTTGTGATCCGTATACACCTCGCACCGCTCGCCATACAAATAGTGGCGCCACAGCTTTAATGCAAAGACCACGGCCGCCAACTCCAAGTCATGTGTAGGATAGTTCTTCTCATATTCCTTTAACTGGCGAGATGCATACGCGATCACCTTGTCACCCTGCATCAAGACACAGCCCAATCCGTTAAGAGAAGCATCACTATAAACCACATACCCTGCTCCAGCAATAGGTAATGTGAGGATTGGAGCGGTCGTCAATCTCAGTTTCAACTCTTGAAAGCTCTTTTCACACGCATCATTCCAAATGAATTTAGCTCCTTTGTGCGTGAGCCTCGTGAGGGAGTAGATAACTTCGCAAAGCCCTCCACGAATCTGCGGTAGTAGCCAAGCCAAACCAAGGAAACTCCTGATCTCGGTGACGCTCGTTGGTCTTGGCCAATCCTGAATGGCTTCTATCTTCCTAGGATCCACTGCTATGCCTGATCCTGAAATCACATGTCCCAGAAAAGCCACCTCTCGAAGCCAAAATTCACACTTCTTCGGCTGAGCAAATAACTTCTTTTCCCGAAGCACTTGAAGTACTAATCTCAAGTGTTCCTCGTGTTCCACATCACTTCGGGAATAAATCAAGATGTCGTCGATGAAGACCACGACGAACCTGTCTAGATAAGGCTTGAAAACACGGTTCATTAGATCCATAAAAGGCTGTAGGGGCATTAGTAAGCCCAAACGGCATAACGAGTGAACTCATAATGTCCATACCGTGATCTAAAAGCCGTCTGCGCCATATCCCCTGGCGCAAACTTCAACTGATGGTATCCCGACGTCAAGTCTATCTTGGAATACACATTCGACCCTTGAAGTTGATCAAAAAGATCATCAATCCTCGGCAACGGATATTTATTCTTGATCGTGACTTTATTAAGTTCACGATAGTCCACGCAAAGGCGAAGTGATCCGTTCTTCTTCTTCACAAAAAGAACCGGTGCTCCCCAAGGTGACACACTCGGTCGAATGAAGCCCTTGTCCAACATATCCTGTAACTGTGCCCTCAGCTCCTTTAACTCTGCCTGTGCCATCCTATAGGGTGCCTTCGAGACTGGGGTAGTCCCGGGAGCGAGATCTACCACAAACTCGATCTCCCTATCGGGTGGCATGCACAGTAGCTCTGCTGAAACACGTTACGAAACTCCGTACCACCGGAATATCCTCGATCCTAGGGGTATCATCCTCACCCCTCAATGCGATACTAGCCAAATAGGCTACGCATCCACGGTTGATCAGTTGCCTAGCTCGAGACGAACTGATCGACATCGCAAAGAGCGAACTCTGGCATCCTCTAAACACCACCTCACTCTGACCCGGTTCTCTAAAAATAATCGTTCGATTAACGCAATCGATGGTGGCGTAGTAACGCGTCAGCCAATCCATACCCAAAACCACGTCAAAATCCCCCAACTTGCGCACTACTCGCAAATCCGCGGGCATGGTCCAATCTCCTACCCGAATAGGACAACTGGGGCAATACTCTCGCACGTCCACAATGTGGGCGGGTACAACGATACGTCCAGGGTGTAGTAAAGGAACAAACTGGATGTCAAGCAACTCGGCAAACAGCCAATCTATAAATGAATGTGATGCACCGGTATCAAATAATGCACGTACTCTAATGCCATCAAGTAAAATGATACCTGCCACCACATCCTCGGTCATTGTCGGCTAACGCCTCGGTCTGCGCGGCGTACATGCGCCCACTCGGCGCACAGCGTGACCCTCGCTGCGGCGGCGGACGGTCGGCCGCCCGATGCAGTCTTGTGTCGATGGGGTCCCTTGGCTAGCGGTGGTAGGCGGTGCCGATGTAGAAGACGGTGCGGTGAAGAACCTCTCGGGCACTCGGTACGGATGTGGCCCTCACAGCCTGCAGGAAGCACACTGCGCCGTGGACATTGCGGCGGGTGGTGAGGACCACGCAGATTACACAGGGGAGGCGGCGTCGGTCGAGTCCTCTCGGCGGGGCGGTGCGCCACGGCTAGCTACTTTGGTGTCTCGGATGCTTCGGGGGCCTCCTTGTGACGCACTGGACTTTGCAAATTGCAATGTTCGAGTGTTAGATGTGAGATCTGAGCTTTTCCAGATTTTCTGGAGGGTCGTTGGCGTGTTCGGAGCCTATGGCACGAGTCTAGGGTTAGTGGATGATTTCCAAGCACTAAAGTCCAAAAAATTTGGATTTTAGGTTGCTCTCGGGTTGGAATTTCATGCTTTTGTAGGTACAAAATTGTTTCTATCTTAGGTACAAAATGATGGCTATCTAGGTACAAGCCAAGATTTATCTGGGGTATAGATGAGCGGGCTGAGCAAACCGAGGCTCGGGTTCTTGTTTTTGAGGTTTATCTTAGGTACAAAATGGGTTTGTCAGTACAAAGTAACGATTTCGATAATCCGAAAGCTGCGGGGGCTTTTGGCATTTTGTTGCTTCTATTATAGCACCCCGACCCTTAGGGCTCCTCTCTTGTCTTTGAGAACTTGGGAGAGAAAGGTAAGAGAGCTTCTCTCTCTATTCCTTGCATCTCCTTGGGTTTGAGGTTGATTTCTTGTGGATTGATCTCCTCTTCTCTCTTTTGCTTGTTTGTGCATTTTCCACCATGAGGGAAGGTTGGAAGCTTGGTTGGGGAGCTTGTTGAGGGAAGATCTTCAACTTTGGTGGGTTTTGAGCCTTGTTTAGAGCTTCTAGGAGGTAAGCAACTCCTTCTTATCCCCTAATTTAAGCTTTGGTTGCCTTCATGAGATGAAACCCTAGATTGTGTTGTTAGGGTTATTTTTGGGGCTTTTTGATTTGGGGCTTTTAGATTCCTTTTGATTGGTTTAGAACCTTTGTTTAGGTTGCCTTGGGAGGGATCTAGCTTCCTTTTGGAATTTCTAAGAGGATTGTTGCACATTTAGGTGAGTATTTTTTGACTTTGACCTAGATGTTTAAAGTTTGAACTCAAGACTTATCTCTTGAGTTTGTAACTCCTAGGATCTACTTTGTAGGGTACTAGAAGTAGGAATCAAAGCTTCGTTAGCGGTTCGGAGCGACGCTTGGAGCGACGGTGGGTTTGGCCTCACCTAGCACAATGAGAAATTCTCATTGGTGCTTATTTGCTTATGGTTAAATGGAAATTAGTTCATTTTCATGCTATTTGATTTATTTGTGAATTTTAGAATGCTTAAGATACATATGTTATGTGTAATGCAATTTTACTCTATATAGTAGAGACGTATGCATGTGAGAGCTGAAGCCTTGTAGCATTCTATTTGGGAACTTGAAACTATGTGTTTAAGAGGAATTTGACATGTATTTGAGAACATAGAACTATACATGGCATAGGAGAAAAGCCCTTGTCATTAAGCGGCATTGGCTTGGCATCAAAAGTGTAGAATAGTGAGCTAATGTCATCAAGCGGCATTAGGCTCGTGAATGAACTTGACATAGAGTATCTAGTGTCATGAGAATATTTGAACTAGACCTTAGGGCTACTAGTTACTATTTCCATGTTGAGACATGAGGTTCGGACTTGAGACTTGACTATACTTGTTGCCATTTGTGCTCTTTCGCACATGCTTGTGAGGGTCGATCCCTACAAGCCGGCACTCCGGAGTTAGCCTTGCGATTCGTTCGCGCGTGCGGTGTTGAGAAACCTACGGGACCGTTGGGACAGACTCATTCCTTGCGGGGGATGTTGGGGCTACCACGGTACTTAGGTGGCACGGAGTTGGATTACTGTGGGTACATCCTAGTGAAAGAGAATTGAACTTGGACATTCAACAATACTAAATGACTATCACTACTAGATATGGCTTAGTAGTCGGATTATGTGGACTTTGCTCGATTGTATAGTATACTTGATAATGCTTTAATTATATTTCAGTATACTTGTTGGTTAAAGTAAAACATAACATCCTATATGTTGGAACGAGAACTTATGACTATATATATTTGGAACATGATTATGGTAGCATTTCTTATGCTTTATTTACAAGTTCATTTATATCGCTTACTTACTCTCTTCTCTTTGGGCCTAGTGGTGCAATGGTTCAGGCCAGTAATTGCCCACTGGGAACTATAAATTATAGTTCTCACGCCCTCTGTTTCTGTTTACTTTCAGTGCCTTCTGCATCGGGGGAGGCTCGGGACCGTGGCAAGTGTATTGCCTCGGGCTAGCGACTGTTGGAGAGGACGCGTGCATAGGTGGTCTACCATTTCTCTTGTTTTATTTTGTGAGAGATGGAGAGTGTACCTTGTATAGAGACCACCACTTTTGTGTATTTTGAGGATGTTACTTTTAGACTTGTTTCTTTTATACTTCAGTTGTACTTGATGTAGTTTCCATATTTCTCTCTACCTGTTCTTTAGCGTTGGTTGTTGTGGCTCTGATATTCTAGTTATGGCCTTTTATTGTTTTAATTCCGCTGTTTTTAGTTAGACGCCTTGTATGTGTTGACATATGGCGGGGCTGGGCACGCTTTGGGGAAGGTCTGCCCAGGCCGGGCGTGACAGTTAATTTGGTATCGAGCCTAGGGTGACGTCTTAGAGGACCTAGTAAACCTTAGGTGGTCGGACAATAGGAAATAGGCTCGCGAGGGCGAGGTCTATATAACTTGTGAGCGAAAGTACTTGATTGGGTTTTATGATAACTCTCAAAAGCTGGAGTTTCATCGAAGTGTATAACTTCTAGCTTCGCGGAGCGCTACGTTGTCGGCCGACCACGTTACATCGGGAGTTAGTAGAAAGCACACTTCTTTACTTTCGCATGATTTGGGTTTCTGAGTGGGGATTGCGATAGCGTGGGTTTTATTAACTTGCGCTTTTATGTTGTTGCAGTGTGGATGCCTATTACTCGTTCCCAATCCGTCGGGGCCGATAACATGGCACGCGTTGAGGAGGTCGAGGCCTCAGCTACTTCTGAGTCCAGCGAGGTCCGCGAGTTGAGGGACCAGGTGGCGGTCCTCACGGACCTTGTGGCTCAGCAGACGGCGGCGGCTCAGCAGCAGGCCGAGGCGGCGCGCACGGGATGAGAGGATGAAGCGACTTGAGGACCTCGCCCTGCGGCGGCGGGCGCCGGGGAGGCCCGAGCACCGTACCACCGGCCGCGGCCGAGTGGTAGCACCGAGGCGCCGACTCCCGCGCCGGATCTTTACATTCTGCCGTCGGTGGCACGGCGAGAGAGGGTGGCGGCGGCACCACCGGTTCGGATACCTCCGGGAGGAGCGGTTTTCCGACGAGGGTTGAGGGGCTAGAGCGAGACCGACTGATGAGCCGCCTCAATGAGTTCAGGAGGTGCAGTCCACGTGTATTCGACGGCGAGAACGTGGATCATTGGATAGTCGAGAAGTGGCTTATGCATATGGAGAAGCTCTTTCGCGACACTTTTGTTGAGAGAGGACGAGTTTGGCTCGCCACTCACCATCCCGGACGGCGAGGCCTATCGGTGGTGGCGGGACATCCGGAGAACCCGAGCACCGACTTGGCATCGATGACTTGGACGAGGTTCAAGGGCGCTACTCGAGCACTACTTCCACGACGGTGTTCGGCGACGGATGGAGAACAGACTTGCGCGGCTTGCGCCGAAGAACGGACGATGGCGAGTACGAGCGGGAGTTTACCGAGCTTTTACAGTGTACCTTTTGTTGTGCGGGACGACGAGGACAAGGCCGGGATCTTCGAGAGTGGGTGAGGCCTTCTATCTATAGGCTTGTGCGGTCGCTAACTGCGCACATGCGTGAGGTGGTAAATCGCGCTCTCATTGTGGAGCGGGCGCGATAGTGATGAAGGAGCGACGGGAAGGCTTGGATCGGGGTAAGGGCAAGAGGCCCGCCGGCGAGGTGCGAGTCGGACGCACTCGAGAAACGCCAAAGTACCCCGAGCCGATCACGAGGACGAGGTACCCCACGGCGGCGCGAGGACCGGATCGACGGCGAGCACCGCGTTGTGTGATTTGCGGCGGCCCCACCACCCCGACGGTGCCGCGGGGTCGGGGCGGTGCTCTCTTGTGGTCGGGAGGGCCACTTCCGGTCGGTTGCCGGGGATGCGCAGGCACCGTCGTCGGCTTGACACCACCGGAGTTCCGGCCGGGGACACCTCGCATCCTACCGGTGGGAGATCTTACGCGAGCGAGGCGAGCGAGGGTCACGGCGGGGCAGAGTGGGCGTTTGTATGCGCGCCCGCGAGCGCGGCGGTGAGGATGTCGTTGCGGGTATCATTTTGATTTCTAGCATTCGAGTTCGTGCTTTATTTGATACCGGTGCATCTTGCTCTTTTATTGATCGGCTGTTTGCCGAGTTGCATGACATCCCTAGGACACCTTTGTCATTTTCGGGACGAGTTGTTATACCTGGTCATTCTATAGATGTCCGAGAGTGTTGTAGTGGTTGCCCAGTTCAGATTGGGGATTGGATCATGCCCGTGGACCTATTTGTGGTGCACAAACTCGGGGAGTTTGATATAGTTTTGGGCATGGATTGGTTGACCCAGTACTTCGCCACGATTGATTGTGTGAACCGGACGGTGACTTTTAGAGAGCCGAGTCACGAGGTAGTGGTATTTCAGGGATGCCAGAGTTCGCTGTTTGCGATGACCATTAGCTCCTCCAGCGCTAGACAGTTGATTAGTAGTGGGTGCATAGCCTATTTGGCTAGTATTGCACTCCGAGATGTTGAGGACTCCCTAGGATTGAGGACATTCTGTGGTGAGGAGTTCCGGGACGTGTTCCCAGTGAGCTACCGGGAATGCACGATAGGGAGATTGAGTTTGTAGTAGATCTCGTCCACAGGACTACTCCAATCTCAAAGGCACCCTATAGGATGGCACCGGCGAGTTGAAAGAGTGAAGGCACGGTTGCGGGACCTTTTGGATAAAGGTTATGTGAGTGCGAGCGTGTCACCTTGGGGAGCGCCAGTTCTTTTTGTGAAGAAGAAGGACGGATCACTTCGCTTATGTATGGATTATCGTGAACTCAATAAAGTCACGATTAAGAATAAGTATCCGTTGCCGAGGATCGATGATCTGTTCGATCAGCTTCAGGGGTCAAGCGTGTACTCCAAGATCGACTTGCAGTCGGGATATCATCAGCTAAAGATCAAGCCTGAGGATGTATCGAAGACGGCTTTCAGGACACGGTATGGGCACTATGAGTTCACTGTGATGCCGTTTGGGCTTACTAATGCCCCGGCAGCTTTTATGGATTTGATGAACCGTGTCTTCAGGCCATATCTGGATAGATTTGTCGTAGTGTTTATCGACGACATTTTGATTTATTCCCGGAGTGATGCGGAACACGAGGAACATTTGAGGTGGTACTTCAAGTGCTTCGGGAAAAGAAACTCTTTGCCAAGTTGAAGAAATGCGAGTTTTGGCTTAGAGAGGTGGCATTTTTGGGCCATGTGATTTCAGGATCAGGTATAGCTGTGGATCCTAGAAAAATTGAAGCCGTTAAAGATTGGCCAAGACCGACGAGTGTCACTGAGATACGGAGTTTTATTGGTTTGGCCGGCTACTACAGGAGGTTTGTCGAGGGATTTGCTAAGTTATCTACTCCCCTCACGAGGCTCACGCATAAAGGAACCAAGTTTATTTGGAATGATGCGTGTGAGAGAAGCTTTCAAGAGTTGAAGCAACGGTTGACTACCGCACCAATCCTAACCTTGCCAGTTGCTGGAGCAGGGTATGTGATTTATAGTGATGCTTCCTTTAATGGATTGGGTTGCGTGTTGATGCAGGAGGGAAAAGTGATCGCGTATGCTTCGCGCCAGTTGAAGGAGTATGAAAGGAATTATCCTACTCATGATTTGGAGTTGGCGGCTGTAGTGTTCGCATTGAAGCTATGGCGCCACTACCTTTATGGAGAGCGGTGTGAAGTGTACACGGATCACAAGAGTTTAAAGTACCTGTTCACTCAGAAGGAATTGAACTTGAGGCAGCGCAGATGGTTGGAGCTCCTCAAGGATTATGATTTGACGATACTTTACCACCCAGGCAAGGCTAACGTGGTGGCGGATGCGCTAAGTAGGAAATGGACGGAAAACTTAGCGCTGATGATAGTTACTCAACCGCCGTTGATCGAGCCGATGAAGCGGTTGGAGTTGGAGGTGGTGACTCCTGACACACCTATGAGGTTGATGACTTTGGTGGTGCAACCCACTTTATTGGAAAGGATAAAAGAAAAGCAAGCTCTTGATGTGGAGTTGCAAAAGGTTCGAACGAAAATGGTTGATGGTTGCACCGGTGATTTTAGTGTTGACGGTGGTGACTTGATGAGATTAGTGGGCGGATTTGTGTACTCGGCGGGCAGACACTTAGAGAGGAGATTCTTCTAGAGGCACACCGTGCACCTTATGCTATACACCCGGGAGGCACCAAAATGTATAAGGATTTGAAGTTACACTATTGGTGGCCCGGGATGAAAAAGGACGTTGGCGAGTTTGTAGCTCGATGTTTAACTTGCCAACAAGTGAAGGCTGAGCACCGAGTTCCCGCGGGGAAATTGCAGAGTTTACCTATTCCAGTGTGGAAGTGGGAGAAGATCACCATGGACTTTGTGATGGGACTGCCCCGCTCTCAGGCCGGGCATGATGCTATTTGGGTGATCGTGGATAGGTTGACGAAATCGGCACATTTCATACCTATCCATACTACTTGGCCTGGAGAGAGACTCGCGCCAGTTTACTTGGATGAGATTGTGCGACTTCACGGAGTACCTACCTCGATTGTATCGGACGGGGACACACGTTTTGTGTCACACTTTTGGAGGAATCTGCGGGACGCCTTGGGTACTCGGCGGACTTGACCTTGCTTTCCACCCTCGAGTGACGGGCGATCGGAGCGTACTATCTGAGACACTCGAGGATATGCTTCGAGCTGCGTGATCGACTTCCGGGGAGGATGGTCGCGGCATCTAGATGGGCGAGTTTGCTTATAACAATAGTTATCAAGCAAGCATCAAGATGGCGCCATTTGAGGCACTCTATGGACGGAAGTGTAGATCGCCACTTCATTGGAGTGAAGTTGGTGAGAGTTTGGCTTTAGGCCCAGATGTGCTCCAGGAAGCAGAGGACAAGGTTCGCGTTGCTAGGGAGCGGTTGTTGACGACCCGGAGTAGGCGAGAAGAGCTATCTTTGATAGACGTCGACGAGACTTGGAGTTTCGGATTGGAGACCATGTCTTTTTGAAAGTCTCGCCGACAGGAGTCGGAGATTTGGGATCGGGGTAAGTTGAGCCCCGTTTTATTGGACCGTATGAGATTCTTGAGCGTGTGGGCCCGGTAGCGTATAGACTTGCTCTCGCCGAACCTATCGGGTGTACACAATGTCTTCCATGTATCGGTCCTCGGAAGTATATACATGATCCGCTCATGTTTTGGATGCTACACCATTGGAGGTGAGGGACGATTTGAGCTTCGAGAGCGGCCGTGAAGATTTTGGCTCGCGAGGTGAAGAAGTTGAGAGCAGGAGCTTTCTTATGCGAAAGTCCTTTGGAGCAACCACGAGGAGCGGGAGGCCACGTGGGAGCTGAGAGTGCGCTTCGAGAGCGCTATCCCCGTCTCTTTCGGATGGAGTCATGAGGTATGACTTTAATTTCGAGTTTCAGACGAAACCTCTTTTTAGGAGGGTGAATGTGGCCTTTGGACTTTGCAAATTGCAATGTTCGAGTGTTAGATGTGAGATACGAGCTTTTCAGTTTTTACGGAGGGTCGTTGATTGTTCCGAGCCTATGGCACGAGTCTGAGGTTAGTGGATGATTTCCAAGCACTAAAGTCCAAAAAGTGGATTTTAGGTTGCTCTCGGGTTGGAATTTCATGCTTTTGTACCGGTACAAAGTTGTTTCTATCTTAGGTACAAAATGATGGCTATCTTAGGTACAAGCCAAGATTTATCAGGTATAGATGAGCGAGTGAGCAAACCGAGGCTCGGGTTTCTTTGTTTATGAGGTTTATCTTAGGTACAAAATGGGTTTGTCTTAGGTACAAAGTAACGATTTCGATAATCCGAAACTGCAGGGGCTTTTTGGCATTTTGTTGCTTCTATTATAGCACCCCAGCCCTTAGGGCTCCTCTCTTGTGCTGAGAACTTGGGAGAGAAAGGTAAGAGAGCTTCTCTCTCTATTCCCTTGCATCTCCTTGGGTTTGAGGTTGATTTCTTGTGGATTGATCTCCCTCTTCTCTCTCTTTTGCTTGTTGGTGCATTTTCCACCATGAGGGAAGGTTGGAAGCTTGGTTGGGGAGCTTGTTGAGGGAAGATCTTCAACTTTGGTGGGTTTTGAGCCTTGTTTAGAGCTTCTAGGAGGTAAGCAACTCCTTCTTATCCTCTAATTTAAGCTTTGGTTGCCTTATGAGATGAAACCCTAGATTGTGTTGTTAGGGTTATTTTTGGGGCTTTTTGATTTGGGGCTTTTAGATTCCTTTTGATTGGTTTAGAACCTTTGTTTAGGTTGCCTTGGGAGGGATCTAGCTTCCTTTTGGAATTTCTAAGAGGATTGTTGCACATTTAGGTGAGTATTTTTTGACTTTGACCTAGATGTTTAAAGTTTGAACTCAAGACTTATCTCTTGAGGTTGTAACTCCTAGGATCTACTTTGTAGGGTACTAGAAGTAGGAATCGAAGCTTCGTTAGCGGTTCGGAGCGACGCTTGGAGCGACGGTGGGTTTGGCCTCACCTAGCACAATGAGAAATTCTCATTGGTGCTTATTTGCTTATGGTTAAATGGAAATTAGTTCATTTTCATGCTATTTGATTTATTTGTGAATTTTAGAATGCTTAAGATACATATGTTATGTGTAATGCAATTTTACTCTATATAGTAGAGACGTATGCATGTGAGAGCTGAAGCCTTGTAGCATTCTATTTGGGAACTTAAAACTATGTGTTTAAGAGGAATTTGACATGTATTTGAGAACATAGAACTATACATGGCATAGGAGAAAAGCCCTTGTCATTAAGCGGCATTGGCTTGGCATCAAAAGTGTAGAATAGTGAGCTAATGTCATCAAGCGGCATTAGGCTCGTGAATGAACTTGACATAGAGTATCTAGTGTCATGAGAATATTTGAACTAGACCTTAGGGCTACTAGTTACTATTTCCATGTTGAGACATGAGATTCGGACTTGAGACTTGACTATACTTGTTGCCATTTGTGCTCTTTCGCACATGCTTGTGAGGGTCGCTCCTTACAAGCCGGCACTCCGGAGTTAGCCTTGCGATTCGTTCGCGCGTGCGGTGTTGAGAAACCTACGGGACCGTTGGGACAGACTCATTCCTTGCGGGGGATGTTGGGGCTACCACGGTACTTAGGTGGCACAGGTTGGATTACTGTGGGTACATCCTAGTGAAAGAGAATTGAACTTGGACATTCAACAATACTAAATGACTATCACTACTAGATATGGCTTAGTAGTCGGATTATGTGGACTTTGCTCGATTGTATAGTATACTTGATAATGCTTTAATTATATTTCAGTATACTTGTTGGTTAAAGTAAAACATAACATCCTATATGTTGGAACGAGAACTTATGACTATATATATTTGGAACATGATTATGGTAGCATTTCTTATGCTTTATTTACAAGTTCATTTATATCGCTTACTTACTCTCTTCTCTTTGGCCCTAGTGGTGCAATGGTTCAGGTCAGTAATTGCCCACTGGGAACTATAAATTATAGTTCTCACGCCCTCTGTTTCTGTTTACTTTCAGTGCCTTCTGCATCGCGGGAGGCTCGGGACCGTGGCAAGTGTATTGCCTCGGGCTAGCGACTGTTGGAGAGGACGCGTGCATAGGTGGTCTACCATTTCTCTTGTTTTATTTTGTGAGAGATGGAGAGTGTACCTTGTATAGAGACCACCACTTTTGTGTATTTTGAGGATGTTACTTTTAGACTTGTTTCTTTTATACTTCAGTTGTACTTGATGTAGTTTCCATATTTCTCTCTACCTGTTCTTTAGCGTTGGTTGTTGTGGCTCTGATATTCTAGTTATGGCCTTTTATTGTTTTAATTCCGCTGTTTTTAGTTAGACGCCTTGTATGTGTTGACATATGGCGGGTCTGGGCACGCTTTGGGGAAGGTCCTGCCGACCCCGGGGCGTGACACTCCTAGAGTGCGTCTGGCTCGCACCCTCGGCCGCGGGCCTCTTGCCCTTTCCTTTTTCCAAGCCCTCGCGTCTCTCGCACCATGGCCGCGCCGCTCTCCACAAAGTGAGTGCGCGGTTCTGTCGGTAAGTCCGAAGCTCCGATGACTACACGAACCGGAAGATCGGCAGTCGCGATCCACGCTCGAAGATGCGGGCCTTGTCCTCGTCGTCCCGCACGACGAAGGGCACGCAATGCGAAGACGAGAAAACTCCCTCTCGTACTCGGCTACGGATCGATCCCACGAGTAAAGGCTGCGCGAGCTCTGCTCCATCCGCCTCTTGACACCTTGTCGGGAAGTAATGTGACAATAGAAGTTCCTTGAACTTCAACCAAGTAATAGCCGCCAAGTTTGTCTTTGGGGTTCTCTGAATGTCCATCCACCGGCGCGGGCCTCGCCGTCGAGGTGGTGGGTGGCGAGCCACACCCTATCCCGCTCCTCCACAAATGTGTCGCGGAATAGCTTCTCCATGTGCATCAACCACTTTTCCACAATCCAGTGGTCGACGTTCTCACCGTCGAAGATCCTCGGACTGCACTTCCTAAACTCCTTGAGGCGACCCATGAGTCGATCCCTCTCGGCTCCCTGAGCCATAGCTGGAAATGCCGCTGCCACCGGTGATGCTCGAACCGGCGGTGTGTCCCGGTCCTCCTCCCGTGACATCTTGCCGGAGTCGTCAGTGTGAGCCGGCGCGAGAGGCACACCGCGGTAAGTCAACCTCGGTGGCGGCGGCGGTGAAGGGTGCAGCCTCCCTCGCGGCATCTTTGCGGTGAAGATCCTCCATGCGCTTCATGCGCGCTTCGCATCCGGGCCGCGGTCGCCTGGTGCGTCACCAATGCTGTGAGGGCCGCCAACTGGCCCCTCAACTCACGGACCTCGCCGGATCCGGAGGTAGCGGAGGCCTCGACCTCCTCAAAAGTTGCCGCATTGTCCGCTCCCACAGATTTCGAGCGAGTTATCGGCATCGTCACTACAACATCATAAAAGCGCAAGTTAGTAAGCTCACGCAATCGCATCTCCGCTCATGCTATAAATACCCAAATCATGCGAAAGTAATGAAGTGTCATTTACTACTAACTCCCGATGTTACGTTGTCGGCCGCCAACGTAACCCTCCGCGAAGTTAGAAGTTATACACTTCGATCCAACTCTACTTACTAGAGTTATTCAAGATACCCAATTTTTAATACTTTCGCTCACAAGTTAAATAGACCTCGTCTCTCACGAGCCTATATCCTATAGTCCAACCTGCCTAAGGTTTGCTAGGTCCACAAGAAGACTCAACCCTAGGCTCTGATACCAATTTAATTTGTCACGCCCGGGACCCGGCGGAAGCCCGCGCGTACCGGACCCGCCGTATGTCTACAACATACAAGGCGTCTAACAAAACGATAAATAACCAACAAAATAAAAAGAATCTAGAAGTATCAGAGCAGTAACAACTAGATTTCCATACAAGGAAGCATAAAGAAATGACTAAAAAATAAAGTACCAATCTCTAATATAAACTATAAAGAGAGTACAACGAAAAGAAATCCAAACACCACTATAACTAAGTACATGGTAGTCTCTACATAGGGATACAAAATTCTCTCAATCTCACCAAAGTATAAAAAGAGAGAAAGACCCCTACAAGGTGGAAAGCTGTGATAGCTAGCTAGCGGTTCCCTTTCCACGATCCCTTGCCTCCGCCGGTGCCGAAGGCTCTGAAACACATTAGAAAAAGAGGGCGTGAGAACTATTAATTAATAGTTCCCAGTGGGCAATTACTGACTTCAGTTGCATGCTCCACTAGGCCCAAAACTAAGCAAGTAAGTATAAACGATGATATAAGCGATAATAAGCGACATGTAAATAACATGTAAACTACTAAACACAATATCTCTACTTAGCGTGAATTTGCATAAGTAAGCTATTCTAAGCATGAATAGAAAGCGTTATAATTAACATGAAGTTTCCAACTTGATAGTAAAAGACTAAGTTTACTATTCTAATCAAGATCTATAATGTCCACATGTGATAGTAAAGTGTTAAAGTTTACTATTCTAGTCAAAGTCCACGATTTTCTTTAAACTACATTAAGTTTAAGTACAATAAGATCAACCCGAAGGCGATATGGCCGATGCCCACCCGAAGGCCGCCTAGCCCAAATGCCGAGCCTAATGGCCCCGTAGTAGTCAACATTCCCACCATAGGAATGAGACTGTCCCACGGCAATCCACTTCGGCAACGGATACTTATTCTTAATCGTGACTTTATTGAGTTCACGATAATCCATACATAAGCGAAGTGATCCGTCCTTCTTCTTCACAAAAAGAACTGGCGCTCCCCAAGGTGACACGCTCGGTCTCACATAACCTTTATCCAAAAGGTCCTGCAACTGTGCCTTCAGCTCTTTCAACTCTGCTGGTGCCATACTATAGGGTGCCTTTGAGATTGGAGTAGTCCCAGGGACGAGATCTACTACAAACTCAATCTCCCTATCAGGCGGCATTCCTGGTAGCTCAGCTGGGAACACGTCCTGGAACTCCCTCACCACAGGAATGTCCTCAATCCTAGGGGAGTCCTCAACATCTCGGAGTGCAATACTAGCCAAATAGGCTATGCACCCACTACTAATCAACTGTCTAGCTCGAGAGGAGCTAATAGTCATCGCAAACAGCGAACTCTGGCCTCCCTGAAATACCACTACCTCGCGACTCGGCTCTCTAAAAGTCACCGTCCGGTTCACACAATCAATCGTGGCGAAGTACTGGGTCAACCAATCCATGCCCAAAACTATATCAAACTCCCCGAGTTTGTGCACCACAAATAGGTCCACGGGCATGATCCAATCCCCAATCCGAGCGGGCAACCACTACAACACTCTCGGACATCTATAGAATGACCGGGTATAACAACTCGTCCGAAAATGACAAAGGTGTCCTAGGGATGTCATGCAACTCGGCAAGCAGTAGATCAATAAAAGAGCAAGATGCAGGTATCAAATAAAGCACGAACTCGAATCTTTGGAAATCAAAATGATACTGCAACGACATCCTCGATTCTTCTGTTGCCTCAGTCTGGGCGGCATACAAACGCCCACTCGGGCCTGCCGTGACCCGCCGCTCGGCCTGCGCGAGAAGATCTCCCGGCTGGTAGGATGCGGTAGGTGTCCCCGAGGCTGGAACACAGTGGTAGTCTTTGAAGGCGACGACGGTGTCGGTGCGGATCCCTCGGGCAATCGGCGGAAGTGGCCCTCACGACCACAAGAGTAGCAGGCCCCGACCTGCGGAACCTTTGTCGGGGGTGGTGGGGGCAGCCACAAATCACACAACGCGGTGCTGCCGTCGATGCGGTCCTCGGCGGCTGCGTGGGGTACCTCGTCCTCGTGGCGGCTCTGGGGTACTTTGGCGGTTTCCTCGAGTGCGTCGACTCGCACCCTCGCCGGCGGGCCTCTTGCCCTTACCCCGATCCAAGCCTTCCTGTCGCGCCTTCATCACTATCGCGCCCCGCTCCACAATGAGAGCGCGATTTACCACCTCACGGTATGTGCGCAGGTTAGCGGACTGCACAAGCCTATAGATAGAAGGCCTCAGCCCACTCTCGAAGATCCTGGCCTTGTCCTCGTCGTCCCGCACAACAAAAGGTACACAGTGTAAAAGCCTGGTAAACTCCCGCTCGTACTCGATCCTTTGTCCGTTCCCCAGCGCAAGGCTGCGCAAGTCTGTCTCCATACGTCGCCGAACAACATCGGGGAAGTAGTGCTCGAGTAGCGGTCCCTTGAACCTCGTCCAAGTCATCGATGCCAAGTCGGTGCTCGGGTTCTCTGGATGTCCCGCCACCGCGATAGGCCTCGCCGTCCCGGATGGTGAGTGGCGAGCCAAACTCTGTCCCTCTCCTCAACAAAAGTGTCGCGAAAGAGCTTCTCCGTATGCATAAGCCACTTCTCGACTATCCAATGATCCACGTTCTCGCCGTCGAATACACGTGGGTGCACCTCTGAACTCATTGAGGCGGCTCATCGGTCGGTCTCGCTCTAGCCCTCGACCATCGTCGGGAAAACCGCTCCTCCTGGAGGTATCTGAACCGGTGGTGCCGTCGCCACCCTCTCCTGCCGTGCCACCGACGGTGCAGAATGTAAAGATCCGGGCGCGGGAGTCGGCGCCCTCGGTGCTACCACCTCGGCTGGGGCTGGTGGTACCGGTGCCTGGGCCTCCCTGGCAGCCGCCTGCTGCAGAAGGAGGTCCTCAAGTCGCTTCATCCTCTCGTCCTGTCGGCGCGCGCCGCCTCGGCTCTTTGAGCCACGCGCCGTCTTTGAGCCACAAGGTCCGTGAGGACCGCCACCTGGTCCCTCAACTCGCGGACCTCGCTGGACTCAGAAGTAGCTGAGGCCTCGACCTCCTCAACGCGTGCCATGTTATCGGCCCCGACGGATTGGGAACGAGTAATAGGCATCCACACTGCAACAACATAAAAGCGCAAGTTAATAAAACCCACGCTATCGCAATCCCCACTTAGAAACCCAAATCATGCGAAAGTAAAGAAGTGTGCTTTCTACTAACTCCCGATGTTACGTTGTCGGCCGCCAACGTAACCCTCCGCGAAGCTAGAAGTTATACACTTCGATTAAACTCCAACTTTTTAGAGTTATAATAAAACCCAATCAAGTACTTTCGCTCACAAGTTATATAGACCTCGTCCCTCGCGAGCCTATTTCCTATTGTCGACCGGCCTAAGGTTTACTAGGTCCTCTAAGACGTCACCCTAGGCTCGGATACCAAATTAATCTGTCACGCCCCGGGGTCGGCAGGACCTTCCCCAAAGCGTGCCCAGACCCGCCATATGTCAACACATACAAGGCGTCTAACTAAAAACAGCGGAATTAAAACAATAAAAGGCCATAACTAGAATATCAGAGCCACAACCACCAACGCTCAAGAACAGGCAGAGAGAAATATGGAAACTACATCAAGTACAACTGAAGTATAAAAGAAACAAGTCTAAAAGTAACATCCTCAAAATACACAAAAGTGGTGGTCTCTATACAAGGTACACTCTCCATCTCCCACAAAATAAAACAAGAGAAATGGTAGACCACCTATGCACGCGTCCTCTCCAACAGTCGCTGGCCCGAGGCAATACACTTGCCACGGTCCGAGCCTCCCCGATGCGAAGGCAGAAAGTAAACGAAACAGAGGGCGTGAGAACTATAATTTATAGTTCCCAGTGGGCAATTACTGACCTGAACCATTGCACCACTAGGCCCAAAGAGAAGAGAGTAAGTAAGCGATATAAATGAACTTGTAAATAAAGCATAAGAAATGCTACCATAATCATGTTCCAAATATATATAGTCATAAGTTCTCGTTCCAACATATAGGATGTTATGTTTTACTTTAACCAACAAGTATACTGAAATATAATTAAAGCATTATCAAGTATACTATACAATCGAGCAAAGTCCACATAATCCGACTACTAAGTCATATCTAGTAGTGATAGTCATTTAGTATTGTTGAATGTCCAAGTTCAATTCTCTTTCACTAGGATGTACCCACAGTAATCCAACCTGTGCCACCTAAGTACCGTGGTAGCCCCAACATCCCCGCAAGGAATGAGTCTGTCCCAACGGTCCCGTAGGTTTCTCAACACCGCACGCGCGAACGAATCGCAAGGCTAACTCGGAGTGCCGGCTTGTAGGAGCGACCCTCACAAGCATGTGCGAAAGAGCACAAATGGCAACAAGTATAGTCAAGTCTCAAGTCTGAACCTCATGTCTCAACATGGAAATAGTAACTAGTAGCCCTAAGGTCTAGTTCAAATATTCTCATGACACTAGATACTCTATGTCAAGTTCATTCACGAGCCTAATGCCGCTTGATGACATTAGCTCACTATTCTACACTTTTGATGCCAAGCCAATGCCGCTTAATGACAAGGGCTTTTCTCCTATGCCATGTATAGTTCTATGTTCTCAAATACATGTCAAATTCCTCTTAAACACATAGTTTCAAGTTCCCAAATAGAATGCTACAAGGCTTCAGCTCTCACATGCATACGTCTCTACTATATAGAGTAAAATTGCATTACACATAACATATGTATCTTAAGCATTCTAAAATTCACAAATAAATCAAATAGCATGAAAATGAACTAATTTCCATTTAACCATAAGCAAATAAGCACCAATGAGAATTTCTCATTGTGCTAGGTGAGCCAAACCCACCGTCGCTCCAAGCGTCGCTCCGAACCGCTAACGAAGCTTCGATTCCTACTTCTAGTACCCTACAAAGTAGATCCTAGGAGTTACAACCTCAAGAGATAAGTCTTGAGTTCAAACTTTAAACATCTAGGTCAAAGTCAAAAAATACTCACCTAAATGTGCAACAATCCTCTTAGAAATTCCAAAAGGAAGCTAGATCCCTCCCAAGGCAACCTAAACAAAGGTTCTAAACCAATCAAAAGGAATCTAAAAGCCCCAAATCAAAAAGCCCCAAAAATAACCCTAACAACACAATCTAGGGTTTCATCTCATAGAAGGCAACCAAAGCTTAAATTAGAGGATAAGAAGGAGTTGCTTACCTCCTAGAAGCTCTAAACAAGGCTCAAAACCCACCAAAGTTGAAGATCTTCCCTCAACAAGCTCCCCAACCAAGCTTCCAACCTTCCCTCATGGTGGAAAATGCACCAACAAGCAAAAGAGAGAGAAGAGGGAGATCAATCCACAAGAAATCAACCTCAAACCCAAGGAGATGCAAGGGAATAGAGAGAGAAGCTCTCTTACCTTTCTCTCCCAAGTTCTCAGCACAAGAGAGGAGCCCTAAGGGCTGGGGTGCTATAATAGAAGCAACAAAATGCCAAAAAGCCCTGCGATTTCGGATTATCGAAAAGCGCCGGTTTATCTTAGAGTACAAACCCATTTTGTACCTGAGTATAAACCTGTAGCAAACAAACCGAGCCTCGGGTTTGCCCGGCCTCATCTATACGGTATAAATCTTGGCTTGTCTGGTATAGCCATCATTTTATCTTAGGTATAGAAACAATTTTGTACGGTACAAAAGCATGAAATTCCAACCGAGAGCAACCTAAAATCCAGCTTTTTGGACTTTAGTGCTTGGAAATCATCCACTAACCTCGGTACTCGTGCCATAGGTCGGAACACAGTCAACGACCCTCCAGAAAATCTGGAAAAGCTCAGATCTCACATCTAACACTCGAACATTGCAATTTGCAAAGTCCAGTGCGTCACATTCACCCCTCCTAAAAAGAGGTTTCGTCCGCGAAACTCGAAATTAAAGTCATACCTCATGACTCCATCTGAAAGAGATGGGGATAGCGCTCTCGAAGCGCACTCTCTAGCTCCCACGTGGCCTCCCGCTCCTCGTGGTTGCTCCACAGGACTTTCACATAAGAAAGTTCCCGGTTCCTCAACTTCTTCACCTCGCGAGCCAAAATCTTCACGAGTGCTCCTCGAAGCTCAAATCGTCCCTCGGCTCAATGGTGTAGCATCCAAAACATGGGCTGGATCATATATATACTTCCGGAGGACCGATACATGGAAGACATTGTGTACACCCGATAGGTTCGGCGGTAGAGCAAGTCTATACGCTACCGGGCCCACACGCTCAAGAATCTCATACGGTCCAATAAAACGGGGGCTCAACTTACCCCGGATCCAGAATCTCCTGACTCCTCGGGTCGGCGAGACTTTCAAAAAGACATGGTCTCCAATCTGAAACTCCAAGTCTCGTCGACGTCTATCAGCATAGCTCTTCTGCCTACTCTGGGCTGTCAACAACCGCTCCCTAGCAACGCGAACCTTGTCCTCTGCTTCCTGGAGCACATCTGGGCCTAAAGCCAAACTCTCACCAACTTCACTCCAATGAAGTGGCGATCTACACTTCCGTCCATAGAGTGCCTCAAATGGCGCCATCTTGATGCTTGCTTGATAACTGTTGTTATAAGCAAACTCAGCCATCGGTAGATCTTTGCGACCATCCTCCCTGGAAGTCGATCACGCAGGCTCGAAGCATATCCTCGAGTGTCTGTATAGTACGCTCTGACTGCCCGTCACTCTGAGGGTGGAAAGCAGTGCTGAAGTCCAGTCGAGTACCCAAGGCGTCCTGCAGATTCCTCCAAAAGTGTGACACAAAACGTGTGTCCCTGTCCGATACAATCGAGGTAGGTACTCCGTGAAGTCGCACAATCTCATCCAAGTAAACCTGTGCGAGTCTCTCTCCAGTCCAAGTAGTGTGGATAGGTATGAAATGTGCCGATTTCGTCAACCTATCCACGATCACCCAAATAGCGTCATGCCCCGCCTGAGAGCGAGGCAATCCCATCACAAAGTCCATGGTGATCTTCTCCCACTTCCACACTGGGATCGGTAGGCTCTGTAATTTCCCCGCGGGAACTCGGTGCTCGGCCTTCACTTGTGGGCAAGTTAAACATCGAGCTACAGACTCGCCAACGTCCTTTTTCATCCCGGGCCACCAATAGTGTAACTTCAAATCCTTATACATTTTGGTGCCTCCCGGATGTATAGCATAAGGTGCACGGTGTGCCTCTAGAAGAATCTCCTCTCTAAGTGTCGGTTCCGCCGGTACACAAATCCGCCCACGGAATCTCATCAAGTCACCACCGTCAACACTAAAATCACCGGTGCAACCATCAACCATTTTCGTTCGAACCTTTTGCAACTCCACATCAAGAGCTTGCTTTTCTTTTATCCTTTCCAATAAAGTGGGTTGCACCACCAAAGTCATCAACCTCATAGGTGTGTCAGGAGTCACCACCTCCAACTCCAACCGCTTCATCTGCTCGATCAACGGCGGTTGAGTAACTATCATCATCGCTAAGTTTTCCGTCGATTTCCTACTTAGCGCATCTGCCACCACGTTAGCCTTGCCTGGGTGGTAAAGTATCGTCAAATCATAATCCTTGAGGAGCTCCAACCATCTGCGCTGCCTCAAGTTCAATTCCTTCTGAGTGAGCAGTACTTTAAACTCTTGTGATCGTGTACACTTACACCGCTCTCCATAAAGGTAGTGGCGCCATAGCTTCAATGCGAACACTACAGCCGCCAACTCCAAATCATGAGTAGGATAATTCCTTTCATATTCCTTCAGCTGGCGCGAAGCATACGCGATCACTTTTCCCTCCTGCATCAACACGCAACCCAATCCATTAAAGGAAGCATCACTATAAATCACATACCCTGCTCCAGCAACTGGCAAGGTTAGGATTGGTGCGGTAGTCAACCGTTGCTTCAACTCTTGAAAGCTTCTCTCACACGCATCATTCCAAATGAACTTGGTTCCTTTATGCGTGAGCCTCGTGAGGGGAGTAGATAACTTAGCAAATCCCTCGACAAACCTCCTGTAGTAGCCGGCCAAACCAATAAAACTCCGTATCTCAGTGACACTCGTCGGTCTTGGCCAATCTTTAACGGCTTCAATTTTCCTAGGATCCACAGCTATACCTGATCCTGAAATCACATGGCCCAAAAATGCCACCTCTCTAAGCCAAAACTCGCATTTCTTCAACTTGGCAAAGAGTTTCTTTTCCCGAAGCACTTGAAGTACCAGCCTCAAATGTTCCTCGTGTTCCGCATCACTGCGGGAATAAACCAAAATGTCGGCGATAAACACCACGACAAATCTATCCAGATATGGCCTGAAGACACGGTTCATCAAATCCATAAAAGCTGCCGGGGCATTAGTAAGCCCAAACGGCATCACAGTGAACTCATAGTGCCCATACCGTGTCCTGAAAGCCGTCTTCGATACATCCTCAGGCTTGATCTTTAGCTGATGATATCCCGACTGCAAGTCGATCTTGGAGTACACGCTTGACCCCTGAAGCTGATCGAACAGATCATCGATCCTCGGCAACGGATACTTATTCTTAATCGTGACTTTATTGAGTTCACGATAATCCATACATAAGCGAAGTGATCCGTCCTTCTTCTTCACAAAAAGAACTGGCGCTCCCCAAGGTGACACGCTCGGTCTCACATAACCTTTATCCAAAAGGTCCTGCAACCGTGCCTTTAGCTCTTTCAACTCTCTTTGGTGCCATCCTATAGGGTGCCTTTGAGATTGGAGTAGTCCCGGGGACGAGATCTACTACAAACTCAATCTCCCTATCGAGGCGGCATTCTGGTAGCTCGGTGGGAACACGTCACGGAACTCCCTCACCACGGGAATGTCCTCAATCCTAGGGGAGTCCTCAACATCTCGGAGTGCAATACTAGCCAAATAGGCTATGCACCCACTACGAATCCACTGTCTAGCTCGAGAGGAGCTAATAGTCAGCGCAAACGCGAACTACGGCATCCACGAAATACCACTACCTCGTGACTCGGCTCTCTAAAAGTCACCGTCCGGTTCACACAATCAAGCGTGGCGAAGTACTGGGTCAACCAATCCATGCCCAAAACTATATCAAACTCCCAGAGTTTGTGCACCACAAAGAGGTCCACGGGCATGATCCAATCCCCAATGTGAACTGGGCAACCACTACAACACTCTCGGACAGCTATAGAATGAGCAGGTATAACAACGCGTCCGAAAATGACAAAGGTGTCCTAGGGATGTCATGCAACTCGGCAAACAGTAGATCAATAAAAGAGCAAGATGCCGGTATCAAATAAAGCACGAACTCGAATGCGGAAATCAAAATGATACACAACGACATCCTCGATTCTTGCCATTGCCTCGATGCGGGCGGCATACAAACGCCCACTCGGGCCCTGCGTGACCCCTCGCTCGGCCTCTGCGCGAGAAGATCTCCCGGCTGGTAGGATGCGGTAGGTGTCCCGAGGCTGGAACACAGTGGTAGTCTTTGAAGGCGGCAGCGGTGTCGGTGCGGATCCCTCGGGCAATCGGCGGAAGTGGCCCTCACGACCACAAGAGTAGCAGGCCCCGACCTGCGGGAACGCGTCGGGGGTGGTGGGGCGCGCAAATCACACAACGCGGTGCACTGCCGTCGATGCGGTCCTCGGCGGCTGGCTGTGGGGTACCTCGTCCTCGTGGCCGGCTCTGGGGTACTTTGGCGGTTTCCTCGAGTGCGTCGACTCGCACCCTCGCCGGCGGGCCTCTTGCCCTTACCCCGATCCAAGCCTTCCTGCCGCTCCTTCATCACTATCGCGCCCCGCTCCACAATGAGAGCGCGATTTACCACCTCACGGTATGTGCGCAGGTTAGCGGACTGCACAAGCCTATAGATAGAAGGCCTCAGCCCACTCTCGAAGATCCTGGCCTTGTCCTCGTCGTCCCGCACAACAAAAGGTACACAGTGTAAAAGCCTGGTAAACTCCCGCTCGTACTCGATCCTTTGTCCAGTTCCCCACAGCGCAAGGCTGCGCAAATCTGTCTCCATCTGTCGCCGAACACTATCAGGGAAGTAGTGCTCGAGTAGCAGTCCCTTGAACCTCGTCCAAGTCATCGATGCCAAGTCGGTGCTCGGGTTCTCCTGGATGTCCCGCCACCACTGATAGGCCTCGCCGTCCAGATGGTGAGTGGCGAGCCAAACTCTGTCCCTCTCCTCAACAAAAGTGTCGCGAAAGAGCTTCTCCATATGCATAAGCCACTTCTCGTCTATCCAATGATCCAGGTTCTCGCCGTCGAATACACGTGGACTGCACCTCCTGAACTCATTGAGGCGGCTCATCAGTCGGTCTCGCTCTAGCCCCTCAACCATCGTCGGGAAAACCGCTCCTCCTGGAGGTATCTGAACCGGTGGTGCCGTCGCCACCCTCTCCTGTCGTGCCACCGACGGTGCAGAATGTAAAGATCCGGGCGCGGGAGTCGGCGCCCTCGGTGCTACCACCTCGGCTGGGGCTGGTGGTACCGGTGCCTGGGCCTCCCTGGCAGCCGCCTGCTGCAGAAGGAGGTCCTCGAGTCGCTTCATTCTCTCGTCCTGTCGGCGCGCCGCCTCGGCTCTTCTTTGAGCCGCCGCCGTCTGCGAGCCACAAGGTCGTGAGGACCGCCACAGTCCCTCAACTCGCGGACCTCGGCCCGGACTCGAAGTAGGCGAGGCCTCGACCTCCTCAATGCGTGCCATGTTATCGGCCCGACGGATTGGGGAACGAGTAATAGGCATCCACTGCTGCAACAACATAAAAAAGCGCAAGTTAGTAAAACCCACGCTATCGCAATCCCCACTCAGAAAGCCAAATCATGCGAAAGTAAAGAAGTGTGCTTTCTACTAACTCCTGATGTTACGTTGTCGGCCGCCAACGTAACCCTCCGCGAAGCTAGAAGTTATACATTTCGATTAAACTCCAACTTTTTAGAGTTATAATAAAACCCAATCAAGTACTTTCGCTCACAAGTTATATAGACCTCGTCCCTCGAGAGCCTATTTCCTATTGTCCGACCAGCCTAAGGTTTACTAGGTCCTCTAAGACGTCACCCTAGGCTCGATACCAAATTAATCTGTCACGCCCGGGGTGGCGGGACCTTCCCCAAAGCGTGCGGACCCGCCATATGTCAACACATACAAGGCGTCTAACTAAAAACGGCGGAATTAAAACAAGAAAAGGCTATAACTAGAATATCAGAGCCACAACAACCAGCGCTAAAGAACAGGTAGAGAGAAATATGGAAACTACATCAAGTACAACTGAAGTATAAATAAAAGAAGTCTAAAAGTAACATCCTCAAAATACACAAAAGTGGTGGTCTCTATACAAGGTACACTCTCCATCTCTCACAAAATAAAACAAGAGAAATGGTAGACCACCTATGCACGCGTCCTCTCCAACGATCGCTGGCAGAGGCAATACACTTGCCACGGTCCGAGCCTCCCCGATGCGAAGGCGAAAGTAAACGAAACGAGAGGCGTGAGAACTATAATTTATAGTTCCCGGTGGGCAGTGCGGCTGAACCATTGCACCACTAGGCCCAAAGAGAAGAGAGTAAGTAAGCGATATAAATGAACTTGTAAATAAAGCATAAGAAATGCTACCATAATCATGTTCCAAATATATATAGTCATAAGTTCTCGTTCCAACATATAGGATGTTATGTTTTACTTTAACCAACAAGTATACTGAAATATAATTAAAGCATTATCAAGTATACTATACAATCGAGCAAAATCCACATAATCCAACTACTAAGCCATATCTAGTAGTGATTGTCATTTAGTATTGTTGAATGTCCAAGTTCAATTCTCTTTCACTAGGATGTACCCACGATAATCCAACTTTGTGCCACCTAAATCGTGGTAGCCCCAACATCCCCATAAGGAATGAGTCTGTCCCAACGGTCCGTGGGTTTCTCAACACCGCACGCGCGAACGAATAGCAAGGCTAACTCAGGAGTCTTAGGCTTGTGAGGCGACCCTCACAAGCATGTGCGAAAGAGCACAAATGGCAACAAGTATAGTCAAGTCTCAAGTCCGAACCTCATGTCTCAACATGGAAATAGTAACTAGTAGCCCTAAGGTCTAGTTCAAATATTCTCATGACACTAGATACTCTATGTCAAGTTCATTCACGAGCCTAATGCCGCTTGATGACATTAGCTCACTATTCTACACTTTTGATGCCAAGCCAATGCCGCTTAATGACAAGGGCTTTTCTCCTATGCCATGTATAGTTCTATGTTCTCAAATACATGTCAAATTCCTCTTCAACACATAGTTTCAAGTTCCCAAATAGAATGCTACAAGGCTTCAGCTCTCACATGCATACGTCTCTACTATATAGAGTAAAATTGCATTACACATAACATATGTATCTTAAGCATTCTAAAATTCACAAATAAATCAAATAGCATGAAAATGAACTAATTTCCATTTAACCATAAGCAAATAAGCACCAATGAGAATTTCTCATTGTGCTAGGAGAGGCCAAACCCACCGTCGCTCCAAGCGTCGCTCCGAACCGCTAACGAAGCTTCGATTCCTACTTCTAGTACCCTACAAAGTAGATCCTAGGAGTTACAACCTCAAGAGATAAGTCTTGAGTTCAAACTTTAAACATCTAGGTCAAAGTCAAAAAATACTCACCTAAATGTGCAACAATCCTCTTAGAAATTCCAAAAGGAAGCTAGATCCCTCCCAAGGCAACCTAAACAAAGGTTCTAAACCAATCAAAAGGAATCTAAAAGCCCCAAATCAAAAAGCCCCAAAAATAACCCTAACAACACAATCTAGGGTTTCATCTCATAGAAGGCAACCAAAGCTTAAATTAGAGGATAAGAAGGAGTTGCTTACCTCCTAGAAGCTCTAAACAAGGCTCAAAACCCACCAAAGTTGAAGATCTTCCCTCAACAAGCTCCCCAACCAAGCTTCCAACCTTCCCTCATGGTGGAAAATGCACAAACAAGCAAAAGAGAGAGAAGAGGGAGATCAATCCACAAGAAATCAACCTCAAACCCAAGGAGATGCAAGGGAATAGAGAGAGAAGCTCTCTTACCTTTCTCTCCCAAGTTCTCAGCACAAGAGAGGAGCCCTAAGGGCTGGGGTGCTATAATAGAAGCAACAAAATGCCAAAAAGCCCCTGCAGTTTCGGATTATCGAAAACTGCCAGTTTGTACCGGTACAAACCCATTTTGTACCGGTATAAACCCTGCGAAACAGCAAACCCGAGCCTCGGGTTTGCCCAGCCGCTCATCTATACCGGTATAAATCTTGGCTTGTACCGGTATAGCCATCATTTTGTACCGGTATAGAAACAATTTTGTACCGGTACAAAAGCATGAAATTCCAACCCGAGAGCAACCTAAAATCCAGCTTTTTGGACTTTAGTGCTTGGAAATCATCCACTAACCTCGGTACTCGTGCCATAGGTCGGAACACAGTCAACGACCCTCCAGAAAATCTGGAAAAGCTCAGATCTCACATCTAACACTCGAACATTGCAATTTGCAATGTCCAGTGCGTCACAAGGAGGCCCCCGAAGCATCCGAGACACCAGCGGCCGATCGTGGCGCACCGCCCGGCCGAGAGGACTGGACCGACGCCGGCCTCCCCGGTGTGTAATCTGCGGTGGTCCTCACCACCCGCCGCAGTGTCCACAGCGTGCAGGCAGGTGCTTCCAGTGTGGCCAGGAGGGCCACATCCGTACCGAGTGCCCGAGAGGTTCTTCACCGGCACCGTCTTCTACATCGGCACCGCTCTACCGGCCCGCTAGCCAAGGGACCCCATCGACACGATGCAGGGCGGCCGTCCGGCGCGAGCGCGAGGGGTCACGCCGGGCGCCGAGTGGGCGCATGTACGCCGCGCGCAGAGCAGCGCGGCGGCAGTGATTGAGGCGGTATCATTTTACTTGTTGGCATTAGAGTACGTGCATTATTTGATACCGGTGCATCACATTCATTTATAGATTGGCTGTTTGCCGAGTTGCTTGACATCCAGTTTGTTCCTTTACTACACCCTGGACGTATTGTTGTACCCGACCACATTGTGGACGTGCGAGAGTATTGCCCCAGTTGTCCTATTCGGGTAGGAGATTGGACCATGCCCGCGGATTTGCGAGTAGTGCGCAAGTTGGGGGATTTTGACGTGGTTTTGGGTATGGATTGGCTGACGCGTTACTACGCCACCATCGATTGCGTTAATCGAACGATTATTTTTAGAGAACCGGGTCAGAGTGAGGTGGTGTTTAGAGGATGCCAGAGTTCGCTCTTTGCGATGTCGATCAGTTCGTCTCGAGCTAGGCAACTGATCAACCGTGGATGCGTAGCCTATTTGGCTAGTATCGCATTGAGGGGTGAGGATGATACCCCTAGGATCGAGGATATTCCGGTGGTACGGGAGTTTCAGAACGTGTTTCCAGCAGAGCTACCAGGCATGCCACCTGATAGGGAGATCGAGTTTGTGGTAGATCTCGCTCCCGGGACTACCCCAGTCTCGAAGGCACCCTATAGGATGGCACCGGCAGAGTTAAAGGAGTTGAGGGCACAATTACAGGATATGTTGGACAAGGGCTTCATTCGACCGAGTGTGTCACCTTGGGGAGCACCGGTTCTTTTTGTGAAGAAGAAGAACGGATCACTTCGCCTTTGCGTGGACTATCGTGAACTTAATAAAGTCACGATCAAGAATAAATATCCGTTGCCGAGGATTGATGATCTTTTTGATCAACTTCAAGGGTCGAATGTGTATTCCAAGATAGACTTGAAGTCGGGATACCATCAGTTGAAGATTGCGCCTGGGGATGTGGCGAAGACGGCTTTTAGATCACGGTATGGACATTATGAGTTCACTGTTATGCCGTTTGGGCTTACTAATGCCCGGCGGCTTTTATGGATCTAATGAACCGTGTTTTCAAGCCTTATCTAGACGGGTTCGTCGTGGTCTTCATCGACGACATCTTGATTTATTCCGAAGTGATGTGGAACACGAGGAACACTTGAGATTAGTACTTCAAGTGCTTCGGGAAAAGAAGTTATTTGCTCGGGAAGTGTGAATTTTGGCTTCGAGAGGTGGCTTTTCTGGGACATGTGATTTCAGGATCAGGCATAGCAGTGGATCCTAGGAAGATAGAAGCCATTCAGGATTGGCCAAGACCAACGAGCGTCACCGAGATCAGGAGTTTCCTTGGTTTGGCCGGCTACTACCGCAGATTCGTGGAGGGCTTTGCGAAGTTATCTACTCCCCTCACGAGGCTCACGCACAAAGGAGCTAAATTCATTTGGAATGATGCGTGTGAAAAGAGCTTTCAAGAGTTGAAGCTGAGATTGACGACCGCTCCAATCCTCACATTACCTATTCTTTGGAGAGCGGGGGTATGTGGTTTATAGTGATGCTTCTCTTAACGGATTGGTGTGTCTTGATGCGGGGTGACAAGGTGATCGCGTATGCATCTCGCCGATTAAAGGAATATGAGAAGAACTATCCTACACATGACTTGGAGTTGGCGGCCGTAGTCTTTGCATTAAAGCTATGGCGCCACTATTTGTATGGCGAGCGGTGCGAGGTGTATACGGATCACAAGAGCTTAAAGTACCTTTTCACTCAGAAGGAGTTGAACTTGAGACAGCGCAGATGGTTGGAGCTACTCAAGGACTATGATTTGACTATTCTCTACCACCCGGGCAAGGCTAACGTGGTGGCGGATGCGCTAAGTCGGAAATCTACCGAGAACTTAGCGATGCATGTTGTTACTCAACTGCAGTTGATCGAGCAGATGAAGCGGTTGGAGTTGGAGGTAGTGACTCCCGATACACCTTTGCGGCTGATGACTATGGTGGTGCAACCTACACTTATGGATAGAATTAAAGAGAAGCAAGCTCTTGACTTAGAGTTGCAAAAGATTCGAGACAAAATGGTGGATGGTTGCACCGGTGACTTCCTAGTGGATGATCAGGGAGTGATGCGATACGGTGGACGGATTTGTGTGCCGGCAGATTTGGGACTTAGAGAGGACATCCTTCAGGAGGCACACAGAGCACCTTATGCTATTCATCCAGGAGGCACCAAAATGTACTAGGACTTGAGGTTACTTTATTGGTGGCCTGGGATGAAGAAGGATGTTGGCGAGTTTGTTGCTAGATGTCTAACTTGCCAACAAGTGAAAGCTGAGCATCGAGTTCCAGCGGGAAAACTTCAGAGTTTGCCTATTCCCGTGTGGAAGTGGGAGAAGATCACCATGGACTTCGTGACAGTATTGCCTCGCTCTCAAGCTGGGCATGATGCTATTTGGGTGATAGTGGATAGGTTGACGAAGTCGGCGCACTTCATACCTATTCACACTACTTGGGCTGGAGAGAAGCTCGCACAAGTGTACCTTGATGAGATTGTACGACTTCATGGAGTACCTACATCGATCGTATCAGATAGAGACACTCGCTTTGTGTCACACTTTTGGAGGAGTCTGCAGGACGCCCTAGGTACTAGATTGGATTTCAGCACTGCTTTCCACCCCCAGAGTGACGGGCAGTCGGAGCGCACTATATAGACTCTAGAGGACATGCTTTGAGCATGTGTGATTGACTTCCAGGGAGGATGGTCGCAGCATCTACCTATGGCGGAGTTTGCTTATAACAATAGTTATCAAGCAAGCATCAAGATGGCACCGTTCGAGGCATTGTATGGGCGGAAATGTAGATCACCACTTCATTGGAGTGAAGTTGGCGAAAGATTGGCCTTAGGCCCTGAAGTGCTCCAGGAAGCAGAGGATAAAGTTCGAATTGCTCGGGAGCGACTACTGACGGCCCAGAGTAGGCAAAGGAGTTATGCAGATAAACGCCGACGAGACTTGGAGTTTCAGATTGGAGATCATGTCTTCTTGAAAGTCTCGCCGGCAAAGGGAATTCGGAGATTTGGAATTCGAGGTAAGTTGAGTCCTCGATTCATTGGACCCTATGAGATCTTGGAACGTATAGGTCCGGTGGCGTATCGACTTGCTCTACCGCCGAACCTATCGGGCGTGCACAACGCCTTTCATGTATCGGTCCCTCGGAAATATATTCATGATCCGGCTCATGTATTGGAGGCTGTACCCATAGAGCTGCGGGAGGATTTGACCTTCGAGGAGCAACCGGTGAAGATCTTGTCCCGCGAAGTGTAAAAGTTGCGGAATCGGGACATTACGTGAAGGTTCTTTGGAGCAACCACGAGGAGCGAGAGGCCACGTGGGAGCACGAGAGCGCACGCGGAGCGCTATCCCCATCTCTTTCGAGATGGAATCTTGAGGTATGAGTTCGCTTTAGAGTTTCGCGGACGAAACTCCTTTTAGGAGGGTGAATGTAACATCGGACTTGCGCAAATTGCGGAGTTCGAGTAGTTGACTTGAGTTTGGAGCTTTTCCAGATTTTTCTGGAGGGTCGTTGACTGTGTTCCGACCTATGACACGAGCACCGAGGTTAGTGGATGAATTCCAAACACTAAAGTCCAAAAAGTTGGATTTTAGGTTGCTCTCGGGTTTGACTCTGGAGGGCTTGTATCGGTACAGCCATGGTTGCTATCTGGTACGACCATTGTTGCTATCTTAGGTACATGGTGGATTACGTACCGGTATGGGATGTTGGAAGCGACCAACCCGAGCCTCGGGTTTGGGTGTTTCGCGAGTGCTGTCTTAGGTATGGGATGGCTTGTCTGGAGTCTGACTGGCGATTTCGGATTTAAACCGCAGGGGTATTTTAGCATTTTGTTGCTTCTATTAGTGTACCACACACCCCTAGGGCTCCTTTTGAGCACCCTCATTGCAGCAAGGAGGTGGGAGGAGCTTCTCTCTCTACTCCCTTGTGTTTTATAGAGTTTTGGTTGGATTTTTAGAGGATTAACCCTCTCTTTTGCTCTCTTTTGCTTGGTAGAGCATATCCCACCATTGTTGGAGCTTGGAGCTTGGTGGTTGGAGCTTTGTGGTGGATCAAGATTCAAGCCTAGGACTTTTTGAGCTTGGTTTTGAGCTTCCTAGAGGTATGTGTTCGATCTCCTTCCTCTAGTTTCGGTTTTAGTAGGTTTTTGTGAGATGAAACCCTAGAATGGGATTCTAGGGTTAGGATTTGGGGATTTTCGATTTAGGGCCTTTGGGACCTAATTGATGGGTTTAGAACTTTGATTTAGGTTGGATTTGAAGGACTCTAACTCCCATTTGGAGATCGAGAGAGTTTCCTTCGCACTCGGTGAGTTTTCTCCAACCTTTTGTGGAATTTCTTAAAGTGTGAACTCATTGTTCAACTTCTTAGCTTGTAACTCCTAGGGTGTGCTTCTTAGGACTCAAGGAGTGATTATCGAAGCTTCGTTAGCGGTTCGGAGCAACGCTACTCGCACTTGGTGGGTTTGGCTTCATGAGCATAGGGGCAAATGGCTCCTAAGTGCTTATTCGGTTTGATTTAATTATTTTGAATGCATATTCATGCTAAATAGATTTATTATGAATTTTGAATCACTTAAAATGCTTGCCTTATGTATGATAAAATTTTCACTCTATATAGTAGAGCTATCTGGGTTAAATTGCATGCATGTGGGGGTGGTTCTTGTGGGCGCCTGGGAGTGTGCCATTGAAGGGTTTAATCTTCAAAAACCAACCAAAATCCATACAAAACCAAAGAGGACTAAGGAAAAGCTCCCTACCTCCTCTCTCCCTGGTTCACAGCACAAAAGGACCCTCAATGGGCGTGGGTGCTGTTATAGAAAGACACAAACGCACAAAAGCCCCTGCAGTTTCCAAGTTTCGAAACTGCCAGGCTGTACCGGTACAGACCCAACCTGTATCGGTACAAGTCCCACGAAACCGCCAAACCCGAGGCTCGGGCTGGTGTCCAACAGCCATCCCATACCGTGCAGAATCCCCCTGTGTGGTATAGCAACAATTCTTTGTCACAGAGAACTTTTCTGTCTGCAGTCTGAGACACCCAGGACACAATCTGAGAGCAACCTAAAATTCAACTTTTTGGACTTTAGTGCTTGGGATTCATCCACTAACCTCGGTACACGTGCCATAGGTCGGAACACAGTCAGCGACCCTCCAGAAAATCTGGAAAAGCTCAGATCTCACATCTAACACTCGAACCTTGCTATTTGCAAAAGTTCAGTGCGTCACATTCTCCCCTCCTAAAAAGGAGTTTCGTCCTCGAAACTACGGATCATCCACCGCACCGACCCATACTAAAGGGAATGGGAGGAACACTCCAAACGCGCACAACCTAGACCACCAAGGTCACATAAGGTCGAAAAGCTCCAAGGCTCAGACATCACAGAATCCCGCGGCTCCAAGATTCGGCAGGAAGTTAGCTTCTCCTATAGCGACTCCTCGAGCTCCGCTCTTCATAGGTAAATCCCATCACAACTTGTGCTTAACCAACCCAGTTCTCGGGTGTCTGCATGAATCCAAAAGCTCCCAAAGGCTAAGTTCGAACCCTGACATTCCTCAACCAAATCGATGGCGAAATCAAGCTCTGCTTTAACTTGTCTTCATACAAGGAACTCTATCATATATCCTTCCAAGGAGGATATACTAGTACTATTCATGAAAGGTTAAATTATACCCGTCCAGTAATCCATCGAAACTCCACCGGAGTGTTCATCTGGTCATCTGTCAATTTTTTTTTTCTATGGTCTTCCACCCAAGGGTAAACCGCATCCATAATTTGCATAATAAGTGCAATTCCACTCCAACAGGGATCGGAGATCACCAACTCATCCCAACAGCTCGCCAATGATGATCATTGGATTTCATTCTATGACAGGGCATCACAATGCTTCCCCCTAAACATGATTCCATTAGGGAGGTAGTAGTCTCAACATCCACTCTATAATCATTATGGTGGGTCAACACTTAAGAGTCTTCTCGACTTCCATTAGTAGTCTCTTGATCCCATACTCTTGGCCTCAATCGATAGAGACTTCACAACCGTTGTCCATGTGGAATTTTCCCAAACAGCTCAACCTAGTGTTCGATTAAACTCTCCACGTGCCTGTGCTAAGGACTTGTCCTCGGGATTAACTCTTGACCTTAGCCCTCCAATAACTCGTGAAGTATCACTCAAAATCCTCGTTCTCAATGCCTTCCTTAGCGGGGGTTTTCCGGTGTCCACAATCTATAGATCCCAACACAAAAGATAGAGAGTAGTCCACTCAAACTTCAATAGAACGTTCTTACCAGTCCATCTTGCTGTTCTAAACGGCGAACTCAATTCCATGCGCAAGAGCCGACAAGGAATGTAGGCACATGGGGAATTACTCTCGAGATTCGAATCACTCAACCCATCGTTAGGAGTTCCATATCTCAGTCACGTCAATCTGCCGACGCAGTCAGTCTCCACCTATCCTCAACAGGACTCCCACGGCTAAAAGCCTCCGATTCCACAAATCCATCCAGAAGGGCTGGGAATAGCATTCCACAAATCCCTACTGTGGGTGGAGTACTACAAGTTTAGGTAACATCACAAAATTCTTGTGGTGTCTCAACCCAACAACAACATCCGTTTGAGGTACAACCTCAAACTCCCAAACAAAACGGTGATACTCAGATTGCATCCAATCATACAGAGTACCCCGACGCACAAGGCCAATTGAACGAATCAACGAGCCTCTACTCGGGTCCAAAATCTCGATCGTGGTTCATTTTAGATCACGATTGTCGACGCACAGTCAACGCGACCCCAACCGGTCTCACGTCGAGTGAGAGTGCTTCACGGTGAAGCAGAACTCTAGGTACCAACTTCCCCGCCAACTGGACTCACAATTTGTGACTCAGTCGGGAAACAACAACCATTACTCAAGGGATATCCTTCATTCTGAGGATCCTCGATCATCCAACGGCAATCGGCCAATTAGGCCCCAAATTCACTCCAAACTACCTGATTTTAGATAGGGAGGAACACCATCGCCACTAGCGGAAATCAAATCCATAAGGGACACTAATTGTGCTCAAGTCCCCAAGGCGAGTCAATTCAGCTCGCACAGCTAGGAGTATCAAATACCCACAACTATCCCACCTGATGGCCAATCTATTTCGTTGGCGCACAAAACTCTCACGAGGTAGGGTGGTAAAACGACACACCCGACTATCCAATCATCCTACATGCATCGCGAAGAGTCGATGCAAACTACTCGAAACAAGCAGTAGATCGAAGGTGCAAAAGATGCAAGCATTACAACCAGAAGGAATTTCAGAAAGTACTGTAAGACATGCTACCTGCAGTAGTTCTCTCAGTCGTCACGTCTAGCTCCGGTAAGTCTGTAGGAACACCTCCGCTAGGTGTCACTCGAGTCGACGTTGGCGCCGACACCCCAGTAGTCCTGTTGTTCCTCGGGCATTCGAGTTGGAAGTGGCCCGCCTGGCCACACAAGTAGCACTTGCCCCGATGATGCGGGCACTGCTGTGGGTAGTGACGGCCACCGCAGATCATGCAACTAAGAGCCTGGCGGCGATCTGGTCCTCCTTGCAATGCAGATGAGCCTCGTCCTCGCGGCGGCTCGCTCTGAAATATCTTGGCGGATTTCTCCGTCGAAAGAACCGCGTCCTCGACCCGGTTCTTATTTACTTTCTTTGACGATTCGCCGACCGCAATTCCTTGCCCTTGGTGGTCTCCTTGGCCACTCTTGTGCCCACGCCTTTCCCCGTGGTTAAGGCTCGGTCCAAACCCTCCTGGGGCCTCCCGAGGTCAGCCGTCTGCTGGGTCAGTAGGTTCTCCAATCGTCTGATTCCCTCGTCTTGGCGGCGCAAGGTTTCGGCCTGAAGCAGAACCACGCTCGCTTGTCGCTCCACCACGCCGACCAAGGCGGTCAACCTGTTCTCTCAACTCCCGAATTTCGCCGCTCGGGGGATGCGAGCCTTCCGTCTCGGTCGCCTCGGCTGCCATCGCGGTGTTGCCGGCGTCACAAGCTGCAACAAACATAGCAAGCACGGGTTAAAACAACCCAGACTGACGCAGCCCCACTCAACGACACAATACCCCAATCAGGCGAAAGTAATGAAATGACTTTCATCTATTTCTTGATATCACGTTGTCGGCCGCCAACGTGATCCTGCAAGAACATAGATGTCTTTCATTTCGATCCAACTCCAACACCTTTGGAGTTATAATGACAACCCAATCATGATACTTTCGCTCACAAATGGTCCCAAAGACCCCGTCTCTCTCGTTCCTATCCCTTAGCGTCCAACCGGCCTAAGGTTTGCTAGGTCCCCTAAGACTCAACCCTAGGCTCTGATACCAAATTAATCTGTCACGCCCCGGGCCCAGCGGAAGCCCGCCGGCACGTGCACAGACCCGCCGTGTACATCAAACAAACACAATGTACACAAGGCGTCTACTGAAACAAAGAAGGAAAAGAGAGAAATCCTACAAGGCTATCAGAGCGAGTAATATAAAACCACTAAATTTTAACATAAAAGATCCAAAAAAACGATACAACAATAAAGAGCTAAATCCAGAATCTGATACAAATCTCTAAAACAGATACATAATACATCTTTTCTAAAGGTACAAAAAGAAAAGATGTTGACGGGTCCACTATAGTAACTCCGTAGGGCTCTAGCTAGCCGCAAAACCCTTGCCTCGATCCCTACCCACTCCCGATGCGGATGGCTCTGAAAAATTAACAACAAACAGAGGGCGTGAGAACTATCAAAAATAGTTCCCAGTGGGCAATTACTGATCTCAGTGAAATGCTCCACTAGGCTAAAGTAAGCATGCTAAAAGAAAGTAAGAAGCAATAAATAAGAAACGAGTACATAACTGAAATTAAACATATTCATGCTTCTACTACGAGCTCAACAATCATAATCATGATATTCTACTTTTAATGGCACAAACATATGTCCAAATCAATTAACGTGCATAATTAAAGTAAGCTAACATTTAATTACATGCACAACCATAAAAACCATATTACTACATAAAGTAAATTATGCATTCCCTTATTCTCTACCAAGCATACATGATAATCCATAATAGCATAAGTGTACTACCACTAGTGATAACGATTACATAATGTTCCAAAGTTTTCAACTACTATACATGCATCAAGTAGTGATCTAAGGCAACAATCATAAGTATGGATATCTACTATGTATGCACAAACCATGACTATATACTAAGTCAAAAGAAGTCTCAATACCCAATCCATAAGGAATGTACCCAAGGTAACATCCCGGCTCGTGCCATGCCTAGGTGGCCCCGTGGAGGTCGTCGACTTTCCCCGCAAGAAAGGAGACACGAGAACACGGCAACCCACTTTCGGCGCTCAGTCCCGCACGGCGAGTGCATCGCGAAGGCCCACTCCGAAGTGCCGGCTTGTAGGGAGCGACCCTCACAAGCAAGGCGAACGAATCGCAAAGGCCCACTTCGGAGTGCCGGCTTGTAGGTTATGACCCTTCCAAGCGAGTGCGAATGAGCATAAGGGCAACGAGCATAATCATAACATAGGGTCCCTACTTGGGATACTCAATCATCAAGTCTAAAACTTGGAATCTCACTCGTCGACTCTCTAGTTGGAATTTAGCTCAACATGTCACAACTTGTTTACATCTATTGGGTGGTATGTCTCTACCAAACACATAATGTTCACGACATGTACAACTCAATTGCCACTATCCTATTTGGGATAATTCATTACTTTAAACAAGATTTCCAAGGAGTTTATGACATACAATTCCACTAATTATCGAATAGATACTTATCAAGACCATAAGCAAGAGAATTATGAATTATTCACAAGTATCATAATACTAGAATACACATGTCTTTTTCCACGATAGAGTGTACAAATATCACATTGCAATTAGTTTCACATAAGAATGCACCAAGGGCTTAACATTACCTTCCTCATGTCTAGAACATGGAATAGTCCATCGATCCATAGATCGAATACAAGTTCGCAAATGCCAACGCTAGTCATATTACTAGGATTAAAGTGCCAACTAAACTCATAGTGCTCTTGTCTATATTATGTTACATTATGACAATTATCTTGTCTAAAACAAGTATTAGGCCAAAACATGCTAAGTCTCATGCATGCATATATCTCACTCAATTAGAATGTCATTAACATCAAGGTCAACACCTTTTACTTACCAAGTCACAAAGCCACATACTTTATCTACCAAAGCATAAGGTAAGAACACTAAGTTCTATTTACTTGTCTCTAACAAGGGTCAAGATATAAACATGTGTGATACTATAAAAGTAATCCAAACACTAAGTACCCTCAACGATTCACCTCAACAATCGTACTCTAACATGTTTCATATGGTGGCACAAACAAAAGTCTCAACTATAGTTGACTATGCCCAACACAACATATAAGTCTCTACTACATAGAGCATATGATTTTCACTATACATAACGTAGTCCTTTTATATTCTCATAAATTCTAGCATGTCTTAGAGAGCATAAATTATCATATAAACATATCTTAAAACCCAAAGGAAGATACAGAAGGAGTTCACCCATTTCAGTGAGATCAAACCCACCGGATACGCTTCGAATCCTATTCGTTTCGTCGAACGAAGTTGCCCCTAAGCTCCTAGTACCCTAAGATAAATATTTGAAGGGATACAAGCTTCGAATAAACATCTAACAAAATTCACCAAAATTCACATAGAAAAGAGGTGGAAATTACCTTTGATCAAGAAGATCTTGTCCAAAGCTCAAATCGACCCAATGGATCTTCAAATCCAACCTAAAGGAGAGTTCTACACCCATCAATTAGGTTCTAAAAGCTCCGAATCGAAAATCCCCAATTCTAACCCTAGAATCCCATTTCTAGGGTCCCTACACAAAGAAAGCTCCCAAATCTAAATCTAGAGGGAAGGATTGGTTGCTTACCTTCCAAAAGCTGCAAATCAAGGATAATAACCCTCTAGAAGTGAAGATCTTCCTCCCAACAAGCTCCTCTCCAAGCTTCAAGTCCTCAACAATGGTGAAAGTACCACCAAGGAGCAAAAGAGAACAAAAGAGAAGGGTTTAATCTTCAAAAACCAACCAAAATCCATACAAAACCAAAGAGGACTAAGGAAAAGCTCCCTACCTCCTCTCTCCCTGGTTCACAGCACAAAAGGACCCTCAATGGGCGTGGGTGCTGTTATAGAAAGACACAAACGCACAAAAGCCCCTGCAGTTTCCAAGTTTCGAAATCGAGCGTACATGCGTGCACCCAACCGGTACAAGTCCCACGAAACCGCCAAACCCGAGGCTCGGGTTGGTGTCCAACAGCCATCCCATACCGGTACAGAATCCCCCCTGTACCGGTATAGCAACAATTGCTGTGACAACAACTTTTCTGTCCCGTACGAACCTAAAATTCAACTTTTTGGACTTTAGTGCTTGGGATTCATCCACTAACCTCGGTACACGTGCCATAGGTCGGAACACAGTCAGCGACCCTCCAGAAAATCTGGAAAAGCTCAGATCTCACATCTAACACTCGAACCTTGCTATTTGCAAAAGTTCAGTGCGTCACAGTAGGTGCTAAACAAGATTGGATAATTACATTAACTTGTAAATGATAATCACTACTAGATAGGTTGTAGTAGTTGGATTACTTTGACATGCTGATAGCATAGCGTTGAGACATGTAGTATACTTGGTAGTTCGCTTATTGCATCATAGTATAGTCGGTTGCTTTATTAGAGCATATTTACTATATGTTGGCATATTGGAGATTGATAGCATGTATTTTCATCATGTATACTTGTGGTACAGTAGTATAGCCTTTACTTTATGCTTTCATATCAGCAGTTATTTATCGCACTTTATTTACTTCTTTTGGGCCTAGTGGTGCAATCGGTTCAGGTCAGTAATTGCCCAATGGAAACTATAAATTATTGTTCTCACTCCCTCTGTTTTCAGATTCTTTTCGGCGCACCGGGAAGGCCGGGGGACCGCAAGAATATTGCCTCGGGCTAGCGATATTTGGCGACGACTTTCGATAGGTGGTCCACCTCTCTTGTATTTTATTTTGGAGAGGTCTTGAGTGTTACCTGTATATAGAGAGACCACCATATTTTGGGATATTTGAGACAGATGTTGTATAACTCTATATTTTATCCTTACTGCTTAGTTTTTTTTCTTTATACTCGTTGATAGAACTAGTTGTATGTTGCTCTGATATCTCTAGTTGTAGCCTTTTCGTGGTTTTATTTTCGCTGTTTTTGTAGACGCCTTGTATGTGTTGGCATATACCGGGTCTGGGCGCGCTACCGGAAATGCATCTACTGGCCTCGGGGCGTGACATCTACGCCTTTATGACGCATTACTTAAATATTAAATATTTTGCTAAAAATATTTAATATTATATTTAATTAACGATTTAGTTTTGATTTGGGGTTATTAAATATTTTTAGCAATATTTAACATTTCTATGGTGCGCCAAATTTTAATACTTAGTCAAAATTAAATCAACTATCTTATGTAAAAAAATTTTACTATTATGAATTAAAATTTAAATTATCAAATTCGCAGGTATTAAATTTTGGCTGGTATTACAAATTTAAAGTTTAATTTTGAATACTATGTGATTGACAGGTATTACGTTTGAGAAAAAAAAAATACTTTAGAAAATGCGTGGATAGAAAATTAACGATTTAGTTTTGATTTGGGGGTTTTAAAATATTTTTAACAATATTTAATACTTCTATGGCGTGCCAAATTTTAATACTCGTCAAAATTAAATCTACTATATTATGTAAGAAAAAATTACTATCATGAATTAAAATTCAAATTATCAAATTCGTGAGTATTAAATTTTGATGGGCATTATAAATTTAAATTTAAATTTTGAATATTACATAATTGATGATATTACGTTTGAGAAAACGCGTGGATAAGAAATAAATTTAATGTTATGTATTACGTGATTAGCGAAGATATTACGTGATTGGCGGGTATTATATTAGATAGGAGATAAATTCAATTTTACGTATTACGTGATTGACAGATAAGAAGGAAATATTTGAGAAATGCGTAAATAGGAGATAACTAATAGCAAGGGTGTTTTTGTCAACAAAAGTGACAGATACTTTTATTTCTACTCGTTGGATGAGATCCAATGGCAAAATCTTAAGATCTATATTAGAGAATATCTTATTATAGAGCCATTTTTGGAAAGAGGAAAAAATTTAAAACTCACGCTTTTACTCGTATATTCAAATTTGGATCTGTCGACAGACCCATTTTTCAAATGAAAAATTAGTACCCATTTTTCTCTACGTAAAATTTTAAATATAAGAATAAGAATAGAAATAGAAACCGCAATGAATACGTAATTTCTCTATAACATATGTGAAAATTCTATAAAATATATTTTTCTATTTAGTTTTAAAATATCTTTTTTAGATATTTTGAAAATCCTAAAAAATTCTTTTCTATATATATTTTCGAATTTCAAAATATCTTTTCTTTTTAAGATAATGATTTTATTTTTCTATTTAATTTCGAAATATTTTTTTCTAACGGATTTTATTTTTCTATAATTTCAAAATATTTTTCTTTTCTATATATATTTCGAATTTCAAAATATCTTTTCTTTTTAAGATAATAGATTTTATTTTTCTATTTAATTTCAAAATAATTGTTACATGTATTTGCACGTACACTCAAGTATATATATATATATATACATATATATATATATATATGTATATATATATATATATACATATATATATATATATATATATATATATATATGTATATATATATATACATATATATATAGGTCATGCCTACTATACTATTATGAGTAGTATATATAGGTCATGGCTACTATATAGGTCATGACCTATATATATATATATATATATATATGTCATGGCTACTATACTATTATGAGTAGTGGACCCCTACTGTTAAGGTTTTATATGCCACGCCCCGAGCCCGATCCTTTTGGCCGGTTCGAGGGCGTCAAACAGACGCCGAACGGACAGAGCCTCCCCTATCCGCCCAAGGCTCGACATGTACAGATAGAGTATAAATTTTAACACATGCGGAAGCATACACAATATCTTGCTCGAGGGCAAGCCAAAGCCAAAGTGAAAAGTTAAACTAAAACATACAAGTAACATGATTAATTTCAATCACATACATGTAAATATCTTTACAACTTTGAATTCTTTAAAGTCTTTACATTCATTGCATCATTTCTTTCTTACATCACTTTACCTCAAAATATAACTTGATTGCATTCAAAGTTAAACAACTATAATCATCAAATACAAAAGATGATATAAAGGGAAATGCGACTATAGCAAAAATAAAGTAACTCGGGCGGTCTCTACCTAGTGCGCGACGCCCTTACCGCGATCCTCCGCCGGCTCACTCGGTCCCGGCTCTGTGGAAATAGGGGGGTGAGAACTACAACAAAGTTCCCAATGGGTTCGGCAACCAACCACGCCGACTTTCCCACTAGGTCTAATTCAAGCGTAATAGAAAGAAAGGTAAGATAATAACCAACTAACAAATGTAGCTAATACGCTTGAAAGTAACGATAATATGTTCAAACTGTAAAGCATGCAAGATCATAAGTTCAATACCCAATCTCTTGGCTAACCCGTAGGTTTCGCCCTCAACAAGACTCAACCAAACTCAAAATCCCATAGTATACCGGGGACGCTCAATATCGACCCGTTGGGACCGTCCTTAGGGAAACTCATCCCCTGGAAAACTCATTCCAGGGGTGACCAACTCCGGAGCGCACCGCTCGAGGGGGAGCTACCACCCCCGAGCAAGGACTATATGGTGAGTACGATCAATCCTTAACTTTAAGGATTCCAAATCTCAATATATTCCTTGCCTTCAAGGAGAACTTATGTTCAATGACCCTTAACTCTAAGGTTGTTGTCATAATGTCAATCTCATGACTCTACTAGTGTTATATACACTACTTGTTCTTTGATGCCACACATGTTGTCTAAGTATTCTAGACTCACCTTTGTCACATTCTCTAAGTACATGTCCAATGTCACATTCACTTGTCAATTACACCAAGTTCTTGTTCTTGTTCTTTAGCATGCATACATATGGTTCTTATTCTTTAACATATGTTCTCATACAATTATATCTCATGCATTTGAACTCACAAATTGCAATTATAACTCATAAATTACCCTACTGTGCATTATGCTCAACATATATAGAATGCTCAAAAGTGACACTTAGACATAGAAAGAATTCCGGTGTCCTTGGAATGCACCACCCACCTTCTAAAATTATGGATGGGTTGCCCGTCGAATTTCGTAGCTAACCGAGGCCTACTTTGAAATCTGCGCAGTTATCAGATTTTACATCAGGCTAGCTTACACAACAACTCATAGATAGGCTTTTCGTTTACTTAAACGGCGTTGTCCCCCGCGTCGGGGATCCCCCCAATTCGGTTTCTACAAGGTCAATTTGACCCTAGAACCTCTATAGCCAAAAGCCCCAAATTTGGGTGCTCTACCAAGCCCTATGTGAAACCCTAGGTTTCGATCTCTTAAACAAGCAAAAAAAAGAGCTTGTTATATGTCACGCCCCGGGACCCAGCGGAAGCCCGCCCGGCGCGTGCCCAGACCCGCCGTATGTCTACAACATACAAGGCGTCTAACAAAACGATAAATAACCAACGAAATAAAAAAGAATCTAGAAGTATCAGAGCAGTATAACAACTAGAATTCTATACAAGGAAACATAAAAGAAGTGACTAAAATAAAGTACCAATCTCTAAATATAAACTATAAAGAGAGTACAACAAAAAGAAATCCAAACACCACTATAACTAAGCACATGGTAGTCTCTACATAGGGATACAAAACTCTCTCGATCTCACCAAAGTACAAAAAGAGAGAAAAATCCCTACAAGGTGGAAAGCTGCGATAACTAGCTAGCGATTCCCTTTCCACGATCCCTTTCCTCCGCCGGTGCCGAAGGCTCTGAAACACATTAGAAAAAGAGGGCGTGAGAACTATTAATTAATAGTTCCCAGTGGGCAATTACTGACTTCAGTTGCATGCTCCACTAGGCCCAAAACTAAGCAAGTAAGTATAAACGATAAGAAGCGATAGTAAGCGACATGTAAATAACATGTAAACTACTAAACACGATATCTCTACTTAGCATGAATTTGCATAAGTAAGCTATTCTAAGCATGAATAGAAAGCGTTATAATTAACATGAAGTTCCCAACTTGATAGTAAAAGACTAAGTTTACTATTCTAATCAAGATCTATAATGTCCACAAGTGATAGTAAAGTGTTAAAGTTTACTATTCTAGTCAAAGTCCACGCTTTCTTTAAACTACATTAAGTTTAAATACAATGAGATCAACTCGAAGGCGATATGGCCGATGCCCACCCGAAGGCTGCCTAGCCCAAATGCCGAGCCTAATGGCCCCGTAGTAGTCAACATTCCCACCCTAGGAATGAGACTGTCCCACGGCAATCCACTTCGGCGCCCAATCCCGCACGGCGAATACAAGAAACGCGTTGGCCAACTCCGGAGTGCCGGCTTGTAGGGAGCGACCCTCACAAGCATGTGTGAATGAGCACAATGGCATATAGTCACAAGTCCCAAATCGTCATGTCTCTAACATGGAAATAATAGATGTCCAAAGGCCTATCTCTATGTCATCATGTCTCTAACATGGAAATAATAGATGTCCAAAGGCCTATGTCAAGTCTCTATGTTGCAGTTTCATAGTTTTCTAAGTTAAGTGCCGCTTGATGACACTTAAGCTTTTCTAAGTTCCAACACAAGTTTAATGTTCTCATTTACATTAATTAAGCTACATAAACATGAATGGCACACTCCCAGGTGCCCACAAATCCCACCCTCACATGCATGCTGTTTAACCCCGAAAGCTCTACTATATAGAGTGAAAATTTTATCATACATGAGGCATGCATTTTAAGTGGTTCAAAATTCATAATAAATCTATTTAGCATGAATATGAAAGTTATGAAACCCTAGGAGCTAAAAGGTAATCAACACCTAGAGGGGGGTGAATAGGTGTACAATGGCTAATTAAAAATCTCGATGCGATTTTAAAGTAAATGCGGAAAATAAAATCAACACACCAAGATTTTACGTGGGAAAACTCCAAACCGGAGTGAAAAACCCACGGACCGATCACACGAACTATCCACTAAGAAACAATTGAGTACAAGGCGATTTACCCACGACTTTACCCAATTTTACCGAATCTTCAACGTGGATCTCCTTCGCTGGTCCTCGATCGCTTGAAATCCTTCAACCGATCACGCCGCAACTCCTTGCCGCGCCAACGCCTTGACTCCTCAAAGCGGCCACCGAGTCCTCGGCCTTCACACGCGATCCCCGCGCAAATTCTCCGTCCGGAGAGATAGTAACGATGATTTGTGGTGATCTTAACGTTAAAGTACCATAGACTATGGGGGGACCCTTTTAGTCAATCATCAAGTTGATTCATAAAGGAACATTCAAAGAAAAACCTAGAATCAACTCGACGATCAACAAAAACGAAACTCGCTTTTAGAATTGAATCATAAAGCTTAAAAGGAGTTTCTAGGGTTTTAAGAGGATCTATAATCTAAGAATTCTAAGCATCTCAATAATGAACCCCCCCATGGTCTATATATAGTGTTAGAAGACTTAGAAATAGATTAGGATTGAAATCAGCCATTTTAGAAATAGATTAGGATTGAAATCACCTTTTATGGAAATTTTCGTGTCCAATGTCCTGGCCTTAATAGGAATGTCCTGGTCTTGATGTCGTCTCTGCCTTAGCTCCTTGACCGGTCCACCCTTCCGTCAATATTTTCGCAGAGTACTGAGTCCGGACAATGCCTGAGGATGTCCGGTCTTACCTTGCGTAACATTGATCTCATTGTACTGAGACCGGACAATGCCAGGATGTCCTGACTTACATAAGAGTTATGCAATGTCAAGCCCACGGATCCTGGGACATTGACCAAGGTCCGGACATTGACCTCATAAACCATAGTTTTGTCAAATTAAAAGTATTTCAAGTCTTCTAACCACTATTATCTTAGTTTAAATCACCATAAATACTCTTTAAGACATACCTGAGGTATCGAGCTTCTCCGTCGAGCCTTGAGTCTCCAAACTTCATCTTTGTGCTCTTCACTTCTTCAAGACTCCAATAACTTCACGAAATCCGCCAACTTATAAAATCCTTAACAATCTCCCCCTTTGGCGATTTCGTGACAAAACAATCTATAAGCCCGTACAAACCTCAAAAACAAAAAGATGAGAATTATCACAATCACCAAAACGATAATCCCCTGCATGACCGATCCAATAAAAACAAAATTACAAGTTCAAACTCAACCTACTACAGACTCTATGACTTAGAAATTGGAGTCTTGAAGTCTTGAACATCCCTGCAAAGAAAACTCAACACACATTCAAGCCTCAAGATTTTCATTAAGCATAAATGTCCTAAGTCGAGTCATCCTAAGTCGAGTCAAGTTCTAATCATAGATACAGGCAAATAAGTAAGCAAAGTAAGCATCACATAAATCGCAATCACCATCTCATCTCCCCCTATCATCATATTCATCTCCCCCTTTTTTTCCGAAAATGCCAAAATAACAAAAATACATGATGTCGAGATTAAAATCCGCTGTTCACATATAAGTTTAAACATATTGAACATAAACATATCAATAATTAAGAAAACCCTTTTTAAAAAAAAATGATCTCTAGAGCTTCCTAGGGCCATGCACATTAAGTTTAATACTGACAATCATGCATATAAGTGTTGCAAAATACAGTTAATTTCAAAAAGCAACAAAATTCTTAGCCAAGACCGGACATAGCGTCCAATGTCCGATGCCACAAAGTCCTGTGCGGTTGCTTGTGTGATGTCCGACATGGCGATGAAGACCTATCTCTCGAAGGCAATTTCGCAAAGATATTAAAATTTTCGGAAAAATTGTTTTCCAAGGGAGGTTTGACATGAAATATATAGTAACAAACCTCTAGTCAATAGAATTCAAAGATGTCATACATGTTGAATCGTACATCAACCATAATTTAATAATATATATCGCTAAACAAGCACATCAATCAAGATCTAATCATTAAATGCGCCGATTTTACTTGACAAGTATGCATCGATTAAGATCAAAAAGATCACATTAAATGAAATAAACACAAGAATATTGTCTAATTGAGTTATGCACACATCTAAATTAAGGAGTGGCTCTTTGAGCATCTTTATCATAACTTCCACCTTATGTCATTCAATAATAAAACATCCACCAAACACCTCAAAAAAAACTTGATTTCTTTTCTTTTCTTAGAGATGTACACTTATATTCATGTGGTAGCTTCACATACTTACCGGACGACCGGGGTGGTAGCTCTTTCCTACATGTGGTGGTAGTTTTCACACTCCCTTGAAGGGATGTAACTCTTTCCACATCTTTTATTGGTGGTAGTTTTCACACTCCCAAAGGGATGTAACTCTTTCCACATCTTTCAACTTTAAGATTACTCCCCCTCAAATAGTGCAACCCTCAATGAGAAAATAGTATTGTGATTTCATAAAATGGTGAAATTATTTTTCTAATAATGCAAACAATCAAATAATCTCAATACACTTTAGAAAGTTCAAGAGTGATGTACTAATTTAGCAAGTATATAGAAGCAATTTCTAGATGATGTTGAGGTTCAAAATACAATGACATAGAAGAATTCAAATGAATTGAAGAATGTTAAAATAAATCATGTAAAAATTTAGATTAAGTCAAAACATCCATGCAAAATAATGAGTGATGCAAAATTGACAGTATGTACATAATGGCCCATAGAATGTATCTAGAAAGGAGAATTGATTCGACCAATTCTCTTAATAAATGATATCTTAGTTCAATATGACAAATTCCAGAGTATGGAACAAGGTTTTAGAAGTATGTATGGCACTAAAGTTCTTGTAAAAGATAGTGAGGGCGGAGGTAGGTATCCGATAGTTGCTTAGTAAGGAAAGATTTCACCTTTGCGCACCCAAACCTTACGAATTTTGGGATGTGTTTGTTGGTTTGTAAGCGTCTTGTGAAGCTTGTCGACAATTTGAATTTTCTTGTTCTTTCGACCATTCACTTTCGGCCTCCAAGCTTGTTTAGTCCTTAGTTTTGGATCATCCTTCTTTTTCGTCCACGTTTGATTAGCCTTCACTTTCGGATCTTCCTTTGTTGGCTTTGATAATGTCCGTTGGTTCAAGGGAGTTGCGGAGTTCTTCTATTGGGTGCAAGCTCTCTTCACATGACCTAGAACTCCACACAAGTGACAAACTTTATCAGCAAAAGATTTTCTAGAAGAACCGAATTTACCTTGAACCTTAGGCATTGACTTAGTCGAGTTCACGCCCACTTGCTTAGAAACTTGGTCAAAATATGTCCTTTCATATCCAAGTCCAAGCTTAGATGTTTGACCAAGTCCTAGCATCTTGTCGAGTTTGGTAGAACCGGAGGAGAACTTGTTCATATCGGATCTAAGTTGAATGATAGTCTTTGTGAACTCCAAATTTGCCTCATTTGCCTCCGAAAGTTGCTTGTTGAGAAACTTCAAGTTTTCTTCGCTCGTCTCTCTCTCGTTCTCAAGCATAGCAACCTTCTCTACAATGGAATTGTAGGCCCTCGACAATCCGTCCTTCTCTTGCTCCATGCTTCTTGTCGATGTGATTAGTTTAGCATTTTCTCCTTCTAGATCAATGATTCTTCGTCGAAGCTTCTTGTTGTGCTTGGCCATCTTCTTAGACTCAACGACCAATTGATGATAAGCGGCGATCATATCATCTCCATCCGATTCTTCGTCCGTCGAGCTCTCCGGTGTAGATTGTTCATGCATAGAAGACACGGAGATTGAGTCAATAGAGGACAAACACATAAAAGTAGAATCATGTGCCAATAAAGCAGTGGCATTTATTTCCTCATCGCTTGAGGTTGACTCCTCATCGGAAGGGTCATCCCAAGTGATGGCTTGCATAGCCTTTTTCTTATTAGAATTCTTAGTCGGACAATCCGATGCTATATGTCCAAATCCCCGACACTTATAGCATTGGATTTGTCCTTCTCCACTTTTCTTATCTTTGGAAGATTTTTTAGACAAATTTTCAGAATTTTTAAACTTAGAAGAAGAAGAAGAAAAACTCCCTTTCGATTTGTTGAATTTGGAAGAAGAGGACTTTGAAGAAAACTTCTTCATAAAGTTCCGTCGGAACTTCCTTGTTAGAAGAGCTAGTTGTCTCTCAAAATCCTCTAACGTCGTGTCTGAGTCCATGTCGGAGGAAGTAGAGTCCGAGTTGCCTCCTTTAGTCGATTTGAGCGCCATCCCTGTAGACTTTGAAGACAACTTGGAAGAAGATGAGTTAGCGGGAAAAGTCATCTTATAAGTTTGAAGAGCACCTACTAATTCATCTACTTTCATCTCATCGGGATGTTTAACGGTTTCAATTGCCGCGACTTTCGGACGAAAACGCTCGGGAAGAGTCCTTAGAATCTTACGAATAATCTTGGTTTCGGGAATTTTCTCACCCAAGTTGGAACAAGTGTTGACTATGTCTTGAAGACGAGTATAATATTCGGTAAAAGTCTCGTTTTCTTCCATATGAATAGAATCAAAACGACTAGTCAACATTTGTAACTTTTGAACTTTCACAAGACTAGTTCCCTCGTGGGTGGTTTTAAGAGTATCCCATATTTCCTTGGCGGTTTCACACGCCGAAACCCGAGAAAATTCGGTTTGGTTTAAGGCATTAAATAAGGCATTAATCCCCTTCCCGTTGAATGAAGAACGTTCATTTTCATCCTTACTCCACTTGGTTCTAGGCTTGGGGACGGTGATAGTATCGACAACCTCGGTGGGGTGTGTCCAACCAAATTCCACCGCTTGCCAAACTCTTTCATCGATGGCAATTAGAAACGCCCTCATGCGGACTTTCCAATAAGCATAGTTAGTACCATCGAAGAAAGGAGGTCGATTAATATTACCGCCCTCGGCCATTGTATGCAACCTATACCCGCTCTGATACCACTTGAAAGTTATGAAACCCTAGGATCTAAAAGGTAATCAACACCTAGAGGGGGGTGAATAGGTGTACAATGGCTAATTAAAAATCTCGATGCGATTTTAAAGTAAATGCGGAAAATAAAATCAACACACCAAGATTTTACGTGGGAAAACTCCAAACCGGAGTGAAAAACCCACGGGACCGATCACACGAACTATCCACTAAGAAACAATTGAGTACAAGGCGATTTACCCACGACTTTACCCAATTTTACCGAATCTTCAACGTGGATCTCCTTCGGTCCTCGATCGCTTGAAATCCTTCAACCGATCACGCCGCAACTCCTTGCCGCGCCAACGCCTTGACTCTCAAAGCGTCCACCGAGTCCTCGGCCTTCACACGCGATCCTGCAAATTCTCCGTCCGAGAGATAGTAACGATGATTTGTGGTGATCTTAACGTTAAAGTACCATAGACTATGGGGGACTTTTAGTCGATCATCAAGTTGATTCATAAAGGAACATTCAAAGAAAAAACCTAGAATCAACTCGACGATCAACAAAAACGAAACTCGCTTTTAGAATTGAATCATAAAGCTTAAAAGGAGTTTCTAGGGTTTTAAGAGGATCTATAATCTAAGAATTCTAAGCATCTCAATAATGAACCCCCCCATGGTCTATATATAGTGTTAGAAGACTTAGAAATAGATTAGGATTGAAATCAGCCCTTTTTGAAATAGATTAGGATTGAAATCAGCCTTTTATGGAAATTTTCGTGTCCAATGTCCGGTCTTAATAGGAATGTCCGGTCTTGATGCTGTCCGGTCTTAGCTCCTTGACCGGTCCACCCTTCCGTCAATATTTTCGCAGAGTACTGAGTCCGGACAATGCCTGAGGATGTCCGGTCTTACCTTGCGTAACATTGATCTCATTGTACTGAGACCGGACAATGCCAGGATGTCCGGACTTACATAAGAGTTATGCAATGTCAAGCCCACGGGATCCGGACATTGACCAAGGTCCGGACATTGACCTCATAAACCATAGTTTTGTCAAATTAAAAGTATTTCAAGTCTTCTAACCACTATTATCTTAGTTTAAATCACCATAAATACTCTTTAAGACATACCTGAGGTATCGAGCTTCTCCGTCGAGCCTTGAGTCTCCAAACTTCATCTTTGTGCTCTTCACTTCTTCAAGACTCCAATAACTTCACGAAATCCGCCAACTTATAAAATCCTTAACAGAATATGCATTCAGAATAATTAAATCAAACCGAATAAGCACTTAGGAGCCATTTGCTCCTATCCTCATGAAGCCAAACCCACCAAGTGTGAAAAGCGTTGCTCCGAACCGCTAACGAAGCTTCGATAATCACTCCTAGAGTCCTAAAAAGCACACCCTAGGAGTTACAAGCTAAGAAGATAAATCTTGAGTTCACACTTTAAGGATTTCGACAAAAGGTTGGAGAAAACTCACCGAATGCGAAGGAAGTGCTCTTGATCTCCAAATGGGAGTTAGAGTCCTTCTAATCCAACCTAAATCAAAGTTCTAAACCCATCAATTAGGTCCCAAAGGCCCTAAATCGAAAATCCCCAAATCCTAACCCTAGAATCCAAAACTAGGGTTTCATCTCACAAAAACCCACAAAAACCAAAACTAGAGGGAAGAGATCATTCACATACCTCTAAGAAGCTCAACACCAAGCTCAAAAAGTCCTAGGCTTGAAGCTTGATCCTCCACAAAGCTCCAACCACCAAGCTCCAAGCTCCAACAATGGTGGTAGAGGCTCTATCAAGCAAAAAGAGCAAAGGAGAGGGTTTTAATCCTCAAAAAAATCCCACCAAAACCCTAGAAAACACAAGGGAGTAGAGAGAGAAGCTCCTTACCTCTTTCCCTCTTGTTCTCAGCACAAGGAGAAGCCCTAGGGGCAAGGGGTGCTATATTAGAAGCAACAAAATGCTAAAACACCCCTGCAGTTTAAACTGCTCGAAATCTGCCAGGCTGTACCGGTACAAGCCATCCCATACCGGTACAGACCCTGCGAAACAGCCAAACCCGAGGCTCGGGTTGGCTGCCTCCAGCCATCCCATACCGGTACAGAATCCACCCTGTACCGGTATAGCAACAATGGCTGTACCGGTATAGCAACCAAGGCTGTGTCTGCGTACAAGCCCTCCGCAGTCAAACCGAGAGCAACCTAAAATCCAATTTTTTGGACTTTAGGGCTTAGGACTCATCCCCAAACCTCGGTACACGCGCCATAGGTCGGAACACAGTCAACGACCCTCCAGAAAATCTGAAAAGGCTTCATCACAAGTCAAATACTCGAACTCCGCAATTTGCGCAAGTCCAGTATGTTACATTATACCTCTTAGAGTTCATCTAGAACAATCTAGACCACTTTTAGAGCCTCTACTAGAAACCCTACTGATCCACCATGAGAGGACCTTGAGCTTCCATGGGTTTTCATGGAGCTCAAGCCTCTACTAGGGTTCTACTCCAAAGAGAAGACCAAAACCCTAAGTTCCTTGCTTAAAACCCCAAACCCTAGCCTAGGTTTACCATAAAACCATACCTCGGCCCAAGCTCCACCTTATAGGAGAGCTTCTAGAACCACCTAAGCCTCTAATCCACCTTCTCCAAGCCTTCTTCTCCTTCTTCTCCTTCTTCTCCAAGCTCTAGAGCTCCTTTTCTAGAGAGAGAAAGAGGGGAAATGAGAGGGAGAGGGTTGAGGGTGAATGGCTGTGAAAGAGAGAGCCATTGGGTATATATTGTATTGTAACAATGCAAACAAACCCCTCCAATCACGAAAATTACATTCTGCCCAGACTGGGCAAAACGCGGGCTGGAAGACCGGTCTTTGGTCCCTAAGACCGGTTCCCGAGAGGGATCACTCTGGGACTTAGCCAATTTTCAGCCTCTGCGTAATGTAAGACCGGTCCTTGATCCCTAACACCGGTCCTTGATCCCTAAGACCGGTTCCCGAGAGGGAATATTTCAGGACTTAGTCATTTTTTCGCTGATTTCGGCTACTAGACTCGTGGCATCTCCATGCATGGGGACCGGTCTCTGCTGCTCCAATTCTGCAACTTTTGCAGAATTGCAGTTACTTGCTCCTCTGGTCCCGTTTCCACTTCACACAAGTTCTAAAACACTTGGAACCTTGTGTTTCTTGACTCACTCCGCGTTCCGCTCATTTTGCCGGAACTCGGCACGTTTCACGAGGAAGTGGGTTGTTACATTATAGGTTGGCAGATTTCGTGAACTAGTTGGAGTCTTGAAGAGATCAAGAGTATCAAGATGAAGTTGGATGATCTAGGACTTGTCAGAGAAGCTCGGCACCTCAGGTATGTTTTAATGAACATTTATGGTGATTTACTATAAGAGTATAGTAGTTAGAGGACTTTAAAAAGCTTTAATATGATAAATTTAAGAAAAATTGAATTTAAGTGGTCAATGTCCGGACATTCCTCATTGTCCGGATCCCGTAAGCATGTTTGCTGCGGGTTAACAATGTATGTCCGGACATCTTGCTATTGTCCGGATCCCGTGGGCTTTACTTTGCATATCCTTTATTAATGTCCGGACATCCTGCCTATGTCCGGTCTCAGTAAGCTGAGTTTTTCATGTTACGCAAAGTAAGACCGGACATTCACAAGCATTGTCCGGACATAGCCCATTACGAAAATATTGACGGAAGGAGGACCAGGACATTCATTGTTAAGGACCAGGACATTGGACACGAAATATTTCCAAATTAGGCTGATTTCAATCCTAATCTATCTCTAAGTCTTCTAACACTATAAATAGACCATGGGGGGGTTCATTATCATATATGCTCAGAATTATTAGAATATAGATCCTCTTAAAACCCTAGAAACTCGTTTTAGAGCTTTATGATTCGATTCTTAAAGCGAGTTTTGTTTTGTTGATCGTCGAGTTGATTCTAGGTTTTTCTCTTTGAATACTCCTTCATGAATCAACTTGAGGATTGACTAAAAGGGTTCCCCCATAGTCTATGGTGCGTTAATTGTTAAGATCACCATAAATTTTTCTTCTACAACTCCGGACGGAGGGTGGCGCGGGGATCGCGTGAGAAACCGAGGACTCGGTAGACGCTTTGAGGATTCGGGGCGTTGACGCGGCAAGGAGTTGCGGCGTCGTCGGTTGGAGGAGTTCAATCGATCGAGGACCGGTAAAGAAGATCCACGTCGAAGATTCGGCAAAATCGGGTAGGGTCGTGGGTGAATCGCCTTGTACTTGACTTGTTTCTTAGTGGAATTTTGCGTGATCGGTCCCGTGGGTTTTTCACTCCTTTTGGAGTTTTCCCACGTAAAAATCTTGGTGTGTTGATTTTATTTTTCGCATTTACTTTAAAATCGCATCGAGATTTTTAATTAGCCATTGTGCACCTATTCACCCTCCTCTAGGTGTTAATTACCTTTTAGATCCTAGGGTTCCATAACCTACACCTACTACTCATAAGTTGTTTTCGATGATGAAGCTTTCGAATCGACGATCCACTCCGTTAAATATGATCTAGAGTATTTGAAACTTGTAGAAAATAAATTTCGTAAATTTTCGAAATCATAATAAAGTCCATCAAGTGGGCATAAAATGAATGGTCAAAATCGAACGACGTCCTAAAAAAGGATGATCGGATCCTTCAATTCAAGATCGGAGTTATTGATCTTTATCTATGTAGTGAATAGAATTTTCTACCAAAAATTCATCAAATTCCGATTCTTTTACACCGTTAAACTAGCAAGTATCCCATACCGGTCGTTAAAAATTGTCAAATTTGTGACCTCTTGATCGTAAGGTAAATGATGTCGAAAAATTATAAAATTTTATTTCTAGAAGTTTTAAATGCTGTAAATAACGTTTAACGGTGTGGATCGTCGATACGGAAGCTCTATCATCGAAAACAACTTATGAGTACGATGGCGATCGTACTCATAATAGTATAGGAGACAGACTCCCTATATATATATATATATATATATATATATATATATAGTCCGGCTACTATCCTTTTAATAGGATAGGAGCAGTTGTCCTATCAGTTTTTTAGCCTTTGGATCAACTTTTTTCATCATTTCTAACCCTTGGACTAAATACTATAACCCAGTGGGGACCACTCAACCCTAGGGGGACCATTCAACTCTAACTGACTAATATCATCCTAACTCTACAATTTCTCATCCAAAGGTTAAAAACTTGATAGGACAAGTGCTCCTATCGTATTAATAGGATAGTAGCCCTAGCCTATATATATATATATATATATATATATATATATATATATATATCAACTTGAATTGTGTGTAGATCAATTTCAATGGTGCCGATTAACTTGAATTGTGTGTAGATCAATTTCAATGGTCGATTAATAGGATTGGACTAAACATTTCTAATTGTGTAGATCAATTTCAATCGATTATCAACTTGAAGTTCCGATCATTCAAGACGACTTGATAGGACAATAGCTCCAATCCTATTAATAGGATAGTAGCTAAGCCGGACTATATATATATTTATATATATATATAGTTGAGCTAGAATACTCTTAAGAGTAGCGAGCCAATTTTACTCTCGAGTTGTTTTCGATGATAGAGCTTTCAAATTGACGATCGGCTCCGTTAAATATGATCTAAACCATTTAAACTACCTAGAAATCAAATTTCACGCACTTTCGATATTGTTCTTGTATCCATCTAGTGAACAAAAAATGAATGGTTGAAAATGAATATTCTTTAAAAAATGATGACAGGAGTCTTGTAATCAAGATCAAGAGTATAGATTTTGTTTTAAATAGTTTAAAGAATTTTCTAACAAAAATTCAATTGATTTGAATATCTTTACACCGTTAAACGAGAAAACGTCTCTTATCCACCATTAAAATTACAAATTTTGAAACCCTTTGAGCATTAGGCAAATGATGTCGAAATAATTTGAAATTTGATTTCCAAACACTTTAGATGGTATAGAACATGCTCAACGGGGCCGATCACCAATCTGGAAGCTCTAGCATAGAAAGCAACTCGGGAGTAAAATGGGCTCAGATTCCTTAAGAGTATTCTACCAACTCTATATATATATATATATACAACATGTATAGAATCTGTTGTATGATGATCATCTATCTTAGCGTAAGATCAAACTTAGTCCTCTTCTCTCATTAGTAGGACCCGGTTCAACTGTTGGGTTTGGGTTGTAAAACAGTAAAACTAACTAGGTTTGAATTCTCTCTAATTTTACGGGCTTAATTATATTTCATTGCAGTTTAAAGTTTTTAATTTGTTGTATTATACTCACAACTACTAATTTTACAGGGGGCTCGGCATGGCTCCAGATTGGGGCCATTTTACGGCACAAGTAGTATAGCAACCGCTGGCAGTGCCAACCCGGCCCATAAAATTAGTTTTGTCGGGAAGAAGGGTTTTCTATTTAATTTGGCCCAAAAATACTAGCCACCTCATCGCTTCTTCTCTAATGAAGGATTTTTGCTTGTTGGGAGAAATTTGGTCCAAATAATTTTTTAATTTAATTTTAGAATTTTATAAATAACATTTTAATAATTCTTTTATAAATCTTTTTTTAGTTAAAATATTAATTAAGGAGGACTATTTTGGTCTTTTACTCTTTTTTTCAAACTTTTATACTTTTTAAAAAATTTAAATAAAGAATAACTAAAGGCCCGGCTGGAGCCCGGCCCGGCCCGGCCAGGGTTCGCTTCTAGCCCGTTGGCCTAAACTATGTGATTGTAAACAGCTTTTATACTTCCGCTCAATTATATATAACGGTTGTAAACAGCTTTTATACTTTCGCTCATTTATATATATATATATATATATATATATATATATAAGTCATTCTTATCTTTTATGAGTATTAGCCTCCTTATACTCATAAGTTTTTAGCCTCGATTTATTCCATTGATCATTTTCATCCGTTAGATCATACTATTCAACCAACTACCCACTCAACCCTGTAGGACCACTATCATTCTAAGTGGGGACCACCATCATCCTAACTACACATCCCATCAATCAACGGTTAAAAATATATGAGTATAAAGGGGTCTATACTCATAATAGTATAGTAGCCGTGGCCTATATATATATATATAGTTGAAAAAGAATACTATCGGTAGTAAACGAGCCGTTTTACTACCGATTTGTTTTCGATGATAGAGCTTCGAAATTGATGATCGGCTCTCTTAAATATGATCTAGACCATTTAAACTACCTAGAAATCAAATTTCACGCACTTTCGATATTGTTCTTTTATCCGTCAAGTGAACAGAAAATGAATGGCTGAAAATGAATACTCTTTAAAAAATGATGATAAGAGTCTTGTAATCAAGATCAAGAGTATAGATCTTGTTTTAAATAGTTTAAAGAATTTTCTAACAAAAATTCAATTGATTTGAATATCTTTACGCCGTTAAACGAGAAAACGCATCTTATCGACCATTAAAATTACAAATTTTGAAACCTTTTGATCATCAGGCAAATGATGTCGAAAAGATTTGAAATTTGATTTCTAAGCACTTCAAATGGTATAGATCATGTTCAACGGAGCCGATCGTCAATTTGGAAGCTCTATCATCGAAAACAAATCGATAGTAAAACGGCTCGTTATTTACCGATAGTATTCTAGCAAAACTCATATATATATATATATATTAATAGCACCAAGTAATTGGTGCTACCAAGTTTTTGGCTATTGGATTAAGAGATGTGCGGTTACGATGATGTGGGCCTCCTAGGATTGAGTGGGTGTATGGTCGTTGGTTGAATGGTATAATCTAACGGGTAAAATTGATTAAAAGGATATATCTAACGGCGGAAAACTTGGTAGTACCAAGTGTTTCGTGCTATTAATAGTATAGTAGTCGGACTATATGTATATACTATATATAAAAGCACATATATTCAAATTTGGGTCTGTTTACGTACCCATTTTTCAAATTTTAAAAATTAGCGCCCATTTTATTAGTTCTTATTTTTCTCTACGTAAAATTTTAAATATAAGAATAAGAATATAAATAGAAACGAATACGTAATTTCTCTATAAAAAATTATTGGTGTGAAAATTCTAAAAAATATATTTTATTCTATAAAAGATTCTTTTCTATATATATTTCCGAATTTAACATATGATTTTATTTTTCTATTTGAAATTTCAATCGTAATTTTTATTATGGGGTGTGAAAATCCTATAAAAGATATTTTCCTATTTAGTTTTAAAATATCTTTTTAGATATTTTGAAAATTCTAACATATATATTTTCTATATATATTTTCGAATTTCAAAATATCTTTTCTTCTTAAGATAACATATTTTGTTGTTTATTTAATTTCAAAATATTTTTTTCTATGATTTTATTTTTCTATTTAATTTTAAAATAATTATTACGTGCACTTGCACGTACATTCAACTAGTGTATATATATATATATATATATATATATATATATATATATATATATATATATATATATATATATATATATCCTATGCTTTCGAAAGTACGGAGCCTCCGTGCTTGTAAGTTGTTTTCGATGATGGGACATCCGATTCGGAGATCGGTTCTGTTAAACTTGATCTACGCTATTGGAACTATCTAGAAACCAAATTTCATAATTTTTTTTACTTTGTTTGTCTAGTGTATGAGTAGCCTCAAAATGAACGACCGAAAATAAAAATCTCAAAAAAAATAGTAATAAAGGACTCAAATTTCAAATCGGAAGTATTGATCTTGCTATTGATATTTAGTAGAATTTTCTATTAAACTTTCATGTAATTTGGATACTTCTACACGGTTGAACTTAAAAACGTGCCACATCGGCCGTTAAAATAGTCATTTTTGAGACCTTTTGATCGCTTGGTAAATGATGTCAAAAAATTATAAATTTGATTTCTATATAGTTCCAATAGGGTAGATTATTCCTAACGGAGCCGATCGTCGAATCGGATTTCCTATCATCGAAAACAACTTACAAGCACGGAAGCCCCCGTATTTTCAAAAATACGGGAGACTTACTATATAGAGTAGGGCTACTATACTATTATGAGTATAGAGCCCTTACTACTCATAAGTTGTTTTCGATGTTGGGATTTTCAAATCGGCGATCCACACCGTTAAACATGATCTAGAGTATTTGAAATTTCTAGAAAATAAATTTCGAACTTTTTCGAAATCATTATAAAGTCCATCAAGCGGGTATAAAATGAACGGTCAAAATCGAACGACATCCTAAAAATGGATGATCGAATCTTTCAATTTAAGATCGGAGTTATTGATCTTTATTTAGGTAGTGAATAGAATTTTCTATCAAAAAATCAACCTATTTCGATTCTTTTACACCGTTAAACTAGCAAATATTCCATACCGGTCATTAAAAATTGTCAATTTTGTGAGCTTTTGATCGTAGGGTAAATGATATCGAAAAATTATAAAATTTTATTTCTAGAAGTTTTAAATGCTCTAGATATATATATATAATATATATATATATATATATATATATATATATATATATATAATATATATTTGACTCTACTATATATATATATATATATATATATATATATATATATATAGGCTATGGCTACTATACTATTATGAGTATTGGAGCCCTCGTACTCATAAGTTGTTTTCGATAATGGAGCTTCTGAATCGATTATCCACTCTGTTAAATATGATCTAGAGTATTTGAAACTTTTAGAAAATAAATTTCGTAAATTTTCAAAATCATAATAAAGTTCATCAAGCGGGCATAAAATGAACGGCCAAAATCGAACGACGTCCTAAAAAAGGATGATCAGATCCTTCAATTCAAGATCGGAGTTATTGATCTTTATCTAAGTAGTGAATAGAATTTTCTATCAAAAATTCAAAAATTTCGATTCTTTTACACCGTTAAACTAGCAAGTATTTCGTAAGCCATTAAAAATTGTCAAATTTGTGACATTTTGATCGTTAGGTAAATGATCTCGAAAAATTATAAAATTTGATTTTTAGAAGTTTTAAATGTTGTAAATAATGTTTAATCGTCGATTCTAAGATCTATCACCGAAACGATTTATAAGTACGAAAGTGATCGCACTCATAACAGTATAAGAAATTTAATTCCCATATATATATATATATATATATATATATATATATATATATATAAGAGAGAGAGAGAGAGAGGGGGGGGGAGAGGGAGAGGGAGAGAGAGAGAGAGAGAGAGTTTGAGCTAGATACTTTTTAGAAGCACCATCCACTTGGTACTTCTAAGTTTCTATCCCTTGATCTACTCCCAATTACTAATACCCTTTAGATTAAACACTATTCCACCCACCACCTACCACCATCATCTCACTACATTTCTCCATCCAAGGGCTAAAAACTCAAAATCACCAACCATTAGTGCTTTTGATAGTATTCTAGCTCATATATATATATATATATATATATATATATATATATATATATATATATATATATATATATATATATATATATATATAGTTGAGCTAGAATACATCTAAAAGTACTTTAGTGTTTTTAGTCTTTGGATGGAGTTTTGTAGGATTGAGATGATTAGGTGAGGTGGAATAGTGTTTGATCCAATGGCTATTAGTAATAAAAAAGTAGATCCAAGGGATAAAAACCTAAAAGCACCAATGTGGTGATACTTGTAAAAGTATTCTAGCTCCACTCATATATATATATATATATATATATATATATATATATATATATATATATATATATATATATATATAACTAGGCTACTATGCTATCAATAAGACCAAGTCATTGGTGCTATCAAGTTTTTAGCCATTGGATTGAGAGATGTGTGGTTAGGATGATGTGGGCCCCCTAGGGTTAAGTCTGGTTGGTTGAATAGTATGATCTAACGGATGAAAATCATCAAAGAGGTGGATCTAACGGTGAAAACTTGGTAGCACCGAGTGCTTGTGCTTTGCTATTGATAGCATAGCAATGGACTTATATATATATATATATATATATATATATATATAGGTTAAAAATTTGGTATTAATGACTCACGCTATTAATAGCATAGTAGGCTAGTTATATATATATATATATATATATATATATATATATATATATATATATAGAGAGAGAGAGAGAGAGAGAGAGAGAGAGAGAGAGTTAGTTGAGCTAGAATACTTTCAATAGCACCATTGGGGTGGTGCTATTGAGTTTTTAGTCATTGGATGGGAAGATGTGAGGTTGAGATGATGGTGGTAGATGGAATAGTGTTTGAGATGATGGTGGTAGGTGGTGATAGGTGGAATAGTGTTTGATCCAAAGGCTATTAATAATCAAGGAGTAGATCCAATGGCTAAAAATCTAATAGCACCATGGGAGAAATACTTCCAAAAGTATTCTAGCTCAATTCTATATCTATATATATATATATATATATATAGAGTATACTATACTATTATGAGTATAGAGCCCCTACTACTCATAAGTTTTTTCGATATTGGGGTTTTCGAATCGGCGATCCACACCGTTAAACATGATCTAGAGTATTTGAAACTTCTAGAAAATAAATTTCGTAATTTTTCAAATCATTATAAAGTCCATCAAGGGTATAAAATGAACGGTCAAAATCGAACGACGCCCTAAAAAAGGATGATCGGATCCTTCAATTGAAGATCGGAGTTATTGATCTTTATCTATGTAGTGAATAGAATTTTCTATCAAAAATTCAACAAATTTCGATTCTTTTACACCGTTAAACTAGGAAGTATTCCATATCGCCATTAAAAATTGTCAAATTTGTGACCTCTTGATCTTAAGGTAAATGATGTCGAAAAATTATAAAATTTTATTTCTAGAAGTTTTAAATGTGTCAGAATAACGTTAATCGTGTGGATCGTTGATCTTGGCGTTTCCATCATCGGTGGTCAACTTACTGAAAGACGTAGCTTACACTGTAGACTATAATAAAAGATAAGAAATTTTAGACTCATATATATATATATATATAATTTTTTAAAATATAAACAATATTATACAAATAATAACAATAATGATAATGAATAGTAGGATATTATTATTTAATTTAAAACTAAAGTTTCTTTTTTTTTTTTGTTCATCTGAGTTTGACGCATGACACGTGTTGTCATTTGGGGGCCCTAAGGTCATTACACTCGACACCTCATCATTTAAAAAGCTCCAAGAAAATAAATAAAATATATGCAATCATCTACAGTGACGAATTTAAAGAGTCTCGATGTGGTCTCCATCGAAGCTTTCGCCGAATATTACCCATCTCCTCTTTGCAAGCACACCACGTATACCACAGCTCAATTATTTTGTTTCTGAGGAGTACGTACCATTCTGCTATTAATTCGAGTATATATATATATATATATATATATATATATATATATATATATATATATATATATATATCAGCTCGCAAAAATACCAAACCATTGTCATTAACATTTATTAAAAAATATATTATTATACATGAGATAAGAATATACTATACGTGTGGATTGAATTCCATTTTTGCTTTTGAGGATCGAGAATGCACTTTGACTATGAAAAGCTCTTATAGGGTTTCAGAAAAATATATGAGTGATAGGATACATGAGGAACGAAGCGAGGATTCAATATTGAGGGGGGCCAAAATATATTCATATAGAAACTTTAATAAAAATAATAAACAAAATTTTCCCTACTTGAAATTTTTTTATAAAAAAATTATTAATTAAATAACTAATGTAAAAGCACAAACTTTATTTTTTATTTTCAAATGGTTAACTTGTAATTATTTTATTTACATTATCACATTAAAATAGCTTAGAAATTTTAGTAAATCTAACCGTATTTTCTTAGTTTTTTTTACTAAATAAAATTAACATAATTATTAAATTTAGTGCAATTAATCCTTCATTTAGTCAAATAAAAGAGTTCACCTAAAATAAATAAAAGTTTAACAAATTATTAAATAAAAATTTTAGAATAGAAAAATATATTACAAAATACTTTATAAACAAGAGGCTCTTAATATAATTTCACCCATAAAAAAGAAATACTAATTAGGAGGAAGAGAAAGAGAGAGAGAGAGTTATGTTGGCACCATACAATTAAGTAAATATTGCAAAATTAGGGGGTGCCAAAGCTACCATGGCACACACAAAAAAAAAAATTATAAAGCACCATTAATTAAATATAGAAAATTTGGGGGGGCCATGGCCACCTTGGGATACATCAAACAGTTAGCTGCATATAGAAATCAAAAAACAGGTCGAAGAGAAATTTTAACTAACACACAAGTTACGTACATATATATTGCCTCAAAGATACTACACCTTAATTTTACGCACTCCTACTATATACATATCTTAATTTGATGAAGGACAAGTTTATTCTTTGTCCTATAAAATTTGAAAGTTCATACTGTACAAATTAATTGCTGTGAACTTTAGATTTAGTTTCTAATTCTTGACAGTTTCTTTTATATTTTTTGTGATTGTAATGGTGTATATATTGCAGAAACTAATTAATTTATACTTGTCGCATTAATTAATTAGCAGCTTACAATGAAAATTAACTAACATTCTGATGTGCTGTAGTTATAATAGTGCTCCTTAATCAAAAAAAAAAAAAAAAAAAAAAAATCTGCTTGCTAATTAATTAATTCTTGTTATTTTTTAAAAAAATTTCCCGAATATATGTTCTGGAAGATGAGCAAAGCAGACACTAATAAAGCGCGGCAACTAATTAATTATCCTCCATTCCCCTAGCTAGTGATGTTGTTGGACTTAATTTTTTCCAACTTCCAAAATGACTTGGTTGAGACAAAGCACAGAAAAGGTGCCCGGGAACCATGTTGGCACCCTTTTTGGAACAACTCAACAAGCTTAGCCAACATAGTGATGAGACCTAGCTAGCTATGGGCATAGACCAGATTCCCCTTGTCCCTTGGTGCTCCTATGCCTCTCTCCACATCTTTATGAAACTTTCTTATTGTGTCCTCTCCATTCCCAATTGTGTCCACTCCACTATATCAACCAAGGAAAAGGAATAAGTGCTTGTTGTGGAACTTAAACAACTTACTTGTGGTGCTCATCATATATCTCCCAATTGGCTTGAAAACAACATTATTGTTAATACCATTTTGATGTTGAGTGTGTTTAGCCATTTATCCATATATAAATATATATCTGTATATAAAAGTTTTTCTTCTTGAATATAGGCGATCGATTTGTACGCAAGGTTTCTAATATCAATTTTGCCTAGGTGAATTGAATAATATTCAGTGTAAAGTCGCTTCACAATAAAAATACTTGGGAGCTCGAAAGCAAGATAAAGGAGGAGCGGGGAGCATTAGGTTCTGTTTCTTTTTTTTTTTCCCCTCCTTCATGCAGCCCTTTTCGCCTTTTGTCTCTTTAGTGTTTTTTTGTTTTTTTTTTGCCTTTGCCTTTGCCTTTGCCTTTGCCTTTATAATGTCTCAGCCTTATTAGTAATGCATTGCTAATGGGATGTGCACTAATGGGCTTGTTGCTCATTAGATTCCCACTTCCCTGTTTGTTGCTTTCTAGTTAAGCCTTACTACTACTACTACTACTAACCACTGCTGGTATTGCTATTGCTATTGCTATTGCTATTGCTATTGCTATTGCTACTGCTATCGCTACTACTGCTGCTACGAATTGGCCGGTATCGTTGTCCCTGCTATTCTTGCCATAGTAGTAGTCAATTCCCTTAGTCCTTACGCAATCCTCCCCTATTTGTCATGCAATCTCTTTCATTCAATTTTACATTATTCTCTCGGCTAAGAAATGTGCAATATCGCTGGACTAGCTATTGTTTTTATTTATTTTATTTTATTTTTCTTTCCCCTTTTCTCTCCCACTTTTCCTTTTCCTCCCTCTTTAGAGGGAATATGGTCCATGTTATAAAGCAACAACCATCGGATGTCTTTTATAAAGCAAAAAAAAAAAAAAAAAAAAGATTAATGCCCCACTCAAAACATAGAGAAGATCCTTTGACTTGTGAGAAAGTCTAAGGCGCAAAATATATTTGTTTAGAAATTAAAACTTTGAAAGCCAAGCTCGATCTAGTGTGTTTAGAAGAGGCCGGCCCGGGTTGAACCACATTTAAATTTTTAAAGTGGAAGCCCATAAAATTATAAAAGTGTGGTGATTTTACTATATATAGAGAGTTTCAAAAAGCTCCTGTGCTATAGTTCGATTCCCATTTTCTTTCCACTCCTTCAAAATAAACATTTATTATAGTCCCACTTTTGTCACTATATACATGTTTCCTTTCTCTCTCTCACACTAGCTCACACGCACACTTACAACATTAGCCAACTAATTTCACTAGATGATTTGTAATTGCTAGCTATTAATTAGTTGATTATTTACTGCACTCCGAACAAGCAAACTATTAATGACCAAATATCTATTATAAATTTCACAGTATTTAAAATATGATCAACATTTTATTTAGTTCGTTCTGATGAATGATAAGGATCGATGCAAACATATATTTTCCCCTATATTTATTATTGTGAAAATGCTTTTTGTGCAAAAGAAGTCTCAATCTTTCAACAACACCCTAGACAAGGAAACCCTAAAATGTGTAATCCATGATCATTATTTATGTGATAACTTCTGGTTGACCATTTTGTTTACCAATGATTGATATCTGAGCGCATTTGTCTACTACTGATGTCCCAGCTAAAACTAGACTAGACCTATATTGGCCTCCTTGATCAGTAGTGATAATAATGGATCGAATCAGATTGGTCTCAGGTCGAATCAAGGTGTACGTAGTAAGAACATATAAGGCTGAGTTGAATCCAACTCAATCAGCCAGCTAGCTAGCAAGACAGTCAAGAGTAGGCTCGACCTAAATCTGACTTTGTGATATATAGGTCGAGCGGATCTAACTTGCCTAGCTACGATATTTATGTTCGATTGTCTATAGCAATTAGTTCTCTTTTGTTTTGATTTTCACTGTTAATGGTGATAGCTAGAAAAATAAGAAAAATTACAAAAGTAGAAAATAGTTTTTATAAGGATAAAATAAGGAGAAATTAAGACGCGACTTCTTTGACGAACTCCTCAATAAGATCTTACACATCAGACGGTATGGTAAGCTGTGCAATTCATCTCATATTAGAATTTTAAATTTTCATTCCAATATAGAAAATCTCCACATGATCCTCAACACTGTATTTTTTTTTTTTTTTGAGAATAGGTAGCACGCTACCTACTTCATTCATTGAACGGATGAATTTGGTTACAGAGATAAGACATAAAAGGCCCCAAAAATAGCACCAAAAAAAAAAAAGCAGTGTGGTCAATGATCCAGGCCTATCGTAGCAGATCTTTCCACGACGATATCAACATGAACAATTTGAGAATGCTCAACACCGTATCACTGGACGGTGGATTTAGAGAAGGCTAAACACTTAGCAAGAAGGAATTGCTCCTCACTCAGTTGTTTTTTTTTTTTTTCCCCCTCCCCAGGAGAATAGAGGCTTAATTAAAAGTACAAAAAATAAGGCAAAGTTTAGAAAGAAAGTAGGATGATAGATTACCACGATCCAGTACTGGGTCAAACGTAAAAACTCTGGTCCTATACTCTAAAAACTCTATGTTTTACAATTTGAGTGAAATTGACCAAATTTAGTCGAATAAAATATATTTACTATTGAAAGAAGTATTTCGTAAACCTGATCATTTTTAACGAATAGAAATCAACCAGAATAATAAATCTAATTATCTCTGCGTAGTGAAAATTAAGTCTGATATATAGTAACAAATTAAATCGATCCTAAATTTAGTTCTTTTGAAATTTCTAATTCGACCAAGCCCCACAGGACCAGAGGCGTAGATTTTTTATATAGAATCCTGTGCGTAAGAATATTATTCTATGCAGATGGTAATCCCACCGTCCGTCCAGCCAGAGTGCGATCAGCCAGGACCATTTATTACACCGGCTGATCATTCAAATGGCCTCGAGCTGCGTGCCGAGAGAAAAGTTCTGCACATCGAAATTTGCTTCTCTTTTCTGCGCACAAGATTGTGGGAAATTTACTTTCGATCTTCTGGTTAGGCCTCTTCCCCGGCAATGGGCAACAGCTGAAAGATTACTGCCAACGCACAGTGCTAGGGTTGTCAACGAGCTGAATAGGGGCGAGCTAGGAACCGCTCGTCTTCGTTCCTTTATACAACGAGTCGAATATATATAATTAAGCTGGCCCAGTTGAAAATATTGATCCAGTTGAAAATTTTGCTTCGTGCTCGGCTTGTTTATTAACGAGCCGGCGAACACGAGCTATAGCTCTACTGTTCGATAAAAAGTTGAAAATTTTTTTAAAAAAGAAAATAGAATCTTAATTTAGTAGTTTAAAGTTTATAAAATATAAATTTTTATGTTAAAATTGGCGTGAAATCTAAATACTAAAAATTTACAATATTTATAATTATATATATATATATATATATATATATATATATATATATATATATATATATATATATATATATATATATATATATATATATATATCAATATAAAAGCTCGGCCTACTTCTTTCCATCAAATTAAATCGAGAGAACTACAAGAGTTGGCCTAGCAATAATTAATTAAGCTTGGAGCGGAATAATCAGAGTCGTTGGAGCTGCCCTTCTCTGTTAAAGCCAAATTTAAATTATTCTAAAATAATCATAATTTTAACGCCAAATTTAATATTATTAAATTAAAATACATATACATTATATTTACTTAAAATTAGACTTTTTTATTCCGATAATACTATAGTTAATTTTAAAAATATTAATTTCTTTTAGTCAAGGCAATCGTTGTTTCCAAGAAAGAAAAGAACACAATAAGGGCCATGAGAAAGGAAAATGACGTATATGTAGAGGAATAAAATAAACAAGGATCACAGGTGTGCTAATGTAGCAAGTAAAGGAAAATTTTTTCAGTGTTACACGTGACATTATCACGACCGACGTAATGATGCCAAGGTTTTCATTCAAATTGGCAAATAAAGAGTTGTACTATTTGTTGTCCAGAGAATCTTTAAATATAAAAAAAAGAAGAAAAAAAAGAAAACAGAAGAGAGAAATTAAGAGAGAATCTTAATATTAATCTATTTAGAAGCGTGAGGGGCTATAACAATATGAGCTCCTTTGTCCGCTTAGGAGGGAAAAGGGGCTCTCATTATGCCCCCCCACCCCCACAAACCACTTAAAATAATGCTTCAGCTTTTAGGTCCAACTTGCTGACTTTCGGCTAGCTGTTTATTTTTAATTACATTATATAATTTATGCATGGGTCCCACATTCCTTTTGTAATTCCCACTCTAATTACAATTTATATATTCATAAGGTGCTGGTCTTGATCAGTATCAGTAATTAAAAAGATGGTCACGGTCGTAAGCGCTAATCGACTATTTCAAATGCACGTACAGATAAACAAAAAAAAAAATACACTCGGCGTATTTAAGGGCTCAGTTATATCGATAACGGAATTTTGATCTAACTCAATTTGTCTAGCCGTTGGATTTATATATATTATGAGGACTCCTGTCGGTCGATTTGTTATAGACTGCACTCCCCATTCAACTTATTAATTTTCTGAGAATAAAAAGGTGACTGTGTGTTTCAGCTAGCTATTTGGATGAGGTTAAAATAAATGAAGGATGGTTTAAGAAAGTACCAATTAAGGATCATTTTTAATTCTTAAATTGATGCATTTGTGGGTCCCACTTGAGGCATATTCTTACTCTAATTCTGACTTTGATTAAGTAATTTATAAGGTGGCCATCAATATCAATGAAAGGATAAATTAATTTGGGTGAGGTTAATCCAAAAGAAGGATGATTTTAAAAAGTAACAAGGAATAATTATGACAACATCACAAACATAGGTAAAAATGGGTAGTAGCTAGTAACATTAATATATAGCACGCACTGAATCTGATTCTATTATACACGCCGAACAAAATCACTATATTAATTAATTAAATACGATCTATACATAAAGTATAGATGAGTTGATATAGTTTTCATACTCGAGAAAAGAAGAGTAGTGTACAATTTTTTTAGGCACATGACGTATGTACTACTTTCATAGATAAAAGAGAAAACAAATCGAATTACAGGTGGCCGCGTGCCCACCAATGTCCATCGCTAGCTCCCTCGGGATGTGTTTGATTGGATAACTAAATTTTAGAGAACAATTTTTATTATTTCTGATAACAGGAGATATTCCGCACTACAACAAAAACGATCTTGTAATACCCCGAACTTCTAAAGTCATGAAGTCACGAGGTATGTTGGCTTAGAAGGCCATAGGAATGGTTCCCGTAAGGTTTGGAAGCTTTCAGATGTTTTCGGTGCACTAGGTGCGTGAACGAAGCCCGAAAGACTATCTTGGGCCACAAGCTAAATCCGACGCTTGCGCGGATGAGATAATGATGTGGACATGATCTAAATCATGTTTGGAGAGTTTCGGTTCGATTTGAAACGAATCGGAGGTCAAACGGGCCAAAAGTGAGTTGAAACAGAGAATAAACGACGAAAAGCTGAAAATGCTGAAAATTGGCTAAGTCTGAAAAGTGCTGAAATTGGTCATGGAAGACCGGTCTTCCCGACCAAGACCGGTCTTCCTTGGCTTGCGCAGAGCCGTAAAATTGGCTAAGTCTCGAAATGTTCTTTTCGGGAACCGGTCTTACAAGAGAGAGACCTGACTTCCCAAGACCGGTCTTCCTGACCTAAGACCTGGTCTTAGAGCTCGCGAAATGCCCACCGGGGCAAGGCATAGGAAGCATTGTTGAGGGGTTTTATAGCAATTGTGCAGGGGGTTAAGTGAATAGAAAGGGTTAAAACCCTCTTCTCTCCCTCTCTCCCTCACAGATCGCTCTCTCTCTCTCCCTCTCTCTGTCGACAGCAAGAAGGGGAAGAAGAGAAGGAAGGGAAGGGAAGAAAGAAAAAGAGAGAAGAAGAAGAAGAAAAAGAAGGAGATGAAGAAGAAGATCATGATGGTGATCCTTGTGGCCATCCTCTTCTTCTTCCTAGAGCAAGATAGCTTCATGGAGAGGTAAGCTTAAGTCCCCTCTCATGGTAAATCTCCTTGTAGTGGGTTTCTATATCATAGATTTAGAGATTTGATCTCCTTGCAAGTTTTAGAACTATGTGGAGACCATGAACTCCATGAAATTCATGGTTTTCATTGTGATGCTCTAATAGTGGATTTCTAGGGTTTGCTCTGAGCACCCTATGGATGTGTCACGCCGGCCCACGGAAGCCCGCCCGACGCGTGCCCAGACCGCCGTATGTCTACACATATAAGGCGTCTAATAAAAATGATAATTAACCAACAATAAGAAGAATCTAGAAGTATCAGAGCAGTATAACAACTAGAATTCTAGACTAGGAAGCATATAAGAGTAACTAAAATAAAGTACCAAATCCACTAAGAACCATAAGAAGAGTACAACCAAATATCCCAAAGTAAAAGCTAACATAATACATGGTGGTCTCTATAAATAGATACAAAAATCACTCTCTCACAAAACACAAAAGAGAGGAAAAACCACCTAAACAGTAGTGGCAAAAGAAGCTAGCTACGAGCTAACTAGACGCGACTCCCTTGCCGCGATCCCGTGCCTCCGCGGTTGCCGAAGGCTCTGAAACACACAAGAAACAGGGGGCGTGAGAACTATTAAAAATAGTTCCCAGTGGGCAATTACTGACTTCAGTTGCATGCTCCACTAGGCCCAAAACGAACAAGTAAGTGTAAGCGAAATAAATAACGAGTAAACTACTAAAGCATGATATCCCTACTTAGCATGAAAATTGCATAAGTAAATAAGCTATACTAAGCATGAAAGGAAAGCACTACAATTAGTACAAAGTTCCCACTTGATAGTAAAAGATTTAAGTTTACTATTCTAATCAAAGTCCACAAAGTCCACAAGTGATAGTAAAGTGTGAAAGTTTACTATTCTAGTCAAGTCCACAGTTTTCTTTAAACTACGTTAAGTTTAAGTACAATAAGAGCCAACCCGAAGGCGATATGGCCGATGCCCACCCGAAGGCTGCCTAGCCTAAATGCCGAGCCTAATGGCCCCGTAGTAGTCAACATTCCCACCCTAGGAATGAGACGTCCCACTCGCAATCCATTTCGGCGCCCAATCCCGCACGGCAAATACATGAAACGCGTTGGCCAACTCCGGAGTTCCGGCTTATAGGGAGCGACCCTCACAAGCATTTGCGAATGAGCACAATGGCATATAGTCACAAACTCGTCATATGTCCCAAATCGTCATGTCTCTAACATGGAATATACAAGTGTCCAAAAGACCTATCTCTATGTCATCATGTCTCTAACATGGAAATAATAGATGTCCAGTGGCCTATGTCAAGTCTCTATGTTGCAGTTTCATAGTTTCTATGTTAAGTGCCGCTTGATGACACTTAAGCTCTTCTAAGTTCCAACAAGAGTTCGATGTTCACAACTACATTAATTAAGCTATAACATCATAAAGGGCACACTCCCAGTAGCCCACAAGAATCACCCCCACATGCCTGCTATTTAACCCAGATTTCTCTACTATATAGAGTCAAATTTTAATCATACATAAGGCATGCATTTTAAGTGATTCAAAATTCATAATAAATCTATTTAGCATGGATATGCATTTAAAATAATTAACTCAAACCGAATAAGCACTTAGGAGCCATTTGCTCCTATGCTCATGAAGCCAAACCCACCAAGTGCGAAAAGTGTTGCTCCGAACCGCTAACGAAGCTTCGATAATCACTCCTAGAGTTCTAAAAAGCACACCCTAGGAGTTACAAGCTAAGAAGATAAACCTTGAGTTCACACTTTAAGGAACTCTACAAAAGGTTGGGGAAAACTCACCGAATGCGAAGGAACTCTCTCGATCTCCAAATGGGAGTTAGTGTTCTTGCAATCCAACCTAAACCAAAGTTCTAAAGCCATCAATTAGGTCCCAAAGGCCCTAAATCGAAAATCCCCAAATCCTAACCCTAGAATCCAAAACTAGGGTTTCATCTCAAAGAAACCTTCAAAATTCGAAACTAGAGGAAGGAAATCGTTCACATACCTCTAAGAAGCTCTAAACCAAGCTCAAAAGACCCTAGGCTTGAAGCTTGATCCACCACAAAGCTCCAACCACCAAGCTCCAAGCTCCAACAATGGTGATGTTGCTTCTACCAAGCACAAAGAAGCAAAAGGAGGGTTTTAATCCTCTAAAAATCCAACCAAAACCCTAGAAAACACAAGGGAGTAGAGAGAGGAGCTCCTCCTACCTCTTTGCAGCAATGGGAGTGCTCAAATGGAGCCCTAGGGTGAGGGGGTAACCTAATAGAAGCAACAAAATGCTAAAACACCCTCAGCTTAAATCGTCGAAATCGCTTGTACCTGCATAACCATTTTGTACCTAAGATAAACCCTGCGAAAAGCCAAACCTGAGCCTCGGGTTTGCCAAGTCCGCTTTTATACCTAAGATAAATCTCGTCCAGACTTAGATAGCCATCATTTTATACCTAAGATAGACACCATTTTGTACCCAGACAAAGGCACGTATTTCCAACCCGAGAGCCACCTAAAATCCAACTTTTGAACTTTAGTGCTAGGGATTCATCCACTAACCTCGACACGTGCCATAGGTCGGAACACGCCAACGACCCTCCGTAAAACTGAAAAGCTCCCAACTCAAGTCAACTACTCGAACTCCGCAATTTGTGCAAGTCCAGTATGTTACAAGACTCTAGCTTGCTTTTGGGATCTCTAGAGGGATTGCTACCCTAGAGGTGAGTTTTACCCTTTTTATGTGGTTTTGGAGTTTGGTAATTTCTAAGGCTTTTGAACCTAATTATGTGGTTTAGAATCTTTACTTAGGTTGCCTTAGATGGGATCTAGCTTCCGTTTGAAACTTCGAGAGGGATTTCACTCATAGGTGAATTTTTTCCTGTTCACTAGTTTTGATCTTCGCAATTTGAGTCGTGGGCATGCCAGTTGACTTTGAAACTTCTTGTGTGACCTTTCTAGGGTACAAGGAGTCTGAAAAGTGTCAGGGTTGGCGACCCGACCATCGGTGGGTTTGACCTCATAATTCAATGAAATTCTCATTGGAGTTACTTGAGCTTTGTAAAATGGAAAATTATGTGTTTTCATGTGTGACGCACTGAACTTTTGCAAATGGCAAGGTTCGAGTGTTGGATGTGAGATCTGAGTTGTTCCAGATTTTCTGGAGGGTCGTTGACTGTGTTCCGACCTATGGCACGAGTACCAAGGTTTGTGGATGAGTTCCAAGCACTAAAGTCCAAAAAGTTGGATTTTAGGTTGCTCTCGGGTTGAGTTTCGTAGCTCTTGTACCAAGACAAAATGGTGTCTATACCTAAGATGCCCATGATGGCTATACTACAAGCCGAGATTTATACCGGTATAGAAGTGCAAACCGAGCCAACCGAGCCTTTTCGTTTTGGGTTTGTACCGGTACAAAATTGGCTTATATCAGACAAATGGCTGCATTTCGAAAATCCGAAACTGCAGGGGCTTTTTAGCAATTTGTTGCTTCTATTAGTAGCACCCACGCCCCCTTAGGGCTACGCCCCCTTAGGGCTTCTTTGTGCTGAGGACCTGAGGGAGAGAGGTAGGGAAGCCCTCCAACCATTCCTCTTCCATTCCTTTGATTTTGGATGGATTTCTAAAGAGATTAACCTCTCTTTTTCCCTCTTTTGCTTGCTAGTGCTAGCATCTTCTTGGTTGAGGCTTGGAGCTTGTTCTTGGAGCTCTTTTGGAGGAAGACCTTCACTTCTAGAGGATTGTGGACTTTGATTTGGAGCTCCTTGAAGGTAGGCAACATCTCTTTTCCCTCTAGATTTGGATTTTGTGGCCTCTTTGTCACGCCCCGGGGTCGGCAGGACCTTCCCCAATGCGTGCCCAGACCCGCCATATGTCATCAACATACAAGGCGTCTAACTAAAAACAGCAGAAATAAAAAGATAAAGAGCTATAACTAGTATATCAGAGCCACAACAACTAGTGCTAAACAATAAGTAGAGAGAGAGAAAGAAACTACACCAAGTATAACGAGAAGTATACATAAAACAAGGCTAAATGAACATCCTCAAAATACACAAAAGTGGTGGTCTCTATACAAGGTACAACTCTCCATCTCTCACAAAATAAACAAGAGAAATGGTAAACCACCTATCCACGTGTCCTCTCCAAAGGTCGCTAGCCCGAGGCAACACCCTTGCCACGGTCCCGAGTCTCCCCCGACGCAGAAGGCACTGAAAGTAAACAGAAACAGAGGGCGTGAGAACTATAATTTATAGTTCCCAGTGGGCAATTACTGACCTGCACTATTGCTCCACTAGGCCCAAGGAAAAGAGGGTAAGTAAGCGAAATAATAAAACTTGTAAATAAAGCATAAGGAAAATGCTACACTACACATGTTCCAAATCTGTTACCATAAGTCCAAGTTCTAACATATAAGCATGATATGTTTTACTTTAACCAATAAGTATACTAAAATGTAAATAAAGCATTATCAAGTATACTATACATTCGAGCAAAGTTCACATAATCCAACTACTAAGCCCTATCTAGTAGTGATTATCATTTAGTATAGTTGAATGTCCAAGTTCAATTCTCTTTCACTAGGATGTACCCACAGTAATCCAACTTGTGCCACCTAAGTACCGTGGTAGCCCCAACATCCCCCGCAAGGAATGAGTCTGTCCCAACGGTCCCGTAGGTTTCTCAACACCGCACGCGCGAACGAATCGCAAAGGCCAACTCCGGAGTGCCGGCTTGTAGGGAGCGACCCTCACAAGCATGTGCGAAAGAGCACAAATGGCAACAAGTGTAGTCAAGTCCCAAGTCCAAACTTCATGTCTCAACATGGCAATAGTAACTAGCAACCCTACGGTCTAGTTCAATTGTTCTCATGACACTAGATTATCTATGTCAAGTTCATTCACGAGCCTAATGCCGCTTGATGACATTAGCTCACTATTCTACAAATAGATGCCAAGTCTAATGCCGCTTTATGACATTAGCTTTTCTCCTATATCATGCATAGTTCTAAGTCCAATAATACCTCATTACATGTCCATTATATTAAATTCAACATGTTCACTACCTACCATTAGAATGCTATCGCATGCATTGCTAACATAGCTAGTCTCTACTATATAGAGGTCAAAATGCATTACACACAAGGTATAGTTTTTAAGCATTCTAAAATTCATAAATAAATCATACATCATAGAAATGAAGAGTTTTCTATTTAACAATACTCCAATGGGAATATTTTTCCCATTTACAAAAGTGAGGCCAAACCCACCAATGATCCTCGCACGCTCCGGGTCGCCAACCCCGACACTTTTCAGACTCCTTGTACCCTAGAAAGGTCATGCAAGAAGTTTCAAAGTCAACTGGCGAGCCCACGACTCAAACAAATGAGTAAATGTAACTAGAGAACAGGGAAAAACTCACCAATGAGTAAAATCCCTCACGAAGCTTCGAATGGAAGCTAGATCCCTTCTAAGGCACCCTAATCAAAGATTCTAAAACCACTAATTAGGTTCAAAAGCCCTAGAAATTACCCAACATAAAACTCACATAGAGAAGGGTAAAACTCACCTCTAGGTAGCCACCTCTCAAGAGAACTCAAAAGCAAGTTAGAGTCTCCTCAAACCAACCTAAAGGAAGGTTCTAAACTCATCAATTAGCCTCTAGAAGCATCAAAACAAAAAGCCCCAAAGTAAACCCTAATATGCCAAATCTACGGTTTCATCTCAAAAGAGGCAACCAAAAACTATACTAGAGGAAAAGAACTTGATGCTTACCTTCTAGGAGCTCTAAATAAGGCCCAAATCCCTCTAAGCTTGAAGATCTTCCTCCAAATGAGCTCCAATCCCAAGCCCCAAGCCTCTACCAAGATGACAATGGCACTAGGAGGCAAAAGGAGAAGAAAAGAGAGGGTTAATCTCTTAAAATCCACCAAGAATCCAAAGAAAACCAAAGAAGTAGAGAGAGGAACTCTCCTACCTCTTTCCCTCTTGTTCTCAGCACAAGAAAGAAGCCCTAAGGGCTGGGGTGCTATATTAGAAGCAACAAAATGCCAATAAGCCCCTGCAGTTTCGGATTTTCGAAAACTGCCAGCTTGTACCAGACAAATCCGCTTTGTACCGATAAATCTAAACAAAGAAACCCGAGCCTCGGGTTTGCCCACCGCTCATCTATACCTATAAATCTCGCTTGTACCGGTATAGCCATCATTTTGTACCGGTATAGACACCATTTTGTACCGGTATAGAACCGGTACAAAGGCATTAAATTCCAACCCGAGAGCAACCTAAAATCCAACTTTTTGAACTTTAGTGCTTGAAAATCATCCACTAACCTCTACTCGTGCCATGGGTCGGAACACGTCAACGACCCTCCGTAAAACTGGAAAAGCTCGTATCTCACATCTAACACTCGAACCTTGCAATTTGCAAAAGTTCAGTGCATCACACTCTTTATAGTTGAAACCCTAGATGTTGATATTAGGGTTCATTTTTGGGGCTTTTTGATTTGATGCTTCTAGGGACTAATTGAAGAGTTTAGAACCTTCCTTTAGGTTGGTTTGAGGAGACTCTAGCTTGCTTTTGAGTTCTCTTGAGGGGTGGCAACCTGGAGGTGAGTTTTACCCTTCTCTCTGTGAGTTTTTCCTGTTCTCTAGTTCTGTTATTCGCTGTTTGAGTCGTGGGCTCGCCAGTTAACTTTGAAACTTCTTGTGTGACCTTTCTAGGGTATAAGGAGTCTGAAAAATATCAGGGTTGGCGACCCGGAGCGTGCGAGGATCATTGGTGGGTTTGGCCTCACTTATGTAAATGGGAAAAATATTCTCATTGGAGTATGGTTAATTAGAAAGCTCTTCATTTCCATGTTGTATGATTTATTTGTGAATTTTAGAGGGCTTAAAACTTATGCCTTATGTACAATGCATTTTGAACTCTATATAGTAGAGACTAGCTATGCTGGCAATGCATGTGGTAGCTTTCTAATGGTAGTTTGTGAACATGTTGTATCTAATATAATGGACATGTAATGAGGTATTATTGGACTTAGAACTATGCATGACATAGGAGAAAAACTAATGTCATAAAGCGGCATTAGACTTGGCATCTATTTGTAGAATAGTGAGCTAATGTCATCAAGCGGCATTAGGCTCGTGAATGAACTTGACATAGATAATCTAGTGTCATGAGAATATTTGAACTAGACCGTAGGGTTGCTAGTTACTATTACCATGTTGAGACATGAAGTTTGGACTTGGGACTTGACTATACTTGTTGCCATTTGTGCTCTTTCGCACATGCTTGTGACGGTCGCTCCCTACAAGCCGGCACTCCGGAGTTGGCCTTCGCGATTCGTTCGCGCGTGCGGTATTGAGAAACCTACGAGACCGTTGGGACAAACACATTCCCTGCGAGGAATGTCGGGCGACCACGGTACTTAGGTGGCACAAGTTGGGTTACTATGGGTAAATCCTAGTGAAAGAGAATTGAGCTTGGACAATTAACATTATTAAGTGATAATCACTACTAGATAGGACTTAGTAGTTGGATTATGTGGACTTTGTTCGAATGTGTAGTATACTTGATAATTCTTTAATTACAACTTAGTAGACTTGTTTGGTATAGTAGAACATATCATGCTTATATGTTAGAACTGGACTTTTGACAACAAATGGGGGCTTGTTTATTGTAGCATTCCTTTATGCTTTATTTACAAGTTTATTTATATCGTTTACTTACTCTTTTTCCTTGGGCCTAGTGGAGCAATAGTGCAGATCAGTAATTGCCCACTAGGAACTATAAATTATAGTTCTCACGCCTCTCGTTTCGTTACTTCTGCCTTCGCATCGGGGAGGCTCGGGACCGTGGCAAGGGTGTTCCCTCAGGCTAGCGACTTTTGGAGAGGATACGTGGATAGGTGGTCTACCATTTCTCTTATTTTATTTTGTGAGAGGTGGAGAGTTGTACCTTGTATAGAGACCACCACTTTTGTGTATTTTGTGGGAGATACTATTTCGCCTTGTATTATTTATGCTTCTTTTTTACTTGGTGTAGTTTCTTTCTTTCTCTCTACTTATTGTTTAGCACTAATTGTTGTGGCTCTGATATGCTAGTTATAGCTCTTTATCGTTTTATTTCCGCTGTTTTTAGTTAGACGCCTTGTATGTTGTTGACATATGGTGGGTCTGGGCACGCTTTGGGGAAGGTCCTGCCGACCCCGGGGCGTGACAGATTAATTTGCATCAGAGCCTAGGGTGACGTCTTAGAGGACCTAGCAAACCTTAGGCTGGTTGGACTATAGGAAATAGGCTCGTGAGAGACGAGGTCTATTTGACTTGTGAGCGAAAGTACCTGATTGGGTTTTATTATAACTCTAAAAAGTTGGAGTTTGATCGAGGTGTGTAGCTTCTAACTTCGCGGAGGGTTACGTTGGCGGCCGACAACGTAACATCGGGAGTTAGTTGTGAAGTACACTTCTTTACTTTCGCATGATTTGGGTTTCTGTGTGGGGATTGCGATAGCGTGGGTTTTATTAACTTGCGCTTTTATGTTGTTGCAGGGTTGATGCCTATTACTCGCTCTCAATCTGTCGGGGCAGATAACATGGCACGCCTTGAGGAGGTCGAGACCTCAGCTACTTCTGAGTCCAGCGAGGTCCGCGAGTTGAGGGATCAGGTGGCGGTCCTCACTGATCTCGTGGCTCAGCAGACGGCGGCGGCCCAGCAGCAGGCAGAGGCGGCGCGCCGGCAGGATGAGAGGATGAAGCGACTAGAGGACCTTCTTCCGCACAGCGGCCGCGGGAGGCCTGTGCTCCAAGACCACCACGGCCCGAGGTGGTAGCACCGAGGCGCCGACTCCGGCGCCGGATCTTTGCATTCGTGCCGTCCGTGGCACGACGGAGAGGGTGGCGACGGCATCGCCAGTTCAGATACCTCCAGGAGGAGCGGTTTTCCCGACGATGGTTGAGGGGCTAGAGCGAGACCGATTGATGCGCCGCCTCAATGAGTTCAGGAGGTACAACCCACGTGTGTTCGACGGCGAGAACGTGGATCACTGGATATTAGAGAAATGGCTCATGCATATGGAAAAGCTGTTTCGAGATACATTCGTCGAGGAGAGGGACAGAGTTTGGCTCGCCACACACCATCTGGACGGCGAGGCCTATCAGTGGTGGCGGGACATCTAGGAGAACCCGAGCACCGATCTAGCGGCGATGACTTGGACGAGGTTCAAGGGACTTCTACTTGAGCACTATTTCCGCGATAGTGTTCGACGCCAGATGGAGACCGATTTTCACAGCTTGCGTCAGGGGGAGCGGACAGTGGCTGAGTATGAGCGGGAGTTTACCAGACTGCTACATTGTGTACCTTTCGTCGTGCGGGACGACGAGGACAAGGCCAGGATTTTCGAGAGTGGACTGAGGCCTTCTATCTATAGGCTTGTGCAGTCCGCTAACCTGCGCACATACCGTGAGGTGGTAAATCGCGCTCTCATTGTGGAGCGGGGCGCGATAGTTATGAAGGAGCGGCAAGAAGGCTTGGATCGGGGCAAGGGCAAAAGGCCCGCAGGCGAGGGTGCGAGTCAGACGCACTCAAGGAAGCCGCCGAAGTACCCCAGGAGCCAGTCACGAGGACGAGGTACTCCACCGCAGCGCCGAGGATCAGATCGACGCCCCGCACGGCCGCGTGATTTGTAGCGGCCCCACCACCCCGACGGTGCTCGCAGAGTCGGGCGTGTGTTACACTTGTGGCCGGAGGGCCACTTTCGCCGGATCGCCCGAGGGGATCGGGCTTCCAGCGCCATCGACGCATCAAGCACCAAGCATCGCTGTGCTCCCACCGGGGACACCTACTGCATCCTACCAGGCTGGGAGGACTTCTGCGCAGAGGCCGAGCGAGGGGTCTCGACAGGGCCCGAGTGGGCGTTTGTATGCCGCCCAGACTGAGGCAACGGCAGCAGCTGAGGACGTTGTTGCAGGTATCATTTTGATTTTCAGCATTCGAGTTTGTACTTTATTTGGTACCGGTGCATCATACTCTTTTATTGATCTGCTGTTCGCCGAGTTGCATGACATCCCTAGAACACTGTAACATACTGGACTTGCGCAAATTGCGGAGTTCGAGTATTCGACGTGAGTTCGGAGCTTTTCCAGATTTTCTGGAGGGTCGTTGACTATGTTCCGACCTAGAGCACGTGTACCGAGGCTAGCGGATGAATCCCGAGCACTAAAGTCCAAAAAGTTGGATTTTAGGTTGCTCTCGGATTGAGGTTCGGAGGGTCCGTACGTAAATTGTTGCTATACGGAAATTGTTGCTATACAGACGGATGGATTCTGCAGGTATGGGAGAGCCGATGGACGCCAACCCGAGCCTCGGGTTTGGGCTTTGGTCTATACTCTGGTATGGGATGGCTTGTACCCAGACAACACTGGCAGATTTCGAGTTTAAAGCTCAGGGTGTTTTAGCATTTTGTTGCTTCTATTAGTGTACCACACACACTAGGGCTTCTTTTGTGCCCCCCCCACAGCAGCAAGAGGTAGGAGGAACTTCTCTCTCTACCCCTTGACATTTCTAGGGTTTTGGTAGGGTTTTTCTTAGGATTAAACCCTCTTTTTGCTTCTTTGTGCTTGGTAGAGGCAACATCAACTTTGTTGGAGCTTGGAGCTTGGTGTTTGGAGCCTTGTGGTGGATCAAGCTTCAAGCCTAGGGCTTTTTGAGCTTGGATTAGAGCTTCCTAGAGGTATGTGATTGTTCTCTTTCCTCTAGTTTCGAATTTTGTGGGTTTCTTTGAGATGAAACCCTAGAATGGGATTCTAGGGTTAGGTTTTGGGGATTTTCGATTTAGGGCCTTTGGGACCTAATTGATGGGTTTAGAACTTTGATTTAGGTTGGATTAGAAGGACTCTAACTCCCATTTGGAGATCAAGAGCACTTCCTTCGCATTCGGTGAGTTTTCTCCAACCTTTTGTCGAAATCCTTAAAGTGTGAACTCAAGATTTATCTTCTTAGCTTGTAACTCCTAGGGTGTGCTTTTTAGGACTCTAGGAGTGATTATCGAAGCTTCGTTAGCGGTTCGGAGCAACGCTTTTCGCACTTGGTGGGTTTGGCTTCACGAGCATAGGAGCAAATGGCTCCTAAGTGCTTAGTTGGTTTGATTTAATTATTTTGAATGCATATTCATGCTAAATAGATTTATTATGAATTTTGAATCACTTAAAATGCATGCCTTATGTATGATAAAATTTTCACTCTATATAGTAGAGCTATCTGAGTTAAACTGCATGCATATGGGGGTGGTTCTTGTGGGCGCCTGGGAGTGTGCCATTCATGTTATTATAGCTTAACTAAAGTAAATGAGAACATTAAACTTGTGTTGGAACTTGGAAAAGCTTAAGTGTCATCAAGCGGCACTTAACTTAGAAAACTATGAAACTGCAACATAGAGACTTGACATAGGCCACTGGACATCTATTATTCCCATGTTAGAGACATGATGACATAGAGTTAGGCCTTTGGACACTTGTACATTCCATGTTAGAGACATGACGATTTGGGACTTGTGACGAGTTTTGTGACTTTTGCCATTGTGCTCATTCGCACATGCTTGTGAGTAGCTCCCAAGGCACTCCGGAGTTGGCCAACGCGTTTCTTGTATTCGCCGTGCGGGATTGGGCGCCGAAGTGGATTGCCGTGGGACAGTCTCATTCCTAGGGTGGGAATGTTGACTACTACGGGGCCATTAGGCTCGGCATTTGGGCTAGGCAGCCTTCGGGTGGGCATCGGCCATATCGCCTTCGGGTTGATCTTATGGTACTTAAACTAATGTAGTTTAAAGAAAACTGGGGACTTTGACTAGAATAGTAAACTTTAACACCTTACTATCACTTGTGGAATTATTGGGCTATGGTTAGAATAGTAAACTTTAACTCTTTACTATTGCTATGGATATTGGACTTGTTGGTTATACTTGCTATTCATGCTTAGAATAGTCGTTTACTTATGCTTATTTATGCTAAGTAGAGATATCATGCTTTAGTAGCTTACTCGTTATTTATTTCGTTTATACTTACTTGCTTAGTTTTGGGCCTAGTGGAGCATGCAACTGAAGTCAGTAATTGCCCACTGGAAACTATTAATTAATAGTTCTCACGCCCTCTTTTTCTAATGTGTTTCGAGCCTTCGGCACCGGAGGCAAGGGATCGTGGAAAGGGAACCGCTAGCTAGTTTCGCAGCTTTACTCCTTGTAGGGGTTTTTCTCTCTTGTTGTACTTTGGTGAGATTGAGAGAGTTTTGTATCCCTATGTAGAGACTACCCTGTACTTAGTTATTGTGGTGTTTGGATCTCTTTTTATTGTACTCTCTTTATGGTTTATTTTAAGATTGGTGCTCTACTTTTAGTCTCTTCTTTATGCTTCCTTGTATAGATTTCTAGTTGTTATACTGCTCTGATACTTCTAGATTCTTTTTATTTTGTTGGTTATTTATCGTTTTTGTTAGACGCCTTGTATGTTGTAGACATACGGCTGGTCCGGCACGCGCCGGCGAAGCTTCCGCCGGGTCCCGCGCGATGTATTAAATTGGTATCAGAGCCTAGGGTTGAGTCTTCTTGTGGACCTAGCAAACCTTAGGCCGGTTGGACTATTGGATATAGGCTCGTGAGTGACGAGGTCTATTTAACTTGTGAGCGAAAGTATTAAGATTGGGTATCTTGAATAACTCTAGTAAGTAGAGTTGGACCGAAGTGTATAACTCCTAACTTCGCGGAGGGTTACGTTGGCGGCCGACAACGTAACATCGGGAGTTAGTAGTAAATGACACTTCATTACTTTCGCATGATTTGGGTATTTATAGCATGAGCGGGGATGCGATTGCGTGAGCTTACTAACTTGCGCTTTTATGATGTTGTAGTGGCGATGCCGATAACTCGCTCGAAATCTGTTGGAGCGGACAATGCGGCGACTTTTGAGGAGGTCGAGGCCTCCGCTACCTCCGGATCCGGCGAGGTCCGTGAGTTGAGGGGCCAGTTGGCGGCCCTCACGGCTTTGGTGACGCAGCAGGCGACCGCGGCCCAGCGACAGGAAGCGCGCATGAAGCGCATGGAGGATCTCCTACTGCAGCAGGCGGCTGCGAGGGAGGCTCAGACCCCTTCTCCACCAGCACCAGCCGAGGTTGACTTACCGCGGGCGCAGTCCCCCGCGGCCGGCTCACACCAGACGACACCGGCAGTTGAGCGCCGGGAGGAGGACCGGGACACCCCGCTAGTTCGAGCATCACCGGTGGCAGCGGCATTTCCAGTTATGGCTCAGGGAGCCGAGAGGGATCGACTCATGGCTCGCCTCAAGGAGTTCAGGAGGTGCAGCCCGGGGACCTTTGACGGAGAGAAGGTCGACCACCGGATCGTGGAAAAGTGGTTGATGCACATGGAGAAACTGTTCCGTGACACGTTCGTGGAGGAGCGGGACAGAGTGTGGCTCGCCACCCACCACTTGGACGGCGAGGCCTACAGCTGGTGGATGGATCTCCAGGAAAACCCCAGCACAGACTTAGCTTCTATTACTTGGACGAGGTTCAAGGAACTACTGTTGGCACACTATTTCCCCGAAACGGCGTCAAGAGGCGGATGGAGCAGAGTTTGCGCACTCGACACAGGGGGACAGATCTGTAGCCGAGTACGAGAGAGAGTTTTCTCGGCTTCTGCATTGCGTGCCCTTCGTCGTGCGGGACGACGAGGATAAGGCCCGCATCTTCGAGCGTGGATCGCGACCGTCGATTTTCCGGTTTGTGCGATCCTCGAGCTTCGGACTTACCGACGGGTGGTGAACCGCGCGCTCACCGTGGAGAGCGGCGCGGCCATGGTGGAGGAGAGACGCGAGGGTTTGGACAAGGGAAAGGGCAAGAGGCCCGCGGCCGAGGGTGCGAGCCAGACGCACTCTAGGAGGCCACCGAAGCATCCGAGATACCAGCAGCGCAGTCGTGGCGCACCGCCCCAGCGAGGAGGATCTGACCGACGCCGGCCTCCCCGGTGTGTGATCTGCGGTGGTCCTCACCACCCGCCGTAGTGTCCACGCCGGGCGTGCAGGTGCTTCTGCAGGGCCGTGGAGGGCTACATTCGGACCGAGTGCCCGAGAGGTTCGTCACCGGCACCGTCTTCTGCATCGGCACCGGCTCTACCAGCCGCCAGCCAGGGGACCCCGTCGACACAGTACCAGACTGGGCGGCCGACCGTCCAGCGCAAGAGTGAGGGGTCACGACAGGCGCCGAGTGGGTGCATGTACGCCGCGCAGACTGAGGCGGCAATGATACCGAGGATGTGGTGGCGGTATCATTTTACTTGATGGCATTAGAGTACGTGCATTATTTGATACCTGCATCACATTCATTTATAGATCGGCCGTTTGCCGAGTTGCATGACATCCGCTTTGTTCCTTTACTACACCCGGACGTATTGTTGTACCCGACCACATTGTGGACGTGCGAGAGTGTTGCTTGCCCTATTCGGGTAGGAGATTGGACCATGCCCGCGGATTTGCGAGTAGTGCGCAAGTTGGGGGATTTTGACGTGGTTTTGGGTATGGATTGGTTGACTAGATACTACGCCACTATCGATTGTGTTAATCGAACGGTTACTTTTAGAGAACCGGGTCAGAGTGAGGTGGTGTTTAGAGGATGTCAGAGTTCGCTTTTTGCGATGTCGATCAGTTCGTCTCGAGCTAGGCAACTGATCAACCGTGGATGCGTAGCCTATTTGGCTAGTATCGCATTGAGGGGTGAGGATGATACCCCTAGGATCGAGGATATTCCAGTGGTACGGGAGTTTCAGGACGTGTTTCCAGCGGAGCTACCAGGCATGCCACCTGATAGGGAGATCGAGTTTGTGGTAGATCTCGCTCCCGGGACTACCCCAGTCTCGAAGGCACCCAATAGGATGGCACCGGCAGAGTTAAAGGAACTGAGGGCACAGTTACAGGATATGTTGGACAAGGGCTTCATTCGACCGAGTGTGTCACCTTGGGGAGCAGGTTCTTTTTGTGAAGAAGAAGAACGGATCACTTCGCCTTTGCGTGGACTATCGTGAACTTAATAAAGTCACGATCAAGAATAAATATCCGTTGCCGAGGATTGATGATCTTTTTGATCAACTTCAAGGATCGAATGTGTATTCCAAGATAGACTTGAAGTCGGGATACCATCAGTTGAAGATTGCGCACGGGGATGTAGCGAAGACGGCTTTTAGATCACGGTATGGACATTATGAGTTCACCGTCATGCCGTTTGGGCTTACTAATGCCCCGGCAGCTTTTATGGATCTAATGAACCGTGTCTTCAAGCCTTATCTAGACAGGTTCGTCGTGGTCTTCATCGACGACATCTTGGTTTATTCCCGAAGTGATGTGGAGCACGAGGAACACTTGAGATTGGTACTACAAGTGCTTCGGGAAAAGAAGTTATTTGCACAGCCGAAGAAGTGCGAATTTTGGCTTCGAGAAGTGGCTTTTCTGGGACATGTGATTTCATGATCAGGCATAGCAGTGGATCCTAGGAAAATAGAAGCCATTCAGGATTGGCCAAGACCGACGAGCGTCACAGAGATCAGGAGTTTCCTTGGTTTGGCCGGCTACTACCGCAGATTCGTGGAGGGCTTTGCGAAGTTATCTACTTCCCTCACGAGGCTCACGCACAAAGGAGCTAAATTCATTTGGAATGATGCGTGTGAAAAGAGCTTTCAAGAGTTGAAGCTGAGATTGACGACCGCTCCAATCCTCACATTACCTATTCCGGAGCAGGGTATGTGGTTTATAGTGATGCATCTCTTAACGGATTGGGTTGTGTCTTGATGCAGGGTGACAAGGTGATCGCGTATGCTTCTCGCCAATTAAAGGAATATGAGAAGAACTATCCTACACACGACTTGGAGTTGGCGGCCGTAGTCATTGCATTGAAGCTATGGCGCCACTATTTGTATGGCGAGCGGTGCGAGGTCTATACAGATCACAAGAGCTTAAAGTACCTTTTCACTCAAAAGGAGTTGAACTTGAGACCAGATGGTTGGAGCTACTCAAGGATTATGATTTGACTATTCTCTACCACCCGGGCAAGGCTAACGTGGTGGCGGATGCGCTAAGTCGGAAATCTACCGAGAACTTAGCGATGCATGTTGTTACTCAACCGCAGTTGATCGAGCAGATAAAGCGGTTGGAGTTGGAGGTAGTGACTCCCGATACGCCTATGCGGCTGATGACTATGGTTGTGCAACCTACTCTTATGGATAGAATTAAAGAGAAGCAAGCTCTTGACTTAGAGTTGCAAAGGATTCGAGACAAAATGGTTGCTGGTTGCACCGGTGACTTCCTTGTGGATGATCGGGGGGAGTGATGCGCTTTGGTGGACGGATTTGTGTGCGGCGGATTTGGGACTTAGAGAGGACATCCTTCAGGAGGCACACAGGGCACCTTATGCTATTCATCCAGGAGGCACCAAAATGTACAAGGACTTGAGGTTACTCTATTGGTGGCCTGGGATGAAAAAGGATGTTGGCGAGTTTGTTGCTAGATGTCTAACTTGCCAACAAGTGAAAGCTGAGCATCGAGTTCCAGCGGGAAAACTTCAGAGTTTGCCTATTCCCGTGTGGAAGTGGGAGCAGATCACCATGGACTTCGTGCCAGGATTGCCTCGCTCTCAAATTTGGACATGATGCTATTTGGGTGATAGTGGATAGGTTGACGAAGTCAGCGCACTTTATACCTATCCATACTACTTGGGCTGGAGAGAAGCTCGCACAAGTGTACCTTGATGAGATTGTGCGACTTCATGGAGTACCTACATCGATCGTATCTGACAGGGACACTCGCTTTGTGTCACACTTCTGGAGGAGTCTACAGGACGCCTTGGGTACTAGATTGGATTTCAGCACTGCTGTCCACCCCCAGAGTGACGGGCAGTCGGAGCGCACTATACAGACTCTAGAGGACATGCTTCGAGCATGTGTGATTGACTTCCAGGGAGGATGGTCGCGATCTACCTATGGCGGAGTTTGCTTATAACAATAGTTATCAAGCAAGTATCAAGATGGCACCGTTCGAGGCATTATATGGACGAGTGCGGATCGCCACTTCATTGGAGTGAAGTGGGCGAAAGATTGGCTTTAGGCCCTGAAGTGCTCTAGGCAGCAGAGGATAAAGTTCGAATCGCTCGGGAGCGACTACTGACGGCCCCGGAGTAGGCGGAGGAGCTATGCGAGATAGACGCCGACGAGACTTGGAGTTTCGATTGGAGATCATGTCTTCCCGAAAGTCTCGCCGTCAAAGGGGATTCGGAGATTTGGAATTCGAGGTAAGTTGAGTCCTCGATTTATTGGACCCTATGAGATCTTGGAACGTATAGGTCCGTAGCATATCGACTTGCTCTACCGCCGAACCTATCGGGCGTGCACAACGTCTTTCATGTATCGGTCCTTCGGAAGTACATCCATGATCCGCTCATGTATTGGAGGCCGTACCCATAGAGCTGCGGGAGGATTTGAGCTTCGAGGAGCAACCCGTGAAGATCTTGGCTCGTGAGGTGAAGAAATTGCGGAATCGGGACATTCCGTACGTGAAGGTTCTTTGGAGCAACCACGAGGAGCGAGAGGCCACGTGGGAGCCTGAGAGCGCACTGCAGGAGCGCTATCCCCATCTCTTTCGGATGGAATCTTGAGGTATGAGTTCGCTTTAGAGTTTCGGACGAAACTCCTTTAGGAGGGTGACTGTAACATACTGGACTTGCGCAAATTGCTGAGTTCGAGTATTCGACGTGAGTTCGGAGCTTTTCCAGATTTTCTGGAGGGTCGTTGACTATGTTCCGACCTAGAGCACGTGTACCGAGGCTAGCGGATGAATCCTAAGCACTAAAGTCCAAAAAGTTGGATTTTAGGTTGCTCTCGGATTGAGGTCTGGAGGGTCTGTACCGGTACAGAAATTGTTGCTATACCGGTACAGAAATTGTTGCTATACCGGTACAGGATGGATTCTGTACCGGTATGGGAGAGCTGATGGACGCCAACCCGAGCCTCGGGTTTCACAGGCCTATACCGGTATGGGATGGCTTGTACCGGTACAGCCTGGCAGATTTCGAGCAGTTTAAACTGTATGGGTGTTTTAGCATTTTGTTGCTTCTATTAGTGTACCACACACACTAGGGCTTCTTTTGTGCCCCCCCCCACAGCAGCAAGAGGTAGGAGGAACTTCTCTCTCTACCCCTTGACATTTCTAGGGTTTTGGTAGGGTTTTTCTTAGGATTAAACCCTCTTTTTGCTTCTTTGTGCTTGGTAGAGGCAACATCACCTTTGTTGGAGCTTGGAGCTTGGTGTTTGGAGCCTTGTGGTGGATCAAGCTTCAAGCCTAGGGCTTTTTGAGCTTGGATTAGAGCTTCCTAGAGGTATGTGATTGTTCTCTTTCCTCTAGTTTCGAATTTTGTGGGTTTCTTTGAGATGAAACCCTAGAATGGGATTCTAGGGTTAGGTTTTGGGGATTTTCGATTTAGGGCCTTTGGGACCTAATTGATGGGTTTAGAACTTTGATTTAGGTTGGATTAGAAGGACTCTAACTCCCATTTGGAGATCAAGAGCACTTCCTTCGCATTCGGTGAGTTTTCTCCAACCTTTTGTCGAAATCCTTAAAGTGTGAACTCAAGATTTATCTTCTTAGCTTGTAACTCCTAGGGTGTGCTTTTTAGGACTCTAGGAGTGATTATCGAAGCTTCGTTAGCGGTTCGAGCAACGCTTTTCGCACTTGGTGGGTTTGGCTTCACGAGCATAGGAGCAAATGGCTCCTAAGTGCTTAGTTGGTTTGATTTAATTATTTTGAATGCATATTCATGCTAAATAGATTTATTATGAATTTTGAATCACTTAAAATGCATGCCTTATGTATGATAAAATTTTCACTCTATATAGTAGAGCTATCTGAGTTAAACTGCATGCATATGGGGGTGGTTCTTGTGGGCGCCTGGGAGTGTGCCATTCATGTTATTATAGCTTAACTAAAGTAAATGAGAACATTAAACTTGTGTTGGAACTTGGAAAAGCTTAAGTGTCATCAAGCGGCACTTAACTTAGAAAACTATGAAACTGCAACATAGAGACTTGACATAGGCCACTGGACATCTATTATTCCCATGTTAGAGACATGATGACATAGAGTTAGGCCTTTGGACACTTGTACATTCCATGTTAGAGACATGACGATTTGGGACTTGTGACGAGTTTTGTGACTTTTGCCATTGTGCTCATTCGCACATGCTTGTGAGGGTCGCTCCCTACAAGCCAAGCACTCCGAGTTGGCCAACGCGTTTCTTGTATTCGCCGTGCGGATTGGGCGCCAAGTGGATTGCCGTGGGGAGTCTCATTCCTAGGGTGGGAATGTTGACTACTACGGGGCCATTAGGCTCGGCATTTGGGCTAGGCAGCCTTCGGGTGGGCATCGGCCATATCGCCTTCGGGTTGATCTTATGGTACTTAAACTAATGTAGTTTAAAGAAAACTGGGGACTTTGACTAGAATAGTAAACTTTAACACCTTACTATCACTTGTGGAATTATTGGGCTATGGTTAGAATAGTAAACTTTAACTCTTTACTATTGCTATGGATATTGGACTTGTTGGTTATACTTGCTATTCATGCTTAGAATAGTCGTTTACTTATGCTTATTTATACTAAGTAGAGATATCATGCTTTAGTAGCTTACTCGTTATTTATTTCGTTTATACTTACTTGCTTAGTTTTGGGCCTAGTGGAGCATGCAAATCGAAGTCGACTGCCCACCGGGAACTATTAATTAATAGTTCTCACGCCCTCTTTTCTAATGTGTTTCGAGCCTTCGACGGCGGAGGCAAGGGATCGTGGAAAGGGAACCGCTAGCTAGTTATCGCAGCTTTCCACCTTGTAGGGGTTTTTCTCTCTTGTTGTACTTTGGTGAGATTGAGAGAGTTTTGTATCCCTATGTAGAGACTACCCTGTACTTAGTTATTGTGGTGTTTGGATCTCTTTTTATTGTACTCTCTTATGGTTTATTTTAAGATTGGTGCTCTACTTTTAGTCTCTTCTTTATGCTTCCTTGTATAGATTTCTAGTTGTTATACTGCTCTGATACTTCTAGATTCTTTTTATTTTGTTGGTTATTTATCGTTTTTGTTAGACACCTTGTATGTTGTAGACATACGGCGGGTCTGGGCACGCGCCGGGCGGGCTTCCGCTGGGTCCCGGGGCGTGACAAACACCTTTGTTACAGTTGGGACGAGTGGTTATACCTGGACATTCTATAGATGTTCGAGAGTGTTGTAGTGGTTGCCCAGTTCAGATTGGGGATTGGATCATGCCCGTGGACCTATTTGTGGTGCACAAACTCCGGGAGTTAGATATAGTTTTGGGCATGGATTGGTTGACCCGGTACTTTGCTACGATCGATTGTGTGAGTCGTACTGTGACTTTTAGAGAGCCTGGTCACGAGAAGATTGTCTTTCGGGGATGCTAGAGTTCGCTATTTGCGATGACTATTAGCTCCTCCCGAGCTAGGCAGTTGATTAGCAGCGGGTGCATAGCCTATTTGGCTAGTATTGCACTCCGAGATGTTGAGGACTCTCCTAGGATTGAGGATATTCCTGTGGTGAGGGAGTTCCAGGATGTGTTTCCAGCTGAGCTACCAGGTATGCCACCTGATAGGAAAATTGAGTTTGTGGTAGATCTCGCCCCTGGGACTACTCCAATCTCAAAGGCACCCTATAGGATGGCACCAGCAGAGTTGAAAGAGCTGAAGGCACAGTTGCAGGACCTTTTGGATAAAGGTTATGTGAGACCGAGCGTGTCACCTTGGGGAGCGCCGGTTCTTTTTGTGAAGAAGAAGGACGGATCACTTCGCTTGTGTATGGATTATCGTGAACTCAATAAAGTCTTGATTAAGAATAAGTATCCGTTGCCGAGGATCGATGATCTATTTGATCAGCTTCAGGGATCGAGCGTGTATTCCAAGATCGACTTGCGATCGGGATATCATCGGTGAAGATCAAGCACGAGGATGTATCGAAGACGGCTTTCGGGACACGGTATGGACATTATGAGTTCACCGTTATGCCGTTTGGGCTTACTAATGCCCCGGCAGCTTTTATGGATTTGATGAACCGTGTCTTCAAGCCATACTTGGATAGATTCGTCGTAGTGTTCATCGACGATATATTGGTTTATTCCCGAAGTGATGCGGATCACGAGGAACACTTGAGACTTGTACTTCAAGTGCTTCGGGAAAAGAAACTCTTCGCCAAGCTGTGGAAGTGCGAGTTTTGTCTTAGAGAGGTGGCGTTTTTGGGCCATTTGATTTCTGGATCGGGTATAGCCGTGGACCCCAAGAAGATTGAAGCCATCAAGGATTGGCCAAGACCGACGAGTGTGACCGAGATTCGGAGTTTTATCGCTTTGGCCGGCGACTACAGGAGGTTTGTTGAGGGGTTTGCCAAGTTATCTACTCCCCTCACAAGGCTCACGCATAAAGGGACCAAGTTCATTTGGAATGATGCGTGTGAGAGAAGCTTTCAAGAGTTGAAGCTGCGACTGACTATTGCGCCAATCCTAACCCTGCCAGTTGCTGGAGCAGGGTATGTGATCTATAGTGATGCCTCCTTAAACGGATTGGGCTGCGTATTGATGCAGGATGGAAAGGTGATCGCGTATGCTTCCCGCCAGCTAGTTGATTATGAGAGGAACTATCCCACACATGATTTGGAATTGGCGGCCGTAGTGTTCGCATTGAAACTATGGCGCCACTATCTTTATGGCGAGCGGTGTGAAGTATACACGGATCACAAGAGTTTAAAGTATCTGTTTACTCAGAAGGAATTGAACTTGAGGCAGCGCAGATGGTTGGAGCTCCTCAAGGATTATGATCTGACGATACTTTACCACCCGGGCAAGGCTAACGTGGTGGCTGATGCGCTAAGTAGGAAATCGACGGAAAACTTAGCGATGATGATTGCTACTCAACTGCCGTTGATCGAGCAGATCAAGCGGTTAGAGTTGGAGGTGGTGGCTCCTAACACACCTATGAGATTGATGACTTTGGTGGTGCAACCCACTTTATTGAAAAGAATAAAGGAAAAGCAAACTCGTGATGTGGAGTTGCAAAAGGTTCGAGCGAAAATGGTAGATGGTTGCACCGGTGATTTTACCGTTGACGGTGGTGATTTGATGCGGTTCCGTGGGCGGGTTTGTGTACCGGCGGAATCGACGCTTAAAGAGGAGATACTACTAGAAGCACACCGTGCACCTTATGCTATACATCTGGGAGGCACCAAGATGTATAAAGACTTGAAGTTGCTTTATTGGTGGCCCGGGATGAAAAAGGATGTTGGCGAGTTTGTAGCTCGTTGTCTAACTTGCCAACAAGTGAAAGCTGAGCATAGAGTTCCCGCGCGGAAATTGCAGAGCCTACCGATTCCAGTGTGGAAGTGGGAGAAGATCACCATGGATTTTGTGATGGGATTGCCTCGCTCATAGGCAGGGCATGATGCTATATGGGTGATCGTGGATAGGTTGACGAAATCGGCACATTTCATACCTATCCATACTACTTGGACTGGAGAGAGACTCGCACAGGTATATTTGGATGAGATTGTGCGACTACACGGAGTACCTACATCGATTGTATCTGAGAGGGACACGCGCTTTGTGTCACACTTTTGGAGTAGTGCAGACGCCTTAGGTACTCGGCGGACTTCGATCGCTTTCCACCCTCAGAGTGACGGGCAGTCAGAGCGTACTATACAGATACTCGAGGATATGCTTCGAGCCTGCATGATCGACTTCTAGGGAGGATGGTCGCAGCATCTACCGATGGCAGAGTTTGCTTATAACAATAGTTATCAAGCAAGCATCAAGATGGCGCCATTTGAGCCACTCTATGGACGGAAATATAGATCACCACTTCATTGGAGTTAAGTTGGTGAGAGTTTGGCTTTAGGCCCAGATGTGCTCCAGGAAGTAGAGGACAAGGTTCGTATTACTAGGGAGCGGTTGTTGACAGCCCAGAGTAGGCAGAAGAGCTATGCTGACAGGCGTCGACGAGACTTGGAGTTTCAGATTGGAGATCATGTCTTTTTGAAAGTCTCGCCGACCAGAGGAGTCAAGAGATTTGGTGTTCGGGGTAAGTTGAGCCCCCAATTCATTGGACCGTATGAGATTTTGGAGCGCGTGGGCCCGGTAGCGTATAGACTTGCTCTACCGCCGAACCTATCGGGTGTACACAACGTGTTCCATGTATCGGTCCTTCGGAAGTATATACATGATCCAGCTCATGTTTTGGATGCTACACCATTGGAGCTGAGAGAGGATTTGAGCTTCGAGTAGCAACGAGTGAGGATTTTGGCTCGCGAGGTGAAGAAGTTGAGGATCCGGGAGCTTTCTTATGTGAAAGTCGTGTGGAGCAACCACGAGGAGCGGGAGGCCACGTGGGAGCTGGAGAGCGCGCTTCGAGAGCGCTACCCCCATCTCTTTCAGATGGAGTTATGAGGTATGACTATAATTTCGAGTTTCGCGGACGAAACCCTTTTTAGGAGGGGTTGTGACGCACTGAACTTTTGCAAATTGCAAGATTCGAGTGTTGGATGTGAGATATGAGCTGTTCCAGATTTTCTGGAGGGTCGTTGACTGTGTTCCGACCTATGGCACGAGTACCGAGGTTTGTGGATGAGTTCCAAGCACTAAAGTCCAAAAAGTTGAATTTTAGGTTGCTCTCGGGTTGAGTTTCAAAGCTCTTGTACCGGTACAAAATGGTGTACGTAGAGTACGGGATGGCTATACCTGGTACAATGAGATTTATACCGGTATAGAAGTGCAAACCGAGCTAACCGAGCCTCGGGTTTGGCTGTTTTGCGGGGTTTGTACCGGTACAAAATTGGCTTATACTGGTACAGCCTGACAGATTTCGAAAATCCGAAACTGCAGGGGCTTTTTAGCAATTTGTTGCTTCTATTAGTAGCACCCACGCCCCTTAGGGCTTCTTTGTCTTGAGGACACGAGGGAGAGAGGTAGGGAAGCCCTCCAACCATTTCTCTTCCATTCCTTTGATTTTGGATGGATTTCTAAAGAGATTAACCTCTCTTTTTCCCTCTTTTGCTTGCTAGTGCTAGCATCTTCTTGGTTGAGGCTTGGAGCTTGTTCTTGGAGCTGTTTTGGAGGAAGACCTTCACTTCTAGAGGATTGTGGACTTTGATTTGGAGCTCCTTGAAGGTAGGCAACATCTCTTTTCCCTCTAGATTTGGATTTTGTGGCCTCTTTATAGTTGAAACCCTAGATGTTGATATTAGGGTTCATTTTTGGGGCTTTTTGATTTGATGCTTCTAAGGGCTAATTGATGAGTTTAGAACCTTCCTTTAGGTTGGTTTGAGTAGACTCTAGCTTGCTTTTGAGTTCTCTTGAGGGGTGGCTACCTAGAGGTGAGTTTTACCCTTCTCTATGTGAGTTTTATGTTGGGTAATTTCTAGGGCTTTTGAACCTACTTAGTTGGTTTAGAATCTTTGATTAGGGTGCCTTAGAAGGGATCTAGCTTCCATTCGAAACTTCGTGAGGGATTTCACGCATTGGTGAGTTTTTCCCTGTTCTCTAGTTCTGTTATTCGCTGTTTGAGTCGTGGGCTCGCCAGTTGACTTTGAAACTTCTTGTGTGACCTTTCTAGGGTATAAGGAGTCTGAAAAGTGTCAGGGTTGGCGACCCGGAGCGTGCGAGGATCATTGGTGGGTTTGGCCTCACTTTTGTAAATGGGAAAAATATTCTCATTGGAGTATGGTTAATTAGAAAGCTCTACATTTCCATGTTGTATGATTTATTTGTGAATTTTAGAGGGCTTAAAACTTATGCCTTATGTACAATGCATTTTGAACTCTATATAGTAGAGACTAGCTATGTTGGCAATGCATGTGGTAGCTTTCTAATGGTAGTTTGTGAACATGTTGTATCTAATATAATGGACATGTAGTATCTAATATAATGGACATGTAATAAGGTATTATTGGATTTAGAACTTTGCATGACATAGGAGAAAAACTAATGTCATAAAGCGGCATTAGACTTGGCATCTATTTGTAGAATAGTGAGCTAATGTCATCAAGCGGCATTAGGCTCGTGAATGAACTTGACATAGATAATCTAGTGTCATGAGAATATTTGAACTAGACCGTAGGGTTGCTAGTTACTATTGCCATGTTGAGACATGAAGTTTGGACTTGGGACTTGACTATACTTGTTGCCATTTGTGCTCTTTCGCACATACTTGTGAGGGTCGCTCCCTACAAGCCGGCACTCCGGAGTTGGCCTTTGCAATTCGTTCGCACGTGCGGTATTGAGAAACCTACGGGACCGTTGGGACAAACACATTCCCTGCGAGGAATGTCGGGCTACCACGGTACTTAGGTGGCACAAGTTGGGTTACTATGGGTAAATCCTAGTGAAAGAGAATTGAGCTTGGACAATTAACATTATTAAGTGATAATCAGTACTAGATAGGACTTAGTAGTTGGATTATGTGGACTTTGTTCGAATGTGTAATATACTTGATAATTCTTTAATTACAACTTAGTATACTTGTTGGGTATAGTAGAACATATCATGGTTATATGTTAGAACCTGGACTTTTGACAACAAATTGGAGCTTGGTTATTGTAGCATTCCTTTATGCTTTATTTACAAGTTTATTTATATCGTTTACTTACTCTTTTTCCTTGGGCCTAGTGGAGCAATAGTGCGGGTCGGTAATTGCCGGGAACTATAAATTATAGTTCTCACGCCCTCTCGTTTCGTTACTTTCGATTGCCTTCGCATCGGGGAGGCTCGGACCGTGGCAAGGGTGTTGCCTCGGGCTAGCGACTTTTGGAGAGGATATGTGGATAGGTGGTCTACCATTTCTCTTGTTTTATTTTGTGAGAGGTGGAGAGTTGTACCTTGTATAGAGACCACCACTTTTGTGTATTTTGTGGGAGATACTATTTAGCCTTGTATTATTTATGCTTCCTTTTTTACTTGGTGTAGTTTTTTCTTTCTCTCTACTTATTGTTTAGCACTAGTTGTTGTGGCTCTGATATGCTAGTTATAGCTCTTTATCGTTTTATTTCCGCTGTTTCTTTCTTTCTCTCTACATTGATAACCCGCAGCAAACATGCTTACGGGATCCGGACAATGAGGAATGTCCGGACATTGACCACTCAATTTCAGATTTTCGCAAATTTATCAATTTTAAAGCTTTTTAAAGTCTTCTAACTACTATACTCTTATTGTAAATAATCATACATGATCTTTAAGATATACATGAGGTGTTGAGCTTCTCTGACGAGTCCTGTATCATCCAACTTCATATTGATACTCTTGATCTCTTCAAGACTCCGACAAGTTCACGAAATCCGCCAACCTATAAAATCCTTAACAACAAGAACCATCCACACATGCATGCAAAATACCCCAGAAAGCTCTACTACATAGAGTGAAATTTTCATTATACATAAGGCATGCATTTTAAGTGTTCTAAAATTCATAATAATTCTATCTAGCATGAATATGCACTTAGAATAATTTAATCAAACCAAATAAGCACTTAGGAGGCATTTCCTCCTATGCTCATGAAGCCAAACCCACCGAATGCGAGTAGCGTTCCTCAGCTAACGAAGCTTCGATTATCACTTCTTGAGTCCTAAGAAGCAAACCCTAGGAGTTACAAGCTAAGAAGATGAACCTTGAGCTCACACTTTAAGGATTTCAACAAAAGGTTGAAGAAAACTCACCGAATGCGAAGGAAGCTCACTAGATCTCCAAATGGGAGTTAGAGTCCTTGCAATCCAACCTAAACCAAAGTTCTAAACCCATCAATTAGGTTCTAGAAGCTACAAAACGAAAATCCCCAAAACTAACCCTAGAATTCCATTTCTAGGGTTTCATCTCAAAAAGAGCCTCCAAATCCAAAACTAGAGGAAGGGAACTTGATGCTTACCTCCAAGAAGCTCCAAACCAAGTTCAAAAGGCCCAAGGGTTGAAGCTTGATCCTCAACAAAGCTCCAAAAAGCAAGCTCCAAGTTCCAACAATGGTGAAGATGCCTCTACCAAGCAAAAAGAAGCAAAATGAGGGTTTTAATCCTCAAACACCCAAGCAAAATCAAAGGAAAAGAAAGAGATGGAGTGGAGAGCCTCCCTACCTCCTTTCCTCTGGTTCTGAACTCAGGAGAAGCCCTAGGGGGCGTGGGGTGTACTAATAGAAAGGCTACAATAGCCAAAAACCCCCCGCAGTTCGGACTGCACGCAGTCTGCCGGGTTGTACCGGTACAAATCCAATCTGTACCGGTACAGACCCCTCGAAGCAGCCAAACCTGAGCCTCGGTTTGCCCAGTCCATCCCTTCTCATACTGGTACAAAATCTCATTTGTACCGGTATAGCCATCCTGATTGTACCGGTACAGCAACCAACCCTGTACCGGTACAAGCACCCGAAAATGCAATCCGAGAGCAACCTAAAATCCAACTTTTTGGACTTTAGTGCTTGAAATTCATCCACTAACCTCGGTACTCGTGCCATAGGTCGAAACACAGTCAATGACCCTCCAGAAAAAGTGTAAAGGCTCCAAACTCAAGTCAAATACTCGAACTCCGCAATTTGCGCAAGTCCAGTATGTTACATTCACCCCTCCTAAAAGGAGTTTCGTCCGCGAAACTCAAAAGTGAACTCATACCTCACGTCTCCATCTGAAAGAGATGGGGATAGCGCTCCTGCAGCGTGCTCTCAGGCTCCCACGTGGCCTCCCGCTCCTCGTGGTTGCTCCAAAGAACCTTCACATACGGAATGTCCCGATTCGCAACTTCTTCACTTCGCGAGCTAAGATCTTCACAGGTTGCTCCTCAAATCTCAAATCCTCCCTCAGCTCGATGGGTGCCGTATCCAAAACGTGAGCCGGATCATGGATATACTTCCGAAGGACCGATACATGAAAGACGTTATGCACGCCCGATAGGTTCGGTGGTAGAGAAAGTCGATATACTACCGGACCTACACGCTCCAAGATCTCATATGGTCTAATGAAATGGGGGCTCAGCTTACTCCGAATTCCGAATCTTCTAATCCCTTTCGACGGCGAGACTTTCAAGAAAACATGGTCTCCAATATGAAACTCCAAGTCTCGTCGGCGTCTATCGGCATAACTCCTGTAAGGATGTGAATTCTCGAAATCCGAGAGTTGCACCACGTTGGAAATCGACTGAGTGTCGAATGGATGTGCTTCGGAGAGTTCGAAGTGTATTCTAAGCCAAAAAGTGCATTAGAGTTGACCCCGTGTGCAAATGGTGCAATCTGCACCATTCTGCAGGATTCTGCCAGGGGAGACCGGACCCTGTGAGGGGAGACCGGTCTCGGTTTGCACAGAGAATCAAAGGGGGGTGAAATTCGGCTATGCCCCGAAATACTAGCTCTCGGGATCCGGACAATGAATAATGTTCGGACATCCATTGTCCGGACAATCCATGGAGACCGGATCCGTACAACTGAGAAACCGCCGGAGGGTTTTCGTAGGCCGGGGCCAGGACATTGATTCAATGTCCAGGACATCCATTGTCCGGACAATCGGTGGAGACCGGATCCCGTACGCTAGGAAATGGACAGAATGGGTTTTCGCAGGCTAAGACCGGACAACCCTATGGAGACCGGTCTCGGTGTGAAAACGCCCGATACGAGACTATGCAAGGATTTAATGTTGAGGGCCTTTTAGCATCTTGTTACAAATGAGGGGTTATAGAGGGATTTCCTCCCTCTCTTTTCTCATTTCCCACACACACACTCACAAGCTCTCCCTCTCTCTCCCTAGAAAGAAGAAGAAGGAGATAGAAGAAGAAGTAGAAGGAGGAGAAGGAGTGAAGGAAAAGGTAGAGGATCAAGCTAGGAGCAAGCCTAGCCTCATCTTCTCCATCCTCTACTCCCTTGAAGCTCTCCCTTGAGGTAAGCTTTTAGGGTTTTCATGGTAGCTTCTTCTAGCATGGGTTTATCCCTTAGAAACAATTTTAGTGGAACCCTAGCGTCTCTAAGAGATGATTTGCACGGTCGATTCGAGCTTTAATGCGAGATTTCGCTCGGGACAAAATCCTAGGGCTCAAATTGGGGGTTTTCGAGATAAGAGGTTTTGATCTCTTTTAACCTCATATCTAACATATTGTTAGGTACACGAACGCGTGCGAGGCGACGGTTCGTCGATCCGACGGACGGATTGAGTGATCCGAGCCAAACAAAAACATCCAACTTCGGAAATTGGCCGAGGAGTCGAAGTAGAGGTTCGAGGTAACGAAAGCGACGTTGTTGCTACAAGGGACATCCCAAAAGGTGGGGGGTGCTATCCGAAGCCGTTGGGCTCCCTTTTATGCCTAAGAATAAGTGTTGATCATATTGCCTATAAATATATATATATATATATGTATAGTTTTCATGCATGATAGGGTTGGTATGGTTAGATGACTTTCCTTGCATTCTTTCTTATCGTGCGGAACTATGGGCGTCGCATTAGGACATAGGAAGTCTGCTTGCATGCTTCCTTATTGTGCGGCACCATAGACTTGCATTTGGACATAGGAAGCATCAGGATGAATATTGTGACACTGAACCCTAGAGATGACTTAATCTTGCATGAATGACAACTAGAGGCATGTGAACCAAGTATAGAACTTGATGAATGACAACGTAACATAGTGTATAGAAACACTAGTGACATGAGTACCAAGTAGATAACTTGATGAATGACTTGTGCAATGACATAGTGTAAAGGATACTAGAGATATGTGAACCAAGTAGACAACTTGATGATAAATGACATAGAGACATAGTGCTACAAAACACTTGTAATTCCCCTGTGAGGATGCCCTCCAAAGAGGAGGAGATGATTGTTAATTCCCCTGTGTTGGATGCCCTCCAAAGTGGAGGAGAAGATCATACTCACACAGTCTGCTCAGCGCTCGTGGTGGTCGCTCCACACGGGTAGTGCGAGTCTCCGGAGGTCTTGGCACGTGAATCGATAGGGATAGCCTATGTGGGGTCCCGAGGGATAGCCTATGTGGGGTCCCGCAGACAACCCATTGGGTTGAATGTGTTAAGTCGTGGGCGTGCCTACGGGCTAGCCATGGTGTCACGCCCCGGGGCCGGCAAAGCCTTCCCCAAAGTGTGCCCAGACCCGCCATATATCAACACATACAAGGCGTCTAACTAAAAACAGCGGAATTAAAACATTAGAAGGCTACAACTATGAATAACAGAGCCACAACTAAACAAGAACCAAACCACAAGTAAAAGAAAGTAAAGCGTCAAAATCACTAACATAGAAGTAGAGACTAGTACACAGTTAACATCATAACCTCTCAACTACACAAAAGTGGTGGTCTCTATACAAGGTAAAAACACTCATTCTCTCCAAAATAAAACAAGAGAAAAAGGAAACCACCTATCCAAAACCCTCTCACAAGCCGCTATCCCGAGGCAACTCCTTTGCCGCGGTCCCGAGCCTCCCCCGATGCAGAAGGCACTGAAACGAGTCAGAAACAGAGGGCGTGAGAACTATAAACATATAGTTCCCAGTGGGCAATTACTGACCTGCACAAAATTGCTCCACTAGACCCAAAAGAGAGTATTATACAAGTACTGAAGTAAATAACTGTAAATAAAGCGTAACTGTAAAGCTGAATAATTAACCCAAGGTAAATATATTACATGCTTTAATCTACCCGATAGCCAACTTTAAACAAGTATAATCAATTAAGTTCACAAGTATACTATAATAGAAATGATGACCTATCAAGTATACTATTATGTCCAATACTATGTCACAACATATATATCCAACTACTAATCTAAGTTAAGTAGTGATTATCCTTTATTATAGAATGACGATGTTCAATCTCAATTTGGGATCTACACAAGTGTGATCCGTTGCGCTAAGTGTCGTGGTAGCCCCAACATCCCCGTAGGAATGAGTCTAACCAATTCGGTCCCATAGGTTTCTCAATACCGCACGTGCGAATACATCGCAAAGGCTAACTCCGGAGTGTCGGCTTGTAGGGAGCGACCCTCACAAGCATGTGCGAAGAGCACAAATGGCAACAAGCAAGTCCAAGTCCCAAGTCCCACACATGGCAAATGTCACTAGCAACCCTAAGGTCTAGTACAACAACTCTCATGACACTAGAATTTCTATGTCAAGTTCAATAATGAGCCTAATGCCTCCTAAGACATTAGCTCCCAACAAATCATTTAAATGCCAAGCCAATGCCACTCTTGACAAGGGCTTTTCTCCTATGTTATACCTAGTTCTATGTTCAAGTTCATCATGCTCTCAAGTTGCAAGAATTATGCTACACTATGCCTAAGTCCACAAGCCACTCTCTACTACATAGAGGTCCAAATTTTCTTTACACATAAGGCATAGGTTTAATGCATTCAAAAATTCAACCATGATATAAATAACATGAAATAACATGATTTTCTATTTTACAATACTCAAATGATTTCAATGAGAATTTTCATCGAATTGGAGGTCAAACCCACCGATGAAGCTCGCACGCTCCGGGTCTCCAACCCCGATGCTAACCAGGCTCCAAAAATCCTAAAAAGATCACCCACAAAGTTTCAGGGTCAAACGACGAGCCCTCGACTCAAACTGCAAGTATCAGAATCGGAGAACAGGGAGAAATTTACCTATGAGTGAAATCCCTCACCAAGCTTCAAGTGGAAGCTAGATCTCTTCTAAGGTAACCTAAGTAAAGATTCTAAACCACATAGATAGGTTCAAAAGCCTTAGAAATTAAACAACTCCAAAAACACAAAGAAAAAGGTAAAACTTACCTCTAAGGTGGAAATCCCTTTAAAGATCTCAAAAGCAAGCTAGGATCTCCTCAAACCAACCTAAAGGAAGGTTCTAACAACATCAATAAACCTCTAGAAGCATCAAATCAAAAAGCCCCAAAACTAACCCTAACATCAACTTCTAGGGTTTCATTTAGTAGAAGGCAACAAAAGTTTAATCTAGAGGAAAAGAGATGTTGCCTACCTTCAAGGAGCTCCAAATCAAAGTCCACAATCCTCTAGAAGTGAAGGTCTTCCTCCAAAAGAGCTCCAAGATCAAGCTCCAAGCCTCAACCAAGAAGATGCTAGCACTAGCAAGCAAAAGAGGGAAAAAGAGAGGTTAATCTCTTTAGAAATCCATCCAAAAACAAAGTAATGGAAGAGAAATGGTTGGAGGGCTTCCCTACCTCTCTCCCTCAGGTCCTCGGCGCAAAGAAGCCCTAAGGGGTGTGGGTGCTACTAATAGAAGTAACAAATTGCTAAAGCCCTCAGCTTCGGATTTTCGAAATCACAATTGCACTCTAAGACAAATCCAGCTTTGTACAGATAAAACTCGCGAAACAAAGAAACCCGAGCCTCGGTCCGCTCACGCTCATCTATACCGGTATAAATCTCGCTTGTACAGATAGCCATCATTTTGTACCGGTATAGCAACAATTTTGTACCGGTACAAAAGCTCAAACTCAACCCGAGAGCACCTAAAATCCAACTTTTTGGACTTTAGCGCTTGGAATTCATCCACCAACCTCGGTGTGCCTTAGGTCGGAACACAGTCAACGACCCTCCAGAAAATCTAGAAAAGCTCAAATCTCACTTCCACACTTGAACCTTGCTATTTGCACATTCACCCCTCCTAAAAAGGGTTTCGTCCGTGAAACTCGAAATTAAAGTCATACCTCAAGTCTCCGTCTGAAAGAGATGGGGGTAGCGCTCTCGAAGCGCACTCTCCAGCTCCCACGTGGCCTCCTGCTCCTCGTGGTTGCTCCAAAGGACTTTCACATATGAAAGTTCCCGATTCCGCAGCTTCTTCACCTCGCGAGCAAGTATTTTCACGGGTTACTCCTCGAAGCTTAAATCATCCCTCAGCTCCAAAGGTGAAGCATCCAATACATGAGCTGGATCATGTAGGTACTTCCTGAGAACCGATACATGAAATACGTTGTGGACACCCGATAGGTTCGGCAGTAGAGCAAGTCTATATGCTACCGGGCCCACACGCTCCAAAATCTCGAACGGTCCAATGAAACGAGGGCTCAACTTACCTCGAATCCCAAATCTCTTGACTCCTTTGGTCGGCGAGACTTTCAAAAAGACATGGTCCCCAACCTGAAACTCCAAGTCTCGTCGACGCCGGTCGGCGTAGCTCTTCTGCCTACTCTGGGATGTCAATAGTCGCTCCCTAGCAATGCGAATCTTGTCCTCTGCTTCCTGGAGCACATCTGGGCCTAAAGCCAAACTCTCGCCAACTTCACTCCAGTGAAGTGGCGATCTACACTTCCGTCCATAGAGTGCTTCAAATGGGGCCATCTTGATGCTCGCTTGATAACTATTGTTATAAGCAAACTCTGCCATCGGTAGATGCTGCGACCATCCTCCCTGAAAGTCGACCACACAACCTCGAAGCATATCCTCGAGTGTCTGAATAGTCACGCCCGGGCCTGGCAGACCTTCCCCAACGCGTGCCTGCACTCCGCCATATGTCAACACATACAAGGCGTCTACTAAAAACAGCGGAAATAAAAACATACAATAGGCTAAAATTATAGATATCAGAGCAACATACAGCTAGCCCTAGCGACAAGTAGAGAGTAGGTAGACTAAAGCATAAAGAGACTAACAACATAACCAAAAGAACATAAGGTTAATACAACACTGTCTCAAAATGTGGTGGTCTCTCTAAATACAGGAACAACTCACAACCTCTCTAAACAACAAGAAATAGAGAAGTAACCACCTATCGAACTCCCTCGCTGAGTGCCGCTAACCCGAAGCAACACCCTTGCCGCAATCCCTAACCTCCCCCGATGCGGAAGGCACTGCAAAGGAAACAGAAACAGGGGCGTGAGAACTAAAATTTATAGTTCCCTGGGCAATTACCATCGACCCGCACCATTGCACCACTAGGCCCAAAAGAAAAAGAGAGTAAGAGCGATATAAAACTTGTAAATAAAGCATAAGGAAAAAGCTATAGTACTCATGTTCCAAATCGGTTACCATAAGTCCATGTTCTAACATATAAGCATGATATGTTTTACATTAACCAACAAGTATGCTAAAATATAATTAAAGCATTAACAAGTATACTATACATTCGAGCAAAGTCCACATAATCCAACTACTAAGTCCTATCTAGTAGTGATTGTCATTTAGTAAAGTTGAATGTCCAAGTTCAATTCTCTTTCACTAGGATTTACCATAGTAATCCAACTTGTGCCACCTAAGTACCGTGGTAGCCCAACATCCCCCGCAAGGAATGAGTCTGTCCCAACGGTCCCGTAGGTTTCTCAACACCGCACGCGCGAACGAATCGCAAAGGCCAATTCCGGAGTGCCGGCTTGTAGGGAGCGACCCTCACAAGCATGTGCGAAAGAGCACAAATGGCAACAAGTATAGTCAAGTCCCACGTCCAAACTTCATGTCTCAAAATGGCATTAGTGACTAGCAACCCTACGGTCTAGTTCAAATATTCTCATGACACTAGATTCTCTATGTCAAGTTCATTCACGAGCCTAATGCCGCTTGATGACATTAGCTCACTATTCTACACTTTTGATGCTAAGCCAATGCCGCTTAATGACAAGGGCTTTTCTCCTATGTCATGCATAGTTCTATGTTCTCAAACACATGTCAAAATCCTCTTAAACAAGTAGTTTCCAGTTTCCCAATAGAATGCTACAAAGCTTCAGCACTCACATGCATACGTCTCTACTATATAGAGTAAAATTGCGTTACACATAACATATGTATATTAAGCATTCTAAAATTCACAAATAAATCAAATAACATGAAAATGCACTAATTTTCATTTAACCATAAGCAAATAAGCACCAATGAGAATTTCTCATTGTAACATACTGGACTTGCGCAAATTGCGGAGTTCGAGTATTCGACGTGAGTTCGGAGCTTTTCCAGATTTTCTGGAAGGTCGTTGACTGTGTCCCGACCTATGGCGCGTGTACCGAGGTTTGGGGATGAGTCCCAAGCCCTAAAGTCCAAAAAGTTGGATTTTAGGTGGCTCTCGGGTTGGAAATTCTGTGCCTTATACCGGTACAAAACGGTGTCTATACCGGTACAAAATGATTGCTATACCGGTACAGACCAAGATTTATACCGGTATAAAGAGGGCAGACTTGGCAAACCCGAGGCTCGGGTTTGGCTAATGTTTACAGTGGTTTATACCTAAGATAAAATGGGTTTGTACCGTACAACCGGCGTAATGTGAGCAGACCGAACTGCAGGGGTGTTTTAGCATCTTGTTGCTTCTATTAGGTTCCCACACACCCCTAGGGCTTCATTTGAGCCCTCCATCACAGCAAGCAAGGTAGGAGACCTTCTCTCTCTAAACCCTTGTGCTCTTTTGGATTTTTGGTGGATTGTTAGGTGATTTATCTCTCTCCTTCTCCTTTGGCCACCTAGAGCCAGTATCTTCTTGTTGGAGCTTGGAGCTTGCTTTTGGAGCTTTGTGGAGGATCAAGCTTCAAGCCTAGGACTTTTTAAGCTTGGATTAGAGCTTCTTAGAGGTAGGTGAGTGATCTCTTTCCTCTAGTTTCGAATTTTGTGGGTTTTTTGTGAGATGAAACCCTAGAATGGGATTCTAGGGTTAGGATTTGGGGATTTTCGATTGAGGGCCTTTGGGACCTAATTGATGAGTTTAGAACTTTGATTTAGGTTGGATTAGAAGGACTCTAACTCCCATTTGGAGATCAAGAGCACTTTCTTCGCTTTCGGTGAGTATTCTTCACCCTTTAGTAGAGTTTCTTATTGTTTGAACTCAATACTCATCTTTTGAGTTTGTAATTCCTATGGCATGCCCTGTAGGGTGCTAGGAGTAGGAATCAAAGCTTAGTTAGCGAAGGGGAACGGCGATTTTCGCAATCTGGGTTTGGCTTCATGAGCATAGGAGCAAATGGCTCCTAAGTGCTTAGTTGGTTTGATTTAATTATTTTGAATGCATATTCATGCTAAATAGATTTATTATGAATTTTGAATCACTTAAAATGCATGCCCTATGTATGATAAAATTTCCACTCTATATAGTAGAGCTATTTGGGTTAATCTGCATGCATGTGGGGGTGGTTCTTGGGGGCGCCTGGGAGTGTGCCATTTATGGTGATTTTAGCTTGATAATGTTAATTGTGAACATTAAATACATGTTGGGACTTAGAAACCTTAAGTGTCATAAAGCGGCACTTAACATAGAAAACTATGAAACTGCAACATAGAGACTTGACATAGGCCACTGAACATATACTATATTCCATGTTAGAGACATGATGACATAGAGATAGGCCATTTGGACAATTTTACATTCCAGGTTAGAGACATGATGATTTGGGACTTGTGCCTTTTGCCCCTCTGCTCATTCGCACATCCTTGTGAGGGTAGCTCCCTACAAGCCGGCACTCCGGAGTTGGCCAACGCGTTTCTTGTATTCGCCGTGCGGGATTGGGCGCCGAAGTGGATTGCCGTGGGATAGTCTCATTCTTCGGGTGGGAATGTTGACTACTACGGGGCCATTAGGCTCGGCATTTGGGCTAGGCAGCCTTCGGGTGGGCATCGGCCATATCGCCTTCGGGTTGAACTTATTGTGCTTAAACTTAATGTAGTTTAATGAAAACTGTGGACTTTGACTAGAATAGTAAACTTTAACACCTTACTATCACTTGTGGAATTATTGGGCTATGGTTAGAATAGTAAACTTTAACTCTTTACTATTGCTATGGATATTGGACTGTTGGTTATACTTACTATTCATGCTTAGAATAGTCGTTTACTTATGCTTATTTATGCTAAGTAGAGATATCATGCTTTAGTAGCTTACTCGTTATTTATTTCGCTTACACTTACTTGCTTAGTTTTGGGGCCTAGTGGAGCATGCAACGAAGTCGCAATTGCCCACCGGGAACTATTTTTAATAGTTCTCACGCCTCTTTTTCTAATGTGTTTCGTAGCCTTCGCACCGGCGGAGGCAAGGGATCGTGGAAAGGGAACCGCTAGCTAGTTTTCGCAGCTTTCCACCTTGTAGGGGTTTTTCTCTCTTTTTGTACTTTGGTGTGATTGAGAGAGTTTTGTATCCCTATGTAGAGACTACCCTGTACTTAGTTATTGTGGTGTTCGGATCTCTTTTTATTGTACTCTCTTTATGGTTTATTTTATGATTGGTGCTTTACTTTTAGTCTCTTCCTTATGCTTCCTTGTATAGATTTCTAGTTGTTATACTGCTCTGATACTTCTAGATTCTCTTTATTCTTGTTGGTTATTTATCGTTTTTGTTAGACGCCTTGTATGTTGTAGACATACGGCGGGTCTGGGCACGCGCCGGGCGGGCTTCCGCTGGGTCCCGGGGCGTGACAGATTAAATTGGTATCAGAGCCTAGGGTTGAGTCTTCTTGTGGACCTAGCAAACCTTAGGCAGGTTGGACTATAGGATATAGGCTCGTGAGAGACGAGGTCTATTTAACTTGTGAGCGAAAGTATTAAGATTGGGTATCTTGAATAACTCTAGTAAGTAGAGTTGAATCGAAGTGTACAACTTCTAACTCGGAGGGTTACGTTGGCGGCCGACAACGTAACATCGGGAGTTAGTAGTAAATGACACTTCATTACTTTCGCATGATTTGGGTATTTATAGCATGAGCGGGGATGCGATTGCGTGAGCTTACTAACTTGCGCTTTTATGATGTTGTAGTGGTGATGCCGATAACTCGCTCGAAATCTGTTGGAGCGGACAATGCGGCAACTTTTGAGGAGGTCGAGGCCTCCGCTACCTCCGGATCCGGCGAGGTCCGTGAGTTGAGGGGCCAGTTGGCGGCCCTCACGGCTTTGGTGACACAAACAGCGACCGCGGCCCGGCCGACAGAAGCGCGCATGAAGCGCATGGAGGATCTCCCATCGGCGAGGCGGGCCGCGAGGGAGGCTCGAGCCCTTCACCGCCGACCGCCCGAGGTTGACTTACCGCGGCGCGATCCCCGCGGCCGCTCACACGGACGACTCCGGCAGTTGAACGCCGGGAGGAGGACCGGGACACCCCGCCAGTTCGAGCATCACCGGTGGCAGCGGCATTTCCAGTTATGGCTCAGGGAGCCGAGAGGGATCGACTCATGGCTCGCCTCAAGGAGTTCGGGAGGTGCGGCACCGAGGACCTTTGACGGAGAGAAGGTCGACCACCGGATCGTGGAAAAGTGGTTGATGCACATGGAGAAACCGTTCCGTGACACGTTCGTGGAGGAGCGGGACGTAGTGTGGCTCGCCACCCACCACTTGGACGGCGAGGCCTACACACCGGTGGATGGATCTCCGGAGAACCCCAAAGACAGGACTTAGCTTCTATTACTTGGACGAGGTTCAAGGAGCTACCGTTGGCACACTACTTCCCGATAGCGTCAAGAGGCGAGATGGAGCGAGTTTGCGCACTCGACACGGGGGACAGATCCGTAGCCGAGTACGAGAGAGAGTTTTCTGCCGCATTGCGTGCCCTTCGTCGTGCGGGACGACGAGGATAAGGCCCGCATTTTCGAGCGTGGACTGCGACCGGCGATTTTCCGGTTCGTGCAGGCCTCTGAGCTTCAGACTTACCGCCAGGGGGTGAACCGCGCGCTCACTGTAGAGAGCGGCGCGGCCATGGTGCAGGAGAGACGCGAGGGTTTGGACAAGGGGAAGGGCAAGAGGCCCGCGGCCGAGGGTGCGAGCGACGCACTCTAGGAGGCCACCGAAGCATCCGAGACACCGAGACACGCAGCCGTGGCGCACCGCCCGCCGAGGAGGACCCGCCCGACGCCGGTCTCCCCGGTGTGTGATCTGCGGTGGTCCTCACCACCCGCCGCAAGTGCTTCCGGTGGCAGGGCTGTGAGGGCCACATCCGTACCGAGTGCCCGAGAGGTTCTACACCGGCACCGTCTTCTCAGACGGCACCGCTCTACCGCCCGCCGCCCGGGGGACCCCGTCGACACAAGCACTGCACCGGGCGGCCGACCGTTCAGCCGCCGTAGCGAGGGGTCACGACAGCGCCGAGTGGGCGATGTACGCCGCGCAGATCGAGGCGAATGACACCGAGGATGTGGTGGCAGTATCATTTTACTTGATGGCATTAGAGTACGTGCATTATTTGATACCGGCATCACATTCATTTATAGATCTACCGTTTGCCGAGTTGCATGACATCCGGTTTGTTCCCTTACTACACCCTGGACGTATTGTTGTACCCGACCACATTGTGGACGTGCGAGAGTATTGCCCCAGTTGCCCTATTCGGGTAGGAGATTGGACCATGCCCGCGGATTTGCGAGTAGTGCGCAAGTTGGGGGATTTTGACGTGGTTTTGGGTATGGATTGGTTGACTAGATACTACGCCACTATCGATTGTGTTAATCGAACGGTTACTTTTAGAGAACCGGTCGTCGAGTGAGGTGGTGTTTAGAGGATGCCGTAGCTCGCTTTTTGCGATGTCGATCGCCCGTCTCGAGCTAGGCAACCGATCAACCATGGATGCGTAGCCTATTTGGCTAGTATCGCATTGAGGGTGAGGATGATACCCCTAGGATCGAGGATATCCTGGTACGGGAGTTTCCGGACGTGTTTCCGAGCGGAGCTACTGTGCATGCCACCCGACAGGGAGATCGAGTTTGTGGTAGATCTCGCTCCCGGACTACCCCGCCTCGAAGGCACCCTAGGATGGCACCGGCAGAGTTCAAGGAGCTGAGGGCACAGTTACTGGATATGTTGGACAAGGGCTTCATTCGAACGCGTGTGTCACCTTGCGAAGCACCGGATCTCTTTGTGCAGAAGAAGGACGGATCACTTCGCCTTTGCGTGGACTATCGTGAACTTAATAAAGTCACGATCAAGAATAAATATCCCTTGCCGAGGATTGATTATCTTTTTGATCAACTTCAAGGATCGAATGTGTATTCCAAGATAGACTTGAAGTCGGGATACCATCAGTTGAAGATTGCGCCTGGGGCTGTGGCGAAGACGGCTTTTAGATCACGGTATGGACATTATGAGTTCACGGTTATGCCGTTTGGGCTTACTAATGCCCCGGCAGCTTTTATGGATCTAATGAACCGTGTTTTCAAACCTTATCTAGACAGGTTCGTCGTGGTCTTCATCGACGACATCTTGGTTTATTCCCGAAGTGATGTGGAGCACGAGGAACACTTGAGATTGGTACTACAAGTGTTTCGGGAAAAGAAGTTATTTGCTCAGCCGAAGAAGTGCGAATTTTGGCTTCGAGAAGTGGCTTTTCTGGGACATGTGATTTCAGGATCAGGTATAGCAGTGGATCCTAGAAAGATAGAAGCCATTCAGGATTGGCCAAGACCGACGAGTGTCACCGAGATCAGGAGTTTCCTTGGTTTGGCCGGCTACTACCGCAGATTCGTGGAGGGCTTTGCGAAGTTATCTACTTCCCTCACGAGGCTCACGCACAAAGGAGCTAAATTCATTTGGAATGATGCGTGTGAAAAGAGCTTTCAAGAGTTGAAGCTGAGATTGACGACCGCTCCACTCCTCACATTACCTATTGCTGGAGCAGGGTATGTGGTTTATAGTGATGCATCTCTTAACGGATTGGGTTGTGTTTTGATGCAGGGTGACAAGGTGATCGCGTATGCATCTCGCCAATTAAAGGAATATGAGAAGAACTATCCTACACACGACTTGGAGTTGGCGGCCGTGGTCTTTGCATTGAAGCTATGGCGCCACTATTTGTATGGCGAGCGGTGCGAGGTCTATACGGATCACAAGAGCTTGAAGTATCTTTTCACTCAGAAGGAGTTGAACTTGAGACAGCGCAGATGGTTGGAGCTACTCAAGGATTATGATTTGACTATTCTCTACCACCCGGGCAAGGCTAACGTGGTGGCGGATGCGCTAAGTCGGAAGTCGACTGAAAACTTAGCGATGCATGTGGTTACTCAACCGCAGTTGAACGAGCAAATGAAGCGGTTGGAGTTGGAGGTAGTGACACCCGATACGCCTATGCGGCCGATGACTATGGTTGTGCAACCTACTTTTATGGATAGAATTAAAGAGAAGCAAGCTCTTGACTTAGAGTTGCAAAGGATTCGAGACAAAATGGTTGATGGTGGCACCGGTGACTTCCTTGTGGATGATCAGGGAGTGATGCGCTTTGGGGGACGGATTTGTGTGCCGGCGGATTTGGGGCTTAGAGAGGACATCCTTCAGGAGGCACACAGGGCACCTTATGCTATTCATCCAGGAGGCACCAAAATGTACAAGGACTTGAGGTTACTCTATTGGTGGCCTGGGATGAAGAAGGATGTTGGCGAGTTTGTTGCTAGATGTTTAACTTGCCAACAAGTGAAAGCTGAGCATCGAGTTCCGGAGGGAAAACTTCGAGTTTGCCTATTCCCGTGTGGAAGTGGGAGAAGATCACCATGGACTTCGTGATCGGATTGCCTCGCTCTCAAGCTGGGCATGATGCTATTTGGGTGATCGTGGATAGGTTGACGAAGTCGGCGCACTTTATACCTATCCATACTACTTGGGCTGGAGAGAAGCTCGCACAAGTGTACCTTGATGAGATTGTGCGACTTCATGGAGTACCTACATCGATCGTATCTGACAGGGACACTCGCTTTGTGTCACACTTCTGGAGGAGTCTACAGGGCGCCTTGGGTACGAGATTGGATTTCAGCACTGCTTTCCACCCCGGAGTGACGGGGCATCGGAGCGCACTATACGGTCTCTAGAGGACATGCTTCGAGCATGTGTGATTGACTTTCAGGGAGGAGGGTCGCAGCATCTACCTATGGCGGAGTTTGCTTATAACAATAGTTATCAAGCAAGTATCAAGATGGCACCGTTCGAGGCATTGTATGGACGGAAGTGCAGATCGCCACTTCATTGGAGTGAAGTGGGCGAAAGATTGGCTTTAGGCCCTGAAGTGCTCCAGAGCTGCAGGATAAAGTTCGAATCGCTCGGGAGCGACTACCGACGGCCCGCAGAGTAGGCAGAGGAGCTATGCGATAAACGCCGACGAGACTTGGAGTTTCAGATTGGAGATCATGTCTTCTTGAAAGTCTCGCCGTCAAAGGGGATTCGGAGATTTGGAATTCGAGGTAAGTTGAGTCCTCGATTTATTGGACCCTATGAGATCTTGGAACGTATAGGTCCGGTAGCATATCGACTTGCTCTACCGCCGAACCTATCGGGCGTGCACAACGTCTTTCATGTATCGGTCCTTCGGAAGTACATCCATGATCCGGCTCATGTTTTGGAGGCTGTACCCATAGAGCTGCGGGAGGATTTGAGCTTCGAGGAGCAACCCGTGAAGGTCTTGGCTCGCGAGGTGAAGAAATTGCGGAATCGGGACATTCCGTACGTGAAGGTTCTTTGGAGCAACCACGAGGAGCGAGAGGCCACGTGGGAGCCTGAGAGCGCACTGCAGAAGCGCTATCCCCATCTCTTTCGATGGAATCTTGAGGTATGAGTTCGCTTTAGAGTTTCGCGACGAAACTCCTTTTAGGAGGGTGAATGTAACATACTGGACTTGCGCAAATTGCGGAGTTCGAGTATTTGACTTGTGTTGGAGCTTTTCCAGATTTTCTGGAAGGTCGTTGACTGTGTCCCGACCTATGGCGCGTGTACCGAGGTTTGGGGATGAGTCCCAAGCCCTAAAGTCCAAAAAGTTGGATTTTAGGTGGCTCTCGGGTTGGAAATTCGGTGCCTTATACCGGTACAAAACGGTGTCTATACCGGTACAAAATGATTGCTATACCTAGACCAAGATTTATACCGGTATAAAGAGGGCAGACTTGGCAAACCCGAGGCTCGGGTTTGGCTGTTTCGCAGGGTTTATACCGGTACAAAATGGATTTGTACCGGTACAAACTGGCAGAATGTGAGCAGACCGAACTGCAGGGGTGTTTTAGCATCTTGTTGCTTCTATTAGGTCCCCACACACCCCTAGGGCTTCATTTGAGCCCTCCATCACAGCAAGCAAGGTAGGAGACCTTCTCTCTCTAAACCCTTGTGCTCTTTTGGATTTTTGGTGGATTGTTAGGAGATTGATCTCTCTCTCCTTCTCCTTTGGCCACCTAGAGCCATTATCTTCTTGTTGGAGCTTGGAGCTTGCTTTTGGAGCTTTGTGGAGGATCAAGCTTCAAGCCTAGGTCTTTTTGAGTTTGGATGAGAGCGTCTTAGAGGTATGTGAGAGATCTCTTTCCTCTAGTTTCGAATTTTGTGGGTTTTTATAAGTTGAAACCCTAGAATGGGATTCTAGGGTTAGGATTTGGGGATTTTCGATTGAGGGCCTTTGGGACCTAATTGATGAGTTTAGAACTTTGATTTAGGTTGGATTAGAAGGACTCTAACTCCCATTTGGAGATCAAGAGCACTTTCTTCGCTTTCGGTGAGTATTCTTCACCCTTTAGTAGAGTTTCTTATTGTTTGAACTCAATACTCATCTTTTGAGTTTGTAATTCCTATGGCATGCCTTGTAGGGTGCTAGGAGTAGGAATCGAAGCTTAGTTAGCGATTCGGATCGGCGATTTTCGCACTCGGTGGGTTTGGCTTCATGAGCATAGGAGCAAATGGCTCCTAAGTGCTTAGTTGGTTTGATTTAATTATTTTGAATGCATATTCATGCTAAATAGATTTATTATGAATTTTGAATCACTTAAAATGCATGCCCTATGTATGATAAAATTTCCACTCTATATAGTAGAGCTATTTGGGTTAAATCGCATGCATGTGGGGGTGGTTCTTGGGGCGCCTGGGAGTGTGCCATTTATGGTGATTTTAGCTTTGCTAATGTTAATTGTGAACATTAAATACATGTTGGGACTTAGAAACCTTAAGTGTCATAAAGCGGCACTTAACATCGAAAACTATGAAACCGCAACATAGAGACTTGACATAGGCCACCGAACATATACTATATTCCATGTTAGAGACATGATGACATAGAGATAGGCCTTGTGGAGCTTGTACATTCCATGTTAGAGACATGATGATTTGGGACTTGTGACGAGCTTTGTGACTTTTGCCATTGTGCTCATTCGCACATGCTTGTGAGGGTAGCTCCCACAAGCCGGCATCCGAGTTGGCCAACGCGTTTCTTGTATTCGCCGTGCGGGATTGGGCGCCGAAGTGGATTGCCGTGGGATAGTCTCATTCTTCGGGTGGGAATGTTGACTACTACGGGGCCATTAGGCTCGGCATTTGGGCTAGGCAGCCTTCGGGTGGGCATCGGCCATATCGCCTTCGGGTTGAACTAATTGTGCTTAAACTTAATGTAGTTTAATGAAAACTGTGGACTTTGACTAGAATAGTAAACTTTAACACCTTACTATCACTTGTGGAATTATTGGGCTATGGTTAGAATAGTAAACTTTAACTCTTTACTATTGCTATGGATATTGGACTGTTGGTTATACTTACTATTCATGCTTAGAATAGTCGTTTACTTACGCTTATTTATGCTAAGTAGAGATATCATGCTTTAGTAGCTTACTCGTTATTTATTTCGCTTACACTTACTTGCTTAGTTTTGGGGCCTAGTGGAGCATGCAATCGAAGTCGCAATTGCCCACCGGGAACTATTTTTAATAGTTCTCACGCCTCTTTTTCTAATGTGTTTCGAGCCTTCGGCACCGGCGGAGGCAAGGGATCGTGGAAAGGGGACCGCTAGCTAGTTTTGCAGCTTTCCTCCTTGTAGGGGTTTTTCTCTCTTTTTGTACCTTGGTGAGATTGAGAGAGTTTTGTATCCCTATGTAGAGACTACCCGGTACTTAGTTATTGTGGTGTTCGGATCTCTTTTTACTGTACTCTCTTTATGGTTTATTTTTAAGATTGGTGCTTTACTTTTAGTCTCTTCCTTATGCTTCCTTGTCTAGATTTCTAGTTGTTATACTGCTCTGCTACTTCTAGATTCTCTTTATTTTTGTTGGTTATTTATCGTTTTTGTTAGACGCCTGTATGTTGTAGACATACGGCGGAGGAGTCTGAGCTCACTTGTGGGTGACCGTGGTCACGGGGGTGTGACACTCATTGTGCTAGGTGAGGCCAAACCCACCGTCGCTCCAAGCGTCGCTCCGAACCGCTAACGAAGCTTCGATTCCTACTCCTAGTACCCTACAAAGTAGATTCTAGGAGTTACAACCTCAAGAGATAAGTCTTGAGTTCAAACTTTAAACATCTAGGTCAAAGTCAAGTAATACTCACCTAAATGTGCAACAATCCTCTTAGAAATTCCAAAAGGAAGCTAGATCCCTCCCAAGGCAACCTAAACAAAGGTTCTAAACCATTCAAAAGGAATCTAAAAGCCCCAAATCAAAAAGCCCCAAATAAAACCCTAATTCCCAAAATCTAGGGTTTCATCTATATAGAAGCAACCAAACTCGAATCTAAAGGAAATGGAGAAATTGCTTACCTCTTAGAAGCTCTAATCAAGGCTCTAGAGTCACCAAAGTTGAAGATCTTCCTTCAACTAGCTCCCAAATCAAGCTTCCAACCTTCCCTCATGGTGGAAAATGCACCAACAAGCAAAAGAGAGAGAGGAGGGAGAGCAATCCACAAGTAAACAACCAAAAACCCAAAGAGAAGTAAATGGATAGAGAGAGAAGCTCTCTTACCTTCCTCTCCTTTGTTCTCAGCACAAAAGAGAAGCCCTAAGGGCTGGGGTGCTATATTAGATGCAACAAAATGCCCATAAACCCTGATTTCGGATTTTGAAACCGCCAGTCAGATTACAAGCCAGAGTCTAGCCACGTGCACTGCAAATGACCAAACCCGAGGCTCGGGTTTTGCCTCGGTCCAGTACGCATGCATCCCCTCGTACGTATCGGGTATAACTACAGAATCGCCTACTTTTAACTCTGGAGACTTCTCAGCGAGAGCAACCTAAAGTCCAACTTTTTGGACTTTAGTGCTTGGAATTCATCCACTAACCTCGGTACACGTGCCATAGGTCGGAACACAGTCAACGACCCTCCAGAAAATCTGGAAAAGCTCAGTTCTCACATTTAACACTCGAACATTGCAATTTGCAAAGTCCAGTGCGTCACATTCACCCCTCCTAAAAAGAGGTTTCGTCCGCGAAACTCGAAATTAAAGTCATACCTCATGACTCCATCTGAAAGAGATGGGGATAGTGCTCTCGAAGCGCACTCTCTAGCTCCCACGTAGCCTCCCGCTCCTCGTGGTTGCTCCAACGTCCTTTTTCATCCCGGGCCACCAATAGTGTAATTTCAAATCCTTATACATCTTGGTGCCTCCCGGATGTATAGCATAAGGTGCACGGTGTGTTTCTAGAAGAATCTCATCTTTAAGTGTCGGTTCCTCCGGTACACAAATCCGCCCACGGAATCTCATCAAGTCACCACCGTCAACACTAAAATCACCGGTGCAACTATCAACCATTTTCGCTCGAACCTTTTGCAACTCCACATCAAGAGCTTGCTTTTCCTTTATCCTTTCCAATAAGGTAGGTTGCACCACCAAAGTCATCAACCTCATAGGTTTGTCAGGAGTCCCCACCTCCAACTCTAACCGCTTCATCTCGCTCGATCAACTACGGTCGAGTAACTATCATCATCGCTAAGTTTTCCGTTGATTTCCTACTTAGCGCACCAGCCACCACGTTAGTCTTGCCTGGGTGGTAAAGTATCGTCAAGTCATAATCCTTGAGGAGCTCCAACCATCTGCGCTGACTCAAGTTCAATTCCCGCTGAGTGAACAGATACTTTAAACTCTTGTGATCCGTATACACTTCACACCGCTCGCCATAAAGATAGTGGCGCCATAGCTTCAGTGCGAACACTACAGCCGCCAACTCCAAGTCATGTGTAGGATAATTCATTTCATACTCCTTCAACTGGCGAGAAGCATACGCGATCACCTTTCCGTCCTGCATTAACACGCAACCCAATCCGTTAAAGGAAGCATCGCTATAAATCACATACCCGCTCCAAAGAATCGGCAAGGTTAGGATTGGCGCGGTAGTCAATCGCTTCAACTCTTGAAAGCTTTTCTCGCACGCATCATTCCAAATGAATTTGGTGCCTTTATGCGTGAGCCTCGTGAGGGGAGTAGATAACTTAGCAAATCCCTCAACAAACCTCCTGTAGTAGCCGGCCAAACCAATAAAACTCCGTATCTCTGTGACACTCGTCGGTCTTGGCCAATCCTTGACGGCTTCAATTTTCTTGGGATCCACGGCTATACCTGATCCTGAAATCACATGGCCCAAAAACGCCACCTCTCTAAGCCAGAACTCGCATTTCTTCAACTTGGCATAGAGTTTCTTTTCCCGAAGCACTTGAAGTACCAGTCTCAAGTGTTCCTCGTGATCCGCATCACTTCGGGAATAGACCAAAATGTCGTCTATAAACACCACGACAAATCTGTCCAAATATGGCTTGAAGACACGGTTCATTAAATCCATAAAAGCTGCCGGGGCATTAGTAAGCCCAAACGGCATAACGGTGAACTCATAGTGTCCATACCGTGTCCTGAAAGCCGTCTTTGACACATCCTCAGGCTTGATCTTCAGCTGATGATAACCCGACTGCAAGTCGATCTTGGAGTACACGCTAGATCCCTGAAGCTGATCAAACAGATCATCGATCCTCGGCAACGGATACTTATTCTTAATCGTGACTTTGTTAAGTTCACGATAATCCATACATAAGCGAAGTGATCCGTCCTTTTTCCTCACAAAGAGAACCGGTGCTCCCCAAGGCGCCACACTCGGCCTCACAAAACCTTTATCCAAAAGATCCTGCAACTGTGCCCTTAGCTCCTTAAGTTCTGCTGGTGCCATCCTATAGGGCGCCTTTGAGATTGGAGTAGTCACAGGGACGAGATCTACTACAAACTCAATCTCCCTATCAGGCGGCATTCCTGGTAGCTCAGCTGGAAACACATCCTGGAACTCCCTCACCACAGGGATATCCTCAATCCTAGGAGAGTCCTCAACATCTCGGGGTGCAATACTAGCCAAATAGGCTATGCACCCGCTACTAATCAACTGCCTAGCTCGAGAGGAGCTAATAGTCATCGCAAACGCGAACTGCGGCAACCACGAAACACAACCTCCTCGTGACCGGGCTCTCTAAAAGTCACGACGACTCACACAATCGATCGTAGCAAAGGACCGGGTCAACCAATCCATGCCCAAAACTATGTCAAACTCTCCAAGTTTGCGCACCACAAATAGGTCCGCGGGCATGATCCAATCCCCAATCTGAACCGGGCAACTAGCACAACACTCCTGAACGTCTATAGAATGTCCGGGTATAACCACTCGCCCCGAATGCAACAAGGAAGTCATAGGAATGCTATGCAACTCGGCAAATAGCCGATCAATAAAAGAACAAGATGCGCCGGTATCAAATAAAGCACGAACTCGAATGCAGGAAATCAAAATGATACACCGCAACCACGTCCTCATTCTTGCCGTGCCTCGATGCAGGCGGCATACAATCGTCCACTCGGGCCACCTGTCGTGACCCTCGCTCGCCTCGTGCGAGAAGATCTCCGACTTTGGTAAGATCTTTGCGGGTGTCCCGGTGGAACACAGTGATGCCGTCTTTGAAGGCATCGACGGTGTGGGGGCGGATCCTCGGACACTCGGCGAAAATGGCCCTCCGGCCGCAAGAAAAGCATCGGCCCCGCCCTGCCGGGCGTCGAGGGTGGTGGGGGCCGCTACAAATCACACATCGCGGCGCTAGTCGCCGCTCTGATCCTCGGCGCTGCTGTGGGGCTCCTCGTCCACGTGACTGGCTCCTGGGGTACTTTGGCGGCTTCCTAGAGTGCGCCTGGCTCGCACCCTCGCCTGAGGGCCTCTTGCCCTTGCCCCGATCCAAGCCTTCCTGCCTGTCCTTCAAGACCATCGCGCCCCGCTCCACAATGAGAGCGCGATTTACCACCTCTCTATAGTTTTGCAACTCAGACGACTGCACGAGCCTAAAGATAGATGGCCGAAGTCCATTCTGAAAGATCCTGGCCTTGTCCTCGTCGTCCCGCACGACGAAAGGTACACAGTGTAGAAGCCTGGTGAACTCCCGCTCATACTCAGCCACTGTCCGCTCCCCCTGGCGCAGGTTGCGCAAATCAGTCTCCATCTGGCGTCAAACACTGTCGGGGAAATAGTGCTCAAGCAACAGTCCCTTGAAACTCGTCCAAGTCATCGCTGCTAAGTCGGTGCTCGGGCTCTCCTGGATGTCCCGCCACCACTGATAGGCCTCGCCGTCCAGATGGTGAGTGGCGAGCCATACCCTGTCTCTCTCCTCGACAAACGTGTCTTGAAACAGCTTCTCCATGTGCATCAGCCATTTCTCCACTATCCAGTGATCCACGTTCTCGCCGTCGAATACTCGTGGATTGCACCTCCTGAACTCGTTGAGGCGGCTCATTAGTCGGTCTCGCTCTAGCCCCTCAACCAGCGTAGGGAACACTGCTCCTCCCGGGGGCATCTGAACTGGCGGTGCCGTCGCTACTCTCTCCTGGCGTGCCACAGACGGCACAGAATGCAAAGATCCGGGCGCTGGAGTCGGCGCCCTCGGTGCTACCACCTCAACTGGGGCTGGTGGTGCTGGAGCACAGGCCTCCCGCGGCCGCCCTTTGCGCAAGAAGGTCCTCAAGTCGCTTCATCCTCTCGTCTGTCGGCGCGCGCCTGCCTCGCCTGTGGGCCGCCGCCGTCTGGCCGAGCCACAAGGTCGGTGAGGACCGCCACGATCCTCGGCTCGCGGACCTCGGCCGGACTCGAATAGGCGAGGTCTCGACCTCCTCAAGGCGTGCCATGTTATCTGCCCCGACGGATTGGGAGCGAGTGATAGGCATCAACACTGCAGCACATAAAAGCACAAGTTAGTAAAACCCATGCTATCGCAACCCCACTCAAGAACCCAAATCATGCGAAAGTAAGGAAGTGCTTCACTACTAACTCCCGATGTTACGTTGTCGGCCGCCAACGTAACCCTCTGCGAAGCTAGGAGTTATTCACTTCGATTAAACTCCAACTTTTTAGAGTTATCATAAAACCCAATCAAACACTTTCGCTCAAAGTCAAATAGATCACGTCTCTCACGAGCCTACTTCTTATAGTCCAACCAGCCTAAGATTTGCTAGGTCCTCTAAGACGTCACCCTAGGCTCTGATACCAAATTAATCTGTCACGCCCCGGGGCCGGCAAAGCCTTCCCCAAAGTGTGCCCAGACCCGCCATATGTCAACACATACAAGGCGTCTAACTAAAAACAGCGGAATTAAAACATTAGAAGGCTACAACTATGAATAACAGAGCCACAACTAAACAAGAACCAAACCACAAGTAAAAGAAAGTAAAGCGTCAAAATCACTAACATAGAAGTAGAGAGTAGTACACAGTTAACATCATAACCTCTCAACTACACAAAAGTGGTGGTCTCTATACAAGGTAAAAACACTCATTCTCTCCAAAATAAAACAAGAGAAAAAGGAAACCACCTATCCAAAACCCTCTCACAAGCCGCTATCCAGAGGCAACTCCTTTGCGCGGTCCGAGCCTCCCCGATGCGAAGGCAACGAAACGAGTCAGAAACAGAGGGCGTGAGAACTATAAACATATAGTTCCCAGTGGGCAATTACTGACCTGCACAAAATTGCTCCACTAGGCCCAAAAGAGAGTAATATACAAGCACTGAAGTAAATAACTGTAAATAAAGCGTAACTGTAAAGCTGAATAATTAACCCAAGGTAAATATATTACACGCTTTAATCTACCCGATAGCCAACTTTAAACAAGTATAGTCAATTAAGTTCACAAGTATACTATAATAGAAATGATGACCTATCAAGTATACTACTATGTCCAATACTATGTCACAACATATATGTAACATACTGGACTTGCCCAAATTGCGGAGTTCGAGTGGTTGACTTGTTTTGGAGCTTTTCCAAATTTTCTAGAGGGTCGTTGACTGTGTTCCGACCTATGGCGCGTGTACCGAGGTTTAGGGATGAATCCCAAGCCCTAAAGTCCAAAAAGTTAGATTTTAGGTGGCTCTCGGGTTGGAAATTCTGTGTCTTGTACCGGTACAAAATGGTGTCTATACCGGTACAAAATGATGGCTATACCGGTACAGACCAAGATTTATACCGGTATAAAAAGGGCGGAACTTGGCAAACCCGAGGCTCGGGTTTGGCGTTTCGCAGGGTTTATACCGGTACAAAATGGATTTGTACCGGTACAAACTGGCAGTTTTGAGCAGTTTGAACTGCAGGGGGTTTTTAGCTATTGTAGCATTCCTATTAGTGTTCCATACACCCCTAGGGCTTCATTTGAGCCCTCCCCCAGCAGCAAACAAGGTAGGGGAGTTTCTCTCTCTAATCCCTTGTGCTCTTTTGGTTTTTTTGGGTGGATTGTTAAGAGATTGATCTCTCTTCTTCTCCTTTGGCCACCTAGAGCCATTGTCTTCTTGTTGGAGCTTGGAGCTTGCCTTTTGGAGCTTTGTGGTGGATCAAGCTTCAAGCCTAGGGCTTTTTGAGCTTGGTTTTGAGCTTCTTAGAGGTATGTGAATGATATCTTTCCCCTAGTTTTGGTTTTTATGGGTTTTTGTGAGATGAAACCCTAGTTTTGGATTCTAGGGTTAGGATTTGGGGATTTTCGATTTAGGGCCTTTGGGACCTAATTGATCGGTTTAGAACTTTGGTTTAGGTTGGATTAGAAGGACTCTAACTCTCATTTGGAGATCAAGAGCACTTCCTTCGCATTCGGTGAGTTTTCTCCAACCTTTTGTCGAAATCCTTAAAGTGTGAACTCAAGGTTTATCTTCTTAGCTTGTAACTCCTAGGGTGTGCTTTTTAGGACTCTAGGAGTGATTATCGAAGCTTCGTTAGCGGTTCGGAGCAACGCTTTTCGCACTTGGTGGGTTTGGCTTCATGAGCATAGGAGCAAATGGCTCCTAAGTGCTTATTCGGTTTGATTTAATTATTTTGAATGCATATTCATGCTAAATAGATTTATTATGAAGGGTTATTTACATACAGGTCTCTACTCTATATAGTAGAGCTTTCGGGGTTAAACAGCATGCATGTGAGGGTGGAATTTGTGGGCACCTGGGAGTGTGCCATTCATGTTTATATAGCTCAGATAATGTAATTGTAAACATCGAACTCTTGTTGGAACTTAGAAAGGCTTAAGTGTCATCAAGCGGCACTTAACTTAGAAAACTATGAAACTGCAACATAGAGACTTGACATAGGCCACTGGACATCTATTATTTCCATGTTAGAGACATGATGACATAGAGATAGGTCTTTTGGACACTTGTACATTCCATGTTAGAGACATGACGATTTGGGACTTGTGACTATATGCCATTGTGCTCATTTGCACATACTTGTGAGGGTCGCTCCCTACAAGCCGGCACTCCGGAGTTGGCCAACGCGTTTCTTGTATTCGCCGTGCGGGATTGGGCGCCGAAGTGGATTGCCGTGGGACAGTCTCATTCCTAGGGTGGGAATGTTGACTACTACGGGGCCATTAGGCTCGGCATTTGGGCTAGGCAGCCTTCGGGTGGGCATCGGCCATATCGCCTTCGGGTTGATCTTATTGTACTTAAACTTAATGTAGTTTAAAGAAAAGTGTCGAATTTGACTAGAATAGTAAACTTTAACATTTTACTATCACATGTGGACATTATAGATCTTGATTAGAATAGTAAACTTAGTCTTTTACTATCAAGTTGGGAACTTCATGTTAATTATAACGCTTTCTATTCATGCTTAGAATAGCTTACTTATGCAAATTCATGATAAGTAGAGATATTGTGTTTAGTAGTTTACATGTTATTTACATGTCGCTTATTATTGCTTATATCATCGTTTATACTTACTTGCTTAGTTTTGGGCTTAGTGGAGCATGCAACTGAAGTCAGTAATTGCCCACTGGGAACTATTAATTAATAGTTCTCACGCCCTCTTTTTCTAATGTGTTTCAGAGCCTTCGGCACCGGCGGAGGCAATGGATCGTGGAAAGGGAACCGCTAGCTAGTTATCGCAGCTTTCCACCTTGTAGGGGTTTTTCTCTTTTTGTACTTTGGTGAGATTGAGAGAGTTTTGTATCCCTATGTAGAGACTACCATGTACTTAGTTATAGTGGTGTTTGGATTTTTTTTCGTTATACTCTTTTTATAGTTTATATTAGAGATGGGTACTTTATTTTTAGTCATTTCTTTATGCTTCCTTGTATAGAAATCTAGTTGTTATTCTGCTCTGATACTTCTAGATTCTTTTTATTTTGTTGGTTATTTATCGTTTTTGTTAGACGCCTTGTATGTTGTAGACATACGGCGGAGTGCAGACATCTTGTAGGAGGCGAACCATTTGGGTCGGGCGTGACAATATATATCCAACTACTAATCTAAGTTAAGTAGTGATTATCCTTTATTATAGAATGACGATGTTCAATCTCAATTTGGGATCTACACAAGTGTGATCCCGCTTGCGCCCTAGGTGTCGTGGTAGCCCCAACATCCTCGTAGGAATGAGTCTAACCAATTCGGCCCCATAGGTTTCTCAATACCGCACGCGCGAATACATCGCAAAGGCTAACTCCGGATTGCCGGCTTGTAGGGAGCAACCCTCACAAGTATGTGCGAAGAGCACAAATGGCAACAAGCAAGTCCAAGTCCCAAGTCCCACACATGGCAAATGTCACTAGAAACCCTAAGGTCTAGTACAACAACTCTCATGACACTAGAATTTCTATGTCAAGTTCAATAATGAGCCTAATGCTTCCTAAGACATTAGCTCCGAACAAATCATTTAAATGCCAAGCCAATGCCACTCTTGACAAGGGCTTTTCTCCTATGTTATACTTAGTTCTATGTTCAAGTTCATCATGCTCTCAAGTTGCAAGAATTATGCTACACTATGCCTAAGTCCACAAGCCACTCTCTACTACATAGAGGTCCAAATTTTCTTTACACATAAGGCATAGGTTTAATGCATTCAAAAATTCAACCATGATATAAATAACATGAAATAACATGATTTTCTATTTTACAATACTCAAATGATTTCAATGAGAATTTTCATCGAATTGGAGGTCAAACCCACCGATGAAGCTCGCACGCTCCGGGACTCCAACCCCGATGCTAACCAGGCTCCAAAAATCCTAAAAAGATCACCCACAAAGTTTCAGGGTCAAACGACGAGCCTTCGACTCAAATTGCGAGTATCAGAATCGGAGAACAGGGAGAAATTCACCTATGAGTGAAATTCCTCACCAAGCTTCAAGTGGAAGCTAGATATCTTCTAAGGTAACCTAAGTAAAGATTCTAAACCACATAGATAGGTTCAAAAGCCTTAGAAATTAAACAACTCCAAAAAACAAAGAAAAGGGTAAAACTCACCTCTAAGGTGGAAATCCCTTTAAAGATCTCAAAAGCAAGCTAGGATCTCTTCAAACCAACCTAAAGGAAGGTTCTAACAACATCAATAAGCCTCTAGAAGCATCAAATCAAAAAGCTCCAAAACTAACCCTAACTTCAACTTCTAGGGTTTCATTTAGTAGAAGGCAACAAAAGTTTAGTCTAGAGGAAAAGAGATGTTGCCTACCTTCAAGGAGCTCCAAATCAAAGTCCACAATCCTCTAGAAGTGAAGGTCTTCCTCCAAAAGAGCTCCAAGATCAAGCTCCAAGCCTCAACCAAGAAGATGCTAGCACTAGCAAGCAAAAGAGGGAAAACGCGAGGTTAATCTCTTTAGAAATCCATCTAAAAACAAAGTCATGGAAGAGAAATGGTTGGAGGGCTTCCCTACCTCTCTCCCTCAGGTCCTCAGCCCAAAGAAGCCCTAAAGGGGCGTGGGTGCTACTAATAGAAGCAACAAATTGCTAAAAAGCCCCTGCAATTTCGGATTTTCGAAAGCCGGCTATCTTAGGTACAAATCCGGTTTGTGCGGTATAAAACTGCTAACGACAAACCCGAGCCTCGGGTTGGCCCAGCCGCTCATCTATACCGGTATAAATCTCGGCTTGTACCGGTATAGCCATCATTTTGTACCGGTATAGCAACAATTTTGTACCGGTACAAAAGCTCTGAAACTCAACCCGAGAGCAGCCTAAAATCCAACTTTTTGGACTTTAGCGCTTGGAATTCATCCACCAACCTCGGTACTCGTGCCTTAGGTCGGAACACAGTCAACGACCCTCCAGAAAATCTGGAAAAGCTCAAATCTCACTTCCACACTCGAACCTTGCTATTTGCACAAGTTCAGTGCGTCACACATGGATTGGGTAATAAACTCAAAGGAGTGATGAGATTGGGTACAAAAGTATATATTGAGCATGATAGAATTGCAATTTACTTGATAGAGTTCTATTAGCATGTTAGTGGTTACATGGCTAGAGCATTACTCTGATCTTGTTGTTACAGGCATAGTAGTTATTGCATTTCTTCTATTATGCTTTACTTACAGCATTTACAGCTTTAAAAATAAATATTTATCTGCTTATGCCTGCTTAGACCTAGTGGGGAGATCAGTGGGGTCGGTGGCCGAGCCCACTGGGAACTCAGGAAGTTAGTTCTCCCCCCACTCTATTACAGGTGCTAGTTCGCGGGCGGTCGGTGAGGATCGCGGTAAGGGCCTCGCGCCCTAGTTGATAGAGGCCGCCATTGCATTAGAGCTTCCCGATATAACTTTTGATATAGTCTTATGTACAAGAAAAGAGTGCAAAATAATGTATATTTTGGATATGTAAAGACTTGTGTATTTTGGGAAAAGAATGTAATTGAATGTAAACAAATGTTGAATGATTGTAATAGATAGACTCTTCTCTCTTTATATTACTTGTATGAAATACTTGCATCTTGCTCTTATTATTGTCCGCACCTTTTGGTGCTTCGTCTTGTCATGTATGTTGTAGAATTTAGTTTCCTAGGCAATTCTTTGTACATGACATGGTTGTGAAGCCTTGGGCGGACAGAGGAGGTGCTGTCCGTTCGGCGCCTGATCGGCGCTCCCGAACCGAACCAAATTGGTAGCGGTCTAGGGCGTGACAGGAAAAGTTGGTATCAGAGCAAGTAAGAGCAAGTAAAGAGAGAGTCTAGGATGGACCTAGGAAACCCTAGGACGGTAAACCCTAAGGCTAATAGGTGCGTGAGCGAAACGTGGACCTATGCCGTGCGGCGGAAGTTAATTCGATTGGGTCGAAGTAACGGTGGACATGTCTCTAGTTGTGGATAGAGACGGATTCAAACGTATTAGTTCTTGGCTTAAAGTGCTTGTGTTGGGTGGCCAACAACATGACAGAGTCTAGAATGAGTACACTTGTGTGCTTCCGCCTAATTTTTAAATGTTGAGTCTCGTAGACTGTTAATCACGAGTAAGTCGGTGGGTTAAGATAACTAACCCAGTTGTTGCGTTTCAGGAACTAATGCCTCCGAGACGCTACACGTGTAGGTCGGGTCCGGCATCATCGTCGGGAGACCCGGATCTACCTCGACCTCCTTTGGCGCCAGAGTCGACGGGCCCTAGTGAGGTGCAGGAGTTACGGACGTAGATGACTGCGTTGAACAGTCGGTTCGATCGGCTCCAGGAACTAATGGAGCAGCAGATCGCAGCGACGGCTGCAGCGGCAGCTGTGGATCACGATCCACCCGCCCCCGGCACGTGTGCACGAGACGGGCGAGGCGGGGGTGTGGCGGCGGTTCCGGTGACGGCGTGTCCTCCACCGGCGAGTGCGCTTCCGGCGGCGTCGGGTTCGGCAACCCCCGATGCATAGGCCGAGGAGACGGAACAAGGGCGCCTATTGACGGCCCTTATTCGATTCATGAAGTTCCACCCACCAATCTTTGAAGGCGGACAAGTGGAGCCGGAGATAGTGGAGTCATGGATTGACTCGATGGAAACGATGTTCGAGGACTTTCGCACCTCGGATAGGGACAAGGTTTACTTCGCCACTCATTGTCTCGAGAAGACGGCGAAGGTGTGGTGGAAGCGGTTGAAGCGAGATCGACCTTCTGATCTTCCACCTATGACTTGGGAGGAATTCAAGAGGGCGATGTACGCCAATTACTTCCCTGATACAGTGAAGCGAAAGCTACAGGAGAAGTTCAGAACTTTGAGGTAGGGAGACCGCTCTGTAGCGGAGTTCGAGCAGGAATTCTCCCACATTATAGACTGTGTTCCGGAGGTTGTTCGAGACGACCGGGACCGAGCGGACTGGTTCTTGCGAGGACTCAGGCCGAGTATTTATCGGGCGGTGCAGATTCTTAAGCTCACTACATATGCGGAGGTATTTGATCGTGCACTCTGGGCGGAGCACAGCGACGCTTATGTGCGCGAGGAACGTGAGCTTGTGGCGGCGTCCAAGGATAAAGGAAAGAAGCGGTCGGGCGGTCCTTCGGGGGGACAATCGAGTTCCAAGAAACCCCCGAAGAACCCGCGAACGATCGTGGAGTCGCGGAGCGCGACGATGAATATGCGGTGGCGGAAATCATCGGGCACATCAGTGTAGGTAGCGCCTAGGCAAGTGCTATAACTGTGGGCAAGAGGGGCACATTAGCCGTGAGTGTCCAGCAAGAGCCCCGCCTAGCCCGTCGGTTGCATCGACTCCGGCGACACGGTGTATTATGGAGGAGCTCCACCGTTGCCATGTTGGTGGACGCGCGATGGCTCTGCGTCGGCTGAGGCGACACGGCCGGCGCCGAGCGGACGGGTATTCGCCGCTCGTGCCCAAGTCGAGGAACTGTCGAAGCCGAGCCGCGTGAAACGTGGCGGTATGGTTTTAATTAACGGAGTACGCTCCAGAGCTTTGTTCGACACGGGTGCCACTAATTCAATTATAAGTAAATCGTTTGCACGAACTCATGATATGGATATAAAGGCATGTGAGAAGGTGTGGCGAATGGACAGCCCCGGTTCGGTAATCCATATTTATAAGGAGTGCCCTGCATGTCCTGTGCAGATAGGTGACTGGATAATGCCAATCCGGACCCTAGTGCTAAAAGGGTTGGAGAAGTTTGACGTTATATTGGGCATGGACTGGCTCTCGAAATATTACGCGTTGATCGACTGTAAGGAGAATGTGATCACGTTTCGTGAACCAGGACAAGAGGAGCTTGTTTATAAAGCCTGTCAGAGCTCGTGTTTTGCCGCGACAGTGTCGGCGACAAGAGCTAGGAAGCTAGTCGGCAGCGGTTGTGCCGCCTATATGGCAACCGTTGTGGAAGTTGAACGAGTAACCCCGACACTCGAGGAGCTATTGGTAGTTCCGAAATTCCCCGACGTATTTCCTGCCGAATTACCGGGAATACCGCCAGAACGGAAAATCCAGTTTGTAATCGACTTGGTTCCCGGAACCGCGCTGATTTCGAAAGCTCCATATCGGATGGCGCCGGCGAAATTGAAAGAGTTGAGGGCTCAGTTATTGGATCTTCTTGATAAAGAATTTATCCGGCCGAGTGTATCACCGTGGGGAGCCCCGGTACTATTTTTGCGGAAGAAGGATGGATCGTTTCGACTCTGCGTAGATTATCGCGAGTTAAACAAAGTCACGATCAAGAATAAGTATCCGTTACCCCGAATCGATGACCTGTTGGATCGATTACGAGGGGTCGAGTGTCTATTCTAAGGATTTGTCTAGGTTGGCGAGTTTCGTGTAGTTGAAGGGAGTTTTGAAGACGAAGATGAAGATTGAGATCAAGGATGAACAAGTCAAGACAAAAGAGAGATTGGAGGATGCTCGGTAACTCAGGTATGGACTAGAACAACTGGTGGTATCTTTTAATTCCGTAAAAATATGTTTAAAGGACATTAGATCTTTTGGAAATGAGTTTTTAACTTAAAATATACATGTTCATGTTTTTCAGAGTAAAAGGACCGGTTCCTTGCCTCTGAGGACCGGTTCCCGTAAGCACTATATGCGCAATATGATTAAAGGACCGGTTCCTTGCCTTGAAGGACCGGTTCCCGTAAGGCTTGTCTTTGCGTGTTTTCATAAAAGGACCGGTCCCCTGCCTCTAAGGACCGGTTCCTGTAGCTTGTATTTTCAAGCACGCAAAGAAGGACCGGTCTCCTGATCTGAGGGACCGGTCGCCCCGTATTTGAATTTTATTGCGCTTGGGAGGACCGGTCCCTGACTTAAAGAACCGGTCACTGATGACAGAATCTGTTTTAAAAAAATCTGTTTTTCAAATCTAAATCCATCTAGATGTCTTCTAAACATATAAATATGAGATGAGGGGTCCTAGATACTCAACGCTTAGAAAGAAAAGTTTTCAAAACCCTAGAAGCTTGTGATGTTTTTCTTCAATCAATATTTTTCGAAAAACAAGCTTTCTTAATTCAATTATCGATTCTTCGTTTTGACTTTGATATCTCTATGAGAATCGAATCGATGATGAATTTCTAGGTTTTGCTCCTCATCTTATATGTGCTTTCTAAGTTATTAAATCACCGCAAAGTTGTTTAAGTTCTTCGAGCTTTGGACGAAGTTTGGCGCGTGGGTTCGCGTGAAGGCCGTGGATTCGGTGGGCGTATCGTGGATTCGAGGCGTGGTTGCTGTGTGGATTCGCAGTGGGATCGATTAAAGGATTTCCATCGATTGAGGATCAACGGAGACAATCTACAAACGAGGAGTCGGTAAAATCGAGTTGTGTTTGGGTAAAATCACTTGTACTTGATTTTTATAGTGGATTGTGTTGCCTTGTTTGGTCTGTGGGTTTTTAACTCTAGTTTGGAGTTTTCCCACGTTTTAATCTCGGTGTCCATATTATTATTTTCCGCAATTATTTTTAATTTGCATCGAGATTCATTGTTTTAGCCGTTTACACCTATTCACCCCCCTCTAGGTGTTATTTACCTTTTAGATCTTAGGGATTCATATCTCACAATTGGTATCAGAGCGGGTATAGGTTGTAATCTATGGCCGAGGGTGGTAACATTAATCGACCTCCGCTCTTTGATGGCACTAATTACGCTTACTGGAAAGTTCGTATGAGAGCGTTCCTTATTGCCATCGACGAGCGAGTTTGGCAATCAATTGAATTTGGATGGAAACATCCAACTGAGGTTGTCGAAAATGTTAGCGGCCCTAAACCTAGAAATAAGTGGACGAAGGATGAAAATGAATTATCATCGTTTAATGGGAAGGGTATCAATGCTTTATTCAATTCTTTAAATCAAACCGAATTTTCTCGTGTTTCGGCGTGTCAAACCGCCAAGGAGATATGGGACACTTTACAAGTTACACACGAGGGTACAAGCTTGGTAAAAGTTCAAAAATTGCAAATGCTTACGAGTAAATTTGATTCTATTTGTATGGAAGAACATGAAACTTTTACCGAGTATTATACTCGTTTGCAAGATATAGTTAATACGTGTGCTAACTTAGGAGAAAAGATTTCTGAATCTAAAGTTGTTCGAAAAATTTTAAGAACCCTTCCCGAACGTTTTCGTCCAAAGGTTGCGGCCATAGAAACGGTAAAACATCCCGGATGAACTTAAAGTAGAAGAATTAGTCGGTGCACTTCAAACTTATGAAATGACTTTTCCTACTAATTCATCTTCTTCCAAGTTGTCTTCTAAGTCTACAGGTATGGCTTTGAAATCGACAAAAGGAGACGACTTGACATCTTCATCGGATTCGGATGACGACGTGACATTGGAGGAGTTCGAAATGCAACTGGCACTATTAACAAGGAAGTTTCGTCGAACCTTTAGGAAGAGACAATATTCAAAACCGAACTTCTCAAAGTCGAATAAATCAAAAGGGAGTTTTCTTTCTTCCTCTTCATCTTCAAAATCTAAAAATTCTGAGAATTACTCTAAGGACACAACAAAAGAAAAGAAGAATAATGAAGGTCAAATTCAATGCTATAAGTGCAGACGATTTGGTCATATTGCATCGGATTGTCCCAATAAGAAGTCTTTGAAAAAGAAAGCGATGCAAGCAATTACTTGGGATGATTCCTCTGCTGAGGAGTCAACCTCAAGTGATGAGGACGTTAATGCCACTGCACTTATTGCTTGTGATTCTTCTTTTGTGTGTTTATCATCTACTGACTCTATTTCTATGACTGCTTTACATGAACAATCCGCCTCGGAACATTCAATGGACGAAGAGTCGGATGCAGACGAAATGGCCGCCGCCTATCACCAACTTGTTGTTGAATCGAAGAAGATGGCGAAACACAACAAGAAGTTGCGGCGAAGATTATTCGAATTGGGAGAAGAAAACACAAGATTAGAGTCATTAAAGGGAAGTCTAGAACAAGAGAGAGATGGTTTGATTAAGTCCTATAATTCATTATTAGATAAATGTGAATTGCTTGAGAAGGAAAAGGAAACAAATATTGAAAATATTAATTTCCTCACCAAGCAATACACAGAAGCTAGAGAATCAAACATGGAATTTACTAAGACAATTATTCAGTTGAAATATGATTTAAATAAATTTTCGTCGGGCTCTAGCAAACTTGACAAAATGATAGGACTTGGTCAAACTAATAAGTTTGGACTTGGTTATGAGAAGACCCCTGTCAACAAAGTGATGAAGAAAGCAGACGAACAACGGACGAAGCCGGCACCGACGGTTTTTGGTAAGTTTGTTTCCCCTAACAATTCGTTTGCTAACAAAATTTGTCATTCTTGTGGTATGTCAGGACATGTGAAAAGATTCTGTATGCAAAAACCAAAGAATGAAGGTACTACCCGATGGATGAAGATGGATGATCCAAAGAAGAAGACGAAGCAAACTTGGAGACGAAAGTCGGATGATCCAAAGAAGTATATAACCAAATTCGTCGACAAGCTAAAGATGTCTCAATCAAGTCAACCGACGCACCCTAAAACACGAAAGGTTTGGGTGCGCAAAGGTGAACTCTTTCCATGTCTTGTCATTCACACTTCTCTTCATGCTTATGATACTTCTTCATGGTATCTAGATAGTGGTTGTTCACGCCATATGACCGGTGATAAAAATTGTTTTAATTCTTTAAATAAAACCTCCGGAGGATTTGTTGTTTTCGGAGATGGCCGGTCATCTAAAATTATTGGAAAAGGAACAGTCACTATCTCTGATGGCCCTACTTTGAACGACGTATTTTATGTTTAGGGGCTTAAATCAAATCTCATAAGCATAAGTCAATTGTGTGATGACGGATATTCAGTAAATTTTTCTGCAAAAGAATGTTCTGTGATGAATGATGATAATTCTTTCTTTTTAAAAGGTATTAGGTCACAGAATAATTGTTATGTAGTTCCTAGTGCTTCAACTGAATTTTGTAACCTAGCGACTTTGGACACTGAGACTCTTTGGCATGAACGTCTAGGTCACATGAACTTTAAGGAACTATCTAAGATAACGAAAAAGGAAGTAGTTAGAGGAGTACCTAAGATAGACTTTAAAGAGAAAATTGTTTGTGAGGGTTGTCAACTGGGAAAACAAATTAGATCCACACACAAGAGTTTGAATCACTTAGGGACATCTAAATCTCTAGAACTTCTTCATATGGACTTAATGGGACCTTCTAGGATTCAAAGTATTGGGGAAAACGTTACATCTTACTTGTAGTTGATGATTTTCTTGGTTTTGCTTGGTGTGCATTTTTGAGAGAAAAAGCTGATACTTTCGATTCTTTTTCTGAACTCTGTCTTCGTCTTATGACTGAACGTAATGATAATATTATACGCATTAGGAGTGATCAAGGGGGAGAATTTATAAATTCAAAGTTCGTTGATTTTTGTGTTTCAAAAGGAATTAAACATGAATTCTCTGCTCCTTATACTCCACAACAAAATGGAGTCGTTGAACGAAAAAACCGGGTTGTTCAAGAGATGGCACGTGTTATGCTTCATAGTAAGAAAATTGCACTTCATTTTTGGGCTGAAGCAGTTAACACGGCGGTCTATGTTATTAATCGCGTTTATTTACGCCCGGGTACTTTAAATACTCCATATGAATTGTGGAACGGTAGAACACCAAATGTAAAATATTTTCGTGTCTTTGGGAGTAGATATTTTATCCTTCGGGATTGAGAAAATCTTGGAAAATTTGACTCCCGAAGTCACGAAGGAATTTTTCTTGGTTATTCTACTACTAGTCGAGCTTATCGTGCGTATAATTTACATTCTAAGACGGTGATAGAATCAAGTAATATAAAGGTAGATGAAGCTTTTTCTGCAAATTCTTTTTTGAATGATACTTCAACTACTTTGATTGATGATGATGATGATAGTCCCTTTATCTTACCTGTGGATGATGGAAATTTTATTATTGATGAATCCATTCAAACTGAAACTGTTACACCACATGAGTCATCGGAACCCTCTCATATTCGAATTGACACTGTGAAAGATCACCCTTTGTCTAATGTGATTGGAGACCCTCTTCGGTGTAAGAACTAGGAGACAACTTCGGTGAATTTGCATGTTATGTATCCCTAGTTGAGCCAAAACATGTTGTGAAGCTCTTCTTGATGAATTTTGGATAAATGCTATGCAAGAAGAACTTTGTCAATTCACTCGAAATGATGTATGGGAATTAGTGCCACGTCCAGAGCAACAACATATAATTGGTACAAAATGGATTTTTAAAAATAAGAAAAATGAGGATGGTACCATTATTCGAAACAAAGCTAGACTTGTTGCTCAGGGATATTCTCAAATTGAAGGAATTGATTTTGATGAATCCTTCGCCCCGGTTGCTCGTCTTGAATCCATTCGTATTATGTTCGCGATTGCTTGTCATTTCAAAATTACTCTTTTTCAAATGGATGTCAAAAGTGCATTTTTAAATGGATTTTTAAAAGAGGAAGTTTTTGTAGAACAACCAAAAGGCTTTATAGATTCAAAATTTTCCGATTATATTTTTCGATTGAAAAAGGCACTTTATGGACTTAAACAAGCACCGCGAGCATGGTACGAACGTTTAACAAATTTTCTTTTAGATAAAGGCTACAACCGAGGGGAGCGGATAGAACTCTTTTTGTAAAACACACGAAAAATGATTTTATCGTGGCCCAAATTTATGTGGACGACATCGTTTTTGGTGCAACTAAAGATATTGATGCCACTGATTTTGCGGGTTTGATGACTAGTGAGTTTGAGATGTCAATGATGGGTGAGCTTACATATTTTCTTGGACTTCAAGTGAAACAATCAAGAGAAGGAATTCATTTGTGTCAATCCAAGTATGCGAAGGAGTTGGTGAAGAAATTTGGATTGGACAGTACAAAAGTCTTTGATACTCCGATGGGTACTAGTAACAAGGGACTTGGAGTAAATTCTGAAGGACAAAGTGTAGATGAAAAACAGTACCGGAGCATGATTGGTAGTCTACTGTATTTGACTGCGAGTAGACCAGATATTGCGTTTAGTGTTGGAGTTTGTGGTCGCTATCAAGTTGATCCGAAAGAACTTCATCGAAAGCGATTAAAAGGATAATTCGGTATGTTAAAGGTACTTCTGATTATGGAATCTGGTATCCAATGGGAACATCTTTAGATTTGATCGGATACTCAGATGCAGATTGGGCTGGATCTGTGGATGACCGGAAAAGTACTAGCGGAGCATGTTTCTATCTTGGCCACTGTTTGGTTGCGTGGCACAGTAAGAAACAAAATTGCATTGCACTCTCGATGGCAGAGGCAGAGTACATTGCAGCCGGTAGTTGCTCCACTCAATTATTATGGATGAAAAGTTTATTGAGTGACTATCGGATCCCTTCTACCACTGTGACGATTCTTTGTGATAAAACAAGTGCTATAAATATTTCAAAAAATCCTGTTTTACACTCTCGTACGAAACATATTGAACTTCGATATCATTTTTTAAGAGAATTAGTTGATTCAAATATTCTTCAACTTGAATACATTTCCACTTTTGATCAACTAGCAGATATTTTGACAAAACCTTTAGATCAAAAACGATTTCTACATTTACGAAAGGCAATTGGTATGAATCTTATAGTCTAGATTTATTCTATGGGCCATAGTCTATGCATATAAAGGTGTCTCATTGCATGTTTTTTTTTTATTTTATTTTTCAGGTATAAATTGTGATATCCTTCACATGACTTTAATTGGTTCTTGAAAATATTTGACTAAGTCAAGTTTATTTTTATGTTTATTTGACGTCTTATTTGTTGATTGACTTGATGGAATATATTCCTTTTGAGTGCATGCTGTTAAAATCAATACATCTTATTTTGACCTTTAAAAACAATGTGCTTGTCTTGTTTGATTATATGTCTTGATATGAATATTGATTTTCCAATTTTTAAAATTATCATACTATCGTCATATTGGAGGTTGCACTTTCTTAGGGGAGTCTTTCTGCGGTTATATCTAAATAAAAAGATGTGAAAAGAGTTACATTCCTACGAAAGTGTGAAAACTACCACCACATGGAGGAAAGAGCTACTACCAGGTCGTCCGACATGTGTGTGAAGCTACCACATGTATTAAAATGCATAAAAAAAAAAAAAAACGAAAAAAAGGGGGACTTAGATATAAAAAAATAATAATTTTTATTATTGATTTGGGAATAAGATGCATAGGAGATGATAAAATTTGGTGATGTATCTCCAAGGTGCTATAAGGTGGAGTTACGGATAAAAAATGCTCAAAGAGCCACTCCTTTCTAATTTTGTGCATAATTCAATTTGACCATATTATTTCAATTTCAATTTTTTGGACTATCGTAATCTTACTCTTGGCAAATATGATAATGGATGAACACTTTCACTTTTCAGCTCTTATTTGATGTGTGGATTTTCACACAATACTCATCTGAAATTTGTTCTGGATTGTTTATTTGACAAATTTTGGCGTTTTATTTTATTTAAAAATAGAGTTTGACTTTGTGAAATTATTTTCATGAAAAACATTGTTTAAAGTCATTGGGAAATCACATAAATTTTTTTTTTTAAATTCTTTTGAGGATTTTATTTCTGGGATTCCTTGCTTCTGGGACCGGTCCCTCACCTTGACGGACCGGTCCGCCTTGGTTCTATAAACCCCTAGGGTTTTTATTTTTTCACTTCTATTCGGTCAAAGCTTTCTCTCTCAAGCACGAGGACCCCGAAGTAGTTCTTTGTGATTTCTTCACGATTTCATCCTCGCTTTGGTAATAAACCCTAATTTTTGGTTCTTTATTGCATTTCTTGCGTGATTAGGGTTTTTCTTACATGATTTCGTGTTTTCTTGGATTTTGATCTTGATAACATGTATAGAACACTTGCTTTCTGTACATATCTTTGTTCTCGAGGTGATTCCATCCATTTTATCCTATTTCCCTCTATTTTCTCTCATTTTTGTTAAAATGCCTCTTTTTGCACTCACAGTCACTGTCGATGGTGCCTTCATGATTGCATTTTAGTGTTTTTCTTTGCTTACTGATGTTCGATCATGGCGCTTCTTGATGCCAATGGCCCTTAGGATAGTCTAGTTGCACATTCTTTTTTTTGGCTCATGATTTTCTCCATACATTGATGTTCATATTTTTTTAAAGAAAATATTATTGTAAACAGGTACTTCTTCTTTAAAGTGTATTCTCTCCTTTTAGTACTTGTGTTCCTCATGGGCGGTGGTCGCACTGGTGGGAAACGCGGTCGTTCTCCTACTACACCCCCTCCGGCACCTCCTAGTCAGGATGTTGAGAGTGACTATGTGCCTGAGGACGAGGACTCAGCTGATTCGACTGATTGGGAGCATTTACCCATTGAAACTTTGTCTCGATCCACGGCGAAAGAGAAAAGGATGAAGAAGGTATCGGAGAGAGGCAAAGGAAAGACAAACGACGGAGAAAGAAAAAGGAAAGAAGAAAGTGATAGAAAAAGGGAAAGGAAAGAGACTTGTAAAGGAGAAAGTATCAAGTGGTCGTGGTCGCAAGAAGTCCATTGGCATTGAAATTCGCGAACCGGTACTTGACAGTTCTTCTTCTGGCAGTCCGGAACACGGTTTAAATGGTGATTCGATTAGTTCAAAGCGACGGTCCATGTACTCTTCGAAACTTTGCGTCGGTGAGCGCAATGTCGGCGTCCCGCAGTTGATAAGGCATGTTCCGGCTCTTCAAGCTTTATTCGACCATGGTAACTTACATTCCATTTGCGACTTTAAGGAGCAGACATGATATGGCTTAGAATTGATTAGGGAATTCTACATGAGGGCCGGGTTTTTAGAGGATGCTAAGGGTGGTCCTTTTAGTTTCAAGACTTCAGTACGTGGGGTGGACATGACCATTTCCCCCGCCGAGATCGGCTCTGTACTAGGAATGGTTGCTAACACCGATGGAATTGAATATCTATCATCGGGTTTCGATGCGATTGGAGATTGGCGAAAAATCATGGATGGTATTTACTGCCAAATACTACCTCGAATGGTATTCTTGTTATGTCCAAAGATTTGAAATTAGAGTATCGGTTCTTGAATTTCGTCGTTTGTTACAATATTATGCCTTTAGTAAATACCAAGATAGTTCGTTGGGATCGTATGCTCTATATGTATTTACTTGGGCATCCGGACATAGTGCGCTCAAGAAATATCAACTTGAATGTTCCTTTTTTGGTCTGGCGTTGCATGGCGAAGGATGTCAAGACGTCTTGCCGGGGCTGATCGTTTACCTTTTCCACTGCTCATCATGCGGCTACTTGCCAAGTTCAAGGTCAATACCAAGTGCAGTTCTTATGAGCATAGTCTTGGCGTTATCAGTGAGACTACTCTTGCTAAATCATCCAGCCAGCTACAATCTAAAATACGGAAATCTCCTACTCAAGTACCTACTGTTGCTCCTCCTCGAGCATCTACACAGGCTGCGGCCCCTAGGTCTTCCCAATCTGCTGCAAGTGCTGAGCTTTCCCTTTCTACTCTTTATCACGAGCAGCAGCGGCTGTCGACGGAAGTAGGCCGTCTTTCTACTGAAATTGCCAAGATGAAACGGATGCTTAGAGCGATTTTCGACAAGCTCGGATGTTGCTCGACTGATCTTCCTTCTTCCGGTGCTGATTCAGGGTGAAGTGGTTGGGTTTCCCCCTTATGTCCTTTTGGCGTTTTTCTTGACAAAAAGGGGAGATATGACTATGTGATGATGACTAGATATGACGATGACTAGATATGACTATGTGTGATGACTATGTGGTGAACTATTTTGCACGATGCTTTCCTCTCGCTTATCTTTATGTTTTTACTTGACTACTTGTAATATACTTTGATGATCTTCCTGACACGATATGATTGTAATATAATGACAAGTCTTGATGCTTTTGTAGTCTTCTTACTGACTTTATTGCATATCTTGATGAGTCTATAGAGAGTTTTTGCAGGTACTTTCAAGACATCAAAACTCCTTGTCTAGTTTAAGTCATAGAGTTTGTTTTTAAGCTGCAGCGAATGTAATTTTTGCAAGAGATCGTTGTTTGGTGATTGCGATGATCTCTTATCTTTTCTTATTTTATTTTTCATGTAATTCTTGAACTATATTTTCTCACGAAACCGCCAAAGGGGGAGATTGTTAAGGATTTGTCTAGGTTGGCGAGTTTCGTGTAGTTGAAGGGAGTTTTGAAGACGAAGATGAAGATTGAGATCAAGGATGAACAAGTCAAGACAAAAGAGAGATTGGAGGATGCTCGGTAACTCAGGTATGGACTAGAACAACTGGTGGTATCTTTTAATTCCGTAAAAATATGTTTAGAGGACATTAGATCTTTTGGAAATGAGTTTTTAACTTAAAATATACATGTTCATGTTTTTCAGAGTAAAAGGACCGGTTCCTTGCCTCTGAGGACCGGTTCCCGTAAGCACTATATGCGCAATATGATTAAAGGACCGGTTCCTTGCCTTGAAGGACCGGTTCCCGTAAGCTGTCTTTGCGTGTTTTCATAAAAGGACCGGTCCCCTGCCTCTAAGGACCGGTTCCTGTAGCTTGTATTTTCAAGCACGCAAAGAAGGACCGGTCTCTGATCGAGGACCGGTCGCCCGTATTTGAATTTTATTGCGCTTGGGAGGACCGGTCCACGACTTAAAGAACCGGTCCACGATGACGGAATACTGTTTTAAAAAATCGTTTTTCAAATCTAAATCCATCTAGATGTCTTCTAAACATATAAATATGAGATGAGGGGTCCTAGATACTCAACGCTTAGAAAGAAAAGTTTTCAAAACCCTAGAAGCTTGTGATGTTTTTCTTCAATCAATATTTTTCGAAAAACAAGCTTTCTTAATTCAATTATCGATTCTTCGTTTTGACTTTGATATCTCTATGAGAATCGAATCGATGATGAATTTCTAGGTTTTGCTCCTCATTTTATATGTGCTTTCTAAGTTATTAAATCACCGCAAAGTTGTTTAAGTTCTTCGAGCTTCGGACGAAGTTTGGCGCGTGGGTTCGCGTGAAGGCCGTGGATTCGGTGGGCGTATCGTGGATTCGAGGCGTGGTTGCTGTGTGGATTCGCAGTGGGATCGATTGAAGGGTTTCCATCGATTGAGGATCAACGGAGACAATCTACAAACGAGGAGTCGGTAAAATCGAGTTGTGTTTGGGTAAAATCACTTGTACTTTATTTTTATAGTGGATTGTGTTGCCTTGTTTGGTCCTGTGGGTTTTTAACTCTAGTTTGGAGTTTTCCCACGTTTTAATCTCGGTGTCCATATTATTATTTTCCGCAATTATTTTTAATTTGCATCGAGATTCATTGTTTTAGCCGTTTACACCTATTCACCCCCCTCTAGGTGTTATTTACCTTTTAGATCTTAGGGATTCATATCTCACATATTCAAAGATTGACCTCCAATCGGGCTATCATCAATTGAGGATTAAGCCGGAGGATATTCAGAAAACCGCATTCCGCACGCGGTATGGGCACTATGAATTCACGGTAATGCCGTTTGGGCTCACGAATGCCCCGGCAGCATTCATGGACTTAATGAACCGTGTCTTCAGAAAGTATTTAGATCAGTTTGTGGTGGTCTTCATAGATGACATCCTGGTCTATTCCCGCAGTGATGAGGAACATGCGGAGCATTTGCGCATAGTGCTTCAAATCCTTCGGGAGGAGAAGTTGTATGCCAAATTGAAGAAGTGCGACTTTTGGCTAAGGAAAGTTGCATTTCTGGGGCATGTTATTTCCGAGGCGGAATTTACATTGGCCGAAAAAATTGAGGCAATCAAGGATTAGCCGCGCCCAACGAATGTCACAGAAGTCCGAAGCTTTGTGGGCTTAGCGGGCTATTATAGACGGTTCGTGGAAGGTTTCTCGAAGATTGTAATTCCACTAACCGGTCTAACAGAGAAAGGCACCAAGTTCGTATGGAGTGACGAGTGTGACCGGAGTTTTCAAGAGTTGAAGGACAGATTGACTTCGACTCCGGTGCTCGCGTTGCCGGTGCAAGGCGAAGACTTTGTGGTATATAGCGACGCGTCTTATTCAGGCTTGGGGTGTGTTCTGATGCAAGGCGGAAGGGTGATTGCCTATGCGTCCCGTCAGTTGAAGAGCTATGAGAAGAACTACCCTATCCATGACTTAGAGCTAGCCGCAGTGGTATTTGCTCTTAAGTTGTGGAGACACTATTTGTATGGCGCGCGTTGCGAGATATACACGGACCACAAAAATCTGAAATATTTGTTCACGCAAAAGGAGCTGAACATGCGCCAACGGCGGTGGTTGGAGTTATTAAAGGATTATGATGTCTCGATCCTTTACCACCCCGGAAAGGCGAATATGGTCGCCGATACTCTTAGCAGAAAATCGATAGAGAACCTTGCATTGAAGGTCACGGCTCAAGATCCTTTGTCTTAGGGAAATGAAAGCGACTAAATACGGAGGTAGTAGCTCGAAGTACAGCTATATTATCGGCTCTTATTGTTCGGCCGACCTTGTTGGAGCGGATCAAGAGTCTTCAACTGCGGACTGTCACGCCCGGGACCCAATGAGCCCGCCGGCGCGTGCCGGACCGCCGTATGTCTACAACATACAAGGCGTCTAACAAAAACGATAATTAACCAACAAAATAAAAAGAATCTAGAAGTATCAGAGCAGTATAACAACTAGAAATCTATACAAGGAAGCATAAAGAAGAGACTAAAAGTAAAGCACCAATCTTAAAAATAAACCATAAAGAGAGTACAGTAAAAAGAGATCCGAACACCTCAATAACTAAGTACCGGGTAGTCTCTACATAGGGATACAAAACTCTCTCAATCTCACCAAGGTACAAAAAGAGAGAAAAACCCCTACAAGGAGGAAAGCTGCAAAACTAGCTAGCGGTCCCCTTTCCACGATCCCTTGCCTCCGCCGGTGCCGAAGGCTCTGAAACACATAAGAAACAGGGGGCGTGAGAACTATTAAAAATAGTTCCCAGTGGGCAATTACTGACTTCAGTTGCATGCTCCACTAGGCCCAAAACTAAACAAGTAAGTAAGCGAAATAAATAACAAGTAAGCTACTAAAGCATAATATCTCTACTTAGCATAAATAAGCATAAGTGAACGACTATTCTAAGCATGAATAGTAAGTATAGCCCACAAGTCCAATGTCCATAGCTATAGTAAAGAGTTGAAGTTTACTATTCTAACCATAGCCCCATAATCCCTCAAGTGATAGTAAGGTGCTAGAGTTTACTATTCTAGTTAAAGTCCACAGTTTTCTTTAAACTACATTAAGTTTAAGCACAATAAGATCAACCCGAAGGCGATATGGCCGATGCCCACCCGAAGGCTGCCTAGCCCAAATGCCGAGCCTAATGGCCCCGTAGTAGTCAACATTCCCACCCTAGGAATGCGGCGCCCACGGCAATCCACTTGGCGCCCAATCCGCACGGCGAATACAAGAAACGCGTTGGCCAACTCGGAGTGCCTTGGCTTGTAGGGAGCTACCCTCACAAGCATGTGCGAATGAGCACAATGGCAAAAGTCACAAAACTCGTCACAAGTCCCAAATCGTCATGTCTCTAACATGGAATATTCAAATATCCCAAAAGGCCTATCTCTATGTCATCATGTCTCTAACATGGAAAATAGTAGAGGTTAAGTGGCCTATGTCAAGTCTCTATGTTGCAGTTTCATAGTTTTCTATGTTAAGTGCCGCTTTATGACACTTAAAGTTTCTAAGTTCCAACATGTATTTAATGTTCACATATAACATTATCAAAGCTATAATCATCATAAATGGCACACTCCGAGGCGCCCCCAAGAGACACCCCCGCATGCATGCAGTTTAAGCCAAATAGCTCTACTATATAGAGTGGAAATTTTATCATACATAAGGCATGCATTTTAAGTGATTCAAAATTCATAATAAATCTATTTAGCATGAATATGCATTCAAAATTATTAAATCAAACCGATTAAGCACTTAGGGGCCATTTGCCCCTATGCTTATGAAGCCAAACCCACCAAGTGCGAGTAGCGTTGCTCCGAACCGCTAACGAAGCTTCGATAATCACTCCTAGAGTCCTAAGAAGCACACCCTAGGAGTTACAAGCTAAGAAGATAATCCTTGAGCTCACACTTTAAGAAATTCCACAAAAGGTTGGAGGAAACTCACCGAGTGCGAAGGGAACTCTCTTGATCTCCAAATGGGAGTTAGAGCCCTTCCAATCCAACCTAGAACAAAGTTCTAAACCCATCAATTAGGTCCCAAAGGCCCTAAATCGAAAATCCCCAAATTCTAACCCTAGAATCCCATTCTAGGGTTTCATCTCAAAAACCCACAAACTTCGAAACTAGAGGAAAGAGAACAATCACATACCTCTAAGAAGCTCTAATCCAAGTTCAAAAAGCCCTAGGCTTGAAGCTTGATCCACCACAAAGCTCCAAACACCAAGCTCCAAGCTCCAACAATGGTGGTAGAGGCTCTAACAAGCAAAAGAGAGCAAGGAGAGGGTTTTAATCCTCCAAAAATCAACCAAAACCCTAGAAAACACAAGAGAGTAGAGAGAGAAGCTCCTCCTACCTTCTTCGCAATGGGGGTGCTCAAATGGAGCCCTAGGGTGAAGGGGTAACCTAATAGAAGCAACAAAATGCCAAAACACCCCTGCGATTTAAAGCGCTCGAAATCTGCCAGTTATACGGTACAAGCCATCCCATGCAGGGTATAGACCTGAAAGCTTGACCAAACCGAGGCTCGGGTTGGCGTCCAACGACTCTCCCATGCAGGTGCAGAATCCATCTGTCTGGGGTATAGCATATGTCATGCCGGTATAGCAACAATTCCCATACCGGTATGGACCCTCCAGACCTCAATCAGAGCAACCTAAAATCCAACTTTTTGGACTTTAGCGCTTGGGATTCATCCGCTAGCCTCGGTACACGTGCCCTAGGTCGGAACATAGTCAACGACCCTCCAGAAAATCTGGAAAAGCTCCGAACTCAAGTCGAATACTCGAACTCCGCAATTTGCGCAAGTCCGATGTTACATTCACCCTCCTAAAAAGGAGTTTCGTCGCGAAACTCTAAAGCGAACTCATACCTCAAGATTCCATCGAAAGAGATGGGGATAGCGCTCTGCGGCGCTCTCAGGCTCCCACGTGGCCTCTCGCTCCTCGTGGTTGCTCCAAAGAACCTTCACGTACGGAATGTCCCGATTCCGCAATTTCTTCACCTCGCGAGCCAAGATCTTCACGGGTTGCTCCTCGAAGCTCAAATCCTCCGCGACTCTATGGGTCTGACCTCCAATACATGAGCCGGATCATGGATGTACTTCCGAAGGACCGATACATGAAAGACGTTGTGCACGCCCGATAGGTTCGGCGGTAGAGCAAGTCGATACGCTACCGGACCTATACGTTCCAAGATCTCATATGGTCCAATGAATCGAGGACTTAACTTACCTCGAATTCCAAATCTCCGAATTCCCTTTGATGGCGAGACTTTCAAGAAGACATGATCTCCAATCTGAAACTCCAAGTCTCGTCGGCGTTTATCTGCGTAGCTCCTCCGCCTACTCTGGGCCGTCAGTAGTCGCTCCCGAGCGATTCGAACTTTATCCTCTGCTTCCTGGAGCACTTCAGGGCCTAAAGCCAATATTTCGCCCACTACGCTACAATGAAGTGGCGATCTGCCCTCTCGTCCATATAATGCCTCGAACGGTCCCATCTTAATACTTGCTTGATAACTATTGTTATAAGCAAACTCCGCCATAGGTAGATGCTGCGACCATCCTCCCTGGAAGTCAATCACGCATGCTCGAAGCATGTCCTCAAGAGTCTGTATAGTGCGCTCATTGCCGTCACTCGAGGGTGGAAACGATCTTTGAAATCCAATCTAGTACCCAAAGCGTCCTGTAGACTCCTCCAGAAGTGTGACACAAAGCGAGTGTCCCTGTCAGATACGATCGATGTAGGTACTCCATGAAGTCGCACAATCTCATCAAGGTACACTTGTGCGAGCTTCTCTCCAGCCCAAGTAGTATGGATAGGTATAAAGTGCGCCGACTTCGTCAACCTATCCACGATCACCCAAATAGCATCATGCCCAGCTTGAGAGCGAGGCAATCCAGTCGCGAAGTCCATGGTGATCTTCTCCCACTTCCACACGGGAATAGGCAAACTACGAAGTTTTCCCATGGAACTCGATGCTCAGCTTTCACTTGTTGGCAAGTTAGACATCTAGCAACAAACTCGCCAACATCCTTTTTCATCCCAGGCCACCAATAAAGTAACCTCAAGTCCTTGTACATTTTGGTGCCTCCTGGATGAATAGCATAAGGTGCCCTGTGTGCCTCCTCAAGGATGTCCTCTCTAAGTCCCAAATCCGCCGGCACACAAATCCGTCCACCAAAGCGCATCACTCCCTGATCATCCACTAGGAAGTCACCGGTGCAACCATCAACCATTTTGTCTCGAATCCTTTGCAACTCTAAGTCAAGAGCTTGCTTCTCTTTAATTCTATCCATAAGAGTAGGTTGCACCACCATAGTCATCAGTCGCATAGGCGTATCGGGAGTCACTACCTCCAACTCCAACCGCTTCATCTGCTCGATCAACGGTTGAGTAACGACATGCATCGCTAAGTTCTCGGTAGATTTCCGACTTAGCGCATCCGCCACCACGTTAGCCTTGCCGGGTGGTAGAGAATAGTCAAATCATAATCCTTGAGTAGCTCCAACCATCTGTGTCTCAAGTGCAACTCCTTCTGAGTGAAAAGGTACTTTAAGCTCTTGTGATCCGTATACACCTCGCACCGCTCGCCATACAAATAGTGGCGCCACAGCTTTAATGCAAAGACCACGGCCGCCAACTCCAAGTCATGTGTAGGATAGTTCTTCTCATATTCCTTTAACTGGCGGGATGCATACGCGATCACCTTGTCACCCTGCATCAAGACACAGCCCAATCCGTTAAGAGAAGCATCACTATAAACCACATACCCTGCTCCAGCGATAGGTAATGTGAGGATCGGGGCGGTAGTCAATCTCAGCTTCAATTCTTGAAAGCTCTTTTCACACGCATCATTCCAAATGAACTTAGTTCCTTTGTGCGTGAGCCTCGTGAGGGGAGTAGACAACTTCGCAAAGCCCTCCACGAATCTGCGGTAGTAGCGGGCCAAACCAAGGAAACTCCCGATCTCGGTGACGCTCGTCGGTCTTGGCCAATCTGAATGGCTTCTATCTTCCTAGGATCCACGGCTACGCACGATCCACGAAATCACATGTCCTAGAAAAGCCACTTCTCGAAGCCAAAATTCGCACTTCTTTGGGTGAGCGAATAACTTCCTTTCCGAAGCACTTGAAGTACCAATCTCAAGTGTTCCTCGTGCTCCACATCACTTCGGGAATAAACCAAGATGTCGTCGATGAAGACCACGACGAACTTTGTCTAGATAAGGCTTGAAAACACGGTTCATTAGATCCATAAAAGCTGCCGGGGCATTAGTAAGCCCAAACGGCATAACAGTGAACTCATAATGACCATACCGTGATCTAAAAGCCGTCTTCGCCACATCCCCAGGCGCAATCTTCAACTGATGGTATCCCGACTTCAAGTCTATCTTGGAATACACATTCGATCCTTGAAGTTGATCAAAAAGATCATCAATCCTCGGACGGATACTTATTCTTGATAGTGACTTTATTAAGTTCACGATAGTCCACGCAAAGGCGAAGTGATCCGTTCTTCTTCTTCACAAAAAGAACCGGTGCTCCCCAAGGTGACACACTCGGTCGAATGAAGCCCTTGTCCAACATGTCCTGTAATTGTGCCCTCAGCTCCTTTAACTCTGCCGGTGCCATCCTATAGGGTGCCTTCGAGACTGGGGTAGTCCCGGGAGCGAGATCTACCACAAACTCGATATCCCTATCAGGTGGCATGCCTGGTAACTCCGCTGGAAACACGTCCTGAAACTCCCGTACCGGGATATCCTCGATCCTAGGGGTATCATCCTCACCCCTCAATGCGATACTAGCCAAATAGGCTACGCATCCACGGTTGATCGGTTGCCTAGCTCGAGACGAGCGGCCGACATCGCAAAGCGAACTCTGACATCCTCTAAACACCACCTCACTCTGACCCGGTTCTCTAAAAGTAACCGTTCGATTGACACAATCGATAGTGGCGTAGTATCTAGTCAAAGAATCCATACCCAAAACCACGTCAAAATCCCCCAACTTGCGCACTACTCGCAAATCCGCGGGCATGGTCCAATCTCCTACCCGAATAGGGCAACTGGGGCAATACTCGCGCACGTCCACAATGTGGTCGGGTACAACAATACGTCCAGGGTGTAGTAAAGGAACAAACTGGATGTCATGCAACTCGGCAAACGGTAGATCAATAAATGAATGTGAGGCACGGTATCAAATAATGCACGTACTCTAATGCCATCAAGTAAAATGATACTGCCACCACATCCTCGGTGTCATTGCCTCGATCTGCGCGCGGCGTACATCGCCACTCGGCGCACTGTCGTGACCCCGCTCGCTGCGGCTGGACGGTCGGCCGCCCGATGCAGTGCTGCTGCGTCGACGGGGTCCCCACAGTGGCGGCCGTAGAGCCGTGCCGTGCGAGACGGTGCCGGTGTAGAACCTCTCGGGCACTCGGTACGGATGTGGCCCTCCTGGCCACACTGGAAGCACCTGCCTGCCCGCTGTGGACACTGCGGCGGGTGGTGAGGACCACCGCAGATCACACACCGGGGAGGCCGGCGTCGGTCAGGTCCTCTCGGCCGGGCGGTGCGCCACGGCTGCGGCTGCGGTATCTCGGATGCTTCGGTGGCCTCCTAGAGTGCGTCGCTCGCACCCTCGGCCGCGGGCCTCTTGCCCTTCCCCTTGTCCAAACCCTCGCGTCTCTCTGCACCATGGCCGCGCCGCTCTCTACGATGAGCGCGCGGTTCACCACTGTCGGTAAGTACGAAGCTCGAGGAGCGCACGAACCGGAAAATCGACGGTCGCGATCCACGCTCGAAAATGCGGGCCTTATCCTCGTCGTCCCGCACGACGAAGGGCACGCAATGCAGAAGCCGAGAAAACTCTCTCTCGTACTCGGCTACAGATCTGTCCCCCTGTGTCAGGCTGCGCAAACTCTGCTCCATCTGCCTCTTGACGCTATCGGGGAAGTAGTGTGCCAACAGTAGCTCCTTGAACCTCGTCCAAGTAATAGAAGCTAAGTCTGTGCTGGGGTTCTCCTGAAGATCCATCCACCAGCTGTAGGCCTCGCCGTCCAAGTGGTGGGTGGCGAGCCACACTCTGTCCCGCTCCTCCACGAACGTGTCACGGAACAATTTCTCCATGTGCATCAACCACTTTTCCACGATCCAGTGGTCGACCTTCTCTCCGTCAAAGGTCCTCGGGCACCTCCCGAACTCCTTGAGGCGAGCCATGAGTCGATCCCTCTCGGCTCCCCGAGCCATGGCTTGGAAATGCGCCGCCACCGCGATGCTCGTCGGCGGGGTGTCCCGATCCTCCTCCGGCGCTCAAGCTGCCGGAGTCGTGCAGTGTGAGCCGGCCGCGGGGGCTGCGCCCGCGGTAAGTCAACCTCGGTGTCTTTGGCGGTGAAGGGGTCGAGCCCCTCGCGCCCGCCTGCGGATAGAAGGTCCTCCATGCGCTTCGTACGCGCCTCCGACGCCGTGTCGCGTCGCTGCGTCACCAATCTTTGTGAGGGCCGCCAACTGGCCCCTCAACTCACGGACCTCGCCGGATCCGGAGGTAGCGGAGGCCTCGACCTCCTCAAAAGTTGCCGCATTGTCCGCTCCAACAGATTTCGAGCGAGTTATCGGCATCACCACTACAACATCATAAAAGCGCAAGTTAGTAAGCTCACGCAATCGCATCCCCGCTCATGCTATAAATACCCAAATCATGCGAAAGTAATGAAATGTCATTTACTACTAACTCCCGATGTTACGTTGTCGGCCGCCAACGTAACCCTCCGCGAAGTTAGGAGTTATACACTTCGGTCCAACTCTACTTACTAGAGTTATTCAAGATACCCAATCTTAATACTTTCGCTCATAAGTTAAATAGACCTCGTCTCTCACGAGCCTATATCCTATAGTCCAACCTGCCTAAGGTTTGCTAGGTCCACAAGAAGACTCAACCCTAGGCTCTGATACCAATTTAATCTGTCACGCCCCGGGACCCAGCGGAAGCCCGCCCGGCGCGTGCCCAGACCCGCCGTATGTCTACAACATACAAGGCGTCTAACAAAAACGATAATTAACCAACAAAATAAAAAGAATCTAGAAGTATCGGAGGAGTATAACAACTAGAAATCTATACAAGGAAGCATAAAGAAGAGACTAAAAGTAAAGCACCAATCTTAAAAATAAACCATAAAGAGAGTACAGTAAAAAGAGATCCGAACACCTCAATAACTAAGTACCGGGTAGTCTCTACATAGGGATACAAAACTCTCTCAATCTCACCAAGGTACAAAAAGAGAGAAAAACCCCTACAAGGAGGAAAGCTGCAAAACTAGCTAGCGGTCCCCTTTCCACGATCCCTTGCCTCCGCCGGTGCCGAAGGCTCTGAAACACATAAGAAACAGGGGGCGTGAGAACTATTAAAAATAGTTCCCAGTGGGCAGTGCGACTTCGATTGCATGCTCCACTAGGCCCAAAACTAAACAAGTAAGTAAGCGAAATAAATAACAAGTAAGCTACTAAAGCATAATATCTCTACTTAGCATAAATAAGCATAAGTGAACGACTATTCTAAGCATGAATAGTAAGTATAGCCCACAAGTCCAATGTCCATAGCTATAGTAAAGAGTTGAAGTTTACTATTCTAACCATAGCCCCATAATCCCTCAAGTGATAGTAAGGTGCTAGAGTTTACTATTCTAGTCAAAGTCCACAGTTTTCTTTAAACTACATTAAGTTTAAGCACAATAAGATCAACCCGAAGGCGATATGGCCGATGCCCACCCGAAGGTGCCTAGCCCAAATGCCGAGCCTAATGGCCCCGTAGTAGTCAACATTCCCACCCTAGGAATGCGGCGCCCCACGGCAATCCACTTCGGCGCCCAATCCCGCACGGCGAATACAAGAAACGCGTTGGCCAACTCCGGAGTGCCGGCTTGTAGGGAGCTACCCTCACAAGCATGTGCGAATGAGCACAATGGCAAAAGTCACAAAACTCGTCACAAGTCCCAAATCGTCATGTCTCTAACATGGAATATTCAAATATCCCAAAAGGCCTATCTCTATGTCATCATGTCTCTAACATGGAAAATAGTAGAGGTTAAGTGGCCTATGTCAAGTCTCTATGTTGCAGTTTCATAGTTTTCTATGTTAAGTGCCGCTTTATGACACTTAAAGTTTCTAAGTTCCAACATGTATTTAATGTTCACATATAACATTATCAAAGCTATAATCATCATAAATGGCACACTCCCAGGCGCCCCCAAGAACCACCCCACATGCATGCAGTTTAACCCAGATAGCTCTACTATATAGAGTGGAAATTTTATCATACATAAGGCATGCATTTTAAGTGATTCAAAATTCATAATAAATCTATTTAGCATGAATATGCATTCAAAATTATTAAATCAAACCGATTAAGCACTTAGGGGCCATTTGCCCCTATGCTTATGAAGCCAAACCCACCAAGTGCGAGTAGCGTTGCTCCGAACCGCTAACGAAGCTTCGATAATCACTCCTAGAGTCCTAAGAAGCACACCCTAGGAGTTACAAGCTAAGAAGATAATCCTTGAGCTCACACTTTAAGAAATTCCACAAAAGGTTGGAGGAAACTCACCGAGTGCGAAGGGAACTCTCTTGATCTCCAAATGGGAGTTAGAGCCCTTCCAATCCAACCTAGAACAAAGTTCTAAACCCATCAATTAGGTCCCAAAGGCCCTAAATCGAAAATCCCCAAATTCTAACCCTAGAATCCCATTCTAGGGTTTCATCTCACAAAAACCCACAAACTTCGAAACTAGAGGAAAGAGAACAATCACATACCTCTAAGAAGCTCTAATCCAAGTTCAAAAAGCCCTAGGCTTGAAGCTTGATCCACCACAAAGCTCCAAACACCAAGCTCCAAGCTCCAACAATGGTGGTAGAGGCTCTAACAAGCAAAAGAGAGCAAGGAGAGGGTTTTAATCCTCCAAAAATCAACCAAAACCCTAGAAAACACAAGAGAGTAGAGAGAGAAGCTCCTCCTACCTTCTTGCTGCAATGGGGTGCTCAAATGGAGCCCTAGGGTGAAGGGGTAACCTAATAGAAGCAACAAAATGCCAAAACACCCCTGCAGTTTAAACTGCTCGAAATCTGCCAGGTTATACCGGTACAAGCCATCCCATACCGGTATAGACCCTGCGAGACAGCCAAACCCGAGGCTCGGGTTGGCGTCCAACAGCTCTCCCATACCGGTACAGAATCCATCCTGTACCGGTATAGCAACAATGTCTGTACCGGTATAGCAACAATTCCCATACCGGTATGGACCCTCCAGACCTCAATCCGAGAGCAACCTAAAATCCAACTTTTTGGACTTTAGCGCTTGGGATTCATCCGCTAGCCTCGGTACACGTGCCCTAGGTCGGAACATAGTCAACGACCCTCCAGAAAATCTGGAAAAGCTCCGAACTCAAGTCGAATACTCGAACTCCGCAATTTGCGCAAGTCCAGTATGTTACAGGACCCTAACCTCCAAAAGGTGCGGCAAGACATTGAGAGTGGACGCGGTGGCGATTTCACCGTAGATGCCGACGGTGCACTCCGGTTCCGCCACCGGTGGTGTGTACCAGAGAACGAAGAAGTTCGAAAGCTGATTTTAGAGGAAGCTCATCGGGCTCCTTATAGTATTCACCCGGGCGGCACCAAAATGTACAGAGACTTAAAGATGCAGTACTGGTGGCCGGGGATGAAGGCTGACATTGGGCGCTATGTGGCATAATGTTTAGTGTGTCAACAAGTAAAGGCAGAACGCCGATACGCAGCGGGGAAACTTCAGAGCCTACCTATCCCAGTTTGGAAGTGGGAGGATATCGTGATGGATTTCGTGGTCGGACTGCCTCGTTCGACGGGCGGCCACGACGCGATTTGGGTAATTATGGACCGTATGTCAAAGTCGGCACACTTTTTACCGATCCACACTACCTGGTCGGGCGAGAAACTGGCGCAGGTATATCTTGATGAGGTGGTCAGATTGCATGGGGTGCCGAAGTCGATTGTATCAGATCGAGATCCCCGATTCACCTCACATTTCTGGAAGAACCTACAGGAAGCCCTTGGCACACGACTCGAGTTCAGTACCGCGTTTCACCCTCAGACAGATGGACAGTCAGAGCGGACTATTCAGATTCTGGAGGATATGTTGCGGGCGTGTGTCATTGATTATAAAGGGAGTTGGGCCAAGTATCTACCAATGGCCGAGTTCGCCTATAACAATAGCTACCAAGCTAGCGTGGAGATGGCACCGTTTGAGGTCCTCTACGGACGGAAGTGCCGATCTCCTGTACACTGGGGTGATGTTGGTGAACGGGCTGTGGTTGGTCCCGAAGTGTTGCGAGAGGCCGAAGAAAAAGTTCGCCTTGCTCGCCAGCGAATGCTTACAGCGCAATCGAGGCAGCGGAGTTTTGCGAATAAGTGCCGAAGAGAGTTGGAATTCGCGGTGGGGGACCGCGTGTTCTTAAAGGTTTCGCCTATGAGAGGCGTGAGGCGATTTGGTGTTCGAGGAAAGTTAAGTCCTCGATACATTGGGCCGTTTGAAGTGTTGGAACGTATTGGAGCGGTAGCATATCGGATTGCATTGCCGCCGCACCTAGCGGACGTTCACAACGTATTTCACGTTTCCAACCTTCGGAAATATGTTCACAATCCCGAACATGCCATGATATTTGAACCGCCGGAGCTTCAAGAGGACTTGAGCTACGAAGAGTTTCCGGTGGCAATTATTGCCCGGGAGGTGCGCAAATTGCGGAATCGCGAAATTCCTTATGTTCGAGTTCGGTGGAGTAATCACGACGATCGTGAAGCCACTTGGGAGCTCGAGAGCGAGATGAAAACGCATCATCCTCATTTATTCGAGGAGTGAGGTATGAATTTAAGTTTAGGTTTAAGTTTGATTAAGGGTTCGTTTCGAGGACGAAACTCTTTTTAAGGCGGGGAGGATGTAAGGATGTGAATTCTCGAAATCCGAGAGTTGCACCACATTGGAAATCGACTAAGTGTCAAATGGATGTGCTTCGGAGAGTTCGAAGTGGACTCTAAGCCAAAAAGTGCATTAGAGTTGACCCCGTGTGCAAATGGTGCAATCTGCACCATTCTGCAGGATTCTGCCAGGGGAGACCGGACCCTGTGAGGGGAGACCGGTCTCGGTTTGCACAGAGAATCAAAGGGGGGTGAAATTCGGCTATGTCCCGAAATACTAGCTCTCGTGATCCGGACAATGAATAATGTCCGGACATCCATTGTCCGGACAATCCATGGAGACCGGATCCCGTACGCTGGAGAAACTGGCCAAAGGGTTTTTCGTAGGCCAGGACCGGACATTGGTTCAATGTCCGGACATCCATTGTCCAGACAATCGGTGGAGACCGGATCCCGTACGCTAGGAAATGGACAGAATGGGTTTTCGCAGGCTACGACCGGACAACCCTATGGAGACCGGTCTCAGCTAGCGAAAAATGCCCAGTCTGAGAGTGTGCAAGGGATTTAATGTTGAGGGGCCTTTTAGCATCTTGTTACAAATGAGGGGTTTTAGAGGGATTTCCTCCCTCTCTTTTCTCATTTCCCACACACACACTCACAAGCTCTCCCTCTCTCTCCCTAGAAAGAAGAAGAAGGAGATAGAAGAAGAAGTAGAAGGAGGAGAAGGAGTGAAGGAAAAGGTGGAGGATCAAGCTAGGAGCAAGCCTAGCCTCGTCTTCTCCATCCTCTACTCCCTTGAAGCTCTCCCTTGAGGCAAGCTTTTAGGGTTTTCATGGTAGCTTCTTCTAGCATGGGTTTATCCCTTAGAAACAATTTTAGTGGAACCCTAGCGTCTCTAAGAGATGATTTGCACGGTCGATTCGAGCTTTAATGCGAGGTTTCGCTCGGGACAAAATCCTAGGGCTCAAATTGGGGGTTTTCGAGATAAGAGGTTTTGATCTCTTTTAACCTCATATCTAATATATTGTTAGGTACACGAACGCGTGCGAGGCGACGGTTCGTCGATCCGACGGACGGATTGAGTGATCCGAGCCAAACAAAAACATCCAACTTCGGAAATTGGCCGAGGAGTCAAAGTAGAGGTTCGAGGCAACGAAAGCGACGTTGTTGCTACAAGGGACATCCCAAAAGGTGGGGGGTGCTATCCGAAGCCGTTGGACTCCCTTTTATGCCTAAGAATAAGTGTTGATCATATTGCCTATGAATATATATATATGTATAGTTTTCATGCATGATAGGGTTGGTATGGTTAGATGACTTTCCTTGCATGCTTTCTTATCGTGCGGAACTATGGGCATCGCATTAGGATATAGGAAGTCTGCTTGCATGCTTCCTTATCGTGCGGCACCATAGACTTGCATTTGGACATAGGAAGCATCATGATGAATATTGTGACACTGAACCCTAGAGATGACTTAATCTTGCATGAATGACAACTAGAGGCATGTGAACCAAGTATAGAACTTGATGAATGACAACATAACATAGTGTATAGAAACACTAGTGACATGAGTACCAAGTAGATAACTTGATGAATGACTTGTGCAATGACATCGTGTAAAGGACACTAGAGATATGTGGACCAAGTAGACAACTTGATGATAAATGACATAGAGACATAGTGCTACAAAACACTTGTGATTCCCTTGTGAGGATGCCCTCCAAAGAGGAGGAGATGATTGTTAATTCCCCTGCGTTGGATGCCCTCCAAAGTGGAGAAGATCATACTCACACAGTCTGCTCAGCGCTCGTGGTGGTCGCTCCACAGGGGTAGTGCGAGTCTCCGGAGGTCTTGGCACGTGAATCGATAGGGATAGCCTATGTGGGGTCCCAAGGGATAGCCTATGTGGGGTCCCGCAGACAACCCATTGGGTTGAATGTGTTGAGTCGTGGGCGTGCCTACGGGCTAGCCATGGATTGGGTAATAAACTCAAAGGAGTGATGAGATTGGGTACAAAAGTACATATTGAGCATGATAGAATTGCAATTTACTTGATAGAGTTCTATTAGCATGTTAGTGGTTACATGGCTAGAGCATTACTCTAATCTTGTTGTTACAGGCATAATAGTTATTGCATTTCTTCTATTATGCTTTACTTACAGCATTTACAGCTTTAAAAATAAATATTTATCTGCTTATGCCTGCTTAGACCTAGTGGGGAGATCGGTGGGGTCGGTGGCTGAGCCCACTGGGAACTAAGGAAGTTAGTTCTCACCCCCACTCTATTACAGGTGCTAGTTCGCGGGCGGCTGGTGAGGATCGCGGTAAGGGCCTCGCGCCCTAGTTGATAGAGGCCGCCATTGCATTAGAGCTTCCCGATATCACTTTTGATATAGTCTTATGTACAAGAAAAGAGTGCAAAACAATGTATATTTTGGATATGTAAAGACTTGTGTCTTTTGGAAAAAGAATGTAATTGAATGTAAACAAATGTTGAATGATTGTAATAGATAGACTCTTCTCTCTTTATATTACTTGTATGAAATACTTGTATCTTGCTCTTATTGTTGTCCGCACCTTTTGGTGCTTTGTCTTGTCATGTATGTTGTAGAATTTAGTTTCCTGGGCAATTCTTTGTACATAACATGGTTGTGAAGCCTTGGGCGGACAGAGGAGGTGCTGTCCGTTCGGCGCCTGATCGGCGCTCCCGAACAGAACCAAATTGGTAGCGGTCTGGGGGCGTGACAACTCCTTTGCCTACTCTGGGCCGTCAGCAGTCGCTCCCTAGCAATTCGAACTTTATCCTCTGCTTCCTGGAGCACATCAGGGCCTAAAGACAATCTCTCTCCAACTTCACTCCAATGAAGCGGCGACCTACACTTCCGTCCATACAGTGCCTCGAACGGTGCCATCTTGATGCTTGCTTGATAACTGTTGTTATAAGCAAACTCCGCCATAGGTAGATGCTGTGACCACCCTCCCTGGAAGTCGATTACACATGCCCGGAGCATGTCCTCTAAAGTCTGGATAGTGCGCTCCGACTGCCCGTCACTCTGAGGGTGGAAAGCAGTGCTGAAGTCCAGTCGAGTACCCAAGGCGTCCTGTAGACTCCTCCAAAAGTGTGACACGAAGCGGGTGTCCCTATCTGATACAATCGATGTAGGTACTCCATGAAGTCGCACAATCTCGTCAAGGTACAGTTGTGCGAGCTTCTCCCCTGTCCAAGTAGTATGAATAGGTATGAAGTGCGCCGACTTCGTCAACCTATCCACGATCACCCAAATAGCATCATGCCCGGCTTGAGAGCGGGGCAATCCTGTCACGAAGTCCATGGTGATCTTCTCCCACTTCCACACGGGAATAGGCAAACTCTGAAGTTTTCCCGCTGGAACTCGATGCTCAGCTTTCACCTGTTGGCAAGTTAGACATCTAGCAACGAACTCGCCAACATCCTTCTTCATTCCAGGCCACCAATAGAACAATTTCAAGTCCTTGTACATTTTGGTGCCTCCTGGATGAATAGCATAGGGCGCTCGGTGTGCTTCTTGAAGAATATCCTCTTTAAGTCCCGAATCCGCTCGCACGCATAGCCGTCCAGAAAAAAGTATCAATCCTTGATCATCCACAAGGAATTTCCCGGTGCAACCATCAACCATTTTGTCCCGAATCTTTTGCAACTCTAAGTCAAGAGCTTGCTTCTCTTTAATTCTGTCCACAAGTGTAGATTGCACGACCATAGTCATCAGCCGCAAGGGTCTATCGGGAGTCACTATCTCCAACTCCAACCGTTTCATTTGCTCGATCAACTGCGGTTGAGTAACAACATGCATTGCTAAGTTCTCGGTAGATTTCGGACTTAGCGCATCTGCCACCACGTTAGCCTTGCCCCGGTGGTAGAGAATAGTCAAGTCATAATCCTTGAGGAGCTCCAACCATCTGCGCTGCCCAAAGTTCAACTCCTTCTGAGTGAAAAGGTACTTTAAGCTCTTGTGATCCATATATACCTCGCACCGCTCGCCGTACAAATAGTGGGGCCATAACTTCAATGCAAAGACTACGGCCACCAACTCCAAGTCATGAGTAGGGTAGTTCTTCTCAAATTCCTTTAACTGGCGAGTTGCATACGCGATCACCTTGTCACCCTACATCAAAACACAGCCCAATCCATTAAGAGATGCATTGCTATAAACCACATACCCTGCTCCAGCAATAGGTAATGTGAGGATTGGAGCGGTCGTCAATGTCACGCCCCGAGACAGCTACCAATTTGGTTCGGTTCGAGAACGCCGATCAGGCGCCGAACGGACAGCACCTCCCCTGTCCGCCCAAGGCTCGACAACAAGTCATGTACAAAGAATTGCCCAGGAAATGAAATTCTACACCATACATGACAAAAAGATGCACCTAAAGGTGCGAACAACAATAAGAGCAAGATACAAGTATTCCATACAAGTAATATAAAGAGAGAAGAGTCTAACTATTACAATCATTCAACATTCGTTTACATTGTTTAACTTCAAAATATAAATACATGTTCATCTCCCAAAATGTAGGTTACATCATTTCTTTATACAATTTTGACTCCAAAATATACCACGGGTGGCTCTAATGCAAGTAGGTGGCCACTATCAACTAGGGCGCGATGCCCTTACCGCGATCCTCCTCGACCGCCCGTGAGCTAGTACCTGTAATAGAGTGGGGTGAGAACTAACTTCCTTAGTTCCCAGTGGGCTCGGCCACCGACCCCACCGATCTCCCCACTAGGTCTAAGCAGGCAAAAGCAGGTAGATAGATAGATAGATAATTTAAAGCTGTAGCTGCGGTAAGTAAAGCATGATATAAACAATGCAACTACTGCTATGCCTGAAACAACAAGATCATGATATAGTTATGAAATATCTATCATGCTACTATGTTCCAATCAAGTATGTATGAAATACTCATTATGTTCTTATGTTATTACCCAATCCTTCGCTAGCCCGTAGGCGCGCCCACGACTCAACACATTCAACCTCATGGGTTGTCTGCGGGACCCCACATAGGCTATCCCTCGGGACCCCACATAGGCTATCCCTATCGAATCACGTGCCAAGACCTCCAGGAGACTCGCACTACTCGTGTGGAGCGACCAACCACGAGCGCGAAGCGGTGTGTGAGTATGATCTTCTCCTCCATTTGGAGGGCATCCACGCAGGGGCAATCATACCTAGGTGTTCTCTAACACTATGTCACATACCATTGTCATTCATCAAGTTCTATGCTTGGTTCTTGTAGCTCTAGTGTTCTTTACACTAAGTTCAATGCCACTAGTCATCATGTTATCTACTTGGTATACATGTCACTAGTATTCTTTATACTATGTCATAATGTTAATCATCAAGTTATATACTTGGTTCACATTCACATATCTCTAGTGTTCTTTACACTAAGTCATAATGTCATAATGTCAATTATCAAGCTCTATACTTGGTTCATGTATCTCTAGTTGATAATCATGCATAATTAAATTGTCTCTAGGGTTCAATGTCATTTGCTCATTGCTATGCTTCCTATGTCCTAATGCAAATCTACGGTGCCGCACGATAAGGGAGGATGCAAGCATGCTCCCTATGTCCTAATGCAACTCCCGTAGGCCCGCACGATAAGGAAGCGCACTAGAGTAGCAATTTGACCACACTAACCCTACTATGCATGAAACTGTACATATAAGCATATATAAGCAATATGACCAATAAGAAACTTAGACATAAAAGGGAGCCCAACGGCTTCGGTAAAGCACCCCCCACCTTTCGGGATGTCCCTTGTAGCAACCACGTAGGTTTCGTTGCCTCGAACCTCTATTTCGACTCTTCGGCCAATTTCCGAAGCTGAAAGCCTTTGTTTGGCTCGGATCGCTTAAACCGTTCGCCGTATCGACGAACCGTCGCCTCGCACGCGTTCGTGGACCTAACAATATGTTAGAAATGAGGTTAAAAGAGATCAAAACCTCATCCTAAGAAAAGCCCCAATTTGAGCCCTAGGATTTTGCCCCGAGCAAAATCCCACATTAGAGCCCAATTGCTTGTGCAAACCATCTCTTAAGGATGCTAGGGTTCCAAGAAAATTATTTCTAGGAGGTATAAAACACCCTAAGAGAAGCTACCATGAGAGCTCTCAAGAGCTTACCTCAAGTAGAAGCTCCAATGGTGGAGAGGATGGTGAAGAAGAGGCTAGGCTTGCTCCTAGCTCAATCCTCTTCCAATCCTTCCTTCTTCTTCTCCTCCTTCTCCTTCTTCTTCTTCTTCCTCTTCTTTCTAGAGAGAGAGAGGGAGAGTGTTATGTTGTGTGTGTGTGGGAAATAACAATGAGGGAGAGAGGAGAAGCCCTCTATAGGCTCTATTGTAACAAAATGCCAAAAGCCCCCTCAACAATTCAAACTGCACCAAACTGGGCATTTTCGGGCTGCAGGGTCCGGACATCCCCTCAATGTCCGGACAATGGCCTGCGAAATCCATTTTTGCCCATTTGACGACTTGTGTCCGGACATCATCCATTGTCCGGACATCCAATGTCCGGACATTGATCAATGTCCCGACCCAGTGGGTCTCCTCAGCCCAACATTTAAGGACTTAGCCAAATTTCAGCATTTTTCGTTTCTTCTCCGTTTTCGCTCGTTTTCGCTCGTCTTGCCTCCGATTCTTTTCAAATCGCACCGAGACTTTCCAAACATGTTTTCGAACACGTTTTCATCATCTTTTCATCCACGCTAATGTCGGATTTAGTTCTCGGCCCGACATAGCTTTTTGGGTTCCGTTTTCGCGCCTATGCGCACAAAACGCCCGAAGGCTTCGAACTTCACCGGGAGCAACTCCGGTGCACTTTTTGCCTTCGGATCAACTTCGAACTTTCCGAAGTCCATCCAATCGACAGTCAGTCGATTCTAAACATGGTGCAACTCTCGAATTTCGAGAATTCACGGATTGGCTTACGAAAAACCCTCAGGCTAGTTTCTCCAGCGTACGGGGTCCGGTCTTCACGGATTGTCCGGACAATGGATGTCCGGACATTCCTCATTGTCCAGATCCCGAGAGCTAGTATTTCGGGACTTAGCCAAATTTCTTCCCACACAGCGGGAGCTCCTTGTGGCATCCGGTCTCCATGGGATGTCCAGGTCTCCAGCGGCCAAAAAGCTGAGAATGGAGCAGTTTGCACCATTTGCGGTCGAGGTCTACTCTAATGCACTTTTTGGCTTAGAGTCAGCTTCGATCTCTCCGATTCTCACCACCACGACACTTAGTCGATTTCGGATGAAGTACAATCCTCATATTTTGAGAATTCACTTTCTTACAGTCAATCTCAGCTTTAACTCTTGAAAGCTTTTCTCACACGCATCATTCCAAATAAACTTGGTTCCCTTATGCGTGAGCCTCGTGAGGGGAGTAGATAACTTCGCAAAGCCCTCCACGAATCTCCGGTAGTAGCCGGTCAAACCAAGAAAACTCCTAATCTCGGTGACGCTCGTCGGTCTTGGCCAATCCTGGATGGCCTCTATCTTCTTAGGATCTACTGCAACGCCAGATCCTGAAATCACATGTCCGAGGAATGCTACCTCTCGAAGCCAAAATTCACACTTCTTCAGTTGTGCAAGTAATTCCTTTTCCCGAAGCACTTGAAGTACCAATCTCAAATGCTCCTCATGATCCACATCGCTTCGGGAATAAACCAAGATGTCGTCGATGAACACCACGACGAACCTGTCTAGATAAGGATTGAAAACACGGTTCATTAGATCCAAAAAAGCTGCCGGGGCGTTAGTAAGCCCAAACGGCATAACTGTAAACTCATAATGACCATACCGTGTTCTAAAAGCCGTCTTCGACACATCTCCAGGCGCAATATTTAACTGGTGGTATCCCGACTGCAGGTCTATCTTGGAATACACACAAGATCCCTGGAGTTGATAAAAAAGATCATCAATCCTCGGCAACGGATACTTATTCTTGATCGTGAGTTTATTAAGTTCACGATAGTCCACGCAAAGGCGAAGCGATCCGTTTTTCTTCTTCACAAAAAGAACCGGTGCTCCCCAAGGTGACACACTCGGTCGAATAAAGCCCCTGTCCAATATATCCTACAACTGTGCCCTCAGCTCCTTTAACTCTGCCGGTGCCATCCTATAGGGTGCCTTCAAGATTGGGGTAGTCCCGGGGGCGAGATCTACCACAAACTCGATCTCCCTATCAAGTGGCATGCCTGGTAGCTCTACTGGAAACACGTCCTGAAACTCCCGTACCACCGGGATATCCTTGATCCTTGGGGTATCATCCTCACCCCTCAATGCGATACTAGCCAAATAGGCTACGCATCCACGGTTGATCAGTTGCCTAGCTCGAGACGAGCTGATTGACATCGGAAAAAGCGAACTCTGACATCCTCTAAAAACCACCTCGTCCTGACCCGGTCTCACGCCCCGGGGTCGGCAGGACCTTCCCCAACGCGTGCCCAAACCCGCCATATGTCATCAACATACAAGGCGTCTAACTAAAAACAGCGGAAATATAACGATAAAGAGCTATAACTAGTATATCAGAGCCACAAAAACTAGTGCTAAACGATAAGTAGAGAGAAGGAAAGAAACTACACCAAGTATAAAAGAAACATAAATAATACAAGGCTAAATAGTATCACCCACATAATACACAAAAGTGGTGGTCTCTATACATGGTACAACTCTCCATCTCTCACAAAATAAAACAAGAGAAATGGTAGACCACCTATCCACGTGTCCCCTTGTAACATACTGGACTTGCGCAAATTGCGGAGTTCGAGTAGTTGACTTGAGTTTGGAGCTTTTCCAAATTTTTCTGGAGGGTCGTTGATTGTGTTCCGACCTATGGCACGAGCACCGAGGTTAATGGATGAATACCAAGCACTAAAGTCCAAAAAGTTAGATTTTAGGTTGCTCTCGGGTTTGACTCTGGAGGGCTTGTACCGGTACAGCCATGGTTGCTATACCGGTACAGCCATTGTTGCTATACCGGTACAGGGTGGATTCTGTACCGATATGGGATGGCTGGAGGCAGCCAACCCGAGCCTCGGGTTTGGGCATTTTGCGAGTGCATCTTAGGTATGGGATGGCTTGTACCGGTACAGCCTGGCAGATTTCGAGCAGTTTAAACTGCAGGGGTGTTTTAGCATTTTGTTGCTTCTATTAGTGTACCACACACCCCTAGGGCTCCTTTTGAGCACCCTCATTGCAGCAAGGAGGTGGGAGGAGCTTCTCTCTCTACTCCCCTGTGTTTTATAGAGTTTTGGTTGGATTTTTAGAGGATTAACCCTCTCTTTTGCTCTCTTTTGCTTGGTAGAGCATATCCCACCATTGTTGGAGCTTGGAGCTTGGTGGTTGGAGCCTTGTGGTGGATCAAGCTTCAAGCTTAGGGCTATTTGAGCTTGGTTTTGAGCTTCTTAGAGGTATGTGAATGATCTCTTTCCTCTAGTTTTGGTTTTTGTGGGTTTTTGTGAGATGAAACCCTAGAATGGGATTCTAGGGTTAGGATTTGGGGATTTTCGATTTAGGGCCTTTGAGACCTAATTGATGGGTTTAGAACTTTGATTTAGGTTGGATTAGAAGGACTCTAACTCCCATTTGGAGATCAAGAGCACTTCCTTCGCATTCGGTGAGTTTTCTCCAACCTTTCGTCGAAATCCTTAAAGTGTGAACTCAAGGTTTATCTTCTTAGCTTGTAACTCCTAGGGTGTGCTTTTTAGGACTCTAGGCCTAGGAGTGATTATCGAAGCTTCGTTAGCGGTTCGGAGCAACGCTTTTCGCACTTGGTGGGTTTGGCTTCATGAGCATGGGAGCAAATGGCTCCTAAGTGCTTATTCGGTTTGATTTAATTATTTTGAATGCATATTGTCACGCCCCGGGGTCGGCAGGACCTTCCCCAAAGCGTGCCCAGACCCGCCATATGTCAACACATACAAGGCGTCTAACTAAAAACAGCGGAATTAAAACAATAAAAGGCTATAACTAGAATATCAGAGCCACAACAACCAACGCTAAAGAACAGGTAGAGAGAAATATAGAAACTACATCAAGTACAACTGAAGTATAAATAAAACAAGTCTAAAAGTAACATCCTCAAAATACACAAAAGTGGTGGTCTCTATACAAGGTACACTCTCCATCTCTCACAAAATAAAACAAGAGAAATGGTAGACCACCTATGCACGCGTCCTCTCCAACAGTCGCTAGCCCGAGGCAATACTCTTGCCACGGTCCCGAGCCTCCCCCGATGCAGAAGGCACTGAAAGTAAACAGAAACAGAGGGCGTGAGAACTATAATTTATAGTTCCCAGTGGGCAATTACTGACCTGAACCATTGCACCACTAGGCCCAAAGAGAAGAGAGTAAGTAAGCGATATAAATGAACTTGTAAATAAAGCATAAGAAATGCTACCATAATCATGTTCCAAATATATATAGTCATAAGTTCTCGTTCCAACAAATAGGATGTTATGTTTTACTTTAACCAACAAGTATACTGAAATATAATTAAAGCATTATCAAGTATACTATACAATCGAGCAAAGTCCACATAATCCAACTTCTAAGCCCTATCTAGTAGTGATAGTCATTTAGTATTGTTGAATGTCCAAGTTCAATTCTCTTTCACTAGGATGTACCCACGGTAATCCAACTTTGTGCCACCTAAGTACCGTGGTAGCCCCAACATCCCCGCAAGGAATGAGTGCATCCCAACGGTCCCGTAGGTTTCTCAACACCGCACGCGCGAACGAATCGCAAGGCTAACTCCGGAGTGCCGGCTTGTGGGGAGCGACCCTCACAAGCATGTGCGAAAGAGCACAAATGGCAACAAGTATAGTCAAGTCTCAAGTCCGAACCTCATGTCTCAACATGGAAATAGTAACTAGTAGCCCTAAGGTCTAGTTCAAATATTCTCATGACACTAGATACTCTATGTCAAGTTCATTCACGAGCCTAATGCCGCTTGATGACATTAGCTCACTATTCTACACTTTTGATGCCAAGCCAATGCCGCTTAATGACAAGGGCTTTTCTCCTATGTCATGTATAGTTCTATGTTCTCAAATACATGTCAAATTCCTCTTAAACACATAGTTTCAAGTTCCCAAATAGAATGCTACAAGGCTTCAGCTCTCACATGCATACGTCTCTACTATATAGAGTAAAATTGCATTACACATAACATATGTATCTTAAGCATTCTAAAATTCACAAATAAATCAAATAGCATGAAAATGAACTAATTTCCATTTAACCATAAGCAAATAAGCACCAATGAGAATTTCTCATTGTGCTAGGTGAGGCCAAACCCACCGTCGCTCCAAGCGTCGCTCCGAACCGCTAACGAAGCTTCGATTCCTACTCCTAGTACCCTACAAAGTAGATCCTAGGAGTTACAACCTCAAGAGATAAGTCTTGAGTTCAAACTTTAAACATCTAGGTTAAAGTCAAGAAATACTCACCTAAATGTGCAACAATCCTCTTAGAAATTCCAAAAGGAAGCTAGATCCCTCCCAAGGCAACCTAAACAAAGGTTCTAAACCATTCAAAAGGAATCTAAAAGTCCCAAATCAAAAAGCCCCAAATAAAACCCTAATTCCCAAAATCTAGGGTTTCATCTATAGAGAAGCAACCAAACTCGAATCTAAAGGAAATGGAGAAATTGCTTACCTCTTAGAAGCTCTAATCAAGGCTCTAGAGTCACCAAAGTGGAAGATCTTCCTTCAACTAGCTCCCAAATCAAGCTTCCAACCTTCCCTCATGGTGGAAAATGCACCAACAAGCAAAAGAGAGAGAAGAGGGAGATCAATCCACAAGAAATCACCCAAAATCCAAAAGATTGCAAAGGGGATAGAGAGAGAAACTCCCTTACCTTTCTCTCCCTTGTTCTCAGCACAAGAGAGGAGCCCTAAGGGCTGGGGTGCTATATTAGAAGCAACAAAATGCCAATAAGCCCCTACAGTTTCGGATTTTGGAAACTGCCAGTTTGTACCGGTACAAACCCGTTTTGTACCGGTATAAACCCTGCGAGACAGCAAACCCGAGCCTCGGGTTTGCCCAGCCGCTCATCTATACCGGTATAAATCTTGGCTTGTACCGGTATAGCCATCATTTTGTACCGGTATAGCAACAATTTTGTACCGGTACAAAAGCCTGAAATTCCAACCCGAGAGCAACCTAAAATCCAGCTTTTTGGACTTTAGTGCTTGGAATTCATCCACTAACCCTAAGATTTCGTGCCATAGGTCGGAACACAGTCAACGACCCTCCAGAAAATCTGGAAAAGCTCAGATCTCACATCTAACACTCGAACATTGCAATTTGCAAAGTCCAGTGCGTCACACATATTCATGCTAAATAGATTTATTATGAATTTTGAACCACTTAAAATGCATGCCTCATGTATGATAAAATTTTCACTCGATATAGTAGAGCTTTCGGGGTTAAACAGCATGCATGTGAGGGTGGGATTTGTGGGCACCTGGGAGTGTGCCATTCATGTTTATATAGCTTAGATAATGTAATTATAAACATCGAACTCTTGTTGGAACTTAGAAAAGCTTAAGTGTCATCAAGCGGCACTTAACTTAGAAAACTATGAAACTGCAACATAGAGACTTGACATAGGCCACTGGACATCTATTATTTCCATGTTAGAGACATGATGACATAGAGATAGGCCTTTTGGACACTTGTACATTCCATGTTAGAGACATGACGATTTGGGACTTGTGACTATATGCCATTGTGCTCATTCGCACATGCTTGTGAGAGTCGCTCCCTACAAGCCTAAGACTCGAGTTGGCCAACGCGTTTCATGTATTCGTGCGGGATTGGGCGCGGAAGTGGATTGTCGTGGGACGCCTCATTCCTAGGGTGGGAATGTTGACTACTACGGGGCCATTAGGCTCGGCATTTGGGCTAGGCAGCCTTCGGGTGGGCATCGGCCATATCGCCTTCGGGTTGATCTTATTGTACTTAAACTTAATATAGTTTAAAGAAAACTGTGGACTTTGACTAGAATAGTAAACTTTAACACTTTACTATCACATGTGGACATTATAGATCTTGATTAGAATAGTAAACTTAGTCTTTTACTATCAAGTTGGGAACTTCATGTTAATTATAACGCTTTCTATTCATGCTTAGAATAGCTTACTTATGCAAATTCATGCTAAGTAGAGATATTGTGTTTTAGTAGTTTACATGTTATTTACATGTCGCTTATTATCGCTTATATCATCGTTTATACTTACTTGCTTAGTTTTGGGCCTAGTGGTGCATGCAACTGAAGTCAGTAATTGCCCACTGGGAACTATTAATTAATAGTTCTCACGCCCTTCGGCACCGGCGGAGGCAAGGGATCGTGGAAAGGGAACCGCTAGCTAGTTATCGCAGCTTTCCACCTTGTAGGGGTTTTTCTCTCTTTTTGTACTTTGGTGAGATTGAGAGAGTTTTGTATCCCTATGTAGAGACTACCATGTACTTAGTTATAGTGGTGTTTAGATTTCTTTTCGTTGTACTCTCTTTATAGTTTATATTAGAGATTGGTACTTTATTTTTTTAGTCATTTCTTTATGCTTCCTTGTATAGAAATCTAGTTGTTATTCTGCTCTGATACTTCTAGATTCTTTCTATTTTGTTGGTTAATTATCGTTTTTGTTAGACGCCTTGTATGTTGTAGACATACGGCGGGTCTGGGCATGCGCCGGGCGGGCTTCCGCTGGGTCCCGGGGCGTGACACCCCTCCAAAAGTCGCTATCCCGAGGCAACACCCTTGCCACGGTCCCGAGCCTCCCCCGATGCAGAAGACACTGAAAGTAAACAGAAACAGAGGGCGTGAGAACTATAATTTATAGTTCCCAGTGGGCAATTACTGACCTGCACTATTGCTCCACTAGGCCCAAGGAAAAGAGGGTAAGTAAGCGAAATAATAAAACTTGTAAATAAAGCATAAAAAAATGCTACATTACTCATGTTCCAAATCTGTTATCATAAGTCCATGTTCTAACATATAAGCATGATATGTTCTTTTATACCCAACAAGTATACTAAGTTGTAATTAAAGAATTATCAAGTATACTACACATTCGAACCAAGTCCACATAATCCAACTACTAAGTCCTATCTAGTAGTGATTGTCATTTAGTATTGTTGAACGTCCAAGTTCAATTCTCTTTCACTAGAATGTACCCACAGTAATCCAACTTGTGCCACCTAAGTACCGTGGTAGCCCCAACATCCCCCGCAAGGAATGAGTCTGTCCCAACGGTCCCGTAGGTTTCTCAACACCGCACGCGCGAACGAATCGCAAAGGCCAACTCCGGAGTGCCGGCTTGTAGGGAGCGACCCTCACAAGCATGTGCGAAAGAGCACAAATGGCAACAAGTATAGTCAAGTCCCAAGTCCAAACTTCATGTCTCAACATGGCAATAGTGACTAGCAACCCTACGGTCTAGTTCAAATATTCTCATGACACTAGATTCTCTATGTCAAGTTCATTCACGAGCCTAATGCCGCTTGATGACATTAGCTCACTATTCTACAAATAGATGCCAAGTCTAATGCCGCTTTTTGACATTAGCTTTTCTCCTATGTCATGCATAGTTCTAAGTCCAATAATACCTCATTACATGTCTATTATATTAGCTACAACATGTTCACAAACTACTATTAGAAAGCTACCACATGCATTGCCAACATAGCTAGTCTCTACTATATAGAGTTCAAAATGCATTGTACATAAGGCATATGTTTTAAGCACTCTAAAATTCACAACTAAATCATACACCATGGAAATGAAGAGCTTTATAATTAACAATAGTCCAATGGGAATATTTTTCCCATTTACAAAAGTGAGGCCAAACCCACCAATGATCCTCGCACGCTCCGGGTCGCCAACCCCGACACTTTTCAGACTCCTTGTACCCTAGAAAGGTCATGCAAGAAGTTTCAAAGTCAACTGGCGAGCCCACGACTCAAACAGCGAGTAACAGAACTAGAGAACAGGGAAAAACTCACCAATGAGTAAAATCCCTCACGAAGCTTCGAATGGAAGCTAGATCCTTTCTAATGCACCCTAATAAAAGATTCTAAACCCACTAATTAGGTTCAAAAGCCCTAGAAATTACCCAACATAAAACTTACATAGAGAAGGATAAAACTCACCTCTAGGTAGCCACCCCTCAAGAGAACTCAAAAGCAAGCTAGAGTCTCCTCAAACCAACTTAAAGGAAGGTTCTAAACTCATCAATTTGCCTCTAGAAGCATCAAAACAAAAAGCTCCAAAGTAAACCCTAATATGCCAAATCTAGGGTTTCATCTCAAAAGAGCCAACCAAAAACTATACTACAGGAAAAGAACTTGATGCTTACCTTCTAGGAGCTCTAAACAAGGCTCAAATCCCTCTAAGCTTGAAGATCTTCCTCCAAATGAGCTCCAATCCGAAGCCCCAAGTCTCTACCAAGATGACAATGGCACTAGGAGGCAAAAGGAGAAGAAAAGAGAGGGTTAATCTCTTAAAATCCACCAAGAATCCAAAGAAAAACCAAAGGAGTAGAGAGAGGAACCCTCCTACCTCTTTCCCTCTTGTTCTCAGCACAAGGAAGAAGCCCTAAGGGCTGGGGTGCTATATTAGAAGCAACAAAATGCCAATAAGCCCCCGCAGTTTCGGATATTTGAAAACTGCCAGGCTGTACCGGTACAAACCCCGCGAAACAGCCAAACCCGAGGCTCGGTTAGCTCGGTCTGCACTTCTATACCGGTATAAATCTCGGCTTGTACCGGTATAGCCATCATGTACCGCAAGACGTACACCATTTTGTACCTAAGACAAGAGCTCTGAAACTCAACCCGAGAGCAACCTAAAATCCAACTTTTTGGACTTTAGTGCTTGGAACTCATCCACAAACCTCGGTACTCGTGCCATAGGTCGGAACACAGTCGACGACCCCCCAGAAAATCTGGAAAAGCTCCGTTCTCACATTGAACACTCGAACTTTGCTATTTGCGAAAGTTCAGTGCGTCACATTCACCCCTCCTAAAAAGGGGTTTCGTCCGCGAAACTCGAAATTAAAGTCATACCTCATGACTCCATCTGAAAGAGATGGGGGTAGCGCTCTCGAAGCGCACTCTCTAGCTCCCACGTGGCCTCTCGCTTATCGTGGTTGCTCCAAAGGACTTTCGCGTAAGAAAGCTCCCGGTTCCTCAACTTCTTCACTTCACGAGCCAAAATCTTCACGGGCTGCTCCTCGAAGCTCAAATCGTCCCTCAGCTCCAATGGTCTAGCATCCAAAACATGAGCTGGATCATGTATATACTTCCGAAGCACCGATACATGGAACACGTTGTGTACACCCGATAGGTTCGGCGGTAAAGCGAGTCTATACGCTACCGGGCCCACACGCTTCAAAATCGCATACGGTCCAATGAATCGGGGGCTCAACTTACCCCGAACACCAAATCTCTTGACTCCTCTGGTCGGCGAGACTTTCAAAAAGACATGATGTCACGCCCCGAGCCCGCCAATTCGGTCGGATTCGGCGCGCCGGCAGACCGCCGAACGGACAGAGTTTCCCCTGTACGTCCAAGGCGTCGCAATCGATACAATTACAAGAAGGTTCCAACTAGGAACAGTATTCAACATACAACGATTGCATAAGGAAGCTAGGTATCAAACAACATAAACACATCCTATGTTATTACATTCATTCCACATACATTTTACATCACAATTTGCTTTACATTAGACTTCCAAATACAATCCACTACTATTACATCATTTCATAAGTTAGTTACATTTTTGTTCTTTAACCATCTAAGCTAGACCACCTCGGGGTACTGCTACCTCTGGTCTCTGGGGTCGGGCGCTATCTGCTGAGCTACGCCCTTGTCTCGCGCTGCTGCTGCGCCGCTCACGTGTATACCTGTACCCCCAAAACCACAACACGGGGGTGAGAACTATTGTCCATAGTTCTCGTGGGTACGGTCACCCAAGAGAACAGCTCGACCAATAGGTCCAAGGAGGCACTGCAAATATGTTAGTCCAAAAACATATATAGGTATATAACTTGCAACTAACATAACAACATGCCTCACAAATGCAACATGCAAATTATTACCTTAGCTCTTAGCTTTTCTTTACTTTGTTGCTATTTTGTACTTTAGCCATTTCATTCATACTTAGCTATTCATTAATTTAGCTATTCATAACTCATACCAGTTGCAACTCTAAGGTTTCTACTTACCTTAGCTCATGTCATTAACTTCCAAGGTTTCTATAACCCTAGGTTCCATCTCAAGTCCAACTTGCTTCTAAGGTGTCTATTACCTTAGGCTCATCACAATACTACTAGCCCTCAAGGTTCTTTCTACCTTATTCCAGCTAGCCACCCGACTCGGCCACGCGTCAATCAATAGCGGATACTCCGCACTTTGCCTGGCTCGAGGTGAAGGACCCTGTCACTTACACCTCACTCGCAAGCCAAGAACCACATCGCCCAACGGTCCGCCCGAAGGTCCGTGCACCGTGGTCAGGGATCTGCCAGTGGGAGAGGAACATGCCGTATACACCCATAGCCTAGATTCCCTGATAGGGAGAGGAACATGCCGCATACACCCTAGCTCTCTCTTGTTCTTGCTCAATCATAAACCTCGAAGTTCTTCCGGTGGGAGAGGAACATGCCGCATACACCCGCGGACCCAGAACTATCGAGCTCACAATTACAGGGATTCCGGAATCCACTTTGCTTGAGGGTTGGCCTTAAGCCTCAAGAGTCGACCCAATAGGTCCATTGTTCTTTACATCCTAGGTCCACTTGACTCTAGGGTTCATTCCTTGTCACATAACCTAGGTTGTCTTAACTCTAGGTTCAGTTCTCAACCTATGTTCTGTTACACTAGGTTAGGTTGCCCCACTCCTAGGTCCATTGACTCTAGATTTACTATAACCTATGTTCTTTACACTAGGTTAGATGCCACTCGATCTATATGTGCATTTAGTCCATGACTCACATTCTTTACTTGGCATTCTCTACTTGGCTCTCTTATGTCTATCAATCCACTTATATGTATGTTTCTATTATGCTAAGCTTATGTTCTTGCAACATACTTTACACTATGTGTCACGCCCCGGGACCAAGCGGAAGCCCGCCCGGCGCGTGCCCAGACCCGCCGTATGTCTACAACATACAAGGCGTCTAACAAAAACGATAAAACCAACAAAATAAAAGGAATCTAGAAGTATCAGAGCAGTATAACAACTAGAATTCTAAACAAATAAGCATACAATAAGTAGGTAAAAGAAATGACCAAAATCCACTATGAACTATAAAAGAGAGTACAACGAAAAGAAATCCAAACACCACTATAACCAAGTACATGGTAGTCTCTACATAGGGATACAAAACTCTCTCAATCTCACCAAAGTACAAAAAGAGAGAAAAACCCCTACAAGGTGGAAAGCTGCGTTAACTAGCTAGCGATTCCCTTTCCACGATCCCTTGCCTCCGCCGGTGCTGAAGGCTCTGAAACACATTAGAAAATGAGGGCGTGAGAACTATTAGATAATAGTTCCCAGTGGGCAATTACTGACTTCAGTTGCATGCTCCACTAGGCCCAAAACTAAGCAAGTAAGTATAAACGATAATAAGCGATAATAAGCGACATGTAAATAACATGTAAACTGCTAAACACAATATCTCTACTTAGCATGAATTTGCATAAGTAAGCTATTCTAAGCATGAATAGAAAGCGATATAATTAACATGAAGTTCCCAACTTGATAGTAAAAGACTAAGTTTACTATTCTATTCAAGATCTATAATGTCCACAAGTGATAGTAAAGTGTTAAAGTTTACTATTCTAGTCAAAGTCCACAGTTTTCTTTAAACTACATTAAGTTTAAGTACAATAAGATCAACCCGAAGGCGATATGGCCGATGCCCACCCGAAGGCTGCCTAGCCCAAATGCCGAGCCTAATGGCCCCGTAGTAGTCAACATTCCCACCCTAGGAATGAGACTGTCCCACGGCAATCCACTTCGGCGCCCAATCCCGCACGGCGAATACAAGAAACGCGTTGGCCAACTCCGGAGTGCCGGCTTGTAGGGAGCGACCCTCACAAGCATGTGCGAATGAGCACAATGGCATATAGTCACAAAACTCGTCACAAGTCCCAAATCGTCATGTCTCTAACATGGAATGTACAAGTGTCCAAAGGCCTATCTCTATGTCATCATGTCTCTAACATGGAAATAATAGATGTCCAGTGGCCTATGTCAAGTCTCTATGTTGCTGTTTAACCCCGAAAGCTCTACTATATAGAGTGAAAATTTTATCATACATAAGGCATGCATTTTAAGTGATTCAAAATTCATAATAAATCTATTTAGCATGAATATGCATTCAAAATAATTAAATCAAACCGAATAAGCACTTAGGAGCCATTTGCTCCTATGCTCATGAAGCCAAACCCACCAAGTGCGAAAAGCGTTGCTCCGAACCGCTAACGAAGCTTCGATAATCACTCCTAGAGTCCTAAAAAGCACACCCTAGGAGTTACAAGCTAAGAAGATAAATCTTGAGTTCACACTTTAAGGATTTCGACAAAAGGTTGGAGAAAACTCACCGAATGCGAAGGAAGTGCTCTTGATCTCCAAATGGGAGTTAGAGTCCTTCTAATCCAACCTAAATCAAAGTTCTAAACCCATCAATTAGGTCCCAAAGGCCCTAAATCGAAAATCCCCAAATCCTAACCCTAGAATCCCATTCTAGGGTTTCATCTCACAAAAACCCACAAAATTCAAAACTAGAGGAAAGAGATCATTCACATACCTCTAAGAAGCTCAACACCAAGCTCAAAAAGCCCTAGGCTTGAAGCTTGATCCACCACAAAGCTCCAAAAGGCAAGCTCCAAGCTCCAACAATGGTGGTAGAGGCTCTATCAAGCAAAAAGAGCAAAAGAGAGGGTTTTAATCCTCTAAAAATCCAACCTAAACTCTAGAAAACACAAGGGAGTAGAGAGAGAAGCTCCTTACCTCCTTCTCTCTTGTTCTCAGCACAAGGAGAAGCCCTACGGGCAAGGGGTGCTATATTAGAAGCAACAAAATGCTAAAACACCCCGCAGCTTAAATCGCTCGAATCGCCAGTCAGACTCAGACAAGCCATCCCATACCTAAGATGCAGACTCGAAATGCCCAAACCCGAGGCTCGGTTGGTCGCTCCAGCCATCCCATACCGGTACAGTAATCCACCCCGTACCCAGATAGCAACAATGGTCAGATCAAAGATAGAAACCAAGGCTGTACCGGTACAAGCCCTCCAGAGTCAAACCCGAGAGCAACCTAAAATCCAAATTTTTGGACTTTAGTGCTTGGAATTCATCCACTAACCTCGGTGCTCGTGCCATAGGTCGGAACACAGTCAACGACCCTCCAGAAAAATCTGGAAAAGCTCCAAACTCAAGTCAACTACTCGAACTCCGCAATTTGCGCAAGTCCAGTACGTTACACTATGTCATTGCACATATCATTCATCAAGTTATCTACTTGGTACTCATACATAATCGAGTCATCTCTAGGGTTCAGAGTCGCAATATTCATCCTGATGCTTCCTATGTCCAAATGCAAGCCTATGGTGCCGCACGATAAGGGAAGTGTGCAAGCAGACATCCTATGTCCTAATGCGACGCCCATAGCTCCGCACGATAAGAAAGCATACAAGGAAAGTCATCTAACCATATCAACCCTATCATGCATTTCACTCATTCATTCACTTGCATCTACTTAGCATTTATTATTTATATCACTAGCATGCATTTCTTCTTATGCGTTATTGAACATGCATCAACAGGAGTTAAGTAACTCTTAGACATACAGGCGACCTAGTCGCTTCGGTAAACGCACCCACCTTGGTTTTGCTCTCCGATTGCTCGTCGTCACTCGCAATCGGCCGCCCGCGGCACTCGTGACCCGGTTCGGCTCGAACTCACGCGCGACCAACCGAACGATCTCCGAATCTCGATCTGAGACTTCGTGCCGTTGCCCCACGCCTTCAAGTTGCCCCAGTTCCGTTTTCATGAATTTAGGGCTCCTATATTGCGTGCTGCGGACATCTGGTATGAATTTATTAAAATATTAATATCTTTGCAAACGCTCGTCGGATCACCGAACCGAGCGCGCCAACGCGTTCGTTGCACCCCCAATTAGGCTTCTATGGGGTCAAATGAGGTCAATCTCATCTATTTCTAAAAACCCCCAAATCGAACCCTAGGTTTGCATCTATGCAAAACCTACCGTAAATCCCTAGATTTACGCCTTGATCTTCCATTTAGCCTCAAGGGGTTCTAATCCAACCATTTCTAGGGTTTAAAAAGCCCTCTACGAAAATCCACCATGAGAGGGAGCTTAGAAGCTTACCTCTATAAGCTTGCTTCGAGCTCGAGGAAGAGGGAGAAGATAGCCATGGAGGTCTCCACCTTGATCTCCATCATCTTCTTCATCTTCTTCCTTCTTCTTCTCTCTTTTCTTTCTTTCTTTCTTCCTTCTCTTTGGTCGAACAGAGAGAGAGAGAGGGGGGAGAGTTCTGTGAGGGAGAGAGGGAGAGAAAGGGTTTTATTACCCTCTAATCACTTAACCCCCTGCACAATTGCAAACAAACCCCTCAACTTTGCAATATTCAAAATGTTCAAATCGGGCATTTTCGGCCGCCGAGACCTGACAAAGACCCCCATTGTCCTGACAAAGACCCACGAAATCCACTTTTGCCCATTTGACAGCCTACTGGGTCCGGACATCATCCATTGTCCGGACATCCATTGTCCGGACAGCACTCCTTTGTCCGGACCCAGTGGGTCTCCTCAGCCCGACATTTAAGGACTTAGCCAAATTTCAGCATTTTCCGTTTCTTCTCCGTTCCAACTCACTTTTGGACCGTTTGACCTCCGATTCGTTCCAAATCGAACCGAGACTCTCCAAACATGATTTAGATCATGTCCACATCATCACTTCATCCGCGCAAGTGCCGGATTTCGCTCACGACCTAACATTGCCTTTCGGGCTCCGTTCTTGCTCCTAATGCATTGAAAACGCCCGAAAGCTCCCGGACTTCACCGAAACCATCCAAATGGCTTTCCAACCAAAGGTACACCGTAACTTCATAGTTTTAGAAGTCCAGTACCTTACACATGATCTCCAATCTGAAACTCCAAGTCTCGTCGACGCCTGTCAGCGTAGCAATGCTAAAGTGCTAGTGCAAGCCACGAGCCCTACGAGTGATCCATGGTCCGCTTCACACTTAGCAATGCTAAAGTGCTACTGCCAATCCACTCTCTCGGCTGAATCGAAACCGCACTCTACGACTCGGGCGCTCCACGCCTCTGTAGCGTTCTACGCTAAGTCTCAGCTTTGGGGCAGGACTGCACCCCACGCACTGCCTACTAAGCAACTTTTCTAACCCCACATGGAGGTATCGCTAGGCCCACAGGCCAAGTTTAACGCTAACCGACTATTTCTTCAATAGTGGTTCTACTTCCACCGTCGGTCTATCGGTACTACATCCGAAACATTCGGATTACTCGGGTATCCTCAATTATCACGGCCTAACTCTCGCAATCCACTACTCGTTGCCTTGAGAGTCGCCGCACCACTTCATCTCTACCACGAGTCCTATCCCTCGCTCACGAATCATAACTAGCCATTTGCTAGTGCCACTTGGCTTTCACACTGCAAGCATGCCCGGGTATCTCCTCTCACCCGTCACTAGGTCCCTACTATAATGATGTATCAATAGTAGCAACTGACCATTCAATGAATGCATGCAATGCATTAACTTAAAATCATGCAGAAGTTCTCGCTTGATTCAATTAACTCATACCTGCCCTGAAATCATCAGCAGCAGACTCCGCAACCTGGGTCGTATATCCGTGACCGCTTGACGCTCGCCGCGAACCCTCCGGTTGCCTGATCACCACATCTTGCTCCCCAGGCCGTGCCAAAGGTTGCACGCCCACAGATTGTCCGGGAGAGGAGAACATCGTCACCATCACCAGGGTATGACTCTCGTCTTGCGGGCACTCATCCCGCATATGACCTGGCTGCCCACAACGGATACACCTTCCATCACGCAACGCACACCGCCGCGCCTGGTGGGAGCCACCACAGATCACACATCCAGAGGAGGATCGGGTAGAGGACGACTTTGAGTGGTGTCTAGAACTTGACTGACCACCCGAATTGCTCAACGATGGCCTCGCCCCTCCTCGCTCATGCCTACGAGATTCGCGCTCCTCACGCACGAAAGCCTCGCCATGTTCGGCCCACAATGCTCGGTCTAACACCTCCGCGAAGGTTGTGAGCTTAAGGATTTGAACATCCTTGTAAATCCTGGCCGAAGTCCATGCAGAACCATTCGGCCCTTTTCTTGTCATCCCGCACCACATCCGGGACACAATTCACGATACGAGAAAATTCCCGTTCGTACTCTCTCACAGAGCGATCCCCTTGTCGCAGCTTCCTGAACTTGTCCTGAAGCTTTCTCTTTTCAGTGTCGGGGAAGTACGTGGAAAACACCAACCCCCGAAACTCATCCCACGCCATAGGAGGGAGACTAGGTGATCGATTTCGTCGAATGCCTTTCCACCACGCCTTCGCTGACTGCTTCAAGCAATGCACAGCTAAAGGTACCTTGTCTCGCTCCAAGGTGCTCAGCTCCTCGAAAAGCGTTTCCATAGAGTCAATCCACATCTCCACGATCCATGGATTGACGTTGTCTCCATCGAAGACAGGCGAATCGAACTCTTTGAAGGCCATAAGGGCCGCCAAAGCCCGCTCTTTCTCTGCCTCCATTTTCACAGAACCAGGAGCTGCTGCCCCCGAATCCGTCGCCATTGCCAAGACACGGCGCGCTGCTACTGGCGCAGCCGCCGCAGCCTGTCGTGCCAACAACTCATGGAGCTCCTTGATCTGCTCCTCCTGTCGCAGCACTACGCCCATGAGCGTACTCATTCGCCGCGAGCACCGGTCTCCACTCGCCTCGGTTGCTCAGAACATCACTTGTCCCCGCCCGCGCCGATCTGGATGAAAATCGCCTACGCGGTGCCATCGTTTCCTGAAACAGGACAACTCGATTAATTCTCCACCTTACAGGTCGAGTACGAAACAACTTAACATTGACTCAAATTGGGCGAAAGTCATGCAAGGGCATCTATTCTCATCACTCGGTTTCATGTTGTGTATACCCAACATGAACATCCTCGGTTGAGAATAAACCACACCTCGGTGCTACCACCTCGGCTGGAGCTGGTGGTACAGTGTCTCTGGCCTCCCTGGCAGCCGCCTGCTGTAGAAGAAGGTCCTCCAGTCGCTTCATCCTCTCGTCCTGTCGGCGCGCCGCCTCGGCCTGCTGCCGGGCCGCCGCCGTCGCCGAGCCACAAGGTCGGAGGACCGCCACCGATCCTCGCTCGCGGACCTCGCCGGGACTCGAAGTAGCGAGGTCTCGACCTCCTCAAGATGTGCCATGTCCGTCGCCTCCAATAGATCGGGAGCGAGTGATAGGCATCCACACCGCAACAACATAAAAGCGCAAGTTAATAAAACCCACGCTATCGCAATCCCCACTCAGAAACCCAAATTGTGCGAAAGTAAAGAAGTGTGCTTTCTACTAACTCCCGATGTTACGTTGTCGGCCGCCAACGTAACCCTCCGCGAAGCTAGAAGTTATACACTTCGATTAAACTCCAACTTTTAGAGTTATCATAAAACCCAATCAAACACTTTCGCTTATAAGTCAAATAGATCACGTCTCTCACGAGTCTAATCCTTATAGTCCAACCAGCCTAAGGTTTACTAGGTCCTCTAAGACGTCACCCTAGGCTCTGATACCAAATTAATCTGTCACGCCCGGGCCTGGCAGACCTTCCCCAAAGCGTGCCCAGACCCGCCATATGTCAACACATACAAGGCGTCTAACTAAAAACAGCAGAATTTAAAACAATAAGGCTACAACTATAAATATCAGAGCCACAACTAAACAAGAACCAAACCACAAGTAAAAGGAAGTAAAGCGTCTAAAACACTAACATAGAAATAGAGAGTAGTACACAGCTAACAACATAACCTCTCAAAATAAACAAAAGTGGTGGTCTCTATACAAGGTAAAACACTCCTTCTCTCCAAAATAAAAACAAGAGAAAAAGGAAACCACCTATCCAAAAACCCTCTCACAAGCCGCTACCCCGAGGCAACTCCTTTGCCGCGGTCCCGAGCCTCCCCCGATGCAGAAGGCACTGAAACGAGTCAGAAACAAAGGGCGTGAGAACTATAATCATATAGTTCCCAGTGGGCAATTACTGACCTGCACAAAATTGCTCCACTAGGCCCAAAAGAGAGTAATATACGAGTACTGAAGTAAATAACTGAAATAAAGGCATAACTGTAAAGCTGAATGAATAACCCAAGGTAAATAAATTACATGCTTTATTCTACCCGATAGCTAACTTTAAACGACTACTTCCAATTAAATTCACAAGTATACTACTTATGTCCAATACTAAGTCACAATGTATATACCCAAGTATCCAACTACTAATCTATGTTAAGTAGTGATTATCCAATATAATAGAATGACGATGTTCCATCTCAATTTGGGATCTACACAATTGTGATCCCGCTTGCGCCCTATGTGTCGTGGTAGCCCCAACATCCCCGTAGGAATGAGTCTAACCAATTCGGCCCCATAGGTTTCTCAATACCGCACGCGCGAATACATCGCAAGGCTAACTCCGGAGTGCCGGCTTGTAGGGAGCGACCCTCACAAGCATGTGCGAAGAGTACAAATGGCTACAAGCAAGTCCAAGTCCCAAGTCCCAAGTCCCACACATGGCAAATGTTCACTAGCAACCCTAAGGTCTAGTACAACAATTCTCGTGACACTAGCATTCTATGTCAAGTTCAATAACGAGCCTAATGCCTCCTAAGACATTAGCTCCCAACAAATCATTTAGATGCCAAGCCAATGCCACTCTTGACAAGGGCTTTTATCCTATGTTATACATAGTTCTATGTTCAAGTTCATCATGCTCTCAAGTCGCAAGAAATATGCTATACTATGCCTAAGTCCACAAGCCACTCTCTACTACATAGAGGTCCAAATTTTCTTACACATAAGGCATAGGTTAAAAGCATTCAAAAATTCAACCATGATATAAATAACATGAAATTGCATGATTTTCTATTTTACAATACTCATATGAATTCAACGAGAATTTTCATTGAATTGGAGGTCAAACCCACCGACGATCCTCGCACGCTTCGGGTCTCCAACCCCGATGCTAAACAGGCTCCAAAAATCCTAAAAAGATCACCCACAAGATTTCAGGGTCAAACGACAAGCCTTCGACTCAAACTGCGAGTAACAGAATCGGAGAACAGGGAGAAATTCACCTATGTGTGAAATCCCTCACCGAGCTTCAAATGGAAGCTAGATCTCATCTAAGGCAACATAGATTAAGATTCTAAACCTCATGGATAGGTTCAAAAGCCTTAGAAATTAACAACCCCAAAAACACACATAAAAGGGTGAACTCACCTCTAAGGTGGAAATCCCTTAATAGACCTCTAAAGCAAGCTAGGATCTCCTCAAACCAACCTAAAGGAAGGTTCCAACAACATCAATTAGCCTCTAGAAGCATCAAATCAAAAAGCCCCAAAAACTAACCCTAACAACACAACTCATAGAAGGCAATCAAAGCTTAAACTAGAGGATAAGAAGGAGTTGCTTACCTCTTAGAAGCTCTAAACAAGGCTCAAAACCCTCCAAAGTTGAAGATCTTCCCTCAACTAGCTCCCAAGTCCAAGCTCCAAGCCTCTACTACGGTGACAAGGGCACTAGGAGGCAAAAGGAGAGAGGTAGAGAGATCAATCTCCCAAAATCCACCAAGAAATCCAAGAGAGGTAGTGAGAGAAACTCCTACCTCTAATCCCTGATGTGAAGAGCTCAAAGGAAGCCCTAGGGGGCTGGGGTGAAACATATAGAAGCAACAAAATGCTAACTAGCCCCTGCAGTTTCGGATTTTCGAAAATCGCATTCAAGACAAATCCAGCTTTGTACCAGATAAACCTCGCGAAACCGCCAACCCGAGCCTCGGGTTGGCCCACCCGCTCATCTATACCTATAAATCTCGCTTGTACCCCAGATAGCCATCATTTTGTACCGGTATAGCAACAGTTTTGTACCGGTACAAAAGCTCTGAAACTCAACCCGAGAGCAACCTAAAATCCAGCTTTTTGGACTTTAGTGTTTGGAAATCATCCACTAACCTCGATACTCGTGCCATAGGTCGGAACACAATCAACGACCCTCCAGAAAATCTGGAAAAGCGCAAATCTCACATCCACACTCGAACCTTGCTATTTGCACAAGTCCAGTGCGTCACATTCACCCCTCCTAAAAGGAGGTTTCGTCCGCTAAACTCGAGATTAAAGTCATACCTCAAGACTCCATCTGAAAGAGATGGGGGTAGCGCTCTCGAAGCGCACTCTCTAGCTCCCACGTGGCCTCCCGCTCCTCGTGGTTGCTCCACAGGACCTTCACATAAGGAAGCTCCCGGTTCCTCAACTTCTTCACCTCGCGAGCTAAAATCTTCACGGGTTGCTCCTCGAAGCTCAAATCGTCCCTCAGCTCCAATGGTGTAGCATCCAAAACATGAGCTGGATCATGTACATACTTCCGAAGGACTGATACATGAAATACGTTGTGGACACCCGATAGGTTCGGCGGTAGAGCAAGTCTATACGCTACCGGGCCCACACGCTCCAAAATCTCGAACGGTCCAATGAAACGGGGGCTCAACTTACCCCGAATTCCAAACCTCTTGACTCCTCTGGTCGGCGAGACTTTCAAAAAGACATGGTCTCCAATCTGAAACTCCAAGTCTCGTCGACGCCGGTCGGCGTAGCTCCGCTGCCTACTCTGGGCTGTCAACAGCCGCTCCCTAGCAATGCGAACCTTGTCCTCTGCTTCCTGGAGCACACTGGGCCTAAGGCCAAACTCTCGCCAACTTCACTCCAGTGAAGTGGCGATCTACACTTCCGTCCATAGAGTGCTTCAAATGGTGCCATCTTGATGCTCGCTTGATAACTGTTGTTATAAGCAAACTCTGCCATCGGTAGATGCCGCGACCATCCCCCCTGGAAGTCAATCACACAGGCTCGAAGCATATCCTCGAGTGTCTGAATAGTACGCTCTGACTGCCCATCACTCTGAGGGTGGAAAGCAGTGCTGAAATCCAAGCGTGTGCCCAAGGTGTCCTGTAGGCTCCTCCAGAAGTGCGACACGAAGCGGGTGTCCCTGTCCGATACTATAGAAGTGGGTACTCCATGTAGTCGCACAACCTCGTCAAGGTAAACCCGTGCGAGTCTCTCGCCAGTCCAAGTAGTGTGGATAGGTATGAAATGTGCCGATTTCGTCAACCTATCCACGATCACCCAAATAGCATCATGCCCGGCTTGAGAGCGGGGCAGTCCAGTCACAAAGTCCATGGTGATCCTCTCCCACTTCCATACAGAACCTAAGCTCAGAATTTCCCCGCGGAACCCTATGCTCGCCTTTCACTCGTTGGCAAGTTAAACATCTAGCCACAAACTCGCCAACGTTCCTTTTCATTCCGGGCCACCAATAAAGCGACTTCAAATCCCTATACATCTTGGTGCCTCCCGGATGTATAGCATAAGGTGCACGGTGTGCTTCTAGAAGAATCTCATCTTTAAGCGTCGGTTTCGCCGGTACACAAACCCGTCCACGGAATCGCATCAAGTCGCCACCGTCCAAAGTAAAGTCCCCGGTGCAACCATCAGTCATCTTTGCTCGGATCTTTAGCAACTCCGCATCAAGAGCTTGCTTTTCCTTGATTCTTTCCAATAAAGTAGGTTGCACCACAAGTGTCATCAACCTCATAGGTGTGTCAGGAGCCACCACCTCCAACTCTAACCGCTTCAGTTGCTCAATCAAAGGCGGTTGAGTAACTATCATCATCGCTAAGTTTTCCGTCGATTTCCTACTTAGCGCATCTGCCACCACGTCAGCTTTGCCTCGGGTGGTACAAGGTCGTCGTATCATAATCCTTGAGGAGCTCCAACCATCTGCGCTGACTCAAGTTCAACTCCTTCTGAGTAAACAGGTACTTTAAGCTTTTGTGATCCGTGTATACTTCACACCGCTCGCCATAAAGATAGTGACGCCATAGCTTCAAAGCAAAGACTACGGCCGCCAACTCCAAATCATGGGTAGGATAATTCCTTTCATACTCCTTCAACTGGCGAGAAGCATACGCGATCACCTTTCCGTCCTGTATCAACACGCAACCCAATCCGTTAAAGGAAGCATCGCTATAAATCACATACCCTGCTCCAGCAACTGGCAAGGTTAGGATTGGCGCGGTAGTCAATCGCAGCATCAACTCTTGAAAGCTTTTCTCGCACGCATCATTCCAAATGAATTTGGTGCCTTTATGCGTGAGCCTCGTGAGGGGAGTAGATAACCTTGCAAATCCCTCAACAAACCTCCTGTAGTAGCCGGCCAAACCGATAAAACTACGTATCTCTGTGACACTCGTCGGTCTAGGCCACTCCCTGACGACCTCAATCTTCTTAGGATCCACGGCTATACCCGATCCCGAAACCACATGGCCCAAAAATGTCACCTCTCTGAGCCAAAACTCACACTTCTTCAACTTGGCATAGAGTTTCTTTTCCCGAATCACTTGAAGCACCAACCTCAAATGTTCCTCGTGATCAACATCACTTCGGGAATAAACCAAAATGTCGTCTATAAACACCACGACGAATCTGTCCAAATATGGCTTGAAGACACGGTTCATCAAATCCATAAAAGCCGCCGGGCATTAGTAAGCCCAAACGGCATAACGGTGAACTCATAGTGTCCATACCGTGTCCTGAAAGCCGTCTTTGACACATCCTCAGGCTTGATCTTCAGCTGATGATAACCCGACTGCAAGTCGATCTTGGAGTACACGCTAGATCCCTGAAGCTGATCAAACAGATCATCGATCCTCGGCAACGGATACTTATTCTTAATCGTGACTTTATTAAGTTCACGATAATCCATACATAAGCGAAGTGATCCGTCCTTCTTCTTCACAAAGAGAACCGGTGCTCCCCAAGGCGACACACTCGGTCTCACAAAACCTTTATCCAAAAGGTCCTGTAACTGTGCCCTCAGCTCCTTAAGTTCCGCTGGTGCCATCCTATAGGGCGCCTTTGAGATTGGAGTAGTCCCAGGGACGAGATCTACTACAAACTCAATCTCCCTATCAGGCGGCATTCCCGGTAGCTCGCTGAAACACATCCCGAACTCCTCACCACAGGATATCCTCAATCCTAGGAGAGTCCTCAATATCTCGGGGTGCAATACTAGCCAAATAGGCTATGCACCCGCTACTAATCAACTGCCTAGCTCGAGAGGAGCTAATAGTCATCGCAAACAGCGAACTCTGGCAACCCTGAAACACAACCTCCTCGTGACCTGTGCTCTCAAAAGTCACGACGACTCACACAATCGATCGTAGCAAAGTACCGGGTCAACCAATCCATGCCCAAGACTATGTCAACCTCTCCAAGTTTGCGCACCCCAAATAGGTCCGCGGGCCTGATCCAATCCCCAATCCGAACCGGCAACTAGCACAACACTCCCGAACGTCTATATAATGTCCGGCATAACCACTCGCCCCGAATGCAACAAGGAAGTCATAGGAATGCTATGCAACTCGGCAAATAGCCGATCAATAAAAGAACAAGATGCGCCGGTATCAAATAAAGCACGAACTTGAATGCAGGAAATCAAAATGATACCTGCAACCACGTCCTCACCGCCGCCGCTCGGTCCGGCGGCATACAATCGTCCACTCGGGCCCCGTCGTGACCCCTCGCTCCGTCTCTCGTGCGTAAGGTCTCCCGCCCGGTAAGATGCCGCAGTGTCCCCGGCCGGAACCCGGTGAAGCCGGTGGCCGAAGCCGTCGACGGTGTGGGGGCGCATCCCCTGACACTCAGATCGAAAATGGCCCTCCCGGCCGCAAGAGAAGCATCGCCCGCGCCGCGGCACCGTCGGGGGTGGTGGGGCCGCCACAAATCACACATCGCGGCGCCGGTCGCCGCTCCGATCCTCGCGCCGCCGTGGGGTCCTCGCCCACGTGATCGGCTCTCGGGGTACTTTGGCGGCTTCCTAGAGTGCGCCTGGCTCGCACCCTCGCCTGAGGGCCTCTTGCCCTTGCCCCGATCCAAGCCTTCCTGCCTATCCTTCAAGACCATCGCGCCCCGCTCCACAATAAGAGCGCGATTTACCACCTCACGGTAAGTGCGTAGGTTAGCGGACTGCACAAGCCTATAGATAGAAGGCCGCAGTCCACTCTCAAAGATCCTGGCCTTATCCTCGTCGTCCCGCACAACGAAGGGTACACAGTGTAAAAGCCTGGTGAACTCCCGCTCATACTCTGCCACTGGCCGCCTCCCCTGGCGCAAGCTGCACAGATCCGGCTCCATCTGGCGTCGTACACTTTTGGGGAGTAGTGCTCAAGTAACAGTCCCTTGAACCTAGTCCAAGTCATCGCTGCTAAGTCGGTGCTCGGGTTCTCCTGAATGTCCCGCCACCACTGATAGGCCTCGCCGTCCAGGTGGTGAGTGGCGAGCCAAACTCTGTCCCTCTCCTCAACAAAAGTGTCGCGAAAGAGCTTCTCCATATGCATAAGCCACTTCTCGACTATCCAATGATCCACGTTCTCGCCATCGAACACACGTGGATTGCACCTCCTGAACTCGTTGAGGCGGCTCATAAGTCGATCACGCTCAAGTCCCTCAACTATCGTCGGGAACACTGCTCCTCCCGGGGGCATCTGAACTGGCGGTGCCGTCGCCACTCTCTCCTGCCATGCCACAGACGGCACAGAATGCAAAGATCCGGGCGCTGGAGTAGGCGCCCTCGGTGCTACCACCTCGGCTGGAGCTGGTGGTACAGTTGTCTCCGGCCTCCCCGGCGCCCGCCGTAGAAGAAGGTCCTCCGCCGCTTCATCCTCTCGTCTGCCGCGCGCCGCCGCTCGGCCTCGTTGGGCCGCCGCCGTCGCCGAGCCACAAGGTCGGTGAGGACCGCCACCGATCCTCGCCCGCGGACCTCGCTCGACTCAGAAGTAGCGGAGGTCTCGACCTCCTCAAGATGTGCCATGTCCGCTGCTCCAATAGACTGGGAGCGAGTGATAGGCATCAACACTGCAACAACATAAAAGAGCAAGTTAATAAAACCCACGCTATCGCAATCCCCACTCAGAAACCCAAATTGTGCGAAAGTAAAGAAGTGTGCTTTCTACTAACTCCCGATGTTACGTTGTCGACCGCCAACGTAACCCTCCGCGAAGCTAGAAGTTATACACTTCGATTAAACTCCAACTTTTTAGAGTTATCATAAAACCCAATCAAACACTTTCGCTTATAAGTCAAATAGATCACGTCTCTCACGAGTCTAATCCTTATAGTCCAACCAGCCTAAGGTTTACTAGGTCCTCTAAGACGTCACCCTAGGCTCTGATACCAAATTAATCTGTCACGCCCGGCCTGGCAGGACCTTCCCCAAAGCGTGCCCAGACCCGCCATATGTCAACACATACAAGGCGTCTAACTAAAAACAGCGGAATTTAAAACAATAAGGCTACAACTATAAATATCAGAGCCACAACTAAACAAGAACCAAACCACAAGTAAAAAGAAGTAAAGCGTCTAAAACACTAACATAGAAATAGAGAGTAGTACACAGCTAACAACATAACCTCTCAAAATAAACAAAAGTGGTGGTCTCTATACAAGGTAAAACACTCCTTCTCTCCAAAATAAAAACAAGAGAAAAAGGAAACCACCTATCCAAAAACCCTCTCACAAGCCGCTACCCCGAGGCAACTCCTTTGCCGCGGTCCCGAGCCTCCCCCGATGCAGAAGGCACTGAAACGAGTCAGAAACAAAGGGCGTGAGAACTATAATCATATAGTTCCCAGTGGGCAATTACTGACCTGCACAAAATTACTCCACTAGGCCCAAAAGAGAGTAATATACGAGTACTGAAGTAAATAACTGAAATAAAGGCATAACTGTAAAGCTGAATGAATAACCCAAGGTAAATAAATTACATGCTTTATTCTACCCGATAGCTAACTTTAAACGACTACTTCCAATTAAATTCACAAGTATACTACTTATGTCCAATACTAAGTCACAATGTATATACCCAAGTATCCAACTACTAATCTATGTTAAGTAGTGATTATCCAATATAATAGAATGACGATGTTCCATCTCAATTTGGGATCTACACAATTGTGATCCCGCTTGCGCCCCCTATGTGTAGTGATAGCCCCAACATCCCCGTAGGAATGAGTCTAACCAATTCGGCCCCATAGGTTTCTCAATACCGCACGCGCGAATACATCGCAAGGCTAACTCCGGAGTGCCGGCTTGTAGGGAGCGACCCTCACAAGCATGTGCGAAGAGCACAAATGGCTACAAGCAAGTCCAAGTCCCAAGTCCCAAGTCCCACACATGGCAAATGTTCACTAGCAACCCTAAGGTCTAGTACAACAATTCTCGTGACACTAGCATTCTATGTCAAGTTCAATAACGAGCCTAATGCCTCCTAAGACATTAGCTCCCAACAAATCATTTAGATGCCAAGCCAATGCCACTCTTGACAAGGGCTTTTATCCTATGTTATACATAGTTCTATGTTCAAGTTCATCATGCTCTCAAGTCGCAAGAAATATGCTATACTATGCCTAAGTCCACAAGCCACTCTCTACTACATAGAGGTCCAAATTTTCTTACACATAAGGCATAGGTTAAAAGCATTCAAAAATTCAACCATGATATAAATAACATGAAATTGCATGATTTTCTATTTTACAATACTCATATGAATTCAACGAGAATTTTCATTGAATTGGAGGTCAAACCCACCGACGATCCTCGCACGCTCCGGGTCTCCAACCCCGATGCTAAACAGGCTCCAAAAATCCTAAAAAGATCACCCACAAGATTTTAGGGTCAAACGACAAGCCTTCGACTCAAACTGCGAGTAACAGAATCGGAGAACAGGGAGAAATTCACCTGTGTGAAATCCCTCACCGAGCTTCAAATGGAAGCTAGATCTCATCTAAGGCAACATAGATTAAGATTCTAAACCTCATGGATAGGTTCAAAAGCCTTAGAAATTAACAACCCCAAAAACACACATAAAAGGGTGAACTCACCTCTAAGGTGGAAATCCCTTAATAGACCTCTAAAGCAAGCTAGGATCTCCTCAAACCAACCTAAAGGAAGGTTCCAACAACATCAATTAGCCTCTAGAAGCATCAAATCAAAAAGCCCCAAAAACTAACCCTAACAACACAATCTAGGGTTTCATCTCATAGAAGGCAATCAAAGCTTAAACTAGAGGATAAGAAGGAGTTGCTTACCTCTTAGAAGCTCTAAACAAGGCTCAAAATCCTCCAAAGTTGAAGATCTTCCCTCAACTAGCTCCCAAGTCCAAGCTCCAAGCCTCTACTACGGTGACAAGGGCACTAGGAGGCAAAAGGAGAGAGGTAGAGAGATCAATCTCCCAAAATCAACCAAGAAATCCAAGAGAGGTAGTGAGAGAAACTCCTACCTCTAATCCCTGATGTGAAGAGCTCAAAGGAAGCCCTAGGGGGCTGGGGTGAAACATATAGAAGCAGCAAAATGCTAACTAGCCCCTGCAGTTTCGGATTTTCGAAAACTGCCAGTCTGTACCGGTACAAATCCAGTATGTACCGGTATAAACCCTGCGAAACCGCCAACCCGAGCCTCGGGTTGGCCCAGCCGCTCATCTATACCGGTATAAATCTCGGCTTGTACCGGTATAGCCATCATTTTGTACCGGTATAGCAACAGTTTTGTACCGGTACAAAAGCTCTGAAACTCAACCCGAGAGCAACCTAAAATCCAGCTTTTTGGACTTTAGTGTTTGGAAATCATCCACTAACCTCGGTACTCGTGCCATAGGTCGGAACACAGTCAACGACCCTCCAGAAAATCTGGAAAAGCGCAAATCTCACATCCACACTCGAACCTTGCTATTTGCACAAGTCCAGTGCGTCACACCCATTCACTACTTTATGGCTCTGATACCAACTAATCTGTCACGCCCCGAGCCCGCCAATTCGGTCGGATTCGGTGCGCCGGCAGACCGCCGAACGGACAGAGTTTCCCCTGTACGTCCAAGGCGTCGCAATCGATACAATTACAAGAAGGTTCCAACTAGGAACAGTATTCAACATACAACGATTGCATAAGGAAGCTAGGTATCAAACAACATAAACACATCCTATGTTATTACATTCATTCCACATACATTTTACATCACAATTTGCTTTACATTAGACTTCCAAATACAATCCACTACTATTACATCATTTCATCAGTTAGTTACATTTTTGTTCTTTAACCTTCTAAGCTAGACCACCTCGGGGTACTGCTACCTCTGGTCTCTGGGGTAGGGCGCTATCTGCTGAGCTACGCCCTTGTCTCGCGCTGCTGCTGTGCCGCTCACGTGTATACCTGTACCCCCAAAACCACAACACGGGGGTGAGAACTATTGTCCATAGTTCTCGTGGGTACGGTCACCCAAGAGAACAGCCCGACCAATAGGTCCAAGGAGGCACTGCAAATATGTTAGTCCAAAAACATATATAGGTATATAACTTGCAACTAACATAACAACATGCCTCACAAATGCAACATGCAAATTATTACCTTAGCTCTTAGCTTTTCTTTACTTTGTTGCTATTTTGTACTTTAGCCATTTCATTCTTACTTAGCTATTCATTAATTTAGCTATTCATAACTCATACCAGTTGCAACTCTAAGGTTTCTACTTACCTTAGCTCATGTCATTAACTTCCAAGGTTTCTATAACCCTAGGTTCCATCTCAAGTCCAACTTGCTTCTAAGGTGTCTATTACCTTAGGCTCATCACAATACTACTAGCCCTCAAGGTTCTCTCTACCTGATTCCAGCTAGCCACCCGACTCGGCCACGAGTCAATCAATAGCGGATAATCCGCACTTTGCCTGGCTCGAGGTGAAGGACCCTGCCACATACACCTCAGCCTGCCAGCCAAGACCCACATCGCCCAATGATCCGCCGAAGGTCCGTGCACCGTGGTCAGGGATCTGCCAGTGGGAGAGGAACATGCCGCATACACCCATAGCCTAGATTCCCTGATAGGGAGAGGAACATGCCGCATACACCCTAGCGCTCTCTTATTCTTTCTCAATCATAAACCTCGAAGTTCTTCCGGTGGGAGAGGAACATGCCGCATACACCCGCGGACCCAGAACTATCGAGCTCACAATTACAGGGATTCCGGAATCCACTTTGCTTGAGGGTTGGCCTTAAGCCTCAAGAGTCGACCCAATAGGTCCATTGTTCTTTACATCCTAGGTCCACTTGACTCTAGGGTTCATTCCTTGTCACATAACCTAGGTTGTCTTAACTCTAGGTTCAGCTCTCAACCTATGTTCTGTTACACTAGGTTAGGTTGCCCCACTCCTAGGTCCATTGACTCTAGATTTACTATAACCTATGTTCTTTACACTAGGTTAGATGCCACTCGATCTATATGTGCATTTAGTCCATGACTCACATTCTTTACTTGGCATTCTCTACTTGGCTCTCTTATGTCTATCAATCCACTTATATGTATGTTTCTATTATGCTAAGCTTATGTTCTTGCAACATACTTTACACTATGTCATTGCACATATCATTCATCAAGTTATCTACTTGGTACTCATACATAATCGAGTCATCTCTAGGGTTCAGTGTCGCAATATTCATCCTGATGCTTCCTATGTCCAAATGCAAGCCTATGGTGCCGCACGATAAGGGAAGTGTGCAAGCAGACACCCTATGTCCTAATGCGACGCCCATAGCTCCGCACGATAAGAAAGCATACAAGGAAAGTCATCTAACCATATCAACCCTATCATGCATTTCACTCATTCATTCACTTGCATCTACTTAGCATTTATTATTTATATCACTAGCATGCATTTCTTCTTATGCGTTATTGAACATGCATCAACAGGAGTTAAGTAACTCTTAGACATACAGGCGACCTAGTCGCTTGTGAACGCACCCACCTTGGTTTTGTTTCTCCGATTGCTCGTCGTCACTCGCAATCGGCCGCCCGCAGCACCCGTGACCCGGTTCGGCTCGAACTCACGCGCGACCAACCGAACGATCTCCGAATCTCGATCTGAGACTTCGTGCCGTTGCCCCACGCCTTCAAGTTGCCACCGTTCCGTATTCATGAATTTATAGCTCCTATCTTGCGTGCTGCGGACATCTGGTATGAATTTATTAAAATATTAATATCTTTGCAACCGCTCGTCGGATCACCGAACCGAGCACGCCAACGCGTTCGTTGCACCCCCAATTAGGCTTCTATGGGGTCAAATGAGGTCAATCTCATCTATTTCTAAAAACCCCCAAATCGAACCCTAGGTTTGCATCTATGCAAAACCTACCGTAAATCCCTAGATTTACGCCTTGATCTTCCATTTAGCCTCAAGGGGTTCTAATCCAACCATTTCTAGGGTTTAAAAAGCCCTCTACGAAAATCCACCATGAGAGGGAGCTTAGAAGCTTACCTCTATAAGCTTGCTTCGAGCTCGAGGAAGAGGGAGAAGATAGCCATGGAGGTCTCCACCTTGATCTCCATCATCTTCCTCATCTTCTTCCTTCTTCTTCTCTCTTTTCTTTCTTTCTTTCTTCCTTCTCTTTGGTCGAACAGAGAGGGAGAGAGGGTTCTGTGAGGGAGAGAGGGAGAGAAAGGGTTTTATTACCCTCTAATCACTTAACCCCCTGCACAATTGCAAACAAACCCCTCAACTTTGCAATATTCAAAACAGCTCAAACTGGGCATTTTCGGGCTGTTGAGACCGGACAGCACCCCCATTGTCCGGACAGCACCCACGAAATCCACTTTTGCCCATTTGACAGCCTACTGGGTCCGGACATCATCCATTGTCCGGACATCCATTGTCCGGACAGCACTCCTTTGTCCGGACCCAGTGGGTCTCCTCAGCCCAACATTTAAGGACTTAGCCAAATTTCAGCATTTTCCGTTTCTTCTCCGTTCCAACTCACTTTTGGACCGTTTGACCTCCGATTCGTTCCAAATCGAACCGAGACTCTCCAAACATGATTTAGATCATGTCCACATCATCACTTCATCCGCGCAAGTGCCGGATTTCGCTCACGACCTAACATTGCCTTTCGGGCTCCGTTCTTGCTCCTAATGCATTGAAAACGCCCGAAAGCTCCCGGACTTCACCGAAACCATCCAAATGGCTTTCCAACCAAAGGTACACCGTAACTTCATAGTTTTAGAAGTCCAGTACCTTACACATGATCTCCAATCTGAAACTCCAAGTCTCGTCGACGCCTGTCAGCGTAGCTCCTCTACCTACTCTGGGCTGTCAACAACCGCTCCCTAGCAATGCGAACCTTGTCCTCTGCTTCCTGGAGCACATCTGGGCCTGAAGCCAAACTCTCACCAACTTCACTCCAATGAAGTGGTGATCTACATTTCCGTCCATAGAGTGCCTGTAACATACTGGACTTGCGCAAATTGCGGAGTTCGAGTATTTGACTTGAGTTTGGAGCTTTTTCAGATTTTCTGGAGGGTCGTTGACTGTGTTCCGACTTATGGCATGTGTACCGAGGTTAGTGGATGAATCCCTAGCACTAAAGTCCAAAAAAGTTGGATTTTAGGTGGCTCTCGGGTTGGAAATCTGTGCCTTTGTACCGGTACAAAATGATGTCTATACGTACCGGTATAAAATGATGGCTATACCGGTACAGATCGAGATTTATACCGGTATAAAAGGGCAGACTTGGCAAACCCGAGGCTCGGGTTTGGCTTTTCGCAGGGTTTATACCTGTACAAAATGAATTTGTACCGGTACAAACTGGCAGATTTCGAGCAGTTTAAACTGCAGGGGTGTTTTAGCATTTTGTTGCTTCTATTAGGTTACCCCCTCACCCTAGGGCTCCATTTGAGCACCCCTATTGCAGCAAGGAGGTAGGAGGAGCTCCTCTCTCTACTCCCTTGTGTTTTCTAGGGTTTTGGTTGGATTTTTAGAGGATTCAAACCCTCCTTTTGCTTCTTTGTGCTTGGTAGAGGCAACATCACCATTGTTGGAGCTTGGAGCTTGGTGGTTGGAGCTTTGTGGTGGATCAAGCTTCAAGCCTAGGGCCTTTTGAGCTTGGTTTAGAGCTTCTTAGAGGTATGTGAACGATTTCCTTCCTCTAGTTTCGGATTTTGAAGGTTTCTTTGAGATGAAACCCTAGTTTTGGATTCTAGGGTTAGGATTTGGGGATTTTCGATTTAGGGCCTTTGGGACCTAATTGATGGGTTTAGAACTTTGATTTAGGTTGGATTTGAAGGACTCTAACTCCCATTTGGAGATCGAGACGGTTTCCTTCGCATTCGGTGAGTCTTCTCCAACCTTTTGTCGAGATCCTTAAAGTGTGAATTCAAGGTTTATCTTTTTAGCTTGTAACTCCTAGGGTGTGCTTTTTAGGACTCAAGGAGTGATTATCGAAGCTTCGTTAGCGGTTTGGAGCAACGCTTTTCGCACTTGGTGGGTTTGGCTTCATGAGCATAGGAGCAAATGGCTCCTAAGTGCTTATTCGGTTTGATTTAATTATTTTGAATGCATATTCATGCTAAATAGATTTATTATGAATTTTGAATCACTTAAAATGCATGCCTTATGTATGATTAAAATTTGACTCTATATAGTAGAGGAATCTGGGTTAAATAGCAGGCATGTGGGGGGTGATTCTTGTGGACTCCTGGGAGTGGGCTCTTTATGATGTTATAGCTTAAGTAATGTAGTTGTGAACATCGAACTCTTGTTGGAACTTAGAAGAGCTTAAGTGTCATCAAGCGGCACTTAACTTAGAAAACTATGAAACTGCAACATAGAGACTTGACATAGGCCACTGGACATCTATTATTTCCATGTTAGAGACATGATGACATAGAGATAGGCCTTTTGAACACTTGTATATTTTATGTTAGAGACATGACGATTTGAGACATATTACGAGTTTGTGACTATATGCCATTGTGCTCATTCGCACATGCTTGTGAGGGTCGCTCCCTACAAGCCGGCACTCCGGAGTTGGCCAACGCGTTTCATGTATTCGCCGTGCGGGATTGGGCGCCGAAATGGATTGCCGTGGGACAGTCTCATTCCTAGAGTGGGAATGTTAACTACTATGGGGCCATTAGGCTCGGCATTTGGGCTAGGCAGCCTTCGGGTGGGCATCGGCCATATCGCCTTCGGGTTGGATCTTATTGTACTAAAACTTAATGTAGTTTAAAGAAAACTGTGGACTTGACTAGAATAGTTGTCACGCCCCGGGACCCAGAGGAAGCCTGCCCGGCGCGTGCCCAGACCCGCCGTATGTCTACAACATACAAGGCGTCTAACAAAAACGATAAATAACCACAAAAATAAGAAGAATCTAGAAGAATCAGAGCAGTATAACATCTAGAATTCTAAACTAATAAGCATACAAGAAGTAGATAAATAAAAGTACCAAGATTCCACTAAGAACTATAAAAAGGGGGGTACAACCAAAGATCCCAAAGTAAAAACTAACATAATACATGGTGGTCTCTATAAATAGATACAAAAGTCGCTCTCTCACAAAACACACAAGAGAGGAAAAACCACCTAAATGGTAGTGGCAAAGAAGCTAGCTAACTAGGCGACTCCCTTGCCGCGATCCCTTGCCTCCGCCGGTGCCGAAGGCTCTGAAACACATAAGAAACAGGGGGTGTGAGAACTATTACATAATAGTTCCCAGTGGGCAATTACTGACTTCAGTTGCATGCTCCACTAGGCCCAAAACAAACACGAGTAAATGGGTAATATATAAACAAGTAAACATGTAAGCTGTTAAACATGTAAGCTACTAAACATGTAAGCTACTAAACATGATGTCTCTACTTAGCATAAATAAGCATAAGCAAACGATTATTCCAAGCATGATTAGCAAGCACAACTACTAGTACCATGTGCCCAATTTAATAGTAAAAGATTAAAGTTTACTATTCTAGTCAAATCCACAATGTCCACAAATGATAGTAAAGTGTTAAAGTTTACTATTCTAGTCAAAGTCCACAATGTCCACAAATGATAGTAAAGTGTTAAAGTTGACTATTCTAGTCAAAGTCCACAGTTTTCTTTAAACTACCTTAAGTTTAAGTACAATAAGATCAACCCGAAGGCGATATGGCCGATGCCCACCCGAAGGCTGCCTAGCCCAAATGCCGAGCCTAATGGCTCCGTAGTAGTCAACATTCCCACCCTAGGAATGAGACTGTCCTACGGCAATCCACTTTGGCGCCCAATCCCGCACGGCGAATACATGAAACGTGTTGGCCAACTCCGGAGGGCCGGCTTGTAGGGAGCGACCCTCACAAGCATGTGCGAATGAGCACAATGGCATATAGTCACAAGAACTGTCACAAGTCTCAAATCATCATGTCTCTAACATGGAAGGTAAAGCAAGTAAGTCCAAGGCCTGTCTCTATGTCATCATGTCTCTAACATGGAATAATAGATGTCAGTGGCCTATGTCAAAGTCTCTATGTTGCAGTTTCATAGTTTTCTAAGTTAAGTGCCGCTTGATGACACTTAATCTTTCTAAGTTTCAACAAGAGTTCAATGTTCATAAATACATTATCTAAGCTATATAAACATGAATGGCACACTCCCAGGTGCCCACCAAGCCCACCCACACATGCATGCTGTTTAACCCAGAAAGCTCTACTTTATAGAGTGAAAATTTTATCATACATAAGGCATGCATTTTAAGGGTTCCAAAATTCATAATAATTCTATCTAGCATGAAAATGCTTTTAAAAGAATTAAACCAAACCGAAAAAGCACTTAGGAGCCATTTGCTCCTATGCTCATGAAGCCAAACCCACCAAGTGCGAGTAGCGTCGCTCCGAAACGCTAACGAAGCTTCGATTATCACTCATTGAGTCCTAAAAAGCAAACCCTAGGAGTTACAAGCTAAGAAAACGAACCATGAGTTCAATCTTTAAAGAACTCTACAAAAAGGGTGAAGAAAACTCACCGAATGCGAAGAAAACTCTCTCGATCTCCAAATGGGAGTTAGAGTCCTTGCAATCCAACCTAAACCAAAGATCTAAACCCATCAAGTGGGTCTAAGAAGCCCCAAAACGAACATCCCCAAAACCTAACCCTAGAATCCCATTCTAGGGTTTCATCTCACAAAATGCCACAAAAACCAAATCTAGAGGAAGAAAATCATTCACATACCTCTAAGAAGCTCTAATCCAAGCTCAAAAAGCCCTAGGCTTGAAGCTTGATCCACCACAAAGCTCCAATCACCAAGCTCCAAGCTCCAACAATGGTGATGTTGCCTCTACCAAGCAAAAGAAGCAAAAAGAGGGTTTTAATCCTCAAAAACCCAAGCAAAATCAAAGGAAAGGAAAGAGATGGAGTGGAGAGCCTCCCTACCCTCTCTCCTCTGGTTCTCAGCTCAGGGGGAGCCCTAGAGGGCGTGGGGTGTACTAATAGAAGTGTGCAAAAGACAAAAACCCCCTGCAGATTAAACTGCTCGAAATCCGCCAGTCTGTACCGGTACAAATCCATTTTGTACCGGTATAAACCCTACGAAAAACCAAACCCGAGCCTCGGTTTCGCCAAGTCTGCCCTTTTATACCGGTATAAATTTCGGTCTGTACCGGTATAGCCATCATTTTGTACCGGTATAGACACCATTTTGTACCGGTACAAAGGCACAGAATTCCAACCCGAGAGCCACCTAAAATCAAACCTTTTGGACTTTAGAGCTTGGAATTCATCCACTAACCTCGGTACTCGTGCCATAGGTCGGAACACAGTCAACGACCCTCCAGGAAATCTGGAAAGGCTCCGAACTCAAGTCGAATACTCGAACTCTGCAATTTGCGTAAGTCCAGTATGTTACAATAGTAAACTTTTACACTTTACTATCACTTGTGGACTTTGTGGACTTTCATTAGAATAGTAAACTTAAATCTTTTACTATCAAGTGGGAACTTTGTACTAATTTTAGTGCTTTCCTTTCATGCTTACTATAGCTTATTTACTTTTTGTGTGATGAAACCCTAGAATGGGATTCTAGGGTTAGGTTTTGGGGATTTTCGTTTTAGGGCTTCTTAGACCTAATTGATGGGTTTAGAACTTTGGTTTAGGTTGGATTGCAAGGACTCTAACTCCCATTTGGAGATCGAGAGAGTTTCCTTCGCATTCGGTGAGTTTTCTTCACCCTTTTGTAGAGTTCTTTAAAGATTGAACTCATGGTTCGTTTTCTTAGCTTGTAACTCCTAGGGTTTGCTTTTTAGGACTCAAGGAGTGATAATCGAAGCTTCGTTAGCGTTTCGGAGCGACGCTACTCGCACTTGGTGGGTTTGGCTTCGTGAGCATAGGAGCAAATGGCTCCTAAGTGCTTATTTGGTTTGATTAAATTATTCTAAATGCATATTCATGCTAGATAGAATTATTATGAATTTTGGAGCACTTAAAATGCATGCCTTATGTATGATGAAAATTTCACTCTATATAGTAGAGCTTTCTGGGTTATTTTTGCATGCATGTGAGAGTGGCTCTTGTGGGCGCCTGGGAGTGTGCCATTCATGTTAATATAGCTTAACTAAAGTATTTGAGAACATTAAACTTGTGTTGGGACTTAGAAAAGCTTAAGTGTCATCAAGCGGCACTTAACTTAGAGAACTATGAAACTGCAACATAGAGACTTTGACATAGGCCGCTGACATCTACTATATTCCATGTTAGAGACATAATGACATAGAGATAGGCCTTGGACATAGTGGTTTTACTTTCCATGTTAGAGACATGATGATTTGAGACTTGTAACGGTTCTTGTGACTATATGCCATTGTGCTCATTCGCACATGCTTGTGAGGGTCACTCCCTGCAAGCCGGCACTCTGGAGTTGGCCAACGCGTTTAATGTATTCGCCGTGCGGGATTGGGCGCCGAAGTGGATTGCCGTGGGTCAGTCTCGTTCCTAGGATGGGGATGTTGACTACTATGGGGCCATTAGGCTCGGCATTTGGGCTAGGCAGCCTTCGAGTGGGCATCGGCCATACCGCCTTCGGGTTGGAGCTTGTTGGACTTAAACTTATTATAGTTTAAAGGAAATTGTGAACTTGACTAGAATAGTAAACTTTAACACTTTACTATCATTCGTGGACATTGTGGATTTGACTAGAATAGTAAACTTCAACTCTTTACTATCAAATTGGGAACATTGTACTAATAGTTGTACTTACTAATCATGCTTAGAATAGTCGTTTGTTTATGTTTATTTATGCTAAGTAGAGATTATGTTTAGTAGTTTACGTGTTTAATTACGTGCCGTTTACCTTACTTGTTTAGTTTTGGGCCTAGTGGAGCATGCAACTGAAGTCAGTAATTGCCCACTGGGAACTATTAATTAATAGTTCTCACGCCCTCTTTTTCTAACGTGTTTCAGAGCCTTCGGCACCGGCGGAGGCAAGGGATCGTGGCAAGAGGATCGCTAGCTAGATAGCTACTTACCACCGCTAGGAGGTGGTTCCTCTCTTTTGGTTTTTGTGAGAGAGTGATTTTTGTATCCATGTATAGAGACCGCCTTGTACCCTTATTAGATGTTGTTTCTTTTGGAGGTTATTACTATATTTACTTTCAGTTCTTAGTGATTGTTAGTACCTTCTTGTGTTAGCTTCCTTTCCTACTTAGTTTAGAATTCTAGTTGTTATATTGCTTTGATACTTCTAGATTCTTCTTACTTTTTTGGTATTTATCGTTTTTGGTTAGACGCCTTGTATGTTTTAGTCATACGGCGGGCTGGGCGCGCGCCGGGCGGGCTTCCGCTGGATTCCGGGGCGTGACAGATTAAATTGGTATAAGAGCCTAGGGTTGAGTCTTCTTGTGGACCTAGCAAACTTTAGGCCGGTTGGACTATAGGATATAGGCTCGTGAGAGACGAGGTCCATTTAACTTGTGAGCGAAAGTATTCAGATTGGGTATCTTGAATAACTCTAGTAAGTAGAGTTGGACCGAAGTGTATAACTCCTAACTTCGCGGAGGGTTACGTTGGCGGCCGACAACGTAATATCGGGAGTTAGTTGTGAAACATACTTCATTACTTTCGCATGATTTGGGTATTGTTGAGTGGGGCTGCGATAGCGTGGGTTTTATTAACTTGCGCTTTAGTGATGTTGTGGCGTCTTGTTGACGACCCGCTCTAAGTTTGCTGGAGCGGATGACGCGACAACGTTTGGGGAAGTGGAGATGTCCACTACCCCCGGATCCAATGAGGTCCGTGAGTGAGGTGCCTACTTGCGGCTCTCACTAGTTTGGCGACTCAGCAGGCGACACCGGCTCAACGACATGCAAATGCGGCACGCAGGCAGGATGCGCGCATGAAACACCTGGAGAGATCCTTACTACAACAGGCGGTTTTTCCCCGTGATGGTTGAGGGAGCAGAGCGAGAGTGGCTCATGGATCGCCCAACGAGTTCGAGAGGTGTAATCCCAGGATCCTCGATGGAGAGAATGACGGCCACTGGATCGTAGGGAAGTGGTCGATACAGATGGAGGAACTATTTTCATGACACTTTTGTGGAGGAGTGATGCAGAGTTCGGCTTGCCGATCACCACCTGGAAGATGTGGTCTATAGCTGGAGGTTGAATATTCAGGATAATACCAATGCTGATATTGTGGCGGCTACTTGAAGGAGGTTCAAGGAACTCCTGTTGAAGCTTCACTTCACTGACAGTGTTAAGAAAAAGTCGGAGCAGTATCTGTGTGGTATGCCCCAAGGAAAGCGGACTGTGGCCGAGTACGAGAGGGAGTTCCCTCGGCTCCCACATGGTGTGCCGCTGTGGTACGGGACTGCGAGGACTTCAGCCGTTGATTTTTCGGTTGGCGCAACCTTCCAATCTTCAGACTTGCCAAGATGTGGTAAACCGCGCGCTCGTCGAGAAGGCTTAGAGTAAGGATTTGGGCTAGAGGCCCACGGCCGAGGGTGCGAGTCAGACGCACTCTGGGAGGCAACCTGTTTAGAGACAGACGGAGGAGTCACAACAGGCCGGCGGCCGCGTGTATACGGCTCGGAGCGAGAGCGACGGCGGTAGGAGTGGTGACTACGTGTTTTGGTTCGTAATATGGCTTTCGAGTGTGCATTGTTTGATGCCGGTACGTGGCGCCTATCCGTTATTCGGCTATTTGCCGAGTTGCATTGCATCACATTAGTTCGCTATTTGCGATGAGAATTAGCCTTGTTTGAAACGATTAGTTACGGGTTGTGGGTAGCTTTCTGCTATGCTATTTGGATCTCACGACGATTGCATTAGTTGCATCCCTGGATCGGCTGTTTGCCGGAGGGTGCTCGGGGACGACCCGTGCCTGGACCAGTTGTAGACTGCGGAGCCTGGGCCCTTTGGGCGGCGCGATTAGGTGAGTAATGACGACCGGTGCCTTCGGGTAGGCGAGTTTTGGTCAGGACGGTAGTCCGAGCTTTGACCCAAGAGCGTGGAATGCCACGTGTGGGATCGTGAGATCGAGGGTACACCGAGTGTGTAGTGAACCAACCCGAGGATTTCTAGCATTGATCATCCTTCGATGCTTATAGGATGATCAGATGATCGGGTGTGTCGTTTCGAACACCCTACCTTGCGAGAAGGTTTTGCGTGCCAACAAATAGATTGGCCTTCGTGGTGTGGAGTTTGTGAGGTACCTTGTACCTTGGGTCTTGCGAGCTGATTTAACTCGCCTTGGGAATTGGAGCACGAAATAGTGCATGTTGAGGATTTATTCCACTGGTTGTGGTGACTATCTCTCTTACCTAAAACTAGGTAAGTATTGGAGAGGATTTGCGGCCTAACTGGCCATTACCTTTGGTTGTTTGGGAATCCTCTGATTGAAGGATATCTTTTGAGTTGTGATTGTTCTCCTGATGGAGTCACGAATCGTGAGCTCAAGTGGCAAGGAGATCTGTACTTCTAGTGTTTCGCTTCGCGAGAAACCCCCTCTATTGATGTGGGACCTGTAGGGTCGTTTCGACTGTATGTCGGCCATCGTGATCTAAAGTGAATCACGATTGGACAATTGCTCGGTTGTAGAGGCTCGTTGATCGTTTCAATTAGCCTTGAGTATTGGTGTACTCGATTGAAGCATAATACAATCGGAGTAATACCATTTTGTGTTGGAGTTTGAGGTTGTATCTCAAGCAAATGTTGATATTTGTTTGGGACATCGCGAGGATTAGCGTGATGTTGCCGAGGCTTGTAGTAGTTTACCGTCGTTAAGGACTTGCGGAATGATAATTCCAAGCCGTCTTGATGGATTGACGGAACCGGTCGCAGATGACCATGGGTATCTCGATGAAGATCAGCAAGGATCAAATGCGGAAGCATACTGAGGCGAGCGGAGTGTGAACTCTCATTGTTGGATCGAGTGGTCGGGAGAATTCGCGAGGGAATGTGCCAAGTTACTGATTTTTTCCTTGTTCGGATGTGCACATGGAATTAAGTTCCTTGCAATGGAGACTGTGTGGAAGAGTAGTTGAGTTTGACGTTCTCGTTGATAGTCACTTCATGGTGATAGTGATAGAGAGATATTATTAAATTGTAAACGGAACCCTCTCTATCACTTGAGTTGAGCTCAGTGACTATGGATACCTGGGGTATCCAATGCGAAGGGAAGCATTGGGGAGAAGAATTTCGAATGTTCGTTTCGAGCGATTGAGCTGTTAGTGCTATGAGAATTCTCTATCGAAGATAAGCTCTCGGCGTAGGCTTATGAAGAGTTTACTGAGGCATCAAGTCGAGACTAAGGTATTGACCTCAGTGAATTGAGGAGGTGAGTGGGTTGTAGTTCTTCAAAATACTTATAGAAGAGAAGCAGTGAGTACCACCCTAGTGGTGGAGTTGAGACTACTGTGGAGGTATTGGGGTGCAATGCCGATTGGTGAATTGAGTAACCACCTCTGGAGAACAAATTGGACGATTTGTCAAATGTCACGACAATCGGAAGAGATGATCATTATGGATATTGATTATAGGGATGTTCATGCCAAGCATGTATACAAGGGTAAACATGTGGGAATTACACCATGCTTAATTATGGATCGGATTTACACTCAGTTGTGCAATCTTTTATCAAGATCTGACTTTGAGTTGAGCGAGCAATGTTGGGATCAGAGTCAACGAATAGATATTGTATCACATCTCTTTAGTGAGCATTCCGATGGAGTGTTGATGGATCAGGTAACGGGTTTGAACCCCGGGTTCTTGTTATGAGCGGTATTGTTGAATTCGCCACAGAGAGTTATATGATAGAATTCCAATTGTATGAGTAATTGAAGCAGAGCTAGGCTTCGCCCTCGGCCAAGACGAGAGAAGTGAGAATTGGAATTCAGCTTTTGAGAGCACTTGGTTTTGGTGATGACCAACTGTATAACTTGTCGAACGAGCACCAATTAGAGGAGGAACTTCGCGGTGAAGACTTGAGTTCGAGAAACTTTAGTGGATTGGCTGGGGATGTGTCCAACCCCGGAAGTCTATAGGAGGCTTTGGGCTCGCGTTTGAGCATCGACACTGCTTCCCACCCTCGGAGGGAAGGGCAGTTGGAGCGTACTATCCAGAATTTAAGGGGCGTGCCCTGAGCATGTGTGATCGACTTTCGAGGAGGATGGTCGCAACATCTACCGTTGGCAGCGTTGCTTATAACAACAGTTATCAAGCAAGCATCAAGATGGCACCACATGAAGCACTCTATGGACGGAGGCGACGATCGCCACTTCATTGGAGTGAAGTTGGCAAGAGATTGGCTTTAGGCTCAGATGTACTCCCGAAAGCAAAGACAAGGTTCGCATTGCTAGAGAGCGGTTGTTGACTGCCTGTAGTAGGCAAAAGAGCTATGCTGACAGACGTCGACGAGACTTGGAGCTTCGGATTGGAGATCATGTTTTCTTGAAAGTCTCGCCGACCAGAGGAGTCAGATTTGGGATTCGGGGTAAGTTGAGCCCCTGTTATTTTGGACCGTATGAGATTTTGGAGCGTGTGGACCGGTAGCGTATAGACTTGCTCTACCGCCGAACCTATCGAGCATACACAACGTATTTCCATGTGTCAGTCCTTCGGAACTTATACATGATCCAGCTCATGTATTGGATTGTGACGCACTGAACTTTAGCAAATAGCAAGGTTCGAGTGTTAAATGTGAGAACTGAGCTGTTCCAGATTTTTCTGGAGGGTCGTTGACTGTGTTCTGACCTATGGCACGTGTACCGAGGTTAGTGGTTGAATCCCAAGCACTAAAGTCCAAAAAGCTGAATTTTAGGTTGCTCTCGGGTTGGAATTTTATGCCTTTGTACCGGTACAAAATGGTGGCTATACCGGTACAAAATGATGGCTATACCGGTACAAGCCGAGATTTATACCGGTATAGATGAGCAGCTGGGCAAACCCGAGGCTCGGGTTTGCTGTTTCGCGGGGTTTATACCGGTACAAAATGGGTTTGTCTGGTGCAGTTGGCGATTTTCGAAAATCCGAAGCTGGGGAGGCATTTGGCATTTTGTTGCTTTATACATATGCCCCTTCACCCCTAGGGCTCATTTTGAGCCCTTCACTGCAGGAAATAGAGGTAGGGAGCTCTCCCCTTTTCTCCTTTGATTTCTTGGGTCTTGGGTGGATTTTTTGGGAGGATTGATCCTTCTCTCTTTTTCTCCTTTTTGCTTCTTGGTGCATTCTCCACCATGGATGAAGCTTGGAGCTTGGTTTGGGAGCAAGTTGAAGGAAAGATCTTCAAGTTTGGTGGACTTGGAACTTGTTTGTGAGCTTCTTGAAGGTAGGCATCACCTCTACTTCCTCTAGTTTGGGATTTTGAAGCTTTCTACTTGATGAAACCCTAGTTTTAGTAGATTAGCGTTTATTTTGGGGATTTACAACCTAGGGCTTTTAGAGTCCAATTAATTGGTTTAGAACCTTGATTTAGGTTGCCTTGGAAGAGATCTAACCTCCATTTGAAGATTGGAGAAGGATTTTTACTCTAAGGTGAATTTTTCCTTACTTTCTACATAGAAGCTTAAAGTTTGAACTCAAGACTTATCTCTTGAGGTTGTAACTCCTAGGATCTACTTTGTAGGGTACTAGGAGTAGGAATCGAAGCTTCGTTAGCGGTTCGAAGCGACGCTTGGAGCGACGGTGGGTTTGGCCTCACCTAGCACAATGAGAAATTCTCATTGGTGCATATTTGCTTATGGTTAAATGGAAATTAGTACATTTTCATGCTATTTGATTTATTTGTGAATTTTAGAATGCTTAAGATACATATGTTATGTGTAACGCAATTTTACTCTATATAGTAGAGACGTATGCATGTGAGAGCTGAAGCCTTGTAACATTCTCTTTGAAAACTTGGAACTATGTGTTTAAGAGGAATTTGACATATGTTTGAGAACATAGATCTATGCATGACATAGGAGAAAAGCCCTTGTCATTAAGCGGCGTTGGCTTGGCATCAAAAGTGTAGAATAGTGAGCTAATGTCATCAAGCGGCATTAGGCTCGTGAATGAACTTGACATAGAGAATCTAGTGTCATGAGAATAATCGAACTAGACCTTAGGGTTACTAGTTACTATTTCCATGTTGAGACATGAGGTTTGGACTTAAGACTTGACTATACTTGTTGCCATTTGTGCTCTCTCGCACATGCTTGTGAGGGTCGCTCCCTACAAGCCGGCACTCCGGAGTTGGCCTTTGCGATTCGTTCGCGCGTGCGGTATTGAGAAACCTACGGGACCGTTGGGACAGACACATTCCTTGTGAGGGATGTCGGGCTACCACGGTACTTAGGTGGCACAAGTTGGGTTACTATGGGTAAATCCTAGAGAAAGAGAATTGACTTGGACATTCAACATTACTATTGACAATCACTACTAGATAGGACTTAGTAGTTGGATTATGTGGATTATGCTCGAATATATAGTATACTTGATAATGCTTTAATTACATTTTAGTATACTTGTTGGTTAAGGTAAAATGTATCATGCTTATATATTGGAACTTGGTTATAGCAGCATTTCCTTAAGCTTTATTTACAAGTTTATTTATATCGCTTACTTGCTCTTTTCTTGGGCCTAGTGGTGCAATTGGTGCAGGTCAGTAATTGCCCACTGAGCACTATAAATTATAGTTCTCACGCCCTTTGTTTCTGTTTACTTTCAGTGCCTTCTGCATCGGGGGTGGCTCGGGACCGTGGCAAGAGTATTGCCTCGGGCTAGCGACTGTTGGAGAGGACGCGTGCATAGGTGGTCTACCATTTCTCTTTTTATTTTGTGAGAGATGGAGAGTTGTACCTTGTATAGAGACCACCACCTTTGTGTATTTTGAGGAGGATACTATTAGCCTTGTTTTATTTATGCTTCTAGTTATACTTGATATAGTTTCTTTATTTCTCTTTACTTGTTCTTTAGCATTAGTTGTTGTGGCTCTGATATTCTAGTTATAGCCTTTTGTTGTTTTAATTCCGTTGTTTTTATTTAGACGCCTGGTATGTGTTGGCATATGGCGGGTCTGGGCACGCTTTGGGGAAGGTCCTGCCGACCCCGGGGCGTGACAGATTAATTTGGTATCAGAGCCTAGGGTGACGTCTTAGAGCACCTAACAAACCTTAGGCTGGTTGGACAATAGGAAATAGGCTCGCGAGAGACGAGGTCTATTTAACTTGTGAGCGAAAGTACTTGATTGGGTTTTATTATAACTCTAAAAAGTTGGAGTTTAATCGAAGTGTATAACTTCTAGCTTCGCGGAGGGTTACGTTGGCGGCCGACAACGTAACATCGGGAGTTAGTTGTGAAGCGCACTTCTTTACTTTCGCATGATTTGGGTTGCTGAGTGGGGATTGCGATAGCGTGGGTTTTATTAACTTGCGCTTTTATGTTATTGCAGGGTTGATGCCTATTACTCGCTCCCAATCAGTTGGGGCAGATAACATGGCACGCCTTGAGGAGGTCGAGACCTCAGCTACTTCTGAGTCCAGCGAGGTCCGCGAGCTGAGGGATCAGGTGGCGGTCCCCACTGACCTTGTGCCTCAGCTGACGGCGGCGCGGCGCGACGAGCGGCGGCGCGACAGACGAGAGGATGAAGCGACTTGAGGACCTTCTTTTGCGGTGGGCGCCGGGAGGCCTGTGCTCTGTACCACCGGCCCGAGGTGGCGGCAGGGCGCCGACTCCGACGCCGGATCTTTGCATTCTGCCGTCCGTGGCACGCCGGAGAAGAGTGGCGGACGGCACCGCCGGTCGGATACCCCCGGGAGGAGCGGTGTTCCCTACGTTGGTTGAGGGCTAGAGCGAGACCGGCGATGAGCCGCCTCAACGAGTTCAGGAGGTGCAACCCACGTATATTCGACGGCGAGAACGTGGATCATTGGATAGTCGAGAAGTGGCTTATGCATATGGAGAAGCTATTTCGCGACACTTTTGTTGAGGAGAGGGACAGAGTGTGGCTCGCCACTCACCATCTGGACGGCGAGGCCTATCAGTGGTGGCGGGACATCCAGGAAAGCCCGAGCACCGACTTAGCGGTGATGACTTGGACGAGGTTCAAGGGACTGTTACTTGAGCACTATTTCCCCGACAGTGTTCGACGCCAGATGGAGACTGATTTGCGCAGTTTGCGTCAGGAGGAGCGGACGGTGGCTGAGTATGAGCGAGAGTTTACCAGACTTCTACACTGTGTATCTTTCGTCGTGCGGGACGACAAGGACAAGGCCAGGATCTTCGAGAGTGGACTGAGGCCTTCTATCTATAGGCTTGTGCATTCCGCTAACCTGCGCACATACCGTGAGGTGGTAAATCGCGCTCTTATTGTGGAGCGGGGCGCGGTAGTGATGACGGAACGGCCGGAAGGCTTGGAGCGGGGCAAGGGCAAAGGCCCTCAGGCGAGGGTGCGAGTCAGACGTACTCAAGGAAGCCGCCGAAGTACCCAGGAGCCAGTCTCGAGGACGAGGTGGCCCCACAGCAGCGCCGAGGACCAGATCGACGGCAGGCACCGCGCTGTGTGATTTGGAGCGGCCCCCACCACCCCCGACAGTGCCCGCAGGGTCAGGGCCGGTGCTACTCTTGTGGTCTGGAGGGCCACTTCCAGTCAGATTGCCCGAGGGGATCTGCGCCGACACCGTCGTCGGCCGGCGACACCGGCTTCACCGGGTTCCGGCCAGGGACACCTCTGCGCATCCTACCAGTGGGAGGACTTACGTGCGAGGCGAGCGAGGGTCTCGACGGGGCCCGAGTGGGCGATTGTATCGCCCGAGGCGGCGGCAGTGAGGATGTCGTTGCAGGTATCATTTTGATTTCCAGCATTCGAGTTCGTGCTTTATTTGATACCGGTGCATCCTGTTCTTTTATTGATCGGCTGTTTGCCGAGTTGCAAGACATCCCTAGGACACCTTTGTCACTTTCGGGACGAGTGGTTATACCTGGACATTCTATAGATGTTCGAGAGTGTTGTATTAGTTGCCCGGTTCAGATTGGGGATTGGATGATGCCCGTGGACCTATTTGTGGTGCACAAACTCGAGGAGTTTGATACAGTTTTGGGCATGGATTGGTTTACCCGGTACTTTGCTACGATCGATTGTGTGAGTCGTACTGTGACTTTTAGAGAGCCTGGTCATGAGGAGATTGTCTTTCGGGGATGCCAGAGTTCGCTGTTTGCGATGACTATTAGCTCCTCCCGAGCTAGGCAGCTGATTAGCAGCAGGTGCATAGCCTATTTGGCCAGTATTGCACTCCGAGATGTTGAGGACTCCCCTAGGTGTCACGCCCCGGGACCCAGCGGAAGCCCGCCCGGCGCGTGCCCAGACCCGCCGTATGTCTACAACATACTAGGCGTCTAACAAAGACGATAAATAACCAACAAAATAAAAAGAATCTAGAAGTATCAGAGCAGTATAACAACTAGATTTCTATACAAGGAAGCATAAACAAGTAGATAAAAGAAAGAACCAAAATCCACTAAGAACTATAAAAGAGAGTACAACGAAAAGAAATCCAAACACCACTATAACCAAGTACATGGTAGTCTCTACATAGGGATACAAAACTCTCTCAATCTCACCAAGTACAAAAAGAGAGAAAAACCCCTACAAGGTGGAAAGCTGCGATAACTAGCTAGCGATTCCCTTTCCACGATCCCTTGCCTCCGCCGGTGCCGAAGGCTCTGAAACACATTAGAAAAAGAGGGCGTGAGAACTATTAATTAATAGTTCCCAGTGGGCAATTACTGACTTCAGTTGCATGCTCCACTAGGCCCAAACTAAGCAAATAAGTATAAACGATAATAAGCGATAATAAGCGACATGTAAATAACATGTAAACTACTAAACACAATATCTCTACTTAGCATGAATTTGCATAAGTAAGCTATTCTAAGCAAGAGCAGAAAGCGTTATAATTATCATGAAGTTCCCAACTTGATAGTAAAAGACTAAGTTTACTGTTCTAATCAAGATCTGTAATGTCCACAAGTGATAGTAAAGTGTTAAAGTTTACTATTCTAGTCAAAGTCCACAGTTTTCTTTAAACTACATTAAGTTTAAGCACAATAAGATCAACCCGAAGGCGATATGGCCGATGCCCACCCGAAGGCTGCCTAGCCCAAATGCCGAGCCTAATGGCCCCGTAGTAGTCAACATTCCCACCGTAGGAATGAGAGTGTCCCACGGCAATCCACTTCGGCGCCCAATCCCGCACGGCGAATACAAGAAACGCGTTGGCCAACTCCGGAGTGCCGGCTTGTAGGGAGCGACCCTCACAAGCATGTGCGAATGAGCACAATGGCATATAGTCACGAAACTCGTCCCAAATCCCAATTCGTCATGTCTCTAACATGGAATGTACAAGTGTCCAAAGGCCTATCTCTATGTCATCATGTCTCTAACATGGAAATAATAGATGTCCAGTGGCCTATGTCAAGTCTCTATGTTGCAGTTTCATAGGTTTTTAAGTTAAGTGCCGCTTGATAACACTTAAGCTTTTCTAAGTTCCAACACAAGTTTAATGTTCTCAATTACATTAATTAAGCTACATAAACATGAATGGCACACTCCCAGGTGCCCACAAATCCCACCCTCACATGCATGCTGTTTAACCCCGAAAGCTCTACTATATAGAGTGAAAATTTTATCATACATGAGACATGCATTTTAAGTGCTTCAAAATTCATAATAAATCTATTTAGCATGAATATGCATTCAAAATAATTAAATCAAACCGAATAAGCACTTAGGAGCCATTTGCTCCTATGCTCATGAAGCCAAACCCACCAAGTGCGAAAAGCGTTGCTCCGAACCGCTAACGAAGCTTCGATAATCACTCCTAGAGTCCTAAAAAGCACACCCTAGGAGTTACAAGCTAAGAAGATAAATCTTGAGTTCACACTTTAAGGATTTCGACAAAAGGTTGGAGAAAACTCACCGAATGCGAAGGAAGTGCTCTTGATCTCCAAATGGGAGTTAGAGTCCCTCTAATCCAACCTAAATCAAAGTTCTAAACCCATCAATTAGGTCCCAAAGGCCCTAAATCGAATATCCCCAAATCCTAACCCTAGAATCCCATTCTAGGGTTTCATCACACAAAAACCCACAAAATTCAAAACTAGAGGAAAGAGATCATTCACATACCTCTAAGAAGCTCAACACCAAGCTCAAAAGCCCTAGGCTTGAAGCTTGATCCACCACAAAGCTCCAAAAGGCAAGCTCCAAGCTCCAACAATGGTGGTAGAGGCTCTATCAAGCAAAAAGAGCAAAAGAGAGGGTTTTAATCCTCTAAAAATCCAACCTAAACCCTAGAAAACACAAGGGAGTAGAGAGAGAAGCTCCTTACCTCCTTCTCTCTTGTTCTCAGCACAAGGAGAAGCCCTAGGGGCAAGGGGTGCTATATTAGAAGCAACAAAATGCTAAAACACCCTCGCAGCTTTAAATCGCCGAATTGCCAGTCAGACCCAGACAAGCCATCCCATACCGACAGATCTCGCGAAACACCCAAACCCGAGGCTCGGTTGGTCGCCTCCACATCCCATACCTATTTAATCCACCCCGTACCTAAGATAGCAACAATGGCTGTACCGGTATAGCAACCAAGGCTGTACCGGTACAAGCCCTCCAGAGTCAAACCCGAGAGCAACCTAAAATCCAAATTTTTGGACTTTAGTGCTTGGAATTCATCCACTAACCTCGGTGCTCGTGCCATAGGTCGGAACACAGTCAACGACCCTCCAGAAAAATCTGGAAAAGCTCCAAACTCAAGTCAACTACTCGAACTCCGCAATTTGCGCAAGTCCAGTATGTTACATTCACCCCTCCTAAAAAGGAGTTTCGTCCGCGAAACTCTAAAGCGAACTCATACCTCAAGATTCCATCCGAAAGAGATGGGGATAGCGCTCCTGCAGTGCGCTCTCAGGCTCCCACGTGGCCTCTCGCTCCTCGTGGTTGCTCCAAAGAACCTTCACGTAAATGTCCCGATTCCGCAATTTCTTCACCTCGCGAGCCAAGATCTTCACGGGTTGCTCCTCGAAGCTCAAATCCTCCCGCAGCTCTATGGGTACAACCCCCAATACATGAGCCGGATCATGGATATATTTCCGAAGGACCGATACATGAAAGACGTTGTGCACGCCCGATAGGTTCGGCGGTAGAGCAAGTCGATACGCTACCGGACCTATACGTTCCAAGATTTCATAGGGTCCAATAAATCGAGGACTCAACTTACCTCGAATTCCAAATCTCCGAATCCCCTTTGACGGCGAGACTTTCAAGAAGACATGATCTCCAATCTGAAACTCCAAGTCTCGTCGGCGTTTATCTGCATAGCTCCTCTGCCTATTCTCGGGCCGTCGCGTAGTCGCCCCGAGCGATTCGAACTTTATCCTCTCGCTCGGAGCACTTCAGGGCCTAAAGCCAATCTTTCGCCCACTTCACTCCAATGAAGTGGCGATCTGCACTTTCGTCCATATAATGCCTCGAACGGTGCCATCTTGATACTTGCTTGATAACTATTGTTATAAGCAAACTCCGCCATAGGTAGATGCTGCGACCATCCTCCCTGGAAGTCAATCACACATGCTCGAAGCATGTCCTCAAGAGGCTGTATAGTGCGCTCCGACTGCCCGTCACTCTGGGGGTGGAAAGCAGTGCTGAAATCCAATCTAGTACCCAAGGCGTCCTGTAGACTCCTCCAGAAGTGTGACAAAAAGCGAGTGTCCCTGTCAGATACGATCGATGTAGGTACTCCATGAAGTCGCACAATCTCATTAAGGTACACTTGTGCGAGCTTCTCTCCAGCCCAAGTAGTGTGGATAGGTATAAAGTGCGCTGACTTCGTCAACCTATCCACTATCACCCAAATAGCATCATGCCCAGCTTGAGAGCGAGGCAATCCTGTCACGAAGTCCATGGTGATCTTCTCCCACTTCCACACGGGAATAGGCAAACTGTGATGTTTTTCCGCTGGAACTCGATGCTCAGCTTTCACTTGTTGGCAAGTTAGACATCTAGCAACAAACTCGCCAACATCCTTTTTCATCCCAGGCCACCAATAAAGTAACCTCAAGTCCTTATACATTTTGGTGCCTCCTGGGTGAATACCATAAGGTGCTCTGTGTGCCTCCTGAAGGATGTCCTCTCTAAGTCCCATATCTGCCGGCACACAAATCCGTCCACCAATGCGCATCACTCCCTGATCATCCACTAGGAACTCGCCGGTGCAACCATCAACTATTTTGTCTCGAATCTTTTGCAACTCTAAGTCAAGAGCTTGCTTCTCTTTAATTCTATCCATAAGAGTAGGTTGCACCACCATAGTCCTCAGCCGCATAGGCGTATCGGAGTCACTACCTCCAACTCCAACCGCTTCATCTCGCTCGATCAACTGCGGTTGAGTAACAACATGCATCGCTAAGTTCTCGGTAGATTTCCGACTTAGCGCATCCGCCACCACGTTAGCCTTCCCCGGGTGGTAGAGAATAGTCAAATCATAATCTTTGAGTAGCTCCAACCATCTGCGCTGTCTCAAGTTCAACTCCTTCTGAGTGAAAAGGTACTTTAAGCTCTTGTGATCCGTATAGACCTCGCACCGCTCGCCATACAAATAGTGGCGCCATAGCTTCAATGCAAAGACTACGGCCGCCAACTCTAAGTCGTGTGTAGGATAGTTCTTCTCATATTCCTTTAATTGGCGAGATGCATACGCGATCACCTTGTCACCCTGCATTAAGACACAGCCCAATCCGTTAAGAGATGCATCACTATAAACCACATACCCTGCTCCAGCAATAGGTAATGTGAGGATTGGAGCGGTCGTCAATCTCAGCTTCAACTCTTGAAAGCTCTTTTCACACGCATCATTCCAAATGAATTTAGCTCCTTTGTGCGTGAGCCTCGTGAGGTGGGTAGATAACTTCGCAAAGCCCTCCACGAATCGGCGGTAGTAGCCGGCCAAACCAAGGAAGCTCCTGATCTCGGTGACGCTCGTCGGTCTTGGCCAATCCTGAATGGCTTCTATCTTCCTAGGATCCACTATGCCTGATCCTGAAATCACATGTCCCAGAAAAGCCACTTCTCGAAGCCAAAATTCGCACTTCTTCGGCTGTGCAAATAACTTCTTTTCCCGAAGCACTTGTAGTACCAATCTCAAGTGTTCCTCGTGCAACACATCACTTCGGAATAAACCAAGATGTCGTCGATGAAGACCACGACGAACCCGTCTAGATAAGGCTTGAAGACACGGTTCATTAGATCCATAAAAGCTGCCGGGGCATTAGTAAGCCCAAACGGCATAACAGTGAACTCGTAATGTCCATACCGTGATCTAAAAGCCGTCTTCGCCACATCCCCAGGCGCAATCTTCAACTGATGGTATCCCGACTTCAAGTCTATCTTGGAATACACATTTGATCCTTGAAATAGATCAAAAAGATCATCAATCCTCGGCAACGGATATTTATTCTTGATCGTGACTTTATTAAGTTCACGATAGTCCACGCAAAGACGAAGTGATCCGTTCTTCTTCTTCACAAACAGAACCGGTGCTCCCCAAGGTGACACACTGGCCGAATGAAGCCCTTGTCCAACATATCCTCGTAATCGTGCCCTCGCCTTCTTTAACTCGCCGGTGCCATCCTATAGGGTACCTTCGAGACTGGGGTAGTCCCGGGAGCGAGATCTACCACAAACTCGATCTCCCTATCAGGTGGCATGCCTGGTAGCTCTGCTGGAAACACGTCCTAAAACTCCCGTACCACCGGGATATCCTCGATCCTAGGGGTATCATCCTCACCCCTCAATGCGATACTAGCCAAATAGGCTACGCATCCATGGTTGATCAGTTGCCTAGCTCGAGACGAACTGATCGACATCGCAAAAAGCGAACTCTGACACCCTCTAAACACCACCTCACTCTGACCCGGTTCTCTAAAAGTAACCGTTCGATTAACACAATCGATAGTGGCGTAGTATCTAGTCAACCAATCCATACCCAAAACCACGTCAAAATCCCCCAACCTGCGCACTACTCGCAAATCCGCGGGCATGGTCCAATCTCCTACCCGAATAGGGCAACTGGGGCAATACTCTCGCACGTCCACAATGGGTCGGGTACAACAATATGTCTAGGGTGTAGTAAAGGAACAAACTGGATGTCATGCAACTCGGCAAACAGCCGATCAATAAATGAATGTGATGCACCGGTATCAAATAATGTACGTACTCTAATGCCATCAAGTAAAATGATACCTGCCACCACATGCCATTGCGTCGGCCCTCACATGCGCGGCGTACATGCGGCCACTCGGTGCCCGACGTGACCCCTCGCTCCGCGGCCGGACGGTCGGCCGCCCGCCCGTACCGTGTCGACGGGGTCCCCTGGTTGGCGGCTGGTAGAGCCGGTGCCGATGCAGAAGGCGGTGCCGGCGATGAACCTCTCGGGCACTCGATCCGGATGTGGCCCTCCCGGCCACACTAGAAGCACCGCCGCCCGCCGTGGACATCGCGGCGGGTGGTGAGGACCACCGCAGATCACACACCGGGAGGTGCCGGCCGTGTCCTCCTCGCTGAGTCGGTGCGCCTCGACTGCGCTGCTGGTGCCTCGGGTGCTTCGGGGGCCTCCTAGAGTGCGTCTGGCTCGCACCCTCGGCCGCGGGCCTCTTGCCCTTTCCCTTGTCCAAACCCTCGCGTCTCTCCTGCACCATGGCCGCGCCGCTCTCCACAGTGAGCGCGCGGTTCACCACCCGTCTGCAAGTCCGAAGCTCCGATGATCGCACGAACCGAAGATCGACGGCTCGCCCACGCTCGAAGATGCGGGCCTTATCCTCGTCGTCCCGCACGACGAAGGGTACGCAATGCGTAAGCCGAGAAAACTCCCTCTCGTACTCGGCTACGCATCGATCCCCCGAGTAAGGTCGCGCAGCTCGCTCCATCCGCCTTGACACCGTCTGGGAAGTACGTGACAATAGAAGTCCCTTGAACTTCATCCAGGTGATAGATGCCAAATCCGTGCTGGGGGTCTCCTGAATGTCCATCCACCAACGGTAGGCCTCGCCGTCGAGGTGGTGGGTGGCGAGCCACACCCTATCCCGCTCCTCCACAAATGTGTGGCGGAATAGCTTCTCTATGTGCATCAACCACTTTTCCACAATCCAGTGGTCGACGTTCTCACCGTCAAAGATCCTCGGACTGCACTTCCTAAACTCCTTGAGGCGACCCATGAGTCGATCCCTCTCGGCTCTTTGAGCCATAACTGGAAATGCCGCTGCCACCGGTGATGCTCGAATCGGCGGGTGTCCCGGTCCTCCTACCGCGCTCGATCGCCGGTGTCGTTCGGTGTGAGCCGGCCGCGGGGGACTGCGCTCGCGGTAAGTCAACCTCGGCTGGTGCTGGCGGTGAAGGGGTCTGAGCCCCCCTCGCAGCCGCCTGCTGCAGTAGAAGGTCCTCCATGCGCTTCATGCGCGTCGTCGCCGGGCCGCGGTCGCCCGTCGCGTCACTGTGGCCGTGAGGGCCGCCAATCGGCTCCTCAACTCACGGGCCTCGCCGGATCCGGAGGTAGCGGAGGCCTCGACCTCCTCAAAAGTTGCCGCATTGTCCGCTCCAACAGATTTCGAGCGAGTTATCGGCATCGCCACTACAACATCATAAAAGTGCAAGTTAGTAAGCTCACGCAATCGCATCCCCGCTCATGCTATAAATACCCAAATCATGCGAAAGTAATGAAGTGTCATTTACTACTAACTCCCGATGTTACGTTGTCGGCCGCCAACGTAACCCTCCGGGTTAGAAGTTATACACTTCGATCCAACTCTACTTACTCGAGTTATTCAAGATGCCCAATCTTAATCCTTTCGCTCACAGGTTCAATAGACCTCGTCTCTCACGAGCCTATATCCTATAGGCCAACCTGCCTAAGGTTTGCTAGGTCCACAAGAAGACTCAACCCTAGTCTCTGATACCAATTTAATCTGTCAAGCCCCGGGACCCAGCGGAAGCCCGCCCGGCGCGTGCCCAAACCCGCCGTATGTCTACAACATACTAGGCGTCTAACAAAGACGATAAATAACCAACAAAATAAAAAGAATCTAGAAGTATCAGAGCAGTATAACAACTAGATTTCTATACAAGGAAGCATAAACAAGTAGATAAAAGAAAGAACCAAAATCCACTAAGAACTATAAAAGAGAGTACAACGAAAAGAAATCCAAACACCACTATAACCAAGTACATGGTAGTCTCTACATAGGGATACAAAACTCTCTCAATCTCACCAAGTACAAAAAGAGAGAAAAATCCCTACAAGGTGGAAAGCTGCGATAACTAGCTAGCGATTCCCTTTCCACGATCCCTTGCCTCCGCCGGTGCCGAAGGCTCTGAAACACATTAAAAAAAGAGGGCGTGAGAACTATTAATTAATAGTTCCCAGTGGGCAATTACTGACTTCAGTTGCATGCTCCACTAGGCCCAAACTAAGCAAATAAGTATAAACGATAATAAGCGATAATAAGCGACATGTAAATAACATGTAAACTACTAAACACAATATCTCTACTTAGCATGAATTTGCATAAGTAAGCTATTCTAAGCAAGAGCAGAAAGCGTTATAATTATCATGAAGTTCCCAACTTGATAGTAAAAGACTAAGTTTACTGTTCTAATCAAGATCTGTAATGTCCACAAGTGATAGTAAAGTGTTAAAGTTTACTATTCTAGTCAAAGTCCACAGTTTTCTTTAAACTACATTAAGTTTAAGTACAATAAGATCAACCCGAAGGCAATATGGCCGATGCCCACCCGAAGGCTGCCTAGCCCAAATGCCGAGCCTAATGGCCCCGTAGTAGTCAACATTCCCACCCTAGGAATGAGACTGTCCCACGACAATCCACTTCGGCGCCAATCCCGCACGGCGAATACAAGAAACGCGTTGGCCAACTCCGAGTGCCGCTTGTAGGGAGCCGACTCTCACAAGCATGTGCGAATGAGCACAATGGCATATAGTCACAAAACTCGTCCCAAATCCCAATTCGTCATGTCTCTAACATGGAATGTACAAGTGTCCAAAGGCCTATCTCTATGTCATCATGTCTCTAACATGGAAATAATAGATGTCCAGTGGCCTATGTCAAGTCTCTATGTTGCAGTTTCATAGTTTTCTAAGTTAAGTGCCGCTTGATGACACTTAAGCTTTTCTAAGTTCCAACACAAGTTTAATGTTCTCCATTACATTAATTAAGCTACATAAACATGAATGGCACACTCCTGTGTGCCCACAAATCCCACCCTCACATGCATGCTGTTTAACCCCGAAAGCTCTACTATATAGAGTGAAAATTTTATCATACATGAGGCATGCATTTTAAGTGCTTCAAAATTCATAATAAATCTATTTAGCATGAATATGCATTCAAAATAATTAAATCAAACCGAATAAGCACTTAGGAGCCATTTGCTCCTATGCTCATGAAGCCAAACCCACCAAGTGCGAAAAGCGTTGCTCCGAACCGCTAACGAAGCTTCGATAATCACTCCTAGAGTCCTAAAAAGTACACCCTAGGACTTACAAGCTAAGAAGATAAATCTTGAGTTCACACTTTAAGGATTTCGACAAAAGGTTGGAGAAAACTCACCGAATGCGAAGGAAGTGCTCTTGATCTCCAAATGGGAGTTAGAGTCCCTCTAATCCAACCTAAATCAAAGTTCTAAACCCATCAATTAGGTCCCAAAGGCCCTAAATCGAATATCCCCAAATCCAAACCCTAGAATCCCATCTGTCACGCCCCGGGACCCAGCGGAAGCCCGCCCGGCGCGTGCCCAGACCCGCCGTATGTCTACAACATACTAGGCGTCTAACAAAGACGATAAATAACCAACAAAATAAAAAGAATCTAGAAGTATCAGAGCAAAGATAACAACTAGATTTCTATACAAGGAAGCATAAACAAGTAGATAAAAGAAAGAACCAAAATCCACTAAGAACTATAAAAGAGAGTACATCGAAAAGAAATCCAAACACCACTATAACCAAGTACATGGTAGTTTCTACATAGGGATACAAAACTCTCTCAATCTCACCAAGTACAAAAAGAGAGAAAAATCCCTACAAGGTGGAAAGCTGCGATAACTAGCTAGCGATTCCCTTTCCACGATCCCTTGCCTCCGCCGGTGCCGAAGGCTCTGAAACACATTAGAAAAAGAGGGCGTGAGAACTATTAATTAATAGTTCCCAGTGGGCAATTACTGACTTCAGTTGCATGCTCCACTAGGCCCAAACTAAGCAAATAAGTATAAACGACAATAAGCGATAATAAGCGACATGTAAATAACATGTAAATTACTAAACACAATATCTCTACTTAGCGTGAATTTGCATAAGTAAGCTATTCTAAGCAAGAGTAGAAAGCGTTATAATTATCATGAAGTTCCCAACTTGATAGTAAAAGACTAAGTTTACTGTTCTAATCAAGATCTGTAATGTCCACAAGTGATAGTAAAGTGTTAAAGTTTACTATTCTAGTCAAAGACCATAGGTTTCTTTAAACTACATTAAGTTTAAGTACAATAAGATCAACCCGAAGGCAATATGGCCGATGCCCACCCGAAGGCTGCCTAGCCCAAATGCCGAGCCTAATGGCCCCGTAGTAGTCAACATTCCCACCCTAGGAATGAGACTGTCCCACGACAATCCACTTCGGCGCCCAATCCCGCACGGCGAATACAAGAAACGCGTTGGCCAACTCCGGAGTGCCGGCTTGTAGGGAGCGACCCTCACAAGCATGTGCGAATGAGCACAATGGCATATAGTCACGAAACTCGTCCCAAATCCCAATTCGTCATGTCTCTAACATGGAATGTACAAGTGTCCAAAGGCCTATCTCTATGTCATCATGTCTCTAACATGGAAATAATAGATGTCCAGTGGCCTATGTCAAGTCTCTATGTTGCAGTTTCATAGTTTTTTAAGTTAAGTGCCGCTTGATGACACTTAAGCTTTTCTAAGTTCCAACACAAGTTTAATGTTCTCAATTACATTAATTAAGCTACATAAACATGAATGGCACACTCCCAGGTGCCCACAAATCCCACCCTCACATGCATGCTGTTTAACCCCGAAAGCTCTACTATATAGAGTGAAAATTTTATCATACATGAGGCATGCATTTTAAGTGCTTCAAAATTCATAATAAATCTATTTAGCATGAATATGCATTCAAAATAATTAAATCAAACCGAATAAGCACTTAGGAGCCATTTGCTCCTATGCTCATGAAGCCAAACCCACCAAGTGCGAAAAGCGTTGCTCCGAACCGCTAACGAAGCTTCGATAATCACTCCTAGAGTCCTAAAAAGCACACCCTAGGAGTTACAAGCTAAGAAGATAAATCTTGAGTTCACACTTTAAGGATTTCGACAAAAGATTGGAGAAAACTCACCGAATGCGAAGGAAGTGCTCTTGATCTCCAAATGGGAGTTAGAGTCCCTCTAATCCAACCTAAATCAAAGTTCTAAACCCATCAATTAGGTCCCAAAGGCCCTAAATCGAATATCCCCAAATCCTAACCCTAGAATCCCATTCTAGGGTTTCATCACACAAAAACCCACAAAATTCAAAACTAGAGGAAAGAGATCATTCACATACCTCTAAGAAGCTCAACACCAAGCTCAAAAAGCCCTAGGCTTGAAGCTTGATCCACCACAAAGCTCCAAAAGGCAAGCTCCAAGCTCCAACAATGGTGGTAGAGGCTCTATCAAGCAAAAAGAGCAAAAGAGAGGGTTTTAATCCTCTAAAAATCCAACCTAAACCCTAGAAAACACAAGGGAGTAGAGAGAGAAGCTCCTTACCTCCTTCTCTCTTGTTCTCAGTACAAGGAGAAGCCCTAGGGGCAAGGGGGAAACATATAGAAGCAACAAAATGCTAAAACACCCCCGCAGCTTTAAATCGCTCGAAATCGCCAGTCAGTACTGCAGACAAGCCATCCCATACCTACAGACTCTGCGAAACAGCCCAAACCCGAGGCTCGGGTTGGTCCGCTCCAACATCCCATACCTACGTAATCGACTCCGTACCTAAGATAGCAACAATGGCCGTACTTGATAGCAACCAAGGCCGTACAAGCCCTCCGTAGTCCAACCCGAGAGCAAACTAAAATCCAAATTTTTGGACTTTAGTGCTTGGAATTCATCCACTAACCTCGGTGCTCGTGCCATAGGTCGGAACACAGTCAACGACCCTCCAGAAAAATCTGGAAAAGCTCCAAACTCAAGTCAACTACTCGAACTCCGCAATTTGCGCAAGTCCAGTATGTTACACTAGGATTGAGGATATTCCTGTGGTGAGGGAGTTCCAGGACGTGTTTCCAGCCGAGCTACCAGGAATGCCGCCTGATAGGGAGATTGAGTTTGTTGTAGATCTCGTCCCTGGGAGTACTACTCCAATCTCAAAGGCACCCTATAGGATGGCACCAGCAGAGTTGAAAGAGCTGAAGGCACAGTTGCAGGACCTTTTGGATAAAGGTTATGTGAGGCCGAGCGTGTCACCTTGGGGAGCGCCGGTTCTTTTTGTGAAGAAGAAGGACGGATCACTTCGTTTGTGTATGGATTATCGTGAACTCAATAAAGTCATGATTAAGAATAAGTATCCGTTGCCGAGGATCGATGGTCTGTTTGATCAGCTTCAGGGATCGAGCGTATATTCCAAGATCGACTTACAATCGGGATATCATCAGTTGAAGATCAAGCCTGAGGATGTATCGAAGACGGCTTTCAGGACACGGTATGGACACTATGAGTTCACCGTTATGCCGTTTGGCTTACTAATGCCCCGGCAGCCCTTATGGATTTGATGAACGTGTCTTCAAAGTGCCATACTTGGATAGATTCGTCGTGGTGTTCATCGACGATATTTTGGTTTATTCCCGGAGTGATGCGGATCACGAGAAACATTTGAGGCTTGTACTTCAAGTGTTTCGGGAAAAGAAACTCTTCGCCAAGCTGAAGAAGTGCGAGTTTTGGCTTAGAGAGGTGGCATTTTTGGGCCATGTGATTTCAGGATCAGGTATAGTCGTGGATCCCAAGAAAATTGAAGCCGTCAAGGATTGGCCAAGACCGACGAGTGTGACCGAGATTCGGAGTTTTATCGGTTTGGCCGGCTACTACAGGAGGTTTGTTAAGGGATTTGCTAAGTTATCTACTCCCCTCACGAGGCTCACGCATAAAGGCACCAAATTTATTTGGAATGAAGCGTGCGAGAGAAGCTTCCAAGAGTTGAAGCAACGGTTGACTACCGCGCCAATCCTAACCTTGCCAATTGCTGGAGCAGGGTATGTGATCTATAGTGATGCTTCCTTTAATGGATTGGGTTGCGTGTTGATGCAGGATGGAAAGGTGATCGCGTATGCTTCACGCCAACTGAAGGAGTATGAAAGGAATTATCGTACTCACGATTTGGAGTTGGAGGCTGTAGTGTTCGCGCTGAAGCTATGGCGCCACTATCTTTATGGCGAGCGGTGTGAAGTGTATACGGATCACAAGAGTTTAAAATATCTGTTCACTCAGAAGGAATTGAACTTGAGGCAGCGCAGATGGTTGGAGCTCCTCAAGGATTATGATGTGACGATACTTTACCACCCAGGCAAGACTAACGTGGTGGCTGATGCGCTAAGTAGGAAATCGACGGAAAACTTAGCGATGATGATTGTTACTCAACCGCCGTTGATCGAGCAGATGAAGCGGTTAGAGTTGGAGGTAGTGACTCCTGACACACCTATGAGGTTGATGACTTTGGTGGTGCAACCTACTTTATTGGAAAGGATAAAGGAAAAGCAAGCTCTTGATGTGGAGTTGCAAAAGGTTCGAGCGAAAATGGTTGATGGTTGCACCGGTGATTTTAGTGTGGACGGTGGTGACTTGATGAGATTCCGTGGGCGGATTTGTGTACCGGCGGAACCAACACTTAAAGATGAGATTCTTCTATAGGCACACCGTGCACCTTATGCTATACATCCAGGGGGCACCAAGATGTATAAGGACTTGAAGTTGCTTTATTGGTGGCCCGGGATGAAAAAGGATGTTGGCGAGTTTGTAGCTCGTTGTCTAACTTGCCAACAAGTGAAAGCTGAGCATAGAGTTCCCGCGGGAAAATTACAGAGCTTACCGATTCCAGTGTGGAAATGGGAGAAGATCACCATGGACTTTGTGATGGGATTGCCTCGCTCTCAGGCCGGGCATGACGCCATTTGGGTGATTGTGGATAGGTTGACGAAATCGGCGCATTTCATACCTATCCATACTACTTGGACTGGAGAGAGACTCGCACAGGTTTACTTGGATGAGGTTGTGCGACTGCACGGAGTACCTACCTCGATTGTATCAGACAGGGACACACATTTTGTGTCACACTTTTGGCGGAGTCTGCAGGACGCCTTGGGTACTCGACTGGACTTCAACACTTCTTTCCACCCTCAGAGTGACGGGCAGTCAGAGCGTACTATACAGACACTCGAGGATATACTTCGAGCCTGCGTGATCGACTTCCAGGGAGGATGGTCGCAGCATCTACCGATGGCTGAGTTTGCTTATAACAACAGTTATCAAGCAAGCATCAAGATGGCGCCATTTGAGGCACTCTATGGACGGAAGTGTAGATCGCCACTTCATTGGAGTGAAGTTGGTGAGAGTTTGGCTTTAGGCCCGGATGTGCTCCAGGAAGCAGAGGACAAGGTCCGTATTGCTAGGGGGCGGTTGCTGACAGCCCAGAGTAGGCAGAGGAGCTACGCCGACCGGCGTCGACGAGACTTGGAATTTCAGATTGGAGACCATGACTTTTTGAAAGTCTCGCCGACCAGAGGAGTCAGGAGATTTGGGATTCGGGGTAAGTTGAGCCCCCGATTCATTGGACCATATGAGATTCTTGAGCGTGTGGGCCCGGTAGCGTATAGACTGTGAGATATGAAACCCTAAGATCTAAAAGGTAAATAACACCTAGAGGGGGTGAATAGGTGTAAACGACAAACACAACCAATCTCAATGCTTAAAAATAATAAAAGCGAAAAATAAAATCAAACACCAAGATTTAACGTGGGAAAACTCCAAGCCGGAGAGAAATACCCACGGGACCGATCACGCAAAACAATCCACTATAGAAAAATCAAGTACATGTGATTTAATCCTAAACACAACTCGATTTTACCGAATCCTCGTTGTAGATCGTCTCCGTTGGTCCTCGATCGATGGAAATCCTTCTATCGATCTCGCTGCAAATCCTCACAGCATCCACGTCTCGAATCCACGAAACGCCCACCGAAACCACGGTCTTCACGCGAAGTCCACGCGCCAAACTTCCTCCGAAGTTCGAATCTCTTAAAACAACTTTGCGGTGATTTTATGAACTTAGAAAGAACATATGAGATGAGGAGCGAAAACCCTAGATGTTCATCACTAAAACGATTCTTAAGAATATTAAACTTTTTCAGAGAATCATTTTTTAATGATCGAAACCTAAAAAGCTTGATTTTAAAAACTATTGAGCGAAGAAAATCATCACAAGATTTCTAGGGTTTTTCACATTATATCTCTCTAAGTCTTAAACATCCAAAAGTCCCTCATCTCATATTTATAGGTTTTGAAGACATCTAGAAAGATTTAGATATAACAGATTAGATTTTTCAGAAATTTCGGGTCAAGGGACCGGTCCTCCAATGCGGAGACCGGTCCTCCCTTGCGCACACAGAAATTAATCAGCGAGGGACCGGTCTCACAGGTCAGGGGACCGATCCTCTGTTGCGTCAAGGTAAACCTTAGTCTCTGGGACCGGTCCTCTAGAAATGGAGACCGGTCCTCTGTGTAGGTTAGCACAGAGTAAGCTCTCTGGGACCGGTCCTCTTGATGTGGAGACCGGTCCTCTATATAGATTGTGCAGAAGTAGCTCTCTGCGACCGGTCCTCTCAGTGTGGAGACCGGTCCTCTGTGAAAAGTCACACAGACGGAGCTCTCTGGGACCGGTCCTCTTGCTGCGGAGACCGGTCCTCTATACTTGTTTAAGAGGATTTAAAAAACAGTTAAAGTTCAAAACAAGGTTTTATCAGCTCTAATGTCTTCTAAACACATATTTATCATTTAAACTCCACCACAAAGTGTTCTAATCCATACCTGAGTTATCAAACTCCATCGGGTGTTGCTTTTGATCTTGAATTGTGATTTACGAGCTTGATCTTCATCTTCGTCTCCAAAACCCCTTTTAAAACCACAAAACTCGCCAACCTAGACAAATCCTTAACAATCTCCCCCTTGGGCGGTTTTGTGACAAAACATAACCCAATAATACATAGAGGAATAAAGCAAAAAAAAATAAGGGACCGTTGAAAATCACCAAACAACGTCCCTTCGCATGAATGAACCAAGAAAGATAAAAATACACTTTCACAACCTTAAAACAGACTCTATGTCTTATTCTAGACAAGGAGTTTTGAAGTCTTGAAGGTACCTGCAAAAATTCTCAATGAACTCATCACGATATGCATCACATCTATTAACTCAAAAATCATCAAAGTAACACATAAAATCCAAGAGTAAAAGTGCACGAAAGTCAAGTACCAGTTTAGTGTAAAACATGAAGTAAGTCAAGTACAAGTAGAGCAAGTATCAAAAGTAAGTAAGCAGATCAGGTCAAGTATCAAAAGCACATCAAAAGAAAAGAAAAAGAAATGCCATATGCCATTTCCCCATTCTCTCATCATCATCTAAATGTGCGTGACAACAAACTATCGAAGGGGGGTCAACACTCAAGTGGATCCATCACCAGGCGGAGGAGGAGGAGGAGTTGGATCAGGTAGAGCACACCCAAGCTTGTCAAAGATAGCTCGGACCATCCTCCGTAACGCGGCAACCTCCTCCTCACTTCCTTGAAGGCTTAGTCGACTTCTCACTTCCTTGAAGGCCCACAGTAGGTGACCGTCGAGTGTCCGACTGAAGTTGACCAAGAGATTTCGCAAGCGTAATCTCGCTAATCACTCCCAACGGAAACTCGTACGAGCTACAACGCCAGTCCACACCGAATTTGCATAGAAGCCTCATGATGAGAAGCGGGAATGGAAGTCGCTCAGTGAGACTGGAAGTCTTAATATCCTTTGCCATGCGACGCCATATTAAGAACGGAACATTCAGATTAATGTTCCGACTCTGCACAATGTCCGGATGGCCAAGAAGGTACATGTATAGCATTCGATCCCATCGAACTACCTTCGTGTTTACCAACGGCATCACATTATAGCACACTATGAAATTTAGAAACCGATACTCCAACTTTAAATCCTTCGACATCACTACCAAACCATTTGATTCAGTGTTCGGTAGCGTAAGTGCTTTCATCACTGTCAACCAATCCCTCACTGAGTCGAAGCCTGAGTCAAGATAGTCTCGCCCCTCGGTCTGAGCCTCCATGTCCAAAACCGAAGCAACATCGGCAGGAGTAACCGTGAAATCGTAGCCTCGAACTCGTGACGTGAAGCTATACGGACCTCCTTCGGATTCGATCAAAGATCCGGCTCGCATATAGAATTCACGGACTAACTCAATTCCGTACCCCGTCTTCTCTTGAAAATTACACACATCGTGAAGATCGCCAGTCTTGATCAATGACTCAAGTGCGCATGCTTGTATAGTTGTTGAGCGGCAACAAAGCGTTCACCAATACATTGCTTTGTCGAAAATAATGACCGCCGCTTCGAGTCAATTGGCTCCTCGGTATAAAATGGGACAGAACTCTCCGAGGATGACAAATCCGGGTGTCCACGAAGTTTAAAACCGGTAGGCTCGTTAAACTTGATACCCGTAGGTTTCCTTCGAGCACTCCGCGTGTTAGGTGGCTGCGACACTCTCTGATCCCCCGCTACTGTAGCCGATAACTTCTTCTTTCCTTTCTCTTTCGCTGTCACTTTCTTCTTCCCTTTCTCTTGCGCTGTCATTTTCTTTTTCCCTGTTTCTTTCTCTGTCACTTTCTTCTTTCCTTTAGCCTTGGTAGATGACTTAGGAACACCTCTCTTTGCACCAAGTACAACTTTTTCTTTGCCCTTTGCTTGTGTCAATTCCTCAAGCGGCAAATTCTCCCAATCCTCGGCCTCACTATCAGGTTCTTCGTCCTCAGGGACGTAGTCACTACCTACATTCTCAACAGGAGGTGCCGAGGTCGGCGAAGTAGGAGATCTACGACGCTTGGTACCTTTTCCACTACCAGCCATCAGGAACACTAGTACTAATAATATTGAAAACATGTTGAAAGTCGAAGTTCCTGGAAACATGTAAGATAGCACAATTGAGTCCAATAACACAGAGGACTACGTATGATCATATAGAGCTAGATCATCCTAGGGCCGAGTAAACCAGGAATGCAAATGCACAAATGACCAACAACCAAAACATGCTTCCGAAGACAAGATATCAGGGCTGACATTACAAAGAAGGAAAGCAACTAGTCAAGATATCAGGAACAAGATGAACACAAGTGGAGAAGACATCGCAACAAGAAGAAAAACGCAAATCTCGCAAAAATTCAAGGCACAGTGTGAAGAAAAATTGCAAGAAGCAAGAAGAAACACCATGAATCAAGACAAAACCTCGTTGAGAAGATTTCCTAAACATAAATCATAAGATTTATTCATGATTTCAAGAACAAAACAAAAAATCCTAAACTATATGCATGAAGCGAAAACTAGAAACCCTAGATTTTCGAAAAGAAGAAAAAAAAACTAAAATCTAGGGTTCTTACCGAAAATGCGATGAAAACGAGCCAAAAACTCGATCACTAGGCTCCTGGAGAAGTCAGAGTGTAGAGAGAGAAAGCTCCAGAAAGATCGAAACACAATAGCGACCGAACCCTTGTGCCCCTTATATGCTGGCGGCGGGACCTGCCTCCTATGTGCGGGACCGGTCCCGCAGCGTAAAAATGCACGTAAAAACCCAAAAAAAAAAATTTATGTGATACCCTCATGATTTTAAAGGCAGAATTTTCATGAAAATAATTTCACGAAGTCAAATTTTATTTTTAAATAAAATATAATGTCCAAATTTGTCAAATAAACAATCCAGAACAAATTTCAGAGGAGTATTGTGTGAAAATCCACACATCAAATAAGAGCTGAAAAGTGAAAGTGTTCATCCATTATCATATTTGCCGAGAGTAAGATTACGATAGTCCAAAAAATTGAAATTGAAATAATATGGTCAAATTGAATTATGCACAAAATTAGAAAGGAGTGGCTCTTTGAGCATCTTTTATCCGTAACTCCACCTTATATCACCTTGGAGATACATCACCAAATTTTATCATCTCCTATGCATCTTATTCCCAAATCAATAATAAAAATTATTATTAATTTAAATATTTTTTTTTTTATACCAAAGTCCCCCTTTTTTTTTAGATGCATTTCAATACATGTGGTAGCTTCACACACATGCCGGACGACCGGGGTGGTAGCTCTTTCCTCCATGTGGTGGTAGTTTTCACACTTTCAGTAGGAATGTAACTCTTTCCACATCTTCTTATTTAGATATAACCGCAGGAAAGACTCCCCCTAAGAAAGTGCAACCTCCAATATGACGATAGTATGATAATTTCAAGAAATTGGAAAATCAATATTCATATCAAGACATATAATCAAACAAGACAAGCACATTGTTGTTAAAGGTCAAAATAAGATGTATTGATTTTAACAGCATGTACTCAAAAGGAATTTAATCCATCAAGTCAATCAACAAACAAGACGTCAAATAAACATAAAAATAAACTTGACTTAGTCAAACATTTTCAAGAACCAATTAAAGTCATGTGAAGGATATCACAATTTATACCAGAAAAATAAAAAAAAACGCAATGAGACACCTTTATATGCATAAACTATGGCCCATAGAATAAATCTAGACTATAAGATTCATCCCAATTGCCTTTCGTAAATGTAGAAATCGTTTTTGATCTAAAGGTTTTGTCAAAATATCTGCTAGTTGATCATCAGTGGAAATGTATTCGAGTTGAAGAATATTTGAATCAACTAATTCTCTTAAAAAGTGATATCGAAGTTCAATGTGTTTTGTGCGAGAATGTAAAACAGGGTTTTTGGAAATATTAATAGCACTTGTATTATCACAAAGAATTGTCATGGTGGTAGACGGAATCCGATAGTCAGTCAACAAGCTTTTCATCCACAATAATTGAGTGAGCAACTACGGCCGTAATATACTCGCCTCATCGAGAGTGCAATGCGCTTATGTTTCTTATCGTGCCAAGCAACCGACAAAGGTCCCGTATAAAAACATGCTCCGCTCGTACTCTTACGATCATTCGCAGAACCGGCCCAATCTGCATCTGAGTATCCTAATAATTCTAAAGACGTTCCCTTTGGATACCAGATACCATGTTCAGACGTGCCTTTAACGTACCGAATTATTCTCTTAACTGCTTTTAAATGAATCTCTTTCGGATCAACTTGATATCGGGCACAAACCCCAACACTAAAAGCAATATCGGGTCTACTCGCAGTCAAATAGAGCAAACTCCCAATGATGCTTCGGTACTGTTTTTCATCAACACTCTGTCCTTCAGAATTTAATCCGAGTCCTTTGTTACTAGTACCCATTGGTGTATCAAAAACTTTTGTACTATCCAATCCAAATTTCTTAACCAACTATTTCGCATACTTGGATTGACATAGATGAATTCCATCTCTACTTTGTTTAACTTGTAACCCAAGAAAATAAGTAAGCTCCCCCATCATTGACATCTCAAATTCACTGGTCATCAAATTTGCAAGTTCAGTGGCATCCTCATCTCTAGTTGCGCCAAAAACAATATCATCCACATAAATTTGAGCCACAATAAAATCATTTTTCGTATGTTTTACAAAAAGAGTTCTATCCGCTCCCCCTCGGTTGTAGCCTTTATTTAAAAGAAAATTTGTTAAGCGTTCGTACCATGCTCGCGGTGCTTGTTTAAGTCCATAAAGTGCCTTTTTCAGTCGAAAAACATGATCAGGAAATTTTGAATCGATAAACCCTTTTGGTTGTTCTACAAAAACTTCCTCCTTTAAAAATCCATTTAAAAATGCACTTTTGACATCCATTTGAAAAAGAGTTATTTTAAAATGACAAGCAATTGCAAACATAATACGAATGGATTCTAGACGAGCAACCGGGGCGAAGGATTCATCAAAATCAATTCCTTCAATTTGAGAATATCCCTGAGCAACAAGTCTTGCTTTGTTTCGAATAATGGTACCATCTTCATTTTTCTTATTCTTAAAAATCCATTTTGTACCAATTACATGTTGTTGCTCGGGTCGTGGCACTAATTCCCATACATCATTTCGAGTGAATTGACCAAGTTCTTCTTGCATAGCATTTATCCAAAATTCATCAAGAAGAGCTTCGTCAACATGTTTTGGCTCAACTAGGGATACATAACATGCAAATTCACACTGAAGTTGTCTCCTAGTTCTTACACCAGTAAGAGGGTCTCCAATCACATTAGACAAAGGATGATCTTTCACAGGTGTCAATTCAGTAACAGTAGAGGGTTCCGATGACTCATGTGGTGTAACAGTTTCAGTTTGAATGGGTTCATCAATAATAAAATTTCCATCATCCACAGGTAAGATAAAGGGACTATCATCATCATCATCGATCAAAGTAGTTGAAGTATCATTCAAAAAAGAATTTGCAGAAAAAGCTTCATCTACCTTTATATTACTTGATTGTATCACCGTCTTAGAATGTAAATTATACGCACGATAAGCTCGACTAGTAGTAGAATAACCAAGAAAAATTCCTTCGTGACTTCGGGAGTCAAATTTTCCAAGATTCTCTCGATCCCGAAGGATAAAACATCTACTCCCAAAGACACGAAAATATTTTACATTTGGTGTTCTACCGTTCCACAATTCATATGGAGTATTTAAAGTACCCGGGCGTAAATAAACGCGATTAATAACATAGACCGCCGTGTTAACTGCTTCAGCCCAAAAATGAAGTGCAATTTTCTTACTATGAAGCATAACACGTGCCATCTCTTGAACAACCCGGTTTTTTCGTTCAACGATTCCATTTTGCTGTGGAGTATAAGGAGCAGAGAATTCATGTTTAATTCCTTTTGAAACACAAAAATCAACGAACTTTGAATTTATAAATTCTCCCCCTTGATCACTCCTAATGCGTATAATATTATCATTACGTTCAGTCATAAGACGAAGACAGAGTTCAGAAAAAGAATCGAAAGTATCAGCTTTTTCTCTCAAAAATGCACACCAAGCAAAACGAGTAAAATCATCAACTACAAGTAAGATGTAACGTTTTCCCCCAATACTTTGAATCCTAGAAGGTCCCATTAAGTCCATATGAAGAAGTTCTAGAGATTTAGATGTCCCTAAGTGATTCAAACTCTTGTGTGTGGATCTAATTTGTTTTCCAAGTTGACAACCCTCACAAACAATTTTCTCTTTAAAGTCTATCTTAGGTACTCCTCTAACTACTTCCTTTTTCGTTATCTTAGATAGTTCCTTAAAATTCATGTGACCTAGACGTTCATGCCAAAGAGTCTCAGTGTCCAAAGTCGCTAGGTTACAAAATTCTGTTGAAGCACTAGGAACTACATAACAATTATTCTGTGACCTAATACCTTTTAAAAAGAAAGAATTATCATCATTCATCACAGAGCATTCTTTTGCAGAAAAATTTACTGAATATCCGTCATCACACAATTGACTTATGCTTATGAGATTTGATTTAAGCCCCTCAACATAAAATACGTCGTTCAACGTAGGGCCATCAGAGATAGTGACTGTTCCTTTTCCAATAATTTTAGATGACCGGCCATCTCCGAAAACAACAAATCCTCCGGAGGTTTTATTTAAGGAATTAAAACAATTTTTATCACCGGTCATATGGCGTGAACAACCACTATCTAGATACCATGAAGAAGTATCATAAGCATGAAGAGAAGTGTGAATGACAAGACATGGAAAGAGTTCACCTTTGCGCACCCAAACCTTTCGTGTTTTAGGGTGCGTCGGTTGACTTGATTGAGACATCTTTAGCTTGTCGACGAATTTGGTTATATACTTCTTTGGATCATCCGACTTTCGTCTCCAAGTTCGCTTCGTCTTCTTCTTTGGATCATCCATCTTCATCCATCGGGTAGTACCTTCATTCTTTGGTTTTTGCATACAGAATCTTTTCACATGTCCTGACATACCACAAGAATGATAAATTTTGTTAGCAAACGAATTGTTAGGGGAAACAAACTTACCAAAAACCGTCGGTGCCGGCTTCGTCCGTTGTTCGTCTGCTTTCTTCATCACTGTGTTGACAGGGGTCCTCTCATAACCAAGTCCAAACTTATTGGTTTGACCAAGTCCTATCATTCTGTCAAGTTTGCTAGAGCCCGACGAAAATTTATTTAAATCAGATTTTAACTGAATAATCGTCTTAGTAAATTCCATGTTTGATTCTCTAGCTTCTGTGTATTGCTTGGTGAGGAAATTAATATTTTCAATATTTGTTTCCTTTTCCTTCTCAAGCAATTCACATTTATCTAATAATGAATTATAGGACTTAATCAAACCATCTCTCTCTTGTTCTAGACTTCCCTTTAATGACTCTAATCTTGTGTTTTCTTCTCCCAATTCGAATAATCTTCGCCGCAACTTCTTGTTGTGTTTCGCCATCTTCTTCGATTCAACAACAAGTTGGTGATAGGCGGCGGCCATTTCGTCTGCATCCGACTCTTCATCCATTGAATGTTCCGAGGCGGATTGTTCATGTAAAGCAGTCATAGAAATAGAGTCAGTAGATGATAAACACACAAAAGAAGAATCACAAGCAATAAGTGCAGTGGCATTAACGTCCTCATCACTTGAGGTTGACTCCTCAGCAGAGGAATCATCCCAAGTAATTGCTTGCATCGCTTTCTTTTTCAAAGACTTCTTATTGGGACAATCCGATGCAATATGACCAAATCCTCCGCACTTATAGCATTGAATTTGACCTTCATTATTCTTCTTTTCTTTTGTTGTGTCCTTAGAGTAATTCTCAGATTTTTTAGATTTTGAAGATGAAGAGGAAGAAAGAAAACTCCCTTTTGATTTATTCGACTTTAAGAAGTTCGGTTTTGAATATTGTCTCTTCTAAAGTTTCGACGAAACTTCCTTGTTAATAGAGCCAGTTGCTTTTCGAACTCCTCCAATATCACGTCGTCATCCGAATCCGATGAAGATACCAAGTCGTCTCCTTTTGTCGATGTCAAAGCCATACCTGTAGACTTAGAAGACAACTTGGAAGAAGATGAATTAGTAGGAAAAGTCATTTCATAAGTTTGAAGTGCACCGACTAATTCTTCTACTTTAAGTTCTGTAACATACTGGACTTGCGCAAATTGCGGAGTTCGAGTAGTTGACTTGAGTTGGGAGCTTTTCCAGACTTTTCTGGAGGGTCGTTGACTGTGTTCCGACCTATGGCACGAGCACCGAGGTTAGTGGATGAATTCCAAGCACTAAAGTCCAAAAAGTTGGATTTTAGGTTGCTCTCGGGTTGGACTCTGGGGGACTTGTACCGGTACAGCCATGGTTGCTATACCGGTACAGCCATTGTTGCTATACCGGTATAGGGTGGTTTCTGTACCGGTATGGGAAGGCTGGAGGCAGCCAACCCGAGCCTCGGTTTGGTCGTTACAGAGTCCGTACTGCATGGGGATACCCGTACGGCATGACTGCGCTTTTCGAGACCCGAAACTGCAGGGGGTTTTGTGCATTTGTGCACCTCTATTAGACTACCCCACGCCCTCTAGGGCTTCTTTTGAGCTGAGAGACAAAGGAGAGAAGGTAGGGAGACCCTCCACTCCATCTCTTTCCTTTTCCTTTGATTTTGCTTGGGTTTTGAGGATTTAAACCCTCCTTTTGCTTCTTTGTGCTTGGTAGAGGCAACATCACCATTGTTGGAGCTTGGAGCTTGGTAGAGGATCAAGCTTCAACCCTAGAGCCTCTTGAACTTGATTTGAAGCATCTTAGAGGTAAGCATCAAGTTCTCTTCCTCTAGATTCAGATTTTGAGGCTTTTTGTGTGATGAAACCCTAGAATGGGATTCTAGGGTTAGGTTTTGGGAATTTTCGATTTAGCGCCTTTGGGACCTAATTGATGGGTTTAGAACTTTGATTTAGGTTGGATTAGAAGGACTCTAACTCCCATTTGGAGATCGAGAGAGTTTCCTTCGCACTCGGTAAGTTTTCTCCAACCTTTTGTGGAATTTCTTAAAGTGTGAACTCATGGTTCAACTTCTTAGCTTGTAACTCCTAGGGTGTGCTTCTTAGGACTCTAGGAGTGATTATCGAAGCTTCGTTAGCGGTTCGGAGCAACGCTACTCGCACTTGGTGGGTTTGGCTTCATGAGCATAGGGGCAAATGGCTCCTAAGTGCTTATTCGGTTTGATTTAATTATTTTGAATGCATATTCATGCTAAATAGATTTATTATGAATTTTGAATCACTTAAAATGCATGCCGTATGTATGATAAAATTTTCACTCTATATAGTAGAGCTATCTGGGTTAAATTGCATGCATGTGGGGGTGGTTCTTGTGGGCGCCTGGGAGTGTGCCATTTATGGTGATTATAGCTTATATAATGTTAATTGTGAACATTAAACTTGTGTTGGAACTTAGAAAAGCTTAATTGTCATCAAGCGGCACTTAACTTAGAAAACTATGAAACTGCAACATAGAGACTTGACATAGGCCACTGGACATCTATTATTTCCATGTAGAGACATGATGACATAGAGATAGGCCTTTTGGACACTTGTATATTCCATGTTAGAGACATGATGATTTGGGAGATATGACGAGTTTTGTGACTATATGCCATTGTGCTCATTCGCACATGCTTGTGAGGGTCGCTCCCTACAAGCCGGCACTCCGGAGTTGGCCAACGCGTTTCATGTATTCGCCGTGCGGGATTGGGCGCCGAAGTGGATTGCCGTAGGACAGTCTCATTCCTAGGGTGGGAATGTTGACTACTACGGGGCCATTAGGCTCGGCATTTGGGCTAGGCAGCCTTCGGGTGGGCATCGGCCATATCGCCTTCGGGTTGATCTTATTGTACTCAAACTTAAAGTAGTTTAAAGAAAACTGTGGACTTTGACTAGAATAGTAAACTTTAACACTTTACTATCATTTGTGGACATTGTGGAATTGACTAGAATAGTAAACTTCAACTCCTTACTATTAAATTGGGAATATTATTCTAGTAGTTGTACTTACTAATCATGCTTAGATTAGTCGTTTGCTTATGCTTAATTATGCTAAGTAGAGATAGCATGTTCAGTAGCTTACATGTTTATTTTACATGTCGTTTGCTTTACTTATGCATAGTTTATCGTTTACTTGTTTAGTTTTGGGCCTAGTGGAGCATGCAACTGAAGTCAGTAATTGCCCACTGGGAACTATTAATTAATAGTTCTCACGCCCTCTTTTTCTAATGTGTTTCAGAGCCTTCGGCACCGGCGGAGGCAAGGGATCGCGGCAAGGGAGTCGCGTCTAGTTAGCTCTTAGTAGCTTTACTCTCTTTTAGATGGTTCTACTTTTCTCTCTTTTGGTATTTGTGAGAGAGAGATTTTTGTATCCCGGTATAGAGACTACCATGTACCTTTTATAGCTTTTGGTTGTGGAGTTTTGGTTGTATTTATTTTTATACTTCATAGTGGATGTTAGTGCTTTATTTCCTATGTAGAGATCTAGTTGTTTTATTTCGCTCTGATACTACTAGATGCCTCTTTCTTGTTGATTATTTATCGTTTTTGTTAGACGCCTTGTATGTTGTAGACACGCGCCGGCGGGCTCCCGCTGGGTCCCGGGGCGTGACAGATTAAATTGGTATCAGAGCCTAGGGTTGAGTCTTCTTGTGGACCTAGCAAACCTTAGGCCGGTTGGACTATAGGATATAGGCTCGTGAGAGACGAGGTCTATTTAACTTGTGGGCGAAAGTATTAAGATTGGGTATCTTGAATAACTCTAGTAAGTAGAGTTGGATCGAGGTGTATAGCTTCTAACTCCGCGGAGGGTTACGTTGGCGGCCGACAACGTAACATCGGGAGTTAGTTGTGAAACACACTTCATTACTTTCGCATGAAAAGTCACACAGACGGAGCTCTCTGGGACCGGTCCTCTTGCTGCGGAGACCGGTCCTCTATACTTGTTTAAGAGGATTTAAAAAACAGTTAAAGTTCAAAACAAGGTTTTATCAGCTCTAATGTCTTCTAAACACATATTTATCATTTAAACTCCACCACAAAGTGTTCTAATCCATACCTGAGTTATCAAACTCCATCGGGTGTTGCTTTTGATCTTGAATTGTGATTTACGAGCTTGATCTTCATCTTCGTCTCCAAAACCCCTTTTAAAACCACAAAACTCGCCAACCTAGACAAATCCTTAACATAGACTTGCTTTACCACCGAACCTATCGGGTGTACACAATGTCTTCCGTGTATCGGTCCTCCGGAAGTATATACATGATCCAGCTCACGTTTTGGATGCTACACCATTGGAGCTGAGAGAGGATTTGAGCTTCGAGGATAAACCAGTGTGGATTTTGGCTCGCGAGGTGAAGAAGCTGAGGAATCGGGCGCTTTCTTATGTGAAGGTCCTGTGGAGCAACCATGAGAAGCGGGAGGCCACGTGGGAGCTAGAGAGTGCGCTTCGAGAGCGCTATCCACATCTCTTTCAGATGGAGTCATGAGGCATGACTTTAATTTCGAGTTTCGCGGACGAAACCTCTTTTTAGGAGGGGTGAATGTGACGCACTGAACTTTAGCAAATAGCAAGGTTCGAGTGTTAAATGTGAGAACTGAGCTGTTCCAGATTTTTCTGGAGGGTCGTTGACTGTGTTCCGACCTATGGCACGTGTACCGAGGTTAGTGGTTGAATCCCAAGCACTAAAGTCCAAAAGGCTGGATTTTAGGTTGCTCTCGGGTTGGAATTTTATGTCTTTGTACCGGTACAAAATGGTGGCTATACCGGTACAAAATGATGGCTATACCGGTACAAGCCGAGATTTATACCGGTATAGATGAGCAGCTGGGCAAACCCGAGGCTCGGGTTTGCTGTTTCGCAGGGTTTATACCGGTACAAACTAGATTTGTACTAGTACAGGCTGGCAGTTTTCGAAAATCCGAAACTGCAGGGACTGTTTGGCATTTTGTTGCTTTATACATATGCCCCTTCACCCCTAGGGCTCATTTTGAGCCCTTCACTGCAGGAAATAGAGGTAGGGAGCTCTCCCCTTTTCTCTTTTGATTTCTTGGGTCTTGGGTGGATTTTTTTGGAGGATTGATCCTTCTCTCTTTTTCTCCTTTTTGCTTCTTGGTGCATTCTCCACCATGGATGAAGCTTGGAGCTTGGTTTGGGAGCAAGTTGAAGGAAAGATCTTCAAGTTTGGTGGACTTGGAACTTGTTTGTGAGCTTCTTGAAGGTAGGCATCACCTCTACTTCCTCTAGTTTGGGATTTTGAAGCTTTCTACTTAATGAAACCCTAGTTTTAGTAGATTAGGATTTATTTTGGGGATTTGCAACCTAGGGCTTTTAGAGTCCAATTAATTGGTTTAGAACCTTGATTTAGGTTGCCTTGGAAGAGATCTAACCTCCATTTGAGGATTGGAGAAGGATTTTTACTCTAAGGTGAATTTTTCCTTACTCTCTACATAGAAGCTTAAAGTTTGAACTCAAGACTTATCTCTTGAGGTTGTAACTCCTAGGATCTAATTTGTAGGGTACTAGGAGTAGGAATCGAAGCTTCGTTAGCGGTTTAGAGCGACGCTTGGAGCGACGGTGGGTTTGGCCTCACCTAGCACAATGAGAAATTCTCACTGGTGCATATTTGCTTATGGTTAAATGGAAATTACTACATTTTCATGCTATTTGATTTATTTGTGAATTTTAGAATGCTTAAGATACATATGTTATGTGTAACGCAATTTTACTCTATATAGTAGACACGTATGCATGTGAGAGCTGAAGCCTTGTAGCATTCTATTTGAAAACTTGGAACCATGTGTTTAAGAGGAATTTGACATATGTTTGAGAACATAGATCTATGCATGACATAGGAGAAAAGCCCTTGTCATTAAGCGGCATTGGCTTGGCATAAAAAGTGTAGAATAGTGAGCTAATGTCATCAAGCGGCATTAGGCTCGTGAATGAACTTGACATAGAGAATCTAGTGTCATGAGAATAATCGAACTAGACATTAGGGTTACTAGTTACTATTTCCATGTTGAGACATGAGGTTTGGACTTAAGACTTGACTATACTTGTTGCCATTTGTGCTCTTTCGCACATGCTTGTAAGGGTCGCTCCCTACAAGCCGGCACTCCGGAGTTGGCCTTTGCGATTCGTTCGTGTGTGCGGTATTGAGAAACCTACGGGACCGTTGGGACAGACACATTCCTTGCGAGGTATGTCGGGCTACCACGGTACTTAGGTGGCACAAGTTGGGTTACTATGGGTAAATCCTAGAGAAAGAGAATTGACTTGGACATTCAACATTACTATTGACAATCACTACTATATAGGACTTAGTAGTTGGATTATGTGGATTATGCTCGAATATATAGTATACTTGATAATGCTTTAATTACATTTTAGTATACTTGTTGGTTAAGATAAAACGTATCATGCTTATATATTGGAACTTGGTTATAGCAGCATTTCCTTAAGCTTTATTTACAAGTTTATTTATATCGCTTACTTGCTCTTTTCTTGGGCCTAGTGGTGCAATTGGTGCAGGTCAGTAATTGCCCACTGGGAACTATAAATTATAGTTCTCACGCCCTCTGTTTCTGTTTACTTTCAGTGCCTTCTGCATCGGGGGAGGCTCGGGACCGTGGCAAGAGTATTGCCTCGGGCTAGCGACTGTTGGAGAGGACGCGTGCATAGGTGGTCTACCATTTCTCTTTTTATTTTGTGAGAGATGGAGAGTTGTACCTTGTATAGAGACCACCACCTTTGTGTATTTTGAGGAGGATACTATTAGCCTTGTTTTATTTATGTTTCTAGTTATACTTGATATAGTTTCTTTATTTCTCTCTACTTGTTCTTTAGCATTAGTTGTTGTGGCTCTGATATTCTAGTTATAGCCTTTTGTTGTTTTAATTCCGCTGTTTTTATTTAGACGCCTGGTATGTGTTGGCATATGGCGGGTCTGGGCACGCTTTGGGGAAGGTCCTGCCGACCCCGGGGCGTGACATGAATACTACACCCTTGGAGTTGAGGGATGATTTGAGCTTCGAAGAGCAACCCGTGAAGATTTTGGCTCGCGTGGTGAAGAAGCTGAGGTATCGGGAGCTTTCTTTTGTGAACGTCCTGTGGAGCAACCACGAGGAGCGGGAGGCCACGTGGGAGCTGGAGAGTGCGCTGCAGGAGCGCTATCCCCATCTTTTTCAGATGGAATCTTGAGGTATGATCTGTATTTCCGAGTTTCGCGGACGAACTTGCGCGAATTGCGGAGTTCGAGTATTTGACTTGTGTTCGGAGCCTTTCCACATTTTCTGGAAGGTCGTTGACAGAGTTCCGACCTATGGTTCGAACCCCGAGAATGATGGTTGGCATCTCGGCACCAAAATCCGAAAAGACGGATGTTTGGACAGCTCTCGGATTGAGTTTTCGGGGCCTTGTACCGGTACAAAATGATGGCTATACCGGTACAAGCATGATGGCTATACCGGTATAAAACAGATTTTATACCGGTATAGGTCAGCCGAACGAGGGCAACCCGAGGCTCGGGTTTGACCTTTTCGCAGGGTTTATACCGGTACAAAATGGATTTGTACCGGTACAAACTGGCAGATTTCGAGCAGTTTGAACTGCAGGGGGTTTTTAGCTATTGTAGCACCTCTATTAGAGTATGCCACGCCCCTAGGGCATCCTCTTGTGTTCATAGCAGCAAGAGAAGAGGTAAGGGCTTCTCCTTCTCCTCTCCTTCTTCCCCCATGAGTTTTGTTGGATTTTTGGAGGATTAAAACTCTCACTTCGCCTCTTTTGCTTGGTAGAGCCTTCTTCACCATTGTTGGAGCTTTGGAGCTTTTGATTGGAGCTTGGTAGAGGATCAAGCTTCAACCCTAGAGCCTTTTGAACTTGATTTGAAGCATCTTGGAGGTAAGCATCAAGTTCTCTTCCTGCAGATTCGGATTTTGAGGCTTTTTGTGTAATGAAACCCTAGAATGGGATTCTAGGATTAGGTTTTGGGGATTTTCATTTTAGGGCTTCTTAGACCTAATTGATGGGTTTAGAACTTTGGTTTAGGTTGGATTGCAAGGACTCTAACTCCCATTTGGAGATCGAGAGAGTTTCCTTGGCATTCGGTGAGTTTTCTTCACCCTTCTGTAGACTTCTTTAAAGATTGAACTCATGGTTCGTTTTCTTAGCTTGTAACTCCTAGGGTTTGCTTTTTAGGACTCAAGGAGTGATAATCGAAGTTTCGTTAGCGTTTCGGAGCGATGCTACTCGCACTTGGTGGGTTTGGCTTCGTGAGCATAGGAGCAAATGGCTCCTAAGTGCTTATTTGGTTTGATTAAATTATTCTAAATGCATATTCATGCTAGATAGAATTATTATGAATTTTGGAGCACTTAAAATGCATGCCTTATGTATGATGAAAATTTCACTCTATATAGTTGTAACATACTGGACTTGCGCAAATTGCGGAGTTCGAGTATTTGACTTGTGTTGGAGCCTTTTCAGATTTTCTGGAGGGTCATTGACTGTGTTCCGACCTATGGCGCGTGTACCGAGGTTTGGGGATGAGTCCCGAGCCCTAAAGTCCAAAAAGTTGGATTTTAGGTGGCTCTCGGGTTGAAATTTCTGTGCCTTGTACCGGTACAAAATGGTGTCTATACCGGTACAAAATGATGGCTATACCGGTACAGACCAAAATTTATACCGGTATAAAATGGGCAGACTTGGCAAACCCGAGGCTCGGGTTTGGCGTTTCGCAGGGTTTATACCGGTACAAAATGGATTTGTACCGGTACAAACTGGCAGTTTCGAGCAGTTTGAACTGCAGGGGGTTTTTAGCTATTGTAGCATTCCTATTAGTGTACCACACACCCTAGGGCTCCATTTGAGCACCCCTATTGCAGCAAAGAGGTAGGAGGAGCCTCTCTCTCTACTCCCTTGTGTTTTCTAGGGTTTTGGTTGGATTTTTAGAGGATTAAAACCCTCTCCTTTGCTCTTTTTGCTTGATAGAGCCTCTACCACCATTGTTGGAGCTTGGAGCTTGGTGGTTGGAGCTTTGTGGTGGATCAAGCTTCAAGCCTAGGGCTTTTTGAGCTTGGTTTAGAGCTTCTTAGAGGTATGTGAATGATCTAATTCCTCTAGTTTTGGTTTTTGTGGGTTTTTGTGAGATGAAACCCTAGAATGGGATTCTAGGGTTAGGATTTGGGGATTTTCGATTTAGGGCCTTTGGGACCTAATTGATGGGTTTAGAACTTTGATTTAGGTTGGATTGGAAGGACTCTAGCTCCCATTTGGAGATCGAGAGAGTTTCCTTCGCACTCGGTGAGTTTTCTTCAACCTTTTGTTGAAATTCTTAAAGTGTGAACTCATGGTTTATCTCCTTAGCTTGTAACTCCTAGGGTGTGCTTCTTAGGACTCTAGGAGTGATTATCGAAGCTTCGTTAGCGGTTCGGAGCAACGCTACTCGCACTTGGTGGGTTTGGCTTCATGAGCATAGGAGCAAATGGCTCCTAAGTGCTTATTCGGTTTGATTTAATTATTTTGAGTGCATATTCATGCTAAATAGATTTATTATGAATTTTGAATCACTTAAAATGCATGCCTTATGTATGAGTAAAATTTCACTCTATATAGTAGAGCTATCTGGGTTAAATTGCATGCTTGTGGGGGTGATTCTTGTGGGCGCCTGGGAGTGTGCCATTTATGATGATTATAGCTTAAATAATGTTAATTGTGAACATTAAATACATGTTGGGACTTAGAAACCTTAAGTGTCATAAAGCGGCACTTAACATAGAAAACTATGAAACTGCAACCTAGAGACTTGACATAGGCCTCTGGACATCTATTATTTCCATGTTAGAGACATGATGACATAGAGATAGGCCTTTTGGACACTAGTACATTCCATGTTAGAGACATGACGGATTGGGACTTGTGACGAGTTTTGTGACTATATGCCATTGTGCTCATTCACACATGCTTGTGAGGGTCGCTCCCTACAAGCCGGCACTCCGGAGTTGGCCAACGCGTTTCTTGTATTTGCCGTGCGGGATTGGGCGCCGAAGTGGATTGCCGTGGGACAGTCTCATTCCTAGGGTGGGGATGTTGGCTACTACGGGGCCATTAGGCTCGGCATTTGGGCTAGGCAGCCTTCGGGTGGGCATCGGCCATATCGCCTTCGGGTTGGATTTAATGGTATTTAAACTTAATGTAGTTTAATGAAAACTGTGGACTTGGCTAGAATAGTAAACTTTAACACTTTACTATCACTTGCGGACATTATGGATTTTGATTAGAATAGTAAACTTAAAATCTTATACTATCAAGTTGGGAACTTCATGTTTATTATAATGCTTTCTATTCATGCTTAGAATAGCTTACTTATGCAAATTCATGCTAAGTAGAAATATTGTGTTTAGTAGTTTATATGTTATTTACATGTCGCTCATTATCGCTTCTACTATCGTTTATGCTTACTTGTTTCGTTTTGGGCCTAGTGGAGCATGCAACTGAAGTCAGTAATTGCCCACTGGGAACTATTATTTAATAGTTCTCATGCCCCCTTTTTCTTATGTGTTTCAGAGCTTTCGGCACCGGCGGAGGCACGGGATCGCGGCAAGGGAGTCGCCTAGTTAGCTAGCTTCTTTGCCACTTCTGTTAGGTGGTTTCCCTCTCCTTTTGTGTTTAGTGAGAGAGTGATTTTTGTATCCATTTATAGAGACCACCTTGTATTATGTTAGTTTTCGCTTTGGGATCGTTAGTTGTTGCTCGTGGAGGTTATTGTTGTATTTACTCTTTTATAGTTCTTAGTGGATTTTGGTTCTTTCTTTTATCTACTTCTTAGTTTAGAATTCTAGTTGTTATACTGCTCTGATGCTTCTAGATTCTTCTTATTTTTATGGTTATTTATCGTTTTTGTTAGACGCCTTGTATGTTGTAGACATACAGCGGGTCCGGCACGCGCCGGTCGGCTCGCTGGTCTCGGGCGTGACAGATTAAATTGGTATCAGAGCCTAGGGTTGAGTCTTCTTGTGGACCTAGCAAACCTTAGGCAGGTTGGACTATAGGATATAGGCTCGTGAGAGACGAGGTCTATTTAACTTGTGAGCGAAAGTATTAAGATTGGGTATCTTGAATAACTCTAGTAAGTAGAGTTGGATCGAAGTGTATAACTTCTAACTTCGCGGAGGGTTACGTTGGCGGCCGACAACGTAACATCGGGAGTTAGTAGTAAATGACACTTCATTACTTTCGCATGATTTGGGTATTTATACCATGAGCGGGGATGCGATTGCGTGAGCTTACTAACTTGCGCTTTTATGATGTTGTAGTGACGATGCCGATAACTCGCTCGAAATCTGTTGGAGCGGACAATGCGGCGACTTTTGAGGAGGTCGAGGCCTCCGCTACCTCCGGATCCGGCGAGGTCCGTGAGTTGAGGGGCCAGCTGGCGGCCCTCACAGCCTTGGTGACGCAGCAGGCGACAGCGGCACAGCGTCAGGAGGCGCGCATGAAGCGCATGGAGGACCTTCTACTGCAGCAGGCGGCCGCGAGGGAGACTCAGACTCCTTCACCGCCAGCACCAGCCGAGGTTGACTTACCGCGGGCGCAGTCCCCCGTGGCAGGCTCACACCAGACGACTCCGGCAGTTGAGCGCCGGGAGGAGGACCGGGACACCTCGCCAGTTCAAGCATCACCGGTGGCAGCGGCATTTCCAGTTATGGCTCAGGGAGCCGAGAGGGATCGACTCATGGGTCGCCTCAAGGAGTTTAGGAAGTGCAGTCCGAGGATCTTTGACGGTGAGAACGTCGACCACTGGATTGTGGAAAAGTGGTTGATGCACATGGAGAAGCTATTCTGCGACACATTTGTGGAGGAGCGGGATAGGGTGTGGCTCGCCACCCACCACCTCGACGGCGAGGCCTACCGCTGTGTCACGCCCCGGGACCCAGCGGAAGCCCGCCCGGCGCGTGGCCAGACCCCGCCGTATGTCTACAACATACAAGGCGTCTAACAAAAACGGTAAATAACCACGAAGATAAGAAGAATCTAGAAGCATCAGAGCAGTATAACAACTAGAATTCTATACAAGGAAACATAAAAGGAGTGACTAAAAGTAAAGTACCAATCTCTAATATAAACTATAAAAAGAGTACAACAAAAGAATCCAACACCACTATAACTAAGTACATGGTAGTCTCTACATAGGGATACAAAACTCTCTCAATCTCACCAAAGTACAAAAAGAGAGAAAAACCCCTACAAGGTGGAAAGCTGCGATAACTAGTTAGCGGTTCCCTTTCCACGATCCCTTGCCTCCGCCGGTGCCGAAGGCTCTGAAACACATTAGAAAAAGAGGGCGTGAGAACTATTAATTAATAGTTCCCAGTGGGCAATTACTGACTTCAGTTGCATGCTCCACTAGGCCCAAAACTAAGCAAGTAAGTATAAACGATAATAAGCGATAATAAGCGACATGTAAATAACATGTAAACTACTAAACACAATATCTCTACTTAGCACAAATTTGCAAAAGTAAGCTATTCTAAGCATGAATAGAAAGCGTTATAATTAACATGAAGTTCCCAACTTGATAGTAAAAGACTAAGTTTACTATTCTAATCAAGATCTATAATGTCCACAAGTGATAGTAAAGTGTTAAAGTTTACTATTCTAGTCGAGGTCCACAGTTTTCTTTAAACTACATTAAGTTTAAGTACAATAAGATCAACCCGAAGGCGATATGGCCGATGCCCACCCGAAGGCTGCCTAGCCCAAACGCCGAGCCTAATGGCCCCGTAGTAGTCAACATTCCCACACTAGGAATGAGACTGTCCCACGGCAATCCACTTCGGCGCCCAATCGCACGGCGAATACAAGAAACGCGTTGGCCAACTCCGTAGTGCCGGCTTGTAGGGAGCGACCCTCACAAGCATGTGCGAATGAGCACAATGGCATATAGTCACAAAACTCGTCACAAGTCCCAATTCGTCATGTCTCTAACATGGAATGTACAAGTGTCCAAAGGCCTATCTCTATGTCATCATGTCTCTAACATGGAAATAATAGATGTCCGGTGGCCTATGTCAAGTCTCTATGTTGCTTTCATAGTTTTCTAAGTTAAGTGCCGCTTGATGACACTTAAGCTTTTCTAAGTTCCAACACAAGTTTAATGTTCTCAATTACATTAGTTAAGCTACATAAACATGAATGGCACACTCCCAGGTGCCCACAAATCCCACCCTCACATGCATGCTGTTTAACCCCGAAAGCTCCACTATATAGAGTGAAAATTTTATCATACATGAGGCATGCATTTTAAGTGGTTCAAAATTCATAATAAATCTATTTAGCATGAATATGCATTCAAAATAATTAAATCAAACCGAATAAGCACTTAGGAGCCATTTGCTCCTATGCTCATGAAGCCAAACCCACCAAGTGCGAAAAGCGTTGCTCGAACCGCTAACGAAGCTTCGATAATCACTCCTAGAGTCCTAAAAAGTTCACCCTAGGAGTTACAAGCTAAGAAAATAAACCTTGAGTTCACACTTTAAGGATTTCGACAAAAGGTTGGAGAAAACTCACCGAATGCGAAGGAAGTGCTCTTGATCTCCAAATGGGAGTTAGAGTCCTTCTAATCCAACCTAAATCAAAGTTCTAAACCCATCAATTAGGTCCCAAAGGCCCTAAATCGAAAATCCCCAAATCCTAACCCTAGAATCCCATTCTAGGGTTTCATCTCACAAAAACCCACAAAATTCAAAACTAGAGGAAAGAGATCATTCACATACCTCTAAGAAGCTCAACACCAAGCTCAAAAAGCCCTAGGCTTGAAGCTTGATCCACCACAAAGCTCCAAAAGGCAAGCTCCAAGCTCCAACAATGGTGGTAGAGGCTCTATCAAGTAAAAGAGCAAAGAGAGGGTTTTAATCCTCTAAAAATCCAACCTAAACCCTAGAAAACACAAGGGAGTAGAGAGAGAAGCTCCTTACCTCCTTCTCTCTTGTTCTCAGCACAAGGAGAAGCCCTAGGGGCAAAGGGTGCTATATTAGAAGCAACAAAATGCTAAAACACCCCTGCAGTTTAAACTGCTCGAAATCTGCCAGGCTGTACCGGTACAAGCCATCCCATACCGGTACAGACCCTGCGAAACAGCCAAACCCGAGGCTCGGGTTGGCTGCCTCCAGCCATCCCATACCGGTACAGAATCCACCCTGTACCGGTATAGCAACAATGGCCATCAGGTATAGCAACCAAGGCCGTACAAACCCTCCAGAGTCAAACCCGAGAGCAACCTAAAATCCAAATTTTTGGACTTTAGTGCTTGGAATTCATCCACTAACCTCGGTGCTCGTGCCATAGGTCGGAACACAGTCAACGACCCTCCGAAAAATGCGGAAAAGCTCCAAACTCAAGTCAACTACTCGAACTCCGCAATTTGCGTAAGTCCAGTATGTTACATTCACCCCTCCTAAAATAGAGTTTCGTCCGCGAAACTCTAAAGCGAACTCATACCTCAAGATTCCATCTGAAAGAGATGGGGATAGCGCTCCTGCAGTGCGCTCTCAGGCTCCCACGTGGCCTCTCGCTCCTCGTGGTTGCCCCAAAGAACCTTCACGTACGGAATGTCCCGATTCCGCAATTTCTTCACCTCGCGAGCCAAGATCTTCACGGGTTGCTCCTCGAAGCTCAAATCCTCCCGCAGCTCTATGGGTACAGCCTCCAAAACATGAGCCGGATCATGGATATATTTCCGAAGGACCGATACATGAAAGACGTTGTGCACGCCCGATAGGTTCGGCGGTAGAGCAAGTCGATACGCTACCGGACCTATACGTTCCAAGATCTCATAGGGTCCAATAAATCGAGGACTCAACTTACCTCGAATCCCAAATCTCCGAATTCCCTTTGACGGCAAGACTTTCAAGAAAACATGATCTCCAACCTGAAACTCCAAGTCTCGTCGGCGTTTATCTGCATAGCTCCTCTGCCTACTCGGCCGTCAGTAGTCGCTCCCGAGCGATTCGAACTTTATCCTCTGCTTCCTGGAGCACTTTAGGGCCTAAAGCCAATCTTTCGCCCACTTCACTCCAATGAAGTGGCGATCTGCACTTTCGTCCATATAATGCCTCGAACGGTGCCATCTTGATACTTGCTTGCTTACTATTGTTATAAGCAAACTCCGCCATAGGTAGATGCTGCGACCATCCTCCCTGGAAGTCAATCACACATGCTCGAAGCATGTCCTCTAGAGTCTGTATAGTGCGCTCCGACTGCCCGTCACTCTGGGGGTGGAAAGCAGTGCTGAAATCCAATCTAATACCCAAGGCGTCCTGTAGACTCCTCCAGAAGTGTGACACAAAGCGAGTGTCCCTGTCAGATACGATCGATGTAGGTACTCCATGAAGTCGCACAATCTCATCAAGGTACACTTGTGCGAGCTTCTCTCCAGCCCAAGTAGTATGGATAGGTATAAAGTGCGCTGACTTCGTCAACCTATCCACTATCACCCAAATAGCATCATGCCCAGCGTGAGAGCGAGGCAATCCTGTCACGAAGTCCATGGTGATCTTCTCCCACTTCCACTCGGGAATAGGCAAACTCTGAAGTTTTCCCGCTGGAACTCGATGCTCAGCTTTCACTTGTTGGCAAGTTAGACATCTAGCAACAAACTCGCCAACATCCTTTTTCATCCCAAGCCACCAATAAAGTAACCTCAAGTCCTTGTACATTTTGGTGCCTCCTGGATGAATAGCATAAGGTGCCCTGTGTGCCTCCTGAAGGATGTCCTCTCTAAGTCCCAAATCCGCCGGCACACAAATCCGTCCACCAAAGCGCATCACTCCCTGATCATCCACTAGGAAGTCACCGGTGCAACCATCAACCATTTTGTCTCGAATCCTTTGCAACTCTAAGTCAAGAGCTTGCTTCTCTTTAATTCTATCCATAAGAGTAGGTTGCACCACCATAGTCATCAGCCGCATAGGCGTATCGGGAGTCACTACCTCCAACTCCAACCGCTTCATCTCGCTTCGATCAATCACGGTTGAGTAACAACATGCATTGCTAAGTTCTCGGTAGATTTCCGACTTAGCGCATCCGCCACCACGTTAGCCTTGCCCGGGTGGTAGAGAATAGTCAAATCATAATCCTTGAGTAGCTCCAACCATCTGCGCTGTCGCAAGTTCAACTCCTTCTGAGTGAAAAGGTACTTTAAGCTCTTGTGATCCGTATAGACCTCGCACCGCGCGCCATACAAATAGTGGCGCCATAGCTTCAAGGCAAAGACTACGGCCGCCAACTCTAAGTCGTGTGTAGGATAGTTCTTCTCATATTCCTTTAATTGGCGAGATGCATATGCGATCACCTTGTCACCCTGCATCAAGACACAGCCCAATCCGTTAAGAGATGCATCACTATAAACCACATACCCTGCTCCCGCAATAGGTAATGTGAGGATTGGAGCGGTCGTCAATCTCAGCTTCAACTCTTGAAAGCTCTTTTCACACGCATCATTCCAAATGAATTTAGCTCCTTTGTGCGTAAGCCTCGTGAGGGGGGTAGATAACTTCGCAAAGCCCTCCACGAATCGGCGGTAGCCGGCCAAACCAAGGAAGCTCCCGATCTCGGTGACGTCGTCTTGGCCAATCCTGAATGGCTCCTATCTTTCTAGGATCCATTGCTATACCTGACCCTGAAATCACATGTCCCAGAAAAGCCCACTTCTCGAAGCCAAAATTCGCACTTCTTCGGCTGTGCAAATAACTTCTTTTCCCGAAGCACTTGTAGTACCAATCTCAAGTGTTCCTCGTGTTCCACATCACTTCGGGAATAAACCAAGATGTCGTCGATGAAGACCACGACGAACCTGTCTAGATAAGGCTTGAAGACACGGTTCATTAGATCCATAAAAGCGGGGCATTAGTAAGCCCAAATGGCATAACAGTGAACTCGTAATGTCCATACCGTGATCTAAAAGCCGTCTTCGCCACAGCCCCAGGCGCAATCTTCAACTGATGGTATCCCGACTTCAAGTCTATCTTGGAATACACATTTGATCCTTGAAGTTGATCAAAAAGATCATCAATCCTCGGCAATGGATATTTATTCTTGATCGTGACTTTATTAAGTTCACGATAGTCCACGCAAAGACGAAGTGATCCGTTCTTCTTCTTCACAAAAAGAACCGGTGCTCCCCAAGGTGACACTCTCGGTCGAATGAAGCCCTTGTCCAACATATCCTGTAACTGTGCCCTCAGCTCCTTTAACTCTACCGGCGCCATCCTATAGGGTGCCTTCGAGACTGGGGTAGTCCCGGGAGCGAGATCTACCACAAACTCGATCTCCCTATCAGGTGGCATGCACAGTAGCTCAGCTGAAACACGTCCTGAAACCCCCGTACCACCGGGATATCCACGATCCTAGGGGTATCATCCTCACCCCTCAATGCGATACTAGCCAATTAGGCTACGCATCCCCGGTTGATCGCCTGCCTAGCTCGAGACGAACTGATCGACATCGCAAAAAGCGAACTCTGGCATCCTCTAAACACCACCTCACTCTGACCCGGTTCTCTAAAAGTAACCGTTCGATTAACACAATCGATAGTGGCGTAGTATCTAGTCAACCAATCCATACCCAAAACCACGTCAAAATCCCCCAACTTGCGCACTACTCGCAAATCCGCGGGCATGGTCCAATCTCCTACCCGAATAGGGCAACTGGGGCAATACTCTCGCACGTCCACAATGTGCTCGTGCCATAGGTCGGAACACAGTCAACGACCCTCCAGAAAAATCTGGAAAAGCTCCAAATTCAAGTCAACTACTCGAACTCCGCAATTTGCGTAAGTCCAGTATGTTACATTCACCCCTCCTAAAAAGGAGTTTCGTCCGCGAAGTGAAGAAATTGCGGAATCGGGATATTCCGTATGTGAAGGTTCTTTGGAGCAACCACGAGGAGCGGGAGGCCACGTGGGAGCCTGAGAGCGCACTGTAGGAGCACTATCCCCATCTCTTTCAGATGGAATCTTGAGGTATGAGTTCACTTTAGAGTTTCGCGGACGAAACTCCTTTTTAGGAGGGGTGAATGTAACATACTGGACTTGCGCAAATTGCAGAGTTCGAGTATTTGACTTGTGTTGGAGCCTTTTCAGATTTTTTGGAGGGTCGTTGACTGTGTTCCGACCTATGGCGCGTGTACCGAGGTTTGGGGATGAGTCCCAAGCCCTAAAGTCCAAAAAGTTAGATTTTAGGTGGCTCTCGGGTTGGAAATTCTCGTGCCTTGTACCGGTACAAAATGGTGTCTATACCAGACAAAATGATGGCTATACAGTGCATGTACCAAGATTTAGACCGGTATAAAATGGGCAGACTTGGCAAACCCGAGGCTCGGGTTTGGCTGTTTCGCAGGGTTTATACCGGTACAAAATGGATTTGTACCGGTACAAACTGGCAGTTTCGAGCAGTTTGAACTGCATGGGGTTTTTAGCCATTGTAGCATTCCTATTAGTGTACCACACACCCTAGGGCTCCATTTGAGCACCCCTATTGCAGCAAAGAGGTAGGAGGAGCCTCTCTCTCTACTCCCTTGTGTTTTCTAGGGTTTTGGTTGGATTTTTAGAAGATTAAAACCCTCTCCTTTGCTCTTTTTGCTTGATAGAGCCTCTACCACCATTGTTGGAGCTTGGAGCTTGGTGGTTGGAGCTTTGTGGTGGATCAAGCTTCAAGCCTAGGGCATTTTGAGCTTGGTTTAGAGCTTCTTAGAGTTATGTGAATGATCTACTTCCTCTAGTTTTGGTTTTTGTGGGATTTTGTGAGATGAAACCCTAGAATGGGATTCTAGGGTTAGGTTTTGGAGATTTTTTTTAGGACCTTTGGGACCTAATTGATGGGTTTAGAACTTTGATTTAGGTTGGATTGGAAGGACTCTAGCTCCCATTTGGAGATCGAGAGAGTTTCCTTCGCACTCGATGAGTTTTCTTCAACCTTTTGTTGAAATTCTTAAAGTGTGAACTCATGGTTTATCTCCTTAGCTTGTAACTCCTAGGGTGTGCTTCTTAGGACTCTAGGAGTGATTATCGAAGCTTCGTTAGCGGTTCGGAGCAACGCTACTCGCACTTGGTGGGTTTGGCTTCATGAGCATAGGAGCAAATGGCTCCTAAGTGCTTATTCGATTTGATTTAATTATTTTGAGTGCATATTCATGCTAAATAGATTTATTATGAATTTTGAATCACTTAAAATGCATGCCTTATGTATGAGTAAAATTTCACTCTATATAGTAGAGCTATCTGGGTTAAATTGCATGCTTGTGGGGGTGATTCTTGTGGGCGCCTGGGAGTGTGCCATTTATGATGATTATAGCTTAAATAATATTAATTGTGAACATTAAATACATGTTGGGACTTAGAAACCTTAAGTGTCATAAAGCGGCACTTAACATAGAAAACTATGAAACTTCAACCTAGAGACTTGACATAGGCCTCTGGACATCTATTATTCCCATGTTAGAGACATGATGACATAGAGATAGGCCTTTTGGACACTAGTACATTCCATGTTAGAGACATGACGGATTGGGACTTGTGACGAGTTTTGTGACTATATGCCATTGTGCTCATTCGCACATGCTTGTGAGGCCTACAAGCCTAAGATCCGAGTTGGCCAACGCGTTTCTTGTATTCGCGTGCGGATTGGGCGCCAAGTGGATTGCCGTGGGACAGTCTCATTCCTAGGGTGGGGATGTTGGCTACCACGGGGCCATTAGGCTCGGCATTTGGGCTAGGCAGCCTTCGGGTGGGCATCGGCCATATCGCCTTCGGGTTGGATTTAATGGTATTTAAACTTAATGTAGTTTAATGAAAACTGTGGACTTGGCTAGAATAGTAAACTTTAACACTTTACTATCACTTGCGGACATTATGGATTTTGATTAGAATAGTAAACTTAAAATCTTTTACTATCAAGTTGGGAACTTCATGTTTATTATAACGCTTTCTATTCATGCTTAGAATAGCTTACTTATACAAATTCATGCTAAGTAGAAATATTGTGTTTAGTTGTTTATATGTTATTTACATGTCGCTCATTATCGCTTCTACTATCGTTTATGCTTACTTGTTTCGTTTTGGGCCTAGTGGAGCATGCAACTGAAGTCAGTAATTGCCCACTGGGAACTATTATTTAATAGTTCTCATGCCCCCTTTTTCTTATGTGTTTCAGAGCCTTCGGCACCGGCGGAGGCACGGGATCGCGGCAAGGGAGTCGCCTAGTTAGCTAGCTTCTTTGCCACTTCTGTTAGGTGGTTTCCCTCTCATTTGTGTTTAGTGAGAGAGTGATTTTTGTATCCATTTATAGAGACCACCTTATATTATGTTAGTTTTCGCTTTGGGATCTTTAGTTGTTGCTCGTGGAGGTTATTGTTGTATTTACTCTTTTATAGTTCTTAGTGGATTTTGGTTTTTTCTTTTATCTACTTCTTAGTTTAGAATTCTAGTTGTTATACTGCTCTGATGCTTCTAGATTCTTCTTATTTTTGTAGTTATTTATCGTTTTTGTTAGACGCCTTGTATGTTGCACGCGCCGGCAAAGCTCCGCCTGGTCCCGGGCGTGACAATAGTAGAGCTTTCTGGGTTATTTTTGCATGCATATGAGAGTGGCTCTTGTGGGCGCCTGGGAGTGTGCCATTCATGTTAATATAGCTTAACTAAAGTATTTGAGAACATTAAACTTGTGTTGGGACTTAGAAAAGCTTAAGTGTCATCAAACAGCACTTAACTTAGAGAATTATGAAACTGCAACATAGAGACTTTGACATAGGCCGCTGACATCTACTATATTCCATGTTAGAGACATGATGACATAGAGATAGGCCTTGGACATAGTGGTTTTACTTTCCATGTTAGAGACATGATGATTTGAGACTTGTAACGGTTCTTGTGACTATATGCCATTGTGCTCATTCGCACATGCTTGTGAGGGTCGCTCCCTACAAGCCAAGATCCGTGAGTTGGCCAACGCGTTTCATGTATTCGCCGTGCGGGATTGGGCGCCAAGTGGATTGCCGTGGGTCCGCCTCTCGTTCCTAGGGTGGGGATGTTGACTACTACAGGGCCATTAGGCTCGGCATTTGGGCTAGGCAGCCTTCGGGTGGTTATCGGCCATACCGCCTTCGGGTTGGAGCTTGTTGGACTTAAACTTATTATAGTTTAAAGAAAATTGTGAACTTGACTAGAATAGTAAACTTTAACACTTTACTATCATTCGTGGACATTGTGAACTTGACTAGAATATTAAACTTTAACACTTTACTATCATTCGTGGACATTGTGGATTTGACTAGAATAGTAAACTTCAACTCTTTACTATCAAATTGGGAACATTGTACTAGTAGTTGTACTTACTAATCATGCTTAGAATAGTCGTTTGCTTATGCTTATTTATGCTAAGTAGAGATATTATGTTTAGTAGTTTACGTGTTTAATTACGTGCCGTTTACCTTACTTGTTTAGTTTTGGGGCTAGTGGAGCATGCAACTGAAGTCAGTAATTGCCCACTGGGAACTATTAATTAATAGTTCTCACGCCCTCTTTTTCTAACGTGTTTCAGAGCCTTTGGCACCGGCGGAGGCAAGGGATCGTGGCAAGGGGATCGCTAGCTAGATAGCTACTTACCACCGCTAGGAGGTGGTTCCTCTCTTTTGGTTTTTGTGAGAGAGTGATTTTTGTATCCATGTATAGAGACCGCCTTGTACCCTTATTAGATGTTGTTTCTTTTGGAGGTGATTGCTGTATTTACTTTCAGTTCTTAGTGATTGTTAGTACCTTCTTGTGTTAGCTTCCTTTGCTACTTAGTTTAGAATTCTAGTTGTTATATTGCTCTGATACTTCTAGATTCTTCTTACTTTTTTGGTATTTATCGTTTTTGGTTAGACGCCTTGTATGTTTTAGTCATACGGCGGGTCTGGGCGCGCGCCGGGCGGGCTTCCGCTGGGTTCCGGGGCGTGACATACAACCTATCCAAGAACTCTCTCACGCGAGCCGCTACCCCGAGGCAACACCCTTGCTGCGGTCCCGAGCCTCCCCCGATGCAGAAGGCACTGAAAGAAACTGTAACATACTGGACTTGCGCAAATTGCGGAGTTCGAGTATTTGACTCTTGTTGGAGCTTTTTCAGATTTTCTGGAGGGTCGTTGACTGTGTTCCGACCTATGGCGCGTGTACCGAGGTTTGGGGATGAGTCCCAAGCCCTAAAGTCCAAAAAGTTGGATTTTAGGTGGCTCTCGGGTTGGAAATTCTGTGCCTTATACCGGTACAAAATGGTGTCTATACCGGTACAAAATGATGGCTATACCGGTACAGACCAAGATTTATACCGGTATAAAGAGGGCAGACTTGGCGAACCCGAGGCTCGGGTTTGGCTGTTTCGCGGGGTTTATACCGGTACAAAATGGATTTGTACCGGTACAAACTGGCAGAATGTGAGCAGACCGAACTGCAGGGGTGTTTTAGCATCTTGTTGCTTCTATTAGGTTCCCACACACCCCTAGGGTTTCATTTGAGCCCTCCCTCACAGCAAGCAAGGTAGGAGACCTTCTCTCTCTAAAACCTTGTACTCTTTTGGTTTTTTTTTGGTGGATTGTTAGGAGATTGATCTCTCTCTTCTTCTCCTTTTGCCACCTAGAGCCATTATCTTCTTGTTGGAGCTTGGAGCTTGCTTTTTGGAGCTTTGTGGAGGATCAAGCTTCAAGCCTAGGGCTTTTTGAGCTTGGATTAGAGCTTCTTAGAGGTATGTGAGTGATCTCTTTCCTCTAGTTTCGAATTTTGTGGGTTTTTGTGAGATGAAACCCTAGAATGGGATTCTAGGGTTAGGATTTGGGGATTTTCGATTGAGGGCCTTTGGGACCTAATTGATGAGTTTAGAACTTTGATTTAGGTTGGATTAGAAGGACTCTAACTCCCATTTGGAGATCAAGAGCACTTTCTTCGCTTTCGGTGAGTATTCTTCACCCTTTAGTAGAGTTTCTTATTGTTTGAACTCAAGACTCATATTTTGAGTTTGTAATTCCTATGGCATGCCTTGTAGGGTGCTAGGAGTAGGAATCGAAGCTTAGTTAGCGATTCGGATCGGCGATTTTCGCACTCGGTGGGTTTGGCTTCATGAGCATAGGAGCAAATGGCTCCTAAGTGCTTAGTTGGTTTGATTTAATTATTTTGAATGCATATTCATGCTAAATAGATTTATTATGAATTTTGAATCACTTAAAATGCATGCCTTATGTATGATAAAATTTCCACTCTATATAGTAGAGCTATTTGGGTTAAACTGCATGCATGTGGGGGTGGTTCTTGGGGGCGCCTGGGAGTGTGCCATTTACGGTGATTTTAGCTTTGCTAATGTTAATTATGAACATTAAATACATGTTGGGACTTAGAAACCTTAAGTGTCATAAAGCGGCACTTAACATAGGAAACTATGAAACTGCAACATAGAGACTTGACATAGGCCACTTAACATATACTATATTCCATGTTAGAGACATGATGACATAGAGATAGGCCTTGTGGACAATTGTACATTCCATGTTAAAGACATGATGATTTGGGACTTGTGACGAGTTTTGTGACTTTTGCCATTGTGCTCATTCGCACATGCTTGTGAGGGTAGCTCCCTACAAGCCTAAGATCCGTGAGTTGGCCAACGCGTTTCTTGTATTCGCCGTGCGGATTGGGCGCCAAGTGGATTGCCGTGGGACAGTCTCCTTCCTAGGGTGGGAATGATGACTACTACGGGGCCATTAGGCTCGGCATTTGGGCTAGGCAGCCTTCGGGTGGGCATCGGCCATATCGCCTTCGGGTTGATCTTATTGTACTTAAACTTAGTGTAGTTTAAAGAAAACTGGGGACTTTGACTAGAATAGTAAACTTTAACACCTTACTATCACTTGTCGAATTATTGGGCTATGGTTAGAATAGTAAACTTTAACTCTTTACTATTGCTATGGATATTGGACTTGTTGGTTATACTTACTATTCATGCTTAGAATAGTCGTTTACTTATGCTTATTTATGCTAAGTAGAGATATCATGCCTTAGTAGTTTACTCGTTATTTATTTCGCTTACACTTACTTGCTTAGTTTTGGGCCTAGTGGAGCATGCAACTGAAGTCAGTAATTGCCCACTTGGAACTATGTTTAATAGTTCTCACGCCCTCTTTTTCTAATGTGTTTCAGAGCCTTCGGCACTGGCGGAGGCACGAGATCGCGGCAAGGGAGTCGCCTAGATAGCTAGCTTCTTTGCCACTTTTGTTTAGGTGGTTCTTCCTCTCTTTTTGTGTTGTGAGAGAGTGATCTTTTGTATCCAGTGATAGAGACCACCATGTATTATATTAGTTTTCGCTTTGGGATCTTTAGTTGTTGCTCGTGGAGGTTACTGTTGTATTTACTCTTTTATAGTTCTTAGTGGATTTGGTACTTTATTTTTAGTCACTTCCTTTATGCTTAATTGTTTAGAATTCTAGCTGTTGTACTGCTCTGATACTTCTAGATTCTTTTTACTTGTGGGTTATTTATCGTTTTTGTTAGACGCCTTGTATGTTGTAGACACGCGCCGGCGGGCTTCCGCCGGGCTCCCGGGCGTGATGATTAAATTGGTATCGGAGACTAGGGTTGAGTCTTCTTGTGGACCTAGCAAACCTTAGGCCGGTTGGACTATAGGATATAGGCTCGTGAGTGACGAGGTCTATTTAACTTGTGAGCGAAAGTATTAAGATTGGGTATCTTGAATAACTCTAGTAAGTAGAGTTGGACCGAAGTGTATAACTCCTAACTTCGCGGAGGGTTACGTTGGCGGCCGACAACGTAACATCGGGAGTTAGTAGTAGACAACACTTCTTTACTTTCGCATGATTTGGTATATATAGCTTGTGCGGGGATGCGATTGCGTGAGCTTACTAACTTGCGCTTTTATGATGTTGTAGTGGTGATGCCGATAACTCGCTCGAAATCTGTTGGAGCGGACAATGCGGCAACTTTTGAGGAGGTCGAGGCCTCCGCTACCTCCGGATCCGGCGAGGTCCGTGAGTTGAGCGGCCAGTTGGCGGCCCTCACGGCTTTGGTGACGCAGCAGGCGACCGCGGCCCGGCCGACAGAAGCGCGCATGAAGCGCATGGAGGATCTCCACCGCGCAGGCGGGCGCGAGGGAGGCTCGACCCCTTCACCGCCAAAGACCGCCGAGGTTGACTTACCGCGGCGCAGTCCCCCGCGGCCGGCTCACACCAGACGACACCGGCAGTTGAGCGCCGGGAGGAGGACCGGGACACCCCACCAGTTCGAGCATCACCGGTGGCAGCGGCATTTCCAGTTATGGCTCAGGGAGCCGAGAGGGATCGACTCATGGCTCGCCTCAAGGAGTTCAGGAGGTGCAGCCCGAGGACCTTTGACGGAGAGAAGGTCGACCACTGGATCGTGGAAAAGTGGTTGATGCACATGGAGAAACTGTTCCGTGACACGTTCGTGGAGGAGCGGGACAGAGTGTGGCTCGCCACCCACCACTTGGACGGCGAGGCCCACAGCTGGTGGATGGATCTCCAGGAGAACCCCGCACGTACTTAGCTTCTATTACTTGGACGAGGTTCAAGGAGCTACGTTGGCACACTACTTCCCCGACGGCGTCAAGAGGCGAGATGGAGCGAGTTTGCGCAGCTCGACACGGGGGACGGATTCGTAGCCGAGTACGAGAGAGAGTTTTCTGCTCGCATTGCGTGCCCTTCGTCGTGCGGGACGACGAGGATAAGGCCCGCATTTTCGAGCGTGGATCGCGACCGTCGATTTTCCGGTTCGTGCGATCCTTTGAGCTTCGTACTTACCGACGGTGGTGAACCGCGCGCTCATCGTGGAGAGCGGCGCGGCCATGGTGCAGGAGAGAGGCGAGGGTTTGGACAAGGGGAAGGGCAAGAGGCCCGCGGCCGAGGGTGCGAGCCAGACGCACTCTAGGAGGACACCGAAGCATCCGAGACACCAGCAGCGCAGTCGTGGCGCACCGCCCCAGCGAGGAGGACCTGACCGACGCCGGCCTCCCCGGTGTGTGATCTGCGGTGGTCCTCACCACCCGCCGCAGTGTCCATAGCTGGCAGGCAGGTGCTTCCAGTGTGGCCAGGAGGGCCACATCCGTACCGAGTGCCCGAGAGGTTCTTCACCGGCACCATCTTCTGCATCGGCACCGGCTCTACCAGCCGCCAGCCAGGGGACCCCGTCGACACAGTACCAGACTGGGCGGCCGACCGTCCAGCGCCAGAGTGAGGGGTCACGACAGGCGCCCAGTGGGCGCATGTACGCCGCGCAGACCGAGGCGGCAGCGACAGCTGAGGATGTGGTGGCAGGTATCATTTTACTTGATGGCATTAGAGTACGTGCATTATTTGATACCGGTGCATCACATTCATTTATAGATCTACGTTTGTTTCGAGTTGCATGACATCCAGCTTTGTTCCTTTACTACACCTCGGACGTATTGTTGTACCCGACCACATTGTGGACGTGCGGGAGTATTGCCCCGCTTGCCCTATTCGGGTAGGAGATTGGACCATGCCCGCGGATTTGCGAGTAGTGCGCAAGTTGGGGGATTTTGACGTGGTTTTGGGTATGGATTGGTTGACTAGATACTACGCCACTATCGATTGTGTTAATCGAACGGTTACTTTTAGAGAACCGGGTCAGGGTGAGGTGGTGTTTAGAGGATGTCAGAGTTCGCTTTTTGCGATGTCGATCAGTTCGTCTCGAGCTAGGCAACTGATCAACCGGGGATGCGTAGCCTATTTGGCTAGTATCGCATTGAGGGGTGAGGATGATACCCCTAGGATCGAGGATATCCCGGTGGTACGGGAGTTTCAGGACGTGTTTCCAGCGGAGCTACCAGGCATGCCACCTGATAGGGAGATCGAGTTTGTGGTAGATCTCGTTCCCGGGACTACCCCAGTCTCGAAGGCACCCTATAGGATGGCACCGGCAGAGTTAAAGGAGCTGAGGGCACAGTTACAGGATATGTTGGACAAGGGCTTCATTCGACCGAGTGTGTCACCTTGGGGAGCACCGGTTCTTTTTGTGAAGAAGAAGAACGGATCACTTCACCTTTGCGTGGACTATCGTGAACTTAATAAAGTCACGATCAAGAATAAGTATCCGTTGCCGAGGATTGATGATCTTTTTGATCAACTTCAAGGATCGAATGTGTATTCCAAGATAGACTTGAAGTCGGGATACCATCAGTTGAAGATTGCGCCTCGGGATGTGGCGAAGACGGCTTTTAGATCACGGTATGGTCATTATGAGTTCACCGTTATGCCGTTTGGGCTTACTAATGCCCCGGCAGCTTTTATGGATCTAATGAACCGTGTTTTCAAGCCTTATCTAGACAGGTTCGTCGTGGTCTTCATCGACGACATCTTGGTTTATTCCCGAAGTGATGTGGAACACGAGGAACACTTGAGATTGGTACTTCAAGTGCTTCGGGAAAATAAGTTATTTGCACAGCCGAAGAAGTGCGAATTTTGGCTTCGAGAAGTGGCTTTTCTGGGACATGTGATTTCAGGATCAGGTATAGCAGTGGATCCTAGAAAGATAGAAGCCATTCAGGATTGGCCAAGTCCGACGAGCGTCACCGAGATCAGGAGTTTCCTTGGTTTGGCCGGCTACTACCGCAGATTCGTGGAGGGCTTTGCGAAGTTATCTACTCCCCTCACGAGGCTCACGCACAAAGGAACTAAGTTCATTTGGAATGATGCGTGTGAAAAGAGCTTTCAAGAGTTGAAGCTGAGATTGACGACCGCTCCAATCCTCACATTACCTATTGCTGGAGCAGGGTATGTGGTATTTAGTGATGCATCTCTTAACGAATTGGGCTGTGTCTTGATGCAGGGTGACAAAGTGATCGCGTATGCTTCTCGCCAATTGAAGGAATACGAGAGGAACTATCCTACACACGACTTGGAGTTGGCGGCCGTAGTCTTTGCATTGAAGCTATGGCGCCACTATTTGTATGGCGAGCGGTGCGAGGTCTATACGGATCACAAGAGCTTGAAGTATCTTTTCACTCAGAAGGAGCTGAACTTGAGACAGCGTAGATGGTTGGAGCTGCTCAAGGATTATGATTTGACTATTCTCTACCACCCGGGCAAGGCTAACGTGGTGGCGGATGCGCTAAGTCGGAAATCGACTGAAAACTTAGCGATGCATGTTGTTACTCAACCGCAGTTGACCGAGCAGATGAAGCGGTTGGAGTTGGAGGTAGTGACTCCCGATACGCCTATGCGGCTGATGACTATGGTGGTGCAACCTACTCTTATGGATAGAATTAAAGAGAAGCAAGCTCTTGACTTAGAGTTGCAAAGGATTCGAGACAAAATGGTTGATGGTTGCACCGGTGACTTCCTAGCGGACGATCAGGGAGTGATACGCTTTGGTGGACGGATTTGTGTGCCGGCGGATTTGGGACTTAGAGAGGACATCCTTCAGGAGGCACACAGGGCACCTTATGCTATTCATCCAGGAGGCACCAAAATGTACAAGGACTTGAGGTTACTCTATTGGTGGCCTGGGATGAAGAAGGATGTTGGCGAGTTTGTTGCTAGATGTCTAACTTGCCAACAAGTGAAAGCTGAGCATCGAGTTCCGGGAAAACTTCGAGTTTGCCTATTCCCGTGTGGAAGTGGGAGAAGATCACCATGGACTTCGTGACGGGATTGCCTCGCTCTCAAGCTGGGCATGATGCTATTTGGGTGATCGTGGATAGGTTGACGAAGTCGGCGCACTTTATACCTATCCATACTACTTGGGCTGGAGAGAAGCTCGCACAAGTGTACCTTGATGAGATTGTGCGACTTCATGGAGTACCTACATCGATCGTATCCGGGGACACTCGCTTTGTGTCACACTTCGGAGGAGTCTACAGACGCCTTGGGTACTAGATTGATTTCAAAGATCGTTTCCACCCCCGCAGTGACGGGGAGTGGAGCGCACTATACAGATTTCCAGAGGACATGCTTCGAGCATGTGTGATTGACTTCCAGGGAGGATGGTCGCAGCATCTACCTATGGCGGAGTTTGCTTATAACAATAGTTATCAAGCAAGTATCAAGATGGCACCGTTCGAGGCATTGTATGGACGAAAGTGCAGATCGCCACTTCATTGGAGTGAAGTGGGCGAAAGATTGGCTTTAGGCCCTGAAGTGCTCCAGGAAGCAGAGGATAAAGTTCGAATCGCTCGGGAGCGACTACTGACGGCCCAGAGTAGGCAGAGGAGCTATGCTGTAACATACTGGACTTGCGCAAATTGCGGAGTTCGAGTATTTGACTTGTGTTGGAGCTTTTCCAGATTTTCTGGAAGGTCGTTGACTGTGTTCCGACCTATGGCGCGTGTACCGAGGTTTGGGGATGAGTCCCAAGCCCTAAAGTCCAAAAAGTTGGATTTTAGGTGGCTCTCGGGTTGGAAATTCTGTGCCTTATACCGGTACAAAATGGTGTCTATACCGGTACAAAATGATGGCTATACCGCATGATCAAGATTTATACCGTATAAAGAGGGCAGATTTGGCAAACCCGAGGCTCGGTTTGGTCAAGCTAGGTTTATACCGGTACAAAATGGATTTGTACCGCATACAATGCAGCTTTGAGCGCTTTGAACTGCAGGGGGTTTTTAGCTATTGTAGCATTCCTATTTGTGTACCACACCCCCCTAGGGCTTCATTTGAGCCCTCCCACACAGCAAGCAAGGTAGGAGACCTTCTCTCTCTACTCCCTTGTGTCACCTAGGGTTTTGGTTGGATTTTTGGAGGATTAAAACCCTCTCCTTGCTCTCTTTTGCTTGTTAGAGCCTCTACCACCATTGTTGGAGCTTGGAGCTTGGTGTTTGGAACCTTGTAGTGGATCAAGCTTCAAGCCTAGGGCTTTTTGAGCTTGGATTAGAGCTTCTTAGAGGTATGTGAGTGATCTCTTTCCTCTAGTTTCGATTTTTGTGGGTTTTCATGAGATGAAACCCTAGAATGGGATTCTAGGGTTAGGATTTGGGGATTTTCGATTGAGGGCCTTTGGGACCTAATTGATGAGTTTAGAACTTTGATTTAGGTTGGTTTAGAAGGACTCTAACTCCCATTTGGAGATCAAGAGCACTTTCTTCGCATTCGGTGAGTATTCTTCACCCTTTAGTAGAGTTTCTTATTGATTGAACTCAAGACTCATCTTTTGAGTTTGTAATTCCTATGGCATGCCTTGTAGGGTGCTAGGAGTAGGAATCGAAGCTTAGTTAGCGATTCGGATCGGCGATTTTCGCCCTCGGTGGGTTTGGCTTCATGAGCATAGGAGCAAATGACTCCTAAGTGCTTAGTTGGTTTGATTTAATTATTTTGAATGCATATTCATGCTATATAGATTTATTATGAATTTTGAATCACTTAAAATGCATGCCTTATGTATGATAAAATATTCACTCTATATAGTAGAGCTATTTGGGTCAAACTGCATGCATGTGGGGGTGGTTCTTGGGGGCGCCTGGGAGTGTGCCTTTATGGTGATTTTAGCTTTGCTAATGTTAATTGTGAACATTAAATACATGTTGGGACTTAGAAACCTTAAGTGTCATAAAGCGGCACTTAACATAGAAAACTATGAAACTGCAACATAGAGACTTGACATAGGCCACTTAACATATACTATATTCCATGTTAGAGACATGATGACATAGAGATAGGCCTTTTGGACAATTGTACAATCCATGTTAGAGACATGATGATTTGGGACTTGTGACGAGTTTTGTGACTTTTGCCATTGTGCTCATTCGCACATGCTTGTGAGGGTAGCTCCCTACAAGCCGGCACTCCGGAGTTGGCCAACGCGTTTCTTGTATTCGCCGTGCGGGATTGGGCGCCGAAGTGGATTGCCGTGGGACAGTCTCATTCCTAGGGTGGGAATGTTGACTACTACGGGGACAATAGGCTCGGCATTTTGTTTAGGCAACCTTCGGGTGTGTATCGGTCATATCGCCTTCGGGTTGATCTTATTGTGCTTAAACTTAATGTAGTTTAAAGAAAACTGTAGACTTTGACTAGAATAGTAAACTTTAACACCTTACTATCACTTGTGGAATTATTGGGCTATGGTTAGAATAGTAAACTTTAACTCTTTACTATTGCTATGGATATTGGACTTGTAGGTCATACTTACTATTCATGCTTAGAATAGTCGTTTACTTATGCCTATTTATGCTAAGTAGAGATATCATGCTTTAGTAGCTTACTCGTTATTTATTTCGCTTACACTTACTTGCTTAGTTTTGGGGCCTAGTGGAGCATGCAACTGAAGTCAGTAATTGCCCACTGGGAACTATTTTTAATAGTTCTCACGCCCTCTTTTTCTAATGTGTTTCAGAGCCTTCGGCACCGGCGGAGGCACGGGATCGCGGCAAGGGAGTCGCCTAGTTAGCTAGCATCTTTGCCACTTTTGTTTAGGTGGTTACTCCTCTCTTTTGTGTTTTGTGAGAGAGTGATTTTTGTATCCATTTGTAGAGACCACCATGTATTATGTTAGTTTTCGCTTTGGGATCTTTAGTTGTTGCTCTTGGAGGTTACTGTTGTATTACTCTTTTATAGTTCTTAGTGGATTTGGTACTTTATTTTTGTTAGTCACTTCTTTTATGCTTAATTGTTTAGAATTCTAGTTGTTATACTGCTCTGATACTTCTAGATTCTTTTTACTTGTTGGATATTTATCGTTTTTGTTAGACGCCTTGTATGTCGTAGACATACGGCGGGTCTGGGCACGCGCCGGGCGGGCTTCCGCTGGGTCCCGGGGCGTGACAGATTAAATTGGTATCAGAGACTAGGGTTGAGTCTTCTTGTGGACCTAGCAAACCGTAGGCAGGTTGGACTATAGGATATAGGCTCGTGAGAGACGAGGTCTATTTAACTTGTGAGCGAAAGTATTAAGATTGGGTATCTTGAATAACTCTAGTAAGTAGAGTTGGATCGAAGTGTATAACTTCTAACTGCGGAGGGTTACGTTGGCGGCCGACAACGTAACATCGGAGTTAGTAGTAAATGACACTTCATTACTTTCGCATGATTTGGGTATATATAGCTTGTGCGGGGATGCGATTGCGTGAGCTTACTAACTTGCGCTTTTATGATGTTGTAGTGGCGATGCCGATAACTCGCTCGAAATCCGTTGGAGCGGACAATGCGGCAACTTTTGAGGAGGTCGAGGCCTCCGCTACCTCCGATCCGGCGAGGTCCGTGAGTTGAGGGGCCGCTGGCGGCCCTCACAAAGATTGGTGACGCAGCAGCGAACAACAGCCGTGGAGGCGCGCATGAAGCGCATGGAGGATCTTCTACTGCAGCAGGCGGCTGCGAGGGAGGCTCGCACCCCTTCACCGCCAAAGACCACCGAGGTTGACTTACCGCGGCGCAGCCCCGCGGCCGGCTCACACCTGCAGTACGACTCCCAGCTGAGCGCGGGAGGAGGATCGGACACCCCGCCGCCCGAGCATCACCGGTGGCGGCGGCATTTCCGATTATGGCTCGGGGAGCCGAGAGGGATCGACTCATGGCTCGCCTCAAGGAGTTCGGAGGTGCACCGAGGACCTTTGACGAGAGAAGGTCGACCACCGGATCGTGGAAAAGTGGTTGATGCACATGGAGAAATTGTTCCGTGACACGTTCGTGGAGGAGCGGGACAGTGTGGCTCGCCACCCACCACTTGGACGGCGAGGCCTACACCGGTGGATGGATCTTCGTGGAGAACCCCAAAGACAGTACTTAGCTTCTATTACTTGGACGAGGTTCAAGGAGCTACCGTTGGCACACTACTTCCCGAGAGCGTCAAGAGGCGGATGGAGCAGAGTTTGCGCTCGACACGGTGGGACAGATCCGTAGCCGAGTACGAGAGAGAGTTTTCTCGCTTCGCATTGCGTGCCCTTCGTCGTGCGGACGACGAGGATAAGGCCCGCATCTTCGAGCGTGGACTACCGTCGATTTTCCGATTTGTGCGCCTTCTCGAGCTTCGGACATACCGACAGTGGTGAACCGCGCGCTCACCGTAGAGAGCGGCGCGGCCATGGTGCAGAGAGACGCGAGGGTTTGGACAAGGGGAAGGGCAAGAGGCCCGCGGCCGAGGTGCGAGCCGACGCACTCTAGGAGGCCACCGAAGCATCCGAGACACCGCAGCCGCAGCCGTGGCGCACCGCCCGCCGAGGAGGACCCGACCGACGCCGGCCTCCCCGGTGTGTGATCTCGCGGTGGTCCTCACCACCCGCCGCAGTTGTCCACGGGCAGCAGTGTGCTTCCTGTGGCCGTGGAGGGCCACATCCGTACCGAGTGCCCGAGAGGTTCGCGCACCGTCTTCTCAGACGGCACCGCTCTACCCGCCACCAGTGGACCCCGTCGACACAAGAGATCGGGCCGACCGTCGCCAGAGCGAGGGTCACGACAGCGCCGAGTGGGCGCATGTACGCCGCGCAGATCGAGGCGGGCAATGACCGAGGATGTGGTGGTGTATCATTTTACTTGATGGCATTAGAGTACGTGCATTATTTGATACCGGTGCATCACATTCATTTATAGATCTACTGCTTGCCGAGTTGCATGACATCCGCTTTGTTCCTTTACTACACTCGGACGTATTGTTGTACCCGACCACATTGTGGACGTGCGAGAGTATTGCTCTCATTGCCCTATTCGGGTAGGAGATTGGACTATGCCCGCGGATTTGCGAGTAGTGCGCAAGTTGGGGGATTTTGACGTGGTTTTGGGTATGGATTGGTTGACTAGATACTACGCCACTATCGATTGTCAATCGAACGGTTACTTTAGAGAACCGGGTCGAGTGAGGTGGTGTTTAGAGGATGTCGAGTTCGCTTTTGCGATGTCGATCGCCTCGTCTCGAGCTAGGCAACCGATCGATCAACCGTGGATGCGTAGCCTATTTGGCTAGTATCGCATTGAGGGTGAGGATGATACCCCTAGGATCGAGGATATCCCGGTGCACGGGAGTTTCGGGACGTGTTTCCGGCGGAGCTACTGTGCATGCCACCCGATAGGGAGATCGAGTTTGTGGTAGATCTCCCGGGACTACCCCAGTCTCGAAGGCACCCTATAGGATGGCACCGGCAGAGTTAAAGGAGCTGAGGGCACAATTACAGGACATGTTGGACAAGGGCTTCATTCGACCGAGTGTGTCACCTTGGGGAGCACCGGTTCTTTTTGTGAAGAAGAAGAACGGATCACTTCGCCTTTGCGTGGACTATCGTGAGCTCAATAAAGTCACGATCAAGAATAAGTATCCGTTGCCGAGGATTGATGATCTTTTTGATCAACTTCAAGGGTCGAACGTGTATTCCAAGATAGACTTGAAGTCGGGATACCATCAGTTGAAGATTGCGCCTGGGGACGTGGCGAAGACGGCTTTTAGATCACGATATGGACATTATGAGTTCACTGTTATGCCGTTTGGGCTTACTAATGCCCAGGCAGCTTTTTATGGATCTAATGAACCGTGTCTTCAAGCCTTATCTAGACAAAGTTCGTCGTGGTCTTCATCGACGACATCTTGGTTTATTCCCGAAGTGATGTGGAGCACGAGGAACACTTGAGATTGGTACTACAAGTGCTTCGGGAAAAGAAGTTATTTGCTCACCAAGAAGTGCGAATTTTGGCTTCGAGAAGTGGCATTTGGGACATGTGATTTCGTGGATCGTATAGCAAGGATCCTAGAAAGATAGAAGCCATTCAGATTGGCCAAGACCGACGAGTGTCACCGAGATCGGGAGTTTCCTTGGTTTGGCCGCTACTACCGCAGATTCGTGGAGGGCTTTGCGAAGTTATCTACTCCCCTCACGAGGCTCACGCACAAAGGAACTAAATTCATTTGGAATGATGCGTGTGAAAAGAGCTTTCAAGAGTTGAAGCTGAGATTGACGACCGCTCCAATCCTCACCTTACCTATTGCTGGAGCAGTGGTATGTGGTTTATAGTGATGCATCTCGTAACGGGTTGGGCTGTGTCTTGATGCAGTGTGACAAGGTGATCGCGTATGCATCTCGCCAACTAAAGGAATATGAGAAGAACTATCCTACACACGACTTGGAGTTGGCGGCCGTAGTCTTTGCATTGAAGCTATGGCGCCACTATTTGTATGGCGAGCGGTGCGAGGTCTTTACGGATCACAAGAGCTTAAAGTACCTTTTCACTCAAAAGGAGTTGAACTTGAGACAGCGCAGATGGTTGGGGCTACTCAAGTATTATGACTTGACTAATCTCTACCACGCGGGCAAAGCTAACGTGGTGGCGGATGCACGAGTCGGAAATCTACCGAGAACTTAGCGATGCATGTTGTTACTCAACCGCAGTTGATCGAGCAGATGAAGCGGTTGGAGTTGGAGGTAGTGACTCCGATACGCCTATGCGGCTGATGACTATGGTGGTGCAACCTACTCTTATGGATAGAATTAAAGAGAAGCAAGTTCTTGACTTAGAGTTGCAAAAGATTCGAGACAAAATGGTTGATGGTTGCACCGGCGACTTCCTAGTGGATGATCAGGGAGTGATGCGCTTTGGTGGACGGATTTGTGTGCCGGCGGATTTGGGACTTAGAGAGGACATCCTTCAGGAGGCACACAGGGCACCTTATGCTATTCATCCAGGAGGCACCAAAATGTACAAGGACTTGAGGTTACTCTATTGGTGGCCTGGGATGAAGAAGGATGTTGGCGAGTTTGTTGCTAGATGTCTAACTTGCCAACAAGTGAAAGTTGAGCATCGAGTTCCAGCGGGAAAACTTCGTAGTTTGCCTATTCCCGTGTGGAAGTGGGAGAAGATCACCATGGACTTCGTGACTGGATTGCCTCGCTCTCAAGCTGGGCATGATGCTATTTGGGTGATCGTGGATAGGTTGACGAAGTCGGCGCACTTTGTACCTATCCATACTACTTGGGCTGGAGAGAAGCTCGCACAAGTGTACCTTGATGAGATTGTGCGACTTCATGGAGTACCTACATCGATCGTATCTGACAGGGACACTCGCTTTGTGTCACACTTCTGGAGGAGTCTACAGGACGCCTTGGGTACTAGATTGGATTTCAAAGACCGCTTTCCACCCCTGCAGCGACGGGCAATGAGCGCACTATACAGACTCTAGAGGACATGCTTCGGGCATGTGTGATTGACTTCCAGGGAGGCTGGTCGCAGCATCTACCTATGGCGGAGTTTGCTTATAACAATAGTTATCAAGCAAGTATCAAGATGGCACCGTTCGCGGCATTATATGGACGAGTGCGGATCGCCACTTCATTGGAGTGAAGTGGGCGAAAGATTGGCTTTAGGCCAAGTGCTCAGCGAGGATAAAGTTCGAATTGCTCGGGAGCGACATCGACGCCCAGTAGGCAGAGGAGCTATGCAGATAAACGCCGACGAGACTTGGAGTTTCAGATTGGAGATCATGTCTTCTTGAAAGTCTCGCCGTCAAAGGGAATTCGGAGATTTGGAATTCGAGGTAAGTTAAGTCCTCGATTCATTGGACCATATGAGATCTTGGAACGGATAGGTCCGGTAGCGTATCGACTTGCTCTACCGCCGAACCTATCGGGCGTGCACAACGTCTTTCATGTATCGGTCCTTCGGAAATATATCCATGATCCGGCTCATGTATTGGAGGCTGTACCCATAGAGCTGCGGGAGGATTTGAGCTTCGAGGAGCAACCCGTGAAGATCTTGGCTCGCGAGGTGAAGAAATTGCGGAATCGGGACATTCCGTACGTGAGGGTTCTTTGGAGCAACCACGAGGAGCGAGAGGCCACGTGGGAGCCTGAGAGCGCACTGCAGGAGCGCTATCCCCATCTCTTTCGGATGGAATCTTGAGGTATGAGTTCGCTTTAGAGTTTCGCGGACGAAACTCCTTTTTCGGAGGGGTGAATGTAACATACTGGACTTGCGCAAATTGCGGAGTTCGAGTATTTGACTTGTGATGGAGCGTTTCCAGATTTTCTGGAAGGTCGTTGACTGTGTTCCGACCTATGGCGCGTGTACCGAGGTTTGGGGATAAGTCCCAAGCCCTAAAGTCCAAAAAGTTGGATTTTAGGTGGCTCTCGGGTTGGAAATTCTGTGCCTTACAAAATGGTGTCTATACCGGTACAAAATGATGGCTATACAGGTACAGACCAAGATTTATACCGGTATAAAATGGGCAGACTTGGCAAACCCGAGGCTCGGGTTTGGCTGTTTCGCAGGGTTTATACCGGTACAAAATGGATTTGTACCGGTACAAACTGGCAGTTTCGAGCAGTTTGAACTGCAGGGGGTTTTTAGCTATTGTAGCATTCCTATTTGTGTACCACACCCCCCTAGGGCTTCATTTGAGCCCTCCCACACAGCAAGGTAGGAGACCTTCTCTCTACTCCCTTGTGTCACCTAGGGTTTTGGTTGGATTTTTGGAGGATTAAAACCCTCTCCTTGCTCTCTTTTGCTTGTTAGAGCCTCTACCACCATTGTTGGAGCTTGGAGCTTGGTGTTTGGAACCTTGTAGTGGATCAAGCTTCAAGCCTAGGGCTTTTTGAGCTTGGATTAGAGCTTCTTAGAGGTATGTGAGTGATCTCTTTCCTCTAGTTTCGATTTTTGTGGGTTTTCATGAGATGAAACCCTAGAATGGGATTCTAGGGTTAGGATTTGGGGATTTTCGATTGAGGGCCTTTGGGACCTAATTGATGAGTTTAGAACTTTGATTTAGGTTGGTTTAGAAGGACTCTAACTCCCATTTGGAGATCAAGAGCACTTTCTTCGCATTCGGTGAGTATTCTTCACCCTTTAGTAGAGTTTCTTATTGATTGAACTCAAGACTCATCTTTTGAGTTTGTAATTCCTATGGCATGCCTTGTAGGGTGCTAGGAGTAGGAATCGAAGCTTAGTTAGCGATTCGGATCGGCGATTTTCGCACTCGGTGGGTTTGGCTTCATGAGCATAGGAGCAAATGACTCCTAAGTGCTTAGTTGGTTTGATTTAATTATTTTGAATGCATATTCATGCTATATAGATTTATTATGAATTTTGAATCACTTAAAATGCATGCCTTATGTATGATAAAATATTCACTCTATATAGTAGAGCTATTTGGGTCAAACTGCATGCATGTGGGGGTGGTTCTTGGGGGCGCCTGGGAGTGTGCCTTTATGGTGATTTTAGCTTTGCTAATGTTAATTGTGAACATTAAATACATGTTGGGACTTAGAAACCTTAAGTGTCATAAAGCGGCACTTAACATAGAAAACTATGAAACTGCAACATAGAGACTTGACATAGGCCACTTAACATATACTATATTCCATGTTAGAGACATGATGACATAGAGATAGGCCTTTTGGACAATTGTACAATCCATGTTAGAGACATGATGATTTGGGACTTGTGACGAGTTTTGTGACTTTTGCCATTGTGCTAATTCGCACATGCTTGTGAGTAGCTCACATCTCAAGACTCCGAGTTGGCCAACGCGTTTCTTGTATTCGCCGTGCGGATTGGGCGCCAAGTGGATTGCCGTGGGAGCCTCATTCCTAGGGTGGGAATGTTGACTACTACGGGGCCATTAGGCTCGGCATTTGGGCTAGGCGACCTTCGGGTGGGCATCGGCCATATCGCCTTCGGGTTGATCTTATTGTGCTTAAACTTAATGTAGTTTAAAGAAAACTGTGGACTTTGACTAGAATAGTAAACTTTAACACCTTACTATCACTTGTGGAATTATTGGGCTATGGTTAGAATAGTAAACTTTAACTCTTTACTATTGCTATGGATATTGGACTTGTAGGTCATACTTACTATTCATGCTTAGAATAGTCGTTTACTTATGCCTATTTATGCTAAGTAGAGATATCATGCTTTAGTAGCTTACTCGTTATTTATTTCGCTTACACTTACTTGCTTAGTTTTGGGGCCTAGTGGAGCATGCAACGAAGTCCGCACTGCCCACCTGGGAACTATTTTTAATAGTTCTCACGCCCTCTTTTTCTAATGTGTTTCAGAGCCTTCGGCACCGGCGGAGGCACGGGATCGCGGCAAGGGAGTCGCCTAGTTAGCTAGCTTCTTTGCCACTTTTGTTTAGGTGGTTATTCCTCTCTTTTGTGTTTTGTGAGAGAGTGATTTTTGTATCCATTTGTAGAGACCACCATGTATTATGTTAGTTTTCGCTTTGGGATCTTTAGTTGTTGCTCTTGGAGGTTACTGTTGTATTACTCTTTTATAGTTCTTAGTGGATTTGGTACTTTATTTTTGTTAGTCACTTCTTTTATGCTTAATTGTTTAGAATTCTAGTTGTTATACTGCTCTGATACTTCTAGATTCTTTTTACTTGTTGGATATTTATCGTTTTTGTTAGACGCCTTGTATGTCGTAGACATACGGCGGGTCTGGGCACGCGCCGGGCGGGCTTCCGCTGGGTCCCGGGGCGTGACATATGCAGATAAACGCCGACGAGACTTGGAGTTTCAGATTGGAGATCATGTCTTCTTGAAAGTCTCGCCGTCAAAGGGGATTCGGAGATTTGGAATTCGAGGTAAGTTGAGCCCTCGATTCATTGGACCCTATGAGATCTTGGAACGTATAGGTCCGGTAGCGTATCGACTTGCTCTACCACCGAACCTATCGGGCGTGCACAACGTCTTTCATGTATTGGTCCTTCGGAAGTATATCCATGATCCGGCTCATGTATTGGGGGCTGTACCCATAGAGCTGCGGGAGGATTTGAGCTTCGAGGAGCAACCCGTGAAGATCTTGGCTCGCGAGGTGAAGAAATTGCGGAATCGGGACATTCCGTACATGAAGGTTCTTTGGAGCAACCACGAGGAGCGAGAGGCCACGTGGGAGCCTGAGAGCGCACTGCAGGAGCGCTATCCCCATCTCTTTCAGATGGAATCTTGAGGTATGAGTTCGCTTTTGAGTTTCGCGGACGAAACTCCTTTTTAGGAGGGGTGAATGTAACATACTGGACTTGCGCAAATTGCGGAGTTCGAGTATTTGACTCTTGTTGGAGCTTTTCCAGATTTTCTGGAGGGTCGTTGACTGTGTTCCGACCTATGGCGCGTGTACCGAGGTTTGGGGATGAGTCCCAAGCCCTAAAGTCTAAAAAGTTAGATTTTAGGTGGCTCTCGGGTTGGAAATTCTGTGCCTTATACCGGTACAAAATGGTGTCTATACCTATAAAATGATGGCTATACCTAAGTACCAAGATTTATACCGGTATAAAGAGGGCAGATTGGCGAACCCGAGGCTCGGTTTGGTGCTGGGTTTATACTGACAAAATGGATTTGTACCGTACAACCGCGTAATGTGAGCAGACCGAACTGCAGGGGTGTTTTAGCATCTTGTTGCTTCTATTAGGTTCCCACACACCCCTAGGGTTTCATTTGAGCCCTCCCTCACAGCAAGCAAGGTAGGAGACCTTCTCTCTCTAAAACCTTGTACTCTTTTGGTTTTTTTTTGGTGGATTTTTAGGGGATTGGTGTCTCTTTGCTTCTCCTTTTGCCACCTAGAGCCATTATCTTTTTGTTGGATCTTGGTTCTTGCTTTTTGGAGCTTTGTGGAGGATCAAGCTTCAAGCCTAGGGCTTTTTGAGCTTGGATTAGAGCTTCTTAGAGGTATGTGAGTGATCTCTTTCCTCTAGTTTCGAATTTTGTGGGTTTTTGTGAGATGAAACCCTAGAATGGGATTCTAGGGTTAGGATTTGGGGATTTTCGATTGAGGGCCTTTGGGACCTAATTGATGAGTTTAGAACTTTGATTTAGGTTGGATTAGAAGGACTCTAACTCCCATTTGGAGATCAAGAGCACTTTCTTCGCTTTCGGTGAGTATTCTTCACCCTTTAGTAGAGTTTCTTATTGTTTGAACTCAAGACTCATATTTTGAGTTTGTAATTCCTATGGCATGCCTTGTAGGGTGCTAGGAGTAGGAATCGAAGCTTAGTTAGCGATTCGGATCGGCGATTTTCGCACTCGGTGGGTTTGGCTTCATGAGCATAGGAGCAAATGGCTCCTAAGTGCTTAGTTGGTTTGATTTAATTATTTTGAATGCATATTCATGCTAAATAGATTTATTATGAATTTTGAATCACTTAAAATGCATGCCTTATGTATGATAAAATTTCCACTCTATATAGTAGAGCTATTTGGGTTAAACTGCATGCATGTGGGGGTGGTTCTTGGGGGCGCCTGGGAGTGTGCCATTTACGGTGATTTTAGCTTTGCTAATGTTAATTATGAACATTAAATACATGTTGGGACTTAGAAACCTTAAGTGTCATAAAGCGGCACTTAACATAGGAAACTATGAAACTGCAACATAGAGACTTGACATAGGCCACTTAACATATACTATATTCCATGTTAGAGACATGATGACATAGAGATAGGCCTTGTGGACAATTGTACATTCCATGTTAGAGACATGATGATTTGGGACTTGTGACGAGTTTTGTGACTTTTGCCATTGTGCTCATTCGCACATGCTTGTGAGGGTAGCTCTCAAGCCCGCACTCCGAGTTGGCCAACGCGTTTCTTGTATTCGCCGTGCGGATTGGGCGCCGAAGTGGATTGCCGTGGGACAGTCTCCTTCTTAGGGTGGGAATGATGACTACTACGGGGCCATTAGGCTCGGCATTTGGGCTAGGCAGCCTTCGGGTGGGCATCGGCCATATCGCCTTCGGGTTGATCTTATTGTACTTAAACTTAGTGTAGTTTAATGAAAACTGGGGACTTTGACTAGAATAGTAAACTTTAACACCTTACTATCACTTGTGGAATTATTGGGCTATGGTTAGAATAGTAAACTTTAACTCTTTACTATTGCTATGGATATTGGACTTGTTGGTTATACTTACTATTCATGCTTAGAATAGTCGTTTACTTATGCTTATTTATGCTAAGTAGAGATATCATGCCTTAGTAGTTTACTCGTTATTTATTTCGCTTACACTTACTTGCTTAGTTTTGGGCCTAGTGGAGCATGCAACTGAAGTCAGTAATTGCCCACTGGGAACTATGTTTAATAGTTCTCACGCCCTCTTTTTCTAATGTGTTTCAGAGCCTTCGGCACCGGCGGAGGCAAGGGATCGCGGCAAGGGAGTCGCCTAGATAGCTAGCTTCTTTGCCACTTTTGTTTAGGTGGTTCTTCCTCTCTTTTTGTGTTGTGAGAGAGTGATCTTTTGTATCCAGTGATAGAGACCACCATGTATTATATTAGTTTTCGCTTTGGGATCTTTAGTTGTTGCTCGTGGAGGTTACTGTTGTATTTACTCTTTTATAGTTCTTAGTGGATTTGGTACTTTATTTTTAGTCACTTCCTTTATGCTTAATTGTTTAGAATTCTAGCTGTTGTACTGCTCTGATACTTCTAGATTCTTTTTACTTGTGGGTTATTTATCGTTTTTGTTAGACGCCTTGTATGTTGTAGACATACGGCGGGTCTGGGCACGCGCCGGGCGGGCTTCCGCTGGGCCCCGGGGCGTGACAGAAACATTAAACAAAGGGCGTGAGAACTATAATTTATAGTTCCCAGTGGGCAATTACAGACCAACACCATTGCACCACTAGGCCCCAAAAAGAAGCTGTAAGAATAAGCTGTAAAGGAATATGAACTACTGAAGTAAAAGCATAAAGTGATGCTATCAACCACTATACCATAAGCATGATAGAAGAGTTATCATTTTCATTAAACTAACATTTATACATAGAGGATAAGTTCTTCTACAAAGAGCAAGTATACTAAGATGTAAATAAGATCTATCAAGTATACTACAAGTCCAAGTGATCCAACTACTAATCTATGTCAAGTAGTGATTATCATTTACTATTGAATGGCAAAGTTCAATCTCAATTTAGGATTTACACAAGTGTAATCCCGCTTGCGCCCCCTAAGTGTCGTGGTAGCCCCAACATCCCCGTAGGAATGAGTCTAACCAATTCGGCCCCATAGGTTTCTCAATACCGCACGCGCGAACGAATCGCAATGGCCAACTCTGGAGTGCCGGCTTGTAGGGAGCGACCCTCACAAGCATGTGCGAAAGAGCACAAATGGCAACAAGCGCAGTCAAGTCTCAAGTCCAAATCTCATGTCTCAACATGGAAATAGCAACTAGCAACCCTAAGGTCTAGTTCAATTACTCTCGTGACACTAGATTTTCTATGTCAAAGTTCATTATGAGCCTAATGCCGATTGATGACATTAGCTCACTATTATACAAGTAAATGCCAAGACTAATGCCGCTTTATGACATTAGTTTTTCTTCTATGTCATGCATAGTTTCTAAGTTCACAAATATGTCAAACTTACTATTTACATGTTCTCACACTAAGCTTAACATGTTCTCAAGCTACTAATAGAATGCTACCACATGCATTGCCAACCCGTATAGTCTCTACCACATAGAGGTCAAAATGTATTGTACACAACACATACGTCTTAAGCACTCTAAATGTAACATATCGAACTTCTAAAGTCTTGAAGTTACGAGGTATGTTGGCTTAGAAGGCCATAAGAGTGGTTCCGGTGAAGTCTGGGAGCTTTCGGGTATTTTCGGTGCACTAGGTGCGAGAACGAAGCCCGAAAGGCTACTTTGGGCCGTGAGCCAAATCCGGCACTTGCACGGGTGAAATGATGACGTCGACGTGATCTAAATCACGTTTGGAGAGTCTCGGTTCGATTTGAAACGAATCGGAGGTCAAACGGGCCAAAAGTGAGTTGGAACGGAGAAGAAACGGAAAAAGCTGAAAAATTGGCTAAGTCCTGAAGTTGGCTGATGGACCTTGTGAGGTCCGGACATTGATCCAATGTCCGGACGTTGGTGGTTGTCCGGATCCCGTAAGCTGAAAAATGGGCAAAAGGGCCCTGCGAAGGCCAGGTCCGGACATTGGGCCAAGGTCCGGACATTGATGAATGTCCGATCTCTGCAGCCCAAAAATGCCCAGTTTGGGCTGTTTAAAATATTGTAAAGTTGAGGGGTTTGTTTGCAATTGTGCAGGGGGTTAAGTGAATAGAGGGTAATAAAACCCTTTCTCTCCCTCTCACTCCCTCAGAACCCTCTCTCCCTATCTTCTCTGTCGACCGAAACAAGGGAAGGAAGAAAGAAAGAAAAAGAGAAGAAAGAAAAGAGAGAAGAAGAAGAAGAGAAGATGGAGATGATGAAGAAGATGAAGATGGAGGTCCTCTTAGCCATCTTCTTCCTCTCCCATGAGCTCGGGGCAAGCTTGTAGAGGTAAGCTTGTGCCCTCTCTCTTTCTTGTACACGGTAGACCTTAGGGTTTTGGGTTCTAAACCCTAGAAATGGATGAGATGGTATCCCTTGATGCTAAATAAAAGATCAAGGCGTAAATCTAGGGATTTACGGTAGGTTTTGCATAGATGCAAACCTAGGGTTCGATTTGGGGATTTTTAGAAATAGATGAGATTGATCTCATTTGACCTCATGTAAACCTAATTAGGGGTCTAACGAACGCGTTGGCGCGCTCGGTTCGGTAATCCGATGAGCGAGTACAAAGATATTAATTATTTAATATATTCTTACCAGATGTCCGGAACACGCAAGATAATGGCCTTAAATTCATGAGAATGGAACTGGGGCATCGTGAAGTCGTGTGTTAACGCGGTGAAGTCTCAGATCGAGATTCGGTGGCCGTTCGGTGGGTCGCGCAGGAGTTCGAGCCGAACCGGGTCACGGATGCCGCGGGCGGCCGATTGCGAGTGTCGACGAGCAATCGGAGAGCAAAATAAGGTGGGTTGTGTTTACCGAAGCGACTAGGTCGCCCGCATTTTCAAAGTAAACTGTAACCCCCAGAAATGCATGACATGTGAATATGATAAGAAGCATACTAGTGTCGTTTATATAATGATGCATTGATAGTAGTGAGCATGCTAGATAAGATACATGTGTATATGGACTCGACAGGACAAATAGGATGTCAAATAGATCGAGTGGCATCTAACCTAGTGTAAGGAACATAGGTTATAGTAAACCTAGAGTCAATGGATCTAGGTGAGGGGCATTGAACCTAGTGTCATGGACCTAGGAGGAATAAGAATTGAATATGAACCTAGAGTCGCTGAACCTAGGATAAACAATGTGTGGTATCTAACCTAGTGTTAAAGAACATAGGTTGAGTATGAACCTAGAGTCGAGATCTAGGCGTGTGGCATCTAACCTAGTGTTACAGAACATAGGTTAAGAACTGAACCTAGAGTTAAAGTAAACCTAGGTTATGAGATTGAGGCATTAGACCTAGAGTCAGCTGGACCTAGGGTGGAAAATGCATTGGACCTACATAGGTCAATAACATAGGGTTATGGACCATTGACTTGGAAAGTGGATTCCGGAATCCCAGTAATTGTGAGCTCGATAGTTCTGGTTCCGCGGGTGTATGCGGCATGTTCCTCTCCCACCGAAAGAACTTCGAGGATTGTGACTAAGTAAGAACAAAGTGAGCGCTAGGGTGTATGCGGCATGTTCCTCTCCCTATCAGGGAATCTTGGTTATGGGTGTATGCGGCATGTTCCTCTCCCACTGGCGGATCCCTGACCACGGTGCACGGACCTTCGGGCGGACCGTTGGGCGATGTGGTTCTTGGCTTGCAGGCTGAGGTGCAAGTGACAGGGTCCTTCACCTCGAGCCAGACAAAGTGCGGATTATCCACTATTGATTGACTCGTGGTCGAGTCGGGTGGCTAGTTGGAATCAGGTAGAAAGAACCTTGAGGGCTAGTGATATGTATGGTGAACCTAAGGTAATAGACACCTTAGAAGCAAGTTGGACTTGAGATGGAAACCTAGGGTTATAGAAACCTTAGAAGTTAATGACATGAGCTAAAGTACCAAAGTTTAAAGTAGATTAAATAATGGATAAAGAATGTGAATAGCTAACTGGATAAGTAGCTAATGAAGATAAAGAATAATGAGTATGGATAGCGAACTTAGTAGATAGCTAAGTTTAAGAATGAATTGGCTAAAGTAAAGAATAGCAGTAAAGTAAAGAAAAGCTAAGAGCTGGATGATGAGTTGCATTGTTACAGTTGTGAGGCAAAGCATGGTAATGTTAGTTGCATATTTTTAGATTTACATATCTATCTGTTGATTGGACTAACATGTATTTGCCTCCTTTGAACCTGTTGATCGAGCTTTTCCCTTGGGTGGCCGTACCCACTGGGAACTGTATTTATATAGTTCTCACCCCACGTGGTTCGGGGTATTTTCCAGGTGCATACGAGAGCGGCGCAGCAGCAGCGCAAGGCGAGGGCGTAGCTCCATAGATAGCGCCCTACCCCAGAAACCAGAGGGAGCAGTACCCCGAGGTGGTCTAGCTTAGAATGTTAAAGAGCAAAATGTATCAAACTTGTAATAAATTGTGGTAACTTAATTGTATTTGGAAGTAAATGCGATTTAATATGCATGTTAAGTGAATGTTGTAATAACATAGGATGTGATTATATTTTTGGTACTTCCTTATGCAATCTGAGTATTTAATATTGTTCCTGTTTGGAACCTTGTAATTGTTTTGATTGCGACGCCTTGGACGTACAGGGGAAACTCTGTCCGTTCGGCGGTCTGCCGGCGCGCCGAATCCGCTCGAATTGGCGGGCTCGGGGCGTGACACTAAAATTCATAAATAAATCATATATCAATAAAATGCATGATTTTCCATTTAATAGTACTCAAATAACCCCAATGAGACTTTTCTCATTGTCATTGGAGAGGTCAAACCCACCGTCGCTCCAAGCGTTGCTCCGAATTGCTAACGAAGCTTCGATTCCTACTCCTAGCACCCTACAAAGTAAACCCTAGGAGTTACAACCTCTAAAGTTGAACCATGTGTTCACACTTTAAGCTTCTATGCACAAGGTAAGGAAAACTCACCTCAAGAGTGTAAATCTTGCTCCAAGCTTCAAATGGAAGCTTGATCCACTCCAAGGCAATCTAAACAAAGGTTCTAAACCCATCAATTAGGTTCTAAAAGCCTTAGATCAAAAACCCCCAAAATAAACCCTAATCTAGCAAAACTAGGGTTTCATCTAGAAGAAGACAACAAAATCCTAAACTAGAGGAAATGAAGATGTTGCTTACCTTCTAGAAGCTCAAAACAAGGTTCAAAAGCCACCAAAGTTGAAGATCTCTCCTTCAACAAGCTCCAAGTCCAAGCTCCCAAGCTCCTCTAATGGTGGAAGTAGCTCCAACAAGCAAAAGAGAGCAAAAGGGATGAGTTTAATCCTCAAAAACCCAACCAAAAACCCTAGAAATGCAAAGGAGTAGAGAGAGAAGCTCCTCCTACCTCTTTGCTGCAGTGGGGGTGCTCAAAAGGAGCCCTAGGATGAGGGGGTACACTAATTAAAGCAACAAAATGCTAAACAAAATCGCGTATCCACAAATTGTACCAGACAAGCCGCATTTGTACTGCAGACAAACCTCAAATGTGCAAACCCGAGACTCGGGTTGGCTACCTCCAGCTATCCAATACCGGTACAGATCCCCCCCATGTACCAGTATAGCAACAATTGCTGTACCGGTACAGCAACTTTTCTTGTACCGGTACAGACCCCCAAACATGCAATCCGAGAGCAACCTAAAATCCAACTTTTTGGACTTTAGTGCTAGGGATTCATCCACTAACCTCGGTACTCGTGCCATAGGTCGGAACACAGTCAACGACCCTCCAGAAAATCTGGAAAAGCTCAGATCTCACATCCAACACTCGAACCTTGCTATTTTCTAAAGTTAAGTGCGTCACAAGTAAACTCATAATGACCATACCGTGTTCTAAAAGCCGTCTTTGCCACATCTCCACATAGCCGTGACTTTATTAAGTTCACGATAGTCCACACAAATGCGAAGTGATCCGTTTTTCTTCTTCACAAACAGGACCGGTGCTCCCCAAGGTGACACTCGGTCGAACGAAGCCTTTGTCCAAAAGATCCTGTAACTGTGCCCTCAGCTCTTTTAACTCAGCCGGTGCCATCCTATAGGGTGCCTTCGAGACTGGGGTAGTTCCGGGGGCGAGATCTATTACAAACTCGATCTCCCTATTAGGTGGTATGCCTGGTAGCTCCGTTGGAAACACGTCCTGAAAATCCCGTACCACGGGGATATCCTCGATCCTAGGGGTATCATCCTCACCCCTCAATGCGATACTAGCCAAATAGGCTACGCATCCACGGTTGATCAGTTGCCTAGATCGAGACGAGTTGATCGACATCGCAAAAAGCGAACTCTGGCATCCTCTAAATTCCACCTCACTCTGACCCGGTTCTCTAAAAGTAACCGTTCAATTAACGCAATTGATGGTGGCGTAATATATATCTCGTCAACCAATCCATACCTAAAACCACATCGAAATCCCCCAGCTTGCGCACCACTCGCAAGTCCACGGGCATGGTCTACTCTCCTACCCGGATAGGACAACTGGGGCAATACTCTCGTACCTCCACAATGTGGTCGGGTACAACGATACGTCCAGGATGTAGTAAAGGAACAAACTGGATCCCATGCAACTCGGCAAACAGCCGATCTATAAATGAACATGATGCACCGGTATCAAATAATGCACGTACTCTAATGCCATCAAGTAAAATGATACCTGCCACCACATCCTCAGCTATCGCTGTCGCCTCGGTCTGCGCGGCGTACATGCGCCCACTAGCGCCTGACGTGACCCCTCGCTGCGGCGGACGATCGGCCGCTCGATGCCTGTATCGTTGCATCGACGGGGTCCTCGGGCCGGCGGGCCGGTAGAGCCGGTGCTGATGCAGAAGACGGTGCTGGTGAAGAACCTCTCGGGCACTCGGTACGGATGTGGCCCTCCTGGCCACACTGGAAGCACCTGCCTACCCATTGTGGACACTGCGGCGGGTGGTGAGGATCACCGCAGATCACACACTGGGGAGGCCGGCGTCGGTCTGGTCCTCCTCGCTGGGTCGGTGCGCCTCGACTGCGCTGCTGGCTCCTAGGGTGCTTCGGCGGCCTCCTAGAGTGCGTCTGGCTCGCACCCTCAGCCGCGGGCCTCTTGCCCTTGCCCTTGTCCATGCCTTCGCGCCGCTCCTGAACAACTGCCGCGCCGCTCTCCACGATGAGCGCGCGGTCCACCACCTCCCGATAGATTTGGAGGTTAGAGGATTGCACGAACCGATAGATCGACGGTCGCAATCCACGCTGGAAGATGCGGGCCTTGTCCTCGTCGTCCCGCGCGACGAAAGGCACGCAATGTAGAAGCCGAGAAAACTCTCTCTCGTACTCGGCCACAGATCGATCCCCCTGGGTCAGGTTACGCAGACTCTGCTCCATCTACCTCTTGACGCTAACGGGGAAGTAGTGCGTCAAAAGAAGCTCCTTGAACCTTCCCCACGTGATTGCCGTCAAATCCGTGCTGGGGTTCTCCTTGATGTCAGTCCACCAGCGGTAGGCCTCGCCATCGAGATGGTGAGTGGCGAGCCAAACTCTATCCCGCTCCTCCACAAATGTGTCGCGGAATAGCTTCTCCATGTGCATCAACCACTTTTCCACGATCCAGTGGTCGACCTTCTCTCCATCAAATATCCTCGGACTGCACCTCCTAAACTCGTTGAGGCGATCCATGAGCCGATCCCGCTCGGCTCCTTGAGCTATAAACGGGAATGCCGCTGCCACCGGTGATGCTCGAACCGGCGGGGTGTCCCGATCCTCTTCCCGGCGCTCGACTGCCGGAGTCGTCTGGTGTGAGCCGGCCGCGGGGGACTGCGCCCGTGGTAAATCAATCTCGGCTGGTGCTGGCGACGAAGGAGTTTGAGTCTCCCTCGCAGCCGCCTGTTGCAATAGAAGATCCTCCATGTGCTTCATGCGCGCCTCCTGTAGCTGTGCCGCTGTCGCCTGCTGTGTCACCAAAGCTGTGAGGGTCGCCAACTGGCTCCTCAGCTCACGGACCTCGCCGGATCCGAAGGTAGCGGAGGTCTCGACCTCCTCAAAAGTCGCCGCATTATCCGCATCAACAGATTTAGAGCGAGTCGTCGGCATCATCACTACAACATCATAAAAGCGCAAGTTAGTAAGCTAACGCAATCGCATCCCCGCTCATGCTATAAATACCCAATTCATGCGAAAGTAAGGAAGTGTCCTTTACTACTAACTCCCGATGTTACGTTGTCGGCCGCCAACGTAACCCTCCGCAAAGTTAGGAGCTATACACTTCGATCCAACTCTACTTGTTAGAGTTATTCAATATACCCAATCTTAATACTTTCGCTCACAAGTCACATAGACCTTGTCTCTCACGAGCCTATATCCTATTGTCCAATCGGTCTAAGGTTTGCTAGGTCCACATGAAGACTCAACCCTAGGCTCTGATACCAATTTAATCTGTCACGACCCGGGACCCAGTGGAAGCCCACTCGGCGCGTGCCTATACCCGCCGTACGTCTAAAACATACAAGGCGTCTAACAAAAGCAATAAATAACCAACAAAATGTGAAGAATCTAAAAGTATCAGAGCAATATAACAACTAGAATTCTAAACTAGGAAGCATACAAGAAGTATATAAATAAAAGTGCTAATCTCTACTGTAAAACTATGAAGAGAGTACATTGTGGTCTCTATACATGGATACAAAAGTCACTCTCTCACAAAACACAAAAAAAGATGAATAACCACCTAAACAGTGGTAAGCGGCTATCTATCTAGGCGATCCCCTTGCCGCGGTCCCTTGCCTCCGCCGGTGTCGAAGGCTCTGAAACACATAAGAAACAGAAGGCGTGAGAACTATTAAATAATAGTTCCCAGTGGGCAATTACTGACTTCAGTTGCATGCTCCACTAGGCCCAAAACGTAACAAGTAAGTGTAAACGATATAAGTAACAAGTAAACCGCTAAAGCATGATATCTCTACTTAGCATGAATTTGCATAAGTAAGCTATTCTAAGCATGAATAGAAAGTATGACTAACTAGTCCAATGTCCATAAAGCAATAGTAAAGTGTCAAGTTTTACTACCGTAGTCAATGTCCAATGTCGATTAAACCTCTTTAGTTTAAATCCAATAAGACCCACCCGAAGGCTGTCTAGCGGATGCCGAGCCTAATGGCCTCGTGGTAGTCAATATCCCCACCCTAGGAATGAGCCTATCCCACGGCAATCCACTTCGGCGCCCAATCCCGCACGGCGAAAAAGTATCGCGTTGGCCAACTCCGGAGTGCCGGCTTGTAGGGAGCGACCCTCACAAGCATGTGCGAATGAGCACAATGGCATATAGTCACAAGTCTCAAATCGTCATGTCCAAAAATTGGAAAGTAAAGCTACTGTGTCCAAGGCCTATCTCTATGTCATCATGTCTCTAACATGGAATATAGTAGAAATCCAATAGCCTATGTCAATGTCTCTATGTTGCAGTTTCACAGTTTTCTAAGTTAAGTGCCGCTTGATGACACTTAATCTTTCTAAGTCCCAACATGAGTTTGATGTTCACAAATACATTAATTGAGCTATAATAAACATAAAAGGCACATTCCCAAGTGCCCACAAGAACCACTCCTACATGCATGCTAAATATCCCAGAATGCTCTACTACGTAGAGTGAAATTTTCATAATACATAAGGCATGCATTTTAAGTGTTCTAAAATTCATATAAATTCTATCTAGCATGAATATGAATGCCAAATAATTTATTGATAACAATTAACCACATAGGACACATTTTCTCCTCTACTTGTGAAGCCACACCCACCGAATGCTCCGAGCGTTGTTCCGAAATGCTAACGAAGTTTATATTGTTGCTCCTAGTGCCCTAAGAAGCAAACCATAGGAGTGACAACCTCAAACTACGAATCGTGAGCTCAAACATTAAGAAACTCTACAAAAGGGTGAAGAAAACTCACCGGATGCGAAGGAAACTCTCTCGATCTCCAAATGGGAGTTAGAGTCCTTCCAATCCAACCTAAACCAAAGTTCTAAACCCATCAATTAGGTTCTAGAAGTTACAAAACGAAAATTCCCAATTCTAACACTAGAATCCCAATTCTAGGGTTTCATCTCACAGAGAGCCTCAAAATCCAAAACTAGAGGAAGGGAACTAGATGCTTACCTCCAAGAAGTTCCAAACCAAGTTCAAAAGGCCCAAGGGTTGAAGCTTGATCCTCAACAAAGCTCCAAACGGCAAGCTCCAAGCTCCAACAATGGTGAAGATGTCTCTACCAAGCAAAGAGAGCAAAAGAGAGGGTTTAATCCTAAGAAAAACCCATCAAAATCCATGGAGAGGGAAGGAGTGGAGTGGAGGGCTCCCTTACCTCTCCTCTTGCTGTTCTAAACACAAGGAAGAGCCCAAGGGGTGTGGGGTGTACTAATAGAAAGGCTACAATAGCCAAAAACCTCCTGCAGTTCGAGCTGCACGCAGTCTGCCAGTTTGTATCGGTACAAAGGGCATTTGTACCGGTATAAACCCTGTGAAAAGGCCAAACCCGAGCCTTGGGTTGGCCACACTCGGCCCATCTGTACCGGTACAAAATACAATTTATACCGTGTTATGGATTTTGTATTAGCAAGTTTCGTGAATTGAGTCGAAGTCTTGAAGGATCGGAACGAATCGAAGAACGACGAAGAATCAAAGACTTCGATGAAAAGGGAAATAGCTCACGAGTTGAATCACGACGTTCAGGTAAGTTTTTAATTCATAAATATGGTGATTCATACTTAATTATAGGCTTTAGAATCATAAATCAATGTTTACCGGATTAGATATTATATCAGAACTTTGTAATTTTTGAAAATTGGAAAATTTACAAAGTGTACCCGACTGTACCAACTCGTACGGCACATCATACCTATTACCGAATAAAAAGTGTACGGGTACGTAATCATACCCATTACTGAATACCGAACTTGTACGGACCATCATACCCATTACCGTGAATCAACCCGTACTGCATACAAGCATGGTTGCTATACCTAGATACCATCAAACCCATTACCGGTAATGGCCCTTCGCAGAAAAATCTTCCGTCATTGCATTACCGGTAATGGCCCTGTTTTTGTACCGGTACAAGGTGTAAAAAATCTGAATTTTCTCTAATCCGAATCTAATTGATTCTAAAGTCTATAAATAAGATATTAGGGTTCTCTAACTGGGTGTGCTTCATGAAAATACTTGTTTGAGAAACCCTAGAGGCTAGGAATTCATCTAAAACCTATTTTCTACATATTAGCCTCTTTTAGGTCAAATCGAGATATCGTATTGAATATCTATATGTCGATTTGATCTACGTTTCGCTTGGAGTTTTCTTCTTCGGTTTTCTACGATACTCCTAAGCGAAGGATCACCATACTCATGATGCTTCTCATGAACGGCATCGTGGATTCGGCGTGAGGCGTCGTGGATTCGGCGCGTTTGAAGGCGATTCGTGAATTCGGATCGTTGGCTCGTGGATTCGAGTGGCGTCGTGGATTCGGCGTGATAGAAGCTTCGTGGATTCGAAGTGGTGGCGTTTCGTGGATTCGGGACGTGGCGTTCGTGGACTCGGACGTGAGGCGTGGACAACCCGGCGCGGAGATTCATAGGAGGTTAAGAGAGGTTAAGTCCGTGGAGTCGGTAATCACCTTGTAATCTTTTCTCTTAGTGGATTGTTATTCGCGTGTTGGTCCCGTGGGTTTTTTACTCCGAGTTTGGAGTTTTCCCACGTCAATCTCGGTGTGCTTTTTATTTTCCGCATTTACTTTTTAAAGCATCGAGATTTGTGGTTTTTGGCCTTTACACCTATTCACCCCCCTCTAGGTGTTGTTTGATACAATCTAGATAGATCCTTGGGGCTTCCCCGTAACTCACAATTGGTATCAGAGCGGGATCTAAATATATTGTTATCTAATGGCCAAAGAGTTAGTAGGTGCGTTGCAAACTTATGAGATGACTTTTCCTACTAACCAATCTTCTTCCAAGTCTTTCTCTAAAAGTACAGGGATTGCGTTGAAAACATCAAAGGAAGAAGAGGTGAACTCCTATTCCGGCGATGAGGAATCAAACGGCGAGGAATTAGCGGAAGCATACAATCAACTTCTTGTTGAGTCGCGGAAGATGGCGAAACTCAATAAAAAGTTGAGGCGTCGTTTATTCGATCTTGAAGAAGAGAACAAGAATTTGAAGACCACAAATAATGCTCTTGAGGAGGAACGGGAATCAATCTTGAATAATAATTCGGTCCTCCAAAAGAAGCTAGAAGAATCGGATTTAATGATCAAATCTACTACGGATAAAGTTGGATTTTTGGAGTATCAATTTGAGGAAACATACAAATCCAACAAAGCATTGACCGAGCAAGTCCATCAACTCAAGTCCGATATTCAAAAATTTTCTTCGGGATCGAAGAAATTGGATAACATGCTCGGATTTGGTCAAACAAGCAAGTTAGGTCTTGGATACGAACGGACATATGTTGAGAAGGATCAAAAGATGACATCGAAAGTCTCAACAAGTTTGAAGGAGAAGGTGTGTCATAGATGCGGCATCAAAGGACACATCAAAAAGTGTTGCCCGAATAAGGATAAGAAGCATAGATCGGCAACATCGAAATCTCAATCGGCACCTTCGACTACTCGGCTTCCCCCTCGGAATCAAAAGAAGAATCAGGTGAGTCGAGTACCACAACCGAACCGGATTTCTGAGTCGAAGCCACAAGCGGTTTGGGTTTCTAAGCCTCAACAACAACATCAATCGAAGAAACTTGCTTCGAAAGGACCTATGGTGGATCAAACGTTTAAACGAACCACAAAAATCGTCGACAAGCCAAGACAACCAACAATCCGACAAGTTTGGATCCGAAAAGGTGATATCTTTCCTTGCTTCTCGTCTTAGTTTATTTTTATTTTTATAATGCTTTGATTGGTGCTTATTGCATACTTTTCTTTCATTGCATTACATGTTTAGACGGGGTTTGAATTGTTTAAAATTTTATTTTGAAAATCTTGTTGAGGAAAGGTAAAAGGAAATTTTTGATTTGATTGAAAATTTACTTGAGAAAGGAGATGATTGAAAATCATAAAGTTGGAGAGATTAAAGGTTTTTTAAAGAGCCTTAAACGATATTTAAAGTCAATTCAAATTGAATTAAATTCATATTAATTATCGATTTTACTCCACTTTTTATTATTTTGACGATAATTTATTATGTGATTTCTTCTTACATACATTCATCAAAATTTTGAAATTAATTTTAATCTCTTAGTAATTAATTCATCTTTGTTGTGAATGTTGAATATAATTGATGGATATTTGCTAATTGACTAAGATTCGTCAAAATTAATTTCAATTGTGAGATTGTCTAATTTAGGGGGAGTTTGAATATTAAAAAAAAAAAGGGAGAAACTCCTAAATATAAAAGATGTGGAAAGAGTTATATCCGAAAGGAGTGTGAAAACTACCACCACATGTAGGAAAGAGCTACCACCCCGGTCGTCCGGTACGTGTGTGAAGCTACCACATGAGAAATTATATGAAAAACCGAAAAGGTTGAACAAAAATATATATGTGAATATTTTAGAATTTTCGGCGTTATAAGGTGGTAGAATGAAAAAGATGCTCAAAGAGCCACCCCCGGTGTTTATTAGCAAAATCTCTATTTTGAACGGGTTGCGACAAATTGGTGTCAATTTTGCTAAATTTCTAAAAATTATTTTTCATCAATTTGCATCTTGATGATTTTAAAACATTAGATTATTTTTAATATCAAATTTTAATGTTTTGATGTCTTTTGAAATCACTTAATATTTTATCTTCATCATAATAATTTTTGGAGTACAACTTTTAATTTTTATGAAATTAATCTAATTTTGAAGGATTTTTGAGAAAACAAGGCAAAATTTTTGATGAGGAGGATACGGAGTGATTTTACCTTTTTGAGCCTCAATATTTATATTTTATCTTTTCTCTCCTAGGACTATGTCTAGTTTGCTTACTTTTAGTATCTAGATTTGTAACTATGACATGACCACTTTCTTTTTGTTAGTTTGCTTTTCTCTCTATTTGTGTTTCTTTTTGGCAATTTTTGACAAAAAGGGGGAGAATGAAGAACAAGGTACAAAGGGAGAAGATATTTGGTATTTGATGCATACACAAAGGGGGAAACATGATGAGATTAAGGAGAGAGAATGAGAGATGTAACTTTGAACATGAACAAAGAAAGTTGGAGAAAAGAACAAAAGAATGGAGAAGAGGTATTACATTAACTTTGAAAATTTGTTGAAAATTTGTTTTGCAGGAAATCAAGACTTCAAGACTCCTAGTTGCGTCTAAGTCATAGAGTCTGTTTTAGGAGTTTGATGTATTTTTGGATTTCAAATTGTATTTGGACTACATGCGAGAAGTTTAATGTTTTGGTGATGACATTGAACTTCGTTTTTCTTTTATTATGTAAATTTAGTTAGTTTTTGAGTTTTGTCACGAAATTGCCAAAGGGGGAGATTGTTAAGGATTTTGTATTGGCAAGTTTCGTGAATTGAGTCGGAGTCTTGAAGGATCGGAACGAATCGAAGAACGACGAAGAATCAAAGACTTCGATGAAAAGGGAAATAGCTCACGAGTTGAATCACGACGTCCAGGTAAGTTTTTAATTCATAAATATGGTGATTCATACTTAATTATAGGCATTAGAATCATAAATCAATGTTTACCGGATTAGATATTATATCAGAACTTTGTAATTTTCGAAAATTGGAAAATTTACAAAGTGTACACGACTTTGTACACGAACATGCGGGTGCGACCATCATACCCATTACCGTAACCTGAAAAGTGTACGGGTACGAATCATACCCATTACCGTGTACGAACTTGTACGGGTGCACCATCATACCCATTACCGTGCACTGAACACATGTCTGGTACAAGCATGGTTGCTATACCTAAGACCATCAAACCCATTCGTGTAATGGCGCTTCGAAAAATCTTCCGTCATTGCATTACCGTGTAATGGCCCGTTTTTTATCGTACAAGGTGTAAAAAATCAATTTTCTCTAATCCGAATCTAATTGATTCTAAAGTCTATAAATAAGATATTAGGGTTCTCTAACTGGGTGTGCTTCATGAAAATACTTGTTTGAGAAACCCTAGAGGCTAGGAATTCATCTAAAACCTATTTTCTACATATTAGCCTCTTTTAGGTCAAATCGAGATATCGTATTGAATATCTATATGTCGATTTGATCTATGTTTCGTTTGGAGTTTTCTTCTTCGGTTTTCTACGATACTCCTAAGCGAAGGATCACCATACTCATGATGCTTCTCATAAACGGCGTCGTGGATTCGGCGTGAGGCGTCGTGGATTCGGCGCGTTTGAAGGCGATTCGTGGATTCGGATCGTTAGCTCGTGGATTCGAGTGGCGTCGTGGATTCGGCGTGATAGAAGCTTCGTGTATTCGAAGTGGTGGCGTTTCGTGGATTCGGGACGTGGCGTTCGTGGACTCGGACGTGAGGGCGTGGACAACCCGGAGGATTGCGCGGAGATTCATAGGAGGTTAAGAGAGGTTAAGTCCGTGGAGTCGGTAATCACCTTGTAATCTTTTCTCTTAGTGGATTGTTATTCGCGTGTTGGTCCCGTGGATTTTTTACTCCGAGTTTGGAGTTTTCCCACGTAAATCTCGGTGTGCTTTTTATTTTCCGCATTTACTTTTTAAAGCATCGAGATTTGTGGTTTTTGGCCTTTACACCTATTCACCCCCCTCTAGGTGATTAGATACGATCTAGATAGATCCTTGGGGCTTCCCCGTAACTTACATACCGGTATAGCCATCATGGCTGTACCGGTACAACCATCAGTTTGTACCGGTACAAAACCCAAAATTTCCAATCCGAGAGTTGACCAAACATCCGACTTTTCGGTTTTGGTGCCTAGATGCAAACCATCGTTCTCGGGGTTCGAACCATAGGTCGGAACCCGTTCAACGACCTTCTAGAAAATGTGGAAAGGTTCTGAACTCAAGTCAGATACTCGAACTCCGCAATTTGCGCAAGTCCAGTATGTTACAGACGAGCATAGTGCTTGGATTTAGAGCTTGGTTGGAGGAAGGTCATCACTTCTAAGGGAGTTTTGATCTTGTTTTGGAGCTTTTTAGAGGTAAGCAACAAATCCTTTCTTCTAGATTTGGGTTTTGAAGCTTTCTACTAGATGAAACCCTAGTTTTGAAAAATCTAGAATTTATTTGGGGCTTTTTGATTAGATGCTTTTAAAGCTTATCTAATTGGTTTAGAACCTTCCATTAGGTTGGTTTGAGAGGATCCTAACTTCCTTTTGGGATATAATAGGGGATTTCTTCAATAAGTGAGTTTTCTTCCCCCTATTCTTGAGATGGTTAAAGATTGAACAAATGGTTCATCGTTTTGATGTTGTAACACCTCTAACATACATTTTAGGGTGCTAGGAGCGAGGATATAAGCTTCGTTACCGATTCGGGAGAGTGCGTGGAGCATCGGTGGGTTTGGCCTCACCGAGCACAATGAGAAATCCTCATTGGTGCTAAGTTGTTGTGACGCACTGAACTTTAGCAAATAGCAATGTTCGAGTGTTCAAAGTGAGAACAGAGCTTTTCCAGATTTTCTGGAGGGTCGTTGACTGTGTTCCGACCTATGGCACGAGTAGCGAGGTTAGTGGATGAATTTCAAGCACTAAAGTCCAAAAAGCTGGATTTTAGGTTGCTCTCGGGTTTGTTTCTGGGGAGTCTGGTACGGGGATGGTTCTTGTCTGCACGGCGATGCTATACAAGTACGGAGGGGTGCATCTGGTATGGGACGGTGAGGCGACCAACCCGAGCCTCGGGTTTGGGTACATTTCGCAGTCTGTCTGTATAGATCTGGTTTGTCTTGTCTGACTGGCGATTTCGAAAATCCGAAACTGCAGGGGCTTTTCGGCATTTTGTTACCTCTTAACAGCCTATATGGATGCTCCCATCTCACTCCCTCTCATTTTTACACTCTCCCACACTTAGAGAGAGAGAGAAAGAGGAGGAGAAGGAGAAGAAGAAGAGGAGGAGAGCTTGGGAGGAGGCTTGCTTGTGGCTTTGATGCTTGCTACTTCATCTTCCTCACCGTTGAAGAGCTTGAGCTTGGCTTGGGAGCTTTCTTGGAGGAAGATCTTTGCTTCTAGAAGGTTTTGATTCTTGAAAGGAGGCTCCTAAGAGGTATGGATTACTTCTAATCCCCTAGATTAAGCTTCTATTGCTTTCTAGTAGATGGAACCCTAGAATGTTGATGTTAGAGTTCATTTTTGGGGCTTTTTGATTTGATGCTTCTAGAGGCTAATTGATGAGTTTAGAACCTTCCTTTAGGTTGGTTTGAGGAGACTCTAACTTGCTTTTGGGGTCTTTAGAGGGATTACTACCTTAGAGGTGAGTTTTGCCCTTTTCTATGTGGATTTTATGATGGATGTTTTCTAAGGCTTTTTAAACCTTATTAGTTGGGTTAGAATCTTTGCTTAGGGTGCCTTAGAGGGGATCTAGCTTCCATTCAAAGCTTCGTGAGGGATTTTACTCATTGGTGAGTTTTTTCCTATTCTCTAGTTCTGTTACTCGCTGTTTGAGTCGTGGGCTCGCCTGTTGACTTTGAAACTTCTTGCATGACCTTTCTAGGATACAAGGAGTCTGAAAAGTGTCGGGGTTGGCGACCCGGAGCGTGTGAGGATCATCGGTGGGTTTGACCTCCAAATTCAATGAAAATTCTCATTGGAAATATTTGAGTACCGTAAAATAGAAAAGGGATAATTGCCTATATACCCCTCATGTGTCTGAAAATATCCGATTTACCCCTACTTTTTTTTTCTTTCTAAAATGCCCCTCATACGTTCCACCGTTATTGCAAAATACCCTCGCAGTTATCTCCTGTTAAGTTAATCTGGGTTAAACGTGAGTTAAATATCTACCACAGTTAAAAAAAATTAAAATACCAATTTTACCCTTAACTTAAGGGCAAATAGGAAAGGTTGGTGATGGTAGAGGGGTATATTGGAAAAGAGCAAAAGTCGAAATACTTTTTGTGCCCCTGACTTTAAGGGCAAATAAGAAAGACAGTGATGGTAGAAGGGTATATTTGAAAAGGGCAAAATAGTAATTTTACAAAGATAACTTAACAGATTTTAACTCTAAGGGTATATTATAAATAGGTTGGAACGTAGGAGGGGTATTTTCAATATTAGCCTTCTAAGAGGGGTAAATTGGAAAATCGGGACTTATCAGGGGTATATAAGCAATTACCCCAATAGAAAATTATGTGTTTTCATGTTAGTTGCATCGTTGTTGAATTTTAGAATGCTTAAAACATATGCCTTATGTGTAATGAAATTCTTGACCTCTATATAGTAGAGAGTGGCTTGTGGACTTAGGCATAGTGTTGCATTCTACTTGTGGCTTGAGAGCATGTTGGATATAGTGAAAATGAACTTGAACAAGTTAGAACTATGTATAACATGTTGCATCGTTGTTGAATTTTAGAATGCTTAAAACATATGCCTTATGTGTAATGAAATTCTTGACCTCTATATAGTAGAGAGTGGCTTGTGGACTTAGGCATAGTGTTGCATTCTACTTGTGGCTTGAGAGCATGTTGGATATAGTGAAAATGACATGAGAACAAGTGAACTTGAACTTAGAACTATGTATAACATAGGAGAAAAGCTAATGTCATTAAACGGCATTAGACTTGGCATCGGTTTGTGAACTAGTGAGCTAATGTTATCAAGCGGCATTAGGCTCGGAGTCGAACTTTGACATAGAAGTTTTAGTGTCATGTGAACTATTGTACTAGACCTTAGGGTTACTAGTGACATTTGCCATGAGAGTGACATGAGGTTTTGGACACTTGAGACTTGGACAGTGCTTGTTGCCATTTGTGCTCTTCGCACATGCTTGAGAGGGTCGCTCCCTACAAGCCGGCACTCCGGAGTTGGCCTTCGCGATTCGTTCGCGCGTGCGGTGATGAGAAGCCTACCGGACCGTTTGGGACAGACTCATCCATTGCGGGGGATGTTGGGGCTACCACGGTACTTAGGCGGCACAAGCTGGATTACACTTGTGTAAATCCTTGAAAGAGAATTGAACAGTGACATGTAATAGAGAATTGACATCACTACTAGATAGGACTTAGTAGTTGGATACTCGGATATATTGTGGCATAGTATTGGACATATGTAGTATACTTGATAGGTCAACATTTCTATTATAGTATACTTGAGAGCTTATAGAAGTACTTGTTTAAAGTTGACATTTCGGGTATAATAAGCATGTAACATATTTACCTTGGGTTAATTTTTCAGCTTTACAGTTATGCTTTATTTACAGTTATTTACTTCAGTACTATTACTCCTGTTGGGCCTAGTGGAGCAATATGTGCAGGTCAGTAATTGCCCACTGGGAACTATATTTTTATAGTTCTCACGCCCTCTGTTTTCTAACGTGTTTCAGCGCCTTCAGCGGGGGAGGCCAGAGATCGCTGCAAGGGTGTCGCTTCGGCTAGCGGCGGGGAGTCTCGCTAGGTGGTTCATCTCTCCTTTTATTTTAGTTGGAGAGGATGAGTGTGTCTACCTGTATTTTGGTAGAGGCTACCTTTTTATACCTAGAGCTACACTGTTGTATTTACTTTTTACTTGTAGCAGTTTAGTACTCTCTTTCCTTCCTACATGTTTATTGATCCTACTTGCTGATAGGGATACTTGTATGTGGCTCTGATATTCTTAGTTGTAGCCTATTATTGTTTTAATTCCGCTGTTTTTATTTAGACGCCTTGTATGTGTTGGCATATGGCGGGTCTGGGCACGCTTTGGGGAAGGTCCTGCTGACCTCGGGGCGTGACAGTTGTGTTCGATTAAATATGAAATCATGCATCATCATGCTAGATATATTATTTGTGAATTTTAGAATGCTTAAAATGCATGCATTATGTATGTTGCATAATTAGACCTCTATGTAGTAGAGTATTGCTTATGTTGGGAATATACACGAGAGTAGCATTCTAAGTGACTTGAGATTATGTTGTACCTAGTGGAAATGACATGTATAATGATAATCTTGGACTTAGAAAATTATGTGTGACATAGGAGAAAAGCCAATGTCATAAAGCGGTATTGGGCTTGGCATCAAAATGTGAAATAGTAAGCTAATGCCATAAAGTGGCAATAAAGCGGCATTAGTGTTGAAATTGGACTTGGACATCGAAATGTAAATTGAACTAAACCATAGGGTTACTAGTGACTATTGCCATGTGTGAGACATGAGGATTGGATACTTGAGACGATGACTATACTTGCTTGCCATTTGTGCTCATTCGCACATGCTTGTGAGGGTCGCTCCCTACAAGCCGGCACTCCGGAGTTAACCTATGCGACTTGTTTCGCGCGTGCGGTATTGAGAAACCTACGGGACCGATTGGGATAGACTCATTCCTTACGGGAGATGCTGGGGCTACTGTAGCATACCGAACTTCTAAAGTCTTGAAGTTACGAGGTATGTTGACTTAAAAGGCCTTTGGAATGGTCAAAAATAAGTTCTAAATGATTTAGAATGATTTTAGCATTGGTCGGCACGAAAGAGAGTCGAAAAGATGCAAAAATTAGCACTATGGAGCAAAGTGTACCGGTACAACATTGGTGGTTGTACCGGTACAGCAAGCAGACCGAGGGTTGAGAAGCATTGGAATGAATTGAAGTTGAGTTCCAAAGGGAGATAGAGGCTCGGGAGCATTCGGGTGTTTTGATGCGCGTTGGACGCGGAAACGAAACCCGAAAGGCTATGTTGGGCCGTGAGATAAATCCGGCATTAGCGTGGATGAGAAGATGATGAAAACATGTTTGAAAACAAGTTTGGAGAGTCTCGGTTCGATTTGAAAAGAATCGGAGGTCGAACGAGCGAAAACGGAGAAGAAACGGCAAAAAAGCTGAAAATTTGGCTAAGTCCTTAATGTTGGCTGAGAGGCCCTGTGGGGTCCGGTCTTGACTGTGGGGACCGGTCTCCAGGGTCCGGAATCCATGATGAAGACCGGTCTCAGTAACCCGGAAATGCCCAGTTTGGGCTGTTGCAAGAGAAGCATTGTTGAGGCGTCTTATAGCAATTGTGTAGGGGGTTAAGTGAATAGAAAGGATTAAAACCCTCTTCTCTCCCTCTCACCCCCTCAGATCGCTCTCTCTCTCCCTCTCTGTTCGACAGCAAGAAGAGGAAGAGAAGGGAAAGAAAGAAAGAGAGAAAGAAAGAGAAGGAAGAAGAAGAAGAAGATGAAGGAGAGCAAGATGGTGATCACCATGGCCATCTCCTTCCTCTTCTTTGAGCTAGAGAGCAACTTATAGAGGTAAGCTTTAGCCTCCTCTCATGGTAGATCTTTAAGGAATGGGTTTCTAAACCCTAGATCTAGGATTTTGATCTCTCTACAAGTGTAGAAACCCCGTAGCAACCGAAGAACACATGAAAACCACATTTTCTTCGTAGTGCTCTAATGGTGGATTTCTAGGGTTTGTTCTAAACACCCTAAGGATGGTTCCAATAGTCCTAGATGAGTTTCTAGATGTTGATCAAGCTTTCTTTTGCTTGTTCAAGGGATCAAAATGGTGGATTTGGATAAATGCCATGTTAGGGCTCCAAAATGGGGTTTTTAGAAATAGATGAGATTGATCTCATTTGGCCCCATGTAAACCTAATTGAGGGTCTAACGAACACGTTGGCGCGCTAGGTTCGGTGATCCGACGAGCGAGTACAAAAATATTAATAAACTAATATATTCTTACCAGATGTCGGCAACACGCGAGATAGAAGCTCTAAATTCGTGAAATCGGAACCGGGGCATCGTGAGGGCGTGGGGTAATGCCACAAAGTCTCGGATCGAAGTTTGGTGATCGTTCGGTTGGTCGCGTAAGAGTTTGAGCCGAACCGGGTCGAGAGTGCTGCGGGCGGCCGATTGCAAGTGTCGACGAGCAATCGGAGAGCAAATCTAAGGTGGGTTGTGTTTACCGAAGCGACTAGGTCGCCTGTATGTCTAAGAGCTATATAACTCATGTTGATGCATATTGGGTAATGCATAAGTAGAAATGCATGTTAAAGAACCTAGTATAAAATGCTAAGTAGGTGCATGAAATAGCATGATGTATAATGCTAGGTGAGTAGAGAAATATATGCTTAGCATAGTAGATACACGATGAGCATGATAATAGCATGATATAGAAATGCTAGTGAACAAGTAAGCATGAGGTAAATAATAAAGTAAAGAATGCTAAGTAAAGTATGTGAGTCATGGACAAAACACCCATATAGATCGAGTGACATCTAATCTAGTGTAAAGAACATAGGCTATAGTAAACCTAGAGTCAATGGACCTAGGAGTGTGGCATCTAACCTAATGTAAAGAACATAGGTTATAGTAAACCTAGAGTCAATGGACCTAGGGGTGTGGCATCTAACTTAATGTAAAGAATGTATGTTATAGTAAACCTAGAGTCGTGTGAGTCTAGGTGAGTGGCATTGAACCTAGTGTCAAGGACATAGGTTGGACAAAGATGTTAACGGACCTAGTGTTAGTAAACATAGGTCGAGTTAGATTGACATTGAACCTAGAGTTAGGTCAACCTAGGTTATGTGACAAAGAGTCGACCCTAGTGTCAAGTAGACCTAGGAGGTAAAGAACAGTGGACCAAGTAGGTCGACTCTTAAGGGTCAAAGACAACCCTCAAGCTAAAAGTGGAATGGATTCCGAAATCCCGAGATTTGGACACCACCGAGGGTGTCGGGCGTGTGCGACGATTTCACCGTCCAGAGCTATACCACCGTCGTGGCGTGTGTGGCGACGATTTCGCCGCCGGGTGGGTGAGCTGAGCTGAGTTCGATACCGGTTGAGCCGAGTTTTGGATCATACCGCTGATGACGCGAACCACCGTCGAGGCGTTGTGCGACGATTTCGCCGCCGGGTGACCAGGTCATAGAGCGCGGTGGGCTGTTGACAGCTGAGGTGGTTGAGAGACGTCCTTCACCTTGAGCTAGGCAGTGGGCGAATTATCCGCATTGATTAACTCAAGACCGAGTCGGGTGTCATAGTAAGCTGAGGTAAAGGTGACCTTAGATGCAATTTGTTAAATAGCATAGAATGCCCGAGAATAAAGGTTGAAGAATAAAGAATGTAAATAGCTAACTAAAGTAATTAGCTAATGATTGAATGAAATGGCTAAGTGCCAAAAACTAAAGAATGTGAATAGCTAGCTCAAATGAATAGCTAATAGTAGAGTGGAAAAGCTAATGTAAAGAATAGCAAACATGTAAAGTTAAGTATTATTGCATATTGCATATTTGTGAGTCATGTTTTTATGTTAGTTGCAAATTATATATCTATAAATGTTTTTGGACTAACGTATTTGCAGTGCCTCCTTGGACCTATTGGTCGAGCTTTTCCCTTGGGTGGCCGTACCCACTGGGAACCATAGAGTTGGTTCTCATCCCACGTTGTTTTGGGGTGCTTTCCAGGTACACACGTGAGCGGCGCAGCAGCAGCGCGAGGCAAAGGCGTAGCTTAGTAGATAACGCCCTACCCAGAGACTGAGATAGCAGTACTCCGAGTCAGTAGAGCCTAGGGGTAGCGGGGAAAAAAAAAGAAAAAAAGAAAAGAAAGTGCAAATGTAATAAGATTGTACTCAAATTTGTAATAACTAGATTGTATTAGGGAGTTTGATGAAAAATGTAAAAATTGTAATCTGGGTTGAATGGTGGTAATAGCAAGTAGCCGCATTTATGTTTTCGATACTTCCTTATGCAATCTGATTGTGATATCTATTCCTATTTGGAACCTCTTGTAACTGTATTGATTGCGACGCCTAGGACGTACAGGGGAAACTCTGTCCGTTCGGCGGTCTGTCGGCGGCGCCGCGACTTCGGCCAAATTGGCGGGTGGTCGCGGGCTGTGATAGATAAGATGATATCAGAGCATAAAGTAGTGAATGGGACAATGGCTTAGGTGAACCTAGGAGACCCTAGGATAGCAAAACCTTGGAGGTTAAGGCTCGTGAGAGACGAGGACTTGTGGTTCGTAGCGAAAGCGATTATGGATTTGGTTGTGTTGTGTAACCTCTAAAACGGATATTAGAGGTAGACTTGAGGTGTGGTTGGTCTCAACCGAGGGTGTTCATGTTGGCGTGCGACAACATGAAACCGAAGGACGAGAACGGACGCCCTTGTTTGACTTTCGCCTGATTGGCTTTTGAGCCGGTATTAGTGGTCTCGTGTTCGACCCAAGGTGGTTGAGAACTAATCGAGTTGTCGTGTTTCAGGAAACGATGGCACCGCGTAGGCGATCTTCGTCCAGATCGGCGCGGGAGGGGACAAGTGGTGTCCCTGAGCAAGTCGACGCGAGCGGAGACTCTGAGCTTCGTGATCAGTTGGCCTCACTCGTGAGAGTGGTGAGGCAACAGGCTGAGGTGGTGCAGCGGCAGCAGGAGGCTGCGATGCGCCAGGAGGAGCAGATGAAGTGACTCCAGGAGACGCTGGATCAGCTGGTGGATGCACCGGCTGCGGCTCGTCACGGACGGCCGGGAGTTGCGGCGGAGGCGTTTCCGCCGGGGTCGGGCGATCCGACCGCTGTTGGTCCAGAGGTGGAGGCGGAGAGAGAGCGAGCTTTGGCGGCCTTGATGGCCTTTAAGAAGTTCGATCCGCCTACCTTTGATGGAGAGGACGTCGATCCATGGATCGTGGAGATGTGGATTGACTCCATGAAAACCCTCTTTGAGGAGTTGTACACCTTGGAGTGAGACAAGGTGCCCCTGGCTGTGCATTGCTTGAAGCAATCGGCGAAGGTGTGGTGGTGTCACGCCCCGGGACCGGCAGGGCCTTCCCAGTAGCGTGTCCAGACCCGCCATATGTCAACACATACAAGGCGTCTACCAAAAATAGCGGAATTAAATAACAAAAGGCTATCACTAAGAATATCAGAGCCACCTACAACTAAATCTACAACAAGTAGGAAGGATAGTAAACTGAACAAATAAAATGGAAGTATAAGGTTATACAACATCTATCACAATTAGCCACAAAAACATGGTGGTCTCACTACATACAGGTACACTCTCAAGTCTCAACCTCTCCAAAAGAATACAATAGAGGTGAACCACCTATCGAAAACCTCGCCAACAGTCACTAACCCGAGGCAATCCCCCTGCCGCGGTCCCTGGCTTCCCCCGATGCAGAAGGCGCTGAAACAAGTCAGAAAAACAGAGGGTGTGAGAACTATAAATTTATAGTTCCCAGTGGGCAATTACTGATCTCAGCTGCATGCACCACTAGGCCCAAACTAGTTAAGTATACGAGTAAGTAAAACGATATAAATGACATGTAAAGTAAACATGTAAGCCGTTAAACATGATATCTCTACTTAGCATGAAATTGCATAAGTAAGCTATTCTAAGCATGAAAAAGAAGTATGACCCACTAGTCCAATGTCCACAATGTAATAGTAAAGTGTTAAGGTTTACTATTCTAGTCAATGTCCACAATGTCAATTAAACTACTTTAAGTTTAAATCTGATAAGGCCCACCCGAAGGCGGTCTGGCCGATGCCCACCCGAAGGCTGCCTAGCCGATGCCGAGCCTAATGGCCCCGTGGTAGTCTACATCCCCACCCTAGAGATGAGACTGTCCCACGACAATCCACTTCGGCGCCCAATCCCGCACAGCGAACAAGTATCGCGTTGGCCAACTCCGGAGTGCCGGCTTGTAGGGAGCGACCCTCACAAGCATGTGCGAATGAGCACAATGGCATAAGTCACAAGATCCGTCACAAGTCTCAAGTCATCATGTCTCTAACATGGAATGTACAAGTATCTTAGTGGCCTATCTCTATGTCATCATGTCTCTAACATGGAATATAATAGATATTCATAGGCCTATGTCACTGTCTAAACCTCATGTCTCTAACATGGTAATAGCACTAACAACCCTAAGGTTTAGTTCCAATAGTTCTCATGACACTACATTTCACTATGTCAATATTCGATTTCGAGCCTAATGCCGCTTGATGACATTAGCTCACTAGTTCACAAAATATGCCAAGTCTAGTGCTGCTTTATGACACTAGCTTTTCTCCTATGTCAAGCATAGTTCTATGTCCAAGATTATCATTCACATGTCACTATCACTGAGTACAACATGTTCTCTAACAATAGAGGAAGCTATCATACATGCCCAAGTCTATTAGGCTGCTCTCTACAATATAGTGGTCGAAAAGGCATTACACATAAGGCATATGTTTTAAGCATTCTAAAATTCACAAATAATGTTTATAACACGAAAATGAATGATTTTCCAAATATCCATAAGCAAATAAGCACCAATGAGAATTTCTCATTGTGCTAGGTGAGGCCAAACTCACCGATGCTCCAAGCGACGATCCGAATCGCTAACTAAGCTTATATTCCTCCTCCTAGCACCCTACAAGGTAAACCCTAGGAGTTACAACCTCTAAAGATGAGCCATGAGCTCAAACATTAAGCAACAAGATTAAGGTAAGGAAATACTCACCTAAATGTGCAAAAATCCCTCTCGAACCCTTCCATGCCAACCTAAACAAAGGTTCTAAACCCATCAATTAGGTTCTAAAAGCCTTAGATCAGAAATCCCCAAAATAAACCCTAATCCACAAAATCTAGGGTTTCATCTAGTAGGAAGCATCAAAACATAATTCTAGAGGAATAGAAGGTGATGCTTACCTCTAGAAGCTCTCAAACAAGGATCAAATCCCTCAAGGAGTGATGATCTCCCACCAACAAGGCTCTCTCACAAAGCTCCAAGCTCTCCAATGGTGAGGAAGATGAAGTGGAAGAAGCTCCAAGTCCACAAGCAAGCTCCTTGATCTCTTCCTCTCCTTCTTCTCCTCCTTCTTCTCCTTCTCCTTCTCTTTCTAAGTGTAAAAGAGAGAGAAATGAAAGGAAAAAAGGGAAGGGGCAGCCATATAGGTGTAGGTTATAGGTCTCAAGGATCTAAAAGGTAATCAACACCTAGAGAGGGGTGAATAGGTGTACAATGGCCAATTAAAAATCTCGATGCGATTTTAATGTAAATGCGGAAAATAAAATCAACACACCAAGATTTTTACGTGGGAAAACTCCAAAAGGAGTGAAAAACCCACGGGACCGATCACGCAAAAATCCACTAAGAAACAAATCAAGTACAAGGCGATTCACCCACGACCCTACCCGATTTTACCAAATCTTCAACGTGGATCTCCTTTGCTGGTCCTCGATCGATTGAACTCCTCCAACCGACCACGCCGCAACTCCTTGCCGCGTCAACGCCCCGAATCCTCAAAGCGTCCACCGAATCCTTGGTCTCTCACGCGATCCCCGCGCCACCCTCCGTCCGGAGTTGTAGAAGAAAACTTATGGTGATCTTAACAATTAACGCACCATAGACTATGGGGGAACCCTTTTAGTCAATCATCAAGTTGATTCATGAGGGAGTATTCAAAGAGAAAAACCTAGAATCAACTCGACGATCAACAAAACAAAACTCGCTTTAAGAATTGAATCATAAAGCTCTAAAACGAGTTTCTAGGGTTTTAAGAGGATCTATAGTCAAATAATTCTGAGCATATCAAATAATGAACCCCCCATGGTCTATTTATAGTGTTAGAAGACTTAGAGATAGAGTAGGATTGAAATCAGCCTAATTTGGAAATATTTCGTCATCAGAGACTGGACCTTACATGTGGAGACCGGTCTTAGAAGTCCGGACTTGACCCCCTCAACCGGTTCTCTCTTCCGTTAATTTCTTTTGAAATTCACAGAGCCCGGTCTTGATCCATGGAGTCCGGTCCTTACTTGCGTAACAATAATTGTCAGGCTACGGGATCCGGATTTCGCACTCAAGTTCGGTTTTGAATTAAGACTTTTCAAAACACAAGCTACCGGATCCGTAACAATAATTGTCAGGCTACGGGATCCGGATTTCGCACTCAAGTTCGGTTTTGAATTAAGACTTTTCAAAACACAAGCTACGGGATCCGGACTTGAGCTCCGACTCCGGATCTGATTTAATGTTGCGCGAGAGACATGCTCTCAGGATCCGGACTTGACTATTAGGTCCGGACCGTGAACACAGTTTTTTCAGATTTGAAATATTGTCAAATTAAGATTAATCCAAGTCTTTTAACTACTAAATCTTAGTATATAATCACCATAAATTATCTTTAAAACATACCTGAGGTGCTGAGCTTCTCTGTTGAGTCTTGGATGTCTGTTTGCATCTTCTTTGTCCAAGTGTGCTCCTGACTCCTTCAAGACTCCAATTACTTCACGAAATTCACCAACTTATAAAATTCTTAACAATCTCCCCTTTGGCGATTTCGTGACAAAACATACTTTAAGCCCATACAGACCTCAAATAAACAAAAAGACGAGAATTATCACAATCACCAAACGATAATCCCCTGCATGACCGATCCAATAAAAATTAGAATTACACGTTAAATCTTACTACAGACTCTATGACTTAGACATTGGAGTCTTGAAGTCTTGAACGTTTTTGCAAAGAAAACACTCAACACACACATTCAAGCCTCCAGAAATTCATTAAGCATCAAAGCAGAAATCATAGTTACTGTGACGCACTGAACTTTTGCAAATAGCAAGGTTCGAGTGCTGGATGTGAGATCTGAGCTTTTCCAGACTTTCTGAAGGGTCGTTGACTGTGTTCCGACCTATGGCACGTGTACCGAGGTTAGTGGATGAATCCCTAGCACTAAAGTCTAAAAAGTTGGATTTTAGGTTGCTCTTGGATTACATGTTTGGGGGTCTGCGTACGGGAAAAGTTCTTTGTCTGCAGTCGGCAATTGTTGCTATCTCGTACGGGGGATGCATGTAGGTATGGGTGGCTGGAGGTAGCCAACCCGAGCCTCGGGTTTGGCTGTTTCTCGAGTCTGCATGCAGTACGGATACGGCTTATCTGGTATAACTTTGCGATTTCGAAAATTCGAAACTGCAGGGACTGTTTGGCATTTTGTTGCTTCTAATATAGCACCCCTAGCCCATAGGGCTTCTTCCTTGTGCTGAGAACAAGAGGGAAAGAGGTAGGAGAGTTTCTCTCTCTACTCCTTTAGTTTTTCTTTGGATTCTTGGTGGATTTTAAGAGATTAATCCCTCTTTTTCTCTCTTTTTGCCTTTTGGTGCTTTTTCCACCATGGTAGAGGTTTGGAGCTTGAGGTTGGTGCTTGGTTGAGGGTGGAACTTCAAGCCTCGAGGATTTTGGAGCTAGAAGAAAGCTTCAAAGAGGTAAACATCATACTTCTTTCCTCTAGTTTTGGTTTCGATGCTCTCTTTTGAGATGAAACCCTAGAAGTTGATATTAGGGTTTACTTTGGGGCTTTTTGATTTGATGCATCTAGAGCCTAATTGATGGGTTTAGAACCTTCCTTTAGGTTGGTTTGAGGTGACCCTAGCTTGCTTTTGGGATCTCTTGAGGGATTGCTACCTTAGAGGTGAGTTTTACCCTTTGCTTTGTGGGTTTTGTGTTGGGTGTTTTCTAAGGCTTCTTGAACCTAATTATTTGGTTTAGAATCTTTACTTAGGTTGTCTTAGAGGGGATCTAGCCTCCATTTGAGGTTTCGTGAGGGATTTCACTCATAGGTGAGTTTTTTCCCAGTTCTCCGATTTTGATATTCGCAGTTTGAGTCGTGGGCTCGCCAGTTGACTTTGAAACTTCTTGTGTGACCTTTCTAGGGTATAAGGAGTCTGAAAAGTGTCAGGGTTAGCGACCCGGAGCGTTCGAGGATCATCGGTGGGTTTGACCTCATAAAACAATGAAAAATCTCATTGTGGCTTTTCGAATGTCGTAAAATGAAAAATTTTGCATTTCTGTATTAGATATATCATCGTTGAATTTTAGAATGCTTAACTTATATGCCTTATGTATAATGAAATTTTCGACTCTACGTAGTAGAGAGGTACTTATGGACTTAGGCATAGTATGGCATTCTTCGAGTGGTTCGAGAACATGTGAAACATAGGAGAAATGACATGTAAAGTGATAAACTTGAACATAGAACTAGGTATAACTTAGGAGAAAAGCTAATGTCATAAAACGGCATTAAGCTTGGCATCAATGAACTTAGTGAGTTATTGACCTTAGTGGCAATAGACTCGTTGTGGAATACTTGACATAGAAATTCTAGTGTCATGAGAATTATTGTACTAGACCTTAGGGTTACTAGTGACATTGCTATGTGAGAGACTTGGGACTTGGACTGCGCTTGTTGCCATTTGTGCTCTTCGCACATGCTTGTGAGGGTCGCTCCCTACAAGCCGGCACTTCGGAGTTGGCCTTCGCGATTCGTTCGCGCGTGCGGTGTTGAGAAGCCTACTGGATCGTTTGGGACAGACTCATTCCTTGCGGGGGATGTTGGGGCTACCACGGTACTTAGGCGGCACAAGCTGGATTATACTTGTGTAGATCCTAGAAAGAGAATTGAACAGTGACATGTAATAGAGAATTGACATCACTACTAGATAGGACTTAGTAGTTGGATACTCGGATATTTTGTGGCATAGTATCGGACATATGTAGTATACTTGATGGGTCAACATTTCTATTATAGTATACTTGAGAGCTTATAGAAAGTACTTGTTTAAAGTTGACATTTTGGGTTGAATAAAGCATGTACCATATTTGTTTTGGGTTAATTATTTAGCTTTTACTGTTATGCTTTATTTATAGTTATTTACTTCAATACTTGTACTATTACTTCTTTTGGGCCTAGTGGAGCAATCTGTGCAGGTCAGTAATTGCCCACTAGGAACTATGTTTTTATAGTTCTCACGCCCTCAGTTTCTGACGTGTTTCAGCGCCTTCAGCGGGGGAGGCCAGGGATCGCGGCAAGGGTGTCGCCTCGGACTAGCGACGAGGAGCCTCGCTAGGTGGTTCATCTCTCCTTTGGTTTTTGTTGGAGAGGATGAGAGTTTGGTATCCTTTTGTAGAGACTACCAGTTGTACTCTATGATAGTGTGACGCACTGGACTTTGCAAATTGCAAGGTTCGAGTGTTAGATGTGAGATCTGAGCTTTTCCAGATTTTCTGGAGGGTCGTTGATTTGTGTTGAGCCTATGGCACGAGTACCGAGGTTAGTGGATGATTTCCAAGTACTAAAGTCCAAAAAGCTGGATTTTAGGTTGCTCTCGGGTTGGAATTTTATGCTTTTGTACCGGTACAAAATTGTTGCTATACCGGTACAAAATGATGGCTATACCGGTACAAGCCAAGATTTATACCGATATAGATGAGTTGCTGCGCAAACCCGAGGCTCGGGTTCTTTGTTTATGAGGTTTATCGTCTGATTTGGTTATCTGGTACAAGGTAACGATTTCGAAAATCCGAAACTGCAGGGGCTTATGGGCATTTTGTTGCTTCTAATATAGCACCCCAGCCCTTAGGGCTTCCCTCTTGTGCTGAGAACAAAGGAGAGGAAGGTAAGAGAGCTTCTCTCTCTATCCATTTACTTCTCCTTGGGTTTTTGGTTGTTTACTTGTGGATTGATCTCCCTCTTCTCTCTCTTTTGCTTGTTGGTGCATTTTCCACCATGAGGAAAGGTTGGAAGCTTGATTTGGGAGCTAGTTGAAGGAAGATCTTCAACTTTGGTGACTCTAGAGCCTTGATTAGAGCTTCTAAGAGGTAAGCAACTTCTCCATTTCCTTTAGATTCGAGTTTGGTTGCTTCTCTATAGATGAAACCCTAGATTTTGGGAATTAGGGTTTTATTTGGGGCTTTTTGATTTGGGGCTTTTAGATTCCTTTTGATTGGTTTAGAACCTTTGTTTAGGTTGCCTTGGGAGGGATCTAGCTTCGTTTTGGAATTTCTAAGAGGATTGTTGCACATTTAGGTGAGTATTACTTGACTTTGACCTAGATGTTTAAAGTTTGAACTCAAGACTTATCTCTTGAGGTTGTAACTCCTAGGATCTACTTTGTAGGGTACTAGGAGTAGGAATCGAAGCTTCGTTAGCGGTTCGGAGCGACGCTTGGAGCGACGGTGGGTTTGGCCTCACCTAGCACAATGAGAAATTCTCATTGGTGCTTATTTGCTTATGGTTAAATGGAAATTAGTGCATTTTCATGTTATTTGATTTATTTGTGAGTTTTAGAATGCTTAAGATACATATGTTATGTGTAACGCAATTTTACTCTATATAGTAGAGACGTATGCATGTGAGAGCTGAAGCTTTGTAGCATTCTATTGGGAAACTTGAAACTATTTGTTTAAGAGGATTTTGACATGTGTTTGAGAACATAGAACTATGCATGACATAGGAGAAAAGCTCTTGTCATTAAGCGGCATTGGCTTGGCATCAAAAGTGTAGAATAGTGAGCTAATGTCATCAAGCGGCATTAGGCTCGTGAATGAACTTGACATAGAGAATCTAGTGTCATGAGAATATTTGAACTAGACCGTAGGGTTGCTAGTCACTATTGCCATATTGAGACATGAGGTTGGGACTTGAGACTTGACTTTACTTGTTGCCATTTGTGCTCTTTCGCACATGCTTGTGAGGGTCGCTCCCTACAAGCCGGCACTCCGGAGTTGGCCTTCGCGATTCGTTCGCGCATGCGGTGTTGAGAAACCTACGGGACCGTTGGGACAGACTCATTCCTTGCGGGGGATGTTGGGCTACCACGGTACTTAGGTGGCACAAGTTACTATAGGTAAATCCTAGAGAAAGAGAACTGAACTTGGACATGCAACTTTGCTTTACTTATGACAATCACTACTAGATAGGACTTAGTAGTTGGATTATGTGGATTTCACTTGGAGTTATAGTATACTTGTTAATGCTTTAATTACATTTTAGTATACTTGTTGGTTATAGTAAAACATCTCATTTTATATGTTGGAACGGGGAACTAAGACATCTAACTTTGAAACATAGTTATGGTAGCATTTCTTTATGCTTTATTTGCAAGTTCATTTATATCGCTTACTTACTCTCTTTTGGGCCTAGTGGAGCAATTTTGTGCAGGTCAGTAATTGCCCACTGGGAACTATATGTTTATAGTTCTCACGCCCTCTGTTTCTGACTCGTTTCAGTGCCTTCTGCATCGGGGGAGGCTCGGGACCGCGGCAAAGGAGTTGCCTCGGGATAGCGGCTTGTGAGAGGGTTTGGATAGGTGGTTTCCTTTTTCTCTTATTTTATTTTGGAGAGAAGGAGTGTTTTTACCTTGTATAGAGACCACCACTTTTGTGTTGTTGAGAGGTTATGACGTTAACTGTGTACTACTCTCTATTCCTATGTTGGTGTTTTAGATGCTTTACTTTCTTTTACTTGTGGTTTGGTTCTTGTTTAGTTGTGGCTCTGATATTCATAGTTGTAGCCTTATATTGTTTTAAATTCCGCTGTTTTTAGTTAGACGCCTTGTATGTGTTGACATATGGCGGGTCTGGGCACGTTTTGGGGAAGGTCCTGCCGACCCCGGGGCGTGACAGATAGTTACCTGATGTTGCTTCTACTCTTACTTATTTATAGTTTTAGTACCTTATGTTGTTTCGTACTCTCTTTCTTTCCTACTTGTTGATAGGGACAGCTGTATGTGGCTATGATATTCCTAGTTGTAGCCTTATATTTATTTTAATTCCGCTGTTTTTATTTAGATGCCTTGTATATATGTGTTGGCATATGGCGGGTCTGGTCACGCTTTGGGGAAGGTCCTACCGACCCCGGGGCATGACAGATTAATTTGGTATCAGAGCCTAGGGTAACGTCTTAGAGGACCTAGCAAACCTTAGGCTGGTTGGACTATTGGAAATACCATCGTGAGAGACGAGATCTATTTGACTTGTGAGCGAAAGTACCTGATTGGGTTTTATTATAACTCTAAAAAGTTGGAGTTTGATCGAGGTGTGTAGCTTCTAACTTCGCAGAGGGTTACGTTGGCGGCCGACAACGTAACATCGAGAGTTAGTTGTGAAGCACACTTCTTTACTTTCGCACGATTTGGGTTTCTGAGTGGGGATTGCGATAGCGTGGGTTTTATTAACTTGCGCTTTTATGTAGTTGCAGGGTTGATGCCTATTACCCGCTCTCAATCTGTCGGGGCAGATAACATGGCACGCCTTGAGGAGGTCGAGACCTCCGCTACTTCTGAGTCCAGCGAGGTCCGCGAGGCGAGGACCGGTGGCGGTCCTCGCGACCTCGTGGCTCGGCGAGGCGGCGGCCGGCGGCGAGCGAGGCGGTGCGCAAACGGGACGAGCGGATGAAGCGCTTGGAGGACCTTCTTCTACGGACGGGCGAGCTGCGACGGAGGCCGAGACAACTGTACCACCGGCTCCGGCGAGGTGGTAGCACCGAGGCGCCGACTCCGGCGCCGGATCCTTATATTCATGCACGTACGTGGGCAACGGCACCGCCAGTTCAGATACCTCCAGGAGGAGCGGTTTTCCGACGATGGTTGAGGGGCTAGAGCGAGACCGACTGATGAGCCGCCTCAACGAGTTCAGGAGGTGCAATCCACGTGTGTTAGACGGCGAGAATGTGGATCACTAGATAGTAGAGAAATGGCTCATGCATATGGAGAAGATGTTTCGCGATACTTTTGTTGATGAGAGGGACAGAGTCTGGCTCGCCACACACCATCTGGACGGCGAGGCCTATCAGTGGTGGCGGGACATTCAGGAGAACCCGAGCACCGACTTAGCAGCGATGACTTGGACAAGGTTCAAGGGACTGCTACTCGAGCACTATTTCCCCGATAGTGTTCGACGCCAGATGGAGATTGATTTGCGCAGCTTGCGCCAGGGGGAGTGGACAGTGGCAGATGTAGGTTATAGGTCTTAGGATCTAATAGGAATCAACACCTAGAGGGGGGTGAATAGGTGTTCAACGGCCAATTAAAAATCTAGATGCGATTTTAAAGTAATTGCGGAAAAATAAAATCAAACACACCAAGATTTACGTGGGAAAACTCCAAACCGGAGTGAAAAACCCACGGGACCGATCACACGAAAATTCACTAAGAAACAACCGAGTACAAGGCGATTCACCCACGACTTTACCCGATTAACCGAATCTTCTATGTGAATATCCTTCGCTGTTCCACGATCGATTGAAGTCCTCCAACCGACCACGCCGCAACTCCTTGCCGCGCCAACGCCTCGAATCCACAAAGCGTCCACCGAGTCCTCGGCTCCCCCTGCACGCGATCCCCGCGCAACACACCTCCGTCCGGAGAAGAATAACGAAGATTTATGGTGATCTCCAAGTTAAGGCACCGTAGACGATGGGAGGGATTCGTCTAATTGATCATCAAATTGATTCGCAAGGGTAGAATCAAAGGGAAGAACCTTGAATCAACTTGACGATCAAATCTCCATCAAATCTCTCTAAGAACTAGATTAAAAAGCTTAGGAGAGAGATTCTAGGGTTTTAGGATTGAAGTATCTTCAGGTATATTGTTGTATATTCGTCCTTGAACCTCCCATGGTCTATTTATAGAGTTAGAAGACTTTGAAGTCGAGTAGAATTGAAATCAGCCTTTTTAGGAATTACGTTTCGAGTCCACTGTCCGGTCAAACCATCTCTGTCCGGTCTCAGTGTGTCGTCAAATTTTTCGTAGCAAGCACTGACCGGTCAGACCAGGGGTTTGTCTGGTCCTAGGCTCTAGCACTCAGAAAGTTCAGCTTCACTGTGTCCGGACATAATCCACGATCCGTTCAAAGGACTGCGAAACTTTCTGCTATCAACCTCACTATGTCCGGTCAAAGAGGTTGGTCCGGACAGAGTGTTGCGAAAAGCCAGATGACAGACTCACTGTGTCCGTTCAAAGGGCGATCCGGACGGGGTTTATACGAGAAAATATTTTTTATAAAAATCAATATTTTAAACCCTTTTTAAGTCTTCTAACTACTATGTTATTAATGTTAATCACCATAAATGATCTTAAATGCATACCTGAGGTGTCGAGCTTCTCTGACGAGTCCTGGAGCGTCCGATCTTCTTGTAATCTCTTGATCTCTTCAAGACTCCGACAAACTCACGAAATCCGCCAACTTACAAAATCCTTAACAATCTCCCCCTTTGGCGATTTCGTGACAAAACTACTTATAGCTCATACAACCTCAAAATCAAAAAGACAAGAGAATATCGTAATCACCAAACGATAACTCTTTGCATGATCGATCCAACAAAGAATAAATAAAAATTACAAGTTCATTCAATCCTAAAATGACCTAGACCTTGGAGTCTTGAAGTCTTGAACGTTTCCTGCAAAAAGATCTCAAACACATTCAAGCATCAAGAACTTTTCATTCACAAGGTAAATATTAGTCATAAGTACAAAGTTAACTATCTAATAAAAGTTTCTAGAGATATCATAAAATATCAACATCTCCCCTTCTCCCCTTCATAACCATCTCCCCCTTTTTGTCACAAATCGACAAAAATGACAAAAAGAGAGTCAACTACAGACTCATTCGGAGTCGCTTCCGGGAGGAGGCATCTCGTCGGCTCCACATCCTAATTTGCCACAGAGGAGTCTCAAGAACCGTGTGATGCGGCCGTACTTCTTGTTCAAACGATCGACATCCGAGATAAGCTTGTCTTGCTTTGCCCCCAACACTTCTTGCCCCGCCGTCAAACGTGCGAGATCACCTGATAATCGTTGTTGCTCGCGAAAAATAGAAGATATAGATGCCTCGGTGTCAGAACCTCCAGCAGGCGGAGAAGCAGATGCAGGTGCATCAGCTCGAGGAGGGGATGTTCCATGAAGTTGAACGTGAGATTTGACCATCGTAGTATCTCCAATAGGTCCTAAGGAATGCTCATAATATGTGCAATCAATACGCACATTGTGCTGACGAAGTATCCGCATGATGATTAGCGGAAAAGGTAATCGATCTCTCTGATTCGCAGTCTTAATTTCCCGCGTCATTCTTTTCCAAATAAGGAGCGGGACATTTATGTTAACATTCCCCGCTCGTACTAGGTCGGGATGTCCTAGCAAGTACATGTACAACACTCGATCCCACCTAATAACCTTCGTGTTTGTGAGAGGCATAATGTTGTAGCAGACGACGAAGTTCAAATACCGATACTCCATTCTCAAATGCTTTGAGAGTATCTGGCTACCATTGTTCTCAGCTCCTGGTATACACAGTGCAGTGAACACCGTCGCCGATCCTTGACGGCATCCGGCCACACAGTGCATGTAGTCCACCCCGTCGGTGCGTGCCACCATGTCAAGCACTGACGCCACCGTGTCTGGCGTGATAGTCATTTCTATGTCACGAACCGACGTAGTAAACTCAAATGGTCCGCCCTCAGCATCGACTAGGTTGCCTGCTCGCATATAGAATTCTCTTATCAGCTCCAGTCCATAACCAGTTGTCTCTGTAAACTTACATATTTCCTGCAATTCACCATTTTCAACCAATACTTGAAATGTGGGAGCTCGACGGACCAAGTTCGCAATCCCCACAAGTCGTTCTCCGACACAACTCTTTGAAGAATACAATCGTAGACGTTTCGGATCCACAGGAGGTTGAGGTGGTCTAACGGGTGATTACGGTGATGCAGGTTCACCAATAACAATCCTCCTCGCTGTCTTGCGTCGACCTGATGTGCGTTTCTCCCGAGCCGGTTCAGTCTCCTGAACTTTTCCTTTTCCTTTGTCCTTTTTCTTTGACTTCTCTTGTTCTTTTTCTTTCCCTTTTCCTTTCTCTTTCTCCTTTCCTTTCACTTTCTCCTTTCCTTTCTCCTTCTCTTGCTCAGCTTGCTGACCCTGTATCTCAGCCTGAAGAACTTCCCAGTCCTCGCCCTGAGATTCTTCGCGGATTCCTCAGGGTTATACTCGCTCCCGATTGTTCCGCTTGCTGTCCTTCCTGTTGCTCAGCGGAGGAGCGTCTACGCTTAGCTCCTGGACCCGCTCTCGCCATAAGGAATACGAGCACAAGAAACCACGAAGACGTTTTTGAAAGTGACTGTTCAAAGGATCAAAAGCGACATATTGACATATATAGCAAAAATTGCGAAAATTGGCCACAATTTAAAAAATTAATTTAGAGCATCCTAGAGCCATTAGAAACAATATTAATATAGACAACATGCCCAAAAATTGATCGAAATTGCAAGAAATTCGAAAAAGCCCCTATGAACAGTAAAAACTAGGGTTTGATCACAAATGCGCGAATATTTGACGATAAAATTTGCAATAAGCCTCAGAGAAGTGTAATGTAGACATGTTTAAGCAAGATTGAAACAAAAAATTTGAGCAAAAACAGATAAATCACCAAGAACTTCTCTAAACCCTAAAATTCCGAAAAATAGGGCAAAAAAGAAAAATAAATGGAAACCATACCTAAAATCCGAGAAGATGAGTAGGAAAGATGATCCAAAGTTCAAGGAAGGTTTCTCTAGGATTTCTAGAGAGAGAAAATCAGTAAAAGCTGTAAAACGAAGTGTTTTGGAAAAAAATTGTCGCGCTGGATATAAGCGGTCCGCTCCGGCCAGGACGACATGCGCTCTGTCCGGATGCCACGCCACTTTTGCTGACAGCGGGCGTAGGATCCGGTCAGTGATTTATGACCGGTCACAGCAAGTTTTTTTCTTAAAAAATTTAAAAATTTTAAAAACAAAGCTTTAACCAGATTTCCTCAATAAACATATGAAATATAATAACTAAAAAATAATCAAGAGAAATTCGTAAATGTCACACATATTGAACCGCTCATCAATTGAAAATTTAAGTTAGTATACTGTGAAATATAAGCACATCCTTCGAGATCTAAATCAATAGTAGTACTAATTTTTCAACATCAATTTTGCATTTATGAAGACTAAACTAAATCCCAAAAGCTGAAATTAGCACAAGAATATGATCCAATTGAGTTATGCACACGTTGAATTTCAAGAAGTGGCTCTTTGAGCATCTTAACTTCCACCTTATATCGTTCAAAAACCAAGAGTAACCACCTAGCATTTCTCTAAACCTTATATATGATACATTTTTTTTTTTTTTTAGTGATCTCCACTTATTTATTCATGTGGTAACTTCACACACTTACCGGACGACCGGGGTGGTAGCTCTTTCCTACATGTGGTGGTAGTTTTCACACTCCTTAAAAGGATGTAACTCTTTCCACATCTTGAATGGTGGTAGTTTTCACACTCCCAAAGGGATGTAACTCTTTCCACATCTTTAATCTCATGAAATTATTACTCCCCCTCAATTAGTGCAACCCACAATGAGATCATTTTATTGTGATTTCAGAAAATGGGAAAACATTTTTCTTATTATGCAAATCTTCAATCAAAAAATTCATTATACTTTTGATAGTTCAAGAGAGAGGTACCTATTTGACTTGTATATTGACATAATTTTTCAAAGATAATGAGGTTCAAAACTAATGACACATAGGAATTTAAATTGATTGAATTAAGTTAAAATAACTCATGTAAACAATGAGATCACTTGACGAACCACTTGTAAAACAAAACAACACATTGTTCACCAATTCACATATGCAAAGTTTATCAAAGAATAATGCTTAGTTGTCTATTCTGTTAAGATTTAATGGCTCATAGAATGTATCTAGATTGAAGAATTTATTCGAATTGACCAATTCCCCCAATAAATGATATATAAAAGCAAGATGTCCGATTTGATAAAATAGGACAGTTTTTTTTTTTTTTTAAATATTCATGGCAAAAGTGATCCTATATAAATAGAATGGGAGAGAGGTAGGGAGCCACTAGACGCTTAGTATGGAAAGACTTCACCTTTGCGCACCCAAACCTTACGAATTTTGGGGTACGTCGGTTGGCTTGTAATCCTTGAGTGAAGCTTGTCGACGATTGAAGTTTTCTCAATCTTTGCACCATTCGTCTTTACCTTCCATACTTGCCTTCGTTTCAGGTTAGACCCTTGCCGCTTGGGATTCCATCCTTGCGATGGTGTTGTTCTTTGAACCTTCGTTTTGGGCTTGAGTTGTTTCCCTTGGTTCACGTGTGACATGGAGTTCTTCCTTTGTCTACAATTTCTCTTTACGTGACCTTGAACTCCACAATAATGACAAACTTTGTTAGCAAAAGTTTTTCTAATTGAAAGCTCACCTTGAACCTTGGCCTTCGACTTTGTTGAATTCATGCCCACTTTCTTAGCAACTTGATCAACATATGTTCTCTCATAACCCAATCCTAACTTGGATGTTTGACCGAGTCCAAGCATCTTGTCAAGTTTCGATGTTCCGGAGGAGAAGTTGTTCAAGTCTGCCCTTAATTGAATTATCGTCTTTGTGAATTCCATGTTTGCTTCCCTTGCCTCCGTAATTTGCTTGTTGAGAAACTTCATATTTTCCTCATTAGTTTCTCTTTCGTTTTCAAGCAAAGTGACTTTCTCTACAATTGATCCGTAGGCTCGTGCCAATCCATCCTTCTGCTTTTCCAAGCTTTTTATCAATGAAGCTAAGCTTGCATTCTCTCCTTCTAGATCGACGATCCTATGTTGTAGCTTCTTATTGTGCTTGCCGATCTTCTTTGACTCCACAATTAGTTGGCGATAAGCATCCACCATGTCTCCGCCATCCGAGTCTTCATCCGTTGCATTCTCCGGTGTGAATTGTTCATTCATAGAAGACATGGAAATTGAGTCAATAGATGATAAACATATAATATTAGAATCATGAGCTATTAAAGCGGTAGCATTAACTTCCTCATCATCGGAAGATGACTCTTCATCGGAAGGGTCATCCCACGTGATGGCTTGCATTGCCTTCTTCTTAGAAGCTTTTGTTGGGCAATCCGATGCTATATGTCCGAATCCACGACACTTATAACATTGAATTTGCCCTTCTTCCTTTTTCTTATCTCTTGAAGAGTCCTTAGAAAAATTCTCAGAATTTTTAGTCTTGGAAGAAGAAGAAGTACTCCCTTTAGATTTGTTGAATTTTGAAGAGGAGGACTTTGAGCTTGGAAATCTTTTCTTAAAGTTCCGACGGAACTTTCCCGTGAGAAGTGCGAGTTGCTTCTCAAAATCTTCCATCGTCACATCCGAATCCATCTCGGAAGAGGAAGAGTCAACGTCGCCACCTTTTGATGCCTTGAGCGCCATCCCTGTAGACTTTGAAGAAAACTTGGAAGAAGACGAGTTAGTAGGAAAAGTCATCTCATATGTTTGAAGAGCACCTACTAGTTCATCTACTTTCATATCATCGGGATGTTTCATGGTTTCTATAGCCGCGACCTTAGGGCCAACGTTCGGGGAGAGTTCTTAGAATTTTACGAATGATCTTGGTTTCGGAAATTTTCTCACCCAAGTTGGAACAAGTGTTGACTATGTCTTGAAGATGAGTGTAATAATCGGTGAAGTTTTCATTCTCTTCCATATGAATAGAATCAAAACGACTAGTCAACATTTGTAATTTTTGAACTTTGACTAGACTTGTTCCCTCGTGGGTCGTTTTAAGTGTGTCCCAAATTTCTTTGGCGGTTTCACACGCCGAAATCCGAGAAAATTCGGTTTGATTTAAAGAGTTAAACAAAGCATTAATCTCCTTCCCATTGTAAGATGAACGTTCGTTTTCATCCTTAGTCTACTTAGTTCTAGCCTTGGGGACGGTAATAGCATCAACTACCTCGGTGGGATGAGTCCAACCATGTTCCACCGCTTGCCATACTCTCTCGTCGATTGCAATTAGAAACGCCCTCATGCGGACTTTCTAATAGGCATAGTTAGTGCCATCGAAGAAAGGAGGTCGATTGATATTACCACCCTCGGCCATTGACAATAACCTAAACCCGCTCTGATACCAACTGTAGGTTATAGGTCTTAGGATCTAATAGGAATCAACACCTAGAGGGGGGTGAATAGGTGTTCAACGGCCAATTAAAAATCTAGATGCGATTTTAAAGTAATTGTGGAAAAATAAAATCAAACACACCAAGATTTACGTGGGAAAACTCCAAACCGGAGTGAAAAACCCACGGGACCGATCACACGAAAATTCACTAAGAAACAACCGAGTACAAGGCGATTCACCCACGACTTTACCCGATTAATCGAATCTTCTATGTGAATATCCTTCGCTGGTCCACGATCGATTGAAGTCCTCCAACCGACCACGCCGCAACTCCTTGCCGCGCCAACGCCTCGAATCCACAAAGCGTCCACCGAGTCCTCGGCTCCCCCTACACGCGATCCCCGCGCAACACACCTCCGTCCGGAGAAGAATAACGAAGATTTATGGTGATCTCCAAGTTAAGGCACCGTAGACGATGGGAGGGATTCGTCTAATTGATCATCAAATTGATTCACAAGGGTAGAATCAAAGGGAAGAACCTTGAATCAACTTGACGATCAAATCTCCATCAAATCTCTCTAAGAACTAGATTAAAAAGCTTAGGAGAGAGATTCTAGGGTTTTAGGATTGAAGTATCTTCAGGTATATTGTTGTATATTCGTCCTTGAACCTCCCATGGTCTATTTATAGAGTTAGAAGACTTTGAAGTCGAGTAGAATTGAAATCAGCCTTTTTAGGAATTCTGTTTTCGAGTCCACTGTCCGGTCAAACCATCTCTGTCCGGTCTCAGTGGGTCGTCAAATTTTTCGCGACAAGCAGCGGCCAGGTCGGACCGGGGTTTGTCGGCCCTAGGCTCTAGCACTCGGAAAGTTTAGCTTCAACGTGTCAGGACGAATCCACGATCCGATCCCTGCGAAACTTTCTGCTATCAACCTTATTGTGTCCGGTCAAAGAGGTTGGTCCGGACAGAGTGTTGCGAAAAGCCAGATGATAGACTCACTGTGTCCGGTCAAAGGGGCTGATCCGGACAGGGTTTATACATAAAATATTTTTCATAAAAATCAATATTTTAAACCCTTTTTAAGTCTTCTAACTACTATGTTATTAATGTTAATCACCATAAATGATCTTAAATGCATACCTGAGGTGTCGAGCTTCTCTGACGAGTCCTGGAGCGTCCGATCTTCTTGTAATCTCTTGATCTCTTCAAGACTCCGACAAACTCACGAAATCCGCCAACTTACAAAATCCTTAACAGCAGAGTACGAGCGGGAGTTTACTAGACTACTCCACTGTGTACCGTTTGTCGTGCGGGACGACGAGGACAAAGCCCGGATTTTTGAGAGTGGACTGAGGCCTTCTATCTATAGGCTGGAGCAGTCCGCTAACCTGCACACCTACCGGGAGGTGGTAAATCGCGCTCTCATTGTGCAGAGGGGCGCGATTGTCATGAAGGAGCGACAGGAAGGCTTGGATCGGGGCAAGGGCAAAAGGCCCGTAGGCGAGGGTGCGAGTCAGACGCACTCAAGGAAGCCGCCGAAGTACCCCAGGAGCCAGTCTCGAGGGCGAGGTACTCCACCGCAGCGGCGGCGAGGATACGATCGACGACCGGCACGCGTGTGATGCGCGTAGCGGCCCCATCACCCACGACGGTGCCCGCGGGGCCGGGCAGGTGTTTCTCTTGTGGCCAGGAGGGCCACTTCCAGTCAGATTGCCCGAGGGGATCTGCACCGACACCATCGTCAGCTTCAGCACCGGCTTCACCAGGTCCTGGCCCGGGGACACCTGCAGCATCCTACCAGGCCGGGAGATCTTCTGCGCAGAGGCAGAGCGAGGGGTCACGACTGTCACGCCCCGAGCCCGCCAATTCGGTCGGATTCGGGCGCGCCGACAGACCGCCGAACGGACAGAGTTTCCCCTGTACGGTTCAAGGCGTCGCAATCAATACAATTACAAGAAGGTTCCAAACAGGAACAAATATTACAATCAGATTGCATAAGGAAGTATCATAAACATAAAACAGCTACTTGCTATTACAACCATTCGTCTCAAATTTAACTCTTACATTTAACTTGAAGACTTTAAACTTCCTATTACAATCTAGATATTACAAATTTGATAACAATTTTTTACAACTTATTCTCCCTTGTTATACCCCTAAGCTCTGTCAACTGGGGTACTTCTATCTCTGGTCTCCTGGTAGGGCGCTATCTATGGAGCTACGCCCTTGCCTCGCGCTGCCGCTGCCGCGCCGCTCACGTGTGTACCTGTACCCCAAAACGCAACACGGGGGTGAGAACTATTGTCCATAGTTCTCGTGGGTACGGTCACCCAAGAGAAAAGCTCGACCAATAGGTCCAAGGAGGCACTGCAGATATGTTAGTCCAAAAACATATATAGATATATAACTTGCAACTAACATAAAACACCTCACAATATGCAATATGCAAAATTACCCTTTAGCTCTTAGCTTTTCTTTACTTTATTGCTATTCTTTACTTTAGCCTTTCCATTCATACCTAGCTATTTACCAGCTTAGCTATTACTAGCACTATCCATTAGCTATTTACAACTTTAGCTAGTCTTTACGTTCTTTACATTTTGGCACTTATACTACTTAGCAATTTATTTCTAAGGTCACTCTACCTCAGCTCACTAAGCCACCCGACTCGGTCTTGAGTCAATCCATTGCGGATAATCCGCCCGCTGTCTAGCCCGAGGTGTTGGACGTCTCGCAACTACCCCCATCAACACTGTCGCCCTCTGTGACTCGGCCTCGCGGCGAAATCGTCGCACACGCGAACCCAACGTCACTTGACATAACCATTCTGGTGGCGATCGCGGCGGACTTACCCAGCGAGGACCCAAGTCATGACTTAACCATCTGGCGGCGAACTAATCGCACCTCACCCAACAATGGTTTGAGTCACTCCTTTGCCTCCTGGTGCAGCCGTATCGTACTTACCCAGCAATGGTGCCCCAAACACAGGGTGTCAACACATGGCGATCTGATCCTCACCCGGCTTAACCGGTATCGAACACATTTCGGCTCACCCACCCGGCGGCGAAATCGTCGCACAACGCCACGACGGTGGTATAGCCCTGGACGGCGAAATCGTCGCACCCGCCCGACACCAACTTAGGTGTCCCAAATCTCGGGATTCCATGAATCCGTTCCACTTAGCTTGAGGGTTAGCTAGGCCCTCAAGAGACGACCCTCTAGGTCCATTGTCTTTACCTCCTAGGTCTACCTGACACTAGGGTTTATTCTTTGTCATATAACCTAGGTTTTCTAACTCTAGGTCCAATGTCATTCCAACTCGACCTATGTTTATTCATACTAGGTCCACTGTCGTCTTTATCCAACCTATGTCCATGACACTAGGTTCATTGTTCTTTACCTAGATCCATACGACTCTAGGTTTACTACAACCTATGTTCTTGACACTAGGTTAATTCCTACACTCCTAGGTCCACTCACTCTAGGTTTACTATAACCTGTGTTCATTAACAACACTAGGTTAGATGTCATTCTCCTAGGTCCACATGACTCTAGGTTTACTACAACTTATGTTCTTTACACTAAGTTGGATGCCACTCGATCTATATGTGTATTAGTCCATGACTTACATTCTTGCTTAGCATTCTCATACTTGGCATTCATCACTACTACAAATTCGTGATTTAGCAGCATTTACTCGGCAGCATTTATTTAAATACCGCTAATTAATATATTTAACAGCATTACTTGGTAAGTGCCGCTAAATTTAATAATTTAGCAGCAATTTACTATTAATGCTGCAAAATAAAATAAATTAGCAGCACAAATTAGTGAATGCCGCCGAAGTTTTCAGCATTTTATAAAAAATGACACTAAATATAATTAAATAGCAGCACTTATTGCTAAATGCCGCAATATTTGCTCCAAAATATTTATTTAAATCATGTCAATTAATATATTTAGCAGCATTACTTGATAATTGCCGCTAGATATAATTATTTAGCAGCAATTTACTATTAATGTTGCAAAATATGATAAATTAGTAGCATAAATTAGTAAATGCTGCTAAATATAATAAATTAGCAACACTTATTACTAAATATCGTTACTAATTAATATATAATTATTAATATATTTCCTTTTTATTTAGAATTAAAAATTTTAAAATTAAAATTTAAAATTCGAAACATATAATTTTAAAAATTAAACTTATAATTTAAAATTTAAAATTCTAAAATTTATTTTTAAAATTTTAAATTCTAAATTTATTAATTTTAAATTTTAAATTTTAAAATTTATTTTAATTTTCAAATTTTAAATTTAAAACTATTAATTTTGAAACTTAAAATTTCATATTTCAAAATTAAAAATTTAAATTTAGTATCTAAATTTAAAAATTCTAAATTTTAAATTTTAAAATTTTAAAATAGAAAACTTAAAATATAAAAAATTAAAATATATATAACTAATAGTCGCTAGCGCAAGTGGTAAAAGGTTTGGTTGTTGATGCTCAAGGTCTTAAGTTCGAATCCTAGTTAATTCACATTTCCAGCGAAGTTAAAAAAAAAAAAAAAAAACGAGGTGGGTTTCATCTCAAAAAAATTAAATATAAAATTAAAATTTTAAAATATAAATTTTTAAAATTAGATATTTGTATTAGCGGCATTATATTTATATGCCACTAATAAACAATTTAAAATTAGCATTTAATCCCTTTTAGCGGCATATTCTAAATGACACTAATTGATTTATATTAGCGGCATTTATAATAAATGCTGCTAATACTTTTAGCAACATTGGCATAGGCAGCATTTGGTGTCATATGCTGCTAAAAGTTTTAGCAGCATTTGTTGATCATTTAGCAGCATAAATAAATGCCGCTAATGACTAATTTTCTACTAGTGCATATACTTAACATTCTTATGTTAACCATCCCATTTACATGCACATAATTATATCTAGCATGTACTCATTATGCTAAGCATGCATTTATTCATATATTTCATTTAGCATCTAGTTCATATATCAACTTAACATGCATCTCATGTATTTGCTCTCTTATGTCTACCAGTTCATTTACATGCATGTTTCTATTATGCTAAGCCTATGCTCTTGCAACATTTTTTACTTAGCATTCTTTGCCTCATTATTTACCTCATGCTTATTCATTTCCTAGCATTTCTATATCATGCTCATTCTTAACATTTCACACTAGGTTCTTTAGCATGCATCTCTACTTATGCATTTTACACTATGTTCTTTAACATGCAATTTCTATACATGGATCACATGCATCAAGTTGAAACCTTTATTCTTAGACATATATAGGCGACCTAGTCGCTTCGGTAAACACAACCCACCTTTAAATATTTTTGTGGAGTCGCCCAACAAATTTCACGACCAACCGATGCCTACTCGAAAACCTGTTACGTTAAAAATCGACCAAATCGGGCCAATTTACATAGTAACCCATAGATAGACTTTTCGTTAAATTAAACGGAGTTACCCCACGCGTTGGGGATACTCCCAATTAGGTTTCTACAAGGTCAATTTGACCCTAGAACCTCTATAGTCAAAAGCCCCAAATTTGGGTGCTCTACCAAGCCCTATGTGAAACCCTAGGTTTTGATCTCTTAAACAAGCAAAAGAGAGCTTGTTATTCCTCTAGGAACTCATCTAAGATCATTTACACTCATTTCTAGGGCATGCATTGATACCCTAGTGATCCACCATGAGAGCTCATGAAGCTTCCATGGATTTTCATGGAGCTTCATGCTCTACCATGTCTCTAACATGAGAGAAACTCAAAAACCCCAGGTTTCATGTAAGAAAATCCAAACCCTAACCTAAATTCCCAAAGAAACCATACCTTGGCCCAAGCTATCCTAATATCCACCTTGTAGGAGAGCTCTAGTTCCACCAAGGCCACCAAAACCAATTTCTCTAAGCTTCTCCTTCTTCTCTTCCAAGCTCTAGGGTGAGATCTCTAGAGAGAGAAAGAGGGAAATGTGAGGGAGAGGTATTGGGAGTGTTTGGCTGTGAAGAGAGGGGTGTTGGAGAGCCTATAGTGTTGTAACAATTGCATTTAGGCCCACAAAACTCTTTATTTTCGAAGCAGTCCAAAACTGCTGCCAGAGCCATGTTGTACCGGTACAACGGGCATTTATCTCGTATAAAGCACTCCGAGAGGCAAACCCGAGAGCTGCCTCACGGTTTCGTAGAATTTGTACCGGTACAGTTTGGCTTGTACCGGTATAAACTCCAAAAATTCCACAAACCCGAGAGCTCTTCCCCTCTCGGTCAAAGTTGCTATACCGGTACAGCAACTTTGCTTGTACCGGTACTGTTTGCCCAGACTCGTGCTTTTCACGTCGTTTCGACTCTAATTCGCGCCGAACAACGCCAAAACCTTTCTAACTCTTTTAGATCCTCTCTTAACCCTTCCAAGATGCTTGGAATGGTTATTGGAACTTGTCCAATTACTCGTTCGCGCACTTTAGCCAACTTGGTTAAAGTTCGGGTTGCTACATTCTCCACCCCTTAAAATTTGTTTCGTCCGCGAAACTTACTCATCTTCATCGATTCGCACCCCAATCCAATTTATCGAGTAATCTGGGGGGGTTCTAATGCATTTTCAGCTTCGGAGTGGCCTTTCTCCTATCAGAACTCTCCAAAGGTCCACTACAAAGAATGTGAGACTATTCTCCTTCACATTGCCACGCACATCATAGAATGTGCACTTCAACTCTCATGTGGCTTCCATTATTCAAGTGTCTCCTAGAGACCACTTATCTCAACTTCAATTGCCCCGACCTATTCGGCTCCTTAGCCGCAATCAACCCACATGAACACGACGTTTGTGAACTTAAGCCAAACTCTTCAATAGAGTTAGTGGCCAAGTCACTATCCTCGACCTCTATAGGTGGACCAATAGTCACCAACCCAACGTCGGCCTACTGCCTAGACTTGTCTCGACTACGCTTAGCGTTCCCTTGTTACTAGCGTAGACCCAATCAACATTCTCGGGCGAAATTCTCTCTTGGGAATTCGCACACACTCCAACTAGGAGCTATCAAGACCCTAAACCACATCAATTCTTGGGTTGGGTCACAACCGCACTCTCAGTGCACTTTCGATCTTAAGATTCAAACATGTGGCATTTCCACGTCCTCGGGTCTAAGCTTAGACTACCGTCCTGACCAAGACTCTCTTGCCCTACCCATAGGTATCGGGCCGCTGCCACTAGCAGCCGACTGCGCCTGCCCAATGGGCCCAGGCTCCACAGTCCACAAATTGTCCAGGCACGGGTCGTCGCAAGCACTACCCGTAAACGTTGTCCCATACGACACACTCTATAGAGCTACACACTCTGTCGGCTCCTAAGCACCTAGTGCGAGCCACCAGCCTCCACGAGTGATCCATGGCCCGCTTCATACTTAGCCAAGCTAAAGTGCTACTGCCAATTCACTCTCTCGGCTGAAACGAAACCACACTCCACGAGTATTTATACTCGCGCACTCTATACGCCACTCGAGCGTTTATTCTAAGTTTCAGCTTTAGCACGGTCATCCCCGCGCATCGTCTTCTAAACGACTTTCCTAACCTCACATAGAGGTATCACTTGGCCCACGGCCAACTTGGCTCTAACACGAGTCTTAATCCTCGTCTAGGAAGCACTACTAGCAACTTTGCTAGTGTCATTTCCATTCCACACCTGCGCCAGCAGGTATTACGCCTGTCGCATATGCAAGCCCAGATATCCACCGACCCGCCCACTGGTTCCTACTATGAAATGCACAACTAGTAGCAACTAACCAATGATCATGGCATGCAATGCATCAACTTACAATCATGCAAAAACTTAATGATTGCTTAATAAACCCATACACGCCTCGTCGGTGTCGGCAGGTTCCACCACTCGGGTCGCGCCCACGGCCACCTGGTACTCGCTGCGAACCCTCCGGTGGGATCATCCTCAACGGCCGCTCTCCTTGCGGACACTCGTCCCGCACATGGCCTGGTAGCCCACACTTGAAGCACATGCCCTCACGCTTCTCACACTGCTGTGGGAAATGAGGACCTCCATATATAACACACTCCGCCGAGGACCGAATGCGGTATGTCCCTGGAGCTCGAGATCGCGAGTGCGAACTTGTCGAAGTCTTTCGGGAACTTGACTGACCAGCGGATCCACCCGTCGATCGTCCTTTCCCCTTGTCCTTGTAATATGCCTTGCGCTCCTCCCGGAGGAACGCGTTGCCTTGCTCTATCCATAAGGCTCGATCCAGGACTTCAGCAAAGGTCTGCAACCGAAGTACGTGCACGGCCTCAAAAAGATCTGGTTGAAGTCCACGCACAAAGCTATCGGCCTTAGCCTTGTCATCCCGCACCACACCCGGGACACAATGCACGAGGTGCGAAAATTCTCGCTCGTATTGCCTAACCGAGCGGTCCTCACGCGGCTGTCTGGGCTTCGGCGGAGCTTCCTTTTCTCGCTATCGGGGAAGTAGGTCGAGAACAGCATTCCCCGAAACTCTTCCCACGCCATAGGAGGGAGATTAGGCGATCGGTTTTGCCGAATGTCCTTCCACCACGCCTTCGCTGACTGCTTCAAGCAATGCACAGCTAGCGGCACCTTGTCTCGCTCTAAGGCGTACATCTCCTCAAAGAGGGTTTCCATAGCGTCAATCCACATCTCCACGATCCATGGATCGATGTCCAATCCGTCAAAGGTAGGCGGATCGAGCTTTCTGAAAGCCATTAGGGCCACTAAAGCCCGCTCCTGCTCCGCCACAACCTCTGAACCAACAACGGTCGGGTCGCCCGACCCGGCGGGCAGCTTCCGCCGCGACCTTCGGCCGTCCATGACGAGCCGCAGCCGGTGTAGCCACCAGCTGATCCAACGTCTCTTGGAGTCGCTTCATCTGCTCCTCCTGGCGCATGGCAGCCTCCTGCTGCCGCTGCACCAAGTCCGCTTGTTGCCTCACCACTCCCACGAGTGAGGCCAACTGATCACGAAGCTCAGAGTCTCCGCTCGCCTCGACTTGCTCAGGGACACCACTTGTCCCCTCCCGCGCCGCTCTGGACGAAGATCGCCTACGCGGTGCCATCGTTTCCTGAAACACGACAACTCGATTAGTCCTCGACCAACTTGGGTCGAACACGAAACCACTAACACCGGCTCAAAAACCAATCAGGCGAAAGTCAAATAGGGGCGTCCATTCTCGTCCTTAGGTTTCATGTTGTCCCGCGCCAACATGAACACCCTCAGTCGAAGACGAACAACACCTCAAATCTACCTCTAATATCCTTCTTAGAGGTTACACAACACGACCAAATCCATACTACTTTCGCCACGAACCACAAGTCCTCGTCTCTCACGAGCCTTAACCTCTAAGGTTTTACTAACCTAAGGTCTCCTAGGTTCAACTAAGCCATTGCCCCATTCACTACTTTATGCTCTGATACCATCTTATCATACCATCTTATCTGTCACGCCCCGAGCCCGACAATTCGGTCGGATTCGGGCACGCCGACAGACCGCCGAACGGACATAGTTTCCCCTGTACGTTCAAGGCGTCGCAATCAATACAATTACAAGAAGGTTCCAAACAGGAACAGATATTACAATCAGATTGCATAAGGAAGTATCATAAACATAAAACAGCTACTTGCTATTACAACCATTCGTCTCAAATTTAACTCTTATATTTAACTTGAAGACTTTAAACTTCCTATTACAATCTAGATATTACAAATTTGATTATAATTTATTACAACTTATTCTCCCTTGTTATATCCCTAAGCTCTGTCAACTGGGGTACTTCTATCTCTGGTCTCCTGGTAGGGCGCTATCTATGGAGCTACGCCCTTGCCTCGCGCTGCCGCGCCGCTCACGTGTGTACCTGTACTCCCAAAACGCAACACGGGGGTGAGAACTATTGTCCATAGTTCTCGTGGGTACGGTCACCCAAGAGAAAAGCTCGACCAATAGGTACAAGGAGGCACTGCAGATATGTTAGTCCAAAAACATATATAGATATATAACTTGCAACTAACATAAAAACCTGCCTCACAATATGCAATATGCAAAATTACCCTTTAGCTCTTAGCTTTTCTTTACTTTATTGCTATTCTTTACTTTAGCCTTTCCATTCATACCTAGCTATTTACCAGCTTAGCTATTACTAGCACTATCCATTAGCTATTTACAACTTTAGCTAGTCTTTACGTTCTTTACCTTTTGGCACTTATACTACTTAGCAATTTATTTCTAAGGTCACTCTACCTCAGCTCACTAAGCCACCCGACTCGGTCTTGAGTCAATCCATTGCGGATAATCCGCCCGCTGTCTAGCCCGAGGTGTTGGACGTCTCGCAACTACTCCACAGCCTGTCGCCCTCTGTGACTCAGCCGCATCGCGGCGAAATCGTCGCACACGTGGAACCCAGCTGTCACTTGACATAACCATTCTGGTGGCGATCGCGGTGGACTTACCCAGCGAGGACCCAAGTCATGACTTAACCATCTGGCGGCGAACTAATCGCACCTCACCCAACAATGGTTTGAGTCACTCCTTCGCCTCCTGGTGCGGCCGTATCGTACTTACCCAGCAATGGTGCCCCAAACATAGGGTGTCAACACATGGCGATCAGATCCTCACCCGGCTTAACCGGTATCGAACACATTTCGGCTCACCCACCCGGCGAAATCGTCGCACAACGCCACGACGGTGGTATAGCCCTGGACGGCGAAATCGTCGCACCCGCCCGACACCAACTTAGGTGTCCCAAATCTCGGGATTCCATGAATCCGTTCCACATAGCTTGAGGGTTAGCTAGGCCCTCAAGAGACGACCCTCTAGGTCCATTGTCTTTACCTCCTAGGTCTACCTGACACTAGGGTTTATTCTTTGTCACATAACCTAGGTTTTCTAACTCTAGGTCCAATGTCATTCCAACTCGACCTATGTTTATTCATACTAGGTCCACTGTCGTCTTTATCCAACCTATGTCCATGACACTAGGTTCATTGTTCTTTACCTAGATCCATACGACTCTAGGTTTACTACAACCTATGTTCTTGACACTAGGTTAATTCCCACACTGCTAGGTCCACTCACTCTAGGTTTACTATAACCTGTGTTCATTAACAACACTAGGTTAGATGTCATTCTCCTAGGTCCACATGACTCTAGGTTTACTACAACTTATGTTCTTTACACTAAGTTGGATGCCACTCGATCTATATGTGTATTAGTCCATGACTTACATTCTTGCTTAGCATTCTCATACTTGGCATTCATATACTTAACATTCTTATGTTAACCATCCCATTTACATGCACATAATTATATCTAGCATGTACTCATTATGCTAAGCATACATTTATTCATACATTTCATTTAGCATCTAGTTCATATATCAACTTAACATGCATCTCATATATTTGCTCTCTTATGTCTACCAGTTCATTTACATGCATGTTTCTATTATGCTAAGCCTATGCTCTTGCAACATTCTTTACTTAGCATTCTTTGCCTCATTATTTACCTCATGCTTATTCATTTCCTAGCATTTCTATATCATGCTCATTCTTAGCATTTCACACTAGGTTCTTTAGCATGCATCTCTACTTATGCATTTTACACTATGTTCTTTAACATGCAATTTCTATACATGGATCACATGCATCAAGTTGAAACCTTTACTCTTAGACATATATAGGCGACCTAGTCGCTTCGGTAAACACAACCCACCTTTAAATATTTTTGTGGAGTCGCCCAACAAATTTCACGACCAACCGATGCCTACTCGAAAACCTGTTACGTTAAAAATCGACCAAATCAGGCCAATTTACATAGTAACCCATAGATAGGCTTTTCGTTAAATTAAACGGAGTTGCCCACGCGTCGGGAATACTCCCAATTAGGTTTCTACAAGGTCAATTTGACCCTAGAACCTCTATAGTCAAAAGCCCCAAATTTGGGTGCTCTACCAAGCCCTATGTGAAACCTTAGGTTTTGATCTCTTAAACAAGCAAAAGAGAGCTTGTTATTCCTCTAGGAACTCATCTAACATCATTTACACTCATTTCTAGGGCATGCATTGATACCCTAGTGATCCACCATGAGAGCTCATGAAGCTTCCATGGATTTTCATGGAGCTTCATGCTCTACCATGTCTCTAACATGAGAGAAACTCAAAAACCCTAGGTTTCACGTAAGGAAATCCAAACCCTAACCTAGATTCCCAAAGAAACCATACCTTGGCCCAAGCTATCCCAATATCCACCTTGTAGGAGAGCTCTAGTTCCACCAAGGCCACCAAAACCACTTTCTCTAAGCTTCTCCTTCTTCTCTTCCAAGCTCTAGGGTGAGATCTCTAGAGAGAGAAAGAGGGAAATGTGAGGGAGAGGTGTTGGGAGTGTTTGGCTGTGAAGAGAGGGGTGTTGGAGAGCCTATAGTGTTGTAACAATTGCATTTAGGCCCACAAAACTCTTTATTTTCGAAGCAGTCCAAAACTGCTGCCAGAGCCATGTTGTACCGGTACAACGGGCATTTGTACCGGTATAAACTGCTCCAGAGGCAAACCCGAGAGCTGCCTCATGGTTTCGTAGCATTTGTACCGGTACAGTTTGGCTTGTACCGGTATAAACTCTAAAAATTCCACAAACCCGAGAGCTCTTCCCCTCTCGGTCAAAGTTGCTATACCGGTACAGCAACTTTGCTTGTACCGGTACAGTTTGCCCATACTCTAGCTTTTCACGTCGTTTCGACTCTAATTCGCGCCGAACAACGCTAAAACCTTTCTAACTCTTTTAGATCCTCTCTTAACCCTTCCAAGATGCTTGGAATGGTTATTGGAACTTGTCCAATTACTCGTTCGCGCACTTTAGCCAACTTGGTTAAAGTTCGGGTTGCTACAACGACAGGGCCCGAGTGGGCGTTTGTACGCCGGCCAGACTGAGGCACCGGCAGCAGCTGAGGATGTCGTTGCTGGTATCATTTTGATTTCTAGCATTCGTGTACGTGCTTTATTTGATATCGGCGCATCTTGCTCTTTTATTGATCGGCTGTTTGCCGAGTTGTATGGCATTCCTATTACACCGTTACTGCATTCGGGACGAGTGGTTATACCGGGTCACTCTATAGATGTTCGAGAGTGTTGTACTAGTTGTCCGGTTCAGATTGGGGATTGGATCATGCCCGTGGACCTATTTGTGGTGCACAAACTCGGGGAGTTTGATATAGTGTTGGGCATGGATTGGTTGACCTAGTACTTTGCTACGATCGATTGTGTGAATCGTACTGTGACTTTTAGAGAGTCGAATCGCGAGGAGGTTGTTTTTCGAGGATGCCAGAGTTCGCTGTTTGCGATGACTATTACCTCTTCCCGAGCTAGGCAGTTGATTAGTAGCGGGTGCATAGCCTATTTGGCTAGTATTGCACTGCGAGACGTTGAGGACTCCCCTAGGATTGAGGATATTCCTGTGGTGAGAGAGTTTCAGGATGTGTTTCCAGCAGAGCTACTAGGTATGCCGCCTGATAGGGAGATTGAGTTTGTGGTAGATCTCGTTCCTGGGACTGCTCCAATCTCAAAGGCACCCTATAGGATGGCACCAGCAGAGTTGAAAGAGCTGAAGGCACAGTTGCAGGACCATTTAGATAAAGGTTATGTGAGACCGAGCGTGTCACCTTGGGGAGCGCCGATTCTTTTTGTGAAAAAGAAGGACGGATCACTTCGCTTGTGTATGGATTATCGTGAACTCAATAAAGTCACGATTAAGAATAAGTATCCGTTGTCGAGGATAGATGATCTGTTTGATCAGCTTCAGGGATCGAGCGTGTATTCCAAGATCGACTTACAGTCGGGATATCATCAGTTGAAGATCAAGCCTGAGGATGTATCGAAGACGGCTTTCAGGACACGGTATGGACACTATGAGTTCACCGTTATGCCGTTTGGGCTTACTAATGCCCCGGCAGCTTTTATGGATTTGATGAACCGTGTCTTCAAGCCATATCTGGATAGATTTGTCGTAGTGTTTATTGACGACATTTTGGTTTATTCCCGAAGTGATGCGGATCACGAGGAACACTTGAGACTTGTACTTCAACTGCTTCGGGAAAAAAAACTCTTCTCCAAGCTGAAGAAGTGCGAGTTTTGGCTTAGAGAGGTGGCGTTTTTGGGCCATTTGATTTCAGGATCAGGTATAGCCATGGATCCCAAGAAGATTGAAGCCATCAAGGATTAGCCAAGACCGACGAGTGTGACCGAGATTCGGAGTTTGATCGGTTTGGCTGGCTACTACAGGAGGTTTGTTGAGGGGTTTGCCAAGTTATCTACTCCCCTCATGAGGCTCACGCATAATTAAAGGCACCAAGTTTTTTTGGAGTGATGCGTGTGAGAAAAGCTTTCAAGAGTTGAAGCTGCGACTGACTACCGCGCCAATCCTAACCCTGCCAGTTGCTGGAGCAGGGTATGTGATCTATAGTGATGCCTCCTTAAATGGATTGGGCTGCGTGTTGATGCAGGATGGAAAGGTGATCGCGTATGCTTCCCGCCAGCTAAAGGATTATGAGAGGAACTATCCCACACATGATTTGGAATTGGCGGCTATAGTGTTCGCATTGAAACTATGGCGCCACTATCTTTATGGCGAGCGGTGTGAAGTATACACGGATCACAAGAGTTTAAAGTATCTGTTTACTCAGAAGGAGTTGAACTTGAGGCAGCGCAGATGGTTGGAACTCCTCAAGGATTATGATCTGACGATACTCTACCACCCAGGCAAGGCTAACGTGGTGGCTGATGCGCTAAGTAGGAAATCGACGGAAAACTTAGCGATGATGATGGTTACTCAACCGCCGTTAATCGAGCAGATGAAGCGGTTAGAGTTGGAGGTAGTGGCTCCTGACACACCTATGAGGTTAATGACTTTGGTGGTGCAACCTACTTTATTGGAAAGAATAAGGGAAAAGAAAACTCTTGATGTGGAGTTGCAAAAGGTTCGAGCGAAAATGGTGGATTGTTGCACCCATGATTTTACTGTGGACGGTGGTGGTTTGATGCGGTTCCGTGGGCGGGTTTGTGTACCGGCGGAGTCGACGCTTAAAGAGGAGATTCTCCTAGAGGCATACCGTGCGCCGTATGCTATACATCCGGGGGGCACCAAGATGTATAAGGACTTGAAGTTGCTTTATTGGTGGCCCGGGATGAAAAAGGATGTTGGCGAGTTTGTAGCTCGTTGTCTAACTTGCCAACAAGTGAAAGCTGAGCATAGAGTTCCCACGGGGAAATCGCAGAGCCTACCGATTCCTGTGTGGAAGTGGGAGAAGATCACCATGGACTTTGTGATGGGATTGCCTCGCTCTCAGGCCGGGCACGATGCTATATGGGTGATCGTGGATAGGTTGACGAAATCAGCACATTTCATACCTATCCATACTACTTGGACTAGAGAGAGACTCGCACAGGTATATTTGGATGAGATTGTGCGACTACACGGAGTACCTACATCGATTGTATCGGACAGGGACACACGTTTTGTGTCATACTTTTGGAGGAGTCTGCAGGACGCCTTAGGTACTCGACTGGACTTCAGCACTGCTTTCCACCCTCAGAGTGACGGGCAGTCAGAGCGTACTATACAGACACTCAAAGATATGCTTCGAGCCTGCGTGATCGACTTCCAGGGTGTGAGTTACGGGGAAGCCCCAAGGATCTATCTAAATCGTATCTAATCACCTAGAGGGGGGTGAATAGGTGTAAAAGCCAAAAATCACAAATCTCGATGCTTTAAAAAGTAAATGCGGAAAATAAAAAGCACACCGAGATTTACGTGGGAAAACTCCAAACTCAGAGTAAAAAAACCCACGGGACCAACACGCGAATAAACAATCAATAAGAGAAAAGATTACAAGGTGATTCCGAACTCCACGGACTTAACCTCTCTAACTCTCCTATGGATCTCCGCGCAATCCTCCTTCGGGTTGTCCACGCCCGCACTTCCGAGTCCAGGAACGCCACGCCCACGTTCCGAATCTACGAAACGCAACAACTTCGAGTCCACGAAGCCTTCACCACTTCGAATCTCCGAAGTCTCTATCATGTCGAATCCACGACACCGACCATGAACAATATCATGAGTATGGTGATCCTTCGCTTAGGAGTATCATAGAAAACCGATGAAGAAAACTCCAAGCAAAACGTAGATCAAATCGACATATAGAGAAGAAATTACTATGTCTCGATTTGACCTAAAAGAGGCTATGATGTAGAAAATAGATTTTAGATAGAATCCTAGCCTCTAGGGTTTCTCAAACATGTATATTAATGAAGCACACGGAGTTAGAGAACCTTAAGAACCTATTTATAGACTTTAGAATCAATTAGAATCGGATTAGAGAAATTTCAGGTTTTTTACACTTTGTACTGGTACAAAAACTTAGGCATTACCGGTAATGTAATGACGGAAGATTTTTCTGCGAAGGGTCATTACCGGTAACAGATTGATGGCTATACCGGTATAGCAACTTTTCTTGTACCGGTACAAAATCAGTTTTATACCGGTATAACATTGTAATTTTGCTGATTTTTCTGTGACGCACTGAACTTTTGCAAATTGCAAGGTTCGAGTGTTAGATGTGAGATCTGAGCTTTTCCAGATTTTCTGGAGCGTCGTTGACTGTGTTCCGACCCATGGCACGAGTACCGAGGTTAGTGGATGATTTCCAAGCACTAAAGTCCAAAAAGCTGGATTTTAGGTTGCTCTCGGGTTGGAATTTTATGCCTTTGTACCGGTACAAAATGGTGTCTATCTTAGGTACAAAATGATGGCTATCTTAGGTACAAGCGAGATTTATACCGGTATAGATGAGCGATGAGCAAACAGAGCTCGGGTTTCTTTGTTCACGAGGTTTGTCTGGTACAAAGCGGCTTGCTCTGACACTGGCGATTTCGAAAATCCGAAACTGCAGGGGGTTTCGGCATTTTGTTACTTCCCATCAGCCTTATAGGCTGCTCCCATCTCACTCCCTCTCATTTTTACACTCTCCCACCCTTAGAGAGAGAGAGAAGGAGAAGGAGAAGTAGAGGAGGAGGAGATCTTGAGGGGAGGCTTGCTTGGGGTTTTGGGAGCTTGCTACTTCATCTACCTCACCCTTGGTGGGCTAGGGTTTGGCTTGGGAGCTTCTTGGAGGAGGGGCTTTGCTTCTAGAGGCCTTGGATCCTTGAGGTGAAGCTTCTAAGAGGTATGTATTACTTCTAATGCATCTAGTTTATGCTTTTGTTGCTTGCTATTAGTTGAAACCCTAGATTGAGCACTTAGGGTTTGTTTTGGGGGTTTTCTTTCTAAGGCTTTTAGAACCTAATTGATGAGTTTAGAACCTCTATTTAGGTTGCCTTGGAAGAGATCTAACCTTCATTTGTGGATTGGAGAAGGATTCTTGCACAAGGTGAGTTTTACCCTTCTCTATGTGAGTTTTTTTATGTTGGGTAAATTCTAGGGCTTTTGAACCTAATTAGTTGGTTTAGAATCTTTGATTAGGGTGCCTTAGAAGGGATCTAGCTTCCATTCGAAGCTTGGTGAGGGATTTCACTCGTTGGTGAGTTTTTCCCTGTTCTTTAGATCTGATACTCGCAGTTTGAGTCGTGGACTCGCTTGTTGACCTTGAAACTTCTTGTGTGACCTTTCTAGGGTACAAGGAGTCTGAATAGTGTCAGGGTTGTAGACCCGGAGCGTGCGAGGATCATTGGTGGGTTTGGCCTCTGTGACGCACTGAACTTTAGCGAACAGCAAGGTTCGAGTGTTAAATGTGAGAACGGAGCTTTTCCAGTTTTTCTGGAGGGTCGTCGACTGTGTTCCGACCTATGGCACGAGTACCGAGGTTAGTGGATGATTCCCAAGCACTAAAGTCCAAAAAGCTGGATTTTAGGTTGCTCTCGGGTTGGAATTTCATGCCTTTGTACCGGTACAAAATGGTGTCTATACCGGTACAAAATGATGGCTATACCGGTATAAGCCGAGATTTATACCGGTATAGATGAGTAGCTGGGCAAACCCAAGGCTCGGGTTTGCTGTTTCGCAGGGTTTATACCGGTACAAACTTGATTTGTACCGGTACAGACTGACAGTTTTCGAAAACCCGAAACTGCAGGGGCTAGTTAGCATTTTGTTGCTTCTATATATTTCCCCCCTGCCCCTAGGGCTTCTTTTGAACCCTTCCACAGCAGCAAGCAAGGTAGGGAGTTCCTCTCTCTTTTCCCTTGAGCTCATTTGGATTTTTGGGTGGTTTTCTAGAGATTTAATCTCTCTTTTCTTCTCCTTTTGCCTCCTAGTGCCATTGTCACCTTGGTAGAGGCTTGGGGCTTGGACTTGGAGCTCATTTGGAGGAAGATCGTCACTTCTAGAGGATTGTGGACCTTATTTTAGAGCTCCTAGAAGGTAAGCATCAAGTTCTTTTCCTCTAATATAGGATTTGGTTGCCTCTTTTCAGATGAAACCCTAGATGTTGACATTAGGGTTTACTTTGGGGCTTTTCTATTTGATGCATCTAGAGCTTAATTGTTGATGTTAGAACCTTCCTTTAGGTTGGTTTGAGGAGACTCTAGCTTGCTTTTGAGATCTCTTAAGGGGTGGCTACCTAGAGGTGAGTTGAACCCTTCTCTATGTGAGTTTTATGTGGGGTATGTTTCTAGGGCTTTTGAACCTAATTATGTGGTTTAGAATCTTTGATTAGGGTGCCTTAGAGGGGATCTAGCTTCCATTTGAAGCTTCGAGAGGGATTTCACTCATAGGTGAATTTTTTTTCCCTGTTCTCTAGTTCTGTTACTCGCTGTTTGAGTCGTAGGCTCGCCAGTTGACTTTGAACTTTCTTGTGCAACCTTTCTAGGGTACGAGGGGTCTGAAAAGCGTCAGGGTTGGCGACCCGGAGCTTGCGAGGATTGTCGGTGGGTTTGACCTCCAATTTCAATAAAAATTCTCATTGAAAATATTTGAGTACTGTAAAATAGAAAAGCATGTATTTTCGTGTTATTTACATTATGATTGAATTTTTAGAATGCTTAAACATGTGCCTTATGTGTAATAAAAATATTGACCTCTATTTAGTAGAGAGTGGCTTATGGACTTAGGCATAGTGTTGCATTCTACTTGTGGCTTGAGAGCATGTTGGATATAGTGACAATGACATAAGAACAAGTGAACTTGAACTTAGAACTATGTATAACATAGGAAGAAAGCTAATGTTATTAAGCGGCATTAGACTTGGTATCGGTTTGTGAACTAGTGAGCTAATGTCATCAAGCGGCATTAGGCTCGGATTGTAACTTTGACATAGAAATAACACTAGTGTCATGAAAGGTATTATACTAGACCGTAGATGTCATGCCCCAAGCCCGATCCTTTTGGCCGGTTCGAGAGCGTCAAACACACGCCGAACGGACAGAGTCTCCCCTATCCGCGCAAGGCTCAACATGTACAGATAGAGTATAAAATTTTGCACTTGCGGAAGCATACACAAAGGCTTGCACGAAGACAAGCAACAGCCAATAGTGAAAGTACTATTAATACATACAAGTAACATGATTAATTGTAATCACATACATGCATAATTCTTACAACTTTGCATTCTTTAAAAGACTACCATTCTTTACATTCTTTGCATCATTTCTTTTTACATCTCATAGTCTTCAAAGATAAAACTTAAATACATTTGATATTAGCATCTACCATCATCAAATACAAAAGATGATACAAAAGGGTAATGCAACTATAACAAAAGTAAAGTACTCGGGCGGTCTCTACCTAGGGCGCGATGCCCTTCCCGCGATCGTCGGCCGGCTCACTCGGTCCCGGCTCTGTGGAAATAGTGGGGTGAGAACTACAACAAAGTTCACAGTGGGTTCGGCAACCAAGCACGCCGACTTTCCCACTAGGTCTAATTCAAACGTAATAGAAAGAAAGGTAAGATAATAACCAACTAACAAATGCAACTAATACGCTTGAAAGTAACGATAATATGCTCAAACTGTAAAGCATGCAAGATCATAAGTTCAATACCCAATCTCTTGGCTAACCCGTGGGTTTCGCCCTCAACAAGACTCAACCAAACTCAAAATCCCATAGTATACCGGGGAGCCTCAATATCGACCCGTTGGGACCGTACTCAGGAAAACTCATTCCCTGGAAAACTCATTCCAGTGTTGACCAACTCCGGAGCGCACCGCTCGAGGGGGAGCTACCGCCCCCGATCAAGGACTATATGGTGAGTACGATCAATCTTTAACTTTAAGGATTCCAAATCTCAATCTATTCCTTGCCTTCAAGGAGAACTTATGTTCATATGACTCTTAACTCTAAGGTTGTTGTCATAATGTCAATCTCATGACTATACTAGTGTTATATACACTACTTGTTCTTGTCCTTGTTCTTTGATGCCACACATATTGTCTAAGTATTCTAGACTCATCTTTGTCACATTCTCTAAGTACATGTCTAATGTCGCATTCACTTGTCAATTACACCAAGTTCTAGTTCTAGTTCTTGTTCTTTAGCATGCATACATAGGGTTCTTATTCTTTAGCATATGTTCTCATACAATTATATCTCATGCATTTGAACTCACAAATTGCAATATAACTCATAAATTACCCTACTATGCATTATGCTCAACATATATAGAATGCTCAAAAGTGACACTTAGACATAGAAAGAATTCCGGTGTCGTTGGAATGCACCACCCACCTTCTAAAATTACGGATGGGTTGCCCGTCGAGTTTCGTAGCTAACCGAGGCCTATTTTGCAATCTGCGCAGTTATCAGATTTTACATCAGGCTAACTTACATAGCAACTCATAGATAGGCTTTTCGTTTAATTAAACGGAATTGTCCCACGGGTCGGGGATACCCCCAATTAGGTTTCTACAAGGTCAATTTGACCCTAGAACCTCTATGGCAAAAAGCCCCAAATTTGGTGCTCTATCCAAGCTCTATGCAAAACCCTAGGTTTTGATCTCTTAAACAAGCAAAAGAGAGCTTGTTGTTACTCTTAGAGTTCATCTAGAACAATTTAAACCATCATTAGGGCCTCTACTTGAAACCCTAAGAATCCACCATGAGAGGACCTTGAGCTTTCATGGGTTCTCATGGAGCTCAAGCCTCTACTAGGCTTCTACACCAAAGAGAAGACTCAAAACTTTAAACTCCTTGCTTAAAACCCAAACCCTAGTCTAGGTTTACCATGAAACCTCACCTTGGCCCAAGCTCCACCTTGTAGGAGAGCTTCTAGGTCTTCCCCAAGCTCCAAAGCCACCAAGATCACCTCCTCCAAGCTCCTTCTCCAACTTCTCCAAGCTCTAGGAGAGGTTTTTCTAGAGAGAGAAAGAGAGGAAATGAAAGAGAGTGGTGAGGGAGTGAATGGCTGTGAAGGGGTAAGCCATTGGGTATATATTGTGTTGTGACAATTGCCAAAAAGCCCCTCCATTCACGAAAATTACAAACTGCTCGAACTGGGCAGTTTTCGTGTTCAGGGTCCGGACCTGGCCATGGGATTCGGATCCCGAAAGCTGGGGTTCTGGGACTTAGCCATTTTTTTTCTGCTGATTTCGCAGGGGTGGACCGGTCCTGGCCTCCTGATCCGGATCCCGAGAGCAGGATTTTCAGGACTTAGCCAATTTTTTTGGCTGCTGCGGCTGCTAGGCTTGTGGCATCCGGACTCCACCTGTGGGGTCCGGACCCAGCAAGCTCCAAATCTGAAATTTTTCCAGGTTTGCAGTTTCTTGTTCCTCGGGTCCCGTTTTCACTTCACACAAGTTCTAAAACTCTTAGAACCTTGTGGCACTTGTCTCACTCCGCGTTCCGCTCATTTTGACAGAACTCGGCACGTTTTATGAGGAAGTGGGTTGTTACATTCTCCACCCTTAGAATTAGTTTCGTGCGAAACTAACCTATTTACAATCTAGATTCATACCTTAATCCATTCTCGAATAAATGGGGATAGTGCTCCCGCATTACGCTCTCGAGCTCCCACGTAGCTTCCGGTCGTTGTGTTCGCTCCACCGGTCCTTGACATACGGAATCCTCCGGTTCCGTAGCTTTCTTTCTTCTCGACCGATTATGTATGCTGGGAACTCGTCATAAGTCATATCCTCCTGAATCTCTGATGGTATATACGAGAGAATATGATCGGGATCATGAACATACTTGCGCAGGTTGGATACATGGAATACATCATGAACTCCCGCAAGCCTCGGTGGTAATGCTAGTTTGTAAGCCACCGCTCCGATTCGTTCCAAAATTTCAAACGGTCCAATATACCGAGGACTTAATTTCCCCCGGATTCCAAACCGTTTAACTCCCCGTGTTGGCGAAACCTTTAGGAATACATGGTCGCCGACATCAAACTCAACATCTTTTCTTCGTTTGTCGGCATAACTCTTATGCCGCGATTGCGCCGTCGCAAGTCGTTGGCGAGCAAGGCGAACTTTCTCTTCCGCCTCCCGCACTACGTCCGGGCCAAGAACAGATTTCTCGCCCACGTCGCTCCAATGAATTGGAGAGCGACACTTTCTTCCATAAAGGGCCTCGAATGGCGCCATCGCGATACTTTCTTGATAACTGTTATTGTACGCGAACTCCGCCATCGGTAAATGGTCGTGCCAATTGCCCTTGTAGTCGAATACACAAGCCCGTAGCATATCCTCAAGTATTTGGATTGTCCTCTCCGATTGTCCATCACTTTGAGGATGGAATGCCGTGCTAAAGTCGAGCCGTGTGCCCAACGCTTCTTGTAGGCTCCTCCAAAAGTGAGAAGTGAACCTCGGGTCTCGATCCGATACGATAGACGCCGGAACTCCGTGAAGTCTCACAATCTCATCAATGTAAACTTGAGCCAACTTGTCCCCCGACCAAGTAATATGAATCGGAAGGAAATGCGCCGACTTCGTTAACCGGTCCACGACCACCCAAATTGCATCGTGTCCCCCTTGAGATCGAGGCAATCCGGTCACAAAGTCCATAGCGATATTTTTCCATTTCCAAACGGGTATAGGTAAGCTTTGTAACTTTCCCGCCGGAAACCGCCGCTCCGCCTTTACTTGTTGGCAAGTAAGACATTGCGCAACGAATCCTCCAATGTCTTTCTTCATACCCGGCCACCAATATTGCAACTTTAGGTCTTGATACATTTTGGTGCCGCCCGGGTGGATACTATAAGGAGATTGATGCGCCTCTTGCATAATCGCCTTACGGAGATCCTTATTCTTGGGTACACACCAACGATTTCGAAACCGTAGTGTGCCGTCGGTCCCAATGCCAAAGTCATCGGCACTACCGCTTTCTACCTCGCCGCGCACCTTCTGGAGATACTCATCGGAAGTCTGCAATTCCTTGATCCTCTCCAATAAGGTCGGTTGCACCACTAAGGTGGCAAGTGTAGCCGGCACTCCCGGCGCTACTACTTCCAATCCATGCCGTTACATCTCCTTTTGCAACAACGGTTGGGGTGTAATCGCCGAGGCTAAGTTCTCTTCCGATTTTCTACTTAGCGCATCGGCTACGACATTTGCTTTTCCGGGGTGGTATAAATTCGAGACATAATAGTCCTGTAACAGCTCTAACCACCGCAGCTGTCGCATATTTAGCTCTTTTTGGGTGAACAAATACTTAAGGCTTTTGTGATCCGTGTAGATCTCGCAATGTTCACCGTACAAGTAATGCCTCCACAACTTTAGCGCGAAAATCACCGCGGCTAGCTCCAAGTCATGAACCGGGTAGTTCTTCTCATAAGGTTTCAATTGGCGCGAAGCATAAGCTATAACTCGCCCATTTTGCATCAAGACACACCCGAGTCCAATGTAGGAAGCATCACTGTACACGACGTATGTCTCCCCCGGCGTCGGTAGAGCAAGTACCGGGGCTGTCGTCAACCTCTCCTTTAACTCCTTGAAGCTCCGATCGCAATCTTCGCTCCAAACATACTTGACCCCCTTACGTGTGAGGCACGTTAGCGGAGTGGATATTTTGGAGAATCCCTCCACGAACCGCCGATAATAACCCGCAAGTCCAAGGAAACTGCGGATTTCCATTGCGCTCGTCGGGCGAGGCCAATCTTTAATTGCCTCTACTTTCTTCGGGTCCACCGAGATACTCTCACCCGAAACCACATGTCCTAGGAAAGTAACCTCCGAAAGCCAAAATTCACATTTCTTCAACTTGGCATATAACTTCTCTTTTCGGAGTATTTTCAAGACAAGTCTCAAGTGCTCCTCGTGTTCTTCCTCGGTCCGAAAATATACCAATACGTCGTCAATGAAGACCACGACGCATCGGTCCAATAGCGGACGGAAGACACGGTTCATTAAGTCCATAAATGCCGCTGGGGCGTTAGTAAGCCCGAATGGCATTACCGTGAACTCATAGTGGCCATACCGCGTACGGTACGCCGTTTTGCACACATCCTTGGGCCGTATCTTCAATTGATAATACCCCGACTGGAGGTCTATCTTTGAATACACCTTTGACCCTTTCAACTGATCGAACAAGTCGTCGATCCTTGGCAATGGATACTTGTTCTTCACCGTTACCTTGTTCAACTCGCGATAATCCACGCAGAGTCGAAGTGTGCCATCTTTCTTCTTGACGAAAAGCACAGGAGCTCCCCACGGAGACATGCTCGGCCTCACAAAGCCTTTATTGAGCAAGTCTTCCAACTGCGCTTTAAGCTCCATTAGCTCTACCGGTGCCATTCTATACGGAGCCTTCGAAACTGGCGCCGCCCCGGGAATCAAGTCAATTACGAATTCAACTTCCCGGTCCGGTGGCAATCCCGGTAACTCCGCCGGAAATACATCGGAACTCACACACCACCCGAATGCCCTCAAAGTCTGGGTGTTCCTTTCGGTCATCTACGATGGTCGCCAAGTAGGCTTTACAACCACCCTTTATCATCTTCCTTGCCCTAACCGTGGATATGGTCGCTGCAAAACGCGCACCCTTACACGCTCGGTACACCATGTCTTCTTGATTCGGCTCACGAAAAGTGATTACCTTACTTTCGCAGTCGATGACCGCATAATACTTGGAAAGCCAATCAAGCCCCAAGATTACATCGAACGACCACATCTGGTTTAACACCAGCATATCGATCGGCATGATCCAATCACCTATCTGAACTGGGCACGCCGGACACTCGTCATAGACTTTATATGAATGCTCGGGAGATTTAATATCCCAACCTTCTTCATCATGCATAATCTCTATATCATGAGCTCTAACGAATGATGCACTTATGAACGAATGCGATGCACCCGTATCGAAAATAGCTTGAGCTCTAGTACCATTGATAGAGACAATACCTGCCACGATGTCGTCGGGAGCTGGAACCTGCTCCTCCACCTGAGTGGCGAAAACCCGTCCACTCGGTGCTCTTGACGCCTCCGGCTGACGCGATGATGATGAGCGTCCAGCCGCCATAGGTGGTGGCAGTCCCATCAGCTGCCTCGGCGTAGAAGGGGCTGATGCTGCTGACGGTGCAGAAGATCCCCAGCTCGGGCACTCTCGAATCATATGCCCAGGCTGACCGCACTTGTAGCATTTCCCTTCTCGCTCCGAGCATGTCGCCGGCTGATGGTTGCCGCCGCAGATAACACAACGGAAGGGTCTCCCGCCCTTCTGCTGTTGTCGGGGATACCGAGAGGGTTTCTTAGCGTTTGGCCGGCCCCCGGCACCACCCGCCGCTCGCTTCTTGCCTTTCTCTTTACTCTCCGCCATGGCCTCGCGCTCCTCCCGTGCATAGGCGCTGTCGTGCTCCGCATATAGAGCCCGGTCGAAGACCTCTGCAAAGGTCGTGAGGTGGAAAAGTTGCACCGCCTCATAAATCCTCGGCCGAAGTCCTCGCAAGAACCAATCGGCCCGATCCCGGTCGTCACGTACAACATCCGGGACACAATCAATGATGTGGGAGAACTCTAGCTCATAGTCCGCCACAGAGCGGTCTCCCTGCCTCAGCTTGCGAAATCTCTCCATCTTCCGCTTCACGGAGTCGGGGAAGTAGTTCGAAAATACCGCTCTCTTGAACTCCTCCCACAACATTGGCGGTAGATCGGGTGACCGATCCCGCTTAACCCGCTTCCACCACGCCTTCGCCGCCTTGTCTAGGCAATGGGTGGCGAAGTGTACTTTGTCTTTCTCCGGGGTGTTGAAGTCCTCGAAGATTGTTTGCATGGAGTCGACCCACGACTCCACGACCGCCGGTTCCACCACTCCTCCCTCGAAGATAGGTGGCTTGAATTTCATGAACTTAATGAGCGCCGCCAATGCGCGCTCCCGTTCCTCGTCGTTCGCCGCACTACCCGGGTCTGAAGTCCCCGATCCGGCCTGAATCGCCGTAACGAGGAATAGAAAACAAATAGCAACTTAAAGTTAGTCTCTAATCATCTTAGAGACATAAGACATGAACCCAATCACATGCTTTCGCTATACTTGTTCACGTCACTCACGTTTCCTTAGGTCCTTAGGTTCTTTCCAATCCTATGGCCCCTAGGTCCATCCTAAGCTTTCACCTTTTTGGCTTTATACCCGCTCTGATACCATTTTATCTGTCACGCCCCAAGCCCGATCCTTTTGGCCGGTTCGAGAGCGTCAAACAGACGCCGAACGGACAGAGTCTCCCCTATCCGCCCAAGGCTCAACATGTACAGATAGAGTATAAAATTTTGCACTTGCGGAAGCATACACAAAGGCTTGCACGAAGACAAGCAACAGCCAATAGTGAAAGTACTATTAATACATACAAGTAACATGATTAATTGTAATCACATACATGCATAATTCTTACAACTTTGCATTCTTTAAAAGACTACCATTCTTTACATTCTTTGCATCATTTCTTTTTACATCTCATAGTCTTCAAAGATAAAGCTTAAATACATTTGATATTAGCATCTACCATCATCAAATACAAAAGATGATACAAAAGGGTAATGCAACTATAACAAAAGTAAAGTACTCGGGCGATCTTTACCAAGGGCGCAATGCCCTTCCCACGATCGTTGGCCGGCTCACTCGGTCCCGGCTCTGTGGAAATAGTGGGGTGAGAACTACAACAAAGTTCCCAGTGGGTTCGGCAACCAACCACGCCGACTTTCCCACTAGGTCTAATTCAAGCGTAATAGAAAGAAAGGTAAGATAATAACCAACTAACAAATGCAACTAATACGCTTGAAAGTAACGATAAAATACTCAAACTGTAAGGCATGCAAGATCATAAGTTCAATACCCAATCTCTTGGCTAACCCGTGGGTTTCGCCCTCAACAAGACTCAACCAAACTCAAAATCCCATAGTATACCGGGGAGGCTCAATATCCACCCGTTGGGACCGTCCTTAGGAAAACTCATTCCCTGGAAAACTCAATCCAGTGGTGACCAACTCGAAGCGCACCGCTCGAGGGGGAGCTACCGCCCCCGAGCAAGGACTATATGGTGAGTACGATCAATCCTTAACTTTAAGGATTCCAAATCTCAATCTATTCCTTGCCTTCAAGGAGAACTTATGTTCATATGACTCTTAACTCTAAGGTTGTTGTCATAATGTCAATCTCATGACTATACTAGTGTTATATACACTACTTGTTCTTGTCCTTGTTCTTTGATGCCACACATATTGTCTAAGTATTCTAGACTCATCTTTGTCACATTCTCTAAGTACATGTCTAATGTCGCATTCACTTGTCAATTACACCAAGTTCTAGTTCTAGTTCTTGTTCTTTAGCATGCATACATAGGGTTCTTATTCTTTAGCATATGTTCTCATACAATTATATCTCATGCATTTGAACTCATAAATTGCAATATAACTCATAAATTATCCTACTATGCATTATGCTCAACATATATAGAATGCTCAAAAGTGACACTTAGACATAGAAAGAATTCCGGTGTCCTTGGAATGCACCACCCACCTTCTAAAATTACGGATGGGTTGCCCGTCGAGTTTCGTAGCTAACCGAGGCCTATTTTGCAATCTGCGCAGTTATCAGATTTTACATCAGGCTAACTTACATAGCAACTCATAGATAGGCTTTTCGTTTAATTAAACGGAGTTGTCCCACGGGTCGGGGATACCCCCAATTAGGTTTCTACAAGGTCAATTTGACCCTAGAACCTCTATGGCAAAAAGCCCCAAATTTAGTGCTCTATCCAAGCCCTATGCAAAACCCTAGGTTTTGATCTCTTAAACAAGCAAAAGAGAGCTTGTTGTTACTCTTAGAGTTCATCTAGAACAATTTAAACCATCATTAGGGCCTCTACTTGAAACCCTAAGAATCCACCATGAGAGGGCCTTGAGCTTTCATGGGTTCTCATGGAGCTCAAGCCTCTACTAGGCTTCTACACCAAAGAGAAGACTCAAAACTTTAAACTCCTTGCTTAAAACCCAAACCCTAGTCTAGGTTTACCATGAAACCTCACCTTGGCCCAAGCTCCACCTTGTAGGAGAGCTTCTAGGTCTTTCCCAAGCTCCAAAGCCACCAAGATCACCTCCTCCAAGCTCCTTCTCCAACTTCTCCAAGCTCTAGGAGAGGTTTTTCTAGAGAGAGAAAGAGAGGAAATGAAAGAGAGTGGTGAGGGAGTGAATGGCTGTGAAGGGGTAAGCCATTGGGTATATATTGTGTTGTGACAATTGCCAAAAAGCCCCTCCATTCACGAAAATTACAAACTGCTCGGGCGGCGATTTCGTGTTCGGTCGGACACGGCCATGGGATTCGGATCCGAAAGTGGGGTTACGGGACTTAGACATTTTTTTCTGCTGATTTCGCAGGGGTGGACCGGTCCTAGCCTCCTGATCCGGATCCCGAGAGCAGGATTTTCAGGACTTAGCCAATTTTTTTGGCTGCTGCGGCTGCTAGGCTTGTGGCATCCGGACTCCACCTGTGGGGTCCAGACCCAGCAAGCTCCAAATCTAAAATTTTTCCAGATTTGCAGTTTCTTGTTCCTCGGGTCCCGTTTTCACTTCACACAAGTTCTAAAACTCTTAGAACCTTGTGGCACTTGTCTCACTCCGCGTTCCGCTCATTTTGACAGAACTCGGCACGTTTTACGAGGAAGTGGGTTGTTACTGTAGAGTTTCTAGTGACAGTTGCCATGCGAGCATTATGAAGTTTGAAACATGAGACCGGACAGCCTTCGGGTGGGTCCTATAGACCGGACAGCCTTCGGGTGGGTCCTACAGATCGGACAGCCTTCGGGTGGGTCCTACTAGCCGGACAGCTTTCGGGTGGGTCCTATAGGCCGGACAGCCTTCGGGTGGGTCCTATATGAGTTAAACCACGAGCAGGTATTCTGATATGAAATAGAACATGACATCACTACTAGATAGAATTTAGTAGTTGGTTACTTGGTTGTTTTGTGGGATGGTATTGGACATATGTAGTATGCTTGATAGGCACACTTTTTCCTTCAAAGTATACTTGAGAACTTAATAGATTATACTTGTTGAAAGTTGACATCTTGGATCGATAAAGCACATAACATGTTTATTTTGGTTAATTACATAGCATTTACAGTTATGCTTTACTTACAGTTATTCTATCTCAGTACTTGTGCTATTACTTCTTTTGGGCCTAGTGGAGCATTCTGTGCAGGTCAGTAATTGCCCACTGGGAACTATATGTTTATAGTTCTCACGCCCTCTGTTTTTTGACGTGTTTCAGTGCCTTCAGCGGGCGAGGCCAGGGATCGCGGCAAGGGTGTCGCTTCAGGCTAACGACGAGGAGTCTCGCTAGGTGGTTCATCTCCCCTTTTGTTTAGTTGGAGAGGATGAGAGTTTTGTACATTTTGTAGAGTCTACCCTTTTGTACCTAGTACTACTGGTTTACTCTGTTGTAGTTACTTTATGCTTATTGCAGTTTTGGTACTCTCTTTCTTTCTTACCTGTCTATTGATCCTACTTGCTGATAGGGATAGCTGTATGTGGCTCTGATATTCCTAGTTGTAGCCTATTATTGTTTTAATTTCGCTGTTTTTATTTAGACGCCTTGTATGTGTTGGCATATGGCGGGTCTGGGCACGCTTTGGGGAAGGTCCTGCCGACCCCGGGGCGTGACAGATTAATTTGGTATCAGAGCCTAGGGTGACGTCTTAGAGGACCTAGCAAACCTTAGGCTGGTTGGACTATAGGAAATAGGCTCGTGAGAGACGAGGTCTACTTGACTTGTGAGCGAAAGTACTTGATTGGGTTTTATTATAACTCTAAAAAGTTGGAGTTTAATCGAGGTGTATAGCTTCTAGCTTCGCGGAGGGTTACGTTGGCGGCCGACAACGTAACATCAGGAGTTAGTTGTGAAGCACACTTCTTTACTTTCGCATGATTTGGGTTCTTGAGTGGGGTTGCGATAGCGTGGGTTTTCCTAACTTACGCTTTTCTGTTGTTGCAGTGGGGATGCCTATTACTCGCTCCCAATCCGTCGGGGCCGATAACATGGCACGCATTGAGGAGGTCGAGACCGCCGCTACTTCTGAGTCCAGCGAGGTCTGCGAGCTGAGGGATCAGGTGGCGGTCCTCACTGACCTTGTGGCTCAGCAGACGGCGGCGGCCCCGCAGCAGGCAGAGGCGGCGCGCCGACAGGACGAGAGGATGAAGCGACTTGAGGACCTTCTTCCGCGGCGCGCCGGGGAGGCCAGTGCTCCGGTACCACGGCACCGGTAGGTGGTAGCACCGAGGGCGCCGACTCTAGCACCCGGATCTTTGCATTCTGTGCCGTCTGTGGCACGACAGGAGAGAGTGGTGACGGCACCACCAGTTCAGATACCTCCAGGAGGAGCGGTGTTCCCGACGTTGGTTGAGGGGCTCGAGCGAGACCGACTGATGAGCCGCCTCAATGAGTTCAGGAGGTGCAATCCACGTGTGTTCGACGGCGAGAACGTGGATCATTGGATAGTCGAGAAGTGGCTTATGCATATGGAGAAGCTATTTCGGGATACCTTTGTCGAGGAGAGGGACAGAGTGTGGCTCGCCACTCACCATCTGGACGGCGAGGCCTATCAGTGGTGGCGGGACATTCAGGAGAACCCGAGCACCGACTTGGCAGCGATGACTTGGACGAGGTTCAAGGGACTTCTAGTCGAGCACTATTTCCCCGATAGTGTTCGACGGCAGTTGGAGACAGATTTGCGCAACTTGCGCCAGGGGGAGCGGACAGTGGCAGAGTATGAGCGGGAGTTCACCAGGCTTCTACATTGTGTACCTTTCGTCGTGCGGGACGACGAGGACAAGGCCAGGATTTTTGAGAGTGGACATCGGCCATCTATCTTTAGGTTTGTGCAGTCGTCTGGGTTGCAAACCTATCGAGAGGTGGTAAATCGCGCTCTCATTGTGGAGCGGGGCGCGATGGTTTTGAAGGAACGGCAAGAAGGCTTGGATCGGGGCAAGGGCAAAAGGCCCGCAGGCGAGGGTGCGAGTCAGACGCACTCAAGGAAGCCGCCAAAGTACCCCAGGAGCCAGTCTCGAGGATGAGGTACCCCACAGCAGCGCCGAGGACCAGATCGATGACAGGCACCGCGCTGTGTGATCTGCAGCAGTCCCCACTACCCCCGACAGTGCCCTCAGGGTCAGGGCCGATGCTTCTCTTATGGCCAGGAGGGCCACTTTCGGTCGGATTGCCCGAGGGGATCTGCGCCGACACCGTCGTCAGCTTCAGCACCGGCTTCACCAGGTTCCAGTCCGGGGACACCTACTGCATCCTACCAGGCTGGGAGATCTTCTGCACAGAGGCCGAGCAGGGGTCACGGCAGGGCCCGAGTGGGCGTTTGTATGCCGCCCAGACTGAGGCAGCGGCAGCAGCTGAGGATGTCGTTGCAGGTATTATTTTGATTTCCAGCATTCGAGTTCGTGCTTTATTTTATACCGGTGCATCTTGCTCTTTCATTGATCGGCTGTTTGCCGAGTTGCATGACATCCCTAGGACACCTTTGTCACATTCAGGACGAGTTGTTATACCTGGACAATCTATAGATGTTCGAGAGTGTTGTATTAGTTGCCCAGTTCAGATTGGGGATTGGATCATGCCCGTGGACCTGTTTGTGGTGCACAAACTCGGGGAGTTTGATATAGTTTTGGGCATGGATTGGTTGACCCGGTACTTTGCTACGATCGATTGTGTGAGTCGTACTGTGACTTTTAGAGAGCCTGGTCACGAGGAGATTGTCTTTCGGGGATGCCAGAGTTCGCTGTTTGCGATGACTATTAGTTCCTCCCGAGCTAGGCAGTTGATTAGCAGCCGGTGCATAGCCTATTTGGCTAGTATTGCACTCCGAGATGTTGAGGACTCCCCTAGGATTGAGGATATTCCTGTGGTGAGGAGTTCCGGGATGTGTTTCCGGGTGAGCTACCGGGAATGCCACGATAGGGAGATTGAGTTTGTAGTAGATCTCGTCCACAGGACTACTCCAATCTCAAAGGCACCCTATAGGATGGCACCGACGAGTTGAAGGAGGCTGAAGGCACGATTCTGAGGACCTTTTGGATAAAGGTTATGTGAGACCGAGCGTGTCACCTTGGGGAGCGCCGGTTCTTTTTGTGAAGAAGAAGGACGGATCACTTCGTTTGTGTATGGACTATGGTGAACTCAATAAAGTCACGATTAAGAATAAGTATCCGTTGCAGAGGATCGATGATCTGTTTGATAAGCTTCAGGGATCGAGCGTGTATTCCAAGATCGACTTGCAGTCGGGATATTACTAGCTGAAGATCAAGCCTGAGGATGTATCGAAGACGGCTTTCAGGACACGGTATGGACACTATGAGTTCACCGTTATGCCGTTTGGGCTTACTAATGCCCCGGCAGCTTTTATGGATTTGATGAACCGTGTCTTCAGGCCATACTTGGATAGATTCATCGTGGTGTTCATCGACGATATTTTGGTTTATTCCCGGAGTGATGCAGATCACGAGGAACATTTGAGGCTTGTACTTCAAGTGCTTCGGAAAAAGAAACTCTTTGCCAAGTTGAAGAAGTGCGAATTCTGGCTTAGAGAGGTGGCGTTTTTGGGCCATGTGATTTCAGGATCAGGTATAGCCGTGGATCCCAAAAAAATTGAAGCGTCAAAGATTGGCCAAGACCTACGAGTGTCACTGAGATACGGAGTTTTATTGGTTTGGCCGGCTACTACATGAGGTTTGTTGGGGGATTTGCTAAGTTATCTACTCCCCTCACGAGGCACACGCATAAGGGAACCAAGTTCATTTGGAATGATGCGTGTGAGAAAAGCTTTCAAGAGTTGAAGCTGCGACCGACTACCGCACCAATCCTAACCTTGCCAGTTGCTGGAGCAGGGTATGTGATTTACAGTGATGCTTCCTTTAATGGATTGGGTTGCGTGCTGATGCAGGATGGAAAGGTGATCGCATATGCTTCATGCCAGCTGAAGGAGTATGAACGGAATTATCCTAATCACGATTTGGAGTTGGCGGCTGTAGTGTTCGCATTGAAGCTATGGCGTCACTATCTTTATGGCGAGCGGTGTGAAGTGTATACGGATCACAAGAGTTTAAAGTATCTGTTCACTCAGAAGGAATTGAACTTGAGGCAGCGCAGGTGGTTGGAGCTCCTCAAGGATTATGATTTGACGATACTTTACCACCCAGGCAAGGCTAACGTGGTGGCGGATGCGCTAAGTAGGAAATCGACGGAAAACTTAGCGATGATGATAGTTACTCAACCGCCGTTGATCGAGCAGATGAAGCGGTTAGAGTTGGAGGTGGTGACTCCTGACACACCTATGAGGTTGATGACTTTGGAGGTGCAACCTACTTTATTGGAAAGGATAAAGGAAAAGCAAGCTCACGATGTAGAGTTGCAGAAAGTTCGAGCGAAAATGGTTGATGGTTGTATCGGGGATTATACCGTTGATGGTGGGAACTTGATGAGATTCCGTGGGCGGGTTTGTGTACCGGCGGAATCGACGCTTAAAGAGGAAATTCTCCTAGAGGCACACCGTGCACCGTATGCTATACATCCGGGAGGCACCAAGATGTATAAGGATTTGAAGCTACATTATTGGTGGCCCGGGATGAAAAAGGATGTTGGCGAGTTTGTAACTCGTTGTCTAACTTGCCAACAAGTGAAAGCTGAGCATAGAGTTCCCGCGGGGAAATTACAGAGCTTACCGATTCTAGTGTGGAAATGGGAGAAGATCACCATGGACTTTGTGATGGGACTGCCTCGCTCTCAGGCCGGGCATGACGCTATTTGGGTGATCGTGGATAGGTTGACGAAATCGGCGCATTTCATACCTATCCATACTACTTGGACTGGAGAGAGACTCGCACAGGTTTACTTGGATGAGATTGTGCGACTGCACGGAGTACCTACCTCGATTGTATCGGACAGGGACACACGTTTTGTGTCGCACTTTTGGAGGAGTCTGCAGGACGCCTTGGGTACTCGACTGGACTTCAGCACTGCTTTCCACCCTCAGAGTGACGGGCAGTCAGAGCGTACTATACAGACACTCGAGGATATGCTTCGAGCCTGCGAGATCGACTTCCAGGGAGGATGGTCGCAGCATCTACCAATGGCTGAGTTTGCTTATAACAACAGTTATCAAGCGAGCATCAAGATGGCGCCATTTGAGGCACCTTATGGACGGAAATGTAGATCGCCACTTCATTGGAGTGAAGTTGGTGAGAGTTTGGCTTTAGGCCCAGATGTGCTCTAGGAAGCAGAGGACAAGGTTCGCATTGCTAGGGAGCGGTTGTTGACAGCCCAGAGTAGGCAGAGGAGCTACGCCGACCGGCGTCGACGAGACTTGGAGTTTCGGATTGGAGATCATGTCTTTCTGAAAATCTCGCCGACCAGAGGAGTTAGGAGATTTGGGATTCGGGGTAAGTTGAGCCCCCGTTTCATTGGACCATATGAGATTCTTGAGCGTGTGGGCCCGGTAGCGTATAGACTTGCTCTACCGCCGAACCTATTGGGTGTACACAATGTCTTCCATGTGTCGGTCCTCCGGAAGTATATACATGATCCAGCTCACGTTTTGGATGCTACACCATTGGAGCTGAGAGAGGATTTGAGCTTCGAGGAGCAACCAGTGCGGATTTTGGCTCGCGAGGTGAAGAAGCTGAGGAATCGGGAGCTTTCTTATGTGAAGGTCCTGTGGAGCAACCACGAGGAGCGGGAGGCCACGTGGGAGCTAGAGAGTGCGCTTCGAGAGCGCTATCCCCATCTCTTTCAGATGGAGTCATGAGGTATGACTTTAATTTCGAGTTTCGCGGACGAAACCTCTTTTTAGGAGGGGTGAATGTGATGCACTGAACTTTAGCGAACAGCAAGGTTCGAGTGTTAAATGTGAGAACGGAGCTTTTCCAGTTTTTCTGGAGGGTCGTCGACTGTGTTCCGACCTATGGCACGAGTACCGAGATTAGTGGATGATTTCCAAGCACTAAAGTTCAAAAAGCTGAATTTTAGGTTGCTCTTGGGTTGGAATTTCATGCCTTTGTGCCGGTACAAAATGGTGTCTATACCGGTACAAAATGATGGCTATATCGGTATAAGCCGAGATTTATACCGATATAGATGAGCAGCTGGGCAAACCCGAGGCTCGGGTTTTCTTTGTTTCGAGGTTTATCTTTGGTACAAACTTGATTTGTCTTAGGTATAAACAACAGTTTTCGAAAACCCGAAACTACAGGGGCTAGTTAGCATTTTGTTGCTTCTATATGTTTCCCCCCTGCCCCTAGGGCTTCTTTTGAACCGTTCCACAGCAGCAAGCAAGGTAGGGAGTTCCTCTCTCTTTTCCCTTGAGCTCATTTGGATTTTTGGGTGGTTTTCTAGAGATTTAATCTCTCTTTTCTTCTCCTTTTGCCTCCTAGTGCCATTGTCACCTTGGTAGAAGCTTGGGGCTTGGACTTGGAGCTCATTTGGAGGAAGATCGTCACTTCTAGAGGATTGTGGACCTTGTTTTAGAGCTCCTAGAAGGTAAGCATCAAGTTCTTTTCCTCTAATATAGGATTTGGTTGCCTCTTTTGAGATGAAACCCTAGATGTTGACATTAGGGTTTACTTTGGGGCTTTTCTATTTGATGCATCTAGAGCTTAATTGTTGATGTTAGTACCTTCCTTTAGGTTGGTTTGAGGAGACTCTAGCTTGCTTTTGAGATCTCTTGAGGGGTGGCTACCTAGAGGTGAGTTGAACCATTCTCTATGTGAGTTTTATGTGGGGTATGTTTCTAGGGCTTTTGAACCTAGTTATGTGGTTTAGAATCTTTGATTAGGGTGCCTTAGAGGGGATCTAGCTTCCATTTGAAGCTTCGAGAGGGAATTCACTCATAGGTGAATTTTTTTTCCCTGTTCTCTAGTTCTGTTACTCGCGGTTTGAGTCGTGGGCTCGCTAGTTGACTATGAAACTTCTTGTGCGACCTTCCTAGGGTACGAGGGGTCTGAAAAGCGTCAGGATTGGCGACCCGGAGCTTGCGAGGATTGTCGGTGGGTTTGACCTCCAATTTCAATGAAACTTCTCATTGGAAATATTTGAGTACTGTAAAATAGAAAAGCATGTATTTTCGTGTTATTTACATTATGATTGAATTTTTAGAATGCTTAAACATGTGCCTTATGTGTAATAAAAATATTGACCTTTATTTAGTAGAGAGTGGCTTATGGACTTAGGCATAGTGTTGCATTCTACTTGTGGCTTGAGAGCATGTTGGATATAGTGACAATGACATAAGAACAAGTGAACTTGAACTTAGAACTATGTATAACATAGGAGGAAAGCTAATGTCATTAAGCGGCATTAGACTTGGTATCGGTTTGTGAACTAGTGAGCTAATGTCATCAAGCGACATTAGGCTCGGATTGTAACTTTGACATAGAAATAACACTAGTGTCATGAAAGGTATTATACTAGACCGTAGAGTTTCTAGTGACAGTTGCCATGTGAGCATTATGAAGTTTAAAACATGAGACCGGACAGCCTTCGGGTGGGTCCTACAGACCGGACAGCCTTCGGGTGGGTCCTACTAGCTGGACAGCTTTCGGGTGGGTCCTATAGGCCGGACAGCCTTCGGGTGGGTCCTATATGAGTTAAACCACGAGCAGGTATTCTGATATGAAATAGAACATGACATCACTACTAGATAGAATTTAGTAGTTGGTTACTTGGTTGTTTTGTGGCATGGTATTGGACATATGTAGTATGCTTGATAGGCACACTTTTTCCTTTAAAGTATACTTGAGAACTTAATAGATTATACTTGTTGAAAGTTGACATCTTGGATCGATAAAGCACATAACATGTTTATTTGGGTTAATTACATAGCATTTACAGTTATGCTTTACTTACAGTTATTCTATTTCAGTACTTGTGCTATTACTTCTTTTGGGCCTAGTGGAGCATTCTGTGCAGGTCAGTAATTGCCCACTGGGAACTATATGTTTATAGTTCTCACGCCCTCTGTTTTCTGACGTGTTTCAGTGCCTTCAGCGGGGGAGGCCAGGGATCGCGGTAAGGGTGTCGCTTCAGGCTAACGACGAGGAGTCTCGCTAGGTGGTTCATCTCCCCTTTTGTTTAGTTGGAGAGGATGAGAGTTTTGTACCTTTTGTAGAGGCTACCCTTTTGTACCTAATACTACTGGTTTACTCTGTTGTAGTTACTTTATGCTTATTGCAGTTTTGGTACTCTCTTTCTTTCTTACCTGTCTATTGATCCTACTTGCTGATAGGGATAGCTGTATGTGGCTCTGATATTCTTAGCTGTAGCCTATTATTGTTTTAATTCCGCTGTTTTTATTTAGACGCCTTGTATGTGTTGGCATATGGCGGGTCTGGGCACGCTTTGGGGAAGGTCCTGCCGACCCCGGGGCGTGACAGCCTCACTTATGTAAATGGGAAAAATATTCTCATTGGAGTATTGTTAATTAGAAAGCTCTTCATTTCCATGTTGTATGAATTATTTATGAATTTTAAAGTGCTTAAAATATATGCCTTATGTACAATGCATTTTGGAACTCTATGTAGTAGAGACTAGCTATGTTGACAATGTATGTAGTAGCATTCTATTTGTAATATGTGAACATGTTGTATTTGATGAAATAGACATGTAATAGAGTATTATGGGACTTAGAAACTATGCATGACATAGGAGAAAAGCTAATGTCATCAAGCGGGCATTAGACTTGGCATCTACTTGTAAAATAGTGAGCTAATGTCATCAAGCGGCATTAGGCTCGTGAATGAACTTGACATAGAGAATCTAGGGTCATGAGAATAATTGAACTAGTCCTTTGGGTTGCTAGTACTAGTACCATGTTCAGATATGAGGTTTGGACTTGAGACTTGACTATACTTGTTGCCATTTGTGCTCTTTCGCACATGCTTGTGAGGGTCGCTCCCTACAAGCCGGCACTCCGGAGTTAGCCTTTGCGATTTGTTCACGCGTGCGGTATTGAGAAACCTACGGGACCGTTGGGACAAACACATTCCTTGCGAGGGATGGCGGGCTACCACGGTACTTAGGTGGCACAAGTGGGGTTACTATGGGTAAGCCTAGAGAAAGAGAATTGACTTGGACATTCAACATTACTATTGACAATCACTACTAGATAGGACTTAGTAGTTGGATTATGTGGATTATGCTCGAATATATAGTATACTTGATAATGCTTTAATTACATTTTAGTATATTTGTTGGTTAAAGTAAAACGTATCATGCTTATATATTGGAACTTGGTTATAGCAGCATTTCCTTAAGCTTTATTTACAGGTTTATTTATATCGCTTACTTGCTCTTTTCTTGGGCCTAGTGGTGCAATTGGTGCAGGTCAGTAATTGCCCACTGGGAACTATAAATTATAGTTCTCACGCCCTCTGTTTCTGTTTACTTTCAGTGCCTTCTGCATCGGGGGAGGCTCGGGACCGTGGCAAGAGTATTGCCTCGGGCTAGCGACTGTCGGAGAGGACGCGTGCATAGGTGGTCTACCATTTCTCTTTTTATTTTGTGAGAGATGGAGAGTTGTACCTTGTATAGAGACCACCACCTTTGTGTATTTTGAGGAGGATACTATTAGCCTTGTTTTATTTATGCTTCTAGTTATACTTGATATAGTTTCTTTATTTCTCTCTACTTGTTCTTTAGCATTAGTCGTTGTGGCTCTGATATTCTAGTTATAACCTTTTGTTATTTTAATTCCGCTGTTTTTATTTAGACGCCTGGTATGTATTGGCATATGGCGGGTCCGGGCACGCTTTGGGGAAGGTCCTGCCGACCCCGGGGCGTGACATTTTCACTTTTCGAAAATTACAAAGTTCCGATACAATTTCTAATTCGTTATTCAATGATATTATGATTCTAATGCCTATAACTAAGTATGAATCACCATAACATGAATTAAACACTTACCGGGGCATCGTGATTCACATTGTTTCTTTCTTTGAAGTCTTGGTTTCTTCGTCGATCTTTAATCCGCTCCGGTCCTTCAAGACTCCAACTAAATTCACGAAACTTGTCAACACAAAATCCTTAACAATCTCCCCCTTTGGCAATTTCGTGACAAAACATAAAAACTAACTAAAATTACATCATAAAAGAGAAACGAAGTTCAATGTCATCACCAAAACATTAAACTTCTCGCGTGTAATCCAAATACAAATGAAACACAAAAGTACATCAAAACTCCTGAAACAGACTCTATGACTTAGACGCAACTAGGAGTCTTGAAGTCTTGAACTCCTGCAAAACACAACTTTCAACAAAGTATGTAATATGCAAAAATGTTTTTACTTCCCTTTGTTCTTTTTGTTCTTTCCTCCAACTTCCTTTGTTCAAAGATATATTCTCCTTCTCCCTCTATAAACTCATCATGTCTCCCCCTTTGTGTATGCACCATAAACTATCAACTCCCTCTGTACCTACCTGTGTCCATTCTCCCCCTTTTTGTAAAAAATTGCCAACAAGAAACAGAGATAGAAAGAAAAACAAACTAAACAGAGAGTAGTCAAATCATAGTTACAAACCTAGATGCATAAGAAACCAAACTAAGAGAGAAAAATATAACATAATCCAAAAAAAGCAAGAATCAAAGAAAAGAAAGTCGAGGCGTAAATCACTCGCCGCCTCGTCGTTGCCATCATCATCGTCGTGTGATCCGTAATCTCCACCGTAAGCATCTGTCGAAGGCGGAAGAAAAGGCTGTCGAGAAACTGATCGCTGAAAGGTCTCAGGGAAGATATCATCGTGCCTGCAGCCCATCTTCTCCAAGATCCTCTTCATTCCTTTCTCCAGACTTTTGAAACTTTTCTTTAGCAAGCCCACGGCAGTCTTTAGTTCACCCACATCATGATGAAGTGAGTCTAAAGTGACGACTCCTGAACTAGAAGACCCTGCAGGTGCTGCCCGCTCAGTGCGTCGTAATGGCGGAGATGGAGGCGAAGAAGGTGCAGCTGTACTCGATGCAACATGCGGCGGAGCTCCCTTCGTCTGCTGAAAGGTCTTCAAGGTGCTCACTGACTTTGCCCAAGTCACCGCATCAATTGAACCCAGTCCAAAGTCATACCTATCACACTCAGTGTCTACTCCGTTTGCTCGCAAAATCCGAGTAATCAGCAGCGAATACGGAAGTAGATCTCGCTGTGTAGAGGACTGAATAACATGCACCTTCCGCTGCCATATCAGAAAAGGGATGTTTGTGTTTAACCCATGAGTCTGCTCAGGATGTCCAAAGAGGTAGAGCAGTACAAATCGTTCCCATCGAAGCCTCTTTGTCCCGATAGTAGGTTGAACATTGTAGCACATAATCAGAGACAAGAGATGATACTCAGGGCGCAAGTCCTTGGACTCCAACAATGCGCGATCCGTGCGAGTGCCCGGCTTGCAGATGGCTGCAACCACGGTCTCCCAGTCGGTCGAAGACTGAAGTGGCCCAGCTGTATAATAAAGTCCCGTAGTATCAACTTCCATCCCCAACAGCTCACCAATATCATACGGAGTGACCGTCAGCTTTTTTCCTCGCACAGAAGTCTCAAAAACATAAGTTTCGGTCCACTCATCCTCAGCTAAAACTAATCCCCGCATATAGAACTCCCGAATAAGCTCCACACAGAAAGGTGAGCGAGCCGGAACGCGACCAACCGGCTCAGTGGGGACTCTCAGTAATAAGCGACCAAAATCAGGAACCTGCTCTGTGAGTTCCCTAAAGTTGACGTGCCGCTCTGCAATACATGAACGAGCAGAGAAAGCTCGAGCTCTCGCAGGAGGAACATCGGCAGTTCTCTTTGCTTGTCGTTCCTGAGCACGTGGACCAGCTCCACGTGAGGACTCTCCAGCAATGCCTTTTCCCTTGTCAGGGCGGGAAACAGGCTCTTCTTCAACTTCCTCAGCTGAGCTTGCCTGGTAATCATGGTCTGAACCCTCAGCCTCTGCAACGGTACGGGTCCTTTTTGAGACGCTTCGGCGTCCTCTACCTCTACCGCGACCACCTCCCGTGGCCATAAGCACCAAGAGTACGTGCACGAGCGAAAAAACCATTTCCCTACATAACATGAACCTTGCATGAACACTAATTCTGAAAAATTGTCTAAAAATTGTGAAAAATTAACCAATAATTTCAGAATAAATAATAATGCAATATCAAACATAATTCATGCAGAAAATTTCATCAAAGTTGGCACATTTTAAAAAATTCCGAAATTCCACCAATGTTGAACCCTAGAACGTAAAAATGTAAACAATAACGGATTTTAAAGTGTTGTAAGTGTTCTAGATGCAAGATATTGTGTCCAAATACAGATTTCCAGCGAAGAATAGCATAAAAAAGGAACAAAAACAGAGAACAATCACTTTTCCCGAAATTCCAATATTTTAGACCTTTAGAGCATAGATCTGTCAAAAATAACGCAATCTAATGTGTTCTAGGTGCTCTAAATGCAAGATAATCAGTTCAGATAGTGAATTATAGCAAAAAATTGCATCAAAAACGGTTAAAAACAGAGATCGAACACTTGTCGCGGAATATTCAAAAATAATGCAAAAATCGGGTTTGATCTGTAAATCCGAGCAAAATGCCTGTTAAACCGTGGGGAAATCGTGTAGAAAAGTAGGAGGAGAGCTCTGGGGATTTTTAGAGAGAGAGAGAGAGCGTTTTGAGTGAGTGTAGAGAGAGATCGAAGCTGATTACCGGTAATTATAGCCGCTGCTACAGTGTTTTGTACCGGTACAAGATGAATTTGTACCGGTATAAAAAGTCGGAATTTCGAAAAATAGCCTTTTTCATGCAGAAATTCATAAAAATCAAATTAATTTCAGAAAAATTAATGATTTTACTTCAAAAATTATTATGATGACAGTAAAATATTCTATTATTTCAAAAGACATCATATCATCAAAATTTGATATTAAGAAAAATCAAAATTATTTAAATCATCAAGATACAAATTGATAAATAATAATTTTCTAGAAATTTGTCCAAAGTGACACCAATTTGTCGCAACCCGTTCAAAATAGAGATTTAACTAATAAACACCGGGGGTGGCTCTTTGAGCATCTTTTCCATTCTACCACCTTATATCGCCGAAAAATTTAAAATATTTTTTTTCAACCTTTTCGGTTAATCAATTAATTTCTCATGTGGTAGCTTCACACACGTAATGGACGACCGGGGTGGTAGCTCTTTCCTACATGTGGTGGTAGTTTTCACACTCCTCTCGGATGTAACTCTTTCCACATCTTTTATACTTAGGAGTTTTTTTTTTTTAATATTCAAACTCCCCCTAAATTAGACAATCTCACAATTGAAAATAATTTTGACGAATCTTAGTTAATTAGCAAATATCCATCAATTATATTCAACATTCACTATCAAGATAAATTAATTACTGAGAGATTAAAATTAATTTTAAAATTTTGATGAATTGATGTAAGAAGAAATAACATAAGTAATTATCGTCAAAATAATAAAAAGAGGAGTAAAGCCGATAATTAATATGAATTTAATTCAATTTGAATTGATTTTAAATGCCGGTCAAGGCTTCTTCTTCTTCTTTTTTTTTAAAAAAAACCTTCAATCTCTCCAACTTTAAGATTTTCAATTATCTTCTCTCTCAAGAAAATTTTCAATCAAATTTAAAAACTCCCCAAAACCTTTCCTTAAAAATGATTTTTAAAAACAAAATTTTAAACAAATCCAACCCCATCTAAACATGCAATGCAATGAAAAAAATATGCACTATGCACCATTCAAAGCATTATAAAACTAAAAATAAGCTAAGACGAGGAGCAAGGAAAGATATCACCTTTCCGTATCCAAACTTGTCGGATCTTCGGTTGCTTTGACTTGTCGACGTGAAGCTTGACTTGTTTCGATTTCGGATCAACCGTTGGTCGTTTCGATGCAAGTTGCTTCGGTTGATATAGACGTTGGGACTTAGAAATCCGGTTTGCTTGTTGTTGATTCTTTGAAACCCAAACCGCTTGTGTCTTCGAGTTAGAAATCCGGTTCGGTTGATGTACTCGACCCAAATTATTTTCTTTTTCATTCCGAGGGGGAAGCCGAGTATTAGAAAATACCAATTGAGGTTTCGATGTTGCCGATCGATTTTTCTTATCCTTATTCGGGCAACACTTTTTGATGTGTCCTTTGATGCCACATCTATGACACACCTTCTCCTTCAATGTTATTGGGACTTTAGAAGTTGACGTTTGTACCTTCTCAACGTATGTCCGTTCATATCCGAGGCCCAACTTGTTCGTTTGACCTAACCCAAGCATGTTATCCAACTTTTTCGAAGCCGAGGAAAATTGTTGAAGATCCGATTTGAGTTGATGAACTTGCTTGGTTAACACTTGATTGGATGTGTAGGTTTCCTTAAATTGTTGCTCCAAAAATCCAATCTTATCCAAATAAAATTTGATCGTTAAATCCGCTTCTTCTAGCTTCTTTTGGAGGACCGAATTGATATTCAAAGTTGATTCCCGTTCCTCCTCAAGAGCTTCATTCATGATCCTCATATTGATGTTATCTTCTTCAATCCCCAACAAACGACTTTCCAACTTCTTATTGAATTTGGCCATTTTTGGAGATTCAACAAGAAGTTGATTGTATGCTTCCGCAATATCCTCGTCGTTTGCCTCCTCCTCGCTTTCGCCATTCTCGCTCGAAGATTCATGCGAAGAAAGAGAAACATTAGAATTAGAAACAATTGAAGATAAACAAGCAACATTAGTCAAAGAGGAATTAGTAAATAGAGCCATATGATCCTTTTCATCATCACTTGGCGATGAATCACCCGAAGTTGAATCATCCCAAGTCTTTACTTGCAATGCCTTTTGTTTATACATCTTCTTTGAAGGACAATCCGTTGCGATATGGCCATAGCCTCTACACTTGAAGCATTGGATTTTTCCTTCGAATTCATCTTTTTCATTCGAAGACTTTGTAAGTTTTTTATCTTTCAATTTAGAATTATAAGAAGGTTTAGAAAAGGATTTTCGCTTCGAAGATGAAGCATCATTCTTCTTTCGGAAATTCCGGCGAAACTTCTTCGTGAGGAGCGCCAATTGTTGTTCAAAATCCGCAAGCGTAATATTTCCGTCGGAATCCGAGTCGATGTCTTCTTCCTATGTTGATTTGAGTGCAATCCCTGTGCTTTTAGAAAAAGACTTGGAAGAAGATTTGATAGTAGGAAAAGTCATCTCGTACGTTTGTAATGCGCCTACTAACTCTTCGACTTTCATCTCGTCCGGATGCTTAACCGTTTCGATCGCGGCAACCTTTGCCCGAAAACGTCCCGGATGAGTTCGAAGAATTTTTCTAACAACTTTTGACTCCGGGATTTTCTCTCCCAAGTTAGCGCATGTATTTACTACGTCTTGTAGACGTGTATAGTACTCGGTAAAGGTCTCGTTTTCATCCATGAAAATCGAATCAAATTTGCTTGTAAGCATTTGTAATTTTTGGACCTTTACTAAGCTTGTTCCTTCATGCGTAACTTGTAGAGTATCCCAAATCTCTTTTGTGGTTTCACAAGCCGAAACGCGAGTAAACTCCGTTTGCGACAAGGCATTAAATAAAGCGTTTATGCCCTTGCCGTTAAACGAAGATGCCTCGTTTTCATCTTTCGTCCACTTGTCTCGTGGTTTAGGTTTGTCAACATTATCGACCTTTTCGATTGGGTGTTTCAATCCGAATTCTATTGCTTTCCACACCCGCTCATCGATTGCAATTAGAAAAGCTCTCATGCGAGCTTTCCAATAGGCATAATTCGTGCCGTCGAAAAGCGGAGGTCGATTAATGTTACCGCCTTCGGCCATTAGATAACAATATATCTAGATCCCGCTCTGATACCAATTGTGAGTTACAGGGAAGCCCCAAGGATATATCTAAATCGTATCTAATCACCTAGAGGGGCGTGAATAGGTGTAAAAGCCAAAAACCACAAATCTCGATGCTTTAAAAAGTAAATGCGGAAAATAAAAAGCACACCGAGATTTACGTGGGAAAACTCAAAACTCGGAGTAAAAAACCCACGGGACCAACACGCGAATAAACAATCAATAAGAGAAAAGATTACAAGGTGATACCGAACTCCACGGACTTAACCTCTCTAACTCTCCTATGGATCTCCGCGCAATTGTGAGACCCCAGTTAGTCCTATATATAAGATATAATAGGGCTAAAACTCTTAACCCGGCTTAAGCATTTTGGGTGGTGGCAAGACCCAAGAGGTTAAGAGAGTTAAGCGTGCTAGGACGGGAGTAGTCCTAGGATGGGTGACCCCCTGGGAAGTTGGGCCGTCACAAATGGTATCAGTGCCAATTACCAGCCAGAAGTGTGAGATGAGTCTCGGCTGAGCCAGGGTCTAGATGACGGGCTAGCGAGACGAGTCTCACATCGCCTGGTATTTGTGAGTCTGAGCCTGACGAGGACGTGAGGGCTTAAAGGAGGGAAAATTGTGAGACCCCAGTTAGTCCTATATATAAGATATAATAGGGCTAAAACTCTTAACCCGGCTTAAGCATTTTGGGTGGTGGCAAGACCCAAGAGGTTAAGAGAGTTAAGCGTGCTAGGACGGGAGTAGTCCTAGGATGGGTGACCCCCTGGGAAGTTGGGCCGTCACAGCAATCCTCCTTCAGGTTGTCCACGCCCTCATGTCCGAGTCCATGAACGCCACGCCCACGTTCCGAATCCACGAAACGCAACAACTTCGAGTCCACGAAGCCTTCACCACTTCGAATCTCCGAAGTCTCTATCACGCCGAATCCACGACGCCGACCATGAACAATATCATGAGTATGGTGATCCTTCGCTTAGGAGTATCATAGAAAACCGATGAAGAAAACTCCAAGCGAAACGTAGATCAAATCGACATATAGAGAAGAAATTACTATGTCTCGATTTGACCTAAAAGAGGCTATGATGTAGAAAATAGGTTTTAGATAGAATCCTAGCCTCTAGGGTTTCTCAAACATGTATATTAATGAAGCACACGGAGTTAGAGAACCCTAAGAACCTATTTATAGACTTTAGAATCAATTAGAATCGGATTAGAGAAATTTCAGGTTTTTTACACTTTGTACCGGTACAAAAACTTAGGCATTACCGGTAATGTAATGACGGAAGATTTTTCTGCGAAGGGTCATTACCGGTAACAGATTGATGGCTATACCGGTATTGCAACTTTTCTTGTACCGGTACAAAATCAGTTTTATACCGGTATAATATTGTAATTTTGCTGATTTTTCACTTTTCGAAAATTACAAAGTTCCGATACAATTTCTAATTCGTTATTCAATGATATTATGATTCTAATGCCTATACCTAAGTATGAATCACCATAACATGAATTAAACACTTACCGGGGCATCGCGATTCACATTGTTTCTTTCTTTGAAGTCTTGGTTTCTTCGTCGATCTTTAATCCGCTCCGGTCCTTCAAGACTCCAACTAAATTCACGAAACTTGCCAACACAAAATCCTTAACAATCTCCCCCTTTGGCAATTTCGTGACAAAACATAAAAACTAACTAAAATTACATCATAAAAGAGAAACGAAGTTCAATGTCATCACCAAAACATTAAACTTCTCGCGTTTAATCCAAATACAAATGAAACACAAAAGTACATCAAAACTCCTGAAACAGACTCTATGACTTAAGACGCAACTAGGAGTCTTGGAGTCTTGAATTCCTGCAAAACACAACAACAAAGTATGTAATATGCAAAAATGTTTTTACTTCACTTTGTTCTTTTTGTTCTTTCCTCCAACTTCCTTTGTTCAAAGATATATTCTCCTTCTCCCTCTATAAACTCATCATGTCTCCCCCTTTGTGTATGCACCATAAACTATCAACTCCCTCTGTACCTACCTGTGTCCATTCTCCCCCTTTTTGTCAAAAATTGCCAAAAAGAAACAGAGATAGAAAGAAAAACAAACTAAACAGAGAATAGTCAAATCATAGTTACAAACCTAGATGCATAAGAAACCAAACTAAGAGAGAAAAATATAACATAATCCAAAAAAAGCAGTAAATCAGCAGTAAAAGAAAGTCGAGGCAGAAATCACTCAGTCGCCTCGTCGTCGTCATCATCATCGCCGTCGTGTGATCCGTAATCTCCACTGCAGGAGCATCTGTCGAAGGCGGAAGAAAAGGCTGTCGAGAAACTGATCGCTGAAAGGTCTCAGGGAAGATATCATCGTGCCTGCAGCCCATCTTCTCCAAGATCCTCTTCATTCCTTTCTCCAGAGTTTTGAAACTTTTCTTTAGCAAACCCACGGCAGTCTTTAGTTCACCCACATCACGATAAAGTGAGTCTAAAGTGACGACTCCTGAACTAGAAGACCCTGCAGGTGCTGCCGCCCGCTCGCACGTCGTAATGGCGGAGACGGAGGCGAAGAAGGTGCAGCTGTACTCGATGCAACATGCGGCGGAGCTCCCTTCGTCTGCTGAAAGGTCTTCAAGGTGCTCACTGACTTTGCCCAAGTCACCGCATCAATTGAACCCAGTCCAAAGTCATACTTATCACACTCAGTGTCTACTCCGTTTGCTCGCAAAATCCGAGTAATCAGCAGTGGATACGGAAGTAGATCTCGCCGTGTAGAGGACTGAATAACATGCACCATCCGCTGCCATATCAGAAAAGGGATGTTCATGTTTAACCCATAAGTCTGCTCAGGATGTCCAAAGAGATAGAGCAGTACAAATCGTTCCCATCGAAGCCTCTTTGTCCCGATAGTAGGTTGAACATTGTAGCATATAATCAGAGACAAGAGATGATACTCAGGGCGCAAGTCCTTGGACTCCAACAATGCGCGATCCGTGCGAGTGCCCGGCTTGCAGATGGCTGCAACCACGGTCTCCCAGTCGGTTGAAGACTGAAGTGGCCCAGCTGTATAATGAAGCCCCGTAGTGTCACGCCCCGAGCCCGCCTATTTGGTCGGGTTCGGGCGCGCCGACAAACCGCCGAACGGACAGAGTTTCCCCTGTACGTTCAAGGCGTCGCAATCGATACAATTACAAGGATGTTCCAACCAGGAACAGATTATCACAATCAGATTGCATAAGGAAGTATCATAAACATAAAACAGCTACTTGCTATTACAACCATTCAACCCAGATTACAATCTTTACATTTTACATTCATATTAAAGCTTCCTAACACAATCTAGTTATTACAAACTTGTTTACAATTTGTTTTACATCTTGATCTTTCTTTTCTTGCCATACCCTAGCTATGCCGACTGGGGTACTTCTATCTCAGTCTCCTGGTAGGGCGCTATCTATGGAGCTACGCCCTTGCCTCGCGCTGCTGCTGCGCCGCTCACGTGTGTACCTGTACCCCCAAAACGCAACACGGGGGTGAGAACTATTGTCCATAGTTCTCGTGGGTACGGTCACCCAAGAGAAAAGCTCGACCAATAGGTCCAAGGAGGCACTGCAAATATGTTAGTCCAAAAACATCCACAGATATATAATTTGCAACTATAACATAAAACCTGCCTCACAATATGCAATATGCAAAATTACCCTTTAGCTCTTAGCTTTTCTTTACTTTACTGCTATTCTTTACTTTAGCCTTTCCGTTCATACTTAGCTATTTACAAGATTTAGGTAATTTCATTCTTTACTCTATACTCACGGCACTTATGCTATTTAGCAAACATATCTAAGGTCACTTGGCCTCAGCTCACTATGCCACCCGAGTCGGTCTTGAGTCAATCGTTTGCGAATATTCCGCGCTCTGTCAGGCTCGAGGCGAAGGACGTCTCACATGCACCTCAGCCTTAGATTCTCTCGACTATAGGTCCACGCACAGGGTGAGAACTATCATCAACCCCCGGACCACAAGTCGCTCAATGGACCCACGGGCGAGGAGAACCACACGTACCCGCGTCCCCAATCTCATACTCATACCGGGCGAGGAGAACCACACGTACCCGAAGAGTCACTGCCAGGCGAGGAGAACCACACGTACCTGTAGTTGCCATTCACTTACTCGTCGCACTAGCACTCGCCGCACTAGCAAGATTCATTCCTAGGGATTCCGGAATTCATTTCACATAACTCAAGGGTTGGTCTTAACCCTATAGTGTCGACCTATCTAGGTCCATTATTCTTTGCATCCTAGGTCTCTTTGACACTAGGGTTCATTCTTTGTCACATAACCTAGGTCGACTTAACTCTAGGTTCTATGTCCTTCCATCTCGACCTATATTTACTAACACTAGATCCACGATCCTCTTTAACCAACCTATGTCCATGACACTAGGTTCACTGTTCTTTACCTAGATCCATTTGACTCTAGGTTTACTATAACCTATGTTCTTTACACTAGGTTAGATGTCATTCTCCTAGGTCCACATGACTCTAGGTTTACTACAACTTATGTTCTTTACACTAAGTTGGATGCCACTCGATCTATATGTGTATTAGTCCATGACTCACATTCTTTACTTAGCATTCATTTACTTAGCATTCTTACACTTGGCATTCTTACTTAGCATTCATGCACTTAGCATTCTTTACTTCATTATTTATCTCATGGATACTTGTTCTCTAGCATTTCTATATCATGCTCATCTTGTGTTTACCTAGCATTATTCATCATGCTATCTCATTCATCTACTTAGCATTTTACACTAGGTTCTTTAACATGCATTTCCTATACATGGATCACATGCATCAAGTTGAAACCTTTACTCTTAGACATATATAGGCGACCTAGTCGCTTCGGTAAACACAACCCACCTCAATTCGCACTCCGATTGCTCGTCGACACTTGCAATCGGCCGCCGCAAGACTCTTGACCCGGTTCGCTCGAACTCTTGCACGACCAACCAAACGGTCTCCGAATTGCAATCCGAGACTTTGTGCCGTTGCCCCACGCCTTTAAGTTGCCCCAGCTCCGTTTTCATGAATTTAGGGCTCCTATCTTGCGTGCTGCGGACATCTGGTATGAATATATTAAATAATTAATATCTTTGTACTCGCTTGTCGGATCACCGAACCGAGCGCGCCAACGTGTTCGTTAGGCCCCCAATTAGGTTTCTATGGGGTCAAATGAGATCAAACTCATCTATTTACAAAAACCCCATTTTGGAGCCCTAGGTTTGCACTTTCGCAAAACCCACCGATTTGATCCCTAGAACAAGCAATAGAGAGCTTGTCTAACCTCTAGGAACTCATCTAAGAGCACTAGAACCATCCATAGGGTGCTTAGAGCAAACCCTAGAAATCCACCATTAGAGCACCTTGAAGAACACATGATTTTCATGGGTTTCCAAGTCTCTACAAGGTTCTAAAACTTGCAAGAAGCTCAAAACTCTAGATCTAGGGTTTAGAAACCCACTACAAGAAGATTTACCATGAGAGAGCATAAGGGCTTACCTCTCAAGGTTGCTCTCTTGCACAAAGGGGAGGAAGAAGATGGCCATTGGAGTCTCCACCATCATCTTCTTCATCATCTCCATCTTCTTCTTCTTCTTCTTCTCTCTTTTCTTCTCCTCTTTTCTTTCCCCTCTTCTTCCCTTCTTGCTGTCGAACAGAGAGAGAGAGGGAGAGAGTTCTGTGAGGGAGAGAGGGAGAGAAAGGGGTTTTAACACCCTCTAATCACTTAACCCCCTGCCAAAATGGAACAAAGCCCCTCAACTTTGCAATATTTGCAACAGCTCAAACTGGGCATTTTCGGGCTGCTGAGACCGGTCTGCATGTATGGGGTCCGGACTCCAAGTATCTTCACCAGGGTCCAATCGCGCGTGCGGTCCGGACATTCACACAATGTCCGGTCCTAGCCTGCGCAGGGCCCTTTTGCCCATTTTCCAGCTTACTGGGTCCGGACATCCACCATTTTCCAGACATTGGATGTCCGGACATTGGATCAATGTCCCGACCTCACAGTATCCTCCAGCCCACTCAAGGACTTAGCCAAATTTTCAGCTTTTTCCGTTTCTTCTCCGTTCCAACTCACTTTTGGCCCGTTTGACCTCCGATTCGTTTCAAATCGAACCGAGACTCTCCAAACATGATTTAGATCATGTCCACATCATCATTTCACCCGCGCAAGTGACGGATTTGGCTCACGGCCCAAAGTAGCCTTTCGGGCTTCGTTCTCGCAGCTAGTGCACCAAAAACACCCGAAAGCTTCCAAACTTCACCGGAACCATTCCTATGGCCTTCTAAGCCAACATACTTCGTAACTTCAAGACATTAGAAGTTCGATATGTGACACGTAGTATCAACTTCCATCCCCAACAGCTCACCAATATCATACGGAGTGACCGTCAGCTTCTTTCCTCGCACAGAAGTCTCAAAAACATAAGTTCCGGTCCCCTCATCCTCAGCTAAAACTAATCCCCGCATATAGAACTCCCGAATAAGCTCCACACAGAAAGGTGAGCGAGCCTGAACGCGACCAACCGGCTCAATGGGGACTCTCAGTAATAAGCGACCAAAATCAGGAACCTGCTCTGTGAGTTCCCTAAAGTTGACGTGCCGCTCTGCAATACATGAACGAGCAGAGAAAGCTCGAGCTCTCGCAGGAGGAACATCAGCAGTTCTCTTTGCTCGTCGTTCCTGAGCACGTGGACCAGCTCCACGTGAGGACTCTCCAGCAATGCCTTTTCCCTTGTCAGGGCGGGAAACAGGCTCTTCTTCAACTTCCTCAGCTGAGCTTGCCTGGTAATCAGGGTCTGAACCCTCAGCCTCTTCAACGGTACGGGTCCTTTTTGAGACGCTTCGGCGTCCTCTACCTCTATCGCGACCACCTCCCGTGGCCATAAGCACCAAGAGTACGAGCACGAGCGAAAAAACCATTTCCCTACATAACATGAACCTTGCATGAACACTAATTCTGAAAAATTGTCTAAAAATTGTGAAAAATTAACCAATAATTTCATAATAAATAATAATGCAATATCAAACATAATTCATGCAGAAAATTTCATCAAAGTTGGCACATTTTCAAAAATCCCGAAATTCCACCAATGTTGAACCCTAGAACGTAAAACTGTAAACAATAACGGATTTTAAAGTGTTGTAAGTGTTCTAGATGCAAGATATTGTGTCCAAATACAGATTTCCAGCGAAGAATAGCATAAAAAAGGAACAAAAACAGAGAGCAATCACTTTTCCCGAAATTCCAATATTTTAGACCTCTAGAGCATAGATCTGTCAAAAATAACGCAATCTAATGTGTTCTAGGTGCTCTAAATGCAAGATAATCAGTTCAAATAGTGAATTATAGCAAAAAATTGCATCAAAAACGGTTAAAAACAAAGATCGAACACTTGTTGCGGAATATTCAAGAATAATGCAAAAATCGGGTTTGATCTGTAAATCCGAGCAAAATACCTGTTAAACCGTGGGGAAATCGTGTAGAAAAGTAGGAGGAGAGCTCTGGGGATTTTTAGAGAGAGAGAGCGTTTTGAGTGAGTGTAGAGAGAGATCGAAGCTGATTACCGGTAATTATAGCCGCTGCTACAGAGTTTTGTACCGGTACAAGATGAATTTGTACCGGTATAAAAAGTCAGAATTTCGAAAAATAGCCTTTTTCATGCAGAAATTCATAAAAATCAAATTAATTTCAGAAAAATTAATGATTTTACTTCAAAAATTATTATGATGACAGTAAAATATTCTATGATTTCAAAAGACATCGTATCATCAAAATTTGATATTAAGAAAAATCAAAATTATTTAAATCATCAAGATGTAAATTGATAAATAATAATTTTCTAGAAATTTGTCCAAATTGACACAAATTTGTCGCAACCCGTTCAAAATAGAGATTTAACTAATAAACACCGGGGGTGGCTCTTTGAGCATCTTTTCCATTCTACCACCTTATATCGCCGAAAAATCTAAAATATAATTTTTTCAACCTTTTCGGTTAATCAATTAATTTCTCATGTGGTAGCTTCACACACGTACCGGACAACCGGGGTGGTAGCTCTTTCCTACATGTGGTGGTAGTTTTCACACTCCTCTCGGATGTAACTCTTTCCACATCTTTTATACTTAGGATTATTTTTTTTTTTTTTTTTAAATATTCAAACTCCTCCTAAATTAGACAATCTCACAATTGAAAATAATTTTGACGAATCTTACTCAATTAGCAAATATCCATCAATTATATTCAACATTCACTATCAAGATGAATTAATTACTAAGAGATTAAAATTAATTTCAAAATTTTGATGAATTGATGTAAGAAGAAATCACATAAGTAATTATCGTCAAAATAATAAAAAGTGGAGTAAAGCCGATAATTAATATGAATTTAATTCAATTTGAATTGATTTCATATGCCGGTCAAGGCTTCTTTTTTTTTTTTTTTTTTTAAAAACCTTCAATCTCTCCAACTTTAAGATTTTCAATCATCTTCTCTCTCAAGAGAATTTACAATCAAATTTAAAAACTCCCCAAAACCTTTCCTTAAAAATAATTTTCAAAAACAAAATTTTAAACAAATCCAACCCCGTCTAAACATGCAATGCAATGAAAAAAATATGCAATATGCACCATTCAAAGCATTATAAAACTAAAAATAAACTAAGACGAGGAGCAAGGAAAGATATCACCTTTCCGTATCCAAACTTGTCGGATCTTCGGTTGCTTTAACTTGTCGACGTGAAGCTTGACTTGTTTCGATTTCGGATCAACCGTTGGTCGTTTCGATGCAAGTTGCTTCGGTTGATATAGACGTTGGGACTTAGATATCCGATTTGCTTGTTGTTGATTCTTTGAAACCCAAACCGCTTGTGTCTTCGAGTTAGAAATCCGGTTCGGTTGATGTACTCGACCCAAATTATTTTCTTTTTGATTCCGAGTGGGAAGCCGAGTATTAGAAAATACCAATTGAGGTTTCGATGTTGCCGATCGATTTTTCTTATCCTTATTCGGGCAACACTTTTTGATGTGTCCTTTGATGCCACATCTATGACACACCTTCTCCTTCAATGTTATTGGGATTTTAGAAGTTGACGTTTTGTAGCATATCGAAAATTCGACGGTAAGATCGGGTTTTGGCAAAATTGACTAAAGTACGAAAATAAAATAGTTGGACATGTTCCAATTGCCATTCCAAATCTCTTGGAAAGGTTAGAAGATAATCTAAAAGAGTTAAAAGGGTTTTGGCGTTGTTCGGCGCGAAGTCGAGTCGAAACGGCGCGAAAAACATAAGTCTGGGCGATTTGTACCGGTACAGGCAAAGTTGCTGTACCGGTATAGCAACTTTGACCGAGAGGGAGAGCTCTCGGGTTGGTGTGGTTTTCGGTGTTTATACCGGTACAAGACAGGATTTGTACCGGTACAAATACTGCGAAACCGAGAGGCAGCTCTCGGGTTTGCCTCTGGAGCATTTTATACCGGTACAAGACTGGATTTGTACCGGTACAAATACTGCGAAACCGAGAGGCAGCTCTCGGGTTTGTCTCTGGAGCGTTTTATACCGGTACAAGACTGGCCTTGTACCGGTACAAATGGGGACTGACAGCAGTTTGTGAACTGCGCGAAATAGAAGATGTTGAGGGGCTTTTTGGCTATTGTTACAACACCATAAGCTCCCCCAACACCCTCTTTTCACAGCACACACACACTCACTCTATTTTCTCTCTTTTGTTCCCTTTCTCTCTCTAGAAAAACCCTAGGGTTGGGTGGAGAAGGAGAAGGAGAAGGAAAATGAGGTGACCTTGGAGCTTTTGGAGGACTTTGAAGCTCTCCTACACCAAGGGCTTGGAGAAGCTTTGCACTAGAGGTAAGATCTCACAAGTAAACTTCTAGGGCTTTGGTTTTCTCTTAGGTTTTGGGGGTTTCTAGCTTGTTGCTAGTGTTAGAAGCTTGAGAGAGCATAGAACACCATGAAACTCCATTTGAGCTCATGTGCTCTAATGGTGTCTTCTTAGGGTTTGTTGTAAACCCCAAATAAATGGTTCTAATCGTGGACGATGCTTTGAGTAGAAAGTCGGCGGAGAATTTGGCGACGGCGATTACACCTCAACCTGCATTGCACAAGGAGATGCAACGGTTAGGACTCGAGGTGGTGGCGCCGGGAGTGCCGGCAACAGTTGCTATGTTGATCGTGCAACCCACCTTGTTGGAGAAGATAAAGGAGTTACAAATTTTCGATCCTTATCTCCAAAAGGTGCGGGGCGAAGTAGAGAGCGGTAGTGCCGAAGATTTTGGCATTGGGACTGACGGAACACTACGGTATCGAAACCGTTGGTGTGTGCCCAAGGACGATGATCTTCGGAGGGCAATTATGCAAGAAGCACACCAATCCCCTATAGCATTCACCCGGGCGGCACCAAGATGTATCAAAACTTGAAACTCCATTATTGGTGGCCGGGTATGAAAAGGGACGTTGGAGAGTTTGTGGCACAATGTCTCACGTGCCAACAAGTAAAAGCGGAGCGTCGCTTTCCAGCGGGGAAATTGCAAAGTCTACCAATACCCGTGTGGAAGTGGGAAGACATTGTTACGGACTTTGTGACGGGTTTGCCTAGGTCACAAGGCGGGCACGACGCGATTTGGGTAGTTGTGGACCGGTTGACAAAATCGGCTCACTTTTTGCCGATCCACACTACTTGGTCGGGAGACAAGCTAGCTCAAGTATATCTCGACAAGGTTGTGAGGTTACACGGGATTCCGGTGTCAATTGTATCGGATCGGGACCCGAGGTTCACCTCTTATTTTTGGAAGAGCTTGCAAGATGCTTTGGGTACACGGCTCAATTTTAGCACGGCATTTCATTCTCAAAGTGACGGTCAATCGGAAAGGACTATTCAGATACTTGAGGATATGCTTCGGGCTTGTGTACTCGACTATAAGGGCGGATGGCACGATTTCCTACCAATGGCGGAGTTCGCATGCAACAATAGCTATCAGGAGAGTATTGCGATGGCGCCATTTGAAGCCCTTAATGGTAAGAAGTGTCGTTCTCCAATTCATTGGAGCGACGTGGGCGAGAGAGCGACTCTTGGCCCCGATGTTGTGCGGGAGGCGGAGGAAAAAGTCCGCCTAGCTCGACAAAGACTTACGACGGCGCAATCTCGGCAAAAGAGTTATGCCGATAGACGGAGAAAGGATCTAGAGTTTGCGGTTGGAGACCGCGTATTTTTGAAGGTGTCACCTATGCGCGGAGTAAAAAGGTTTGGAGTTCGGCGGAAGCTAAGTCCCCGATATATCGGACCTTTTGAGATATTGGAGCGGATCGGTGCGGTAGCATACAAGTTGGCATTACCACCGAGACTTGCGGGAGTGCACAATGTGTTTCACGTTTCAAACCTTCGCAAGTATATCCACCATTCGGCTCATGCATTGGAGTATGTACCGGTGGAGTTAAACGAGGACCTGACCTATGAAGAGTACCCGATTTGTATTCTTGGGAAAGGAGAAAAGAAGCTTAGGAATCGCAAGATTTCCTACGTCAAGGTCCAGTGGAGCAATTATGCAGTGCGTGAAGCCACTTGGGAGCTTGAGGACGCAATGAGGAAGGAGTACCCTCACTTGTTCGAATCGACAAGCTAAGGTATGCGTTAAGTTTCGCGGACGAAACAAATTTTAAGGGGTGGAGAATGTAGCATATCGAAAATTCGACACTAAGATCGGGCTTTGGCAAAATTGACTAAAGTACGAAAATAAAATAGTTGGACATGTTCCAATTGCCATTCCAAATCTCTTGGAAAGGTTAGAAGATAATCTAAAAGAGTTAAAAGGGTTTTGGCGTTGTTCGGCGCGAAGTCGAGTCGAAACGGCGCGAAAAACATAAGTCTGGGCGATTTGTACCGGTACAGGCAAAGTTGCTGTACCGGTATAGCAACTTTGACCAAGAGGGAGAGCTCTCGAGTTGGTGTGGTTTTCGGTGTTTATACCGGTACAAGACAGGATTTGTACCGGTACAAATGCTGCGAAACCGAGAGGCAGATCTCGGGTTTGCCTCTGGAGCATTTTATACCGGTACAAGACTGGATTTGTACCGGTACAAATGCTGCGAAATCGAGAGGCAGCTCTCGGGTTTGTCTCTAGAGCGTTTTATACCGGTACAAGACTTGCCTTGTACCGGTACAAATGGGGACTGACAGCAGTTTGTGAACTGCGCGAAATAGAAGATGTTGAGGGGCTTTTTGGCTATTGTTACAACACCATAAGCTCCCCCAACACCCTCTTTTCACAGCACACACACACTCACTCTATTTTCTCTCTTTTGTTCCCTTTCTCTCTCTAGAAAAACCCTAGGGTTGGGTGGAGAAGGAGAAGGAGAAGGAGAAGGAGGTGACCTTGGAGCTTTTGGAGGACTTTGAAGCTCTCCTACACCAAGGGCTTGGAGAAGCATTGCACTAGAGGTAAGATCTCACAAGTAAACTTCTAGGGTTTTGATTTTCTCTTAGGTTTTGGGGGTTTCTAGCTTGTTGCTAGTGTTAGAAGCTTGAGAGAGCATAGAACACCATGAAACTCCATTTGAGCTCATGTGCTCTAATGGTGTCTTCTTAGGGTTTGTTGTAAACCCCAAATAGATGGTTCTAATGGGTCAAGGATGGTTTTAGAGAGCTTCTAGGTTGATCTAAAGCTATGTTTTGCTTGTGGATGAGATCAAAACCCTAGGTTTGGTATAGGGCATTGTTGGAGCACCCAAAATTGGGGCTTTTAAACATAGGGGTTCGTGGGTCAAAATGACCTTGTAGAAACCTAATTGGGGGTATTCCCGACGCGTGGGACAACTCCGTTTAATTAAACGAAAATCCGATATGGGGGCTACTATGTAAAATGGCCTGATTAGGTTAATTTTTAAACTGCAGGTTTTTACCTAGGCCTCGGTAGGTCGTGTGTCACGCCCCGGGACCCAGCGGAAGCCCGCCCGGCGCGTGCCCAGACCCGCCGTATGTCTACAACATACAAGGCGTCTAACAAAAACAATAAATAACCAACAAAATAAAAAGAATCTAGAAGTATCAGAGCAGTATAACAACTAGATTTCTATATAAGGAAGCATAAAGAAGTAGATAAAAGAAGGAACCAAAATCCACTAAGAACTATAAAAGAGAGTACAACGAAAAGAAATCCAAACACCACTATAACCAAGTACATGGTAGTCTCTACATAGGGATACAAAACTCTCTCAATCTCACCAAAGTACAAAAAGAGAGAAAAACTCCTACAAGGTGGAAAGCTGCGATAATTAGCTAGCGGTTCCCTTTCCACGATCCCTTGCCTCCGCCGGTGCCGAAGGCTCTGAAACACATTAGAAAAAGAGGGCGTGAGAACTATTAATTAATAGTTCCCAGTGGGCAATTACTGACTTCAGTTGCATGCTCCACTAGGCCCAAAACTAAGCAAGTAAGTATAAACGATGATATAAGCAATAACAAGCGACATGTAAATAACATGTAAACTACTAAACACAATATCTCTACTTAGCATGAATTTGCATAAGTAAGCTATTCTAAGCATCAATAGAAAGCGTTATAATTAACATGAAGTTCCCAACTTGATAGTAAAAGACTAAGTTTACTATTCTAATCAAGATCTATAATGTCCACATGTGATAGTAAAGTGTTAAAGTTTACTATTCTAGTCAAAGTCCACAGTTTTCTTTAAACTACATTAAGATCAACCCGAAGGCGATATGGCCGATGCCCACCCGAAGGCTGCCTAGTCCAAATGCCGAGCCTAATGGCCCCGTAGTAGTCAACATTCCCACCCTAGGAATGAGACTGTCCCACGGCAATCAACTTCGGCGCCCAATCCCGCACGGCGAATACAAGAAACGCGTTGGCCAACTCCGGAGTGTCGGCTTGTAGGGAGCGACCCTCACAAGCATGTGCGAATGAGCACAATGGCATATAGTCACAAAACTCGTCATGTGTCCCAAACCGTCATGTCTCTAACATGGAATGTACACGTGTCCAAAAGGCCTATCTCTATGTCATCATGTCTCTAACATGGAAATAATAGATGTCCCGTGGCCTATGTCAAGTCTCTAGGTTGCAGTTTCATAGTTTTCTATGTTAAGTGCCGCTTTATGACACTTAAAGTTTCTAAGTCCCAACATGTATTTAATGTCCACAATTAACATTATTTAAGCTATAATCATCATAAATGGCACACTCCCAGGTGCCCACAAGAACCACCCCCACACGCATGCAATTTAACCAAGATAGCTCTACTATATAAGTGAAAAATTTATCATACATAAGGCATGCATTTTAAGTGATTCAAAATTCATAATAAATCTATTTAGCATGAATGTGTATTCAAAATAATTAAATCAAACCGAATAAGCACTTAGTAGCCATTTGCTCCTATGCTCATGAAGCCAAACCCACCAAGTGCGAAAAGCGTTGCCCCGAACCGCTAACGAAGCTTCGATAATCACTCCTAGAGTCCTAAAAAGCACACCCTAGGAGTTACAAGCTAAGAAGATAAATTTTGAGTTCATACTTTAAGGATTTCGACAAAAGGTTGGAGAAAACTCACCGAATGCGAAGGAGGTGCTCTTGATCTCCAAATGGGAGTTAGAGTCCTTCTAATCCAACCTAAATCAAAGTTCTAAACCCATCAATTAGGTTCCAAAGGCTCTAAATCGAAAATCCCCAAATCCTAACCCTAGAATCCCATTCTATGGTTTCATCTCACAAAACCCACAAAAACCAAAACTAGAGGAAATAGATCATTCACATACCTCTAAGAAGCTCAACACCAAGCTCAAAAAGCCTTAGGCTTGAAGCTTGATCCACCACAAAGCTCCAACCACCAAGCTCCAAGCTCCAACAATGGTGGTAGAGGCTCTATCAAGCAAAAAGAGCAAAGGAGAGGGTTTTAATCCACTAAAAATCCAACCAAAACCCTAGAAAACACAAGGGAGTGGAGAGAGAAGCTCCTTACCTCTTTCTCTCTTGTTCTCAGCACAAGGAAAAGCCCTAGGGGCAAGGGGTGCTATAATAGAAGCAACAAAATGCTAAAACACCCCTGCAGTTTAAACTGCTCGAAACTGCCAGTTTGTACCGGTACAAATCCATTTTGTACCGGTATAAACCCTGCGAAACGCCAAACCCGAGCCTCGGGTTTGCCAAGTCTGCCCTTTTATACCGATATAAATCTTGGTCTGTACCGGTATAGCCATCATTTTGTACCGGTATAGACACCATTTTGTACCGGTACAAGGCACAGAATTTTCCAACCCGAGAGCCACCTAAAATTCAACTTTTTGGACTCTAGGGCTTGGGACTCATCCCCAAACCTCGGTACACGCGCCATAGGTCGGAATACAGTCAACGACCCTCCAGAAAATCTGAAAAGGCTCCAACACAAGTCAAATACTCGAACTCCGCAATTTGCGCAAGTCCAGTATGTTACATTCACCCCAACTAAAAGGAGTTTCGTCCGCGAAACTCTAAAGCGAACTCATACCTCAAGATTCCATCTGAAAGAGATGGGGATAGCGCTCCTGCAGTGCGCTCTCAGGCTCCCACGTGGCCTCCCGCTCCTCGTGGTTGCTCCAAAGAACCTTCACATACGGAATATCCCGATTCCGCAACTTCTTCACCTCGCGAGCCAAGATCTTCACTGGTTGCTCCTCGAAGCTCAAATCCTCCCGCAGCTCTATGGGTACAGCCTCCAATACGTGAGCCGGATCATGGATATACTTTCGAAGGACCGATACATGAAAGACGTTGTGCATGCCCGATAGGTTCGGCGGTAGAGCAAGTCGATACGCTACCGGACCTATACGTTCCAAGATCTCATATGGTCCAATGAATCGAGGACTCAACTTGCCTCGAATTCCAAATCTCCGAATTCCCTTTCACGGCGAGACTTTCAAGAAGACATGATCTCCAATCTGAAACTCCAAGTCTCGTCGGCGTTTATCTGCATAGCTCCTCTGCCTACTCTGGGCCGTCAGTAGTCGCTCCCGAGCGATTCGAACTTTATCCTCTACTTCCTGGAGCACTTCAGGGCCTAAAGCCAATCTTTCGCCAACTTCACTCCAATGAAGTGGTGATCTACATTTTCGCCCATACAATGCCTCGAACGGTGCCATCTTGATACTTGCTTGATAACTATTGTTATAAGCAAACTCCGCCATAGGTAGATGCAGTGACCATCCTCCCTGGAAGTCAATCACACATGCTCGAAGCATGTCCTCTAGAGTCTGTATAGTGCACTCCGACTGCCCGTCACTCTGGGGGTGGAAAGCAGTGCTGAAATCCAATCTAGTACCCAAGGCGTCCTGTAGACTCCTCCAAAAGTGTGACACAAAGCGAGTGTCTCTATCTGATACGATCGATGTAGGTACTCCATGAAGTCGCACAATCTCATCAAGGTACACTTGTGCGAGCTTCTCTCCAAGTAGTATGGATAGGTATAAAGTGCGGCGACTTCGTCAACCTATCCACTATCACCCAAATAGCATCATGCCCGGCTTGAGAGCGAGGCAATCACATCACGAAGTCCATGGTGATCTTCTCCCACTTCCACACGGGAATAGGCAAACTCTGAAGTTGTCCCGCTGGAACTCGATGCTCAGCTGTCACTTGTTGGCAAGTTAGACATCTAGCAACAAACTCGCCAACATCCTTTTTCATCCCAGGCCACCAATAAAGTAACCTCAAGTCCTAGTACATTTTGGTGCCTCCTGGGTGAATAGCATAAGGTGCTCTGTGTGCCTCCTGAAGGATGTCCTCTCTAAGTCCCAAATCTGCCCGCACACAAATCCGTCCACAGTAGCGCATCACTCCCTGATCATCCACTAGGAAGTCACCGGTGCAACCATCAACCATTTTGTCTCGAATCTTTTGCAACTCTAAGTCAAGAGCTTGCTTCTCTTTAATTCTATCCATAAGAGTAGGTTGCACCACCATAGTCATCAGCCGCATAGGCGTATCGGGAGTCACTACCTCCAACTCCAACCGCTTCATCTGCTCGATCAACTGCGGTTGAGTAACAACATGCATCGCTAAGTTCTCGGTAGATTTCCGACTTAGTGCATCCGCCACCACGTTAGCCTTGCCCGGGTGGTAGAGAATAGTCAAATCATAATCCTTGAGCAGCTCCAACCATCTGCGCTGTCTCAAGTTCAACTCCTTCTGAGTGAAAAGGTACTTTAAGCTCTTGTGATCCGTATACACCTCGCACCGCTCGCCATACAAATAGTGGCGCCATAGCTTCAATGCAAAGACTACGGCCGCCAACTCCAAGTCGTGTGTAGGATAGTTCTTCTCGTATTCCTTCAATTGGCGAGAAGCATACGCGATCACTTTGTCACCCTGCATCCGGACACGGCCAATCCGTTAAGAGATGCATCACTATAAACCACATACCCTGCTCCAGCAATAGGTAATGTGAGGATTGGAGCGGTCGTCAATCTCAGTTTCAACTCTTGAAAGCTCTTTTCACACGCATCATTCCAAATAAATTTAGCTCCTTTGTGCGTGAGCCTCGTGAGGGGAGTAGATAACTTCGCAAAGCCCTCCACGAATCTGTGGTAGTAGCCGGCCAAACCAAGGAAACTCCTGATCTCGGTGACGCTCGTCGGTCTTGGCCAATCCTGAATGGCTTCTATCTTTCTAGGATCCACTGCTATACCTGATCCTGAAATCACATGTCCCAGAAAAGCCACTTCTCGAAGCCAAAATTCACACTTCTTCGGCTGAGCAAATAACTTTTTTTCCCGAAGCACTTGAAGTACCAATCTCAAGTGTTCCTCGTGTTCCACATCACTTCGGGAATAAATCAAGATGTCGTCGATGAAGACCACGACGAACCTGTCTAGATAAGGCTTGAAAACACGGTTCATTAGATCCATAAAAGGCTGTAGGGGCATTAGTAAGCCCAAACGGCATAACGGTGAACTCATAATGTCAATACCGTGATCTAAAAGCCGTCTTCGCCACATCCCCAGGCGCAATCTTCAACTGATGGTAACCCGACTTCAAGTCTATCTTGGAATACACATTCGACCCTTGAAGTTGATCAAAAAGATCATCAATCCTCGGCAACGGATATTTATTCTTGATCGTGACTTTATTAAGTTCACGATAGTCCACGCAAAGGCGAAGTGATCCGTTCTTCTTCTTCACAAAAAGAACCGGTGCTCCCCAAGGTGACACACTCGGTCGAATGAAGCCCTTGTCCAACATATCCTGTAACTGTGCCCTCAGCTCCTTTAACTCTACCGGTGCCATCCTATAGGGTGCCTTCGAGACTGGGGTAGTCCCGGTAGCGAGATCTACCACAAACTCGATCTCCCTATCAGGTGGCATGCCTGGTAGCTCCGCTGGAAACACGTCCTGAAACTCCCGTACCACCGGGATATCCTCGATCCTAGGGGTATCGTCCTCACCCTCAATGCGATACTAGCCAAATAGGCTACGCATCCACGGTTGATCGGTTGCCTAGCTCGAGACGAACGATCGACATCGCAAAGCGAACTCGGCATCCTCTAAACACCACCTCACTCGACCCGGTTCTCTAAAGTAACCGTTCGATTAACGCAATCGATGGTGGCGTAGTAACGCGTCAGCCAATCCATACCCAAAACCACGTCAAAATCCCCCAACTTGCGCACTACTCGCAAATCCGCGGGCATGGTCCAATCTCCTACCCGAATAGGACAACTGGGGCAATACTCTCGCACGTCCACAATGTGGTCGGGTACAACAATACGTCCGGGTGTAGTAAAGGAACAAAGCGGATGTCATGCAACTAGGCAAACAGTAGATCTATAAATGAATGTGATGCAGGTATCAAATAATGCACGTACTCTAATGCCATCAAGTAAAATGATACCTGCCACCACATCCTCAGCTGTCGCTGCCGCCTCAGTCTGCGCGGCGTACATGCGCCCATTCGGCGCCTGTCGTGACCCCTCGCTCTGGCGCTGGACGGTCGGCCGCCTAGTCTGGTACTGTGTCGACGGGGTCCCCTGGCTGGCGGCTGGTAGAGCCGGTGCCGTCTGAAGACGGTGCCGGTGAAGAACCTCTCGGGCACTCGGTACGGATGTGGCCCTCCTGGCCACACTGGAAGCACCTGCCTGCCCGCTGTGGACACTGCGGCTGGTGTTGAGGACCACCGCAGATCACACACCGGGGAGGCCGGCGTCGGTCAGGTCCTCCTCGCTGGGGCGGTGCGCCACGGCTTGCCGTGTCTCGGATGCTTCGGGGCCTCCTAGAGTGCGTCTGGCTCGCACCCTCGGCCGCGGGCCTCTTGCCCTTTCCTTTATCCAAGCCCTCGCGTCTCTCCTGTACCATGGCCGCGCCGCTCTCCACGGTGAGCGCGCGGTTCACCACCTGTCGGTAAGTCTGAAGCTCAGACGACTGCACGAACCGGAAGATCGACGGCGCATCCACGCTCGAAGATGCGGGCCTTATCCTCGTCGTCCGCACGACGAAGGGCACGCAATGCGAAGCGAGAAAACTCCCTCTCGTACTCGGCTACGAGATCGATCCCCACGAGTAAGGTGCGCAAACTCGCTCCATCGTCTCTTGACGCCGTCGGGAAGTAGTGTGACAATAGAAGTTCCTTGAACTTCATCCGGGTGATAGATGCCAAATCCGTCGGGGTTCTCTGAATGTCCATCCACCGGTAGGCCTCGCCGTCGAGGTGGTTGGTGGCGAGCCACACCCTATCCCGCTCCTCCACAAATGTGTCGCGGAATAGCTTCTCCATGTGCATCAACCACTTTTCCACAATCCAGTGGTTGACGTTCTCACCGTCGAAGATCCTCGGACTGCACTTCCTAAACTCCTTAAGGCGACCCATGAGTCGATCCCTCTCGGCTCCCTGAGCCATAACTGGAAATGCCGTTGCCACCGGTGATGCTCGTACTGGCGGGGTGTCCCGGTACTCCTCCCGGCGCTCAACTGCCGGATTCGTCTGGTGTGAGCCGGCCGCGGGGGACTGCGCCCGCGGTAGGTCAACCTCGGCTGGCGCTGGCGGTGAAGGAGTATGAGTCTCCCTCGCGGCCGCCTGCTGCAGTAGAAGGTCCTCCATGCGCTTCATGCGCGCCTCCTGACGCTTGTCTTGCCGTCGCTCTGCGTCACCAATCTTGTGAGGGCCGCCAAGCGGCCTCAACTCACGGACCTCGCCGGATCCGGAGGTAGCGGAGGCCTCGACCTCCTCAAACATTGCCGCATTGTCCGCTCCAACAGATTTCGAGCGAGTTATCGGCATCGTCACTACAACATCATAAAAGCGCAAGTTAGTAAGCTCACGCAATCGCATCCCCGCTCATGCTATAAATACCCAAATCCTGCGAAAGTAATGAAGTGTCATTTACTACTAACTCCCGATGTTACGTTGTCGGCCGCCAACGTAACCCTCCGCGAAGTTAGAAGTTATACACTTCGGTCCAACTCTACTTACTAGAGTTATTCAAGATACCCAATCTTAATACTTTCGCTCACAAGTTAAATAGACCTCGTCTCTCACGAGCCTATATCCTATAGTCCAACCTGCCTAAGGTTTGCTAGGTCCACAAGAAGACTCAACCCTAGGCTACGATACCAATTTAATCATCACGCCCCGGGACCAGCGGAAAGCTTGCCGGCGCGTGCCGTATGTCTACAACATACAAGGCGTCTAACAAAAACAATAAATAACCAACAAAATAAAAAGAATCTAGAAGTATCAGAGCAGTATAACAACTAGATTTCTATATAAGGAAGCATAAAGAAGTAGATAAAAGAAGGAACCAAAATCCACTAAGAACTATAAAAGAGAGTACAACGAAAAGAAATCCAAACACCACTATAACCAAGTACATGGTAGTCTCTACATAGGGATACAAAACTCTCTCAATCTCACCAAAGTACAAAAAGAGAGAAAAACCCCTACAAGGTGGAAAGCTGCGATAACTAGCTAGCGGTTCCCTTTCCACGATCCCTTGCCTCCGCCGGTGCCGAAGGCTCTGAAACACATTAGAAAAAGAGGGCGTGAGAACTATTAAAAATAGTTCCCGGTGGGCAGTGCGACTTCAGTTGCATGCTCCACTAGGCCCAAAACTAAGCAAGTAAGTATAAACGATGATATAAGCAATAATAAGCGACATGTAAATAACATGTAAACTACTAAACACAATATCTCTACTTAGCATGAATTTGCATAAGTAAGCTATTCTAAGCATCAATAGAATGCGTTATAATTAACATGAAGTTCCCAACTTGATAGTAAAAGACTAAGTTTACTATTCTAATCAAGATCTATAATGTCCACATGTGATAGTAAAGTGTTAAAGTTTACTATTCTAGTCAAAGTCCACAGTTTTCTTTAAACTACATTAAGATCAACCCGAAGGCGATATGGCCGATGCCCACCCGAAGGCTGCCTAGTCCAAATGCCGAGCCTAATGGCCCCGTAGTAGTCAACATTCCCACCGTAGGAATGAGACTGTCCCACGGCAATCTAGTTCGGCGCCCAATCCCGCACGGCGAATACAAGAAACGCGTTGGCCAACTCCGGAGTGCCGGCTTGTAGGGAGCGACCCTCACAAGCATGTGCGAATGAGCACAATGGCATATAGTCACAAAACTCGTCATGTGTCCCAAACCGTCATGTCTCTAACATGGAATGTACACGTGTCCAAAAGGCCTATCTCTATGTCATCATGTCTCTAACATGGAAATAATAGATGTCCCGTGGCCTATGTCAAGTCTCTATGTTGCAGTTTCATAGTTTTCTATGTTAAGTGCCGCTTTATGACACTTAAAGTTTCTAAGTCCCAACATGTATTTAATGTTCACAATTAACATTATTTAAGCTATAATCATCATAAATGGCACACTCCCAGGTGACCACAAGAACCACCCCCACACGCATGCAATTTAACCCAGATAGCTCTACTATATAGAGTGAAAAATTTATCATACATAAGGCATGCATTTTAACTGATTCAAAATTCATAATAAATCTATTTAGCATGAATGTGTATTCAAAATAATTAAATCAAACCGAATAAGCACTTAGGAGCCATTTGCTCCTATGCTCATGAAGCCAAACCCACCAAGGGCGAAAAGCGTTGCGCCGAACCGGTAACGAAGCTTAGATAATCACTCCTAGAGTCCTAAAAAGCACACCCTAGGAGTTACAAGCTAAGAAGATAAATCTTGAGTTCACACTTTAAGGATTTCGACAAAAGGTTGGAGAAAACTCACCGAATGCGAAGGAGGTGCTCTTGATCTCCAAATGGGAGTTAGAGTCCTTCTAATCCAACCTAAATCAAAGTTCTAAACCCATCAATTAGGTCCCAAAGGCCCTAAATCGAAAATCCCCAAATCCTAACCCTAGAATCCCATTCTAGGGTTTCATCTCACAAAAACCCACAAAAACCAAAACTAGAGGAAAGAGATCATTCACATACCTCTAAGAAGCTCAACACCAAGCTCAAAAAGCCCTAGGCTTGAAGCTTGATCCACCACAAAGCTCCAACCACCAAGCTCCAAGCTCCAACAATGGTGGTAGAGGCTCTATCAAGCAAAAAGAGCAAAGGAGAGGGTTTTAATCCTCTAAAAATCCAACCAAAACCCTAGAAAACACAAGGGAGTAGAGAGAGAAGCTCCTTACATCTTTCTCTCTTGTTCTCAGCATAAGGAAAAGCCTTAGGGGCAAGGGGTGCTATAATAGAAGCAACAAAATGCTAAAACACCCCTGCAGTTTAAACTGCTCGAAACTGCCAGTTTGTACCGGTACAAATCCATTTTGTACCGGTATAAACCCTGCGAAACGCCAAACCCGAGCCTCGGGTTTGCCAAGTCTGCCCTTTTATACCGGTATAAATCTTGGTCTGTACCGGTATAGCCATCATTTTGTACCGGTATAGACACCATTTTGTACCGATATAAGGCACAGAATTTTTCAACCCGAGAGCCACCTAAAATCCAACTTTTTGGACTCTAGGACTTGGGACTCATTCCCAAACCTCGGTACACGCGCCATGGGTCGGAACTCAGTCAACGACCCTCCAGAAAATCTGAAAAGGCTCCAACACAAGTCAAATACTCGAACTCCGCAATTTTCGCAAGTCCAGTATGTTACATCGTGAAACTTCTTGGGCATCCTCACAAAATTATTTTAAGGTGGGGGGTGCATACCGGAATCATCGAATTCCCTTCTATGTCTGTTTTCACCTTTTGAGCATATTATGTAAAGTATATTCATGCATGATAGGGTAGTTGGTATTTATGCAAGTTGGTTGAACTTCAATTCATGTTCTAGAGAGAAATGAACTTAGAAATTGTAATGGAACCATAGAGGCATATGAACTAGAACCCTATTGTGTGAATATGACAATGGAATGTGAACTTAGCAAACAATGGTGAACTTGACATAGGGATGAGATTGGCATTGATATGACCTTAGTTAAACATATTTTAACTTAGTGACATTATGGCAAGAATGAGATACATGATTAGGTAGAAAATCTATCATTGACAATGGCATGGTAACTAGTGGCTATGAATCCTCAATGTGAGGATTAGATCGATACTCTTGACAAGTCTTGGCTTGAGGGAGGTCGCTCCTCCTCAAGCGGTGAGTTCCGGAACGGTCACCTAGGGGATCGTGGCCCGACGGACGGTCCCTCGGGTCTTGTAGGCTTAGAGCCTCCCGTTCAGTGAGGGATTTTGGGTCTTGAGTTTGTTGGGGTTAACTATGTTAACCGGCAAGATTGGGTAATGAGCCAAGTAAAGTAAAGTAAAGTAAAGTATGGTAAAGAGCATGCATGCGAACATATTTAAATTCGATTATCTATCTATCTGACTCTTTCTTGCAAGCATAGTATTAGCATATATAGTTTGGTTACTATTTCTTTTCCGTTGAAATACTTATGCCTGGATAGACCTAGTGGGTAAGTCGGCGGGGTCGGTTGCCGAGCTCACTGGGAACTTCGTTGTAGTTCTCACACCACTAACCCCACAGGTCCTAGCACGATCGGGGCGGCGGAGGACCGGGGCAAGGGGTTAGCGCCATAGCTAGTGGCCACCGGAGTCTTGCATCTAGTCATTTCCTTTTTGTTATACTTGTATCAATTTTATTTTTATAGATGTCAAGTTGTAAACATTCAAGTAATTTTTGGGAGATGACAAATGTAAAAGAAAAATGATGTATTGAATGCTTAAAGAATGTAATAGACTAGTTTACTTGTATTTGGTTCAAATGTAATCAAGTTCTTGTATGGTTTATATTCTAGCTTAGTGCTTACTCTTCCGCTGTGTTGTTGCTTACCTTCGTGTAAGCCTTGTATAATTGAAATTCTCTTTGATTGTCAAATTATACTTGTGGTTAGAGCCTTGGGCGGGCAGGGGAGGCCCTGTCCGTTCGGCGTCTGTTGACGTGGCCCGAACCCGACCAAATAGGCGGGTAGCGGGGCGTGACAGATAAAGTGGTATCAGAGAGTAAACGAAAGTAAGCAAAGGTCTAGGATTGACTTAAGAACCATAGGGTTGGAGACCTTAGGGACTTAGGAAACGTTTAACGTAGATTTGCTAAACGCGAAAGCTAGTGGATTGGGTTAACATTAAAACTTCTCTAGAAGGAATTAGAGATGAATTCAAGTATTTATTTCTGCTTAAGGAACCTTGTGGGGCGGCCGACCACATGACACCTAGAGTGGGGAATAATTTACTTATTTGCTTTCGCTTAATTGGGTAGTTATTTTGGAACGTGTAAGAGTCACGTGTATTGAGTATTAATGTGTGTGCTACGTTTCAGGACGTGATGGCACCACGGGGACGCCCTCCTAAGACGCGATCCACTACGGCACCACCTCCTGAGGTGCCCGAGCAGTCGGGATCGGGCGATGTACGCGAGTTGCAAGCCCAGGTAGCGGCGTTGGCCGGGGCTATGAAGCAGCAGGCGGAGCAGCTCAGTAGGCTCCATGACTTGGTGGCCCAGCAGGCGGCGGCGGCGCCTGTGCCTCAGGACCCGACGCCACCTGTTGAGCCTGCGGCACCACCTCCTGTGGCGGCAGCGGTACCAGTGACAGTTGTACCACCGCCAGCTTCGGGTTCGTCGGCTTCAGATCACGACACCCCCGAGGCGGAGCGAGAACGGGCGGTAGCAGTGTTGACGGCTTTCAAGCGGTTGAAACCACCAACCTTCAACGGGGAAGACAAGGACCCGTGGATGGTCGAGACGTGGTTGATCGCTATGCAATCCTTGTTCGAGGACTTCTATACCCTCGAGCGGGACAAGGTGCATCGGTGGCCCATTGCTTTGAGGGTCGGCGCGCCTTTGGTGGAGACAAGTGAAAGAGGATCGTTCTTTGAACGACACTACTATGGCTTGGGAGACATTTCGCGAGATGCTGTTGATGGAGTATTTCCCCGAAAGCGATAAAAAAAAGATCGAGGAGGACTTCCGCAAGTTAAGGCAGGGGAGTCGCACAGTGCGCGAATACGAGAGGGAGTTCACGCACATGATTCATTGTGTGCCGAGCTTGGTCCATGGCGACGGGGCCGGCGAAGAAGTTCGGGCGTGGGTTGAGGCGGATATTTTTAAGACGATTGATTCTTTCCGGTGACGACCTATGGAGAGGTTACGGACCGCGCACTTTGGGTGGAGCGCGGCAATGCTATTGCGCGAGAGGAGCGCGAGGCTTTTGAGAGGGACAAGAACAGGGAGAAGTCCAAGAAGCGGGCATCGAGTGGGTCCGCGGGGCAGTCGAGCTCTAAGCGGCCCCCTCGACCTCAGCGATCACAGTGGCGCGGCAGTCGAAGTCAGACACAGAGTCAGACTGCCTGCCGTGTGTTATCTGCGGCGGGAACCACCAGGGTTATTACTTGCCCTCGGCGGGAGGGCGATGCTTTCGGTGTGGCCGGGCGGGCCACATTGGTCGCGAGTGTCCGGGCGGTGCATCACTGCGCTCTCGGCGGCTTCGATTCGGTACACTCACGCGACGGTTGGCGGGATCGCCACCGCTATGTCCTGGCCGGACGATCGTCGATACCACGTCAGCAGGAGGCACCTCGAGCACCTAGTGGGCGGGTTTTTGCCACTCAGGTGGAGGAGCAGTCGACTCCAGCACCAGTTCCAGATGATATGGTGGCAGGTATTATTCTGATCCAGGGCACTCGAGCTAAAGCTTTATTTGATATAGGTGCATCTCATTCATTCATACGTGCATCATTCGCCAAAGCTCATGGGGTAGAGATAGGGCGTCATGATGACCATTGGTGGGTCAACTCTATCGAGCACTCTTTTGCTGTGGATGAGGAGTGCGAAAATTGCCCAGTACAAATTGGAGATTGGATTATGCCGATCGATCTCCTAATGGTCGAGCGGTTATCGGGTTTCGACGTGGTCTTAGGGATCAACTGGCTCTCTAAGTATTACGCCGTCATCGATTGTGAGAGGAAGGTTATCACATTTCGTGAACCTGGACAAGAAGAAATGGTCTACCAAGCGTGTAAGGGTGCACGTTTTGCGGCGACCATATCGTCTGTGAGGGCGAAAAGGATGATCAAGGGTGGTTGCAAGGCTTATTTGGCGACCATCGTGGATGCCCAAAGGGAGCACCCCGAATTGAGTAGCATTCGGGTGGTATGCGAGTACCCGGATGTGTTTCCGGCGGAGTTACCGGGATTGCCACCGGACCAGGAAGTTGAGTTTGTCATCGACTTAATCCCCGGGGCGGCGCCAATCTCGAAGGCTCCGTATAGGATGGCACCGGTGGAGCTTAAGGAACTTAAAGCCCAGCTGCAAGACTTGCTCGATAAAGGCTTTGTGCGGCCGAGCGTGTCTCCGTGGGGAGCTCCGGTGCTGTTTGTGAAAAAGAAGGACGGCACGCTTCGACTTTGCGTTGACTATCGCGAGTTGAACAAGGTCACAATCAAGAACAAGTACCCGTTGCCGAGGATTGACGATTTATTCGATCAGTTGCAAGGGTCAAGGGTTTATTCGAATATTGACCTTCAGTCGGGGTATCATCAATTGAAGATACGGCCCAAGGATGTGCACAAAACGGCGTACCGTACGCGGTATGGTCATTACGTGTTTATGGTTATGCCTTTCGGGCTTACTAATGCCCCGGCAGCATTTATGGACTTAATGAATAGAGTCTTCCGTCCGCTATTGGACCGGTGCGTCGTGGTATTCATTGACGACGTATTGGTATATTCTCGGACCGAGGAAGAACACGAGGAGCACTTAAGAATCGTGTTGGAGACACTCCGACGAGAGAAGCTTTATGCCAAATTGAAGAAATGTGAGTTTTGGCTACCGGAGGTTACTTTCTTGGGTCACGTTATATCTGGAGGCGGTGTCTCTGTGGACCCAAATAAAGTTGAGGCAATTAAGGATTGGCCTCACCCGACAAATGCAACGGAAATTCGAAGCTTTTTGGGGCTTGCGGGCTACTACCGGCGGTTCGTGGAGGGGTTCGCCAAGATAACAACTCCACTAACGCGCCTTACGCACAAAGGGGTGAACTATGTTTGGAGCCCTGAATGTGAGCGAAGCTTTGAGGAGCTTAAGAAAAGATTGACGACGACTCCGGTGCTTGCTTTGCCGACGCCGGGGGAGAGTTATGTCGTATACAGTGATGCTTCTTATGTTGGTCTCGGGTGCGTTCTGATGCAAAATGGCCGAGTTATCGCTTATGCTTCGCGCCAGTTAAAAACATATGAGAAGAACTACCCGATTCACGACTTGGAGTTAGCGGCGGTCATTTTCGCGCTAAAGCTTTGGAGGCATTACTTGTATGGGGAACATTGTGAGATTTACACGGATCATAAGAGTCTCAAATATTTGTTCACCCTGAAAGAGTTGAATATGCGACAACGGCGGTGGTTAGAATTGCTTAAAGACTATGATGTTACTATTCTATATCGCCCCGGGAAAGCAAATGTCGTGGCCGATGCTTTGAGTAGAAAGTCGGCGGAGAATTTGGCAACGGCGATTACACCTCAACCTACATTGCACAAGGAGATGCAACGGTTAGGACTCGAGGTGGTGGCACCGGGAGTGCCGGCAACAGTTGCTATGTTGATCGTGCAACCCACCTTGTTGGAGAAGATAAAGGAGTTACAAATTTCCGATCCTTATCTCCAAAAGGTGCGGGGCGAAGTAGAGAGCGGTAGTGCCGAAGATTTTGGCATTGGGACCGACGGAACACTACGGTATCGAAACCGTTGGTGTGTGCCCAAGGACGATGATCTTCGGAGGGCAATTATGCAAGAAGCACACCAATCCCCCTATAGCATTCACCCGGGCGGCACCAAGATGTATCAAGACTTGAAACTCCATTATTGGTGGCCGGGTATGAAAAGGGACGTTGGAGAGTTTGTGGCACAATGTCTCACGTGCCAACAAGTAAAAGCGGAGCGTCGCTTTCCAGCGGGGAAATTGCAAAGTCTACCAATACCCGTGTGGAAGTGGGAAGACATTGTTATGGACTTTGTGACGGGTTTGCCTAGGTCACAAGGCGGGCACGACGCGATTTGGGTAGTTGTGGACCGGCTGACAAAATCGGCTCACTTTTTGCCGATCCACACTACTTGGTCGGGAGACAAGCTAGCTCAAGTATATCTCGACGAGGTTGTGAGGTTACACGGGGTTCCGGTGTCAATTGTATCGGATCGGGACCCGAGGTTCACCTCTCATTTTTGGAAGAGCTTGCAAGATGCTTTGGGTACACGGCTCAATTTTAGCACGGCATTTCATCCTCAAAGTGACGGTCAATCGGAAAGGACTATTCAGATACTTGAGGATATGCTTCGGACTTGTGTACTCGACTATAAGGGCGGATGGCACGATTTCCTACCAATGGCGGAGTTCGCATACAACAATAGCTATCAGGAGAGTATTGCGATGGCGCCATTTGAAGCCCTTTATGGTAAGAAGTGTCGTTCTCCAATTCATTGAAGCGACGTGGGCGAGAGAGCGACTCTTGGCCCCGATGTTGTGCGGGAGGCGGAGGAAAAAGTCCGCCTAGCTCGAAAAGACTTACGACGGCGCAATCTCGGCAAAAGAGTTATGCCGATAGACGGAGAAAGGATCTAGAGTTTGCGGTTGGAGACAGCATATTTTTGAAGGTGTCACCTATGCGCGGCGTAAAAGGGTTTGGAGTTCGGGGGAAGCTAAGTCCCCGATATATCGGACCTTTTGAGATATTGGAGCGGATCGGTGCGGTAGCATACAAGTTGGCATTACCACCGAGACTTGCGGGAGTGCACAATGTGTTTCACGTTTCAAACCTTCACAAGTATATCCACCATTCGGCTCATGCATTGGAGTATGAACCGGTGGAGTTAAACGAGGACCTGACCTATGAAGAGTACCCGGTTTGTATTCTTGGGAAAGGAGAAAAGAAGCTTAGGAATCGCAAGATTTCCTACGTCAAGGTCCAGTGGAGCAATCATGCAGTGCGTGAAGCCACTTGGGAGCTTGTGGACGCAATGAGGAAGGAGTACCCTCACTTGTTCGAATCGACAAGCTAAGGTATGCGTTAAGTTTCGCGGACGAAACAAATTTTAAGGGGTGGAAAATGTAGCATATCGAAAATTCGACACTAAGATCGCGCTTTGGCAAAATTGACTAAAGTACGAAAATAAAATAGTTGGACATGTTCCAATTGCCATTCCAAATCTCTTGGAAAGGTTAGAAGATAATCTAAAAGAGTTAAAAGGGTTTTGGCGTTGTTCGGCGCGAAGTCGAGTCGAAATGGCGCGAAAAACATAAGTCTGGGCGATTTGTGCGGTACGGAGCAAAGTTCTTTGTCTATGGCACCGGAGAGCTCTCGGGTTGGTGTGGTTTTCGGTGTTTATACCGGTACAAGACAGGATTTGTGCCGGTACAAATGCTGTGAAACCGAGAGGCAGCTCTCGGGTTTGCCTCTGGAGCATTTTATACCGGTACAAGACTGGATTTGTACCGGTACAAATGCTGCGAAACCGAGAGGCAGCTCTCGGGTTTGTCTCTGGAGCGTTTTATACCGGTACAAGACAGGCCTTGTACCGGTACAAATGGGGACTGACAGCAATTTGTGAACTGCGCGAAATAGAAGATGTTGAGGGGCTTTTTGGCTATTGTTACAACACCATAAGCTCCCCCAACACCCTCTTTTCACAGCACACACACACTCACTCTATTTTCTCTCTTTTGTTCCCTTTCTCTCTCTAGAAAAACCCTAGGGTTGGGTGGAGAAAGAGAAGGAGAAGGAGAAGGAGGTGACCTTGGAGCTTTTGGAGGACTTTGAAGCTCTCCTACACCAAGGGCTTGGAGAAGCTTTGCACTAGAGGTAAGATCTCACAAGTAAACTTCTAGGATTTTGGTTTTCTCTTAGGTTTTGGGGGTTTCTAGCTTGTTGCTAGTGTGAGAAGCTTGAGAGAGCATAGAACACCATGAAACTCCATTTGAGCTCATGTGCTCTAATGGTGTCTTCTTAGGGTTTGTTGTAAACCCCAAATAGATGGTTCTAATGGGTCAAGGATGGTTTTAGAGAGCTTCTAGGTTGTTCTAAAGCTATGTTTTGCTTGTGGATGAGATCAAAATCCTAGGTTTGGTATAGGGCATTGTTGGAGCACCCAAAATTGGGGCTTTTAAACATAGGGGTTCTTGGGTCAAATTGACCTTGTAGAAACCTAATTGGGGGTATTCCCGACGCGTGGGACAACTCCGTTTAATTAAACGAAAATCCGATATGGGGGCTACTATGTAAAATGCCCTGATTAGGTTCATTTTTAAACTGCAGGTTTTTACCTAGGCCTCGGTAGGTCGTGAAACTTCTTGGGCATCCTCACAAAATTATTTTAAGGTGGGGGTGCATAGGAATCATCGAATTCCCTTCTATGTCTGTTTTCACCTTTTGAGCATATTATGTAAAGTATATTCATGCATGATAGGGTAGTTGGTATTTATGCAAGTTGGTTGAACTTCAATTCATGTTCTAGAGAGAAATGAACTTAGAAATTGTAATGGAACCATAGAGGCATATGAACTAGAACCCTATTGTGTGAATATGACAATGGAATGTGAACTTAGCAAACAATGGTGAACATGACATAGGGATGAGATTGGCATTGATATGACCTTAGTTAAACATATTTTAACTTAGTGACATTATGGCAAGAATGAGATACATGATTAGGTAGAAAACCTATCATTGACAATGGCATGGTAACTAGTGGCTATGAATCCTCAATGTGAGGATTAGATCGATACTCTTGACAAGACTTGGCTTGAGGAGGTCGCTCCTCCTCAAGCGGTGAGTTCCGGAACAGTCACCTAGGGGATCGTGGCCCCGACGGACAGTCCCTCGGGTCTTGTAGGCTTAGAGCCTCCCCGTTCAGTGAGGGATTTTGGGTCTTATGTTTGTTGGGGTTAACTATGTTAACCGGCAAGATTGGGTAATGAGCCAAGTAAAGTAAAGTAAAGTAAAGTATGGTAAAGACCATGCATGCAAACATATTTAAATTCGATTATCTATCTATCTGACTCTTTCTTGCAGGCATAGTATTAGCATATATAGTTTGGTTACTATTTCTTTTCCGTTGAAATACTTATGCCTGGATAGACCTAGTGGGTAAGTCGGCGGGGTCGGTTGCCGATCCCACTGGGAACTTCGTTGTAGTTCTCACACCACTAACCCCACAGGTCCTAGACCCCACAGGTCCTAGCACGAGCGGGGCGGCGGAGGACCGGGGCAAGGGGTTAGCGCCATAGCTAGTGGCCACCGGAGTCTTGCATCTAGTCATTTCCTTTTTGTTATACTTGTATCAATTTTATTTTGTTGAACTATAGATGTCAAGTTGTAGGCATTCAAGTAATTTTTGGGAGATGACAAATGTAAAAGAAATGATGTATTGAATGCTTAAAGAATGTAATAGACTAGTTTACTTGTATTTGGTTCAAATGTAATCAATTTCATGTATGGTTTATATTCTAGCTTAGTGCTTACTCTTCCGCTGTGTTGTTGCTTACCTTCGTGTAAGCCTTGTATAATTGAAATTCTCTTTGATTGTCAAATTATACTTGTTGTTAGAGCCTTGGGCGGGCAGGGGAGGCCCTGTCCGTTCGGTGTCTGTTGACGTGGCCCGAACCCGACCAAATAGGCGGGTAGCGGGGCGTGACACGTTTGTACCTTCTCAACGTATGTCCGTTCATATCCGAGGCCCAACTTGTTCGTTTGACCTAACCCAAGCATGTTATCCAACTTTTTCGAAGCCGAGGAAAATTGTTGAAGATCCGATTTGAGTTGATGAACTTGCTTGGTTAACACTTGATTGGATGTGTAGGTTTCCTTAAATTGTTGCTCCAAAAATCCAATCTTATCCAAATAAGATTTGATCGTTAAATCCGCTTCTTCTAGCTTCTTTTGGAGGACCGAATTGATATTCAAAGTTGATTCCCGTTCCTCCTCAAGAGCTTCATTCATGATCCTCATATTGTTGTTATCTTCTTCAATCCCCAACAAACGACTTTCCAACTTCTTATTGAATTTGGCCATTTTTCGAGATTCAACAAGAAGTTGATTGTATGCTTCCGCAATATCCTCATCGTTTGCCTCCTCCTCGCTTTCGCCATTCTCGCTCGAAGATTCATGCGAAGAAAGAGAAACATTAGAATTAGAAACAATTGAAGATAAACAAGCAACATTAGTCAAAGAGGAATTAGTAAATAGAGCCATATGATCCTTTTCATCATCATTTGGCGATGAATCACCCGAAGTTGAATCATCCCAAGTCTTTGCTTGCAATGCCTTTTGTTTATACGTCTTCTTTGAAGGACAATCCGTTGTGATATGGCCGTAGCCTCTACACTTGAAGCATTGGATTTTTCCTTCGAATTCATCTTTTTCATTCGAAGACTTTGCAAGTTTTTAATCTTTCAATTTAGTATTATAAGAAGGTTTAGAAAAGGATTTTCGCTTCTAAGATGAAGCATTGTTCTTCTTTCGGAAATTCCAGCGAAACTTCTTCGTGAGGAGCGCCAATTGTTGTTCAAAATCCGCAAGCGTAATATTTCCGTCGGAATCCGAGTCGACGTCTTCTTCCTTTGTTGATTTGAGTGCAATCCCTGTGCTTTTAGAAAAAGACTTGGAAGAAGATTGGTTAGTAGGAAAAGTCATCTCGTACGTTTGTAATGCGCCTACTAACTCTTCGACTTTCATCTCGTCCGGATGCTTAACCGTTCCGATCGCGGCAACCTTTGCCCGAAAACGTTCCGGAAGAGTTCGAAGAATTTTTCTAACAACTTTTGACTCCGGGATTTTCTCTCCCAAGTTAGCGCATGTATTTACTACGTCTTGTAGACGTGTATAGTACTCCGTAAAGGTCTCGTTTTCATCCATGAAAATCGAATCAAATTTGCTTGTAAGCATTTGTAATTTTTGGACCTTTACTAAGCTTGTTCCTTCATGCGTAACTTGTAGAGTATCCCAAATCTCTTTTACGGTTTCACAAGCCGAAACGCGAGTAAACTCCGTTTGCGACAAGGCATTAAATAAAACGTTTATGCCCTTGCCGTTAAACGAAGATGCCTCGTTTTCATTTTTCGTCCACTTGTCTCGTGGTTTAGGCTTGTCAACATTATCGACCTTTTCGATTGGGTGTTTCCATCCGAATTCTATTGCTTTCCACACCCGCTCATCGATTGCAATTAGAAAAGCTCTCATGCGAGCTTTCCAATAGGCATAATTTGTGCCGTCGAAAAGCGGAGGTCGATTAATGTTACCGCCTTCGGGCATTAGATAACAATATATCTAGATCCCGCTCTGATACCAATTGTGAGTTACGGGGAAGCCCCAAGGATCTATCTAAATCGTATCTAATCTCCTAGAGGGGGGTGAATAGGTGTAAAAGCCAAAAACCACAAATCTCGATGCTTTAAAAAGTAAATGCGGAAAATAAAAAGCACACCGAGATTTATGTGGGAAAACTCCAAACTCGGAGTAAAAAACCCACGGGACCAACACGCGAATAAACAATCTGTCCCGCCCCGAGCCCGATCCATTTGGCCGGTTCGAGCGCGTCAAACAGACGCCGAACGGACAAAGTTTCCCCTGTCCGCCCAAGGCTCAACAATTACAGATAGGGTATAAATTTCAACACATGCGGAAGCATATACAAAAGGCTTGCACGAAGACAAGCAACAGCCAATAGTGAAAGTACTACTAAACTAAAACATACAAGTACTATGATTAATTTCAATCACATACATGCATAATTCTTACAACTTTGAATTTTTTTAAAATCTTTACATTCAATGCATCATTTCTTTCTTACATCCCATTTACCTCAAAATGAAACTTGATTACAATTAAAGTTAAACAACTATAATCATCAAATACAAAAGATGATATAAAGGGAAATGCGACTATAGCAAAATAAAATAACTCGGGCGGTCTCTACCTAGGGCTCGATGCCCTTACCGCGGTCCTCGGCCGGCTCGCTAGGTCCCGGCCCTGTGGAAATAGTGGGGTGAGAACTACAACAAAGTTTCCAGTGGGTTCGGCAACCAACCACGCCGACTTTCCCACTAGGTCTAATTCAAGCGTAATAGAAAGAAAGGTAAGATAATAACCAACTAACAAATGCAACTAATACGCTTGAAAGTAAACGATAATATGCTCAAAATAAAACATGTAAGATCATAAGTCCAATACCCAATCTCTTGGCTAACCCGTGAGTTCGCCCCCAACAAGACTCAACCAAACTCAAAATCCCAAAGTAACCGGGGAGGCTCAATATCGACCCGTTGGGACCGTCCTCTGGAAAACTCATTCCAGTGGTGACCTACTCCGGAGCGCACCGCTCGAGGGGGAGCTACCGCCCCCGAGCAAGGACTACATGGTGAGTACGATCAATCCTTAATTTTAAGGATTCCAAATCTCAGTTCATTCCTTGACTTCAAGGAGACTATGTTTATATGACCCTTAGCTCTAAGGTTGTTGTCACAATGTCAATCTCTCAATCATACTAATGTCAAGAAATCTACTTTTTCATATTCTTGTTCTTGGTTCTTTGATGCCACACAAGTTGTCTAAGTATTCTAGACTCATCATTGTCACAATCTCTAAGTACATGTCCAATGTCACGTTCATTTGTCAAGTACACTAAGTTCTTGCCTTAGGTTTTATCATGCATACATAGGGTTCTTGTTCTTTGACACTACAATATCATACACTCATTCTCATGCATTTTGAACTCACAAAATACGATAAAAGCTCATAAATAACCTTACTATGCGTTATGCTCAATTTAAAGTATGCTCAAATATGACACTTAGACATAAAGAGAAGTTCGATGTCTTTGGAATGCACCACCCACCTCTAAATATTCAAGATGGGTTGTCCGACAAGTTTCGTGCCCAACCGAACTCTAGTTTATCACCTGCGCGTTAAACAAAGCCTTAATCAGGCTAGTTTACATGGTAGCTCATATATCGGCTTTTCGTTTAAATAAACGGAGTTGTCCCACGCGTCGAGGATACTCCCAATTAGGTTTCTACAAGGTCAATTGGACCCTAGAACCTCTATAGTCAAAAGCCCCAAATTTGGGTGCTCTACCAAGCCCTATGTGAAACCCTAGGTTTTTGATCTCGTAAACAAGCAAAAGAGAGCTTGTTGATCCTCTTAGAGTTCATCCAGAATAATTTAAACCACTATAATGGCCTCTACTTGCCACCCTAAGATTTCACCATGAGAGGACCTTGAGCTTCCATGGCTTTTCATGGAGCTCAAGCCTCTACTAGTTCTCTATTTCAAAGAGAAGCTCCAAAACCTTACTTTCTAGGAATAAAACCCAAACCCTAGCTTAGGTTTCATAAAACTTACCTTTTGTTGGTTTTGAATTGGGTTTCGGGTCGCCCATGATGGGCAAATCCGACCCGACCCATTAAGAGGTGGTTTCCCAAGTCGGTTAGGAAACCACCCACTACGTACGTGCAGTGAAAGGAGGAGAGAGGGGATGAAGAAAAAAACACGAACAGTGAACTCCCTCTCTGTCTGTGATCTCTCTCTCTCTGTGAACTCTCTCTCTGTGTGATTTCTCTCCCCATTACTGAGATTCCAAAAGATTACTCTCTACTTGGAGGATTTGACATTTGGGTTGTGAAAACTAGTGCAATTTCCATCCGGTGATCTTGCATTTGATCCGTTGGAGCGAGTGGTTTGGTTTGATCCTATATTCTCACGATCTTCGAGTCGGAATTGAGGTATTTCATAAACTAATTTTTCTATCATTGGTATCAGAGCATGTTGAAACCAAATCCTTGACTCTTAATTATTTCTATGATGGAATTTATGATGAATGATTTTTTTTGCATGAGAAATTTGTATGAATTGTTTCTCTTGAGATTGAATACATATTTTAACTCTAAAGTGAGAATTTATTTTTAAATTCTTTGAATTTGAGATGTAAAAATATGCAGATTGCTCAATTTTTTTTTGTTTCGAAAAAAAAAAAGTACGATGAATAGAATACGGACTTAATGGGTTCGTAATATTCTGTTAAAGGATCTCTTTTTTCGAGATCTAATCCAATATAAACGGGTTATTGGATTGTAATAATATGGTACGACCGAAACTGTATATATATATTAAAGTTGGTATACGTATAATATTCAGACACTTGATTTGTTGGTTGGCAGCAACAATGTTAAGTTTTTGTTTTTGATGAGGTTCAGGGTTCAATTCCTGCATTGAGCAATTTGTTATTTTATTTTTTTTATGGAGTATTTTTACAATGGTTCAATTTTTTAAACTCATGTATAGTTTTAGAAAATTATGAATTAATTTATTTTATTTAAATGACATCATAATGTATTGATTGGATGCTATAATATTGTAGATAAAATATTTACATTGAAAATTTTACATGCTAATGAATGTTAAATATTTTGTTAAATATGGCATGTTCATGAATGTTCAATTTTTTGTTAGATATGGCACGTACTATTCGGACTAAGAGAGTCTTGAGGGGAAGATGTGGTGATAGACTATTGCGCCCTATCATGACGATTTGTTCAATGTGCTTGAAAATGACGATTATATTATTCAAGTTTTTCAGAGAGCACTTGCATTAAGAAATTCAATACCAGATTATTGGGCTAAAACTTGGTGGAATATATTTAAAAATAAGTATGATTTTATACTATCTTATAGTGATCTGGTATCGGAATTCAGGAATGCATATAATCGTCATTACATTACAAGTGCTATAAGAAGGACAAATATTTTGGAACTATCTCCTAATCTTCGAAATGATAGGCGCACTGCTCTTGGCAGATCTAATGGAGGCCTATTCTTAGAGAAGGCGGCACTTGACATTGTGGAACGAGTATCATATGATATTGTTCCAGAACCATGGTGTAGAGTGTTTAACGGTGAAAATTAAGTTAGTTCGAATTGTATTTGTATCCACGGAGGATATTTTTTTGTTGTTTTATGTTGTTGTTGTTATGCATCTTAATCAACACTATATAGTTGTAGCATGTGTAGTGTTTTCTTGTGTTAATGAAAATATGCATGTCGTTTGATACTTAAAGTTATAAATGGTATGACATATTTTTTTTATGGATGTTAATGATAGTATTTCATTTGTTTGATAACTATTTAGTTGAGTGGGAGTTCTTAGATTTGGAGAAATCTTGAACTTTTATTATTATCTAGAACTTATCTCTTTATATGGTGAATGTCAAGTTTGTGATGATATAATATTTGAATATAGAAGATGATTGGGAACATAGTGAACTTTCGATTCTATTTCTTATATTATATCATGATTAACTTAGTACATTATATAGCATAAAGTGATAGGTGTTTTAGATAATTTTTGTAAGTGCTAGTATTTAATTTTACAATGTCTCTATGTAGCTTTGAAATATCATGGCATCAAAGAATATCATAGATCTCAATAAGGGTGAGAAATTGGATGGTGATAATTACAATATCTGGCAAACTAAGATTCAATATGTTCTCGAGGAACAACAAGCATTAGAAACTATTCATCAAACTATGACCGACCCTGGTGATGGAAATACTGCTCAGCATAGAAGAGATCAAGAAGCTTATCGTGCTTGGAAAGCAAAGGATTCCTCTGCTCATGGAATTCTGATAAGTTCAATGGTTGATGATCTCATTGGTGAGTGCGAGCAACTTCCTACTGCTCATGCAATGTGGGTTCATCCAAAGGAGAAATTTGGAGGAACAACTGTAACCAAATTGAGACAGTTGACCATCAAATTTGATACCTATAAGAAGCGCCCTAATCATACCATCAAACAACATCTAAGAGAGATGTCTAACATGATAAGGGAATTGAAGTCAGCAGGACACACCCTCACTGATGAGCAGCAAGTTCAAGCAGTAATCCGTTCTCTTCCTGATAGCTGGGAGCACATGAAAGTGAATTTAACTCACAACGACAGCATCAAAACTTTTGCTGATGTGGCTCGCCATGTGGAACTAGAAGATGAGCGTCTTGGGGCTACAAGAGGTCCCGTGCATGCTTATATGACTGAATCTAGTTCACATAGGGCTTCAGGCTCTAGGTATAAGAAATTTAAAAACAGAAAGTGGAATGGAATGGAGACTGGTCAGGGGCCTAAAAAGAACAAGTTCAAAGGAAATCAGAAAGGCAAACGGTTCTGGAAGAAAACGAAAGATAAGAGTAAGATGAAGTGCTATAATTGTGGCAAGTTGGGTCACTTTGCTCGTGAGTGTACCGAGCAGAAAAAGGTAGCATTTCATTCTATTTTTCTTAATACTGTTTGTGTTTCTAGCACGGTGTTGCTCCTGATTCTTATCCTTTGTGGATTGTAGACCCAGGAGCCACAGATCATGGAGCAGGAGACCGAGGTGCATTCGTAGAGTATCGTCGAGTCCAAGCTGGAACTAAATGGATATATGTAGGAAATAATGCAAAAGTTGACGTAAAAGGGATAGGCACGTGCAAATTGGTGTTGCGTGGTGGCCAAACCTTATTCCTACATGATGTTCTATATGCTCCAGAGATTCGACGAAACTTGGTCTCTGTATCTGTTCTTTTAGGTTTAGGTTATGGTTTAAATTTCTGCAACAATCGTGTGGATATATTTTATGACTCTGTTTATTATGGTTCTGGCTACTTATTAAATGGTTTATTTGTATTGGATTGTGAACATAATATGTATAATTATGTTGGTAGTTGTTTTTCTTCAATTGCTTCTTGTAGCCATACAAATGTGAATACAAATGTTTGGCATGCTAGACTAGGACATGTTGGTCAAGAAAGGATGAATAGGCTTGCTAAACATGGTCTGTTAGGTTCACTCACTGCAATTGATTTGCCTAGATGTGAACACTGTCTAGCTGGAAAAACAACTAGAAAACCATTTGGTAAAGGAACAAGAGCCGAATATCCATTGCAATTAATTCATTCTGATATATGTGGTCCAATGAATGTTAGGGCAAGACACGGTGCATCATATTTCATTACTTTTATAGATGACTTCACCCGTTTTGGTTACATCTATCTGATTGCTCACAAGTCAGAAGCATTGGATTGCTTCAAACGTTATGTTAATCTTGTAGAGAATCAGTTAGACAGAAGGATTAAAGCCTTAAGAACTGATAGGGGTAGGGAGTATCTATCTGAACAGTTCAAAGAATTGTGTAATGAAAAGGGTATTGAAAGACAACTAACCATTCCTAGAACTCCGCAACAAAATGGTGTTGCAGAGAGAAGAAATAGGACCTTACTAGAAATAGTTAGATCCATGATGGCACAAGCAAATCTTTCCATTTCGTTTTGGGGAGATGCTTTATTAACAGCAGCTTATATATTAAATCGTGTACCTTCTAAATCAGTTGCATCTACTCCCTATGAGTTATGGACAGGTAGAAAACCTGATTTAACTTATTTGCGACCATGGTGGTCGGCAGCCTATGTTCATGATTCTTCCCACAAGTATGGAAAACTTGGTCCTAGAGGGAAGAAATGTATCTTTATAAGATACTCAGAACAATCAAAAGGTTATGTGTTCTTAGGTGAACATTCCGAGGGAGGTTTAACTGAAATAGAATCACGTGATGCCACATTCATAGAGGACGAATTTCCTAGTAAAGGTGAAATTGACAAGGAATTTCAATTATGTGAAATTGAAGATTTCGTTGGTGACGACACACATGAACCGAGTGGGAGTGAATATGATCCACATGGTTCAAAATTGCGAAGCAATCGTCAAATCATTCTTCGACGACGATTTGAGATTGAGGGTGAAGCTTTCATGGTAGCTTCACATGATGAAGCCGAACCTAAGAATGTAAGAGAGGCTTTATCTTGCCAAGAAAAAGAACAATGGAAAATTGCAATGGAAGAAGAAATGGAGTCGATGAAATTCAACCATGTCTGGGACTTGGTTGATCTGCCACCAGGGCGCAAGACTATAGAGAACAAATGGGTTCTCAAAATCAAGCGCAAGGCAGATGGATCCATTGAAAGGTATAAGGCTCGCCTAGTGGCGAAAGGTTATACTCAACAAGAGGGTATTGATTACGAGGAAACCTTTTCACTGGTAGTACGTTTTACCTCAATCTGTCTAATTCTTGCCATAGTAACTCATTTAGATTTGGAGTTACATCAAATGGATGTTAAAACAGCTTTTCTCAATGGTGAGTTGGATGAAGAAATTTATATGGATCAACCTTGGGGTTTTGAAGTTGATGGCCAAGAAAATAAAGTTTGTAAACTAAAAAAATCATTATACGGCCTAAAACAATCATCCAGACAATGGTATTTGAGATTCCATAGAGCTGTAACGTCTTATGGTTTTAATATGATCAATGAGGATCATTGTGTATATATTAAACGTGAAGAGTGTAAATTTACAATTTTATCTCTATACGTTGATGATATACTGTTGGCAGGAAATGATAAGGAGTTCATGAATATCGTCAAAGAGTGGTTACACTCTAATTTCGAAATGAAGGATATGGGGGAAGCTGCATATATTCTTGGAGTGAAGATTTACAGAGATCGTTCTAGAAAATTATTGGGTCTTTCACAAGAGCCTTATATCAAGAAAATCTTAGAACGATTTAATATGCAGAATTGTAATCCCATTGATACTCCTATAGCGAAGGGTGAAAGCCTAAGCCTTGACATGTGTCCTAAAACTGCAGAAGAAAGAAAAGAAATGGCTAAAGTTCCTTATTCTAGTGCTGTTGGGAGTCTAATGTATGCCACTATGTGTACGAGGCCAGATATATGTTATGCCGTGGGTTTAGTGAGTCGTTATCAGTCAAACCCTGGTATGAAACACTGGAAAGGTGTTAAAAGGATCCTTAGATATCTCAAAGGAACTGCAGATTATTCATTGTGTTATCAAGGAAAAGATTTGCGTTTGGTGGGATATTCAGATGCAGATTGGGCAGGAGATCTGGATGAGCGCAAATCTACTTCTGGTTATGTATTCTTACTTAGCAATGGCGCCATCTCTTGGAATAGCAAGAAACAAAATTGTACTGCATTATCAACCATGGAAGCTGAATTTGTAGCATGTTCAGCGGCAGTACAAGAGGCAGTTTGGTTGAGAAGATTTTTACAGAGTTTGGGAATAACAAAAGATAACTTTAACTCTGTGAAAATCTAGTGTGACAATCAAGCTGCAATTGCTTTTGTAAAGGATCCGAAGTATCATGGAAGAACAAAGCACATAGATATAAAGAATAATTTTATAAGAGACATTGTGGCACAGAAGGATGTGTTTCTACAGTATATATCTACGCATCAGATGGTTGCTGATCCATTCACGAAACCTCTGACAAGAGATGTGTTCAGATCACATGTTGAATCGTTAGGATTGCGTAGAATATGTCAGATCGTACTTTAAGATTGACCATGCAATGTTGTATTAGTACATTGTATTAATGAATCTTGCACTCTACTCTATTTTCTATGTGAAGAGTATACATTGATACTAGCATAAACTATGTAATAGTTAAAAGGTATGTCACCAGGCTGAAGTCGGCTTTCTCACACGAGCGACTGCCTCAGATGCAAAGAAGGCGTGCTGAGATGAGACAAATGTACATTCATTTTTTGAGAAAACCAAAGACTTGTTATAAGAGAGTTTAAAAGTGTACATATATTTATGTCGCCTTGACTAATGTCAAGATGAGGTCCGTATTTGATTTATTAGTTTTTTTTGTTGTGGACCGAACATGATGACCCCACAATCATGTTAGCCTGAGTTACCAGATGTGAGATCTCTGATAGACAATATGATAAAATTGTTGTATAGAGAACTCGAGTTAGATACTATGAGGTGTTTAACCGAAATCTGTACGGTGTTTATGATTTTATATGACATACGCTCCTTGGAGGAGAAATTACACCGTAACACGTGTTTCATACCGCGTGTGTAAAAGTGACTATGAAGAAAATGAGATTAAATAAATAGAATCCCTGCACTCTCATTGTGTGAGTTTCTCGAGACCTTAATTAAACAATGGTCTCTTAAGTGCCCTTAGTAACTTATGTCTATATTCTGATGTGATAGATCAATGTTCGCTACTTTAGCATGTTTCCAACGGTGATGAGATAATTAGCCTTATGGGGCATGTCTAGGAAAGCGGTTGTTCTAAAACTGATAAGTATGAGAACAAAAGGAAGACATTTTTAGATTATGTCAAGCATATGTATTCACCGGTCGACCAGTTATGTTACTTTTGAGAAAAGTTCGAACATAATTGTGAATACATAGTGAGAAAAGAAAGATTAAGTGTAGCCATTTTGAGGGATTAGGTACACTTAATTTGACATAACTAAGTTTGTCTAGGGCAGAGCGAGTCATGATATGGATAAGCATAAAATATCGTCTTTGGTTTTAACGGCTATTATGTATCCCTAACAGGTGCATAGATAGACTTATGAGTTGGCTCGCGGGTCACACGACCCATTTGTCAGTATGAAAATCACCAAGATAATTGGAATTGTTTGCCCATCACGTGCGAGTGGGAGATGTTGGTTTTGAATTGGGTTTCGGGTCGCCCATGATGGGCAAATCCGACCCGACCCATTAAGAGGTGGTTTCCCAAGTCGGTTAGGAAACCACCCACTACGTACGTGCAGTGAAAGGAGGAGAGAGGGGATGAAGAAAAAAACACGAACAGTGAACTCCCTCTCTGTCTGTGATCTCTCTCTCTCTCTGAACTCTCTCTCTGTGATTTCTCTCCCCATTACTGAGATTCCAAAAGATTACTCTCTACTTGGAGGATTTGACATTTGGGTTGTGAAAACTAGTGCAATTTCCATCCGGTGATCTTGCATTTGATCCGTTGGAGCGAGTGGTTTGGTTTGATCCTATATTCTCACGATCTTCGAGTCAGAATAGAGGTATTTCTTAAACTAATTTTTCTATCACCTTTGCTCAAAGCTTTCCCAAGGTCCACCTTGTAGGAGAGCTTCTAGGTCTTCTCCAAGCTTTAAAGCCACCAAGATCATCTCCTTCAAGCCTCCAAGCCTTCTCTCCTTGCCCTAGGTCAAGCTCTCTAGAGAGAGAAAGAGAAGAATTAGAGAGAGAGGGTGTGGGGGTGAAGTGGCTGTGAGAGAGGAGTGTTTTAGGTCATATTGTGTTGCAACAATAGCAACTAGGCCCCTCAAAATATTTTATTTCGACGATCCGAAGTTCTTTGCCCGGACACTGTTTGTCAGTATGGAGGGCTGTACCGGTATAGACACTCCGAGAGGCAAACCCAGAGCCGCCTCGATTTTTCAAGACTTGTACCGGTATGGGATCGGGCTTGTACCGGTATGGGCCATAAAATTTTCAAACTCGAGAGCTCTTCTCCTCTCGGTAAAGGTGGCTATACCGATACAGCAACTTTGCTTGTACCGGTACAGGTTGCCCAGACTTGTGTTTTTCGCGTCGTTTCGACTCTACTTCGCGCCGAACAACGCCAAAACCCTTCTAACTCTTTTAGACCCTCTTTTAACCCTTCCAAAATCTTTGGAATGGTAATTGGAACTTGTCCAATTACTTCGTTCGCGCACTTTAGCCAATTTGGCTAAATTTCGGTTTGTTACACAATCAATAAGAGAAAAGATTACAAGGTGATACCGAACTCCACGGACTTAACCTCTTTAACTCTCCTATGGATCTCCGCGCAATCCTCCTTCGGGTTGTCCACGCCCTCACGTCCGAGTCCACGAACGCCACGCCCACGTTCCGAATCCACGAAACGCAACAACTTCGAGTCCACGAAGCCTTCACCACTTCGAATCTCCGAAGTCTCTATCACGCCGAATCCACGACGCCGACCATGAACAATATCATGAGTATGGTGATCCTTCGCTTAGGAGTATCATAGAAAACCGATGAAGAAGCGAAACGTAGATCAAATCGACATATAGAGAAGAAATTACTATGTCTCGATTTGACCTAAAAGAGGCTATGATGTAGAAAATAGGTTTTAGATAGAATCCTAGCCTCTAGGGTTTCTCAAACATGTATATTAATGAAGCACACGGAGTTAGAGAACCCTAAGAACCTATTTATAGACTTTAGAATCAATTAGAATCGGATTAGAGAAATTTCAGGTTTTTTACACTTTGTACCGGTACAAAAACTTAGGCATTACCGGTAATGTAATGACGGAAGATTTTTCTGCGAATGGTCATTACCGGTAATAGATTGATGGCTATACCGGTATAGCAACTTTTCTTGTACCGGTACAAAATCAGTTTTATACCGGCATAACATTGTAATTTTGCTGATTTTTCACTTTTCGAAAATTACAAAGTTCCGATACAATTTCTAATCCGTTATTCAATGATATTATGATTCTAATGCCTATAACTAAGTATGAATCACCATAACATGAATTAAACACTTACCGGGGCATCGTGATTCACATTGTTTCTTTCTTTGAAGTCTTGGTTTCTTCGTCGATCTTTAATCCGCTCCGGTCCTTCAAGACTCCAACTAAATTCACGAAACTTGCCAACACAAAATCCTTAACAAAGGGAGGATGGTCGCAGCATCTACCGATGGCAGAATTTGCTTATAACAACAGTTATCAAGCAAGCATCAAGATGGCGCCTTTTGAGGCACTCTACGGACGGAAATGTAGATCGCCACTTCATTGGAGTGAAGTTGGTGAGAGTTTGGCTTTAGGCCCAGATGTGCTCCAGGAAGCAAAGGATAAGGTTCGCATTGCTAGGGAGCGGTTGTTGACAGCCCAGAGTAGGCAGAAGAGCTATGCTGACAGGCGTCGACGAGACTTGGAGTTTCAGATAGGAGATCATGTCTTTTTGAAAGTCTCGCCGACCAGAGGACTCAAGAGATTTGGTGTTCGGGGTAAGTTGAGCCCCCGATTCATTGGACCGTATGAGATTTTGGAGCGTGTGGGTCCGATAGCGTATAGACTTGCTCTACCGCCGAACCTATCGGGTGTACACAACGTTTTTCATGTATCGGTCCTCCGGAAGTATATACATAATCCAGCTCATGTTTTGGATTCTACACCTTTGGAGCTGAGGGATGATTTGAGCTTCGAGGAGCAGCCCGTGAAGATCTTGGCTCGCGAGGTGAAGAAGTTGCGAAACCGGGAGCTTTCTTATGTGAAAGTCCTGTGGAGCAACCGAGGGGAGCGGGAGGCCACGTGGGAGCTAGAGAGTGCGTTTCGAGAGCGCTATCCCCATCTCTTTCAGATGGAGTCATGAGGTATGACTTTAATTTCTAGTTTCGCGGACGAAACCCCTTTTTAGGAGGGGTGAATGTGACGCACTGAACTTTTGCAAATAGCAAGGTTCGAGTGCTGGATGTGAGATCTGAGCTTTTCCAGACTTTCTGGAGGGTCGTTGACTGTGTTCCGACCTATGGCACATGTACCAAGGTTAGTGGATGAATCCCTAGCACTAAAGTCCAAAAAGTTAGATTTTAGGTTGCTCTTGGATTGCAGCTCGGGGGTAGAAAAGAAGATAGAAAAGTGATACGGAATTGTTGCTATACAGGGGGGGATCTGTACCGGTATGGGGGTGGCTGGAGGTAGCCAACCCGAGCCTCGGGTTTGGTCAAGCTGCAGGTCCGTACTGCACAGATCCGCTTAGGTATAGCTCGGCGTTTCGAAAATTCGAAACTGCAGGGACTGTTTGGCATTTTATTGCTTCTAATATAGCACCCCTAGCCCTTAGGGCTTCTTCCTTGTGCTGAGAACAAGAGGGAAAGAGGTAGGAGAGTTTCTCTCTCTACTCCTTTGGTTTTTTTTTGGATTCTTGGTGGATTTTAAGAGATTAATCCCTCGTTTTCTCTCTTTTTGCCTTTTGGTGCTTTTTCCACCATGGTAGAGGCTTGGAGCTTGAGGTTGGTGCTTGGTTGAGGGTGGAACTTCAAGCCTTGAGGATTTTGGAGCTAGAAGAAAGCTTCAAAGAGGTAAACATCATACTTCTTTCCTCTAGTTTTGGTTTCGATGCTCTTTTTTGAGATGAAACCCTAGAAGTTGATATTAGGGTTTACTTTGGGGCTTTTTGATTTGATGCATTTAGAGCCTAATTGATGGGTTTAGAACCTTCCTTGAGGTTGGTTTGAGGTGACCCTAGCTTGCTTTTGGGATCTCTTGAGGGATTGCTACCTGAGAGGTGAGTTTTACCCTTTGCTTTGTGGGTTTTGTGTTGGGTGTTTTCTAAGGCTTCTTGAACCTAATTATTTGGTTTAGAATCTTTGCTTAGGTTGCCTTAGAGGGGATCTAGCCTCCATTTGAGGTTTCGTGAGGGATTTCACTCATAGGTGAGTTTTTTCCCAGTTCTCCGATTCTGATATTCGCAGTTTGAGTCGTGGGCTCGCTAGTTGACTTTGAAACTTCTTGTGTGACCTTTCTGTTAAGGATTTTATAGGTTGGCGAATTTCGTGGACGAGTCGGAGTCTTGAAGAGATCAAGTCAATCAAGATGAAGACTGAGGCTTCAGGACTCGTTGAAGAAGCTCAACACCTCAGGTATGCTTTTAAGATCATTTATGGTGATTAACAATATGGATATAGTAGTTAGAAGACTTTAAAAAGCTTTAAAATATTGTTTTTACAAAAACTATTTTTAGATGGTTTCTGTCCGGACCGTAGGTACTGTCCGGTCTCAGTAAGCTTGTTTTGTTGCGAAAGCTTAAACCCTGACCGGACACCACCTTCTGTCCGGAGTCAGTAAGTTTGATATTTGAAATCTTCGCAAACACTGACCGGACACCACTTTCTGACCGGACAGAGTCCCTGTGCGAAAATATTGACGGAAGCACGGGGACCGGACAGGAAATGGAGACTGGACAGAGAACCCGAAAATATTTCCAAAGAGGGCTGATTTGATTTCTAGTCTACTTCAAAGTCTTCTAACTCTATAAATAGACCATGAGAAGCCTTAGGACGTGATATATCTGAATACGCTTCATTCAAAACCCTAGATACTCTCTTCTAAGCTTTTTCCTTCTAAACCTAAGAGAGAGTAAGATACTAGTAGTTCATTGAGTTGATGTTGCTTTGATGCTTCTTCTTTGAATCGACTCGATGAATAACTAGAAAGGATTCTCATGGTCCACGGTGTTTAAAGAGTTAATTATTATCAATCATCGTTGTTCTCTCTTCGGACGAAGAGGTTGCGCGGGGATCGCGTGTGGAGGCCGAGGATTCGGTGAAAGCTTTGGAGAATCGAAGCGTGGTCGCGGCGAGGAGTTGCGACGTGATCGGTTGAAGGATTTCAAGCGATCGAGGACCAAAGGGATCCACAAAGAAGATTCGGTAAATTGGGTAAAGCCGTGGGTGAATCGCCTTGTACTCAATAGTTTCTTAGTGGAGTTTCGTGTGATCGGTCCCGTGGGTTTTTTACTCCTTGTGGAGTTTTCCCACGTATATCTTGGTGTGTTTGATTTTATTTTCCGCATTTACTTTAAAATCGCATCGAGATTTTTAATTGGCCGTTGTACACCTATTCACCCCCCTCTAGGTGTAGATTACCTTTAGATCCTTGAGACTTATAACCAACAATTGGTATCAGAGACAGGTTTAGGTTGTTATCAATGGCCGAGGGTGGTAATATCAATCGACCTCCTCTCTTCGATGGTACTAACTATGCCTATTGGAAAGTCCGCATGAGGGCGTTTCTAATTGCAATCGACGAGAGAGTTTGGCAAGCGGTGGAGTTTGGTTGGACTCATCCCACCGAGGTTGTCGATGCTATTACCGTCCCCAAGGCTAGAACTAAGTGGACGAAGGATGAGAACGAACGCTCATCGTTTAATGGGAAGGGAGTTAACGCTTTATTTAATTCTTTGAATCAAACTGAATTCTCTAGGGTTTCAGCATGTGAAACTGCTAAACAAATTTGGGATACCCTTAAAACCACCCACGAGGGAACTAGTCTTGTCAAAGTTCAAAAGTTACAAATGTTGACTAGTCGTTTTGATTCTATTCATATGGATGAAAACGAGACTTTTACTGATTATTATACTCGTCTTCAAGATATAGTCAACACTTGTTCCAACTTGGGTGAGAAAATTCCCGAAACCAAGATAATTCGGAAGATTCTAAGAACCCTCCCCGAGCGTTTCCGTCCGAAAGTTGCTGCCATTGAGACGGTTAAATATCCCGATGAGATGAAAGTAGATGAACTAGTAGGTGCTCTTCAAACTTATGAAATGACTTTTCCTACTAACTCATCTTCTTCAAAGTTGTCTTTAAAGTCTAGGTATGGCACTTAAATCTACCAAAGGAGGCAACGGAGACTCATCCTCATAGAGACGGATTCGGACGTAACTTTGGAGGACTTCGAGAAGCAACTTGCGCTTCTAACTAGGAAGTTTCGACGCAACTTTAAGAAAAAATTTCCTTCAAAGACTTCCTCCTCCAAATTCAACAAATCAAAGGGGAGTACTTCTTCTTCTTCTGCTAAGAATAAAAATTCTGAAAATTTTTCAAAAGAGTCATCTAAGGAAAAGAAAAGTGGAGAGATTCAATGCTATAAGTGTCGGGGATTTGGACACATAGCATCGGATTGTCCGACAAAGTCTTCTAATAAGAAGAAGGCAATGCAAGCCATTACTTGGGATGATCCTTCCGATGAGGAGTCAACCTCAAGTGATGAGGAAGAAAATGCCACGGCTCTTTTGGCATACGATTCTAATATTATGTGCTTATCCTCCATTGACTCAATCTCCGTGACTTTATTGCATGAACAATCCACACCGGAGAACTTGACGGATGACGATTCGGATGGCGGTGACATGATTGACGCTTATCGTCAATTGATCGTAGAATCGAAGAAGATCGCCAAGCACAATAAGAAGCTACAACAATGGATCATGGATCTGGACGGGGAGAATACAAGCTTAACAACTTTGTTGAGAGATTTGGAGAAAGAGAATGATGGATTATCTAGAGCCTATCAATCTATTGTTGAAAAAGTTGGCATGCTTGAGAACGAAAGAGGAACAAATGAAGAAAATGTACAGTTTCTCAATGAGCAACTAAGGGAGGCAAAGGAAGCAAACTTGGAATTCACAAAGACTATCATCCAACTAAGATCGGATTTGAAAAAATTCTCCTCCGGCACGACGAAACTTGACAAGATGCTAGGGCTTGGACTAACATCTAAACTTGGCCCGGGAAATGTGAGGACTTATGTTGATCAAGTCGCTAAGCAAGTGGGAGTGAATTCGACTAAGTCAAAACCAAAAGTTCAAAGTAAGTTCGTTTCAACTAGAAATTTGTTTACTAACAAAATTTGTCACCGATGTGGAGTTCTAGGTCATGTGAGGAGAAATTGTACACAAAAGAAGAACTCCGTGACACACGTGAACCAATGGTCTCAAATCAAGCCCAAGAAGAATGTTCCAAGAGTGGAATCAAAGCCAACAAAGGATGATTCAAGAATTAGAACTAAACAAGCTTGGAGGCCGAAAGTAAAGGGTCAAAAGAACAAGAAATTCGAACTCGTCGACAAGCTTCACAAGACGCGTACAAGCCAAACGACGCACCCTAAGATTCGTAAGGTTTGGGTGCGCAAAGGTGAAATCTTTTCTTATTAAGCGTCTAGTGGGTACCGACCTCTCTCTCGCACTATATCTATTCGAACACTTGTGCCATGAATATTTTTTAAAAAAAAGGTGTTCTATTTTCTTGAACCAAACGTGTTGAGCTAATATATCATTACTTGGGAGGATTGGTCGCGTTTATTTCAAAGGATTTTATTTATCTAGACATTTTCTATGAGCCAATATTTAAAAATGGACATTTATGCATTATTTGTTCTTGTGCATTGTTTGCTTGATCTTTGGAACGCGAAGTGTTTTATTCTTTTTTGAAAAGTTTCCTTTGTTCTTCACGATGTGATCTCACTGCTTGCATGAGTTATTTTTAACACTTTTTAATCCAATTTAACTCTTCTATGTCATTGGTTTTGAACCTCCACATCCGTTAGAAATTGTTCTTACATCTATTGGTTAATTTAAATACATCTCTCTTGAACTAGCAAAAGTAGATTATTTTAATTGATTATTTGCATGATGGGTGATATGTGATCCTATTTCTGAAATCACAATAGCATGTCCCATTGGGGTTGCACTAGTTGAGGGGAGTAATATCCATATTAAAAGATGTGGAAAGAGTTACATCCTTTTATAGGAGTGTGAAAACTACCACCTATTTAAGATGTGGAAAGAGTTACATCTTTTTCTAAAAAGTGTGAAAACTACCACCACATGTAGGCAAGAGCTACCACCCCGGTCGTCCTAAGTGAGTGAAGCTACCACATGAATGAATGTTTACATCTCGGAAAAATTTCTATATATAATCTTATTTCTTATATTTGAGGTGTTCGGTGGTTTCTCTTTTTAATTGAACGATATAAGGTGGAATTTAAAAGATGCTCAAAGGGCCACTTCTTTAAATTGACATGTGCTTAACTCAATTGGATTATATTCTTGTGCTTATTTCAGTTTATGGGATATACATTAATCTTTATTAATGTGAATTTGAACTTAAACTTAGTACTACGTTGATTAGTTCTCGACAGATGTGTCTAAATTCACAGTATATGAAGTTCAATTTTTGATTAATGTAAGGTTCAATATTTTTGACATCCTTGATTTGGTTCGGATTAGTTTTTGTTATTATATCTCATGTAATTCATGTGGGCACCTGGTTTGTAATTGAAAAATTCCATGTTTTAAAAATTTTGCTTGTCGACCGGTCACTAACCCCTGTCCGGACAAAGACTTACTATATAGTGCATTTTATGCCATCCTATTTAACTGTCCGTCTGCCTCTACCGAGCGGCGCGAATATACCGCGCGGCCGAGGATGCTTCAAACGCTTCAAATGTCTCTCGTTTTCAACGGTTTCTCTCTCTAAAAGTCTCTAGAGTGATTCCTTGATCTTTGCCCTCATATTTCCTCACTTATTACTCGGATTCAAGGTTTGGATTTTGAATTTTTCGATTTTTGCCCGATTTTCTCAGATTTTAGGGTTTTTCGGATTAAACCTTGTTTAAGTTTTTTAAACTGGTTTTGTTGCTTCAATCTTGCTTAAACATGTCTCATCTGCTGTTCCATGTGATTATTTTTCATCTTAATCAACTGATCTACACGCATTTTGGATTAACCCTAGTTTTTGCAATCGTTCATCGAGGTTTTTCAAATTTCTTTATTATTTGATCATTTTTCATGCATTATCTCTATATCAAATGTGTTTCTAATGGCTCTAGGATGATGCTAATTTTGTTAAAAATTTGCGATCAATTTTTCATAATTTTTGCTATATTATGACCAATATTGTTGTTCTTGAGTTTTTGAACAGATATTAGTTGCAAAAATGTACTCGTGGCTGCTTGTGTTGGTGTTCTTAATGGCACGAGGGGTCCGGGCGTGAAGCGACAGCGCTCCTCCACACAACAGAGGGAGGATCAACCCGCTGAGGATATTGGGAGTGAGTACAATCCAGCGGAGGACTCAGACCGTGAGTCTCACGAGGGGGATTGGGACACGACCGGGCTGAGTCCCAACTCGCTACAGTTCAAAGAACTTCCAAAGGAAAATCCAAGGAGAAAACAAAAGGAAAGGGAAAAGGAAAGGCTAAAGCCCGAGATGACGAACCGTCTAAGGAACATCGCTCTGAGCGAACCAGGAAGAAGACAGTTGGGATTACTATTGACGAGCCTCAACTGCAAAGACTGCTCGGGCTCCTCGGGCACCTCGAGTAGATCGGCCTCCCGTTGATCCCCGGAGATATCGATTCTATGCTTCGAAACACATTGCGTTGGAGAGCGGCGGTTGGAGTTACAAACTTGATCAAGAGAGCTCCTGCTTTTCAAGCGTTGTTTGAAAATGGAAACTTACATGAGATTTGTGAGTTTAAAGAGCGCACTGGATATGGACTTGAACTCATCAGGGAATTCTACATGCGAGGTGGAAATTTGCTCGAATCTGATGGAGGCCCTTATGTATTTACTACTTCAGTTAGGGGGACTGAGATGTCGATCACTCCTGATACGGTTGCATCAGTGTTGGATATGCAAGCTCGGACTGACGGAGTGGACTACATGAATGCCGAGCTAGAGTCTCTTGTTGATTGGCGACGGATTTTAAATACTCTCTGTGTTCCAGGAGCGGAAAACGATGGTCCAGCCATACTCTCAAAGGATTTGAGATTAGAGTATCGGTATTTGAACTTTATAGTATGCTATAACATCATGCCTCTTGCTAACACCAAGGTGATTCGTTGGGATCGGGTTATGTTTATGTATCTTTTGGGGCATCCTGAGCTAGTCAAGAAGAAGAACATCAACATTAACATCCCATTCCTAATCTGGAAGCGAATGGCACGGGAGATCAAGACGGCTAATCAGAAGGATCGTCTTCCATTCCCTCTGATAATCATGAGGATTCTGCGAATGCATGATGTAGACATTTTTTGTACATCTTATGAGCACTCTCTCGGCCCGATCAGTGACACGACGATGGTCAAGTCACATGTTCAGCCTCACGGGCACTCTCCACCTCGAGCTGATGCTCCCGCACCTTCTTCTCCACTAGCGTCTAACACCGAGGCATCTATGACTTCTGTTTATCGCGAGCAACGCCGTCTATCTGGCGAGATTGTCAGAGATCAAGCAAGACGTTGCCAAGCTAAACAAGAAATACGGGCGTATTTCTCGCTTCTTGCGGCTCCTTTGCGAGAAAGTTGGGTGTGGAAGCGCCGAGATGCCACCTCCAGCGGTGATTCCGAGTGATCCATGGCTATCCTCCTCCTTGTGTTGTTTTGGCGGTTTTTGTGACAAAAAGGGGGAGATGAAGTGATGGACATGTCTGGGGAGATGAAGACAGTAAGGGGGAGATGGAGATGGTGAAAATGAGATGTTAATATGTCTAACTTACTATGACTAAACGTTGTTAGTTAGTTAGTTAGTTAACTTTGATAGTTAGTTTGTTACTTAGACTTATAAACTCGTGTACTTTCTTGATGCTTGAATGTGTGTGTTTTGAGATTTCTTTTGCAGGAACATTCAAGACTTCAAGACTCCATTGTCTAAGTCATAGAGTTTGTATAGGATAAGTTCTAACTTGTAATTTTGAGTTTATTGGATCGATCATGCTTGAGAGTTATCGTTTGGTGATTGCGATAAGTCTCAAATTTTTTTTTTTCAGTATTTGAGGTTGTAAAGGCATGTATTATGTTTTGTCACGAAATCGCCAAAGGGGGAGATTGTTAAGGATTTTATAGGTTGGCGAATTTCGTGGACGAGTCGGAGTCTTGAAGAGATCAAGTCAATCAAGATGAAGACGGAGGCTCCAGGACTCGTTGAAGAAGCTCAACACCTCAGGTATGCTTTTAAGATCATTTATGGTGATTAACAATATGGATATAGTAGTTAGAAGACTTTAAAAAGCTTTAAAATATTGTTTTTACAAAATCGTTTTTTTAGATGGTTTCGTCAGGACCATAGGTACCTTGTCCTGGTCTCGCAAGCTTGTTTTGTTGCGAAAGCTTAAACCCCGACCGGACACCACCTTCTCGTCCGAGTCGGTAAGTTTGATATTTGAAATCTTCGCAAACACCGACCGGACACCACTTTCTCGACGGACGAGTCCCCGTGCGAAAATATTGACTAAGCACGGGGACCGGACAGGAAATGGAGACCGGACAGAGAACCCGAAAATATTTCCAAAAAGGGCTGATTTGATTTCTAGTCTACTTCAAAGTCTTCTAACTCTATAAATAGACCATGAGAAGCCTTAGGACGTGATATACCTGAATACGCTTCATTCAAAACCCTAGATACTCTCTTCTAAGCTTTTTCCTTCTAAACCTAAGAGAGAGTAAGATACTAGTAGTTCATTGAGTTGATGTTGCTTTGATGCTTCTTCTTTGAATCGACTCGATGAATAACTAGAAAGGATTCTCATGGTCCACGGTGTTTAAAGAGTTAATTATCATCAATCATCGTTGTTCTCTCTTCGGACGAAGAGGTTGCGCGGGGATCGCGTGTGGAGGCCGAGGATTCGGTGAAAGCTTTGGAGAATCGAAGCGTGGTCGCGGCGAGGAGTTGGGACGTGATCGGTTGAAGGATTTCAAGCGATCGAGGACCAGCGAAAGGGATCCACATAGAAGATTCGGTAAATTGGGTAAAGCCGTGGGTGAATCGCCTTGTACTCAATAGTTTCTTAGTGGAGTTTCATGTGATCGGTCCCGTGGGTTTTTTACTCCTTGTGGAGTTTTCCCACGTATATCTTGGTGTGTTTGATTTTATTTTCCGCATTTACTTTAAAATCGCATCGAGATTTTTAATTGACCGTTGTACACCTATTCACCCCCCTCTAGGTGTAGATTACCTTTAGATCCTTGAGACTTATAACCAACACTTTCTAGGGTATAAGGAGTCTGAAAAGTGTCAGGGTTGGCGACCCGGAGCGTTCGAGGATCATCGGTGGGTTTGACCTCATAAAATAATGAAAAATCTCATTGTGGCTTTTCGAATGTCGTAAAATGGAAAAGTTTGCATTTCTGTATTAGATATATCATCGTTGAATTTTAGAATGCTTAACTTATATGCCTTATGTATAATGAAATTTTCGACTCTACGTAGTAGAGAGGTACTTATGGACTTAGGCATAGTGTGGCATTCTTCGAGTGGTTCGAGAACATGTGAAACATAGGAGAAATGACATGTAAAGTGATGAACTTGAACATAGAACTAGGTATAACCTAGGAGAAAAGCTAATGTCATAAAGCGGCATTAAGCTTGGCATCAATGAACTTAGTGAGTTATTGACCTTAGTGGCAATAGACTCGTTGTGGAATACTTGACATAGAAATTCTAGTGTCATGAGAATTATTGTACTAGACTTAGGGTTGCTAGTGACATTGCTATGTGAGAGACTTGGGACTTGGACTGCGCTTGTTGCCATTTGTGTTCTTCGCACATGCTTGTGAGGGTCGCTCCCTACAAGCCGGCACTCCGGAGTTGGCCTTCGCGATTCGTTCGCGCGTGCGGTGTTGAGAAGCCTACGGGACCGTTTGGTACAGACTCATTCCTTGCGGGGGATGTTGGGGCTACCACGGTACTTAGGCGGCACAAGCTGGATTACACTTGTGTAGATCCTAGAAAGAGAATTGAAGTGACATGTAATAGAGAATTGACATCACTACTAGATAGGACTTAGTAGTTGGATACTCGGATATTTTGTGGCATAGTATCGGACATATGTAGTATACTTGATAGGTCAACATTTCTATTATAGTATACTTGAGAGCTTATAGAAAGTACTTGTTTAAAGTTGACATTTCGGGTTGAATAAAGCATGTACCATATTTATTTTGGATTAATTATTTAGCTTTTACTGTTATGCTTTATTTACAGTTACTTACTTCAGTACTATTACTTCTGCTGGGCCTAGTGGAGCAATCTGTGCAGGTCAGTAATTGCCCACTGGGAACTATATTTTTATAGTTCTCACGCCCTCTGTTTTCTGACGTGTTTCAGCGCCTTCAGCGAGGGAGGCCAGGGATCGCGGCAAGGGTGTCGCCTCGGACTAGCGACGAGGAGCCTCGCTAGGTGGTTCATCTCTCCTTTGGTTTTTGTTGGAGAGGATGAGAGTTTGGTACCCTTTTGTAGAGACTACCTGTTGTACTCTATGATAGTTACCTGATGTTGCTTCTACTATTACTTATTTATAATTTTAGTACCTTATGTTGTTTCGTACTCTCTTTCTTTCCTACTTGTTGATAGGGATAGCTGTATGTGGCTCTGATATTCCTAGTTGTAGCCTTATATTTGTTTTAATTCCGCTGTTTTTATTTAGACGCCTTGTATGTGTTGGCATATGGCGGGTCTGGGCACGCTTTGGGGAAGGTCCTACCGATCCCGGGGCGTGACAGTTACAACCTAAGTCAGAATCCTAGTCATAGATACAATCACCCTAAGAAAGCATAGAAAAGCATGAAAACGTAAGCATACTCAGTGTTATACATCATCATCATTATCATCCAATCCAACTTTCATCTTCATCCCCCTATTATCATCCAGTCCATATTTCTAGTCAAGACACCAATCTCCCCCTTTTTGTCTGAAAGCGCCAAAATGACAAAAGAGGTAAGCAAGAAGTCCTACTCTAATCCGTATCGGGAGGAGGCATCTCAGAACTACCACACCCCATCTTCTCACAAAGAAGCCTTAAGTATCGAGTGATGCGTTCAGATTGCTTCTTCAATTTTGCAACATCTCGCTGAAGTTCAACCTGAACAGCGCCTTGTCGCTCTAACTCGCAAGAAAGACGCTGCTGCTCACTATAAACAGTAGATAGAGATGCAATGTCTGGATCCTCATGAGGTGGAGAAGGAGGTGCAGGAGGTTGAGCTTGAGCTGGAGCATTCGGATTGAGTTGAGCACGTGACTTGACCATAGTAGTCTCACCGATTTGTCCTAAAGAGTGCTCATAGGAAGAACAATCAATGTTCACATCATGAAGCCTTAGAATCCTCATGATCAACAGTGGATATGGAAGACGGTCCTTTTTGCTTGAAGTCTTAATCTCTCGTGCCATTCGCTTCCAAACAAGAAATGGTATATTTCAGTTGATGTTCCTCTCTTTAACTATCTCCGGATGACCAAATAAATAGAGATATAAAACCCGATCCCATCTAATAACCTTTGTGTTTGCTAAAGGCATTACATTATAGCAAACCACAAAGTTTAGAAACCTGTACTCTAGCCTCAAATCCTTTGAAAGTATGGCATTACCATTGTTCTCCGCATCGGGGACATAAAGAAACCTAAGCATCCGCGTCCAATCCCCAACAGAATCAAAGCTAGAGTGTAGATAATCAACTCCATCTGTTCGTGCTTCCATATCAAGAACAGAGGCTATGGTAGCAGGGGTAATTGACATCGCAACTCCTCGAACTGAAGTAGAGAACATATGAGGTCCATCATCAGACTCCAGTAAATTTCCTGCTCTCATATAGAACTCTCTAATAAGCTCCAGTCCATATCCAGTGTGCTCTGTAAATGCACAAATCTCATGCAAATCACCATTCTCAAATGGCACTTGGAAACCCGGAACTTTTTCAAACAAGTTAGCCACGCCGACCATATGCTCTCCAATACATGTCTTCGAGGAATAGATGGAGCGTCGGCGATCATCAACTGGAACTTCTCGAATAGGTGCATCGCGAAGTTTGCAAATTGAAATACCTCCAGAACCTCGACGTCCACGAGCATAAGTCTGTGGTGACTCGGTATGTTCCGCTTCCACAACCTTTTCTTTAACCTTTCCTTTGCCTTTTGCTTTAGATTTCCCTTGGGCCTTTCCTTTCCCTTTATCTTGTTCCTTCTTTTTCGTACGAATTTCCGTTGCAATAGCTTCCCAGTCCTCCTCGTGAGTCCCTTGGTCGGAATCCTCATCGGGATTATATTCACTACCCGCGTCCTCGGCCAGTTCTTGTGCCGCGGAGCATCTACGCTTTGCTCCCGGACCACCTCGTGCCATCAAGAAAACGAGTACCAATAGCCACGAATACATGATTAATAATGAAAATCCGCTGTTCAAAAAAGAAATTCACAATGAGCATAACAACATCATTAATGAAGAATAATTGGTCAAAAATTTTAAAAATCATCTAGAGCATCCTAGGGCCATTAGAAACAAGTTTAATACGGTCAATTTGCAAGAAAAACAATGCACAATCCATGAATTTTCAAAATTACATGCTGTGAACAGTAAAAAAACAGTGAAAACCTAGGTATGATGCAATGTAGTCATGGATCTGATGATAGAATGTGAAATAAAACTCATAGAAGTGTTAACTAAACATGATTAAGCAAGAATGAAGCAATAAATCCAGTTAAAAACAGAAAAACAAAGATCAAATCCAAGAAATCCTGAAATCCATCATTTTAGGGTTCAAAAAGCAAAAAGGAGAAAAAACCCGAAAATCTTTCCTAACATCCGAAGAAAATGAGTGCAAACACCACTAGAGGATCTCTGGGGTTTCTAGAGAGAGAAACACAAGAGAAAAAACATGAACCGAAGTGTGGATAAAACCCTCTGGTCGAGTGGTTTATAGAGCTGCCGCTCCAGCCGGGTCCGGACTTGGCTGGCCAGGTCCGGATGCCACGCCCAAGAGCATTTAGGGCGTGCTTGTAGTTCGGACCTGGGAGCCGAGTCCGAACTCAGAAGTCAGCATATGAAAAATTTGAAAAATTTCGAAATAATGTAGCTTCCTATTGACCTTAAACCAAATTTTCATGAAATATATTGTCACGCCCCGAGCCCGATCCATTTGGCCGGTTCGAGCGCGTCAAATGTACGCCGAATGACAGAAGCTTCCCTTGACCGCCCAAGGCTCAACAAGTACAGATAGAGTATAAAAATTTCGCACATGCGGAAGAATACACAAACGGCTTGCACGAGGACAAGCAATAGCCAAAGTGAAAGTACTAACTAAATTTTACAAGTACTATGATTAATTGCAATCACATACATGTAAATATCTTTACAACTTTGAGTTCTTTAAAGTCTTTACATACTATGCATCATTTCTTTCTTACATCACATTTTCCTCCAAATGAAAGTGTTCACATTAAAGTTAAACAACTATGATCATCAAATACAAAAGATGATATATATAAAGGGAAATGCAACTACCGAAATAAATACTCGGGCGGTCTCTATCTAGGGCGCGATGCCCTTGTTAAGGATTTTGTGTTGGCAAGTTTCGTGAATTGAGTCGGAGTCTTGAAGAGTCGGAGTGGATTGAAGAAGAACGAAGAATCCAAGACTTCGAGAACTCAAAAACTAATCACGACATGAATCACCATGCGAAGGTAATGTTTTAATTCATGGTATGGTGATTAATACTTAGTTATAGACATTAGAATCATGAAAATCAATGTTTAATGGATTAGAAATTGCTTTGGAACTTTGTGAAACTTGAAACATGAAAAAGCTGAAAATTGCACTCTGTACGGGTACAGCCATCAACCTGTTACCGGTAACAGCCTGAGATTTGTACGGGTACAGCCATCAACTTGTTACCGGTAATAGCCTGAGATTTCTACCGGTACAATCATCAATCTGTTACCGGTAATGGCCCTTCGCAGAAATATCTTCCGTCATTGCATTACCGGTAACAGCCTAAGTTTTGTACCGGTACAAGGTGTAAAAAATCTGAATTTTATCTAATCCGAATCTAATTGATTCTAAAGTCTATAAATAAGATCTTAGGGTTCTCTAACTCCATGTGCTTCATGAAAATACTTGTTTGAGAAACCCTAGAAGCTAGGAATTCATCTAAAATCTATTTTCTACATTATAGCCTCTTTTAGGTCAAATCGAGATATTGCACTTTGATATCTATATGTCGATTTGATCTACGTTTCGCTTGGAGTTTTTCTTTTTTGGTTTTCTACGATACTCCAAAGCGAAGGATCACTATATTCATGATACTCTCGTGAACGACGTCGTGGATTCAGCGCGTTGAAGGCGGTTCGTGGAGTCGGATCGTTGGCTCGTGGATTCGAGTGGCGTCGTGGATTCGACGTGATAGAAGCTTCGTGGATTCGAAGTGGTGGCGTTCGTGGACTCGAACGTGAGGGCGTGGACAACCCGGAGGATTGCGCGGAGATCTATAGGAGAGTTAAAGAGGTCGAGTCCGTGGAGTTTGGTATCACCTTGTAATCTTTTCTCTTAGTAGATTGTTATTCGCGTGTTGGTCCCGTGTTTTTACTCCGAGTTTGGAGTTTTCCCACGTAAATCTCGGTGTGCTTTTTATTTTCCGCATTTACTTTTTAAATCATCGAGAATTGTGGTTTTTGGCCTTTACACCTATCACCCCCCTCTAGGTGATTAGATACGATCTGGATAGATCCTTGGGGCTACCCCATAACTCACAGCCCTTACCGCGATCCTCGGCCGGCTCGCTCGGTCCCGGCCCTTTGGAGATAGTGGGGTGAGAACTACAATGAAGTTCCCAGTGGGTTCGGCAACCAACCACGCCGACTTTCCCTCTAGGTCTAATTCAAGCGTAATAGAAAGAAAGGTAAGATAATAACCAACTAACAAATGCAGCTAATACGCTTGAAAGTAAACAATAAGATGTTCAAATAAAAACTCATGATGACTGAAAGATCATAGTCCAATACCCAATCTCTCGGCTAACCCGTAGGTTTCGCCCTCAACAAGACTCAACCAACTCAAATCCCTATTGTCGAGGAAACACTACAACCCGACGGGACCGTCCTCTTGGGAAGCACTACAATCCAGTGATGACAACTCCGGAGCACATCGCCCGAGGGGGAGCTACTGCCCTCGAGCAAGGACTATATGGTGAGTACGATCAATCCTTAACTCCAAGGATTCCAATTTCAATTCATTCCTTGACTTCAATGAGACTATGTTCATATGACCCTTAACTCTAAGGTTGTTGTCATAATGTCAATCTCAAAACTCTACTAGTGTTATGTACACTACTTGTTCTTGTTCTCGTTCTTTGATGCCACGCATGTTGTCTAAGTACTCTAGACTCATCATTGCCACATTTTCTAAGTACATGTACAATGTCACATTCACTTGTCAATTACACTAAGTTGTTGTTCTTGTTCTTTAGCATGCATACATAGGGTTCTTGTTCGTTATCATACAATCTCATAACATTCTACCTTATGCATTTGAACTCTCAAAGCAATAAGAAATGCATATTAAACCCTACAATACAACATGCTCAATATTAAATATGCTCAATAGAAGTGACACTTAGACATAGAGAGAAGTTCGATGTCCTTGGAATGCACCACCCATCTCTAAATATTATGGATGGGTTGCGGGTCGAGTTTCGTGCCCAACCGATCCCTAGTTTACCACCTGCGCGTTAAACAGAGCCTTAATCAGGCTAGTTTACATAGTAGCTCATAGGTAGGCTTTTCGTTTAAATAAACGGAGTTGTCCCATGCGTCGGGGATACTACCAATTAGGTTTCTACAAGATCAATTTGACCATGCAACCCCTATAGTCAAAAGCCCCAAATTTGGGTGCTCTACCAAGACCCTATGTGAAACCCTAGGTTTTGATCTCTTTAACAAGCAAAAGAGAGCTTGTTGATCCTCTAGGAACTAATTTAAGACCATTTAAACTATTTCTAGGGCATCTACTTGAAGCCCTAACAATCCACCATTAGAGCACATGAAGAAACTAGGGTTTTCATGTGTTCTATGTGCATTAGGGTGCTTCTACACTTGTAGAAACTCCTAAACCCGAAAATGTAAGGAGAAATCCCAAACCCTAGGTTTAGGTTTGCATAAACTCACATTTGCCCAAAGCTAACCCAAGGTCCACCTTGTAGGAGAGCTTCTAGAACCACCAAAGCCACAAAGATCAACTTCTCCAAGCCTTCTTCTCCTTCTTCTCCTTCTTCTTCAAGCTCTAGAGCTCCTTGTCTAGAGAGAGAGAGAAATGTGAGAGAGGGGTTGGGAGTGAATGGCCGTGAATAACGCAGGGCCAAGACTATATTGTGTTGTTACAATTGCCAAAAGCTCTCTAATCCCGAAATTTTACAAACTGCCCAGACTGGGCAATTTCGGGTTCAGGATCCGGACCTGGCCATGGGATCCGGATCCCGAAAGCTGGGGTTCTGGGACTTAGCCATTTTTCTCGCCGATTTCGGTAGGGACCGGTCTCACCCTCCCGATCCGGTCTCGGTGGTCCTGGCCTCACCTCTCCGATCCGATCCCGTACGCTGAATTTCAGGATTTAGCCAAATTTCTCGTCGCCGCGTTCATCGAGCCCGTGGCATCCTGGACTCCATCCATGGGGTCCGGTCCCAGCAAGCTCCAAATCTGAAATTTTCCAGATTTACAGATTTACCCTCGTGGGTCCCATTTTCACTTCACATAGGTTCTAAAACACTTAGAACCTTGCTTCGCTTGACTCACTCCGCGTTCCGCTCATTTTGACGAAACTCGGCACGTTTTACGAGGAAGTGGGTTGTTACATTCTCCACCCCTTAGAATTAGTTTTGTCCGCAAAACTAACTTAGTTATAATCTAGATTCGTACCTTGATCCAGATTCTCGAATAGATGGGGATAATGCTCCCGCATTACGCTCTCGAGCTCCCACGTAGCCTCCCAGTCGTTGTGGTTGCTCCAGCGGACCTTGACATACTGAATTTTCCGGCTCCGTAGTTTTTTTTCTTCACGATCGATAATGTACGCCGGAAACTCGTCATAGGTCATATCCTCTTTAATCTCCGATGGTTCAAACGCGAGAATATGATCGGGATCATGAACATACTTGCGGAGATTTGATACATGGAATACATCATGAACTCCCGCAAGCCTCGGTGGTAGTGCTACCTTGTAGGCCACCGCTCCAATTCACTCCAAGATCTCAAACGGTCCAATATACCGAGGACTTAATTTCCCCCGGATTCCAAACCGTTTAACTCCTCGCGTTGGCGATACCTTTAATAACACGTGGTCGCCAACCACGAACTCTATGTCCGTCCTTCGCTTGTCGGCATAACTCTTGTGCCGAGATTGCGCTGTCGCTAGTCGTTGGCGGGCAAGGCGAATCTTCTCCTCCGCCTCCCGCACTACGTCGGGGCCAAGAACAGCTCTCTCGCCCACGTCGCTCCAATGGATTGGAGAACGACACTTTCTTCCATAAAGGACCTCGAAGGGCGCCATCGCGATACTTTCTTGATAACTGTTATTGTACGCGAATTCCGCCATTGGTAGATCATCATGCCAATTGCCCTTATAATCAAGTACACACGCTCGGAGCATATCCTCAAGTATTTGTATCGTTCTCTCCGATTGACCATCACTTTGAGGAGGAAATGCCGTGCTAAAATAGAGCCGTGTGCCCAATGCCTCCTGTAGGCTCCTCCAAAAGTGAGAAGTGAACCTCGGGTCCCGATCCGATACGATAGACGTCGGTACCCTATGAAGTCTCACAATCTCATCAATATAAACTTGGGCCAACTTGTCCCCCGACCAAGTAATATGAATCGGTAGGAAATACGCCGATTTCGTCAACCGGTCCACGACCACCCAAATTGCATCGTGTCCACCTTGAGATCGAGGTAGCCCGGTCACAAAGTCCATTGCAATATTTTCCCATTTCCAAATGGGTATAGGTAAACTTTGTAGCTTCCCCGCCGGAAATCTCCGCTCCGCTTTTACTTGTTGGCTAGTAAGACATTGCGCAACAAATTCTCCAATGTCTTTCTTCATGCCCGGCCACCAATATTGCAACTTTAAGTCTTGGTACATTTTGGTGCCGCCCGAGTGTATACTATAAGGAAATTGATGCGCTTCTTGCATAATCGCCTTGCGGAGATCCTTGCTCCTGGGTACACACCAACGATTTCGAAATCGAAGTGTGCCGTCGGTCCCAATGCCGAACGCTTCGGCACTACCGTTTTCCACTTCACCGCGCACCTTTTGGAGATACTCATCGGAAGCTTGTAATTCCTTGATCCTCTCCAATAAGGCCGGTTGCACCACTAAGGTAGCAAGTGTAGCCGGCACTCCTGCCACTACTTCCAATCCAAACCGTTGCATCTCCTTTTGCAACAACGGTTGAGGAGTAATTGCCGATGCTAAGTCTTCTCCAGATTTTTTACTTAGCGCGTCGGCTACGACGTTAGCTTTTCCGGGGTGGTATAAAATCGTGACATCATAGTCCTTCGCATTCTAACCACGCCGTTGGCGCATATTAAGCTCCTTCTGGGTGAACAAGTACTTAAGACTTTTGCGGTCCGTGTAGATCTCACAATGTTTCCCATATAAGTAATGCCTCCACAATTTTAGCGTGAAAATCACCGCGGCTAATTCCAAGTCATGGACTGGGTAGTTCTTTTCATAGGGCTTCAGTTGGCGCGACGCATATGCTATGACTCGCCCATTTTGCATCAACACACACCCTAGCCCGATGTAGGAAGCATCACTGTACACGACGTATGTCTCCCCCGGCGTCGGTAGAGCAAGTACCGGGGTTGTCGTCAATCTCTCCTTTAACTCCTTGAAGCTCCGATCGCAATCTTCGCTCCAAACATACTTGACCCCCTTATGTGTGAGGCGCGTTAGCGGAGTGGTTATTTTGGAGAACCCCTCCACGAACCGCAGATAATAGCCCGCAAGTTCAAGAAAACTACGGATTTCCGTTACGCTCGTCGGGCGAGGCCAATCTTTAATTGCCTCTACTTTCTTCGGGTCCACCGAAATGCCTTCACCCGAAATTACATGTCCTAGAAAGGTAACCTCCGAAAGCCAAAATTCACATTTCTTCAATTTGGCATACAATTTCTCTTTTCGGAGTATTTCCAAGACGAGCCTCAGGTGCTCCTCGTGTTCTTCATCGGTCCGAGAATACACCAACACGTCGTCAATCAATACCACGACGCATCGGTCCAATTGCGGACGAAAAACACGATTCATTAAGTCCATAAAGGCCGCCGGGGCATTAGTAAGCCCGAATGGCATTACCGTGAACTCATAATGGCCATACCGCGTACGGTACGCCGTTTTGTGCACATCCTTGGGCCGTATCTTCAATTGATGATACCCCGACTGTAGGTTTATCTTTGAATACACCTTTGACCCCTGCAGTTGATCGAATAGGTCGTCGATCCTTGGCAACGGGTACTTGTTCTTCACCGTGACCTTGTTCAACTCGCGGTAATCCACGCAAAGTCGAAGTGTGCCATCTTCTTTTTTTTATGAATAGCACCGGAGCTCCCCACGGAGACACGCTCGGCCTCACAAAGCCTTTGTCAAGCAAGTCTTCCAACTGTGCTTTAAGCTCCTTTAGCTCCACCGGTGCCATCCTATACGGAGCCTTCGAAAGTGGCGCCGCCCCGAGAATTAAGTCAATGACGAACTCGACCTCTCGGTCCAGTGGCAATCCCGGTAACTCCGCCGGAAATACGTCCGGGTATTCGCACACTATCCGAATGCCCTCCAGGTCTGGATGCTCCTTTCGGCTGTCCACAATGGTCGCCAAGTAGGCTTTGCAACCACCCTTTATCATCTTTCTGGCTCTAGCCGTGGTTATGGTCGTCGCAAAGCGTGCACCCTTACATGCTCGGTACACCATTTCCTCTTGATTTGGCTCTCGAAAAGTGATCACCGTTCTCTCGCAGTCGATGATCGCATAATGTAGGTTATAGGTCTCAAGGATCTAAAAGATAATTAACACCTAGAGGGGGGTGAATAGGTGTAAGAAAGTGAATTCTCAAAATATGAGGATTGTACTTCATCCGGAATCGACTAAGTGTCGTGGTGGTGAGAATCGGAGAGATCGAAGCTGACTCTAAGCCAAAAAGTGCATTAGAGTAGACCCCGACCGCAAATGGTGCAAACCGCTCTCCATTCTCAGCTTTTGGCCATGGAGACCTGGACATCCCATGGAGACCGGATGCCACAAGGAGCTCCGTCGTGCGGGGAAGAAATTCGGCTAAGTCCAGAAATACTAGCTCTCGGGATCCGGACAATGAGGAATGTCCGGACGTCCATTGTCCGGACAATCCGTAAAGACCGGATCCCGTACGCTGGAGAAACTGGCCTGAGGGTTTTTCGTAAGCCAATCCGTGAATTCTCGAAATTCGAGAGTTGCACCATGTTTAGAATCGACTGATTGTCGATTGGATGGACTTCGGAAAGTTCGAAGTTGATCCGAAGGCAAAAAGTGCACCGGAGTTGCTCCGGTGAAGTTCGCGTTTTTGTGCGCATAGGCGCGAAAACGGAACCCGAAAAGCTATGTCGGGTCGCGAGCAAAATCCGACATTAGCGTGGATGAAAAGATGATGAAAACGTGTTCGAAAACATGTTTGGAAAGTCTCGGTGCGATTTGAAAAGAATCGGAAGCCAAACGAGCGAAAATGAACAAAAACGAAAAAGAAACGAAAAACGCTGAAATTTGGCTAACTCCTTAATGTTGTGCTGAGGACACCCACTGGGTCGGGACATTGATCAATGTCCGGACATTGGATGTCCGGACAATGAATGATGTCCGGACCCAGTAAGAAGCTGTCAAATGGGCAAAAATGGATTTCGCAGAGTGCTGTCCGGACATTGAGGGGATGTCCGGTCCCTGCAGCCCGAAAATGCCCAGTTTGGTGCAGTTTGAATTGTTGAGGGGGCTTTTGGCATTTTGTTACAATAGAGCCTATAGAGGGCATATCCCTCTCTCAACCCCTCATTTCTCACACACACAAACATAAACTCTCCCTTTCTCTCTCTAGAAAGTGGAGGAGAAGAAGAAGGAGAAGAAGAAGGAGAGGAGATCAAGTGGGGATTTTGGAGGAGGATCAAGCTAGGAGCAAACCAAGCACCTTCTTCCTCATCATCTCCACCATTGGAGCTTCTACTTGAGGTAAGCTCTAGAGAGCTCTCATGGTAGCTTCTCTTAGGGTGTTTTATACCTCCTAGAAATAATTTTCTTGGAACCCTAGCATCCTTAAGAGATGGTTTGCACAAGCAATTGAGCTCTAATGTGGGATTTTGCTCGGGGCAAAATTCTAGGGCTCAAATTGGGGCTTTTCTTAGGATGAGGTTTTGATCTCTTTTAACCTCATTTCTAACATATTGTTAGGTCCACGAACGCGTGCGAGGCGACGGTTCGTCGATTCGGCGAACGGTTTAAGCGATCCGAGCCAAACAAAGGCTTTCAGCTTCGGAAATTGGCCGGGGAGTCAAAGTAGGCATTGGAGGCAACGAAAGCAACATTGTTGCTCCTGTGAACATCCCAAGAGGTGGGGGGTGTCTTACCGAAGCCGTTGGGCTCCCTTTTATGTCTAAGTAAATATTGGTCATATTGCATATATATGTACATAGGTATATAGTTTTCATGCATGATAGGGTTGGTATGATTAAATGACTATTCTAGTGTGCCTCCTTATCGTGCGTGACTATGGTGTTGCATTAGGACATAGGAGTATGCTTGCATACCTTCCTTATCGTGCGGCACCATAGGCTTGCATTTGGACATAGGAAGCAAAGGAATGAGTATAATGACATCGAACCCTAGAGACAAGAACTATGATTTAGTTATGCATGATTGCCACCTAGAGATATATGAACCAATGACAACATGACATTATGATATGTGAATGTGAACCAAGTATATAACTTGATGATTAACATTACGACATAGTATAAAGAATACTAGTGACATGTATACCAAGTAGATAACATGATGACTAGTGGCATTGAACTTAGTGTAAAGAACACTAGAGCTACAAGAACCAAGCATAGAACTTGATGAATGACAATGGTATGTGACATAGTGTTAGAGAACACCTATGTATGATTTCCCCTGCGTGGATGCCCTCCAAATGGAGGAGAAGATCATACTCACACACCGCTTCGGCGTCGTGGTTGGTCGCTGCACATGAGTAGTGCGAGTCTCCGGAGGTATTGGCACGTGATTCGATAGGGATAGCCTATGTGGGGTCCCAAGGGATAGCCTATGTGGGGTCCCAGACAACCCATGAGGTTGAATGTGTTGAGTCGGGCGTGCCTACGGGCTAGCCAAGGATTGGGTAATAACGTAAGAACATAATGAGTATTTCATACATACTTGATTGGAACATAGTGGCATGATAGATATTTTATAACTATATCACGATCTTGTTGTTTCAGGCATAGCAGTAGTTGCATTGTTTATATCATGTTTTACTTACCGCAGTTACAGCTTTAAATTATCTATCTATCTATCTACCTGCTTTTGCCTGCTTAGACCTAGTGGGGAGATCGGTGGGGTCGGTGGCCGAGCCCACTGGGAACTAAGGAAGTTAGTTCTCACCCCACTCTATCACAGGTATTAGCTCACGGGCGGCCGAGGAGGATCGCGGTAAGGGCATCGCGCCCTAGTTGATAGTGGCCACCTACTTGCATTAGAGCCACCCGTGGTATATTTTGGAGTCAAAATTGTATAAAGAAATGATGTAACCTACATTTTGGGAGATGAACATGTACTTATATTTTGAAGTTTAACAATGTAAACGAATGTTGAATGATTGTAATAGTTAGACTCTTCTCTCTTTATATTACTTGTATGGAATATATACTTGTATCTTGCTCTTATTGTTGTTCGCACCTTTAGGTGCATCTTTTTGTCATGTATGGTGTAGAATTTCATTTCCTGGGCAATTCTTTGTACATGACTTGTTGTTGAGCCTTGGGCGGACGGGGGAGAGTCTGTCGTTCGGCGCCGATCGGCGATCTCGAACCGAACCAAATTGGTAGCGGTCTCGGGGCGTGACAGGTATTCTTTTGGTATTAGAGCAATTAAGAGCAAGTAAAGAGAGAGTCTAGGATGGACCTAGGAAACCCTAGGACGGTGAACCCTAAGGCTATAGGTGCGTGAGCGAAACGTGGACCTATGCCATGTGGCGGAAGTTAATTCGATTGGGTCGAAGTAACGGTTGAGATGTCTCTAGTTTTGAATAGAGATGGATTCAAGGGTATTAGTTCTTGGCTTGAAGTGTTTGTGTTGGGCGGCCGACAACATGACACCGAGAGTCTAGAATAAGTACACTTGTGTACTTCCGCCTAATTCTTAAATGTTGAGTCTCGTAGACTGTTAATCACGAGTAAGTAGATGGGTTAAGATAACTAACCCAGTTATTGCGTTTCAGGAACTAATGCCTCCGAGACGCTACACGCGTAGGTCGGGTCCGGCATCATCGTCGGGAGACCCGGATCTACCCGGACCTCCTTTGGCACCGGAGACGACGGGCCCTAGCGAGGTGCAGGAGTTGCGGACGCAGATGACTGCGTTGACGGGTCGTTTTGATCGGCTCCAGGAGCTGATGGAGCGGCAGATTGCGGCGACGCGCCGGCAGCGGGCCGAGAATCGTACCCACCCGCGCCCCCGCACGAGTATCCGAGGCGGCCGAGGGCGAGGGTGTGGCCAGCTCCGGTGGCGGCGTGTCCTCCGCCGGCGAGTGCACTTCCGGCGGCGTCGGGTTCGGCAACCCCGATGCTTCGGCCGAGGGACGGAACAAGGGCGGTTGTTGACGGCCCTTATCGGGTTCATGAAGTTCCACCCACCAATCTTCGAAGGCGGACAAGTGGAGCGGAGATAGTGGAGTCATGGATTGACTCAATGGAAACGATGTTCGGGGACTTTCACACCTCGGAACAAGACAAGGTCTACTTCGCCACGCATTGTCTCGAGAAGACGGCGAAGGTGTGGTGGAAGCGATTGAAGCGGGATCGACCTTCTGATCTCCCACCTATCACCTGGGAGGAGTTCAAGAGGGAAATGTACGCCAACTACTTCCCGGACACGGTGAAGCGAAAGTTGCAGGAGAAGTTCAGAACTTTGAGGCAGGGAGACCGCTCTGTAGTAGAGTTCGAGCAGGAATTCTCCCACATTATAGACTGTGTTCCGGAAGTTGTTCGAGACGACCGAGACCGTGCGGACTGGTTCTTGCGAGGACTCAGGCCGAGCATATATCGGGCGGTGCAAATATTGAAGCTCACTACTTATGCTGAGATTTTTGATCGTGCACTGTGGGCGGAGCACGGTGACGCTCATGTGCGCGAGGAACGTGAGCTAATGGCGGCGTCCAAGGATAAGGGAAGGAAGCGATCAGGTGGTCCTTCGGGGGGACAATCAAGTTCCAAGAAGCCCCCGAAGAACCCACGAACGCAGTCGTGGAGTCGTGGACCGCAGAGGTGCACTATTTGTGGCGGCGGGAATCATCGGGCACATCAATGCAGACAGCGGCTGGGCAAGTGCTACAACTGTGGACAAGAAGGGCATATTAGCCGCAACTGTCCAACGAGGGCCCCGCCTACCCCGTCAGTGGCATCGACTCCAGCGACGCCGGCTTACTATGGAGGAGCTCCACTCGCCGCCGTGTCGGCCGGACGCGCGATGGCTCCGCGTCGCCCGAGTTACCACGATCGCCGCCGAGCGGACGGTATTCGCCGCTCCGGCCCAAGTGGAGGAACTCGCCGAAGCCGAGCAGCGTGAGGTTGTGGCAGGTATGGTTTTAGTTAATGGAGTACGCTCCAGCACTTTGTTCGACATGGGTGCCACTAATTCAATCATAAGTAAATCATTTGCGCGAGCTCATGTTATAGATATAAAGGCTTGTGAAACGGCGTGGCGAATGGATAGTCCCTCAGTAATTCATATTTATAAAGAATGCCCCGCATGTCCAAAGGCAGAGATAGGTGATCGGATAATGCCAATCCGAACCTTAGTGCTAAAAGGGTTGAAGGATTTTGACGTGATATTGGGCATGGACTGCTTTCGAAATACTATGCGTCGATTGATCGCAAAGAGAAAGTGATCACGTTTCGTGAGCCAGACAAGAGGAACTTGTTTACAAGGCGTGTAAGAGTTCTTGCTTCGCCGCGACGTGTCGCGACGAGAGCGAGGAAACTAGTCGGCAGCGGTTGCGCGGCCTACTTGGCGACCGTTGTAGAAGTTGAGCGAGTGACCCCGACACTCGAGGAACTATCGGTAGTTCGGGAGTTTCCCGACGTATTTCCTACCGAGTTACCGGGAATACCGCCAGAGCGGGAAATCGAGTTTGTAATCAACTTGGTTCCCGGAACCGCGCCGATTTCGAAGGCTCCATATCGGATGGCGCAGGCGGAATTAAAAGAGTTGAGGGCTCAATTGTTGGATCTCCTTGATAAGGAATTCATCCGGCCGAGTGTATCACCGTGGGGAGCCCCGGTATTATTTGTGCGGAAGAAAGATGGAACATTTCGACTCTGCGTGGATTACCGCGAGTTGAACAAGGTCACGATCAAGAACAAGTATCCGTTACCCAGAATCGATGACTTGTTCGATCAATTGCAAGGGTCGAGTGTTTACTCAAAGATTGACCTCCAATCAGGCTATCATCAGTTGAGGATTAAGCCGGAGGATGTTCAGAAAACCGCATTCCGTACGCGGTACGGACATTATGAATTCACGGTGATGCCGTTTGGGCTCACGAATGCCCCGGCAGCGTTCATGGACTTAATGAACCGTGTCTTCAGGAAGTACTTAGACCAGTTTGTGGTAGTCTTCATAGATGACATACTGGTCTATTCCCGCAGTGACGAGGAACATGCGGAGCATTTACGCTTAGTACTTCAAATCCTTCGGGAGGAGAAGTTATATGCCAAACTGAAGAAGTGCGACTTTTGGCTGAGGGAAGTTGCATTTCTGGGGCACGTTATTTCTGAGGGCGGAGTTTCTGTTGACCCGAGGAAAATAGAGGCAATCAAGGATTGGCCGCGCCCTACGAATGTCACGGAAGTCCGAAGCTTTGTGGGCTTAGCGGGCTACTATAGGCGGTTCGTGGAAGGTTTCTCTAAAATCGTAATTCCACTTACCCGTCTAACGAAGAAAGGCACGAAGTTTGTTTGGAGCGACGAGTGCGACGGAGTTTCCAAGAGTTGAAGGATAGATTGACTTCGACTCCTGCTCGCGCTGCTCTGCAAGGCGAAGACTTCGTGGTTTATAGCGACGCGTCTTATTCAGGCTTGGGGTGTGTTCTGATGCAGGGCGGAAAGGTAATCGCATATGCGTCCCGTCAGTTGAAGACCTACGAGAAGAACTACCCTATCCATGACTTAGAGCTAGCCGCTGTGGTATTTGCTCTTAAGTTGTGGAGGCACTACTTGTATGGCGCGCGTTGCGAAATATACACGGACCACAAAAGTCTGAAGTATTTATTTACGCAGAAAGAGCTGAATATGCGCCAACGGCGGTGGTTGGAGTTATTAAAGGATTATGATGTCTCGATCCTTTACCACCCCGGAAAGGCGAATGTAGTCGCCGATGCTCTTAGTAGAAAGTCGGTAGAAAACCTTGCGTTGAAGGTTACGGCTCAGGATCAATTATGCTTGGAGATGAAACGGCTAGATCTTGAGGTAGTAGCTCCAGAAGTACCGGCTATTTTAGCGGCTCTTATTGTTACACCGACCTTGTTGGAGCGGATCAAGAGTCTCCAACCTGCGGACCCTAATCTCCAAAAGGTGCGGCGCGACATTGAGAGCGGGCACGGTGGCGACTTCACCGTTGATGCCGAGGATGCCCTCCGGTTTCGCAACCGGTGGTGTGTACCCGAGAATGAAGAGGTCCGAAAACTGATTTTGGAGGAAGCTCATCGGGCTCCTTACAGTATTCACCCGGGCGGCACCAAGATGTACAAGGACTTGAAGATGCAGTACTGGTGGCCGGGGATGAAAGCGGACATTGGGCGCTTTGTGGCGCAATGTTTAGTATGTCAGCAAGTAAAGGCGGAGCGCCGATACCCAGCAGGAAAGCTTCAAAGCCTACCTATCCCAGTTTGGAAATGGGAAGACATCGCGATGGATTTCGTGGTCGGACTGCCTCGTTCGACAGGCGGCCACGACGCGATTTGGGTGATTGTGGACCGCATGTCAAAGTCCGCACACTTTCTACCGATCCACACTACCTGGTCGGGCGAGAAACTGGCGCAGGTATATCTAGATGAGGTGGTCAGATTGCATGGGGTGCCGAAGTCGATTGTATCAGATCGAGATCCCCGATTCACCTCACATTTCTGGAAGAGCCTACAGGAAACCCTTGGCACACGACTCGAGTTTAGTACCGCATTTCACCCTCAGACAGATGGACAGTCAGAGAGGACTATTCAGATTCTGGAGGATATGTTGCGGGCGTGTGTCATTGACTATAAAGGAAGTTGGGCCAAATATTTGCCAATGGCCGAGTTCGCCTACAACAATAGCTACCAAGCTAGTGTGGAGATGGCACCGTTTGAGGTCCTCTACGGGCGGAAGTGCCGATCTCCAGTACACTGGGGTGATGTGGGTGAGCGGGCCGTGGTTGGTCCCGAAGTGTTGCGGGAGGCGGAAGAAAAAGTTCGCCTCGCTCGCCAACGGATGCTTACGGCGCAATCGAGACAGCAAAGTTATGCGAATAAGCGCCGAAGAGACTTGGAATTCGCGGTAGGAGACCGCGTGTTCTTGAAGGTTTCGCCTATGAGAGGCGTGAGGCGGTTTGGAGTTCGAGGAAAGCTAAGTCCTCGATACATTGGACCGTTCGAAGTGTTGGAACGTATTGGAGCGGTAGCATATCGTATTGCATTGCCGCCGCACCTAGCGGACGTTCACAACGTGTTTCACATTTCCAACCTTCGGAAATATGTTTACAATCCCGAACATGCCATGATGTTTGAACCGCCGGAGCTTCAAGAGGACTTGAGCTACGAAGAGTTTTCGGTGGCAATTATTGCTCGGGAAGTGCGCAAATTGCGGAGTCGTGAAATTCCTTATGTTCGAGTTCGGTGGAGTAATCACGACGATCGTGAAGCCACTTGGGAACTCGAGAGCGAGATGAAAGCGCATCATCCCTATTTATTCGAGGAGTGAGGTATGAATTTAAATTTAAGTTTGAGTTAGGTTTAATATAAGGGTTCGTTTCGAGGACGAAACTCTTTTTAAGGCGGGGAGGATGTAAGAAAGTGAATTCTCAAAATATGAGGATTGTACTTCATCCGGAATCGACTAAGTGTCATGGTGGTGAGAATCGGAGAGATCGAAGCTGACTCTAAGCCAAAAAGTGCATTAGAGTAGACCCCGACCGCAAATGGTGCAAACTGCTCCATTCTGCAGTTTTTGGCCAGTGGAGACCGGACATCCCATGGAGACCGGATGCCACAAGGAGCCCTGCTGTGCAGGGGAAGAAAATCGGCTAAGTCCTGAAATACTAGCTCTCGGGATCCGGACAATGAGGAATGTCCGGACATCCATTGTCCGGACAATCCGTGAAGACCGGATCCCGTACGATGGAGAAACTGGCCTGAGGGTTTTTCGTAAGCCAATCCGTGAATTCTCGAAATTCGAGAGTTGCACCATGTTTAGAATCGACTGATTGTCGATTGGATGGACTTCGGAAAGTTCGAAGTTGATCCGAAGGCAAAAAGTGCCCCGGAGTTGCTCCCGGTGAAGTTCGAAGCCTTCGGGCGTTTTTGTGCGCATAGGCGCGTAAACGGAACCCGAAAAGCTATGTCGGGTCGCGAGCTAAATCCGACATTAGCGTGGATGAAAAGATGATGAAAACGTGTTCGAAAACATGTTTGGAAAGTCTCGGTGCGATTTGAAAAGAATCGGAAGTCAAACGAGCGAAAATGAACAAAAACGAAAAAGAAACGAAAAACGCTGAAATTTGGCTAAGTCCTTAATGTTGTGCTGAGGACACCCACTGGGTCGGGACATTGATCAATGTCCGGACATTGGATGTCCGGACAATGAATGATGTCCGGACCCAGTAAGCTGTCAAATGGGCAAAAATGGATTTCGCAGGCCATTGTCCGGACATTGAGGGGATGTCCGGTCCCTGCAGCCCGAAAATGCCCAGTTTGGTGCAGTTTGAATTGTTGAGGGGGCTTTTGGCATTTTGTTACAATAGAGCCTATAGAGGGCATATCCCTCTCTCAAACCCTCATTTCTCACACACACAAACATAAACTCTCCCTTTCTCTCTCTAGAAAGTGGAGGAGAAGAAGAAGGAGAAGAAGAAGGAGAGGAGATCAAGTGGGGATTTTGGAGGAGGATCAAGCTAGGAGCAAACCAAGCTCCTTCTTCCTCATCATCTCCACCATTGGAGCTTCTACTTGAGGTAAGCTCTAGAGAGCTCTCATGGTAGCTTCTCTTAGGGTGTTTTATACCTCCTAGAAATAATTTTCTTGGAACCCTAGCATCCTTAAGAGATGGTTTGCACAAGCAATTGAGCTCTAATGTGGGATTTTGCTCGGGGCAAAATTCTAGGGCTCAAATTGGGGCTTTTCTTAGGATGAGGTTTTGATCTCTTTTAACCTCATTTCTAACATATTGTTAGGTCCACGAACGCGTGCGAGGCGACGGTTCGTCGATTCGGCGAATCTGCTTAAGCGATCCGAGCCAATCAAAGGCTGTCAGCTTCGGAAATTGGCCGGGGAGTCAAAGTAGGCATTGGAGGCAACGAAAGCAACATTGTTGCTCCTGTGAGCATCCCAAGAGGTGGGGGGTGTCTTACCGAAGCCGTTGGGCTCCCTTTTATGTCTAAGTAAATATTGGTCATATTGCATATATATGTACATAGGTATATAGTTTTCATGCATGATAGGGTTGGTATGATTAAATGACTATTCTAGTGTGCCTCCTTATCGTGCGTGACTATGGTGTTGCATTAGGACATAGGAGTATGCTTGCATACCTTCCTTATCGTGCGGCACCATAGGCTTGCATTTGGACATAGGAAGCAAAGGAATGAGTATAATGACATCGAACCCTAGAGACAAGAACTATGATTTAGTTATGCATGATTGCCACCTAGAGATATATGAACCAATGACAACATGACATTATGATATGTGAATGTGAACCAAGTATATAACTTGATGATTAACATTACGACATAGTATAAAGAATACTAGTGACATGTATACCAAGTAGATAACATGATGACTAGTGGCATTGAACTTAGTGTAAAGAACACTAGAGCTACAAGAACCAAGCATAGAACTTGATGAATGACAATGGTATGTGACATAGTGTTAGAGAACACCTATGTATGATTTCCCCTGCGTGGATGCCCTCCAAATGGAGGAGAAGATCATACTCACACAGTCTGCTCAGCGCTCGTGGTTGGTCGCTCCACACGAGTAGTGCGAGTCTCCGGAGGTCTTGGCACGTGATTCGATAGGGATAGCCTATGTGGGGTCCCGCAGACAACCCATGAGGTTGAATGTGTTGAGTCGTGGGCGTGCCTACGGGCTAGCCAAGGATTGGGTAATAACGTAAGAACATAATGAGTATTTCATACATACTTGATTGGAACATAGTGGCATGATAGATATTTTATAACTATATCACGATCTTGTTGTTTCAGGCATAGCAGTAGTTGCATTGTTTATATCATGCTTTACTTACCGCAGTTACAGCTTTAAATTATCTATCTATCTATCTCCCTGCTTTTGCCTGCTTAGACCTAGTGGGGAGCTCGGTGGGGTCTGTAGCCGAGCCCACTGGGAACTAAGGCAGTTTGTTCTCACACCACTCTATCACAGGTACTAGCTCACGGGCGGTCGAGGAGGATCGCGGTAAGGGCATCGCGCCCTAGTTGATAGTGGCCACCTACTTGCATTAGAGCCACCCGTGGTATATTTTGGAGTCAAAATTGTATAAAGAAATGATGTAACCTACATTTTGGGAGATGAACATGTACTTATATTTTGAAGTTTAACAATGTAAACGAATGTTGAATGATTGTAATAGTTAGACTCTTCTCTCTTTATATTACTTGTATGGAATACTTGTATCTTGCTCTTATTGTTGTTCGCACCTTTAGGTGCATCTTTTTGTCATGTATGGTGTAGAATTTCATTTCCTGGGCAATTCTTTGTACATGACTTGTTGTTGAGCCTTGGGCGGACAGGGGAGGTGCTGTCCGTTCGGCGCCTGATCGGCGTTCTCGAACCGAACCAAATTGGTAGCGGTCTCGGGGCGTGACAATAGGTGTACAATGGCCAATTAAAATTCTCGATGCGATTTTAAAGTAATGCGGAATATAAAATCAACACACCAAGATTTTACGTGGAAAAACTCCACAAGGAGTGAAAAACTCACGGGACCGATCACACGAAAATCCACTAAGAAACAATTGAGTACAAGGCGATTCACCCACGACTTTACCCAATTTGCCGAATCTTCAATATGGATCTCCTTCGCTGGTCCACCACGCCGCAACTCCTTGCCGCGTCAAAGCTTCGACTCCTCAAAGCTTCCACCGAGTCCTCGGCCTCTCACGCAATCCCCGCGTCACCCTCCGTCCGGAGTTGTTGAGGAAAACTTTTGGTGATCTCAACAATTAAAGCACCGTAGACTAGGGGCACCCTTTTAGTCAATCATCAAGTTGATTCATGAAGGTGTATTCAAAGAGAAAACCTAGAATCAACTCGACGATCAACAAAATAAAACTCGCTTTACGAATTGAATCATAAAGCTCTGAAACGAGTCTTGGGGTTTAAAAGAGGATCTAACCTATAAGCATATTCAGCGATACAATCCTTGAACCCCCCATGGTCTATTTATAGTGTTAGAAAACTTAGAATTAGATTAGGATTGAAATCTGCCAATTTTGGAAACAAACCCGACACCAAGGTCTGGATCTCACAAGTGAGGACCGGTCCTAGGAGTCCGGACTTGGTCCCTTCAACCGGTTCTCACTGTCGGTAAATTATGTGAGATTAATCAAGGTCCGGTCTTAGCCCTGGGGTCCGTTCTTATCTTGCGTAAAAATAACGATCAAGCCACGGGATCCGGACTTAGACTTCAAGACCGGATCTGGTTTAATGTTGCGCCAGAGACATGCTCTCGGGATCCGGATCTAAGTCATAGGTCCGGATTCGCATAAGGCGCGAAGAAACTAGCTCTCGGGATCCTGGATCTAAGTCATAGGTCCGGTCCTAGATCATAGTTTTTCCAGATTTAAATTTAGTTAAATTGAGATTAATTCAAGTCTTCTAACTACTAAATCTTGTATAGAATCACCAGAAATTATTTTAAATTCATACCTGAGGTGACGAGCTTCTTTGCATAGTCTTGAATCTTCAAATTCCTTCTTTGTGCTTTTGACTTCTTCAAAACTCCAATTACTTCACGAAATCCGCCAACTTATAAAATCCTTAACAATCTCCCCCTTTGGCGATTTTGTGACAAAACATAAACAAAACCTGTACATTACTCAAAAACAAAAAGACGAGAATTATCGCAATCACCAAACGATAACCCCCTGCATGACCGATCCAACATAAAGCATAAAAATTACAAGTTGAAGTCCTATTACAAACTCTATGACTTAGACATTGGAGTCTTGAAGTCTTGAACGTCCCTGCAAAGAAAAACTCAAACACACATTCAAGCTTCAAGAAATTCATTAAGTAGTCATATTGTCATAGCCTAAGTCAAAAACCTAATCATAGTTACAATCATCCTAATAAGCTAAGAAAGCATAAACCATAGTCAAAGTTATACATCATCATCATCATCATCATCATCATCATCATCATCAAACAACTCTCATCTCCTCTTAAGTCTTCATCTCCCCCTATCAGTCAAACTCTTCACCTCGCCCCCTTTTTGTCCGAAAGCGTCAAAATGACAAAAGAGGTTAACAAGAAGCTCTACTCAGAATCTGTATCAGGAGGAGGCATTTCTGAACTTCCACACCCCATCTTCTCACAAAAAAGCCGTAGATAACGAGTGATGCGTCCAGAATGCTTCTTCAACTTAGCAACATCTCGCTGAAGTTCTGCTTGAACAGCGCCTTGTCGCTCTAATTCGCCTGAAAGGCGCTGCTGCTCACTATAAATAGAAGACATGGATGCAGCATCATCTGGTCCAGCATGAGGTGGAGAAGGAGAAGCAGGTGCAGGAGCTGGAGCACGAGCTTCTGGATGAAGCTGAGCTCGTGACTTGCTCATGGTTGTCTCACCAATCTCTCCTAAAGAGTGCTCATATGACGAACAAGCAATATTTACTTCATGAAGCCTGAGAATTCTCATGATCGGAAGAGGAAATGGAAGACGATCCTTTTACTTGCGCTTTTATCTCTCGCGCCATCCGCTTCCAAATAAGAAATGGTACATTCAAATTTATGTTCCTTTCTTGAACAATCTCTGGATGACCAAGAAGATAGAGATAAAGAACTCGATCCCATCTTATAATCTTCGTGTTTGCTAAAGGCATTACATTGTAGCAAATCACAAAGTTTAGAAATCTATACTCTGGCCTTAAATCCTTTGAAAGTATAGCATTACCATTGTTCTCGGCGCCAGGGACACAAAGAAATCTGAGCATACGAGTCCAATCTCTAACTGAGTCAAAACCAGCATTCAGATAGTCAACTCCATCAGTTCGCGCTTCCATCTCAAGAACTGACCCAATGGTGGCAGGTGTAATCGACATTTGAACTCCCCGAACAGAAGTAGAAAACATATGAGGTCCATTATCAGACTCAAGTAGATTTCCTACTCTCATATAGAACTCCCTAACAAGCTCTAGTCCATATCCAGTGTGCTCTGTAAAGGCACAAACCTCATGCAAATCTCCACTCTCGAAGGGTGTTTGAAATCCTGGAACCTTTTCAAATAAATTAGCTACCCCGACCATACGCTCACCAATACAAGTCTTCGAGTAATAGACGGAGCGTCGCGATCATCAATCGAAGCATCTTGAGCACGTGCACCGTCACGTTCATGAATAGAGACACCTCCAGAGCCTCTATGTCCACGAACATAAGTATGCGGCGATTCAGTTTGCTCCGCTTCAACAACCTTTTCTTTACCCTTTCCTTTGCCTCTCTCTTTTGATTTTCCTGGAGCCTTTCTTTTCCCTTTATCATGCTCCTTCTTCTTCGATCGAATTTCAGTCGCAACAGCTTCCCAGTCCTCCTCGTGAGATCCTTGGTCGGAGTCCTCACCGGGATTGTATTCACTTTCCGCATCCTCTTGTGGTGCATCCGCTTGTTGTTGTGCTGAGGAGCGACGACGCTTAGCTCCTGGACCTCCTCGAGCCATGAGAAAAACGAGGACCAAAAGCGACGAATACATTTTTGAAGAAGAAACCGCTGTTCATACATGAACATATTGAGCAAAGAGAAATCTCAAATTAAGAATAATTGGTCATAAAATATGAAATTTAATCTAGAGCATCCTAGGGCCATTTACTACAAGTTTAATACTGTCAATTTCCAAGAAAAACAATGCAAAATCCATCAAATCTCGAAAAATCATGCTGTGAACAGTACAAAACAGTGAAAACCTAGGTTTTGATCAATGTAGTCTTAGATCTGATGATAAAATGTTGAATAAAGCTTATAGAAGTGTTAAATAGACATGACTAAGTGAGAATGAAGCAACAAATCCAGTTACAAACAAAGAAACGAAGATCAAATTCAAGAAATCCCGAAATCCACCATATTAGGGTTCAAAGAGCAAAAAAGAGATAATGCCTAAGAACTCACCTAAAATCCGAAGCAAATGAGTGTAAATGGCTTAGGAAGATCTCAGTTGGTTCTAGAGAGAGAAACACCCAAGACAAAACACAAAATGAAGTGTGGGAAATAACTCTCTGTCGTGCGGTTTATAGAACTTCCGCTCCAGCCGGGTCCGGACTTAGCTTGCTAGGTCCGGATGCCACGCTCGAGAGTGCACTGAGTGAGCGTGCGGTCCGGACTTTGAGAGCTAAGTCCGGACTCCGAAGCCGACAGGAGATAAAAATGAAATTTCCAAAAATGCAGCTTCCAATTGACTTTTAAAAACAAATTTTCATGAAATATAATTACAAAATTGTATTCAATAAAATTCAAAAATGTCATAAATGTTGAACCATGCATCAACTAGAAATTAAAAAGTATACCGTGAAATTACGCACATCTCTCGAGATTTACACAATAATTGTACTAAGTTTAAATTTCAAATTCGCACAAATAGAAAATAAAGAAGATCCCATAAGCTGAAATAAGCACAAGAATATCGCCCAATTGAGTTATGCACATATTTAAGAAAAGGAATGGCTCTCTGAGCATCTTTATCATAACTTCCACCTTATATCATTCGATAATGGAACACTCACCAAAACACCTCAATTAAAAATTTGACTTAGAACTTTTTCTTAGAGATGTACACTTATATTCATGTAGTAGCTTCACACACTTACCGGACGACCGGGGTGGTAGCTCTTTCTCACATGAGGTGGTAGTTTTCACACTCCTTAGAGAGGATGTAACTCTTTCCACATCTTTTATAGGTGGTAGTTTTCACACTCGAGGGATGTAACTCTTTCCACATCTTTTATATTTAAGATTACTCCCCCTCAAATAGTGCAACCCACAATGAGACAATATTATTGTGATTTCAGAAAATAAGGAAATCATTTATTTTTATCATACAAATTGTCATGTAAATTCAATACACTTTCGATAGTTCAAGAGAGATGTACTATTTTAACAAGTGTACAAAGCAATTTCTAGAAGATGTTGAGGTTCAAAATACAATGACATAGAAGAATTTAAGTGAATCAACGAATGTAAGAATAAATCATGCACAAAGTTGAGATCAAGTCAAAAAAAAAAAAATCTACTCACAAAAGTCATCCCAAACGTAAGATCATATAAAACCTCCCATGCACATAAATGAAGAATGCATAAATGACAGTATATTAAGTATGACCCATAGAATGTATCTAGATAAGAATATTTGAGTTGGAAAAGGTTTGACCAATTCTCTTAATAAATGATATTTAGTTCAATATGTCAAAATCAAACGTGTGCTTTTAGAAAAAAATATAGCACTCGTGTTCTAAAGTTGTAAAGGTGGAGCAAGGAATCCGATAAACAACTTGTATACTCTCTCATCCATCGAACATCACAATCTCCAAAAACTCTACTAGGAGGATCTTCGGATGATGAAGTTGAAGAGTTAGATGAATCACTTGATGCAACAATGAACTACGGAAAAACTAATAAGAGCAAGGGAAGATTTCACCTTTGCGCACCCAAACCTTACGTGTTTTGGGGTGCGACGTCGACTAGAATGCGTCTTGAGATGCTTGTCGACGATTTTTGTTCTCTTGTTCTTTTGATCATCCACTTTCGTTTTCCATAATTGTTTGGTCTTCAATTTGGGATCATCCTTCTTTGGCTTCCATGCTTGTCTCGACTTTCGTTGGTTCAAGGACTTTGTGGGGTTCTTCCTTTGTTTGCAATATTTCTTCACATGACCCAAAACTCCACAAACATGACAAGCTTTGTTAGTAAACGAATTTAAAATAGGAGTGAAGGTACCTTTAACCTTAGGAATAGGTTTAATCGAGGTTTGCTTGGTGACTTGGTCCACGTAGGTTCTCTCATATCCTAGTCCCAACTTAGAAGTTTGACCCACCCCTAGCATCTTGTCGAGTTTGGTAGAGCCGGAGGAGAATCTTTGCATGTCGGATCTAAGTTGAACAATTGTTTTTGTGAACTCCATGTTCGCCTCCTTCACTTCCGAAAGTTGCTTGTTGAGAAACTTCACGTTATCTTCGCTCGTTTCTCTTTCGTTCTCAAGCAAGGCAACCTTCTCTACAATTGAATTGTAGGCTCTAGACACTCCGTCCTTCTCTTGTTCCAAGGTTCTCGTTGATGTAATCAACTTGGCGTTTTCTCCTTCTAGATCAAGGATTCTTTGTTGTAGCTTCTTGTTGTGCTTGGCCATCTTCTTTGACTCCACGACCAATTGACGATATGCGTCAATCATATCATCTCCGTCCGATTCTTCGTCCGTCGTGTGCTGCGTAGATCGTTCATGCATAGAAGACACGGAGATTGAGTCAATAGAAGATAAACACATAAATGTAGAATCATGTGCTAACAAGGCAGTAGCATTTATTTCCTCATCGCTTGAGGTTGACTCCTCATCGGAAGGGTCATCCCAAGTGATGGCTTGCATAGCCTTTTTCTTGTTAGAACTCTTAGTCGGATAATCCGATGCTATATGTCCAAATCCTCGACACTTATAGCATTGAATTTCTCCACTTTTCTTATCTTTGGAGGATTCTGTGGAAAAGTTTTTAGAATTCTTAGACTTAGAAGAAGAAGAAGAAGTACTCCCTTTCGTTTTGTTGAATTTTGAAGAAGAAGACTTTGAAGGAAATTTCTTCTTAAAGTTTCGTCGAAACTTTCTCGTTAGAAGCGCAAGTTGCTTCTCGAAGTCCTCGAATGTCACATCCGAGTCCGTCTCGGTAGAAGATGAGTCCGTGTTGCCTCCTTTGGTAGATTTGAGCGCCATCCCTGTGGATTTAGAAGACAACTTGGAAGAAGACGAGTTAGTAGGAAAAGTCATCTCATAAGTTTGAAGAGCACCTACTAATTCATCTACTTTCATCTCATCCGGATGTTTTACAGTTTCAATAGCAGCGACCTTCGGACGAAAACGTTCGGGAAGAGTTCTTAATATTTTGCGAATAATCTTAGGTTCGAAAAGTTTCTCACCCAAGTTTGAACAAGTATTGACTATGTCTTGAAGACGAGTGTAGTACTCGGTAAAATTTTCGTTTTCTTTCATGTGAATAGAATCGAAACGACTAGTCAACATTTGAAGCTTGTGAACTTTTAGTAGACCTGTTCCCTCGTGCGTGGTTTTAAGAGTATCCCAAATTTTCTTGGCGGTTTCACATGCCGAAACCCTAGAGAATTTGGTTTGATTTAAAGCATTAAACAAAGCATTAACTCCCTTCCCATTGAACGAAGAAAGTTCGTTTTCATCTTTAGTCCACTTCGTTCTCGGTTTGGGGACGGTGACATTATCGACTACCTCGGTGGGGTTTTTCCAACCAAATTCCACCGCTTGCCAAACTTTCTCGTTGATGGCTATAAGAAACGCCCTCATGCGGACTTTCCAATAAGCATAGTTAGTGCAATCAAAAAGAGGTGGTCGATTAATGTTACCTCCCTCGGCCATTGATTATAACCTATACCCGCTCTGATACCAATTGTAGGTTATAGGTCTCAAGGATCTAAAAGGTAATTAACACCTAGAGGGGGGTGAATAGGTATACAATGGCCAATTAAAATTCTTGATGCGATTTTAAAGTAAATGCGGAATATAAAATCAACACACCAAGATTTTACGTGGGAAAACTCCACAAGGAGTGAAAAACCCACGGGACCGATCACACGAAAATCCACTAAGAAACAATTGAGTACAAGGCGATTCACCCACGACTTTACCCAATTTGCCGAATCTTCAATATGGATCTCCTTCGCTGGTCCACCACGCCGCAACTCCTTGCCGCGTCAAAGCTTCGACTCCTCAAAGCTTCCACCGAGTCCTCGGCCTCTCACGCGATCCCCGCGTCACCCTCCGTCCGGAGTTGTTGAGGAAAACTTTTGGTGATCTCAACAATTAAAGCACCGTAGACTATGGGGGAACCCTTTTAGTCAATCATCAAGTTGATTCATGAAGGTGTATTCAAAGAGAAAACCTAGAATCAACTCGACGATCAACAAAATAAAACTCGCTTTAAGAATTGAATCATAAAGCTCTAAAACGAGTCTTAGGGTTTAAAAGAGGATCTAACCTATAAGCATATTCAGCGATACAATCCTTGAACCCCCCATGGTCTATTTATAGTGTTAGAAGACTTAGAATTAGATTAGGATTGAAATCTGCCAATTTTGGAAACAAACCCGACACCAAGGTCCGGATCTCACAACTGAGGACCGGTCCTAGGAGTCCGGACTTGGTCCCTTCAACCGGTTCTCACTGTCGGTAAATTATGTGAGATTAATCAAGGTCCGGTCTTAGCCTTGGGTCCGGTCTTATCTTGCGTAACAACAACGATCAAGCCACGGGATCCGGACTTAGACTTCAAGACCGTATCTGGTTTAATGTTGCGCCAGAGACATGCTCTCGGGATCCGGATCTAAGTCATAGGTCCGGATCTGCATTAAGGCTGCGCAAGAAACCAGCTCTCGGGATCCGGATCTAAGTCATAGGTCCGATCCTAGATCATAGTTTTTCTAGATTTAAATTTAGTTAAATTGAGATTAATTCAAGTCTTCTAACTACTAAATCTTGTATAGAATCACCAGAAATTATCTTAAATTCATACCTGAGGTGACGACCTTCTTTGCAAAGTCTTGAATCTTCAAATTCCTTCTTTGTGCTTTTGACTTCTTCAAAACTCCAATTACTTCACGAAATCCGCCAACTTATAAAATCCTTAACACATAATACGTGGTAAGCCAGTCCAGCCCCAAGATTACATCAAACGACCACAACTGAGTCAGTAGTAACATATCAATCGGCATGACCCAATCGCCTATTTGGACTGGGCACGCCGGACACTCGTTATAGACGCCATAGGCATGCCCTGGGGATTTAATATCCCAACCTTCCTCATCATGTATAATCTCTAAGTCATGAGTTCTAGCAAACGATGCACTTATAAATGAATGCGATGCACCAATGTCGAATATAGCTTGAGCTCTAGTGCCGTTGATAGAGATAATACCTGCCACAATGTCGTCGGAAGCTGGAGTCTGCTCCTCCACCTGAGTGGCAAAAACCCGCCCACTCGGTGCTCTCGATGCCTCCGGCTGACGCGATGATGATGAGCGTCCAGCCGCCATAGGGGGTGGCAACCTCATCAGCTGCCTCCGGGTAGAAAGGGTTGATGCTGTTGACGGTGCAGACGATCCCCAGCTCGGGCACTCTCGAATCATGTGCCCGGGTTGGCCACATCTGTAACATTTTCCTTCTCGCTGTGGGCAAAAATTCGGTCGGTGATCCCTGCCGCAAATAACGCAATGGGAGGGCTTCCTGCTCCTCGCCTGCTGTCGGGGATACCGAAGGGGTTTCTTTGCATTAGGCCGGCCCCCGGCACCACCTGCTGCCCACTTCTTGCCCTTCTCCTTGGACTCCGCCATAGCCTCGCGCTCCTCCCGCGCGTAGGCACTACGGTGCTCCGCACTCAAGGCTCGATCGAAGACCTCCGCAAAGGTCGTGAGGTTGAGGATCTGTATCCTCTCGTAGAGCCTCGGCTGAAGTCCCCGTTGGAACCATTCCGCCCGGTCCCGGTCATCTCGCACCACGTCCGGAACGCAGTCGATGATGTGGGAGAACTCCAGCTCGTAGTCCGCCACAGAGCGGTCTCCCGCCTTAGCTTGCGGAACTTTTCTTGCATTTTTCGCTTCACCGAGTCGGGGAAGTAGTTCGAAAATACCGCTATCTTGAACTCCTCCTACATCATAGGCGGTAGATCGGGTGATCGATCCCGCTTAATCCGTTTCCACCATGCCTTCACCGCCTTCTCGAGGCAATGAGTGGCGAAGTACACCTTGTCTTTCTCCGGAGTGTTGAAGTCCTCGAAGAGTGTCTCCAAGGAGTCGATCCAAGACTCCACCACCTCCTGCTCCACCACTCCTCCTTCGAAGATAGGTGGCTTGAACTTCATTAAATTTTGAATCAACTTAAAACCTCATTTTTAGATTTGATCAAATAAACATAACAATATTTTGGATGATCATCAATAAATATCACAAAATATTTATTTCCACTTCTACTAGATCTACTTCCATTACAAACATCACTGTGTATCAATATTAAAAGATCGCAATCTCTATCCACAGATTTAAAAGGTTTAATTACTAGCCTATTTACCTTGCACACACATTTCACATCTATGATCATATTTAGGAATCAAATAAAGATGCATTAATCTTTTCTTCCGGTTGGGGCCGCTTTGGCATGCACCCGAACAGTTAAAGCAAAATATTAAAATGACATAGTGTTGCATGATTAACATAAAAATTATCCGGAAGCGCTACTTTAAATTAAATTAAAATATTATTTCTTTCAATTAGGGCCGTTTTGACTTGCACCTAACAAATCGAAATAATAAATTAATTTAACTTAGCGCCAATAATTAAATAATCAAAAAACAATTATGATTATAAGATATTCATATTTGTCCGATCAAAATAAGAATATAATTGTGATAATTTAAAACATAACATCGCAATCAAATTTAAACTTTATATATCCTAATTTGACCACAAATAAAATACGTGAGGATTTAGAATAATAATAATAATAATAAGACTCTTTACTATAGCTTAAGAACTAGGACCAACAATCTCTCTCTCTCGATGGCTAGGACCCTGGAGCTCCCTCCGGGAGCTGGCTTTACTCTAAGGAAGGAAGGAGCATTTACTCGTTGCTTTCGTAGCAAAGATTGGGCAAAGGAGAAAGGTAAGAAGATCTTGAAGCATGTGTCTTTGGGTGATCAGATTGGAGAAGAGTTAGTGAAGGTGGGTGGAAGCGGCGCTGGGGTGGGTGGAGGCAGTAAATGCATTCATGGAGGAGGCAGAGGAGGCGGACTAGTACATGGAGTGAGTATCACTAGCGACCGCATTCATGGTGGGGGGGTTCCAAGAGGCTCCCCTGCGAATCAATCGGTTGCGCCGGTCGAGACAGAGGCTGCAGGTCTGAGGATTCATGCAAACCTCGGAGCCAAGGAAGGGGTTTTACATACTATTGGCAAGGGCTCTTCCAGCGAGCCAAGGAGTGGTGTTAATGGCACTCACCAAGAAGGCAAATCCGGGCTGTCTCCCTGCGAGGATGAGAGAAGGGAAAGGTGCAGGGGGGAGGGCGGGACTCGCGCCCCCCATCCCCTTCCGCGAGGGTCCTATAAGGATGTGCTGCTGGGAAGGTCGATGCCTCTTCATTCTACATCTACCAGCCCCTCCTCTCCCAAGCCCCACTCAGCTCTTTCTGCTCAGTCGGGATCGAAGCTGGTCCGGCGCAAGCCCTCAGCCAAGCACCCTGCCAATCGGTGCTTCAGGTGCCTCGCCAAAGACCACTTTGTCGCCGACTGCCGTGACCCCGTTCGGTGCCGTAAGTGTCTTCGCTTGGGCCATCGGGCGCCGCAGTGCAGGACTTTTCGAGGGCCTAAGACGCCTGATCCGATGATTAGACCCCACCACCGGATGGACCGTGCTCCTGGCCGCGCTACGGGCCGCCCGGGGCGTCCGGCGGTGATGAAAGTCTTCGTTCCATACACGGAGGAGTTCTTACGGCGTAGAGAGCTGCGCAGAAACGCCGTCCTTGCTGACGTGATCCAACCGGCCAACATCGGGCCAAACCCGACTTCCAGTATCAAAGACGCGTTGGCAAGGCGCTTCGGCGGCTACAAAGAAGACTTCGCAGTCGCGCGACACAGGGAAAGGGAATTCGCGATCTTCCTCCCTGAGTGGGTGCCCGCTGGTCTTCTGATCAGGAGAGAAATTCTCACTTTCGATCATTTCTGGATTCGGTGCTTCCCGTGGGGAGTACGAATGCTCGGCACCGCACGCGCTATCGAGCATGGATCCGACTTATTAATCTTCCCTTCGAGAGTTGGACGATTCCTCGGGTAGCGGCGATGGTTGGAGGATTCGGGAGGTTCGTGAAACCCGACGCTACTACTCGAGCCATGACGGACCTGAGAGCCTACCGATGCCAGATTGTCACCGACTCGGTGCTCAGCATCCCACAAAACCTCTCCGTTGTGCTTGACGAGGTGCTCTTCTCTGTATTGGTCCATTTGGAAAGCTGGGAATTGATCGTTGATGGAGGGGGAGGCGACCCCCCGGCCCCGCCTCAGATCGATCCGGTGGAAGGCGGGGAGAACGTCACCGACATCAGTCACCAATCCGATGATGCAGGTGATCAACCGCTCGCAGAGGTCGACGCGGACTCTGGAGTGGGCGAAGTGGAGGAGGCGGACGCCCCTCACCAGTCCGGTGCTGCTCTTCGCGGCTTGGTGTCCTGCCGACGGTCGTTCGTAGGCGCTGGAGTCCAGTCCCGCGCGGCCTCACGTGGTCCCAACCCTCTCCTGGCGACTCTGGCGACGACGGGTGGCGCGACGCTGAAGTGCGAGTTTGCCCGCCTGGATGCTGGCCGGAGGGCGTGGGCTCCTTCGCGTGCAGGCGGCTCGTGGGGCCGGAGCTGCCGTAGGCCGGCCGGGCTGCGCATGAAGGGTGCAGAGACGGACGCCGGCCGGCCGGCGCGCCACGGGAGGCGCCGTCGAGCAACGGTCGACGACGCCACATCTCCCGATGCGTGGTTGGCGAGGGCCCGAGACCGCCGAGCGAGAACGGAGCCCAAGGTTTTCACGATTTCTTCTCGGGGCATCCGGCCCGAAGCCCCGCCCCGTACCCAACCCCCTCTCTCGATTTGGGTCCTCGGGACGGGGCGTGTGCTGCCTTCGTGTCTGCTCTGCCCAAGGCCCTCAGGGACCAGCGCCTCGCTTTGGGCCCTTGGGAGGGGAGGGTAGTGATCCCGGCTTCCATCTCTTCCGCCACGGGTCCGACCCTCGTGGCCTCCCCGAAGGCGTTTGTTCCCTGGATCACGGTGGGCTGCGCGTCCGGATCGCTACACGGGGCCCATGTCCGGCCCGCGACGTTTCACCCTTCAAGACCGTGGGCCGTCGGGCCGTGCGGGGCCCATCCCGGGGCCCCTCCTCCGTCCTGGCGACTCGAATCCGGGCCTGCCCGTTTGTCCCTGCTCTAGCCGCCTGCGGGGTGTCCCCGGGCCCCCTTCGTCTCCGGCTTGAGTCCGGCTCTCCTCGGCCTGGGCCCGAAGCCGGCATCTTACCCTCTCCTTTTGCCCTAGGGCTCGTGGTTCCGCCGTCCGAGCTACCTCCTCCGCAGGCCCCTACCCCGTTTTCATCCCCGGCTACCCGCCTGCGGCGCGCCACTCGCCCGATGATCCCCCCCGCGACCTCTTCTCGATGCGACGGGCCCTCGCCCTTACCTCCGGTCAACCCCTCTCCCCTTTCGGCCTCGGCTCCGCCGATCTGAGCGTGGGCACCGCCACCTTTGCCCCTAGCGCTGCCGCCCCTGACCTCGGCCTACTCGCTGCCTGCCCCAGCTTCGCCGGACTCCCTGCCATCACCGACTCTGCCGTCTCTGACCCTCTCTTCACATCTGCTGACCCTGTCTCCACCGCTGCCGCCCCCGGCCCTGGCCTCATCGGGGACTCCTCAGACCCCGGCCTTGGCGGATTGCGCTCGGATGACCCTGGGCTAGACCTAGTCTTCGTTGATGCTGCCTCGCCCCGCCTCATCAATGCCAACCATGTCCTCTACGCTCCGATCCCGCCCGGCCACTTTGGGGAATTTTCTCGACTCCCGGCTTTGGCGGATGCGGCCGGACGCTCCCCGGGCTCCACCCACCCTTCTCCGCCGCCGCCTCGACCCCCGGCCACATCGCGCCACCATCGCCCTCGACCGCAACCCCGCCACTCTCGAACTCGGCCTCTTCTCGGCCCACCTCGACGATATCGCCACTGATCTTGTCCGTACCCCTGCTGACACTTCTGTGCCCCGTGAATTGAGATCCAGTGCTAGGCTTCTTCACCGACCCGTGGATACTGTGCTGGGTAGGGCCATGCGCAGGAAGGCATGCCTCCTCGAGGGTCGACCATCGCCGGGCTCCTGGTCTACTTGCAAGGTCTCGACCAAGGCCTCCCTCTGCGGAGTCACCCTCTCTCCCGCCGAAGCTGCGTCGCTGCGCAACTTCCTTTGCAAGGATGTCTAGACTTTGCCTCTCCGGGTCGTGTCACTGTCGTGTTGTTTTGTCGCTTGTTGTCTTTTCGGTGTTTTTAGTTTCTTACATGTTTAACGTCTTAAGCTGGAACGTTCGCGGGCTTAACGACCGTGACGTCGCCGTATCCGCTCTATCGTTTCCCCTTTCAAACAGTCGGTCGTTTGTCTTCAAGAATCGAAAGTAGATTCTGTCTCTCGGTCTTTTCTTCGCTCGTGCTGCGGCTCGTCGTTCGATAGGTGTCAGTTTCTTCCGGCCATTGGGGCATCAGGGGGGCTCATCACGTGCTGGAACTCTAATGTCTTTTCGTGCAGCGATGTCATTATTAGAAAGTTCTCCCTTACCCTCCTCCTTACTCACTCCGCCAGCGGGAAACGTTTTTTCTTAACTAACGTCTATGGCCCACCCACCTGGAACGGCAAGGACGAGTTCTGCGCTGAACTCCTCAACCTGAGCAGCACGTGCTCCACCAGTTGGGCTATCTGCGGAGACTTCAACTTCACCAAAAACCAGACTGAACGTAAAGGCAGCCGGTGGAGCAACAGAGCCATGGCAATGTTCGCCGACCTCATTAGTGATCTAGCAATGATCGACCTACCACTCTCGAACCAATGCTTCACTTGGTCGAACTTGCAACATCAACCGTCCCTGGCTAAGCTTGATAGATTCCTTGTCTCCACTGATTGGGACCACCACTTCCCGCACTGCAAGGTCAAAGCCCTACCGGATAACCTCTGACCACTCACCGATCATCCTCACTACGGGCACTCATCGGGCGCCGCGGAGATTCCGGTTCGAACAAGTCTGGCTCACCAAAGACGACTTCCGACGCAATGTGCCCCTCTGGTGGAACGAAGTCTTGCCTTTGAACTCTGCCATCCTCACTATCACCGCTAAGCTTCGACACTGTCGAACTAGGATCAAGGAGTGGTGCAAGACGAACTTCTACAGTATTTCCAACGCCAAGAGGGAGATTCAGAATGAACTTCACCAGATCGACCTCCTTGAGGAGCAGCAGAATTTACCTCAGGCAACGTTACATCTCCGGGCACACCTAAAATCAAAACTACAGACTATCCTCCTGGAGGAGGAAATACTCTGGAAGACCAGAGCTAAACAATCTTGGCTCAAAGAAGGGGACGACAACACTAAGTTCTTCCACGCCGTCGCAAACGGTCGAAAAAGAAACAACACCATCCTCGAAATTGAGGACGACGACGGCCTAACCCTCACCAACGAGGCGCACAAGAGAGATTTCTTTCTCCAAACCTTTAAGCGCCTATTCGGGCAGGACGACGACAATCTTTCTACACATGGAGATTGGGGGGGGCTCTATCGCACCAGCAGACTAGTAAACCCCGGACTCACGACGACGAACAATATAGAAGAAATCAAGGCGGCCACCTTCCAACTTGGCAGCGAAAAGGCTCCTGGGCCTGACGGATTCCCCCTAGCTTTCTTCCAAGCTTTCTGGGAGACAATCAAAGACGACATTCTCAATGTATTCATCGACCTTCAACACGGGAAACTCTTCACAGGCCCAATCGACTACACTTTCATCTGCCTCATCCCAAAAAAAGAAGGAGCACGCAAAGTTTCTGACTTTCGGCCGATCAGCCTCATCAATGGGATACAGAAAATCATTTCCAAAGTACTCGCCAACCGACTAGCTCTCGCCTTGCCATCCATTATATCCCCGTCGCAATCAGCATTCCTGAAGGGTCGACTACTTACAGACTCTTTCGTCACAGCAACCGAACTAGTTAACTGGTGTTCGAAATCTGGCAACGACTGTGCTTGCTTTAAAGCGGATTTTCAAAAGGCCTTCGACAATGTTAGATGGTCGTTCCTGAAACGCGTCATGCGGTAGGCTTCAACGACAAGTGGTGGACTTGGATACAACAATGCGTCTGCAATGCAAAATTAGCAATCCTGGTGAACGACACCCCAACGTCGTGGTTCAAGGCTCAGAAGGGGATTAGACAGGGAGACCCTCTTTCCCCTTACCTTTTCATTCTGGTCGCCGACTGCTTGGCCCGACTCACGGAATCTGCACGGTCAAACAACCTACTCCGCGGCATCGGCCCTTCTGAAGATAGTCAAACCACTATAATCCAATTTGCTGACGACACTCTCTTTCTCTGCGAGCCGAGGAAAAAATCCATGCGCAACCTATGGTTCATCCTGAAAATTTTCGAGTGGGCTTCTGGACTGAAGATCAACAATTCCAAATCGGAGCTTTTCTATCTAGGACAGAACCCTCACAGAGCTTCTAGACTTGCGCATGTCATCGGATGCAAAGTCGGCACCTTCCCTTTCCGCTACCTCGGCCTACCTCTACACCAAACGACTACGCAAGGAGGATTGGGAGTTGATCATTAACCGCATTGACTCAAGGATTGACGGATGGAAAGCTAAATTACTCTCCTACGGAGGAAGGCTAACCCTTGTCAACTCGGTTCTGACTAACCTCCCGTTATTCTTTTTTTCCATCTTCCGAGCACCTCAATGGGTATTGCGCCGGATAGAATCCCTTCGCAGAGCTTTTTTCTGGAAAGGCTGCTCAAAAATCTCTGGGGGAGCATGCCTAGTCAACTGGAAATCTGTCTGCAAAAGTAAAAAGGAAGGGGGCCTAGGGATATTAGACATGGAAACCATGAACGTTGCACTCCTTACCAAATGGTGGTGGCGCTTCTTCATCGAACCCCAATTGCCCTGGTGCTTACTCATCAGAACCCTTTACTACGTCAGGCGAATACCACTTCACGAGGGTCATGCTTTCGCTCCTTTTTCACAATGGTGGAAAGGCGTGGTACGCTGCGGCGAAATATTCAAAAGAAGTATAACGCACAAACTGGGAGACGGGAGAAACATCAGGCTCTGGACTGATATTTGGGTTGGCGAAACCCCCCTGAGCACCCTTTTCCCTGCAATGTTCGCCCTTATCAGACACAAGAACGCCCGAATCTCTCAATGCTGGACCACCACCAATGGCTGGAGATGGCGCTTCATCTTCTCGCGCAATCTCGGCCGAAAGCCGTAGACAAATTTACCTTCTCAAGGCTCTACTCACAAGCAGTAGTGCTCAAAGCGAACCTGATAAGGTAAACTGGCGATGGACTACAAACCAGCAGTTTACTGTGAAATCCACCTACATCTTCCTGTCAGACTCGGGAATCAGGGACCCAACCTGCCAGCTCATCTGGCGATTGAAAATCCCCCTTAAGATCAAAATATTCACTTGGTTACTGCTTAGGAAAAGACTACTTACCGCTGACAGACTCTTAGCCCGCGGACTAAGGGTGGATCCACACTGCGTCTTCTGCGCCCTCAACATGAAAAGTTGCGACCATCTATTCTCCGACTGTACCTTCACTCGCTTCCTGATACTTACTTTAGAAGGGCAGTTCTTACCGACTGACGCTATTAGGGACGTCCGCGATCTTTGGGCCCTATCAGGCAACACCACCGATGCTGCTCTGAGATCAAAGCGCTTACGCTGTCTAGCGGGAATATGGTGGATCGTATGGACGGAAAGAAACAACTTCATCTTCCAAGCTAAACCCCACAACGCCCTTCACTCTTTTGAGAGGCTGAGGCTTCTGTTGGCGGAGTGGTCCGCTCACCTCTGATCGCCGGAGGCCCTACGGCGCCGTTTTTTTTACTCCTTGTTGCCTTTCTTTCTCAGGAGCCACATTGCTTAGTTATGTAACGCCTAATTCACTATCACTTATTGAATGAAGCGGGTAGCTTGCTACCTTTTCTCGAAAAAAAATAATAATAAAAATAAGCTTATAGTTAAAATAAATCTTAAGCAATAATAATTTGCAAAAGAGGTCATTACGGAATCATCGTGTCATGATATATGTAGGCCTAATTTGAAACTGGACAAAATTCAATCTTATCCCATATAATTGACCCAGTCAATATGATAATGGAAAACCAGGTTCAAATATAAAGCCACCGAACATACACGTGCTCTTAATCCAATGCAGGTACGCCCACAAAGCAACATGCAACGCTTCAATACCTTATTAACCCAATCTCTCAAGAGTTACGAAGCACCACGCATAATCAGGACATCGCCACAACTCCGCAACATGAGCACGCGTTATGATTTCAAAAAAGTTACCTTCCATATGTTAATTTGCCCTCAATTTGTAGTCTTAATACATGCAAGATTTATAAAAACCAAAGCCTAGATCAATATGTAACACGTACCCTACGTGCAATATTACGATGTTACGTCACCTTAATTGGGATCGAAAACTGTAAAACCCCTTTTATCTAAAAATCATCATATGATCCAATTACTTAATACATACAATATTAAGTTTATCAATTCATGGTATGTAAAATAAATAGAAAATAAATACATACCAAAATTCAAAATTAAAATAAGATAACTCACATCATATGCAATCACACGCCCAACTAATTCATTAGTGATATATGCCAAATTCTAATACGTCATCCATGACCACCGTAGTTAATTAGATGAGGTGTAAGGCTTAGATTAATTAATATGTGCATATGCGAGATGAAGTAATGCATGGGCTACTTACGGTTGCACGCAATCTTTTCAACCGTCTCGCCCGCATGCCGAATGCCGCGGCCGTGTCAATAAGTATCGTGCATCGGTTTGGTAAAATAAAATTATATTTTACATATGATCTAATTAATATTTTGAAACAATTAAAAATTTATTCAAAAACATTAATCCTCATTGTTTTGAATTCAATCGTTTTAAGAAAAACTCAATTAACATTGAAAAAGAGATTAGGTCTAAAACAAACGACGAGGGTGGCACAAATACCAATTGATAAATTTTTTAGGTATGTAAAATAAAAAGAAAATTAGATACATATCAAAATTCAGGATTAAAATAAAATAAAATAATTTATTAAGAGGGCAAGCTCCGCCCTCGTGGCATCCAGTGCGGTCAATTTCAATACTGAGATAGGCCTAAAACTAAAAAGAGAATAAAGAAAACTAAAAAGAGAATAAAGAAAACGCATATGAATGAAGGAAATAAATTAACGTGACACCAAATTCATGCATGCGTCCATACGCTCGGTGGCACAAATTAATTAATTAAGGACTCCGGCTGCAACTTCAATTAAATACAGGCTTCTTAAGAAGAATCATCTTGCAGTCTTTCGAGTGAACTCAACAGCTAACCAAAGATCATTAGCCTATATCTTTCGAGTACGCTAGAACGCTTGTAATTTTCATGTGTTCGTAACATGTCAGATGAGATTGGATGGTATATATAGTCGGACATCATTATTCTATATTTTATTCAAAGAGTTTACGAAATATTTATTAATTTGTAGAAAAGAAATATTTTAATAATTAAAATAAAAATAATAAAAGAAACAGAAAGATTAAATCAACAAAATTTCGCTTCTAGATTGTTGGAAAATGATGCAATTTGCTAATTAACCCAAGAAGGAAGCAGAGAATTCATGGTGAATTCTGGTGCTCTCCTTATCATAAACACAGAAATGGGAGAAATAGGAGGAAGGAAAAGCAGGAATGGAAGAAATGGGAGGGAGGAGAAGAGAAGAGAAGAGAAGTGTCGAGGAATAGAGAGAAAATTATATTGATACTCAAAAGCTGAATTACAATAGCCCTAATCAGTCTATTTATACTTAGCTACAATGGCAAACTTGTAATAAAAGGAAAGTAAACAGTGCGGGCCCTAGTTGTTAATTTAGTTACCCTGATAACAACCAGGATCAGATGACTTGGACGATCAACGGCTCCGCTCATCCCGCCTCAATGTTACCCATGAATGAAGTCGGCAACTATTATGGGAAAATGCCGTATTTCCCTGTTATTAATTACTGCACTACTACTCAACCAAGCTTCGCTCCATTGCCCTGCTTCGCTACCTTGCATTGCAACAGATCCCCCCTCTTGAAGCAATCCTTGTCCTCAAGGATTAAAGTTCGGGTACCTCTTTTGAAGATCAAAGAGGTACTCCCATGTCGTTTCCTCCTCAGGTAGATTTGACCACTGTATCGGGACACCGTGTGACGACCTTGTTACCTCTTTTTGTGATGCGCCTATCCAAGACAACAATCGGTTCCACCAATAGGCGGCCTTCGACATTGACATAGGCGGGAATGGTAGAAGACGATCTTTGACCCTATCTTCTTCTTTAACCGTGAGATGTGGAAGGTGTGATGAATTTTTCTTGTCTCGAGTAAGCGCAATTTGTAAGTAACTTGACCAACTCTGGCAACTACCAGGAATGGTCCAAAATACTTTGGGGCTAGCTTTTGTGAAGTTCGTCGCTGCACTGAAACTTGACGGTAGGGTTGAAGCTTCACATACACCCAATCCCCAACTTGTAGTTCCCTCTCGGACCTCTTCTTATTAGCCAATTGTTGCATGCGATTCTGCGCCTTATGCAGATTGTGCTTGAGCATTTTTAGCATAGCCTCCTTGTGAGTAAGATTTCTATCTACTGCCTCAAAATGAGAATCACCAGCTAGGTAGGGAACATGTAAGGGTGGGGGTTGGCCATACACGATTTCATAAGGTGTTGATTTAATTGCTGTGTGAAACGACGTATTATACCACCATTCCGCCATAGCCAGCCATTTAACCCAATCTTTAGGTCGCTCTCCTGTCATACATCTCAGATAATTCTCTAAACACCTATTCACCACTTCGGTTTGCCCATCCGACTGCGGGTGATATGCTTTCACGCCGGGCCCAGCGGAAGCCCGCCGGCGCGTGCACAGACCCGCCGTGTACACCAAACAAACACAATGCACACAAGGCGTCTACTAAAAACATGGAAGGAAAGAGAGTAATCCTAACAGGCTATCAGAGCGAGTAATATAAAAACCACTAGTTCTAACATAAAGATCCACAAAGATACATAAACAGATTAATTAAATCCAGAATCTGATACAAAACTCTAAACAGATACATAATACATCTTTTCTACAAGTACAAAAAGAAAAGATGACAACGGGTCACTATAGAAACTCCGTATGGCTCTAGCTAGCCGCAAACCCCTCGCCTCGATCCCTAGCCACTCCCGATGCGGATGGCTCTGAAAATTAACAACAAACAGAGGGCGTGAGAACTATTAAAAATAGTTCCCAGTGGGCAATTACTGAACTCAGCGAAATGCTCCACTAGGCTAAAGTAAGCATGCTAAAAGAAAGTAAGAAGCAATAAATAAGAAACGAGTACATAACTGAAATTAAACATATTCATGCTTCTACTACGAGCTCAACAATCATAATCATGATATTCTACTTTTAATGGCACAAACATATGTCCAAATCAATTAACGTGCATAATTAAAGTAAGCTAACATTTAATTACATGCACAACCATAAAAACCATATTACTATATAAAGTAAATTATGCATTCCCTTATTCTCTACCAAGCATACATGATAATCCATAATAGCATAAGTGTACTACCACTAGTGATAACGATGACATAATGTTCCAAAGTTTTCAACTGCTATACATGCATCAAGTAGTGATCTAAGGCAACAATCATAAGTATGGATATCTACTATGTATGCACAAACCATGACTATATACTAAGTCAAAAGAAGTCTCAAAACCCAATCCATAAGGAATGTACCCAAGGTAACATCCCGGCTCGTGCCATGCCTAGGTGGCCCCGTGGAGGTCGTCCACTTTCCCCGCAAGAAAGGAGACACGAGAACACGGCAACCCACTTTCGGCGCTCAGTCCCGCACGGCGAGTGCATCGCGAAGGCCCACTCCGAAGTGCCGGCTTGTAGGGAGCGACCCTCACAAGTAAGGCGAACGAATCGCAAAGGCCCACTTCGGAGTGCCGGCTTGTAGGTTATGACCCTCCCAAGCGAGTGCGAATGAGCATAAGGGCAACGAGCTTAATCATAACATAGGGTCCCTACTTGGGATACTCAATCATCAAGTCTAAAACTTGGAATCTCACTCGTCAACTCTACAGTCGGAATTTAGCTCAACATGTCACAACTTGTTTACATCTATTGGGTGGTATGTCTCTACCAAACACATAATGTTCACGACATGTACAACTCAATTGACACTATCCTATTTGGGATAATTCATTACTTTAAACAAGATTTCCAAGGAGTTTATGACATACAATTCAACTAATTATCAAATAGATACTTATCAATACCATAAGCAAGAGAATTATGAATTATTCACAAGTATCATAATACTAGAATACACATATCTTTTCCCACGATAGAGTGTACAAATATCACATTGCAATTAGTTTAAAAACACTTATATTACATGCCAATAGCTCACATAAGAATGCCCCAAGGGCTTAACATTACCTTCCTCATGTCTAGAACATGGAATAGCCCATCGATCCATAGATCGAATACAAGTTCGCAAATGCCAACGCTAGTCATATTACTAGGATTAAAGTGCCAACTAAACTCATAGTGCTCCTGTCTGTATTATGTTACATTATCACAATTATCTTGTCTACAACAAGTATTAAGCAAAATCTGCTAAGTCTCATGCATGCATATATCTCACTCAATTAGAATGTCATTAACATCAAGGTCAACACCTTTTACTTACCAAGTCACAAAGCCACATACTTTATCTACCAAAGCATAAGGTAAGAACACTAAGTTCTATTTACTTGTCTCTAATAAGGGTCAAGATATAAACATGTGTGATACTATAAAAGTAATCCAAACACTAAGTGCCCTCAACGATTCACCCCAACCATCGTACTCTAACATGTTTCATATGGTGGCACAAACAAAAGTCTCAACTATAGTTGACTATGCCCAACACAACATATAAGTCTCTACTACATAGAGCATATGATTTTCACTATACATAACGTAGTCCTTTTATGTTCTCATAAATTCTAGCATGTCTTAGAGAGCATAAATTATCATATAAACATATTGTCACGCCCCGGGACCCAGCGGAAGCCCGCCCGGCGCGTGCCCAGACCCGCCGTATGTCTACAACATACAAGGCGTCTAACAAAAACGATAAATAACCAAAAAAAATAAAAAGAATCTAGAAGTATCAGAGCAGTATAACAACTAGAAATCTATACAAGGAAGCATAAAGAAGAGACTAAAAGTAAAGCACCAATCTTAAAATAAACCATAAAGAGAGTACAATAAAAAAGAGATCCGAACACCACAATAACTAAGTACAGGGTAGTCTCTACATAGGGATACAAAACTCTCTCAATCTCACCAAGGTACAAAAAGAGAGAAAAACCCCTACAAGGAGGAAAGCTGCGAAACTAGCTAGCGGTCCCCTTTCCACGATCCCTTGCCTCCGCCGGTGCCGAAGGCTCTGAAACACATTAGAAAAAGAGGGCGTGAGAACTATTAAAAATAGTTCCCGGTGGGCAATTACTGACTTCAGTTGCATGCTCCACTAGGCCCAAAACTAAGCAAGTAAGTGTAAGCGAAATAAATAACGAGTAAGCTACTAAAGCATGATATCTCTACTTAGCATAAATAAGCATAAGTAAACGACTATTCTAAGCATGAATAGCAAGTATAACCCACAAGTCCAATGTCCATAGCAATAGTAAAGAGTTAAAGTTTACTATTCTAACCATAGCCCAATAATCCCACAAGTGATAGTAAGGTGTTAGAGTTTACTATTCTAGTCAAAGTCCAAGTTTCCTTTAAACTACGTTAAGTTTAAGCACAATAAGATCAACCCGAAGGCGATATGGCCGATGCCCACCCGAAGGTCGCCTAGCCCAAATGCCGAGCCTAATGGCCCCGTAGTAGTCAACATTCCCACCCTAGGAATGCGGCGTCCCACGGCAATCCACTTGGCGCCCAATCCGCACGGCGAATACAAGAAACGCGTTGGCCAACTCACGGAGTCTTGGGAAGCATGAGAGCTACCCTCACAAGCATGTGCGAATGAGCACAATGGCAAAAGTCACAAAACTCGTCACAAGTCCCAAATCATCATGTCTCTAACATGGAATGTACAATTGTCCAAAAGGCCTATCTCTATGTCATCATGTCTCAAACATGGAATATAGTATATGTTAAGTGGCCTATGTCAAGTCTCTATGTTGCAGTTTCATAGTTTTCTATGTTAAGTGCCGCTTTATGACACTTAAGGTTTCTAAGTCCCAACATGTATTTAATGTTCACAATTAACATTAGCAAAGCTAAAATCACCATAAAGGCACACTCCCGGGCGCCCCAAGAACCACCCCCACATGCATGCAGTTTAACCCAAATAGCTCTACTATATAGAGTGGAAATTTTATCATACATAAGGCATGCATTTTAAGTGATTCAAAATTCATAATAAATCTATTTAGCATGAATATGCATTCAAAATAATTAAATCAAACCAACTAAGCACTTAGGAGCCATTTGCTCCTATGCTCATGAAGCCAAACCCACCGAGTGCGAAAATCGCCGATCCGAATCGCTAACTAAGCTTCGATTCCTACTCCTAGCACCCTACAAGGCATGCCATAGGAATTACAAACTCAAAAGATGAGTCTTGAGTTCAAACAATAAGAAACTCTACTAAAGGGTGAAGAATACTCACCGAATGCGAAGAAAGTGCTCTTGATCTCCAAATGGGAGTTAGAGTCCTTCTAATCCAACCAAAATCAAAGTTCTAAACTCATCAATTAGGTCCCAAAGGCCCTCAATCGAAAATCCCCAAATCCTAACCCTAGAATCCCATTCTACGGTTTCATCTCATGAAAACCCACAAAAAATCGAAACTAGAGGAAAGAGATCACTCACATACCTCTAAGAAGCTCTAATCCAAGCTCAAAAAGCCCTAGGCTTGAAGCTTGATCCTCCACAAAGTTCCAAACACCAAGTTCCAAGCTCCAACAATGGTGGTAGAGGCTCTAACAAGCAAAAGAGAGCAAGGAGAGGGTTTTAATCCTCCAAAAATCAACCAAAACCCTAGAAAACACAAGAGAGTAGAGAGAGAAGCTCCTCCTACCTTCTTGCTGCAATGGGGGTGCTCAAATGGAGCCCTAGGGTGAAGGGGTAACCTAATAGAAGCAACAATATGCTAATACACCCCTGCAGTTTAAACTGCTCGAAATCTGCCAGGCTGTACCGGTACAAGCCATCCCATACCGGTATAGACCCTGCGAAACAGCCAAACCCGAGGCTCGGGTTGGCGTCCATCCGCTCTCCCATACCGGTACAGAATCCATCCTGTACCGGTATAGCAACAATTTCTGTACCGGTATAGCAACAAATTCTGTACCGGTACAGACCCTCCAGACCTCAATCCGAGTGCAACCTAAAATCCAACTTTTTGGACTTTAGTGCTTAGGATTCATCCGCTAACCTCGGTACACGTGCTCTAGGTCGGAACATAGTCAACGACCCTCCAGAAAATCTGGAAAAGCTCCGAACTCACGTCGAATACTCGAACTCCGCAATTTGCGCAAGTCCAGTATGTTACACATATCTTAAAACCCAAAGGAAGATACAGAAGGAGTTCACCCATTTCGGTGAGGTCAAACCCACCGGATACGCTTCGAATCCTTTTCGTTTCGCCTAACGAAGTTGCCCCCCAAGCTCCTAGTACCCTAAGATAATTATCAAGAGGGATACGAGCTTCGAATGAGCATCCAACAAAATTCACCAAAATTCACATAGAAAAGAGGTGAAAATTACCTTTGATCAAGAAGATCTTATCCAAAGCTCAAATCGACCCAATGGATCTTCAAATCCAACCTAATAGAGAGTTCTACACCCATCAATTAGGTTCTAAAAGCTCCAAAACGAAAATCCCCAATTCTAAACCCTAATCTCAAAATCTAGGGTTTCTACCAAAAGAGCTCCAAATCTCAAACTAGAGGAGATGATGAGTTGCTTACCTTCTAGAAGCACCAAACCAAGATCAAAATCCCCTAGGCTTGAAGATTTCTCCTCCAACAAGCTCTACTCCAAGCTTCAAGTCTTCTCCAATGGAGGGAAAAGCCACCCACAAGCAAAGAGAGAGCAAAGAGATAAGTTCTAGTTCTAAAATCCCAACCAAACCCACACCAATCCAAAGAGGAATGAGGAAAGGCTCCCTACCTCTTCTCTCCTTGGTTCTCAGCACAAAAGAACCCTCAAAGGGTGTGGGGTGCTATAATAGAAGAGCACAAACGCACGAAGCCCCCTGCGGATTTTCGATTTTCGAAAGCGCGGATTTACTTAGTACAAACCCATTTTGTACCGGTATAAACCCTGCGAAAAGCCAAACCCGAGCCTCGGGTTGCCAAGTCTGCCCTTTTATACCGGTATAAATTTCGGTCTGTACCGGTATAGCCATCATTTTATACCGGTATAGACACCATTTTGTACCGGTACAAGGCACAGAATTTCCAACCCGAGAGCCACCTAAAATCCAACTTTTTGGACTTTAGTGCTGGGGATTCATCCCCTAACCTCGGTACACGCGCCATAGGTCGGAACACAGTCAACGACCCTCCAGAAAATTTGGAAAAGCTCCAACACAAGTCAAATACTCGAACACTGCAATTTGCGCAAGTCCAGTATGTTACATATGCTGTGGACATATTCAGCTGAACCTTCAAGTGTTTAAACAATTCCTGCCACATGTGACTAATAAAAACAGCATCCCTATCACTCACAATGCTTTTTGGGAGACCATGCAGTCGATAAATATTATCAAGGAAAGCTTGAGCCACCGTTGACACAGAGTAGGGATGAGAAAGTGCTATGAAATGGGCATATTTGCTCAATCTATCCACCACAACAAAAATCACTTCCTTACCATAGGATGGAGGTAACCCTTCTATGAAATCCATGGAGATTTCAGTCCAAATTCTGTCAGGAATTGGTAAAGGTTGTAGTAATCCAGTAGGTGACGTGTTTTCACTCTTGTTTCTTTGACATATGTCACATTCGTTCACGAACCTTTTCACATCCTTGTGGAGACCCCTCCAATAGAAATAACTACTAATTCTCTTGGTAGTGACATCAATGCCTGAATGTCCTCCAGTACTGCTATTATGAAATTCTTGGAGAAGCCTTTGTTTTAAGTTAGCATCATTTCCTACAACCAACTTCCCTTTCCTTCTTAGCTGATCATGAGCCCATGTGTAATGATGTCTAGATGCGAGGATCGTGTTGCTTTGCTTCTATTAGGGACTTCAATTCTGGATCTGTCTCCCAGCTCTTCCGAATTTCGTCAAGTAATTCTGTTTTCACAATAGAAACCGCAGCTAAAGTTGGAGCTCTAGACAATGCGTCAGCCACTACATTATCCCGGCCCTTCTTGTAGATTAATTCATAATCGTAGCCCATCAATTTTGATACCCACTTCTGTTGACTTGGTGTCGATACCCGCTGCTCCATCAGGAACTTAAGGCTTTGATGGTCTGTTTTTATTTTAAAATGTCTCCCGATTAGATATGCTCTCCATTTTTGGACTGCCGTCACAATTGCTAGCATCTCCTTTTCATACACTGATAAAGACCTGTTTCGGTGGGATAGAGCCTTACTCATGAAGGCAATTGGTCTCCCTCTTTGTTGAAGGACTGCTCCAATACCAATTCCCGAAGCGTCCGCTTCAATGGTGAATTCTTCATTGAAATTTGGTAATGCTTAAAGGTGCACTACTAATAGCCTTCTTCAAATCATGAAATGCCCGTTGTCCATCCTCAGTCCACCTAAACCCTTCTTTTTTTAGCATATTGTGTAGTGGTTGACTGATTTTACCATAATTCCTCACAAACCTTCTGTAATATCCTGCTAGCCCAAGAAACCCTCGCAATTCTCTCACTGTAGCAGGCACAGACCACCTTTTAATGGATTCGATCTTCTGAGGATCCATATAAACTCCATTCTGATCAATGACATGCCCCAAATACTCTATTCTAGGTGCAGCAAATGTACATTTCTTCTCCTTGATGAACAACGAGTGTTGCTTCAAGATGTCAAAAACTATTTTCAGATGTGCGAGATGTTCATCCTCACCTTTGCTATACACCAGAATATCATCGAAAAATACAAGGATGAATTTCCTCAAATATGGTCTGAAAATTTCATTCATGAGACCTTGAAAGGTGGAAGGAGCATTGGTTAACCCAAAGGGCATAACCAAAAATTCGTAATGTCCTTCATGTGTCCGGAAGGCAGTTTTCGGAATATCATCTTCGAACATTCTAATTTGGTGGTACCCCGATCTCAAGTCTAGCTTAGAGTAATGCGTTGAACCATGCAATTCGTCGATTAATTCATCCACCAATGGTATTGGAAACCGATCCTTCACTGTGCACTCATTTAAGGTCCTGTAATCAATGCACATTCTCCACGAGCCATCCTTCTTTTTCACTAACACCACCGGGGAGGAATAGGGACTAGTGCTAGGCCTAATTACCCCCTGGGCCAATAGATCTTGCACAATTTTCTCAATCTCATTTTTTTGATAGGCTGGATATCGATAAGGCCTTACGTTTATAGGATTAGTACCTTCCTTCAGTGTGATTCTATGGTCATGCGATCTGTGTGGTGGCAGTCCTTCAGGTTCAGCAAATAATCCCGAGTATTCCAACAGTAATGATTGCACTTGTTGTAGAATCCTTGGTGCAGAATGAGTCTCTTGAGTTCCACTTACAATCTTAACTTCAGAGTTACCAATAGAAGGTTCGGCAGAATGAATGCAGCACAAGTGCATAGAAAACAGTTGGGTATCAGTTTGCATCATCTTCTTTAACTGCTTGCCCTCGATGACTTGTAAAGAAGCTTGTGGAGAGCCTCTTAAGGAAACCTTCCTGCCCTTAATGTGGAATTCCATCTTCAATTGCTTGAAATCCCATAAAATAGGGCCTAACTTCACTAACCATTGTATGCCCAGCACTACATCACAACCACCCAATGGTAACAAGAGTAAATCTGCTTCAAATTCTAGTCCTTGCATTCTCCACTTGAAGGCCTTGCAAACAGAAGAACAAGACACCTTGTTGCCATCTGCTATTGTTACTCGCACCGGCGGAAAGGGCTCAATCTGACAACCCAATTTCTTAGCTATAGCTAAATCCAAGAAATTGTGTGTACTTCCGGAATCAATTAAAATATGTATTTTTCTATTCTTCACTGTCCCAGAGAGCCTCATAGTTCTGTAATCCAGCAGTTGGTTGGACCCGGCTAGTGCATTCAAAGATATCAAGGGTGTCGAGTTAAGTAACTCATCCGTTGAAACTTCTTCCTCTGATTCTCCCTGGTCTATTTCTTGGGGCTCTTCAATTACTTCTATTTTGTACAATTGCTTTTTCTTACACTTATGACCTGGTGCGTATTTCTCCTCGCACCAAAAACACAATCCCTTGGCTCGGCGCTCATCGAAGTCAGAGTTTGACACACTCCTCACAGTCTTAGTTGAATTGTTTCCTTGGGAATTTACGATTCCTGGCTGCATGGAAGGTCTAGGAGCTCTAAAGTTGTCTGAATTATGATGGCCTCCAATGCTCTTAGGAGTTGGTAACAGAGGTGGAGTATTCAAGGGCACAGGTTTAGTTCCACTCTTAGTATGTTTGTTGGAAGCTTCCACTGATGCCTCTTGTAGTTTAGCCAAACTAAGAGCCTGCTGAAGTGTTCTCGGCTGAAACATTCGTATTGGTATTTGAATTTCTTTCTTTAATCCACTCAAGAAACAACTAACAGTATATTCCTCAGAGAGATCTACCCGGTTTAACAATTCATCAAATCTGTCCTGATACTCTTGAACAGTTCCAGTTTGTCTCAATTTCTTCAGCTCAGACATGGGGTCGTCATATAGCTCAGAACCAAACCGGGTGTTGAGGGCCGTCACATACTCTTCCCAGGTTGGTCTAGATCTTGTTAGTCTAGCCTTCATAAAAACTTGATGCCATTGCAAAGCTCTCCCTTCCAAGTGTATAGCTGCTATCTTGACCTTGGAATCTTCAGCAGTTCCATCAATCTCAAAGAATTGTTCACATCTATACAACCATCCCTTAAGTTCTTCGCCATTAAACCGAGGGAACTCTAATTTAGTGAATCTCGTCGAATGTTGCAGTTTAGTAGAAGGATTACCTTCAGTTTTTGACGTAGAGGAGTAATTCGAATTAACTCCTGTTGAAACTGACGCTTGCAAATTAACAAACATTTGGCGTACCTCCTCCATGTCTCTTACTTGTTGCTCTCTAACCTCCTGAATGGATTGCTCCTGGCGACTGGTAGCATCTTTGGTCATCGTCCGGAACAATTCTTCCATCTTCTTCGGCTCCTGCAACCTCGTTTCCATATTAGTGCAGCGAAATGGCCGAGGTTCGTCGTCTCTGATACCACTGATGCAATTTGCTAATTAACCCAAGAAGGAAGCGAGAGAATTCATGGTGAATTCGGTGCTATCCTTATCATAAACACAGAAATGGGAGAAATAGGAGGAAGGAAAAGCAGGAATGGAAGAAATGGGAGGGAGGAGAAGAGAAGAGAAGAGAAGTGTCGAGGAATAGAGAGAAAATTATATTGATACTCAAAAGCTGAATTACAATAGCCCTAATCAGTCTATTTATACTTAGCTACAATGGCAAACTTGTAATAAAAGGAAAGTAAACAGTGCGGGCCCTAGTTGTTAATTCAGTTACCCTGATAACAACCAGGATCAGATGACTTGGACGATCAACGGCTCCGCTCATCCCACCTCAATGTTACCCATGAATGAAGTCGACAACTATTATGGGAAAATGCCGTATTTCCCTGTTATTAATTACTGCACTACTACTCTACCAAGCTTCGCTCCATTGCCCTGCTTCGCTACCTTGCATTGCAACAGAAAATCTTTCGGATCTTTTATTATAATATTCTTTTAAAAACTAAATCAGAAATTAAAATTCAAGTTTAGAAAAATTTCGAAACAAAACAAAACAAAAATATTGTAAAGAAAAGGTTTAGATAAGGCCTGTGGATCGAGGCGTGCAGAGTACTGTCCTAGAAGCGAAATTGTCCCTCCACGTGCGAGTTGTCCCAGCAATTACTCCTAGCGATACAACGACCACGTTCTACCACGTCGGCACGCTTTCAAGGTGGCGCAAGACGAACCCAAACCAGCTTCAGATCCAGCAAAAGAAAACTCGGAGAAAATTAATAATGAGAAAGTAGAAAAAGATAAGAACCTTTTGACATGCTCGGATTATTAATTATTATTCTAAACTCGTGCAATCTCGCCCCATATCTATAATCAATAGGGGAATCTTATTCTATCGCGAGTAGAACAAGATAAGTCTAAGATTACTCGGATAAAGATTAGGATTAGGATAAAGATAAAGATAAGGATAAAGATAAAACCGAAAAATAAATCTTAACAAGTTTTAAATCACAAAATATCCAACATGTAGAACTTAGGGTTTTTGGGTTTTGATGCTTAGAAATGGGCCAAATAGGACCCTAGCAAGCTTCTAAAGAGATCAATCCCAAGTTCTAGGGCTTTGATCGAATGGGCTAACTAGTGTGCAACCTAGGGTTCCAAATTGAGGGTTTTCATGGTAACTTCTCCTAGAGTGTTCTAAATCCTCTAGGGATAATTTTTTTGGAACCCTAGGCTTCCTAAGAGATGATTTGCACAAGTAATTTGGGCTCCAATGCGGGATTTTGCTCGGGGCAATTTCTAGGGCTCAAATTGGGGGTTTTCAAAATAAGAGGTTTTGATCTCTTTTAACCTCATATCTAACATATTGTTAGGTACACGAATGCGTGCGAGGCGACAGTTCGTCGATCCGACGGACGGATTGAGTGATCCGAACCGAACAAAGACTTCCAGCTTCGGAAATTGGCCGAGGAGTAGAAGTAGAGGTTCGAGGCAACGAAAGCGACGTTGTTGCTACAAGGGACATCCCAAAAGGTGGGGGGTGCTATCCGAAGCCGTTGGGCTCCCTTTTATGTCTAAGAATAAGTGTTGATCATATTGCCATATATATATATATATATATATATATATATATATATATATATATATATATATATATATATGTATAGTTTTCATGCATGATAGGGTTGGTATGGTTAGATGACCTTCCTTGTATGCTTTCTTATCGTGCGGGACTATGGGCGTCGCATTAGGACATAGGGAGTCTGCTTGCACGCTTCCTTATCGTGCTGCACCATAGGCTTGCATTTGGACATAGGAAGCATCAGGATAAATGTTGTGACACTGAACCCTAGAGGTGATTTAATCTTGCATGAATGACAACTAGAGACATGTGAACCAAGTGTAGAACTTGATGAATGACAACATAACATAGTGTATAGAAACACTAGTGACATGAGTACCAAGTAGATAACTTGATGAATGACATGTGCAACGACATAGTGTAAAGAACACTAGAGATATGTGAACCAAGTAGACAACTTGACGATAAATGATATAGAAACATAGTGCTCGAAAACACTCATGATTCCCCTGTGAGGATGCCCTCCAAAGTGGAGGAGATGATTATTAATTCCCCTGTGTTGGATGCCCTCCAAATTGGAGGAGAAGATCATACTCACACACCGCTCGGGCTCGTGACGTGGTCACTACACACGAGTAGAGCGAGTCCCAGCAGGTCTTGACACGTGATTCGATAGGGATAGCCTATGTGGGGTCCCGAGGGATAGCCTATGTGGGGTCCCGAGGGATAACCTATGTGGGTTCCCGCAGACAACCCATTGGGTTGAATGTGTTGAGTCGTGGGCGCGCCTACGGGCTAGCCAAGGATTGGGTAATAAACTCCAAGGAGTTGAGATTGGGTACAAAAGTACATATTGAGCATGATATAATTGCAATTTACTTGATAGAGTTCTATTAGCATGTTAGTGATTACATGGCTAGAGCATTACTCTGATTTTATTGTTACAGGCAAAGTAGTTATTGCATTTCCTCTATTTTGCTTTACTTACAGCATTTACAGCTTTAAAATAAATATCTATCTGCTTATGCCTACTTAGACCTAGTGGGGAGATCGGTGGGGTCGGTGGCCGAGCCCACTGGGAACTAAGGAAGTTAGTTCTCACCCCACTCAATTACAGGTTCCAGCGCAAAGGCGGGCGGTGAGGATCGCGGTAAGGGCGTTGCGCCCTAGTTGATAGAGGCCGTCATTTGCATTAGAGCCTCCCCCGATATTATTTTTGGTATAGTCTTATGTACAAAGAAAACAATGTATCATTTTGGGAACATAATTGTATAAAGAAAATGTATATTTGGATATGTAAAGACTCATGTATTTTGGGAAAAGAATGTAATTAAATGTAAACAAATGTGGAATGGTTGTAATAGATAGACTCTTCTCTCTTTATGTTACTTGTATGATTTACTAGTACTTTGCTCTTATCGCTATTGGCACCTTTTGGTGTATCGTCTTGTCATGTATATAATAGAATTAAATTTTCTGGGCAATTCTTTGTACCTGACTTGTTGTGGAGCCTTGGGCGGACAGGGGAGGTGCTGTCCATTCGGCGCCTGATCGGCGTCCCCGAACCGAACCAAATTGGTAGCGGTCTCGGGGCGTGACAGGTTAAAGTTGGTATCAAAGCAAGTAAGAGCAAGTAAAGAGAGAGTCTAGGATGGACCTAGGAAACCCTAGGACGGTAAACCCTAAGGCTATAGGTGCGGGAGCGAAACGTGAACTTATGTCAAGTGCGGAAGTTAATTCGATTGGGTCGAAGTAACGGTGGAGATGTCTCTAGTTGTGAATAGAGACGGATTCAAGGGTATTAGTTCTTGGCTTAAAGTGCTTGTGTTGGGCGGCCGACAACATGACACCGAGAGTCTAGAATGAGTACACTTGTGTGCTTCCGCCTAATTTTTAAATGTTGAGTCTCGTATTATTCACGAGTAAGTCGATGGGTTAAGATAACTAACCCGGTTTTTGCGTTTCAGGAACTAATGCCTCCGAGACGCTACACGCGTAGGTCGGGTCCGGCATCGTCGTCGGGAGACCCGGATCTACCTGAACCTCCTTTGGCGCCAGAGTCGACGGGCCCTAGCGAGGTGCAGGAGTTACGGACACAGATGATTGTGTCGAACAGTCGGTTCGATAGGCTCCAGGAGCTAATGGAGCAGCAGATCGCGGCGACGGCTGCAGCGGCAGCTGTGGACCACGATCCACCCGCGCCCTTGGCGCGTGTGCCTGAGACGACTGAGGGCGAGGGTGTGGTAGCGATTTCGGTGACGGCATGTCCTCCACCGGGGAGTGCGCTTCCGGCGTCGGGTTCGGCAACCCCCGATGCTTCGGCCGAGGAGACGGAATAAGGGCGCCTATTGACTGCCCTTATTCGATTCATGAAGTTCCACCCACCAATCTTTGAAGGCGGACAAGTGGAGCCGGAGGTAGTGGAGTCATGGATTGACTCGATGGAAACGATGTTCGAGGACTTTCGTACCTCGGATAGGGACAAGGTATACTTCGCCACTCATTGTCTCGAGAAGACGGCGGAGGTGTGGTGGAAGCGACTGAAGCGAGATCGACCTTCTGATCTTCCACCTATGACTTGGGAGGAATTCAAGAGGGCGATGTATGCCAATTACTTCCCTGACACAGTGAAGCGAAAGCTACAGGAGAAGTTCAGGACTTTGAAGCAGGGAGACCGCTCTGTAGCGGAGTTCGAGCAGGAATTCTCCCATATCATAGACTGTGTTCCGGAGGTTGTTCGAGACGACCGGGACAGGGCGGATTGGTTCTTGCGAGGACTCAGGCCGAGTATTTATCGGGCGGTGCAAATACTTAAGCTCACTACATATGCGGAGGTATTTGATCGTGCACTCTGGGCGGAGCACGGTGACGCTCATGTTAAGGATTTTATAGGTTGGCGAATTTCGTGGACGAGTCGGAGTCTTGAAGAGATCAAGTCAATCAAGATGAAGACGGAGGCTCCAGGACTCGTTGAAGAAGCTCAACACCTCAGGTATGCTTTTAAGATCATTTATGGTGATTAACAATATGGATATAGTAGTTAGAAGACTTTAAAAAGCTTTAAAATATTGTTTTTACAAAAACTGTATTTAGATGGTTTAAATAGGACCGTAGGTCTTGTCCAGGTCTCGATAAGCTTGTTTTGTTGCGAAAGCTTAAACCCCGACCAGGACACCACCTTCTCGTCCGAGTCGATAAGTTTGATATTTGAAATCTTCGCAAACAACGACCGGACACCACTTTCTCGACGGACGAGTCCCCGTGCGAAAATATTGACGGAAGCACGGGGGCCGGACAGAAATGGAGGCGGACGAGAGAACCCGAAAATATTTCCAAAAAGGGCCGATTTGATTTCTAGTCTACTTCAAAGTCTTCTAACTCTATAAATAGACCATGAGAAGCCTTAGGACGTGATATACCTGAATACGCTTCATTCAAAACCCTAGATACTCTCTTCTAAGCTTTTTCCTTCTAAACCTAGAGAGAGTAAGATACTAGTAGTTCATTGAGTTGATGTTGCTTTGATGCTTCTTCTTTGAATCGACTCGATGAATAACTAGAAAGGATTCTCATGGTCCACGGTGTTTAAAGAGTTAATTATCATCAATCATCGTTGTTCTCTCTTCGGACGAAGAGGTTGCGCGGGGATCGCGTGTGGAGGCCGAGGATTCGGTGAAAGCTTTGGAGAATCGAAGCGTGGTCGCGGCGAGGAGTTGCGACGTGATTGGTTGAAGGATTTCAAGCGATCGAGGACCAGCGAAAGGGATCCATATAGAAGATTCGATAAATTGGGTAAAGCCGTGGGTGAATCGCCTTGTACTCAATAGTTTCTTAGTGGAGTTTCGTGTGATCGGTCCCGTGGGTTTTTTACTCCTTGTGGAGTTTTCCCACGTATATCTTGGTGTGTTTGATTTTATTTTCCGCATTTACTTTAAAATCGCATCGAGATTTTTAATTGGCCGTTGTACACCTATTCACCCCCCTCTAGGTGTAGATTACCTTTAGATCCTTGAGACTTATAACCAACAGCTCATGTGCGCAAGGAACGTGAGCTTATGGCGGCGTCCAAGGATAAAGGAAAGAAGCGGTCGGGCGGTCCTTCGGGGGGACAGTCGAGTTCCAAGAAACCCCCAAAGAACCCGCGAACGCAGTCGTGGAGTCGAGGATCCCAGCGGTGCACTATTTGTGGCGGCGGGAATCATCGGGCACATCCGGTGCAACGAAGTGCATAATTGTGGGCAAGAAGGGCACATCCGCCGCGAGTGTCCAGCGAGGGCCCCGCCTAGCTCGTCAGTTGCATCGACTCCGGCAACACCGGTTTATTATGGAGGAGCTCCACCTGCGGCCATGTCGGCTGGACGCGCCATGGCTCCGCGTCAGCCTGAGGCAACACGGTCAGCGCCGAGCGGACGGGTATTCGCCGCTCAGGCCCAAGTCGAGGAACCTGCCGAAGCTGAGCCGCGTGAAACTGTGGCAGGTATGGTTTTAATTAACGGAGTTCGCTCCAGAGCTTTGTTTGACACGGGTGCCACTAATTCAATTATAAGTAAATCATTTGCACGAACTCATGATATGGATATAAAGGCATGCGAAAAGGTGTGGCGAATGGACAGCCCTGGTTCGGTAATCCATATTTATAAGGAGTGCCCTGTATGTCCAGTGCAGATAGGTGACTGGATAATGCCAATCCGGACCCTAGTGCTCAAAGGGTTGGAAAAGTTTGACGTTATATTGGGCTTGGACTGGCTCTCGAAATATTACGCGTTGATCGACTGTAAGGAGAAAGTGATCACGTTTCGTGAGCCAGGACAAGAGGAGCTGGTTTATAAAGCCTGTCAGAGCTCGAGTTTTGCCGCGACCGTGTCGGCGACAAGAGCTAGGAAGCTAGTCGGCAGCGGTCGTGCCGCCTATATGGCAACCGTTGTGGAAGTTGAGCGAGTGACCCCGACACTCGAGGAACTATCAGTAGTTCGAGAGTTCCCCGACGTATTTCCTGCCGAATTACCGGGAATACCGCCAGAACGGGAGATCGAGTTTGTAATCGACTTGGTTCCCGGAACCGCGCCGATTTCGAAGGCTCCATATCGGATGGCGCCGGCGGAATTAAAAGAGTTGAGGGCTCAATTGTTGGATCTCCTTGATAAGGAATTTATCCGGCCGAGTGTATCGCCGTGGGGAGCCCCCGTGTTGTTTGTGCGAAAGAAGGATGGGACATTCCGACTCTGCGTGGACTATCGCGAATTGAACAAGGTCACGATCAAGAACAAGTATCCACTACCCCGAATGCCCCGGCAATGCCGTTTGGGCTCACGAATGCCCCGGCAGCATTCATGGACTTAATGAACCGTGTCTTCAGAAAGTATTTAGATCAGTTTGTGGTGGTCTTCATAGATGACATCCTGGTCTATTCCCGTAGTGATGAGGAACATGCGGAGCATTTACGCTTAGTACTTCAAATCCTTCGGGAGGAGAAGTTATATGCCAAACTGAAGAAGTGCGACTTTTGGCTGAGGGAAGTTGCATTTCTGGGGCATGTTATTTCCGAGGGCGGAATTTCTGTTGACCCGAGGAAAATAGAGGCAATCAAGGATTGGCCGCGCCCTACGAATGTCACGGAAGTCCGAAGCTTTGTGGGCTTAGCGGGCTATTATAGGCGGTTCGTGGAAGGTTTCTCGAAAATTGTAATTCCACTTACCCGTCTAACGAAGAAAGGCACCAAGTTCGTTTGGAGCGACGAGTGCGACCGGAGTTTCCAAGAGTTGAAGGATAGATTGACTTCGACTCCGGTGCTCGCGTTGCCGGTGCAAGGCGAAGACTTTGTGGTATATAGCGACGCGTCTTATTCAGGCTTGGGGTGTGTTCTGATGCAAGGCGGGAAGGTGATTGTCTATGCATCTCGTCAGTTGAAGAGCTATGAGAAGAACTACCCTATCCATGACTTAGAGCTAGCCGCGGTGGTATTTTCTCTTAAGCTGTGGAGGCATTATTTGTATGGCGCGCGTTGCGAGATATACACGGACCACAAAAGTCTAAAATATTTGTTCACGCAAAAGGAGAATGTAGTCGCCGATGCTCTCAGCAGAAAGTCGGTGGAAAATCTTGCGTTGAAAGTTACAGCACAAGATCCTCTATGCCGAGAAATGAAGCGGCTAGATCTTGAGGTAGTTGCTCCAGATGTACCGGCTATGTTAGCGGCTCTTATTGTTAGACCGACCTTGTTGGAGCAGATTAAGAGTCTTCAACCTGCGGACCCTAATCTCCAAAAGGTGCGGCAAGACATTGAGAGCGGACACGGTGGTGACTTCACCGTTGATGCCGAGGGTGCACTTCGGTTCCGCAACCGGTGGTGTGTACCAGAAAACGAAGAAGTCCGAAAGCTGATTTTGGAGGAAGCTCATCGGGCTCCTTATAGTATTCACCCGGGCGACACCAAAATGTACAAGGATTTAAAAATGCAGTATTGGTGGCCGGGGATGAAGGCGGATATTGGACGCTATGTGGCACAGTGCTTGGTGTGTCAGCAAGTAAAGGCAGAGCGCCAATACCCAGCGGGAAAGCTTCAAAGCCTACCTATCCCAGTTTGGAAATGGGAGGACATCGCGATGGACTTCGTGGTTGGACTGCCTCGTTCGACGGGGGGCCACGACGCGATTTGGGTGATTGTGGATCGTATGTCAAAATCCGCACACTTCTTACCGATCCACACTACCTGGTCGGGCGAGAAACTAGCGCAGGTATATCTAGATGAGGTGGTCAGATTGCATGGGGTGCCGAAGTCGATTGTGTCAGATCGAGATCCCTGATTCACCTCACATTTTCGGAAGAATCTACATGAAGCCCTTGGCACACGACTCGAGTTCAGTATCGTGTTTCACCCTCAGACAGATGGACAGTCAAAGCAGACTATTCAGATTCTGGAGGATATGTTGCGGGCGTGTGTCATTGACTATAAAGGAAGTTGGGCCAAGTATTTGCCGATGGCCGAGTTCGCCTACAACAATAGTTACCAGGCTAGTTTGGAGATGGCACCATTCGAAGTCCTCTACGGGCGGAAGTGCGGTCTCCGACACCGGGGTGATGTGGGTGAACGTGGTTGGTCCCGAAGTGTTGCGAGAGGCCGAAGAGAAAGTTCGCATTGCTCGCCAAAGGATGCTCACCGCACGCCGAGACAATGGTTATGCGAATAAGCCGAAGAGACATGGAATTCGCGGTAGAAGACCGCGTGTTCCTGAAGGTTTCGCGTATGAGAGGCGTAAGACGGTTTGAAGTTCGAGGAAAGTTAAGTCCTCGGTACATTGGGCCGTTCGAAGTGTTGGAGCGCATTGGAGCGGTAGCATATTGAGTTGCACTGCCGCCGCCGCAGCTAGCGGATGTTCATAACGTGTTTCACGTTTCCAACCTTCGAAAGTATGTTCACAATCCCGAACACGCTATGATGTTTGAACCGCCGGAGCTTCAAGAAGACTTGAGCTATGAAGAGTTTCCGGTGGCAATTATTGCGGAATCGCGAAATTCCTTATGTTCGAGTTCGGTGGAGTAATCACGACGATCGTGAAGCCACTTGGGAACTCGAGAGCGAGATGAAAACGCATCATCCTCATTTATTCGAGGAGTGAGGTATGAATTTAAATTTAAGTTTAAGTTTAATATAAGGGTTCGTTTCGAGGACGAAACTCTTTTTAAGGCGGGGAAGATGTAAGGAAGTGAATTCTCGAAATCCGAGAGTTGCACCATGTTTAGAATCGACTGATTGTCGAGTGGATAGACTTCGAAAAGTTCGAGGTTCATCCGGACGTGAAGTGTATCAGAGTAGGTCCTGAAGGATTGTTTGTGCAATCTGCACAAAACTGCAGATTTTTGCCTGATGGGACCGGTCCCTCCTTCGTGGGGACCGGTTCCCGCAAGTAGGTGGTGACGGTCCGCAATAAAGGACCGGTCCCCACAAGGCTGAGACCGGTTCCCGTAAGGGGGTGGTGACGGTTCGCAATAAAGGACCACTCCCTCCTTCGTGGAGACCGGTTCCCGAGCGCAGGTTTCGGGTGGTCGCAATAAAGGACCGGTCTCTAGGTGCGAGGACCGGTCCCTCTGCGCGAAAAATGCCCAGTGAGGGGCTGATGCTGAATCTTGAGAGTTGAGGGGGCTATTTGCATCTTGCTACAATAGAGCTTATAGAGGGTACCACTCTCTCTCTCTCTCCATGTTATTTCCTCCCTCTCCCTCACCCGATCGCTCTCTCTCTTTCTAGCAGCAAGAAGAAGAAGGAGAAAAGGAAAGAGAAGAAGAAGGAGAAGGAGAAAAGGAAGGAGAAGAAGGAGAAGAAGCTAGAGAAAGAGCTCTCTATCCTCTTCCTCATCTTCTCCTTGTCTTGGAGCTACCTAGAGGTGAGCTCTCTTGAGCCCTAGCTTGTAGAACTTAGGGTTTTTGAGTTTTGATGCTTAGAAATGGGCCAAATAGGACCCTAGCAAGCTTCTAAAGAGATCAATCCCAAGTTCTAGGGCTTTGATCGAATGGGCTAACTAGTGTGCAACCTAGGGTTCCAAATTGACGATTTTCATGGTAACTTCTCCTAGAGTGTTCTAAATCCTCTAGGGATAATTTTTATGGAACCCTAGGCTTCCTAAGAGATGATTTGCACAAGTAATTTGGGCTCCAATGCGGGATTTTGCTCGGGGCAATTTCTAGGGCTCAAATTGGGGGTTTTCAAAATAAGTGGTTTTGATCGCTTTTAACCTCATATCTAACATATTGTTAGGTACACGAACGCGTGCGAGGCGACGGTTCGTCGATCCGACGGACGGATTGAGTGATCCGAGCCGAACAAAGACTTCCAGCTTCGAAAATTGGCCGAGGAGTCGAAGTAGAGGTTCGAGGCACGAAAGCGACGTTGTTGCTACAAGGGACATCCCAAAAGGTGGGGGTGCTATCCGAAGCCGTTGGGCTCCCTTTTATATCTAAGAATAAGTGTTGATCATATTGCCTATATATATATATAGATGTATAGTTTTCATGCATGATAGGGTTGGTATGGTTAGATGACCTTCCTTGTATGCTTTCTTATCGTGCGGGACTGTGGGCGTCGCATTAGGACATAGGGAGTCTGCTTGCACGCTTCCTTATCGTGCGGCACCATAGTCTTGCAGTTGGACATAGAAATCATCAGGATGAATGTTGTGACACGAACCCTAGAGGTGACTTAATCTTGCATGAATGACAACTAGAGACATGTGAACCAAGTGTAGAACTTGATGAATGACAACATAACATAGTGTATAGAAACACTAGTGACATGAGTACCAAGTAGATAACTTGATGAATGACATGTGCAATGACATAGTGTAAAGAACACTAGAGATATGTGAACCAAGTAGACAACTTGACGATAAATGATATAGAAACATAGTGCTACAAAACACTCATGATTCCCCTGTGTGGATGCCCTCCAAAGTGGAGGAGATGATTATTAATTCCCCTGTGTTGGATGCCCTCCAAATTGGAGGAGAAGATCATACTCACACAGTCTGCTCAGCGCTCGTGACGTGGTCGCTCCACACGAGTAGTGCGAGTCTCCAGAGGTCTTGACACGTGATTCGATAGGGATAGCCTATGTGGGGTCCCGAGGGATAGTGTAACATACTGGACTTACGCAAATTGCGGAGTTCGAGTATTCGACTTGAGTTCGGAGCCTTTCCACTTTTCTGGAGGGTCGTTGACTGTGTTCCGACCTATGGCACGTGTACCGAGGCTAGCGGATGAATCCCAAGTACTAAAGTCCAAAAAGTTGGATTTTAGGTTGCTCTCGGATTGAAGCACAGGGTATGTACGCAGATACGGGAAAAGTTCTTTGTCAGTCGACAATTGTTGCTATATCTGGGTGGATTCGGTATGGGATGGCTGATGGACGCCAACCCGAGCCTCGGGTTTGGGTACATTTCGTCTGTGCGAGACCTAGCTTATCTGTCTGACTGGCGGTTTCGAGCAGTTTAATCTGCAGGGGTGTTTTAGCATTTTGTTGCTTCTATTAGTGTACCCCCTCACCCTAGGGCTCTATTTGAGCACCCCCACTGCAGCAAAGAGGTAGGAGGAGCTTCTCTCTCTACTCCTTTGCATTTCTAGGGTTTTGGTTGGGTTTTCTTAGGATTAAACCCTCTCTTTTGCTCTTTTTGCTTGGTAGAGCCTTCCTCACCATTGTTGGAGCTTGGAACATACCTTTTGGAGCTTGGTGGGGGATCAAACTTCAAGCCTTGAACCTTTTAAGCTTGGTTTGAAGATTCTTGGAGGTAAGCAAACCACTTTCCTCCTCTAGATTTGGTTTTTGATGGTTTCTTTGTGTAGAAACCCTAGAATGGGATTCTAGGGTTAGGATTTGGAGATTTTCGTTTTGTAGCTTCTAGAACCTAATTGATGGGTTTAGAACTTTGGTTTAGGTTGGATTGGAAGGACTCTAACTCCCATTTGGAGATCGAGAGTATTTCCTTCACATTCGGTGAGTTTTCTTCAACCTTTTGTTGAAATCCTTAAAGTGTGAACTCATGGTTCATCTTCTTAGCTTGTAACTCCTAGGGTTTGCTTTTTAGGACTCAAGGAGTGATAATCGAAGCTTCGTTAGCGGTTCGGAGCAACGCTATTCGCATTCGATGGGTTTGGCTTCATGAGCATAGGGGAAAATGTCCCCTAAGTGCTATTTCGGTTTGATTTAATTCTTTTGAAAGCATATTCGTGCTAGATAGAATTATTATGAACTTTAGAACACTTAAAATGCATGCCTTATGTATGATAAAAATTTCACTCTATATAGTAGAGCATTCTGGGTTATTTTCGCATGCATGTGAGAGTGGTTCTGGTGGGTGCCTGGGAGTGTGCCATTTATGTTGATATGGTTCAAATAGTGTAATTATGAACATTAAACTTATGTTGGGGCTTAGAAAAACTTAAGTGTCATAAAGCGGCACTTAACTTAGAAAACTATGAAACTGCAACATACAGACTTTGACATAGGCCACTGACATCTATTAGATTCCATGTTAGAGACATGATGGCATAGAGATAGGCCTTGGACACAATGACTTTACTTTCCATGTTAGAGACATGATGATTTGAGACTTGTGATAGTTCTTGTGACTATATGCCATTGTGCTCATTCGCACATGCTTGTGAGGGTCGCTCCCTACAAGCCGGCACTCCGGAGTTGGCCAACGCGATACTTTCGCCGTGCGGGACTGGGCGCCGAAGTGTGTTAGATATGAATCCCAAAGATCTAAAAGGTAATTAACACCTAGAGGGGGCTGAATAGGTGTAAACGTCAAAAATAATGGATCTCGATGCAAAATAAAATAAATGCGGAAAATAAAGATCAAACACCGAGATTTAATCGTGGGAAAACTCCAAGCCGGAGAGAAAAACCCACGAGACCGATCACGCAAACAATCCACTATAGAAAAATCAAGTACAAGTGATTTAATCCTAAACACAACTCGATTTTACCGAATCCTTGTTGTAGATCGTCTCCGTTGGTCCTCGATCGACGGAAATCCTTCTATCGATCCCGCTGCAAATCCTCACAGCTTTCACGTCTCGAATCCACGAAACGCTCACCGAATCCACGGCCTTCACGCGAAATCCACGCGCCAAACTTCGTCCGAAGTTCGAAGAGATTTTTAATAAACTTTGTGGTGATTTTATGAACTTAGAAAGCACATAAGAGATGAGGAGCGAAAACCCTAGACGTTCATCATCAAAACGATTCTATAGGATATCAAACTCTTTTCGAAGAATCGTATTGATGATCAAATCCGAAAAACTTGGTTTTTGAAAAACTATTGTTCGAAGAAAAACATCACAAGCTTTCTAGGGTTTTTTATATTATATCTCTCTAAGTATATATGTCTATAACCCCTCATATCATATTTATATGTTTAGAAGACATGATAGATTTAGATATAACAAACAAGATCTTTAAAACAGATTTCGTATCGAGGGACCAATCCTCCAAATCAGAGACCGGTCCTCCCTTGCGCAATAAAATATTAATCACCGAGGGACCGGTCTCACATGCCAGGGGACCGGTCTTATTCAGCGATATGTGAATTTCCAGCCTCTGGGACCGGTCTTCCAGTTGTGGAGACCGGTCCTATGTGCTAAATTGCGCAGAGAGAGCTCTCTGGGATCGGTCTTCCAGTTGTGGAGACCGGTCCTCTGTGCAAAGTTGCGCAGAGGGAGCTCTCTGGGACCGGTCTTCCAGTTGTGGAGACCAGTAGTCCCAACCAGTTTACGCATGTTTTAAAACGATTAAGTTCAAAACATAGTTCTCAGTTCTGATGTCTTCTAAATATATTTTAATAACTTAAAATACACCACTAAGTGTTCTCGTCCATACCTGAGTTACCGAACTTTATCCAACCTCGCTTTTGTACTTGAATTGCAATCCTTTGACTTGATCTTCAACAAAGCCTCCAAAACTCCGAACCAATGCACGAAACTCGCCAACTTAGACAAATCCTTAACAATCTCCCCGTTTGGCGGTTTCGTGACAAAACATAATCCAAACATTACATAGAGGAATACCACTAGAAAAATAAGAGATCGTTGCAATCACCAAACAATGTCCCCTTACATGAACGATCCAATAAAGAGTTAAATTACATTTTCACATCCTTAAAACGAACTCTATGACTTATTCTAGACACGGAGTTTTGAAGTCTTGAAGGTACCTGCAAAAATTCTCTATAGACTCATCAAGATATGCAACACATCTATCACCGCAAAAGAGTCAAGTGTCAAGTAAGCATCAAGTACAAGTCCAAGTAAGTATCAAGTAAGACATCAAGTACAGTAACGCTTATACTACAAGTGAGTAAGTCAAGTAAGCATCAAAGAAACCAAGTAAAAGTCAAGTTCTCAGCTCTAAAAATCAAGTAGCTAGCTCCTCATCATCTCATAGCTCATCAACTAGCTCCTCATCAACTCCCACACTAACATATCCTTTTTGTCACCAAAACGCCAAAACAAAGCAAAAGGAGAAGTCAAACATCAGCACCGGGCGGAGGAGGAGGAGGAATAGGATCAGGCAGGGCACAACCAAGCTTATCAAAGATAGCTTGGACCATCCGCCGTAGCTCGGCAACCTCTGCTGAGAGGCGCGACACTTCGTGAAGAAGTACGTCATTACTTTGAACAGACGGGGAGTCAGCAGCACGAGGAGCAGCTCGGGATGAACTGGGCTTCGCCGACTTCTTAACTCCCTGCAGCCCCTCAGTGGGTGATCGTCGAGTATCCGACTGAAGTTGACCTAGAGATTTCGCAAGCGTAATCTCACTAATCACTCCTAAAGGAAACTCGTAAGAGCTGCACCGCAAGTCAACACCGAACTTGTTCAGAAGTCGCATAATAAGAAGTGGGAATGGTAATCGCTCCGTGAGACTAGAAGTCTTGATATCCTTAGCCATGCGACGCCATATTAAAAACGGAACATTCAGATTGATATTTCGAAGATGTACAATGTCCGGATGTCCGAGGAGATACATGTAAAGCATCCGATCCCACCGACCACCTTTGTATTGACCAACGGCGACATTGTAGCAAACTATAAAATTCGAAACCGATATTCTAACTTCAAGTCTTTTGACATTACGACTAATCCATTCGAATCGATTGTCCGCACCGTAATTGCGCGCAAAACTTTCAACCAATCTTTCACCGAGTCGAACCCAGAGTCAAGATTATCCGTGCCCTCAGTCTGAGCCTCCATATTTAAAACTGATGCAATATCGTCGGGAGTTACGGAAAAATCCTCTCCACGAACCCTCGACTTGAAGCTATACGGTCCGCCCTCGGATTCTATCAGAGATCCGGCGCACATATAGAACTCACGAACCAACTCGACACCATAACCCGTTTTCTCGCTAAAATTGCAAACTTCATACAGATCTCCATTTTCGAGCAATGAGGCAAGTGCGGGTGCATGTTTGAACAACTGTTGAGCGGCAACAAAACGCTCACCAATACATAGCTTTGTCGAAAACAAAGAACGCCGTTTCGAACTAATTGGCTCCTCGGTATAGAACGGGATTGAACTCTCAGAGGAGGACAGAACATTCATTTGTCCTCGCAGTTCAAGACCACTAGATTCGCGAATCTTGAGACCAACCGGTTTCTTTCGAGCGCCACGGGGTTTAGCTTTCTCTGTTACCTGTTGTTTTCCCTTCTCCTTAGCAGTTAGTTTCTTCTGTCCTTTCTCCCTTTCGCTCACTTTCTTTTTCCCTTTTTCCTTTTCAATCTCTTTTCAATCTCTTTCTTCTTCCCCTTCCCTTTTTCAGATGATTTCTTCTTCCCTTTCTTCTCCTTAACTACAACTTTTTCTTTACCTGTAGCTTGTGTCAATGCTTCAATTGGCAAATTCTCCCAATCCTCTTTGTCTTCATCAGATTCCTCGTCCTCAGGGACGTAGTCACTACCAGCATCCTCAGCAGGAGGTGCCGGAGTAGGAGAACGACGACGTTTGCTACCCTTGCCACCACCGGCCATAAGGAACACAAACACTAACAATAACGAAGACATTATGAACCCAAAATGTCCCTGTTCAAAATGGAGGCACATTGTGTAAAGCATTAAGGAGGATCATATAGAACTAGACTATCCTAGGGCCAAGATTACTAACAATGAATGCAAGTAGGATAAGAAAGCATGAACACGAAGAACTCAAGCAGATACTACAAGACCTAATTCCCAAAAAAAAAACGATGTACACAATGAAAAACACTAGAGAAGAGGAGAGAAGTAATCAAACATGATCAAACACCTCTAGAAGGATGATTTATACAAAAACCATAAACTCTATCCATGATCTTGACAAGAAAAACGAAGCGAGTGATGAGACAAGCAAAGAAACCCTAGATCCGAAAAATTCTGCAATAAAGAACCAAAACCTAGGATTCTTACCGAAACAAAGAAGAAATCGAAGAGAAATCGCGATCTCTAGACTCCTGGGGATCTCAGAGGGTAGAGAGAGAAAGCGCCAAAGTGTGTGATACAAAATAAAAGACCGAACCCCTGTGATTATATAACTCGGGTCGGGCGGCGGGACCGGTCTCTCGAGATGGGGGACCGGTCACAGACGCAAGAAATCACGAAATAAAAACACCCAAAAATAAAAATAAAAAGTTTATGTGATATCTTCATGATTTTAAACAAACAAACTTCATGAAGATAATTTTACGAAGTCAAGCTTTATTTTGAAATAAAATAAAACGTCAAAATTTGTCAAATCGCCTATTCAGAACAAATTTAAGATGAGTATTGTGTAAAAATCCACACATCAAACAAGAGCTGAAAATTGAAAGTGTTCGGCTCACTATCAAATTCATCAAGAGTAAGAATACAATAGTCCAAAGAAAATGAAATTAAGATAATATGGTCAAATTGAATTATGCACAGAATCAGGACGAGGTGGCTCTTTGAGCATCTTTAGAAGCAATGTTCAACTAGTCTTCATACTATCCACCGTATATCACCGAAATTTCTAAATTCTTATACTTGTCTTTAATTTTTCGGTCGGTTAATAATTGCTCATGTGGTAGCTTCACACACTTACCGGACGACCGGGGTGGTAGCTCTTTCCTACATGTGGTGGTAGTTTTCACACTCCCGCAAGAGATGTAACTCTTTCCACATCTTTTGTTGGTGGTAGTTTTCACACTCCCAAGAAGGATGTAACTCTTTCCACATCTTTTCATTAGATATAATCACAGGAAAGACTCCCCCTAAGAAAGTGCAACCTCCAATTTGACGGTAGTGTGATAATTTCAAGAGATTGGAAAATCAATATTCATACCAAGACTCATAATCAAACAAGTCAAGCACATTGTTTTTAAAGATCAAGGTAAGATATATTGATTTTAACAACATGTACTCAAAAGAAATTTAATCATTCAAGTTAGTCAACAAATAAGACGTTATATGAACACAAAAATAAGCTTGACTAAGTCAAAATATCGTCAAGGAGTAATTAAAGTCATACACGGATATCACATGCAATGTGACACTGTTAGGTGCATAAACTATGGCCCATAGAATAAATCTAGACTATAAGATTCATACCAATTGCCTTCCGTAAATGTAGAAATCGTTTTTGATCCAAAGGCTTTGTTAAAATATCTGCTAGTTGATCATCAGTGGAAATGTATTCAAGTTGAAGAACATTCGAATCAACTAGTTCTCTTAAAAAATGATATCGAAGATCAATGTGTTTCGTACGAGAATGTAACACAGGATTTTTTGAAATATTAATAGCACTTGTGTTATCACAAAGAATTGTCACGGTGGTCGAAGGAATCCGATAGTCACTCAATAAGCTTTTCATCCACAGTAATTGAGTGGAGCAACTACCGGCTGCAATGTACTCTGCCTCAGCTGTTGAGAGTGCAATGCAGTTTTGTTTCTTACTGTGCCATGCAACCAGACAGTGTCCAAGATAAAAACATGCTCCGCTTGTACTTTTCCGATCATCAGCAGAACCGGCCCAATCCGCATCTGAGTATCCGATTAATTCTAAAGACGTTCCCTTTGGATACCAGATACCATATTCAGACGTGCCTTTAATATACCGAATTATTCTTTTAACAGCTTTCAAATGAACCTCTTTCGGATCTACTTGAAATCGGGCACAAACTCCAACACTAAAAGCAATATCGGGTCTACTCGCAGTCAAATAAAGCAAACTTCCAATTATGCTTCGGTACTGTTTGTCATCTACACTTTGTCCATCAGAATTTAATCCAAGTCCTTTGTTACTAGTACCCATCGGTGTATCAAAAACTTTTGCACTGTCCAATCCAAATTCCTTAACCAACTCTTTCGCATACTTGGATTGACACAGATGAATTCCATCTCTACTTTGTTTAACTTGTCAAGAAAATAAGTAAGCTATCATTGAGTTCTCGAATTCACTAGTCATCAAATTAGCAAATTCAGTGGCATCCTTATCTCTAGTTGCGCCAAACACAATGTCATCCACATAAATTTGAGCCACAATAAAATCATTTTTCGTATGTTTTACAAAAAGAGTTCTATCCGCTCCCCCTCGGTTGTAGCCCTTTTGTAAAAGAAAATTTGTTAAACGCTCGTACCATGCTCGAGGTGCTTGTTTAAGTCCATAAAGTGCCTTTTTCAATCGAAAAACATGATTGAAAAATTTTGAATCTATAAAACCTTTTGGTTGTTCCACAAAAACTTCCTCTTTTAAAAATCCATTTAAAAATGCACTTTTGACATCCATTTGAAAAAGAGTGATTTGAAAATGACAAGCAATTGCGAACATAATACGAATGGTTTCAAGACGAGCAACCGGCGAAGGATTCATCAAAATCAATTCCTTCAATTTGCGAATATCCTGAGCAACAAGTCTAGCTTTATTTCTAATAATGGTACCATCTTCATTTTTCTTATTTTTGAAAATCCATTTTGTACCAATTATATGTTGTTGCTCGGGACGTGGCACTGATTCCCATACATCATTTCGAATGAATTGACCAAGCTCTTCTTGCATAGCATTTATCCAAAATTCATCAAGAAGAGCTTCGTCAATATGTTTTGGCTCAACTAGGGAAACATAGCATGCAAACTCACTGAAGTTGTCTCCTAGTTCTTACACCAGTGAGAGGGTCTCCAATAACATTAGACAAAGGGTGATCTTTCACAGGTGTCATTTCAGTAAAAGTAGGGGGTTCCGATAGCTCAGGTAAAGCAACATTTTCAGTTTGAATGGGTTCATCAATAACAAAATTTTCATTATTCACAGGCAAAATGAAAGGAGAATCATCATCATCATCATCAATCAAAACAGTTGAAGTATCATTCACAAAAGTATTTGGAGAAAAAGCTTCGTCTACTTTTATATTACTTGATTCTATCACCGTCTTAGAATATAAATTATACGCACGATAGGCTCGACTAGTAGTAGAATATCCAAGAAAAATTCCTTCATGACTTCGAGTCAAATTTTCCAAGATTTTTACGATCCCGAAAGATAAAACATCTACTCCCAAAGACACGAAAGTATTGTACATTTGGTGTTCTACCGTTCCACAATTCATATGGAGTATTTAAAGTACCCGGGCGTGTATAAACACGATTAATAACATAGACCGCCGTGTTAACTGCTTCGGCTCAAAAATGAAGTGCAATTTTCTTACTATGAAGCATAACACGTGCCATCTCTTGAACAACCCGGTTTTTTCGTTCAACGACTCCATTTTGTTGTGGAGTATAAGGGGCGGAGAATTCATGTTTAATTCCTTTTGAAACACAAAAATCAACAAATTTTGAATTTATAAATTCTCCCCCTTGATCACTTCTAATGCGTATAATATTATCATTACGCTCAATCATAAGACGCAGACAGAGTTCAGAAAAAGAATCAAAAGTATCAGCTTTTTCTCTCAAAAATGCACACCAAACAAAACGAGTAAAGTCATCAACTACAAGTAGAATGTAACGTTTCCCCCCAATACTTTGAATCCTAGAGGGTCCCATCAAGTCCATATGAAGAAGTTCAAGAGGTTTAGATGTTCCTAAGTGATTCAAACTCTTATGGGTGGATCTAATTTGTTTTTCCAGTTGACAACCCTCACACACAATGTTCTCTTTACAATCTATCTTAGGTACACCTCTAACTACCTCCTTTCTCATTATCTTGGATAGTTCCTTAAGGTTCATGTGACCTAGACGTTCATGCCAAAGAGTTTCAGTATCTAGTGTCGCTAGATTACAAAATTCAGTTGAGGGACTAGGAACTACATAACAATTATTCTGAGACCTAACACCTTTTAAAAAGAAAGAGTCATCATGCATCACAGAACATTCTTTTGCGGAAAAGTTCACGGAATACCCGTCATCACACAATTGACTTATGCTTATGAGATTTGATCTAAGCCCCTCAACGTAAAATACATCATTCAAAGTAGGGCCATCTGAGATAGTGACTGTTCCTTTGCCAACAATTTTAGATGACCGGCCATCTCCGAAAACGACAAATCCTCCGGAAATTCTATTTAAAGAAGTGAAACAGTTTTTATCACCGGTCATATGGCGTGAACAACCACTATCTAGATACCAAGAAGTAGTATCATAAGCATGAAGTGAGGTGTGAATGACAAGGCATGGGAAGAGTTCAACTTTGCGCACCCAAACCTTTCGTGTTTTAGAGTGCGTCGGTTGACTTGATTGATACATTGTTTGCTCGTCGGAATTTGTTCATTTTCTCGTTTGGATCCACCACCTTTCGCTTCCAAATTCGCTTTGTTCTCTTGTTCGAATCATCCTTCTTTGTTGGGTTCAACGATGTTGTGAAGTTCCTCTTCTTCTTTTGCTTGCAAAACCTTTTCACATGACCTGAAACTCCACAAGCATGACAAATTTTATTAGCAAAATATTTTGTAGAAGGGATAGCATTACCTTGAACCTTAGGCCTTGGTTTGTTAGGGATCTCGCTCATTTGCTTGTTCACTTGTTCCATATACGTCCGTTCATATCCAAGACCAAACTTGTTAGTTTGACCAATTCCTAACATCTTGTCGAGTTTTATAGTTCCAGAGGAAAACTTCTTCATGTCCGACTTCAGTTGAATAATTGTCTTGGTGAATTCCAAGTTTGCTTCCATCATCTCCGTGAGTTGCTTGTTGAGGTATTTCATATTATCTTCATATGATTCTTTTTCCTTCTCAAGCAAAAAGATTTTCTCTAACAAAGAATTGTATGCTCTTGACAGGCCATCTTTTTCTTGTTCCAAATCCTTTGTCGATGTGACCCATCTTGAGTTTTCTTCTTCTAAATCGATGATCCTTCTTCTCAACTTCTTGTTAAGCTTTGCCATCTTCTTCGACTCAACGATCAATTGGTGATATGCCGCGGCAATCTCATCTGCATCCGACTCTTCGTCCAAGGAATTCTCCGAAGCGGATTGATCATGTAAGTGATTCATAGAAATAGAGTTAGTAGATGATAAACACACACATGAAGAATCATAAGCAATAAGAGCAGTCGCATTCACGTCCTCATCACTAGAGGTTGACTCCTCAGAAGAGTCATCCCAAGTAATGGCTTGCATCGCTTTCTTTTTCAAGGACTTCTTATTTGAACAATCCGATGCAATATGACCAAATCCTCTACACTTATAGCATTGGATTTGACCTTCATTATTCTTCTTTTCTTTCGTTGTGTCCTTTGAATAGTTCTCAGATTTTTTAGATTTTGAAGATGAAGAAGAAGAAGGAAAACTCCCTTTTGGTTTATTTGACTTTGAGAAGTTCGGTTTTGAATATTGTCTCTTCCTAAAGTTTCGACGAAACTTCCTCGTTAATAGCGCCAGTTGCTTTTCGAACTCCTCCAATGTCACTTCGTCATCCGAATCCGATGAAGATGTCAAGTCGTCTCCTTTCGTTGATTTCAAAGCCATACCTTTGGACTTAGAAGACAACTTGGAAGAAGATGAATTAGTAGGAAAAGTCATTTCATAAGTTTGAAGTGCACCGACTAATTCTTCTACTTTAAGTTCATCCGGATGTTTTACCGTTTCTATAGCCGCAACCTTTGGACGAAATCGTTCGGGAAGGGTTCTTAAAATTTTTCGAACAACTTTAGATTCAGAAATCTTTTCTCCTAAGTTAGCACACGTATTAACTATATCTTGCAAACGAGTATAGTACTCGGTAAAAGTTTCATGTTCTTCCATACGAATAGAATCAAATTTACTCGTAAGCATGTAACATACTGGACTTGCGCAAATTGCGGAGTTCGAGTATTCGACTTGAGTTCGGAGCTTTTCCAGATTTTCTGGAGGGTCGTTGACTATGTTCCGACCTAGGGCACGTGTACCGAGGCTAGCGGATGAATCCCAAGCGCTAAAGTCCAAAAAGTTGGATTTTAGGTTGCTCTCGGATTGAGGTCTGGAGGGACCATACCGGTATGGGAATTGTTGCTATACCGGTACAGACATTGTTGCTATCTATACGGGATGGATTAACCGGTATGGGAAGAAAACTGTTGGACGCCCGAGCCTCGGGTTTGGGTACATTCGCAGGGTCTATACCGGTATGGGATGGCTTGTACCGGTATAACCTGGCAGATTTCGAGCAGTTTAAACTGCAGGGGTGTTTTGGCATTTTGTTGCTTCTATTAGGTTACCCCTTCACCCTAGGGCTCCATTTGAGCACCCCCATTGCAGCAAGAAGGTAGGAGGAGCTTCTCTCTCTACTCTCTTGTGTTTTCTAGGGTTTTGGTTGATTTTTGGAGGATTAAAACCCTCTCCTTGCTCTCTTTTGCTTGTTAGAGCCTCTACCACCATTGTTGGAGCTTGGAACTTGGTGTTTGGAACTTTGTGGAGGATCAAGCTTCAAGCCTCGGGCTTTTTGAGCTTGGATTAGAGCTTCTTAGAGGTATGTGAGTGATCTCTTTCCTCTAGTTTCGATTTTTTGTGGGTTTCTTTGAGATGAAACCCTAGAATGGGATTCTAGGGTTAGGATTTGGGGATTTTCGATTGAGGGCCTTTGGGACCTAATTGATGAGTTTAGAACTTTGATTTAGGTTGGATTAGAAGGACTCTAACTCCCATTTGGAGATCAAGAGCACTTTCTTCGCATTCGGTGAGTATTCTTCACCCTTTAGTAGAGTTTCTTATTGTTTGAACTCAAGACTCATCTTTTGAGTTTGTAATTCCTGTGGCATGCCTTGTAGGGTGCTAGGAGTAGGAATCGAAGCTTAGTTAGCGATTCGGATCGGCGATTTTCGCACTCGGTGGGTTTGGCTTCATAAGCATAGGGGCAAATGGCCCCTAAGTGCTTAATCGGTTTGATTTAATAATTTTGAATGCATATTCATGCTAAATAGATTTATTATGAATTTTGAATCACTTAAAATGCATGCCTTATGTATGATAAAATTTCCACTCTATATAGTAGAGCTATACGGGTTAAAGCGCATGCATGTGGGGTGGTTCTTGGGGGCGCCTGGGAGTGGTCCATTTATGATGATTATAGCTTTGATAATGTTATATGTGAACATTAAATACATGTTGGAACTTAGAAACTTTAAGTGTCATAAAGCGGCACTTAACATAGAAAACTATGAAACTGCAACATAGAGACTTGACATAGGCCACTTAACCTCTACTATTTTCCATGTTAGAGACATGATGACATAGAGATAGGCCTTTTGGGATATTTGAATATTCCATGTTAGAGACATGACGATTTGGGACTTGTGACGAGTTTTGTGACTTTTGCCATTGTGCTCATTCGCACATGCTTGTGAGGGTAGCTCCCTGCAAGCCGGCACTCCGGAGTTGGCCCACTCGCTTCTAGTATTCGCCGTGCGGATTGGGCGCCGAAGTGGATTGCCGTGGGCGATCGCATTCCTAGGGTGGGAATGTTGACTACTACGGGGCCATTAGGCTCGGCATTTGGGCTAGGCGACCTTCGGGTGGGCATCGGCCATATCGCCTTCGGGTTGATCTTATTGTGCTTAAACTTAATGTAGTTTAAAGAAAAGCGTGGACTTTGACTAGAATAGTAAACTTTAACACCTTACTATCACTTGAGGAATTATTGGGCTATGGTTAGAATAGTAAGCTTCAACTCTTTACTATTGCTATGGATATTGGACTTGTTGGTTATATTTACTATTCATGCTTAGAATAGTCGTTTACTTATGCTTATTTATGCTAAGTAGAGATATTATGCTTTAGTAGCTTACTTGTTATTTATTTCGCTTACTTACTTGTTTAGTTTTGGGCCTAGTGGAGCATGCAACTGAAGTCAGTAATTGCCCACTGGGAACTATTTTTAATAGTTCTCACGCCCCCTGTTTCTTATGTGTTTCAGAGCCTTCGGCACCGGCGGGGCAAGGGATCGTGGAAAGGGAACCGCTAGCTAGTTATCGCCGCTTTCCACCTTGTAGGGGTTTTTCTCTCTTTTTGTACTTTGGTGAGATTGAGAGAGTTTTGTATCCCTATGTAGAGACTACCATGTACTTAGTGATTGTGGTGTTCGGATCTCTTTTTATTGTACTCTCTTTATGGTTTATTTTAAGATTGGAGCTTTACTTTTAGTCTCTTCCTTATGCTTCCTTGTATAGATTTCTAGTTGTTATATGTCACGCCCCGGGGTCGGCAGGACCTTCCCCAAAGCGTGCCCAGACCCGCCATATGCCAACACATATCAGGCGTCTAAATAAAAACAATGAATTAAAACAACAAAAGGCTATAACTAGAATAGCAGAGCCACAACAACTAATGCTAAACAACAAGTAGAGAGAAACAAAGAAACTATACCAAGTATAACTAGAAGCATAAATAAAACAAGGCTAATAGTATCCTCCTCAAAATACACAAAGGTGGTGGTCTCTATACAAGGTACAACTCTCCATCTCTCACAAAATAAAAAGAGAAATGGTAGACCACCTATGCACGCGTCCTCTCCAACAGTCGCTAGCCCGAGGCAATACTCTTGCCACGGTCCCGAGCCTCCCCAAAGCGAAGGCACCGAAAGTAAACGAAAACGAGAGGCGTGAGAACTATAATTTATAGTTCCCAGTGGGCAATTACTGACCTGCACCAATTGCACCACTAGGCCCAAGAAAAGAGCAAGTAAGCGATATAGATAAACTTGTAAATAAAGCATAAAGAAATGCTACATTACTCATGTTCCAAATCGCTATCATAAGTCCATGTTCTAACATTTAAGCATGATATGTTTTACTATAGCCAACAAGTATACTAAAATGTAATTAAAGCATTATCAAGTATACTATACAATCGAGCAAAGTCCACATAATCCAACTACTAAGCCCTATCTAGTAGTGATTGTCATTTAGTATTGTTGAATGTCCAAGTTCAATTCTCTTTCACTAGGATGTACCCACAGTAATCCAACCTGTGCCACCTAAGTACCGTGGTAGCCCCAACATCCCCCGCAAGGAATGAGTCTGTCCCAACGGTCCCGTAGGTTTCTCAACACGCGCGAACGAATCGCAAAGGCTAACTCCGAGTGCCGGCTTGTAGGGAGCGACCCTCACAAGCATGTGCGAAAGAGCACAAATGGCAACAAGTATAGTCAAGTCTCAAGTCCAAACCTCATGTCTCAACATGGAAATAGTAACTAGCAACCCTAAGGTCTAGTTCAATCATTCTCATGACACTAGATTCTCTATGTCAAGTTCATTCACGAGCCTAATGCCGCTTGATGACATTAGCTCACTATTCTACTCTTTTGATGCCAAGCCCATGCCGCTTAATGACAAGGGCTTTTCTCCTATGTCCCGCATAGTTCTATGTTCTCAAACACATGCCAAATTCCTCTTAAACACATAGTTTCAAGTTTCCAAATAGAATGCTACAAAGCTTCAGCTCTCACATGCATACGTCTCTACTATATAGAGTAAAATTGCGTTACACATAACATATGTATTTTAAGCATTCTAAAATTCACAAATAAATCAAATAGCATGAAAATGTACTAATTTCCATTTAACCATAAGCAAATATGCACCAATGAGAATTTCTCATTGTGCTAGGTGAGGCCAAACCCACCGTCGCTCCAAGCGTCGCTCTGAACCGCTAACGAAGCTTCGATCCCTACTCCTAGTACCCTACAAAGTAGATCCTAGGAGTTACAACCTCAAGAGATAAGTCTTGAGTTCAAACTTTAAGCTTCTATGTAGAGAGTAAGGAAAAATTCACCTTCGAGTAAAAATCCTTCTCCAATCCTCAAATGGAGGTTAGATCTCTTCCAAGGCAACCTAAATCAAGGTTCTAAACCAATTAATTGGACTCTAAAAGCCCTAGGTTGCAAATCCCCAAAATAAACCCTAATCTACTAAAACTAGGGTTTCAACAAGTAGAAAGCTTCAAAATCCCAAACTAGAAGAAATAGAGGTGATGCCTACCTTCAAGAAGCTCACAAACAAGTTCTAAGTCCACCAAACTTGAAGATCTTTCCTTCAACTTGCTCCCAAACCAAGCTCCAAGCTTCATCCATGGCGGAGAATGCACCAAGAAGCAAAAAGGAGAAAAAGAGAGAAGGATCAATCCTCCAAAAATGCACCCAAGACACAAGAAATCAAAGGAGGAAAGGGGAGAGCTCCCTACCTCTATTTTCTGCAGTGAAGGGCTCAAAATGAGCCCTAGGGGTGAAGGAGCATATGTATAAAGCAACAAAATGCCAAACAGTCCTTGCAGTTTCAGATTTTCAAAAACCGTCGGCTGTCAGGTACAAATCCGGTTTGTGCGGTATAAACCTGCAGCTTGACCAACCGAGCCTCGGGTTTGCCCATTGCTCATCTATACGGTATAAATCTCGGCTTGTCGTATAGCCATCATTTTGTACCGGTATAGCCACCATTTTGTACCGGTACAAAGGCATAAAATTCCAACCCGAGAGCAACCTAAAATTCAGCTTTTAGGACTTTAGTGCTTGGGATTCAACCACCCACCTCGGTACACGTGCCATAGGTCGGAACACAGTCAACGACCCTCCAGAAAAATCTGGAACGGCTCAGTTCTCACATCCAACACTCGAACCTTGCTATTTGCAAAGTTCAGTGCGTCACATTCACCCTCCTAAAAGGAGTTTCGTCATGAAACTCGAAATCACGATCATACCTCATGACTCCATCGAAAGAGATGGGGATAGCGCTCTCGAAGCGCTCTCTCAAACTCCCACGTGGCCTCCGCTCCTCGTGGTTGCTCCACATGACTTTCACATAAGAAAGCTCCCGGTTCCTCAGCCTCTTCATCTCGCGAGCCAAAATCCGCACTGGTTGCTCCTCGAAGCTCAAATCCTCTCTCAGCTCCAATGGTGTAACATCCAAAACATGAGCTGGAACATGTATAAACTTTCGGAGGACCGATACATGGAAGACATTGTGTACACGCGATAGGTTCGGCGGTAGAGCAAGTCTATACGCTACCGGGCCCACACGCTCGAGAATCTCATACGGTCCAATGAATCGGGGGCACAACTCACCCCGAATCCCAAATCTCCTGACTCCTCTGGTCGGCGAGACTTTCAAGAAGACATGATGACCAATCTGGAACTCCAAGTCTCGTCGACGCCTGTCGGCGTAGCTCCTCTGTCTACTCTGGGCTGTCAACAACCGCTCCCTAGCAATGCGAACCTTGTCCTCTGCTTCCTGGAGCACATCTGGGCCTAAAGCCAAACTCTCACCAACTTCATTCCAATGAAGTGGTGATCTACATTTCCGTCCATAGAGTGCCTCAAATGGCGCCATCTTGATGCTTGCTTGATAAGCGTTGTAGTAAGCAAACTCGCCATCGGTAGATGCGTGACCATCCCCACAGAGTCGATCTCGCAGCTCGAAGCATATCCTCGAGTGTCTCAGATAGTACGCTCACGCCCGTCACTCTGAGGGTGGAAAGCAGTGCTGAAGTCCAGTCGAGTACCCAAGGCGTCCTGCAGACTCCTCCAAACGTGTGACACAAAACGTGTGTCCCTGTCCGATACAATCGATGTAGGTACTCCGTGTAGTCGCACAATCTTATCCAAATATATCTGTGCGAGTTTCTCTCTAGTCCAAGTAGTATGGATAGGTATGAAATGCGCCGATTTCGTCAACCTATCCACAATCACCCAAATAGCGTCATGCTCGGCCTGAGAGCGAGGCAATCCCATCACAAATTCCATGGTGATCTTCTCCCACTTCCACACTGGAATCGGAAGGCTCTGCAATTCCCCCGCGGGGACTCTATGCTCAGCTTTCACTTGTTGGCAAGTTAGACAACGAGCTACAAACTCGCCAACATCCTTTTCATTCCGGGCCACCAATAAAGCAACTTCAAGTCTTCTCCGAGAAGTTCCTTCTCTAAATTGCGCTCGTTTCGACAAGCTATTCTGTTGGTCATCACCAAAACCAAGTACTCCCAAAAGCTGAATTCCAGTACTCACTTTCCTCGTCTAGGTCGAGGGCGAAGCCTAGCTCTGCCTCAATTTACTCGTACAATTGGAACTCCGTTATATAGCCCTCTGGGGCGGATCTAACAATACCGCTGGTAGCAAGAACCCGGGGTTCAAACCCGTTACCTGATCCATCAACACTCCATCGGAAAGCTCACTAAAGAGATGTGATATAATATCTAGTCGTTGGCTCGAATCCCAACGATGCTCACTCACTCAAAGCCAGATCTTGTCAAAAGATTGCACGACTGAGTGCAACTCCAATCCTTAATGAAGCATAGCGTAATTTTCACATGGCTATCCTTTTATACCTGATTGGCATGAACGGCCCGACAATCAAAATCCATAATAATCATCTCTTCGATTGTCGCGACACTTGACAAATCGTCCAAATTGGTTCTCCAGAAATGGTTACTCGATTCACCAATCGGCATTGCACCCCAATGCCTCCACAGTAGTCTCCACTCCACCAGCAGGGTGGTACTATTCTTCTTCTCTTCTATATATATAGTCAAGAACCACAACCCACACACATCCTCAATCTACTAAGGTCATTCCCTTAGTCTCGACTTGATGCCTCAAATAAACTCTTCATAAGCCTATGCCGAGAGCTTATCTTCGATAGGGGGTCTCATAGCACTAACTGCTCGAGCGCTCGAAACGAATCATTCGAAATTCTTCTCCACAATGCTTCCCTTAGCATCAGATACCCCAGGTATCCATAGTCACAGAGCTCAACTCGAGCGATAGAGAGGGTTCCATTTACAATTAGTAGTAGCTCTCTATCAATGTCACCATGAAGTGACTATCGACCGTCGTTCTCAACCACTCTTCCACGAAGTCTCCATTACAAGGAACCTAATTCCACGTGCAACATCCGAACAAGGGAAAATCAGCACTTGGTACTTTCCCTCACGAATTTTTCAACAACTCAATCCAACAGTGAGAGTTCACACTCCGCTCACCTCGGTATGCTTCCGCAGTTGATCCTTGCAGATCTTCATCGGGACACCCATGGCCATCTACGACCGGTTCCGCCAATCCATCTAGAGGGCTCGGAATTATCATTCCCAAGTCTCTAACATTGTTGAAGTACTACAGGCTTCAGCAACGTCACGCTAATCCCCATGATGTCCCAAACAAGTACCAACATTCGCTTGAGGTACAACCTCAAACTCCAACACAAAATGGTATTACTCCGATTGCAATACGATTCAATCGAGTACGTCAATATCTCGAGACTAATTGAAATGATCAACGAGCCTCTACGTGACGATTGCCCAATCGTGATTCACTTTAGATCACGATGGCCGACATACGGATCGAAACGACCCTACAGGTCCTACCTCAATAGAGGGTGGTTCTCACGAGACGAAACACTAGAGGCAAAGATCTCCCCGTCACCCGAGCTCGCGATTCGCGACTCAGTCAGGAGAACAACAACAACTCCGAAGATATCCTTCATTCTGAGGATTCTCGAACAACCGAAGGTAATGGCCAATTAGGCCCCCAAATCCTCCCCAAAACTTACCCAATTTAGGCAAGAGAGGTAGTCATCGCAACCAGTGGAATAGATCCTCAACATGCACTATTTCGTGCTCAAGTTTCCAAGGCGAGTCAATTCAGCTCGCAAGTCCCCAGGTACAAAGTACCTCACAAACTCCACACCAAGAAGGCCAATCTATTGGTTGGTACGCAAAACCTTCTCGCAAGGTAGGGTGTTCGAAACGACACACCCGATCATCTGATCATCCTATAGGTATCGAAGAATGATCAATGCTAGAAATCCTCGGGTTGGTTCACTACACACTCGGTGTATCCTCGATCTCACGATCCCACACGTGGCATTCCACGCTCTTGGGTCAAAGCTCGGACTACCGTCCTGACCAAAACTCTGCCCTACCCGAAGGCAGCGGGCCGCTGTCACTCACAGCTAACTGCGCCTGCCCAAAGGGCCCGGGCTCATGATCTACAACTGGTCCAGGCACGGGTCGTCCCCGAGCACCATCCGGCAAACAGCCGATCCAGAGATGCAACTATTGCAATCGTCGTGAGATCCATAAAGCATAGCAGAAAGCTACCCACAACCCGTAAACTAACCGTCTCAGTCAAGGGCTAATCATCATCGCAAACAGCGGACTAACGTGATGCAATGCAACTCGGCAAATAGCCGATCAAAGGATAGGTGCAATGCACCGGCGTCAACCAATGCACACTCGAAAGTCATAGTACGAACCAAAACACGTAGTCGCTATCTCGGCTGCCGTCGCCTCCTCAGTCCGAGCCGTATACACGCGGCCGCTCGGGGCCTATTGTAACTCCTCCGTCAGCCTCTAAACGGGTTGCCTCCCAGAGTGCGTCTGACTCGCACCCTCGGCCGTGGGCCTCTAGCCCAGCTCCTTAGTCTAAGTCTTCTCAACGAGCACGTGGTTTACCACATCTCGGTAAGTCTGAAGATCGAAAGGTTGCGCCAACCGAAAGATCAACGGCCGAAGTCTTCGCCGTCTCGCACAACAACGGCCACCCTGTGGGAGCCGAGAGAACTCCCTCTCGCACTCGGCCACCGCCCGGTTCCCTTGGAACATACCACACAAATCCTGCTCCGACTTTCTCTTAACACTGCCAGTGAAGTAAAGCTTCAGCAGGAGTTCCTTGAACCTCCTTCAAGTAGTCGCCACAATATCAGCATTGGTGCTATCCTGAATGTCCAACTACCAGCTACAAACCTCATCGCTCAGGTGATGAGCGGCAAGCCTAACTCTGCCTCTCTCCACGAATGTGTCGCGGAATTAGTTTCTCCACCCGCCTCGACCACTTTCCTACGATCCAGTGGTCATCCTTCTCTCCATCGAGGATCCTGGGATTACACCTCTTGAACTCGTTGGGCAATCCATGAGCCACTCTCGCTCTGCTCCCTCAACCATCACGGGAAAACCGCCTGTTGCAGTAAGGATCTCTCCAGGTGTGTCATGCGCACATCATGTCTGCGTGCCGCATTTGCCTATCGTTGAGCCGGTGTCGCCTGCTGAGCCGCCAAACCAGTGAGAGCCGCAAGAAGGCACCTCAGGCATGGACCTCGTTGGATCCGGGGGTAGTGGACATCTCCACTTCCCAAAACATTGTCGCGTCATCCGCTCCAACAAACTTAGAGCGGGTCGTCAACAAGACGCCACAACATCATTAAAGCGCAAGTTAATAAAACTCACGCTATCGCAACCCCACTCAGAAACCCAAATCATGCGAAAGTAAAGAAGTGTGCTTCACAACTAACTCCGATGTTACGTTGTCGGCCGCCAACGTAACCCTCGCGAAGTTAGAAGTTACACACCTCGATCAAACTCCAACTTTTTAGAGTTATAATAAAACCCAATCGTACTTTCGCTCACAAGTCAAATAGACCTCGTCTCTCACGAGCCTATTTCCTATAGTTCAACCTTGACCTAAGGTTTGCTAGGTCCTCTAAGACGTCACCCTAGGCTCGATACCAAATTAACATCACGCCCGGGGTCGGCGGGACCTTCCCCAAAGCGTGCCCGGACTCCGCCATATGCCAACACATAACAGGCGTCTAAATAAAAACAACAGAAGTAAAACAACAAAAGGCTAGAACTAGAATATCAGAGCCACAACAACTAATGCTAAACAACAAGTAGAGAGAAACAAAGAAACTATACCAAGTATAACTAGAAGCATAAATAAAACAAGGCTAATAGTATCCTCCTCAAAATACACAAAGGTGGTGGTCTCTATACAAGGTACAACTCTCCATCTCTCACAAAATAAAAAGAGAAATGGTAGACCACCTATGCACGCGTCCTCTCCAACAGTCGCTAGCCCGAGGCAATACTCTTGCCACGGTCCCAGCCTCCCCAAAGCGAGAAGGCACCGAAAGTAAACGAAACGAGAGGGCGTGAGAACTATAATTTATAGTTCCCGGTGGGCAGTCGACCTGCACCAATTGCACCACTAGGCCCAAGAAAAGAGCAAGTAAGCGATATAGATAAACTTGTAAATAAAGCATAAAGAAATGCTACATTACTCATGTTCCAAATCTGCTATCATAAGTCCATGTTCTAACATTTAAGCATGATATGTTTTACTATAGCCAACAAGTATACTAAAATGTAATTAAAGCATTATCAAGTATACTATACAATCGAGCAAAGTCCACATAATCCAACTACTAAGCCCTATCTAGTAGTGATTGTCATTTAGTATTGTTGAATGTCCAAGTTCAATTCTCTTTCACTAGGATGTACCCACAGTAATCCAACTTGTGCCACCTAAGTACCGTGGTAGCCCCAACATCCCCCGCAAGGAATGAGTCTGTCCCAACGGTCCCGTAGGTTTCTCAACACCGCACGCGCGAACGAAGCGCAAAGGCTAACTCGGATCGGCTTGTAGGGAGCGACCCTCACAAGCATGTGCGAAAGAGCACAAATGGCAACAAGTATAGTCAAGTCTCAAGTCCAAACCTCATGTCTCAACATGGAAATAGTAACTAGCAACCCTAAGGTCTAGTTCAATCATTCTCATGACACTAGATTCTCTATGTCAAGTTCATTCACGAGCCTAATGCCGCTTGATGACATTAGCTCACTATTCTACTCTTTTGATGCCAAGCCCATGCCGCTTAATGACAAGGGCTTTTCTCCTATGTCCCGCATAGTTCTATGTTCTCAAACACATGCCAAATTCCTCTTAAACACATAGTTTCAAGTTTCCAAATAGAATGCTACAAAGCTTCAGCTCTCACATGCATACGTCTCTACTATATAGAGTAAAATTGCGTTACACATAACATATGTATTTTAAGCATTCTAAAATTCACAAATAAATCAAATAGCATGAAAATGTACTAATTTCCATTTAACCATAAGCAAATATGCACCAATGAGAATTTCTCATTGTGCTAGGTGAGGCCAAACCCACCGTCGCTCCAAGCGTCGCTCTGAACCGCTAACGAAGCTTCGATCCCTACTCCTAGTACCCTACAAAGTAGATCCTAGGAGTTACAACCTCAAGAGATAAGTCTTGAGTTCAAACTTTAAGCTTCTATGTAGAGAGTAAGGAAAAATTCACCTTCGAGTAAAAATCCTTCTCCAATCCTCAAATGGAGGTTAGATCTCTTCCAAGGCAACCTAAATCAAGGTTCTAAACCAATTAATTGGACTCTAAAAGCCCTAGGTTGCAAATCCCCAAAATAAACCCTAATCTACTAAAACTAGGGTTTCAACAAGTAGAAAGCTTCAAAATCCCAAACTAGAAGAAATAGAGGTGATGCCTACCTTCAAGAAGCTCACAAACAAGTTCTAAGTCCACCAAACTTGAAGATCTTTCCTTCAACTTGCTCCCAAACCAAGCTCCAAGCTTCATCCATGGCGGAGAATGCACCAAGAAGCAAAAAGGAGAAAAAGAGAGAAGGATCAATCCTCCAAAAATGCACCCAAGACACAAGAAATCAAAGGAGGAAAGGGGAGAGCTCCCTACCTCTATTTTCTGCAGTGAAGGGCTCAAAATGAGCCCTAGGGGTGAAGGAGCATATGTATAAAGCAACAAAATGCCAAACAGTCCTTGCAGTCTCAGATTTTCAAAAACGTCGGCTGTCTGGGTACAAATCCGGTTTGTACCGGTATAAACCTGCTTGACCAACGAGCCTCGGGTTTGCCCAGCTGCTCATCTATACCGGTATAAATCTCGGCTTGTACCGGTATAGCCATCATTTTGTACCGGTATAGCCACCATTTTGTACCGGTACAAAGGCATAAAATTCCAACCCGAGAGCAACCTAAAATTCAGCTTTTAGGACTTTAGTGCTTGGGATTCAACCACCCACCTCGGTACACGTGCCATAGGTCGGAACACAGTCAACGACCCTCCAGAAAAATCTGGAACGGCTCAGTTCTCACATCCAACACTCGAACCTTGCTATTTGCAAAGTTCAGTGCGTCACATTATACTGCTCTGATACTTCTAGATTCTCTTTATTTTTGTTGGTTATTTATCGTTTTTGTTAGACGCCTTGTATGTTGTAGACATACGGCGGGTCTGGGCACGCGCCGGGCGGGCTTCCGCTGGGTCCCGGGGCGTGACAGATTAAATTGGTATCAGAGACTAGGGTTGAGTCTTCTTGTGGACCTAGCAAACCTTAGGCAGGTTGGACTATAGGATATAGGCTCGTGAGAGACGAGGTCTATTTAACTTGTGAGCGAAAGTATTAAGATTGGGTATCTTGAATAACTCTAGTAAGTAGAGTTGGATCGAAGTGTATAACTCCTAACTTCGCGGAGGGTTACGTTGGCGGCCGACAACGTAACATCGGGAGTTAGTAGTAAATGACACTTCATTACTTTCGCATGATTTGGGTATTTATAGCATGAGCGGGGATGCGATTGCGTGAGCTTACTAACTTGCGCTTTTATGATGTTGTAGTGGCGATGCCGATAACTCGCTCGAAATCTGTTGGAGCGGACAATGCGGCAACTTTTGAGGAGGTCGAGGCCTCGCTACCTCGGATCCGGCGAGGTCCGTGAGTTGAGGGCCGATTGGCGGCCCTCACGGCTTTGGTGACGCGACGGCGGCGGCGACGTCGAAGCGCGCATGAAGCGCATGGAGGACCTTCTCTTTGCGGCGGGCGGGCTGCGAGGGGGCTCGGACCCCTTCACCGCCGGCACCGGCCGAGGTTGACTTACCGCGGGCGCGATCCCCGCGGCCGCTCACACCGAGACGACTCCCGGCAGTTGAGCGCCGGGAGGAGGATCGGGACACCCCGCCAGTACGAGCATCGCCGGTGGCAGCGGCATTTCCAGTTATGGCTCAGGGAGCCGAGAGGGATCGACTCATGGCTCGCCTCAAGGAGTTCAGGAGGTGCGGCAGGGACCTTTGACGGAGAGAAGGTCGACCACCGGATCGTGGAAAAGTGGTTGATGCACATGGAGAAATTGTTCCGTGACACGTTCGTGGAGGAGCGGGACAGTGTGGCTCGCCACCCACCACTTGGACGGCGAGGCCTACGGTGGTGGATGGATCTTCGAGAGAACCCCAGCCTGAGACTTAGCTTCTATTACTTGGACGAGGTTCAAGGAGCTACGGCACACTACTTCCCGATAGCGTCAAGAGGCGGATGGAGCGAGTTTGCGCGGCTGACACGGGGGACGGATACGTAGCCGAGTACGAGAGAGAGTTTTCTCGGCACGCATTGCGTGCCCTTCGTCGTGCGGGACGACGAGGATAAGGCCCGCATTTTCGAGCGTGGTGCGGACCGTCGATTTTCCGGTTCGTGCGGTCCTCGAGCTCAGACTTGCAAACGGGTGGTGAACCGCGCGCTCCGTGGAGAGCGGCGCGGCCATGGTGCGGGGAGAGACGCGAGGGTTTGGACAAGGGGAAGGGCAAGAGGCCCGCGGCCGAGGGTGCGAGCCGGACGCACTCTAGGAGGCCACCGAAGCATCCGAGATACCGGCGCGATCATGGCGCACCGCCCCGGCGAGAGGATCCGGACCGACGCCGGCCTCCCGGTGTGTGATCTGCGGTGGTCCTCACCACCCGCCGCAAGGTGTCCACGGCGGGCGGCAGTGCTTCCGGTGTGGCGGGAGGGCCACATCCGTACCGAGTGCCGAGAGGTTCTACACCGGCACCGTCTTCTCGGCATCGGCTCTACCACCGCCGCCGGGACCCCGTCGACACGATGCAGATCGGGCGGCCGACCGTCCGGCGCCGAGTGAGGGGTCACGACGAGCGCCGAGTGGGCGCATGTACGCCGCGCAGATCGAGGCGCGACGACAATGGTGGCAGGTATCATTTTACTTGATGGCATTAGAGTACGTGCATTATTTGATACCGGTGCCTCACATTCATTTATTGATCGGCTGTTTGCCGAGTTGCATGACATCCAGTTTGTTCCTTTACTACACCCTGGACGTATTGTTGTACCCGACCACATTGTGGACGTGCGAGAGTATCGCCCCGGTTGCCCTATTCGGGTAGGAGATTGGACCATGCCGCGGATTTGCGAGTAGTGCGCAAGTTGGGGGATTTTGACGTGGTTTTGGGTATGGATTGGTTGACTAGATACTACGCCACTATCGATTGTGTCAATCGAACGGTTACTTTTAGAGAACCGGGTCAGAGTGAGGTGGTGTTTAGAGGATGTCAGAGTTCGCTTTTTGCGATGTCGATCAGTTCGTCTCGAGCTGAGCAGGCGATCAGCGTGGATGCGTAGCCTATTTGGCTAGTATCGCATTGAGGGGTGAGGGTGATACCCCTAGGATCGAGGATATCCCGGTGGTACGGGAGTTTCAGGACGTGTTTCCAGCGGAGCTACCAGGCATGCCACCTGATAGGGAAATCGAGTTTGTGGTAGATCTCGCTCCGGGGGACTACCCCGATCTCGAAGGCACCCTATAGGATGGCAGGCGAGTTAAAGGAGGCGAGGGCACAATTACGGGACATGTTGGACAAGGGCTTCATTCGACCGAGTGTGTCACCTTGGGAGCAGGTTCTTTTGTGAAGAAGAAGAACGGATCACTTCGCCTTTGCGTGGACTATCGTGAACTTAATAAAGTCACTATCAAGAATAAGTATCCGTTGAGGATTGATGATCTTTTTGATCAACTTCAAGGATCGAATGTGTATTCCAAGATAGACTTGAAGTCGGGATACCATCGATTGAAGATTGCGCACAGGGATGTGGCGAAGACGGCTTTTAGAACACGGAAAGGACAGTATGAGTTCACAGTTATGCCGTTTGGGCTTACTAATGCCCCGGCAGCCTTTATGGGTCTAATCAACCGTGTTGTCAAGCCTTATCTAGACAGGTTCGTCGTGGTCTTCATCGACGACATCTTGGTTTATTCCCGAAGTGATGTGGAGCACGAGGAACACTTGAGATTGGTACTTCAAGTGCTTCGGGAAAGGAAGTTATTCGCTCAGCCAAAGAAGTGCGAATTTTGGCTTCGAGAAGTGGCTTTTCTAGGACATGTGATTTCAGGATCAGGCGTAGCTGTGGATCCTAGGAAGATAGAAGCCATTCAGGATTGGCCAAGACCGACGAGCGTCACCGAGATCAGGAGCTTCCTTGGTTTGGCCGGCTACTACCGCAGATTCGTGGAGGGCTTTGCGAAGTTGTCTACTCCCCTCACGAGGCTCACGCACAAAGGAACTAAGTTCATTTCGAATGATGCGTGTGAAAAGAGCTTTCAAGAATTGAAGCTGAGATTGACTACCGCCTCACATTACCTATCGCTGGAGCAGGGTATGTGGTTTATAGTGATGCTTCTCTTAACGGATTGGGCTGTGTCTTGATGCAGGGTGACAAGGTGATCGCGTATGCATCCCGCCAGTTAAAGGAATATGAGAAGAACTATCCTACACATGACTTGGAGTTGGCGGCCGTGGTCTTTGCATTAAAGCTGTGGCGCCACTATTTGTATGGCGAGCGGTGGGAGGTGTATACGGATCACAGGATCTAAAAGTACCTTTTCACTCGAGAAGGAGTTGAACTTGAGACGGCGAGATGGTTGGAGCTACTCAAGGATTATGATTTGACTATTCTCTACCACCGGGCAAGGCTAACGTGGTGGCGGATGCGCTAAGTCGGAAATCTACGAGAACTTAGCGATGCATGTCGTTACTCAACCGCAGATTGATCGAGCGGATGAAGCGGTTGGAGTTGGAGGTAGTGACTCCGATACGCCTATGCGATGACTATGGTGGTGCAACCTACTCTTATGGATAGAATTAAAGAGAAGCAAGCTCTTGACTTAGAGTTGCAAAGGATTCGAGACAAAATGGTTGATGGTTGCGGTGACTTCCTAGTGGATGATCGGGGAGTGATGCGCTTTGGTGGACGGATTTGTGTGCGGCGGATTTGGGACTTAGAGAGGACATCCTTGAGGAGGCACAGGCACCTTATGCTATTCATCCGGGAGGCACCAAAATGTACAAGGACTTGAGGTTACTTTATTGGTGGCCTGGGATGAAAAAGGATGTTGGCGAGTTTGTTGCTAGATGTCTAACTTGCCAACAAGTGAAAGCTGAGCATCGAGTTCCAGCGGGAAAACTTCAGAGTTTGCCTATTCCATGTGGAAGTGGGAGAAGATCACCATGGACTTCGTGACTGGATTGCCTCGCTCTCAGTGGGCATGATGCTATTTGGGTGATCGTGGATAGGTTGACGAAGTCGGCGCACTTTATACCTATCCATACTACTTGGGCTGGAGAGAAGCTCGCACAAGTGTACCTTGATGAGATTGTGCGACTTCATGGAGTACCTACATCGATCGTATCTGACAGGGACACTCGCTTTGTGTCACACTTCTGGAGGAGTCTACAGGACGCTTTGGGTACTAGATTGAATTTCAGCACTGCTTTCCACCCTCAGAGTGACGGGCAGTCGGAGCGCACTATACAGACTCTTGAGGACATGCTTCGAGCATGCGTGATTGACTTCCAGGGAGGATGGTCGCAACATCTACCTATGGCGGAGTTTGCTTATAACAATAGTTATCAAGCAAGTATTAAGATGGCACCGTTCGAGGCATTATATGGACGAAAGTGCAGATCGCCACTTCATTGGAGCGAAGTTGGCGAAAGATTGGCTTTAGGCCCTGAAGTGCTCCAGGAAAGCGAGAGGATAAAGTTCGAATCGCTCGGGAGCGACTGCGACGGCCCCGAGTAGGCAGAGGAGCTACGCAGATAAACGCCGACGAGACTTGGAGTTTCAGATTGGAGATCATGTCATCTTGAAAGTCTCGCCATCAAAGGGAATTCGGAGATTTGGAATTCGAGGTAAGTTAAGTCCTCGATTCATTGGACCATATGAGATCTTGGAACGTATAGGTCCGTAGCTTATCGACTTGCTCTACCACCGAACCTATCGGGCGTGCACAACGTCTTTCATGTATCGGTCCTTCGGAAGTACATCCATGATCCGGCTCATGTATTGGAGAGTACCCATAGAGTGCGGGAGGATTTGAGCTTCGAGGAGCAACCCGTGAAGATCTTGGCTCGCGAGGTGAAGAAATTGCGGAATCGGGACATTCGTACGTGAAGGTTCTTTGGAGCAACCACGAGGAGCGAGAGGCCACGTGGGAGCACGAGAGCGCAGCTGCGGGAGCGCTATCCCCATCTCTTTCGAGATGGAATCTTGAGGTATGAGTTCGCTTTAGAGTTTCGCGGACGAAACTCCTTTTTAGGAGGGTGAATGTAACATCGGACTTGCGCAAATTGCGGAGTTCGAGTATTCGACTTGAGTTCGGAGCTTTTCCGGATTTTACGGAGGGTCGTTGACTATGTTCCGACCTAGGGCACGTGTCGAGGCTAGCGGATGAATCCCAAGCGCTAAAGTCCAAAAAGTTGGATTTTAGGTTGCTCTCGGATTGAGGTACGGAGGGACCATGCGGTATGGGAATTGTTGCTATGCAGTCTGGACATTGTTGCTATCTGCGGTACGGGATGGATTACTGTACCGGTATGGGAAAAACTGTTGGACGCCAACCGAGCCTCGGGTTTGGGTACATTCGAGGTCTATCTTAGGTATGGGATGGCTTGTCTGGGTATAACTTTGGCGATTTGATTTAAAGCTGCGGGGGTGTTTTGGCATTTTGTTGCTTCTATTAGGTTACCCCTTCACCCTAGGGCTCCATTTGAGCACCCCATTGCGGCAAGAAGGTAGGAGGAGCTTCTCTCTACTCTCTTGTGTTTTCTAGGGTTTTGGTTGATTTTTGGAGGATTAAAACCCTCTCCTTGCTCTCTTTTGCTTGTTAGAGCCTCTACCACCATTGTTGGAGCTTGGAACTTGGTGTTTGGAACTTTGTGGAGGATCAAGCTTCAAGCCTAGGGCTTTTTGAGCTTGGATTAGAGCTTCTTAGAGGTATGTGAGTGATCTCTTTCCTCTAGTTTCGATTTTTTGTGGGTTTCTTTGAGATGAAACCCTAGAATGGGATTCTAGGGTTAGGATTTGGGGATTTTCGATTGAGGGCCTTTGGGACCTAATTGATGAGTTTAGAACTTTGATTTAGGTTGGATTAGAAGGACTCTAACTCCCATTTGGAGATCAAGAGCACTTTCTTCGCATTCGGTGAGTATTCTTCACCCTTTAGTAGAGTTTCTTATTGTTTGAACTCAAGACTCATCTTTTGAGTTTGTAATTCTGTGGCATGCCTTGTAGGGTGCTAGGAGTAGGAATCGAAGCTTAGTTAGCGATTCGGATCGGCGATTTTCGCACTCGGTGGGTTTGGCTTCATAAGCATAGGGGCAAATGGCCCCTAAGTGCTTAATCGGTTTGATTTAATAATTTTGAATGCATATTCATGCTAAATAGATTTATTATGAATTTTGAATCACTTAAAATGCATGCCTTATGTATGATAAAATTTCCACTCTATATAGTAGAGCTATCTGGGTTAAACTGCATGCATGTGGGGTGGTTCTTGGGGGCGCCTGGGAGTGTGCCATTTATGATGATTATAGCTTTGATAATGTTATATGTGAACATTAAATACATGTTGGAACTTAGAAACTTTAAGTGTCATAAAGCGGCACTTAACATAGAAAACTATGAAACTGCAACATAGAGACTTGACATAGGCCACTTAACCTCTACTATTTTCCATGTTAGAGACATGATGACATAGAGATAGGCCTTTTGGGATATTTGAATATTCCATGTTAGAGACATGACGATTTGGGACTTGTGACGAGTTTTGTGACTTTTGCCATTGTGCTCATTCGCACATGCTTGTGAGGGTAGCTCCTACAAGCGGCACTCGGAGTTGGCCAACGCGTTTCTTGTATTCGCCGTGCGGGATTGGGCGCCGAAGTGGATTGCCGTGGGCGATCGCATTCCTAGGGTGGGAATGTTGACTACTACGGGGCCATTAGGCTCGGCATTTGGGCTAGGCGACCTTCGGGTGGGCATCGGCCATATCGCCTTCGGGTTGATCTTATTGTGCTTAAACTTAATGTAGTTTAAAGAAAAGCGTGGACTTTGACTAGAATAGTAAACTTTAACACCTTACTATCACTTGAGGAATTATTGGGCTATGGTTAGAATAGTAAGCTTCAACTCTTTACTATTGCTATGGATATTGGACTTGTTGGTTATATTTACTATTCATGCTTAGAATAGTCGTTTACTTATGCTTATTTATGCTAAGTAGAGATATTATGCTTTAGTAGCTTACTTGTTATTTATTTCGCTTACTTACTTGTTTAGTTTTGGGCCTAGTGGAGCATGCAACTGAAGTCAGTAATTGCCCACTGGGAACTATTTTTAATAGTTCTCACGCCTCTTTTCTAATGTGTTTGAGCCTTCGATGCGGCGGAGGCAAGGGATCGTGGAAAGGGAACCGCTAGCTAGTTATCGCAGACTTTCCACCTTGTAGGGGTTTTTCTCTCTTTTTGTACTTTGGTGAGATTGAGAGAGTTTTGTATCCCTATGTAGAGACTACCATGTACTTAGTGATTGTGGTGTTCGGATCTCTTTTTATTGTACTCTCTTTATGGTTTATTTTAAGATTGGAGCTTTACTTTTAGTCTCTTCCTTATGCTTCCTTGTATAGATTTCTAGTTGTTATACTGCTCTGAGACTTCTAGGGTATTTTAAATGTGTTGGTTATGTATCAGTTTTGTTAGACGCCTTGTATGTTGTAGACATACGGCGGGTCTGGGCACGCGCCGGGCGGGCTTCCGCTGGGTCCCGGGGCGTGACAAAGCATTTGCAATTTTTGAACTTTTACCAGGCTTGTACCCTCGTGTGTAACTTGTAATGTGTCCCAAATCTCCTTAGCGGTTTGACACGCCGAGACACGAGAGAATTCAGTTTGATTTAAAGAGTTAAATAAAGCATTGATACCCTTCCCATTAAACGATGATAATTCATTCTCATCCTTTGTACACTTATTTCTAGGTTTAGGGCCGCTAACATTTTCGACAACCTCAGTTGGATGTTTTCATCCAAATTCAATTGATTGCCAAACTCGCTCGTCGATGGCAATAAGGAACGCTCTCATACGAACTTTCCAGTAAGCGTAATTAGTGCCATCAAAGAGCGGAGGTCGATTAATGTTACCGCCCTCAGCCATAGTGTGACGCACTGAACTTGTGCAAATAGCAAGGTTCGAGTGTGGAAGTGAGATTTGAGCTTTTCCAGATTTTCTGGAGGGTCGTTGACTGTGTTCCGACCTATGGCACGAGTACCGAGGTTGGTGGATGAATTCCAAGCGCTAAAGTCCAAAAAGTTGGATTTTAGGCTGCTCTCGGGTTGAGTTTCAGAGCTTTTGTACCGGTACAAAATTATTGCTATACCGGTACAAAATGATGGCTATACCGGTACAAGCCGAGATTTATACCGGTATAGATGAGCGGCTGGGCAGACCCGAGGCTCGGGTTTCTTTGTTTCGCGGGTTTTGTCTTAGCGTCTGTGGCGGTTTCGAAAATCCGAAAGCTGAGGGCTTTTAGCAATTTGTTGCTTCTATTAGTAGCACCCACGCCCCCTTAGGGCTTCTTTGTGCTGAGGACCTGCGGGAGAGAGGTAGGGAAGCCCTCCAACCATTTCTCTTCCATTACTTTGTTTTTAGATGGATTTCTAAAGAGATTAACCTCTCTTTTTCCCTCTTTTGCTTGCTAGTGCTAGCATCTTCTTGGTTGAGGCTTGGAGCTTGATCTTGGAGCTCTTTTGGTGGAAGACCTTCACTTCTAGAGGATTGTGGACTTTGATTTGGAGCTCCTTGAAGGTAGGCAACATCTCTTTTCCTCTAGATTAAACTTTTGTTGCCTTCTACTAAATGAAACCCTAGAAGTTGATGTTAGGGTTAGTTTTGGGGCTTTTTGATTTGATGCTTCTAGAGGCTTATTGATGTTGTTAGAACCTTCCTTTAGGTTGGTTTGAGGAGATCCTAGCTTGCTTTTGAGATCTTTAAAGGGATTTCCACCTTAGAGGTGAGTTTTACCCTTTTCTTTGTGTTTTTGGAGTTGTTTAATTTCTAAGGCTTTTGAACCTATCTATGTGGTTTAGAATCCTTACTTAGGTTGCCTTAGAAGAGATCTAGCTTCCATTTGAAGCTTAGTGAGGGATTTCACACATAGGTGAATTTCTCCCTGTTCTCCGATTCTGATACTCGCAGTTTGAGTCGAGGGCTCGTCGTTTGACCCTGAAACTTTGTGGGTGATCTTTTTAGGATTTTTGGAGCCTGGTTAGCATCGGGGTTGGAGATCCGGAGCGTGCGAGCTTCATCGGTGGGTTTGACCTCCAATTCGATGAAAATTCTCATTGAAATCATTTGATTATTGTAAAATAGAAAATCATGTTATTTCATGTTATTTATATCATGGTTGAATTTTTGAATGCATTAAACCTATGCCTTATGTGTAAAGAAAATTTGGACCTCTATGTAGTAGAGAGTGGCTTGTGGACTTAGGCATAGTGTAGCATAATTCTTGCAACTTGAGAGCATGATGAACTTGAACATAGAACTATGTATAACATAGGAGAAAAGCCCTTGTCAAGAGTGGCATTGGCTTGGCATTTAAATGATTTGTTGGGAGCTAATGTCTTAGGAGGCATTAGGCTCATTATTGAACTTGACATAGAAATTCTAGTGTCATGAGAATTGTTGTACTAGACCTTAGGGTTGCTAGTGACATTTGCCATGTGTGGGACTTGGGACTTGGACTTGCTTGTTGCCATTTGTGCTCTTCGCACATGCTTGTGAGGGTCGCTCCCTACAAGCACTCCGGAGTTAGCCTTTGCGATGTATTCACGCGTGCGGTATTGAGAAACCTATGGGGCCGAATTGGTTAGACTCATTCCTACGGGGATGTTGGGGCTACCACGACACTTAGGGGGCGCAAGCGGGATCACACTTGTGTAGATCCCAAATTGAGATTGAACATTGTCATTCTATAATAAAGGATAATCACTACTTAACATAGATTAGTAGTTGGATACTTGGATATATATATATTGTGACTTAGTTTTGGACATATGTAGAATACTTGATAGGTCATCATTTCTATTATAGTATACTTGTGAACTTAATTGAATGTACTTGTTTAAAGTTGACTATCGGGTAGATTAAAGCATGTAATATATTTACCTTGGGTTATTCTTTCAGCTTTACAGTTATGCTTTATTTTCAGTTATTTACTTCAGTACTTGTATATTACTCTCTTTTGGGCCTAGTGGAGCAATTTTGTGCAGGTCAGTAATTGCCCACTGGGAACTATATGTTTATAGTTCTCACGCCCTCTGTTTCTGACCCGTTTCAGTGCCTTCTGCATCGGGGGAGGCTCGGGACCGCGGCAAAGGAATTGCCTCGGGATAGCGGCTTGTGAGAGGGTTTTGGATAGGTGGTTTCCTTTTTCTCTTGTTTTATTTTGGAGAGAAGGAGTGTTTTACCTTGTATAGAGACCACCACTTTTGTGTAGTTGAGAGGTTATGATGTTAACTGTTTACTACTCTCTACTTCTATGCTAGTGATTTAGACGCTTTACTTTCTTTTACTTGTGGTTTGGTTCTTGTTTAGTTGTGGCTCTGATATTCATAGTTGTAGCCTTATATTATTTTAATTCCGCTGTTTTTAGTTAGACGCCTTGTATGTGTTGACATATGGCGGGTCTTGGCACGCATTGGGGAAGGCTTTGCGGCCGGGCGTGACACATAGTTTACAACCTATACCCGCTTTGATACCAATTGTTAGATATGAATCCCAAAGATCTAAAAGGTAATTAACACCTAGAGGGGGGTGAATAGGTGTAAACGGCAAAAATATGGAATCTCGATGCAAAATAAAATAAATGCGGAAAATAAAGATCAAACACCGAGATTTAATCGCGGGAAAACTCCAAGCCGGAGAGAAAAACCCACGAGACCGATCACGCAAACAATCCACTATAGAAAAATCAAGTACAAGTGATTTAATCCTAAACACAACTCGATTTTACCGAATCCTTGTTGTAGATCGTCTCCGTTGGTCCTCGATCGACGGAAATCCTTCTATCGATCCCGCTGCAAATCCTCACAGCTTTCACGTCTCGAATCCACGAAACGCTCACCGAATCCACGGCCTTCACGCGAAATCCACGCGCCAAACTTCGTCCGAAGTTCGAAGAGATTTTTAAGAAACTTTGTGGTGATTTTATGAACTTAGAAAGCACATAAGAGATGAGGAGCGAAAACCCTAGACGTTCATCATCAAAACGATTCTATAGGATATCAAACTCTTTTCGAAGAATCGTATTGATGATCAAATCCGAAAAACTTGGTTTTTGAAAAACTATTGTTCGAAGAAAAACATCACAAGCTTTCTAGGGTTTTTTATATTATATCTCTCTAAGTATATATGTCTATAACCCCTCATATCATATTTATATATTTAGAAGACATGATAGATTTAGATATAACAAATAAGATCTTTAAAACAGATTTCGTATCAAGGGACCGGTCCTCCAAATCAGAGACTGGTCCTCCCTTGCGCAATAAAATATTAATCACCGAGGGACCGGTCTCACATGCCAGGGGACCGGTCTTATTCAGCGATATGTGAATTTCCAGCCTCTGGGACCGGTCTTCCAGTTGTGGAGACCGGTCCTATGTGCTAAATTGCGCAGAGAGAGCTCTCTGGGACCGGTCTTCCAGTTGTGGAGACCGGTCCTCTGTGCAAAGTTGCGCAGAGGGAGCTCTCTGGGACCGGTCTTCCAGTTGTGGAGACCGGTCGTCCCAACCAGTTTACGCATGTTTTAAAAACAGTTAAGTTCAAAACGTAGTTCTCAGTTTTGATGTCTTCTAAACATATTTTAATAACTTAAAATACACCACTAAGTGTTCTCGTCCATACCTGAGTTACCGAACTTTATCCAACCTCGCTTTTGTACTTGAATTGCAATCCTTTGACTTGATCTTCAACAAAGCCTCCAAAACTCCGAACCAATGCACGAAACTCGCCAACTTAGACAAATCCTTAACAAAGTGGATTGCCGTGGGACAGTCTCATTCCTAGGGTGGGGATGTTGACTACTACGGGGCCATTAGGCTTGGCATTTGGCTAGGCAACCTTCGGGTGGGCATCGGCCATACCGCCTTCGGGTTGGGTCTTGTTGGACTTAAATTTAAAGTAGTTTATTGGACATTGTGGACTATGACTAGAATAGTAAACTTTAACTCTTTACTATTAACTTGTGAATATTGTACTAATTATAGTGCTTTCTATTCATGCTTAGAATAGCTTAATTACTTATGCAATTTCATACTAAGTAGAGAGATCATGTTTAGTAGTTTACATGTTTATTTACATGTCGTTTACTTTACTTATGCATAGTTTACCGTTTACTTGTTTAGTTTTGGGCCTAGTGGAGCTACAACTGAAGTCAGTAATTGCCCACTGGGAACTATTAATTAATAGTTCTCACGCCCTCCTTTTCTAATGTGTTTCAGAGCCTTCTGTTAAGGATTTTGTAAGTTGGCGGATTTCGTGAGTTTGTCGGAGTCTTGAAGAGATCAAGAGATTTCAAGAAGATCGGACGCTCCAGGACTCGTCAGAGAAGCTCGACTGAGGTATGCATTTAAGATCATTTATGGTGATTAACATTAATAACATAGTAGTTAGAAGACTTAAAAAGGGTTTAAAATATTGGTTTTTATGAAAAATATTTTCTGTATAAACCCTGTCCGGATCAGCCCTTTTGACCGGACACAGTGAGTCTGTCATCTGGCTTTTCGCAACACTCTGTCCGGACCAACTTCTTTGACCGGACACAGTGAGGTTGATAGCAGAAAGTTTCGCAGGCTTTGGACCGGATCGTGGATTAATCCGGACACAGTGAGATGAACTTTCTGAGTGCTATAGCCTAGGACCGGACAATCCCCTGGTCTGACCGGTCAGTGCTCGATGCGAAAAATTTGACGACACACTGAGACCGGACAGAGATGGTTTGACCGGACAGTGGACTCGAAAACAGATTTCCAAATCAGGCTAATCTATTCCAAATCAGGCTGATTTCAATTCTAATCTATTTCTGAAAGGTTGTTTTCAATCCTACTCTAATTAACAAGTCTTCTAAACACTATAAATAGACCATGGGAGTTTAAGAAAAGAAAATACACCGGAATATTATTAATCCTCAAAACCCTAGAATCTCTCTCCTAAGCTTTTTGACCTAGTTCTTAGAGAGATTTGATGGAGTATTGATCGTCAAGTTGATTCTAGTTTCTTTCATTTGAGTCTACTCTTGTAAATCAACTTGATGATCAATTAGACGAATTCTTCCCATCGTCTACAGTGCTTTAATTTGGAGATCACCATAAATCTTCGTTCTTCTTCTACGGACGGAGGTGTGTTGTGAGGATCGCGTGTAGGAGGCCGAGGGACTCGGTGGACGCTTTGTGGATTCGAGGCGTTGGCGCGGCAAGGAGTTGCGGCGTGATCGGTTGGAGGACTTCAATCGATCGTGGACCGAAGGATATTCACATAGAAGATTCGGTTAATCGGGTAAAGTCGTGGGTGAATCGCCTTGTACTCGGTTGTTTCTTAGTGAATTTTCGTGTGATCGGTCCCGTGGGTTTTTTACTCCGAGTTGGAGTTTTCCCACGTAAAATCTCGGTGTGTTGATTTTATTTTTCCGCATTTATTTAAAATCGCATCGAGAATTTTTATTAGGCCATTGTGCACCTATTCACCCCCCTCTAGGTGTTAATTATCTTTTAGATCCTTGAGACCTATAACCAACAATTGGTATCAGAGCGGGTTAAGGTTATTGAGAATGGCCGAGGGCGGTAATATCAATCGACCTCCTCTCTTCGATGGCACTAACTATGCCTATTGGAAAGTCCGCATGAGGGCGTTTCTAATTGCAATCGATGTTAGAGTATGGCAAGCGGTGGAAAGTGGTTGGACTCACCCCACCGAGGTTGTTGATACTATCACCGTCCCCAAAGCTAGTGCTAAGTGGACTAAGGATGAAAACGAACGTTCTTCTTTCAATGGCAAAGGAATTAACGCTTTGTTTAATTCTTTGAATCAAACTGAATTTTCTAGGATTTCGGCATGTGAAACTGCTAAAAAAATCTGGGATACTCTTAAAACCACCCACGAGGGAACAAGTCTTGTTAAGGTTCAAAAATTGCAAATGTTGACTAGCCGGTTTGACTCTATTCATATGGAAGAAAACGAGACATTTACTGATTATTATACTCGTCTTCAAGACATAGTCAACACTTGTTCCAACTTGGGTGAGAAAATTCCCGAAACCAAGATCATTCGTAAAATTTTAAGAACTCTCCCCGAACGTTTTCGTCCTAAGGTCGCGGCTATAGAAACCATGAAACATCCCGATGATATGAAAGTAGATGAACTAGTAGGTGCTCTTCAAACATATGAGATGACTTTTCCTACTAACTCGTCTTCTTCCAAGTTTTCTTCAAAGTCAACAGGGATGGCGCTCAAGGCTTCAAAAGGTGACGACATTGACTCTTCATCTTCCGAGACAGATTCGGATGTGACGATAGAAGATTTTGAGAAGCAACTCGCCCTTCTCACGAAAGTTCCGTCGGAATTTTAAGAAAAGATTTCCAAACTCAAAGTCCCCTTCTTCAAAATTCAACAAATCTAAAGGGAGTACTTCTTCTTCTTCCAAGACAAAAAATTCTGAGAATTTTTCTAAGGACTCTTCTAGAGATAAAAAAAAAGGAAGAAGGGCAAATTCAATGTTATAAGTGTCGTGGATTCGGACATATAGCATCGGATTGCCCAACAAAAGCTTCTAAGAAGAAGGCAATGCAAGCCATCACGTGGGATGACCACTTAGATGAAGAGTCATCTTAGGTGATGAAGAAGTTAATGCTACCGCATTAATAGCTCATGATTCTAATGTTATATGTTTATCATCTATTGACTCATTATCCATGTCTTCTATGAATGAACAATTCACACCGGAGAATGCAACGGATGAAGACTCGGATGGCGGAGACATGGTGGATGCTTATCGCCAACTAATTGTGGAGTCAAAGAAGATCGGCAAGCACAATAAGAAGCTACAACATAGGATCGTCGATCTAGAAGGAGAGAATGCAAGCTTAGCTTCATGGATAAAAAGCTTGGAAAAAGAGAAGGATGGATTGGCACGAGCCTACGGATCAATTGTAGAGAAAGTCACTTTGCTTGAGAATGAAAGAGAAACTAATGGGGAAAATATGAAGTTTCTCAACAAGCAAATTACGGAGGCAAAGGAAGCAAACATGGAATTCACAAAGACGATAATTCAATTAAGGGCGGATTTGAACAACTTCTCCTCCGGAACATCGAAACTCGACAAGATGCTTGGACTTGGTCAAACATCCAAGTTAGGATTGGGTTATGAGAGAACATATGTTGATCAAGTTGCTAAGAAAGTGGGCATGAATTCAACAAAGTCGAAGCCCAAGGTTCAAGGTGAGCTTTCAATTAGAAAAACTTTTGCTAACAAAGTTTGTCATTTTTGTGGAGTTCAAGGTCACGTAAAGAGAAATTGTAGACAAAGGAAGAACTCCATGTCACACGTGAACCAAGGGAAACAACTCAAGCCCAAAACGAAGGTTCAAAGAACAACACCATCGCAAGGATGGAATCCCAAGAGCCAAGGGTCTAACTTGAAACGAAGGCAAGTATGGAAGGTAAAGACGAATGGTGCAAAGATTGAGAAAACTTCAATCGTCGACAAGCCTCACTCAAGGATTACAAGCCAACCGACGTACCCCAAAATTCGTAAGGTTTGGGTGCGCAAAGGTGAACTCTTTCCATACTAAGCATCTAGTGGCTCCCTACCTCTCTCTCCCATTCTATTTAAATAGGAACACTTTTTGCCATGAAATTAAAAAAAAAAAAAAAAAAAAAACTGTCCTATTTTATCGAATCGGACATCTTGCTTTTATATATCATTTATTGGGGGAATTGGTCAATTCGAGTAAATTCTTTTATCTAGATAAATTCTATGAGCCATTAAATCTTAAAAGAATAGACAACTAAGCTTTATTCGTTGATAAGCTTTGCATATGTGATTTGGTGAACAATGTGGTGTTTTGGTCTCTTTTACAAGTGGTTTGTTAAGTCACCTCATTGTTTACATGAGTTATTTTAACTTAATTCAATCAATTTAAATTCCTATGTGTCATTAGTTTTGAACCTCATTATCTTTGAAAAATTATGCCAATATACAAGTCAAATAGGTACCTCTCTCTTGAACTATCAAAAGTATATTGAATTTTTGATTGAAGATTTGCATCATAAGAAAAATGTTGTCCCATTTTCTGAAATCACAATAAAATGATCGCATTGTGGGTTGCACTAATTGAGGGGGAGTAATAATTTCATGAGATTAAAGATGTGGAAAGAGTTACATCCCTTTGGGAGTGTGAAAACTACCACCATTCAAGATATGGAAAGAGTTACATCCTTTTAAGGAGTGTGAAAACTACCATCACATGTTGGAAAGAGCTACCACCCCGGTCGTCCGGTAAGTGTGTGAAGTTACCACATGAATAAGTGGAGATCTCTAAAAAAAAAATTATGTATCATATAAGGTTTAGAGGAATGCCAGGTGGTTACTCTTGGTTTTTGAACGATATAAGGTGGAAGTTAAGATGCTCAAAGAGCCACTCCTTGAAATTCAACGTGTGCATAACTCAATTGGATCATATTCTTGTGCTAATTTCAGCTTTTGGGATTTAGTTTAGTCTTCATAAATGCAAAATTGATGTTGAAAAATTAGTACAACTATTGATTTAGATCTCGAAAGATGTGCTTATATTTCACAGTATACTAACTTAAATTTTCAATTGATGAGTGGTTCAACATGTGTGACATTTACGAATTTCTCTTGATTATTTTTTAGTTATTATATTTCATATGATTATTGAGGAAATCTGGTTAAAAGTTTGGTTTTAAAATTTTTTTAAAAAAATTTGTGTGACCGAGTCATAAATCAACGACGGATCCTCGCTCATTGTCAGCAAAAGTTGCGTGGCATCCGGTCAGAGCCAGCTCTGTCCGGTCAGTGCTGGAGCGTCCGCTTATATCCAGGCGCGACGTTTTTTTTTTTTTGTTTCAAAACACATTGTTTACAGTTTTTGCTGATTTTCTCTCTCTAGAAATCCTAGAGAAATCTTTCTTGAGCATTGGAACATCTTTTCTACTCATCTTCACGGATTTTAGGTATGATTTCCATTTATTTTCCATTTATGCCCTATTTTTCGGCATTTTAGGGCTTAGAGATGTTCTTGGTGATTTATCTGTTTTTGCTCAAATTTTTTGTTTCAATCTTGCTTAAACATGTCTACATTACATTTCTATGAGGTTTATTGCAAATTTTATCGACAAATATTCGCGCATTTGTGATCAAACCCTAGTTTTTACTGTTCATAGGAGCTTTTTCGAATTTCTGGCAATTTCAATCAATTTTTGGGCATGTTGTCTATATTAATAGTGTTGCTAATGGCTCTAGGATGCTCTAAATTAATTTTTTAAATTATGGCCAATTTTTTGCAATTTTTGCTATATATGTCAATATGTCGTTTTTGATCTTTTGTACAGCAACTTTCGAAACTGTATTCGTGGCTTCTTGTGCTCGTATTCCTTATGGCGAGAGCGGGTCCAGGGGCTAAGCGTGGACGCTCCTCCGCTGAGCAACAGGAAGGACCGCAAGCGGAACAATCGGGGAGTGAGTATAACCCCGGTGAGGAATTTGGCGAAGAATCTCAGGGCGAGGACTGGGAAGTTCTTCAGGGTGAGATACAGACTCAACAAGTTGAGCAAGCGAAGGAGAAAGGAAAAGAGAAAGAAAAAGAAAAGTCAAAGAAAAGGGATAAAGGAAAAGGAAAAGTTCGGGAGGCGAGAAGCTCGGGAGAAACGCACATCGGTCGACGCAAGAAAACGAGGGGATTGTTATTGGTGAACCCGGATCGGTGAGAATCACTGTTAGACCACCTCAACCTCGTGGATCCGAAACGTCTACGCTTGTATTCTTCAAAGAGTTGTGTTGGAGAACACCTTGTGGGGATTGCGAACTTGGTTCGTCGAGCTCCCGCATTTCAAGCATTGGTTGAAAATGGTGAATTGCAGGAAATATGTAAGTTTCCAGAGGCAGTGGGTATGAGAGATTGAATTCTATTTGCGAAGCGAGGCAACCTGATCGATGCGAGGGTGGACCATTTGAGTTTACTACATCGGTTCGTGGCATAGAAATGACTATCACTCCGGACACGGTGGCCTCGGTGCTTGACATGGTAGCACGCAGACGGGGTGGACTACATGCACTCGGGGTGGATCTTTGTGCAATGAGGAGAAGGGTGTTCAACCTTTGTGTATACCAGAGACGCGAGAACAATGGTAGCCGGATACTCTCAAAGCATTTGAGAATGGAGTATCGGTATTTAAACTTCGTCGTCTGCTACAACATTATGCCTCTCACAAACACGAAGGTTATTAGGTGGGATCGAGTGTTGTACATGTACTTGCTAGGACATCCCGACCTAGTACGAGCAGGAAATATTAATATAAATGTCCCGTTCCTTATTTGGAAAAGAATGGCGCGGGAAATTAAGACTGCAAATCAGAGAGATCGATTACCTTTTCCGCTAATCATCATGCGGATTCTTCGTCAGCACAATGTGAGAGTTGGCTGCACTTATTATGAGCATTCCTTAGGACCTATTGGAGATACTACGATGGTCAAATCTCATGTTCAACTTCATGGAACATCCCTCCTCGAGTGATGCTGCACTGCTTCTCACTTTCTTGGAGGTTCTGACACCGAGGCATTTATATCTTCTATTTTTCGCGAGCAACAACGATTATCGGGTGATCTCGATCGTTTGACTGCGGGGCAAGAGGTGTTGGGGGCAAAGCAAGACAAGCTCATCTCGGATGTCGACCGTTTGAACAAGAAGTACGGTCGCATCACACGGTTCTTGAGACTCCTCTGTGGGAAATTAGGATGTGGAGCCGATGAGATGCCTCCTCCGGAGCGACTCCGAGTGATTCTATGATTGACCCTTATTTTGTCATTTTTGTCGATTTGTGACAAAAAGGGGGAGATGGTTTTGGTTAGGGGGAGATGGTTATGGTTATGAAAACTTTTATTAGATAAGTTAACTTAGTTAGTTAGTTAGCTTTTGATTTTAACTTTGTATTTATGACTAATGTTTACCTTGTGAATGAAAAGTTCTTGATGCTTGAATGTGTTTGAGATCTTTTTGCAGGAACGTTCAAGACTTCAAGACTCCAAGGTCTAGGTCATTTTAGGATTGAATGCAATGCTCTTGTAATTTTTTTTTAATTTTTTTTTGGATCGATCATGCAAAGAGTTATCGTTTGGTGATTACGATATTCTCTTGTCTTTTTGATTTTGAGGGTGTAATAGCTTGTAATATGTTTTGTCACGAAATCGCCAAAGGGGGAGATTGTTAAGGATTTTGTAAGTTGGCGGATTTCGTGAGTTTGTCGGAGTCTTGAAGAGATCAAGAGATTACAAGAAGATCGGACCCTCCAGGACTCGTCAGAGAAGCTCGACACCTCAGGTATGCATTTAAGATCATTTATGGTGATTAACATTAATAACATAGTAGTTAGAAGACTTAAAAAGGGTTTAAAATATTGGTTTTTATGAAAAATATTTTACGTATAAACCACTGTCCGGATCGACCCTTTTGCAATGGGACACGGTGAGTCTGTCATCGGCTTTCGCAACACTCTGTCAGGACCAACTTCTTTGGCCAGGACACGGTGAGGTTGATAGCGAGAAAGTTTCGCGAGCTTTGGACCGGATCGTGGATTACGTCGGACACGGTGAGATGAACTTTACGAGTGCTATAACCTAGGGCCAGGACAATCCACAGTCGACCGGTCAGTGCTCGATGCGAAAAATTTGACGACACACGAGACCAGGACGAGAGATGGTTTGACCGGACAGTGGACTCGAAAATATATTTCCAAATCAGGCTAATCTATTCCAAATCAGGCTGATTTCAATTCTAATCTATTTCTGAAAGGTTGTTTTCAATCCTACTCTAATTAACAAGTCTTCTAAACACTATAAATAGACCATGGGAGTTTAAGAAAAGAAAATACACCGGAATATTATTAATCCTCAAAACCCTAGAATCTCTCTCCTAAGCTTTTTGACCTAGTTCTTAGAGAGATTTGATGGAGTATTGATCGTCAAGTTGATTCTAGTTTCTTTCATTTGAGTCTACTCTTGTAAATCAACTTGATGATCAATTAGACGAATTCTTCCCATCGTCTACAGTGCTTTAATTTGGAGATCACCATAAATCTTCGTTCTTCTTCTCCGGACGGAGGTGTGTTGTGAGGGATCGCGTGTAGGAAGCCAGGGACTCGGTGGACGCTTTGTGGATTCGAGGCGTTGGCGCGGCAAGGAGTTGCGGCGTGATCGGTTGGAGGACTTCAATCGATCGTGGACCGGCGAAGGATATTCACATAGAAGATTCGGTTAATCGGGTAAAGTCGTGGGTGAATCGCCTTGTACTCGGTTGTTTCTTAGTGAATTTTCGTGTGATCGGTCCGTGGGTTGTTTACTCCGAGTTGGAGTTTTCCCACGTAAAATCTCGGTGTGTTGATTTTATTTTTTCGCATTTATTTAAAATCGCATCGAGAATTTTTATTAGGCCATTGTGCACCTATTCACCCCCCTCTAGGTGTTAATTATCTTTTAGATCCTTGAGACCTATAACCAACACCTTCGGCACCGGCGGAGGTAAGGGATCGTGGAAAGCGAATCGCTAGCTAGTTACCGCTGCTTTTCTACCTTGTTGGGGTTTTCTCTCTTTTTGTGCTTTGGTGAGATTGAGAGAGTTTGTATCCCTCTATAGAGACTACCATGTACTCTGTTATAGTTGGTGTTTGGATTACTTGTTGTTGCACTCTCTTTATAGCTTTATAGTAGAGATTGGTACTTTATTTTAGTCTCTTCTCGTATGCTTCCTAGCTTAGAATTCTTGTTGTTATACTGCTCTGATACTTCTAGATTCTTCTTTTTGGTTGATTATTTATCGTTTTTGTTAGACGCCTTGTATGTTTTAGATGTACGGCGGGTCTGGGCACGCGCCGTGTCACGCCCCGAGACCGCTACCAATCCGGTTCGGTTCGGGAGGCCTTCGATCGAGCGCCAGAACGGCAAACACCTCCACTGTCCGCCCAAGGCTCAACAACAAGTCATGTACAAAGAATCGCCCGGGAAATTTAATTCTATATCATACATGACAAGAAGATGCACCTAAAGGTGCGAACGACAACAAGAGCAAGATACAAGTATTTTATACAAGTAATATAAAGAGAGAAGAGTCTATCTATTACAATCATTCAACCATTTGTTTACATTGTTTAACTTCAATTACATTCTTTCCCCAAAATACATAAGTCTTTACATATCCAAAATGTACACTGTTCTTTCTCCAAGTTACATAAAACTATACCAAAATTTATCCGAAGAAGCCTCTAATGCAAAGGGCGGCCCGTACCAACTAGGGCGCGATGCCCTGCGCGATCCTCAACAACCGCCCGCAAACTTGCACCTGTAATAGAGTGGGGTGAGAACTAACTTCCTTAGTTCCCAGTGGGCTCGGCCACCGACCCCACCGATCTCCCTACTAGGTCTAAGCAGGCAATAGTAGATAGATATTTATCTTAAAGCTGTAAATACGGTAAGTAAAGCATAATAGAAGAAATGCAATAACTACTTTGCCAACAAGGTTAAAGTAAATGCTCTAGCCACGTAATTGCAATTCTATCATGCTCAATATGTCTTGTTGTACCCAATCTCATTACTCTTTGGAGTTTGTTACCCAATCCATGGCTAGCCCGTAGGCACGCCACGACTCAACACATTCAACCTCATGGGTTGTCTGCGGGACCCACATAGGCTATCCCTCGGGACCCCACATAGGCTATCCCTATCGAATCACGTGCCAAGACTTAGGAGACTCGCACTACTCGTGTGGAAGCGACCGAGTCCTGACGGCCCGAAGCGGTGTGTGAGTATGATCTTCTCCTCCAATTTGGAGGGCATCCAACACGGGGGAACTAGTAACCATCTCCTCCACTTTGGAGGGCATCCACACGGGGAATTAATAATCATCAAGTTCTATACTTGGTTCATATATCTCTAGTGTTCTTTATACTATGTCATTATACAACAATATTCATCAAGTTGTCTACTTGGTTTTCATAGCTCTAGTGTCCTTTACACTAAATTATAATGTCACAATGTCATAATGTCATATTGCCAATCATCAAGCTCTATACTTGGTTCATATATCTCTAGTTGATAATCATGCATAATTAAATTGTCTCTAGGGTTCAGTGTCACAATATTCATCCTGATGTTTCCTATGTCCAAATGCAAGCCTATGGTGACGCACGATAAGGGAAGTGTGCAAGCAGACTCCCTATGTCCTAATGCGACGCCCATAGCTCCGCACGATAAGAAAGCATGCAAGGAAAGTCATCTAACCATACCAACCCTATCATGCATGAAAACTATACATATGCACATATATACGCAATATGACCAATAATTTACTTAGACATAAAAGGGAGCCCAGCGGCTTCGGTAAAGCACCCCTCACCTTTTGGGATGTTTCTTGAAGCAACAACGCCGCTTTCGTTGCCTCAAATCTCAACCTTGACTCTCGGGCCAAAATCAACACTGTAAGCCAATGTTCGGCTCGGATCACTTAATCCGTCAGTCGGGTCGACGAACCGTCGCCTCGCACGCGTTCGTGTACCTAACAATATGTTAGAAACGAGGTTAAAAGAGATCAAAACCTCACGTTTAGAAAACCCCCAATTTGAGCCCCAGAAATTGCCCCGAGCAAAATCTCGCGTTAGAGCTCGAATCGACCGTGTAGATGACTTCTTAGAGAAGCTAGGGTTCCAAGAAAATTATTTCTAAGAGGTACAAAACACCCTAAGAGAAGCTACCATGAGAGCTCTCAAGAGCTTACCTCAAGTAGAAGCTTCAATGGTGGAGAAGATGAGGAAGATGATGCTAGGCTTGCTCCTAGCTTGATCCTCCACCAAGATCTCCACTCCTTCTCCTTCTTCTTTTCTTTCTAGAGAGAAAGAGAGCTTGTGTGTGTGAGGGAGAGGGAATGACAGTGTGAGAGGGAGGGAGAGTCCCTCTATAGCATCTATTGTAACAAGATGCTAAAAGGCCCTTCAACTATGCAAACTGCACCAAACTGGGCATTTTTCGGGCTCAGGGACCGGTCTCCCTAACCCAGGACCGGTCCCAGAGAGCCTTGCTCCACTCTGCGCGGTGGGGACCGGTCTCCCCTTACGAGACCGGTCCCGGAAGCTTGCTCTCGTGGGACGACCTTCGGGACCGGTCTCCCTTTTCGAGGGGACCGGTCCCCCGAGAACCGTCGGCTACTCCAAGGACTTAGCCAAATTTTCAGCTTTTCGTCGTTTCTTCTCCGTTTTCGCTCGTTTGGCATCCGATTCTTTTCAAATCCAACCGAGACTTTGCAAACATGTTTTCGAACACGTTTTCATCATCTTTTCATCCACGCTAATGCCGGATTTAGCTCACGACCCAACATAGCTTTTCGGGTTCCGTTTTCGCGCCTACGCGCACAAAAACGCCCGAAAGCTTCCGAACTTCACCGGGAGCAAGTCCGATGCACTTTGCCTTCGGATCAACTTCGAACTTTCTGAAGTCCATCCATTCGACAATCAGTCGATTCTAAACGTGGTGCATCTCTCGGATTTCGAGAATTCACATCCTTACATCCTCCCCGCCTTAAAAAGTATTTCGTCCTCGAAACGAACCCTTATATCAAACTTAAACTTAAATTCATACCTCACTCCTCGAATAAATGAGGATGATGCATCTTCATCTCGCTCTCGAGTTCCCAAGTGGCTTCACGATCGTCGTGATTACTCCACCGAACTCGGACATAAGGAATTTCGCGATTCGCAATTTGCGCACCTCCCGAGCAATAATTGCCACCGGAAACTCTTCATAGCTCAAGTCCTCTTGAAGCTCCGGCGGTTCAAACATCATGGCGTGATCGGGATTGTGAACATACTTCCGAAGGTTGGAAATGTGAAACACGTTGTGAACGTCCGCTAAGTGCGGCGGCAGTGCAATCCGATATGCTACCGCTCCAATACGTTCCAACACTTCAAACGGCCCAATATATCGAGGACTCAACTTTCCTCGAACTCCAAACCGCCTCACGCCTCTCATAGGCGAAACCTTCAAGAACACGCGATCTCCTACCGCGAATTCCAAGTCTCTTCGACGCTTATTCGCATAACTTTGTTGCCTCGACTGTGCTGTAAGCATCCGTTGGCGAGCGAGGCGAACTTTCTCTTCGGCCTATCGCAACACTTCGGGACCAACCACGGCCCGCTCACCTACATCACCCCAATGTACAGGAGATCGGCACTTCCGCCCATAAAGGACTTCAAACGGTTCCATCTCCACGCTAGCTTGGTAACTATTGTTGTAGGCGAACTCGGCCATTGGCAAATATTTGGCCCAACTTCCTTTATAGTCAATGACACACGCCCGCAACATATCCTCCAGAATACGAATAGTCCTCTCATTGTCCATCCCGAGGGTGAAATGCGGTACTAAACTCGAGTCGTGTGCCAAGGGTTTCCTGTAGGCTCTTCCAGAAATGTGAGGTGAATCGGGGATCTCGATCTGATACAATCGACTTCGGCACCCCATGCAATCTGACTACCTCATCTAGATATAGCTGCGCCAGTTTCTCGCCCGACCAGGTAGTGTGGATCGGTAGAAAGTGTGCGGACTTTGACATGCGGTCCACAATCACCCAAATCGCGTGGTGGCCGCCTGTCGAACGAGGCAGTCCGACCACGAAATCCATCGCGATATCTTCCCATTTCCAAACTGGGATAGGTAGGCTTTGAAGTTTTCCAGCTGGGTAACGGCGTTCAGCCTTCACTTGCTGACATACTAAACATTGCGCCACAAAGCGTCCAATGTCCGCTTTCATCCCCGGCCACCAGTACTGCATTTTCAAGTCCTTGTACATCTTGGTGCCGCCCGGGTGAATACTGTAAGGAGCCCGATGAGCTTCCTCCAAAATCAGTTTTCGGACCTCTTCATTCTCGGGTACACACCACCGGTTGCGGAACCGGAGTGCACCCTCGGCATCTATGGTGAAATCGCCTCTCTAGCTCCCACGTGGCCTCCCGCTCCTCGTGGTTGCTCCACAGGACCTTCACATAAGGAAGCTCCCGGTTCCTCAACTTCTTCACCTCGCGAGCCAAAATCTTCACGGGTTGCTCCTCGAAGCTCAAATCGTCCCTCAGCTCCAATGGTGTAGCATCCAAAACGTGAGCTGGATCATGTAGGTACTTCCTGAGAACCGACACATGAAAAACGTTGTGGACACCCGATAGGTTCGGCGGTAGAGCAAGTCTATACGCTACCGGGCCCACACGCTCCAAAATCTCGAACGGTCCAATGAAACGGGGCTCAACTTACCCCGAATTCCAAACCTCTTGACTCACTGCGGTCGGCGAGACTTTCAAAAAGACATGGTCTCCAATCTGAAACTCCAAGTCTCGTCGACGCCGGTCGGCGTAGCTCTTCTGCCTACTCTGGGCTGTCAACAGTCGCTCCCTAGCAATGCGAACCTTGTCCTCTGCTTCCTGGAGCACATCTGGGCCTAAGGCCAAACTCTCGCCAACTTCACTCCAGTGAAGTGGTGATCTACACTTCCGTCCTTAGAGTGCTTCAAATGGTGCCATCTTGATGCTCGCGATAAGCTGTTGTTATAAGCAAACTACGCCATCGGTAGATCTGCGACCATCCTCCCCAGAAGTCAATCACACGGGCTCGAAGCATATCCTCGAGTGTACGAATAGTACGCTCTCGCGCCCATCACTGCGAGGATGGAAACGATCTTTGAAATCAAGCGTGTGCCCAAGGCGTCCTGTAGGCTCCTCCAGAAGTGCAAGACGAAGCGGGTGTCCATGTCCGATACTATAGGAGTGGGTACTCCATGTAGTCGCACAACCTCGTCAAGGTAAACCTGTGCGAGTCTCTCGCCAGTCCAAGTAGTGTGGATAGGTATGAAATGTGCCGATTTCGTCAACCTATCCACGATCACCCAAATAGCATCATGCCCGGCTTGAGAGCGGGGCGGTCCGATCACAAAGTCCATGGTGATCCTCTCCCACTTCCATACAGGAATGGGTAAGCGCTGTAATTTCCCCGCGGGAACCCTATGCTCAGCTTTCACTCGTTGGCAAGTTAAACATCTAGCCACAAACTCGCCAACGTTCCTTTTCATTCCGGGCCACCAATAAAGCGACTTCAAATCCCTATACATCTTGGTGCCTCCCGGATGTATAGCATAAGGTGCACGGTGTGCTTCTAGAAGAATCTCCTCTTTAAGTGTCGGTTCCGCCGGTACACAAACCCGTCCACGGAATCGCATCAAGTCGCCACCGTCCAAAGTAAAGTCCCCGGTGCAACCATCTGTCATCTTTGCTCGGATCTTTAGCAACTCCGCATCAAGAGCTTGCTTTTCCTTGATTCTTTCTAATAAAGTAGGTTGCACCACAAGTGTCATCAACCTCATAGGTGTGTCAGGAGCCACCACCTCCAACTCTAACCGCTTCAGCTGCTCAATCAAAGGCGGTTGAGTAACTATCATCATCGCTAAGTTTTCCGTCGATTTCCTACTTAGCGCATCTGCCACCACGTTAGCCTTGCACAGGTGGTACAAGATCGTCGAGATCATAATCCTTGAGCGACTCCAACCATCTGTGTTGTCTCAAGTTTAACTCATACGAGTGAAGCAGTGCTTTAAGCTCTTGTGATCCGTATACACTTCACACCGCTCGCCATAAAGATAGTGACGCCATAGCTTCAAAGCAAAGACTACGGCCGCCAACTCCAAATCATGGGTAGGATAATTCCTTTCATACTCCTTCAACTGGCGAGAAGCATACGCGATCACCGGTCTGCATTAACACGCAACCCAATCGTTAAAGGAAGCATCGCTATAAATCACATACCACTGCTCCGACAGCGGCAAGGTTAGGATTGGCGCGGTAGTCAATCGCAGCTTCAACTCTTGAAAGCTTTTCTCGCACGCATCATTCCAAATGAATTTGGTGCCTTTATGCGTGAGTCTCGTGAGGGGACTAGATAACTTAGCAAACCCCTCAACAAACCTCCTGTAGTAGCCGGCCAAACCAATAAAACTCCGTATCTCTGTGACACTCGTCGGTCTTGGCCAATCCTTGACGGCCTCAATCTTCTTAGGATCCACGGCTATACCCGATCCCGAAACCACATGGCCCAAAAATGTCACCTCTCTGAGCCAAAACTCACACTTCTTCAACTTGGCATAGAGTTTCTTTTCCCGAAGCACTTGAAGTACCAACCTCAAATGTTCCTCGTGATCAACATCACTTCGGGAATAAACCAAAATGTCGTCTATAAACACCACGACGAATCTGTCCAAATATGGCTTGAAGACACGGTTCATCAAATCCATAAAAGCTGCCGGGGCATTAGTAAGCCCAAACGGCATAACGGTGAACTCATAGTGTCCATACCGTGTCCTGAAAGCCGTCTTTGACACATCCTCAGGCTTGATCTTCAGCTGATGATAACCAGACTGCAAGTCGATCTTGGAGTACACGCTAGATCCCTGAAGCTGATCAAACAGATCATCGATCCTCGGCAACGGATACTTATTCTTAATCGTGACTTTATTAAGTTCACGATAATCCATACATAAGCGAAGTGATCCGTCCTTCTTCTTCACAAAGAGAACCGGTGCTCCCCAAGGCGACACACTCGGTCTCACAAAACCTTTATCCAAAAGGTCCTGCAACTGTGCCCTCAGCTCCTTAAGTTCCGCTGGTGCCATCCTATAGGGCGCCTTTGAGATTGGAGTAGTCCCAGGGACGAGATCTACTACAAACTCAATCTCCCTATCAGGCGGCATTCCTGGTAGCTCTGCTGGAAACACATCCTGGAACTCCCTCACCACAGGGATATCCTCAATCCTAGGAGAGTCCTCGACATCTCGGGGTGCAATACTAGCCAAATAGGCTATGCACCCGCTACTAATCAACTGCCTAGCTCGAGAGGAGCTAATGGTCATCGCAAACAGCGAACTCTGGCAACCCTGAAACACAACCTCCTCATGACCAGGCTCTCTAAAAGTCGCAGTACGACTCACACAATCGATCGTAGCAAAGTACCGGGTCAACCAATCCATGCCCAAGACTATGTCAAACTCTCCAAGTTTGCGCACCACAAATAGGTCCGCGGGCATGATCCAATCCCCAATCTGAACCGGGCAACTAGCACAACACTCCTGAACGTCTATAGAATATCCGGGTATAACCACTCGCCCTGAATGCAACAAGGAAGTCATAGGAATGCTATGCAACTCGGCAAATAGCCGATCAATAAAAGAACAAGATGCGCCGGTATCAAATAAAGCACGAACTCGAATGCAGGAAATCAAAATGATACCTGCAACCACGTCCTCAGCTGCTGCCGCTGCCTCGGTCTGGGCGGCATACAATCGTCCACTCGAGCCCTGTCGTGACCCCTCGCTCTGTCTCTGTGCAGAAGGTCTCCGGCTTTGGTAAGATCTTTGCAGTGTCCCGGTGGAACACAGTGAAGCCGGTCTTGGTTGTCGACGGTGTGGGGCGGATCCTCGGACACTCGGGCGAAAATGGCCCTCCTGGCCGCAAGAGAAGCATCGGCCCCGCCCCTGCGGGCATTGTCGGGGGTGGTGGGGGCCGCTACAAATCACACATCGCGGCGCTGGTCGCCGCTCTGATCCTCGGCGCTGCTGTGGGGGTCCTTGTCCACGTGACTGGCTCCTGGGGTACTTTGGCGGCTTCCTAGAGTGCGCCTGGCTCGCACCCTCGCCTGAGGGCCTCTTGCCCTTGCCCCGATCCAAGCCTTCCTGCCTGTCCTTCAAGACTATCGCGCCCCGCTCCACAATAAGAGCGCGATTTACCACCTCACGGTAAGTGCGCAGGTTAGCGGACTGCACAAGCCTATAGATAGAAGGCCTCAGTCCACTCTCAAAGATCCTGGCCTTATCCTCGTCGTCCCGCACAACGAAAGGTACACAGTGTAAAAGCCTGGTGAACTCCCGCTCATGCTGCGCCTTTGTCAGCTCCCACAGCGCAAGGCTGCGCGGTCCGTCTCTCCGTCGGCGTCGAACACACGTCGGGGAAGTAGTGCTCAAGTAACGATCCCTTAAACCTAGTCCAAGTCATCGCTAAGTCGGTGCTCGGGTTCTCTGAATGTCCCGCCACCGCGATAGGCCTCGCCGTCCCGGGTGGTGAGTGGGGAGCGAAACTGTGTGCCTCTCCTCAACAAAATTGTCGCGAAAGAGCTTCTCCGTATGCATAAGCCACTTCTCGACTATCCAATGATCCACGTTCTCGCCATCGAACACACGTGGATTGCACCTCCTGAACTCGTTGAGGCGGCTCATAAGTCGATCACGCTCAAGTCCCTCAACCATCGTAGGGAACACTGCTCCTCCCGGGGGCATCTGAACTGGCGGTGCCGTCGCTACTCTCTCCTGGCGTGCCACAGACGGCACAGAATGCAAAGATCCGGGTGCTGGAGTCGGCGCCCTCGGTGCTACCACCTCGGCTGGAGCTGGTGGTACAGTGTCTCTGGCCTCCCTGGCAGCCGCCTGCTGCAGAAGAAGGTCCTCCAGTCGCTTCATCCTCTCGTCCTGTCGGCGCGCCGCCTCGGCTGTTCTTTGGGCCGCCGCCGTCTCTGGCGAGCCACAAGGTCGGTGAGGACCGCCACGATCCCTCGGCTCGCGGACCTCGGCTGGACTCGAAGTAGCGGAGGTCTCGACCTCCTCAAGATGTGCCATGTCCATTGCTCCAATAGGCGGGAGCGAGTGATAGGCATCAACACAACAACATCAAAGCGCAAGTTAATAAAACCCGCGCTATCGCAATCCCCACTCAGAAACCCAGATCGTGCGAAAGTAAAGAAGTGTGCTTTCTACTAACTCCCGATGTTACGTTGTCGGCCGCCAACGTAACCCTCCGCGAAGCTAGAAGTTATACACTTCGATTAAACTCCAACTTTTTAGAGTTATCATAAAACCCAATCAAACACTTTCGCTTATAAGTCAAATAGATCACGTCTCTCACGAGTCTAATCCTTATAGTCCAACCAGCCTAAGGTTTACTAGGTCCTCTAAGACGTCACCCTAGGCTCTGATACCAAATTAATCTGTCACGCCCCGGGGTCGGCAAAGCCCTCCCCAAAGCGTGCCCAGACCCGCCATATGTCAACACATACAAGGCGTCTAACTAAAAACAGCGGAATTAAAACGATATAAGGCTACAACTATAAATATCAGAGCCACAACTAAACAAGAACCAAACCACAAGTAAAAGAAAGTAAAGCATCTAAAACACTAACATAGAAATAGAGAGTAGGACACATTAACAATATAACCTCTCAAAATAAACAAAAGTGGTGGTCTCTATACAAGGTAAAACACTCCCTCTCTCCAAAATAAAACAAGAGAAAAAGGAAACCACCTATCCAAAAACTCTCTCACAAGCCGCTACCCCGAGGCAACTCCTTTGCCGCGGTCCCGAGCCTCCCCCGATGCAGAAGGCACTGAAACGAGTCAGAAACAAAGGGCGTGAGAACTATAATCATATAGTTCCCAGTGGGCAATTCCTGACCTGCACAAAATTGCTCCACTAGGCCCAAAAGAGAGTAATATACAAGTACTGAAGTAAATAACTGAAATAAAGGCATAACTGTAAAGCTGAATGAATAACCCAAGGTAAATAAATTACATGCTTTATTCTACCCGATAGCTAACTTTAAACGAGTACTTCCAATTAAATTCACAAGTAGACTACTTATGTCCAATACTAAGTCACAATATATATACCCAAGTATCCAACTACTAACCTATGTTAAGTAGTGATTATCCAATATAATAGAATGACGATGTTCCATCTCAATTTGGGATCTACACAATTGTGATCCCGCTTGCGCCCCCTATGTGTCGTGGTAGCCCCAACATCCCCGTAGGAATGAGTCTTACCAATTCGGCCCCACAGGTTTCTCAATACCGCACGCGCGAATACATCGCAAAGGCTAACTCCGGAGTGCCGGCTTGTAGGGAGCGACCCTCACAAGCATGTGCGAAGAGCACAAATGGCAACAAGCTGACAGTTATGAAACCCTAGGATCTAAAAGGTAATCAACACCTAGAGGGGGGTGAATAGGTGTACAATGGCTAATTAAAAATCTCGATGCAATTTTAAAGTAAATGCGGAAAATAAAATCAACACACCAAGATTTTACGTGGGAAAACTCCAAGCCGGAGTGAAAAACCCACGGGACCGATCACACGAACTATCCTCTAAGAAACAATTGAGTACAAGGCGATTTACCCACGACTTTACCCAATTTTACCGAATCTTCAACGTGGATCTCCTTCGGGTCCTCGATCGCTTGAAATCCTTCAACCGATCACGCCGCACTCCTTGCCGCGCCAACGCCTTGACTCCTCAAAGCGTCCACCGAGTCCTCGGCCTTCACACGCGATCCCCGCGCAAATTCTCCGTCCGGAGAGATAGTCACGATGATTTGTGGTGATCTTAACGTTAAAGTACCATAGACTATGGGGGAACCCTTTTAGTCAATCATCAAATTGATTCATAAAGGAACATTCAAAGAAAAACCTAGAATCAACTCGACGATCAACAAAAACGAAACTCGCTTTTAGAATTGAATCATAAAGCTTAAAAGGAGTTTCTAGGGTTTTAAGAGGATCTATAATCTAAGAATTCTAAGCATATCAATAATGACCCCCCCCTCGGTCTATATATAGTGTTAGAAGACTTAGAAATAGATTAGGATTGAAATCAGCCTTTTTTGAAATAGATTAGGATTGAAATCAGCCTTTTATGGAAATTTTCGTGTCCAATGTCCGGTCTTAATAGGAATGTCCGGTCTTGATGCTGTACGGTCTTAGCTCCTTGACCGGTCCACCCTTCCGTCAATATTTTCGCGATCGAGTCAGGACAATGCACGAGGATGTCGGTCGACCTTGCGTAACATCGAAACTCATTGTACTGATACCGGACAATGCCAGGATGTCCGGACTTACATAAGAGTTATGCAATGTCAAGCCCACGGGATCCGGACATTGACCAAGGTCCGGACATTGACCTTATAAACCATAGTTTTGAAAATTTGTCAAATTAAAAGTATTTCAAGTCTTCTAACCACTATTATCTTAGTTTAAATCACCATAAATACTCTTTAAGACATACCTGAGGTATCGAGCTTCTCGTCGAGCCTTGAGTCTTCAAACTTCATCTTTGTGCTCTTCTTCAAGACTCCAATAACTTCACGAAATCCGCCAACTTATAAAATCCTTAACAATCTCCCCCTTTGGCGATTTCGTGACAAAACAATCTATAAGCCCGTACAAACCTCAAAAACAAAAAGATGAGAATTATCGCAATCACCAAAACGATAATCCCCTGCATGACCGGTCTAATAAAAACAAAATTACAAGTTCAAACTCAACCTACTACATACTCTATGACTTAGACATTGGAGTCTTGAAGTCTTGAACGTCCCTGCAAAGAAAACTCAACACACATTCAAGCCTCAAGATTTTCATTAAGCATAAATGTCCTAAGTCGAGTCATCCTAAGTCGAGTCAAGTTCTAATCATAGATACAGGCAAGTAAGTAAGCAAAGTAAGCATCACATAAATCGCAATCACCATCTCATCTCCCCCTATCATCATATTCATAATCATCATCTCATCTCCCCCTATCATCATATTCATAATCATCATCTCATCTCCCCCTATCATCATATTCATCTCCCCATTTTTGTCCGAAAACGCCAAAATAACAAAAATACATGATGTCGAGATTAAAATCCGCTGTTCACATATAAGTTTAAACATATTGAACATAAACATATCAATAATTAAGAAAACCCTTTTTAAAAAAAAATGATCTCTAGAGCTTCCTAGGGCCATGCACATTAAGTTAAATACTGACAATCATGCATATAAGTGTTGCAAAATACAGTTAATTTCAAAAAGCAACAAAATTCTTAGCCAATACCGGACATAGCTTCCAATGTCCGGATGCCACAATGTCCTGTGCAGTTTGCTTGTGTGATGTCCGGACATGGCGATGAAGAGCCCAGGTCTACGAAGGCAATTTCGCAAAGATATTAAAATTTTCGGAAAAATTTGTTTCCAACGGAGGTTTAACATGAAATATATAGTAACAAACCTCTAGTCAATAGAATTCAAAGATGTCATACATGTTGAATCGTACATCAACCAGAATTTAATAATATATATCGCTAAACAAGCACATCAATCAAGATCTAATCATTAAATGCGCCGATTTTACTTGACAAGTATGCATCGATTAAGATCAAAAAGATCACATTAAATGAAATAAACACAAGAATATTGTCTAATTGAGTTATGCACACATCTAAATTAAGGAGTGGCTCTTTGAGCATCTTTATCATAACTTCCACCTTATGTCATTCAATAATAAAACATCCACCAAACACCTCAAAAAAAACTTGATTTCTTTTCTTTTCTTAGAGATGTACACTTATATTCATGTGGTAGCTTCACATACTTACCGGACGACCGGGGTGGTAGCTCTTTCCTACATGTGGTGGTAGTTTTCACACTCCCTTGAAGGGATGTAACTCTTTCCACATCTTTTATTGGTGGTAGTTTTCACACTCCCAAAGGGATGTAACTCTTTCCACATCTTTCAACTTTAAGATTACCCCCCCTCAAATAGTGCAACCCTCAATGAGAAAATAGTATTGTGATTTCATAAAATGGTGAAATTATTTTTCTAATAATGCAAACAATCAAATAATCTCAATACACTTTAGAAAGTTCAAGAGTGATGTACTAATTTAGCAAGTATATAGAAGCAATTTCTAGATGATGTTGAGGTTCAAAATACAATGACATAGAAGAATTCAAATGAATTGAAGAATGTTAAAATAAATCATGCAAAAATTTAGATTAAGTCAAAACATCCATGCAAAATAATGAGTGATGCAAAATTGACAGTATGTACATAATGGCCCATAGAATCACTACAAGAAAATATAGTATTGGTGGCAAAAATAAGATGGCGACAAAATTTATCGCCACTATATAGCTACCTATGGTGGCGAGAAAAAAAGTCGCCACTGATTTATTAACTTAAAGTGGCGATCTTAATTTCACCACTAAATGACTATTTTGTTGCCACTATTTGGTTAACTATAATGGCGATAAAAGAAATTGCCACCAATTAATTAACTTAAAGTGGCGATAGTATTTTTACCACTAAATTACTATTTTGTTGCCACTATTTTTCCTATCTATGGTGGCAATAAAAAAAATCGCCACCGATTAATTAACTTAAAGTGGCGATTACTATTTTGTTGCCACTATTTTCTTATCTATGGTGGCGATAAAAAAAATCGCCACCGATTAATTAACTTAAAGTGGATACTCCCTTCACCACTAATTAAATAATTATTTTATGGTGGCGATAAAATAAATCGCCATTATTTGATTACCTATAATAGCAATAAAAAAATTACCATAATTTAATTAAATTTAATTTTTAAATTGAATTAAATTAATATTTTAATTTAATTTTAAAATTAATAATTTGAATTTTTAGAAAATTAAAAAAATCCTCACTCGCTCAGCTCATCTGGCCTCTCCCCTGACCTCTTAAATTTAATTTAATTTTTAAATTAAATTAAATTAATATTTTAATTTAATTTTAAAATTACTAAATTAAATTTTTAGAAAAAAAAAAACCCTCACTCCCTCACTTGGCCTCTCCCGTTAGTCACGACCCTCCCCTCAACTTCCTCTAAAAGAAAAAACCCTAAGCCCTCAAAAACCCATTTCCCTCCATTTCCCTCTCCTCCTAGTGATCCTCTCCCACCATTTCCCTCATCCTTGCCGATCTCTCGTCGGCGAGCTCGTCACGCGAACCCCTCGCCGGCGAGCTCCTCAACGCAGCGAGCTCCTCGACGGCGAGCTCCTCGTCGGCGACATAGGCAACAAGCCCTCTCCCTCTCATCCTTGCCGATCTCTCGTCGGCGAGCTCGTCACGGCGAACCCCTCGCCGGCGAGCTCCTTAACGGCGAGCTCCTCGACGGCGAGCTCCTCGTCGGCGACATAGGCAACAAGCCCTCTCCCTCTCCTCCTTGCCGATCTCTCGTCGGCGAGCTCGTCACGGCGAACCCCTCGCCGGCGAGCTCCTCGACGGCGAGCTCCTCGTCGGCGACATATGCAACAAGCCCTCTCCCTCTCCTCCTTGACGATCTCTCGTCGGCGAGCTCGTCACGGCGAACCCCTCGCCGGCGACAGAGGCAACAAGCCCTCTCCCTCTCCTCCTTGACGATCTCTCGTCGGCGAGCTCGTCACGGCGAACCCCTCGCCGGCGAGCTCCTCGACGGCGAGCTCCTCGTCGGCGACATAGGTAACAAGCCCTCTCCCTCTCCTCCTTGACGATCTCTCGTCAGCGAGCTCGTCACGGCGAGCTCCTCGCCAGCAAGCTCCTCGTCGGTAATTTCCTCTGCCTCAAGCCCTTAGACGCGTGTTGCCTCTGCCTCAAGCCCTTCATTGACCCCTCGCCCAAAAGAAGGACATCAAGAGGTCAGGGTTTCATCTAATTCCACGTTTTCTTCTGATTCCAATCCTTGTTCGTTTTGTTTGATCTCGTTGGATCTGTTTTGTGTGGTCGAAGAGGTCAGGCGCTTTGTTGTGTGGTCTATGTTTTGTGTTTTTGGCTACCGTAGTTAGGTTGAGAATAGGGAGAATTACGTTGAGGTTAATTATGTTGATTTATTGTTAAGATTACTATTGATGAATTTAGGTAAAGGAATTGGATCAAGAGACCATTGAAAATCTGAGAAGGTTTAAAATTCAGTCTACACCTCCAAACTTACCACTTGAACCTGAATAAGCTATTATGATTACTCTTCAAACTCCTCTCTATCAACCACAGCTTGAGTAGGGTCCAATTGGGAGTACAAACATCCCGATCAACTCAATTTAAGCTCAATTCACCTAAATCATTGCTGGTTACATGAATTTTACTTTCTCTCATTCTTATCCAAGAAAGATTTTTGGTAGGCAAGTTCCTTTCCTACGACATTAAAGAACAAAGAGATCTCTCACATTACATTATAGAGTTTTCTTCTGTGTGTTTCAAATGCTTTTTTTCCAACTGTTCTGTCAATTTCATTAGCAAACAATCATGTTTAGAGGTCCAACTAGATAGGTTAAGACCTTTTTGATGCATACTGAAACACAGGGAATGGTTTATCACTCAAGGATAATAAGTTTGAATGACCAATTTGATGAAATGAGAGGATGGAGTCATCACCGGAAGCATCCTGGTTATGATTTTGTTCTCAGACTATTATGATCATGATTCACCCTACAGAGCATGTGAACTATAAGAAATTTAATCATATCCTAGTACAAATCTCTTTTATTTTTCTTTTTTTCTTATATTTTTTTGGTTGTTGCTTAGAAGATAATAACTAGCCCTAATTGTTGCCTAGAAGAAAACAAATTTGCAGGTGTCTAGTGGAAAATGGTCATGGTCTCATGGACATGATTGATTTCTGTGATGATGATGTTGCCCATGTACCTACCATGCATGGCATGCTCGGATGCATTGCCTTGGGAGAAACAAACATCTCTCTTTTTTTCATTTTAGAATATTCAATGCTTCCATTATTAATTGGTTGTAAATAACAATCTTAAAGTAGCTTAGTTTAGCTTTTTTATATTATTTTAACTTGAAGGTTATGCTGTTTTGCTTATTCATATTATATGGAATTAAACTTTTCTCATCCTTTTGCTGTTGAGAACCTTCCAAAATCTTTGTTAATCTTTTGTATGTTCTTTTCATGATGTTGGGACTTAATCTTCTGAATGAAAATACTTCGTTATGTTGAATATACTTCTTCCATTAAGTGTGCTATATCTGTTTATATAAGTACATTCTCTACAACTCTGTTTGTTGATGGGAAAAAAAATATATATATATATATATATATATATATATATACATACATATATATATATATATATATACATACATATATATATATATATATACATATATATATATACAAGAGGCATATGCTCTTTGCTGTTGCACATTTTCAAGGAAATTATCTGGAAGGCTTATCCTAGAGGCTAAGTACTAGGGATGCATGATTTTGCTGGACTTGAACTGAACAGAGGTTGCATGTAGCAGTAGATGATTGTTGTGTGTAGGGATGTAGAATGTACATATTAGATAAAAATGTATAAAATTTACCTGAATTATAGACTATTTTGATTTGACTAAATTTTGATATTAGTATTCAATCTTTCAAGTTATTTGGTTTCAATGATTTGATGACTTTTCGTATACAAAATTTAAGCTACTTGCTTACTTTAATAAAATTGTAGTTACGTGAATTTTATAAAATATATTTAGAGAATGTAGTTTGTATTATAATGCAGCATTTAAAATTCAAACCTATCTAGAGGTTTTAAAATAAAAGAATCCCTTTCTTCTTTTTTTAGAATTTGTTAGTCGATTCTTATTCACTGATCTTTGTTTGTGCTGTAATTTATCGAATTTCTGATTTTACTAGGGGCATTAGATTGTATTTTTTTGTCTGATTTATTAGTTAACAATATGTTCCGTCAATGCGGTTGGATTCGATGATTCGATTCTATTCGAAAATAGACAGTTCAATAATTGAAATAATGATATTTGAAGTGCTTGAAGCTCCAATTTCACCTCGATTTGTTTGATGTTCAATTCGGTTCCGGTAAACTGGTTGTAATGTACTCATGAGAATACAAATGGCTTAATCACTACGGTTTAATTGGATCCTCAGATACTCATTATTGATTAATCCTTTACATGATTGCAAATCAAAGTATCAGATAACTCTGCATGTAATTGTTTTTTTTTTTCTTTGCATGTATGATCTTGAGAATTTTGTTTTACTGAAATTTCTCTTTAGTAAGTTGTCATGATAGTCTTGAATCTGTGTAAGGTTGGAATGCCATTATATTCCAAAGAACCGGTTATATTAGTAAAGATAAATCCTCTAGAAAACATCATGGGCATTTAGTTCTACATACTGCAAACCGGTTATCTGCTTTGTAAGTTGTCATGATGTTGCTATGATTACAGCGAGAGAGTTGAGTTGATGTTGCTATGAAAACTAGTTCTTTCAACTTAGTTTTTACAGGGAATAATTATATAATTTGCTAGATTGTTTAATTTATATAATTTGCTTTTCTTTCTTTTGTTTGTTGCGAAATGAATTCTTTGTTGAAATAGTAACTGAATCATTTTTTTATCGTTTTTAAGTACTTTCTATTTTCAAAGTTGAGAGAGTCAGAAATAATGTTGAACTGTATATCGAATATTATACCCTATTGTCTTTAAATTGATTTTGCTATTATTTTGTTTTTAAGTTGTGGATCGAAGTTAATTAGTCTTTTAAATTGTTGTTAAAAGAATAATTTTGTTTACTTTAATATTTTGTTTGTTATTTTGTATATGTTCATTTATAAAATATAAAATTTGTATATTTATATAATTAGTTTATTACCTTTTTATTATTGGCGGTCATTTATTGCACAATTGGTGGCGACAAAATATTGTCTCTTTATTTTCACAACTAAGGTGGCGACTGTGATGGTTGCCACTTAAGGTAAATATTTGGTGGCAAAAATGTATTGTCACCTTATCTCTATTAAAGGTGGCGACTAGTAAGGGCCACTAAAAAGTCATATTTGATGGCGATAAAATATCGCCATGCTATCTTTAATAAGGCGGCGACTAATAGTTGCCACTATTAATTATATTTGGTGGCAACAAAATATCGCCACGGTATCTTTAATAAAGTGGCGATAAATAATGGCCACTAAAAGTCATATTTGGTGGCGATAAAATGTCGCCACGTTATTTTCAAAAAGGTGGCGATTTTTCATACTTCGCCACAATTTCATTTAGCGGCAACACTTTTGGTGGCAGCTTGTGGCGACTTTAAAAGTCGCCACCTTTTGTAAAGGTGGCAATTTTTTATACATATGGTGGCGACATTAGTCGCCACCAATATATAATATTCTTGTAGTGAATGTATCTAGAAAGGAGGATTGATTCGACCAATTCTCTTAATAAATGATATCTTAGTTCAATATGACAAATTCCAGAGTATGGAACAAGGTTTTAGAAGTATGTATGGCACTAAAGTTCTCGTAAAAGATAGTGAGGGAGGAGGTAGGTATCCGATAGTTGCTTAGTAAGGAAAGATTTCACCTTTGCGCACCCAAACCTTACGAATTTTGGGATGTGTTTGTTGGTTTGTAAGCGTCTTGTGAAGCTTGTCGACAATTTGAATTTTCTTGTTCTTTCGACCATTCACTTTCGGCCTCCAAGCTTGTTTAGTCCTTAGTTTTGGATCATCCTTCTTTTTCTTCCACGTTTGATTAGCCTTCACTTTCGGATCTTCCTTTGTTGGCTTTGATAATGTCCGTTGGTTCAAGGGAGTTGTGGAGTTCTTCTTTTGTGTGCAAGCTCTCTTCACATGACCTAGAACTCCACACAAGTGACAAACTTTATCAGCAAAAGATTTTCTAGAAGAACCGAATTTACCTTGAACCTTAGGCATTGACTTAGTCGAGTTCACGCCCACTTGCTTAGAAACTTGGTCAAAATATGTCCTTTCATATCCAAGTCCAAGCTTAGATGTTTGACCAAGTCCTAGCATCTTGTCGAGTTTGGTAGAACCGGAGGAGAACTTGTTCATATCGGATCTAAGTTGAATGATAGTCTTTGTGAACTCCAAATTTGCCTCATTTGCCTCCGAAAGTTGCTTGTTGAGAAACTTCAAGTTTTCTTCGCTCGTCTCTCTTTCGTTCTCAAGCATAGCAACCTTCTCTACAATGGAATTGTAGGCCCTCGACAATCCGTCCTTCTCTTGCTCCATGCTTCTTGTCGATGTGATTAGTTTAGCATTTTCTCCTTCTAGATCAATGATTCTTCGTCGAAGCTTCTTGTTGTGCTTGGCCATCTTCTTTGACTCAACGACCAATTGATGATAAGCGGCGATCATATCATCTCCATCCGATTCTTCGTCCGTCGACCTCTCCGGTGTAGATTGTTCATGCATAGAAGACACGGAGATTGAGTCAATAGAGGACAAACACATAAAAGTAGAATCATGTGCCAATAAAGCAGTGGCATTTATTTCCTCATCGCTTGAGGTTGACTCCTCATCGGAAGGGTCATCCCAAGTGATGGCTTGCATAGCCTTTTTCTTATTAGAATTCTTAGTCGGACAATCCGATGCTATATGTCCAAATCCCCGACACTTATAGCATTGGATTTGTCCTTCTCCACTTTTCTTATCTTTGGAAGATTCTTTAGACAAATTTTTAGAATTTTTAAACTTAGAAGAAGAAGAAGAAGAACTCCCTTTCGATTTGTTGAATTTGGAAGAAGAGGACTTTGAAGGAAACTTCTTCTTAAAGTTTCGTCGGAACTTCCTTGTTAGAAGAGCTAGTTGTCTCTCAAAATCCTCTAACGTCGTGTCTGAGTCCGTGTCGGAGGAAGTAGAGTCCGAGTTGCCTCCTTTAGTCGATTTGAGCGCCATCCCTGTAGACTTTGAAGACAACTTGGAAGAAGATGAGTTAGCGGGAAAAGTCATCTCATAAGTTTGAAGAGCACCTACTAATTCATCTACTTTCATCTCATCGGGATGTTTAACGGTTTCAATTGCCACGACTTTCGGACGAAAGCGCTCGGGAAGAGTCCTTAGAATCTTACGAATAATCTTGGTTTCGGAAATTTTCTCACCCAAGTTGGAACAAGTGTTGACTATGTCTTGAAGACGAGTATAATATTCGGTAAAAGTCTCATTTTCGTCCATATGAATAGAATCAAAACGACTAGTCAACATTTGTAACTTTTGAACTTTAACAAGACTAGTTCCCTCGTGGGTGGTTTTAAGAGTATCCCATATTTCCTTGGCGGTTTCACATGCCGAAACCCGAGAAAATTCGGTTTGGTTTAAGGCATTAAATAAGGCATTAATCCCCTTCCCGTTGAATGAAGAACGTTCATTTTCATCCTTACTCCACTTGGTTCTAGGCTTGGGGACGGTGATAGTATCGACAACCTCGGTGGGGTGTGTCCAACCAAATTCCACCGCTTGCCAAACTCTTTCATCGATGGCAATTAGAAACGCCCTCATGCGGACTTTCCAATAAGCATAGTTAGTGCCATCGAAGAAAGGAGGTCGATTAATATTACCGCCCTCGGCCATTGTATGCAACCTATACCCGCTCTGATACCACTTGAAAGTTATGAAACCCTAGGATCTAAAAGGTAATCAACACCTAGAGGGGGTGAATAGGTGTACAATGGCTAATTAAAAATCTCGATGCGATTTTAAAGTAAATGCGGAAAATAAAATCAACACACCAAGATTTTACGTGGGAAAACTCCAAACCGGAGTGAAAAACCCACGGGACCGATCACACGAACTATCCTCTAAGAAACAATTGAGTACAAGGCGATTTACCCACGACTTTACCCAATTTTACCGAATCTTCAACGTGGATCTCCTTTGCTGGTCCTCGATCGCTTGAAATCCTTCAACCGATCACGCCGCAACTCCTTGCCGCGCCAACGCCTTGACTCCTCAAAGCGTCCACCGAGTCCTCGGCCTTCACACGCGATCCCCGCGCAAATTCTCCGTCCGGAGAGATAGTCACGATGATTTGTGGTGATCTTAACGTTAAAGTACCATAGACTATGGGGGAACCCTTTTAGTCAATCATCAAATTGATTCATAAAGGAACATTCAAAGAAAAACCTAGAATCAACTCGACGATCAACAAAAACGAAACTCGCTTTTAGAATTGAATCATAAAGCTTAAAAGGAGTTTCTAGGGTTTTAAGAGGATCTATAATCTAAGAATTCTAAGCATATCAATAATGAACCCCCCATGGTCTATATATAGTGTTAGAAGACTTAGAAATAGATTAGGATTGAAATCAGCCTTTTTTGAAATAGATTAGGATTGAAATCAGCCTTTTATGGAAATTTTCGTGTCCAATGTCCGGTCTTAATAGGCATGTCCGGTCTTGATGCTTTCCGGTCTTGGCTCCTTGACCGGTCAACCCTTCCGTCAATATTTTCGCAGTACTTGAGTCCGACAATGCACGAGGATGTCCGGTCGACCTTGCGTAACATTGAAACTCATTGTCTTGAGACCAGGACAATGCCGGGATGTCAGGACTTACATAAGAGTTATGCAATGTCAAGCCCACGGGATCGGACATTGACCAAGGTCCGGACATTGACCTTATAAACCATAGTTTTGAAAAATTGTCAAATTAAAAGTATTTCAAGTCTTCTAACCACTATTATCTTAGTTTAAATCACCATAAATACTCTTTAAGACATACCTGAGGTATCGAGCTTCTCCGTCGAGCCTTGAGTCTTCAAACTTCATCTTTGTGCTCTTCACTTCTTCAAGACTCCAATAACTTCACGAAATCCGCCAACTTATAAAATCCTTAACACAAGCAAGTCCAAGTCCCAAGTCCCAAGTCCCACACATGGCAAATGTTCACTAGCAACCCTAAGGTCTAGTACAACAATTCTCGTGACACTAGCATTCTATGTCAAGTTCAATAACGAGCCTAATGCCTCCTAAGACATTAGCTCCCAACAAATCATTTAGATGCCAAGCCAATGCCACTCTTGACAAGGGCTTTTATCCTATGTTATACGTAGTTCCATGTTCAAGTTCATCATGCTCTCAAGTCGCAAGAAATATGCTATACTATGCCTAAGTCCACAAGCCACTCTCTACTACATAGAGGTCCAAATTTTCTTACACATAAGGCATAGGTTAGAAGCATTCAAAAATTCAACCATGATATAAATAACATGAAATTGCATGATTTTCTATTTTACAATACTCATATGAATTCAACGAGAATTTTCATTGAATTGGAGGTCAAACCCACCGACGATCCTCGCACGCTCCGGGTCTCCAACCCCGATGCTAAACAGGCTCCAAAAATCCTAAAAAGATCACCCACAAGATCTCAGGGTCAAACGACAAGCCTTCGACTCAAGCTGCGAGTAACAGAATCAGAGAAAAGGGAGAAATTCACCTATGTGTGAAATCCCTCACCGAGCTTCAAATGGAAGCTAGATCTCATCTAAGGCAACATAGATTAAGATTCTAAACCTCATGGATAGGTTCAAAAGCCTTAGAAATTAACAACCCCAAAAACACACATAAAAGGGTAAACTCACCTCTAAGGTGGAAATCCCTTAATAGACCTCTAAAGCAAGCTAGGATCTCCTCAAACCAACCTAAAGGAAGGTTCCAACAACATCAATTAGCCTCTAGAAGCATCAAATCAAAAAGCCCCAAAAACTAACCCTAACAACACAATCTAGGGTTTCATCTCATAGAAGGCAATCAAAGTTTAAACTAGAGGATAAGAAGGAGTTGCTTACCTCTTAGAAGCTCTAAACAAGGCTCAAAACCCTCCAAAGTTGAAGATCTTCCCTCAACTAGCTCCCAAGTCCAAGCTCCAAGCCTCTACTACGGTGACAAGGGCACTAGGAGGCAAAAGGAGAGAGGTAGAGAGATCAATCTCCGAAAATCCACCAAGAAATCCAAGAGAGGTAGTGTGAGAAACTCCTACCTCTAATCCCTGATGTGAAGAGCTCAAAGGAAGCCCTAGGGGGCTGGGGTGAAACATATAGAAGCAACAAAATGCTAACTAGCCCCTGCAGTTTCGGATTTTCGAAAACTGCCAGTCTGTACCGGTACAAATCCAGTTTGTACCGGTATAAATCCTGCGAAACCGCCAACCCGTGCCTCGGGTTGGCCCAGCCGCTCATCTATACCGGTATAAGGCTCGGCTTGTACCGGTATAGCCATCATTTTGTACCGGTATAGCAACAATTTTGTACCGGTACAAGGGCTCAGAAACTCAACTCGAGAGCAGCCTAAAATCCAACTTTTTGGACTTTAGTGCTTGGGATTCATCCACTATCCTCGGTACACGTGCCATGGGTCGGAACACAGTCAACGACCCTCCAGAAAATCTGGAAAAGCTCAGATATCACATCTAACACTCGAACCTGGCAATTTGCAAAGTCCAGTGCGTCACACCCAGCCACCCTAATCACCCCTGCCTACCTCCTACCACCCAGAGCGCGCACCCCCGGCCGCCGGCAAACTCACCGGCCGCCGGAAAACCCTGCTGCACCTAGCTCCTTCCTCCCTGTTGGCCGAGTCAACCTCCACCTTGGCCGAGAAGCAACAGGGAAGGCCAGGAGACCCCTAGATCTACTCCCCTGGCAAGGAGAGGTCGCCGGCACACCTTCCCGGCCGGCCGCATCGCCCCTGACCGCCGCCGGAGCCGCCCTCTGCTCCTGCGGCCGCCGGCCCGCACGGACCCGAGGTGGGGTCCGGCGCGTGACCAACGCCTCCCTCGGCCGCGCCGCCCTCGGATCGGCCCCGGCCACCTCCGGGAACGAGGGGCTCGCCGTCCGGTCACCCCGAAGCCGCCGGCCGTCGCTACACCACCTGCGGCCGCGGACTCGGTGCGGGGCCGAGCTTGGGCCAACTCCTCCATCGAGCGCCGCCGTCGCCCTCTAACGTGAGCGGCACCTTCCCGGCGACCTCCTCCGCCGGATCGGCCCGGCCCGACCTTCCCCCGGCCGGATCGCCGCCGGCGCCACCTAACCCGAGAGCTAGTTGGAGGGTGGATCTCCTCCGCCGCGCCTCGGTGAATCTGCCCGCCGGCCAACCACTTCCGGGACCTCCCGACGTCTTGCTCCCTCGCCGGCCGGACCTACCGCCGGCGGCCAACCCTAGCTCTCCTCGTCCAAAGGTGAGCTGTTTTATTTACAGCAAGCTAAGTCTAGGGTTCTGACACATTTCCCGAGACCACAGTTGGTCTTTCTGACCAAGTGAGGTGAGCACGGTCATCGCCTTTTCGTGCTGAACGCGATGCTCACCTCCGCTTAGGCATTTGATGCCTCGGTTAGCGGGAAAAGTGAACTTTCTGTGTGCGCGATGTTAACAGAACTTCGTGTCGCTCGTGCGAGTTCTACAGTGACCGATAGTGCTCCGAAAGGCGAGCACGGTCTTCAGCATGTCGAAGACTTACAGAGAGTGCGATTTCGAAATTTATGGTGCACTGGTTTGCGTGCACGACCCATAATAGCCCTAAATCGCATGAAATAATGCGATTTTATGGAGCTTCAGGGACTTTTATGCAATTTAGAATTTCGTGGTCGCTGTAGACAGCGTAGGAGTGTTGCGGGTAACCTGCGGGTGATCGTCCAAGGTCCTAAATATTTACAGAAAATCAAAAGCAATTTCCGGAGCGTTTTTCGGCAAAATTCGCCGACGGAAACGTGTTTGCGGTTCGGATTTCTTCCGACAACTTTTAGTGGTTATTTACGGTGTCGCTGAGCCTTGTTGGCTGGTCACCCGCGTCGTTTCGAAGGTTCGGAAACGACGGGTGAGCGACGGTTGGTTCCGGTGTCGAAAAAGACACTTTCGGGAACCCGTGTTTGTACGATTATCTGATGATAATTGTATTGTAGTGTTATCTTATGTTTGCTTCCAAAACATCCAAATAGGAGTGTTTTATGGTAGCGGGTGACTCGTGACACGAGTCGGTGCATTTCGGGACAGTTCGTGGGTCCCGGCGGAGTCCCGGTGTGGTTTACGGGACTTTCGGCAAGTTACGGTAATTGGTTTCGGAAAACCAATCTCCGTGGGATTAGTTTGTGGGATGTGGAGTCAGTACTTGTGTTGGTGGGTTAGACGCTAACTCAGTGGACCTTTTCGTAGGTCCGGTTTCTTCGTTTCCTCAGACGACAGATCTGATCTTCTACAGTCCTACAGGTGGGTTTTCGGGTTGTCGTCGGTATAGTGGTACACGCTTGGTGACACTCCTTCACTTTACTCTACTCTACTTTACTTTTCTTACTTGCACCTTACTGTCATTTCTATTCTCTACTCAATTATATGCATGCTTAGTATACTCGATAGGAGTAGAGTGGTTTGAGTTTACAGCTCTTCAGCGACCTACTTGGTCGATCCTTTACAGTTTCTCAGTGACCTATTCGGTCGGCTTGTTTCAGTTTCTCAGTGACCTATTCGGTCAGTTTGCTTCAGTTTCTGTGACCTATTCGGTCGGCTTGTTTCAGTTTCTCAGTGACCTATTCGGTCTATTTGCTTCAGTTTCAGTGACCTATTCGGTCGGCTTGTTTACAGTTTCTCAGTGACCTATTCGGTCTGTTTGCTTCAGTTTCAGTGACCTGTTCGGTCGGTTTGTTTCAGTGCTTCTGTGACCTACGTGGTCGGCAAGTTTACCTAATGACCGAAAAAGGGGTCGATGTCCCTTTAGGGACGGGATTGTCAGCTAGTTGCTGACGTTTGGCCCTTGAGCATAATAGCATCGATCGCCCAGGACTCGAGCGCAGTTCACGAACACCAGCGGTTTGATCCACCGGCATTGGGTGTTCTTTTCCGAAAAAGTGGTCTGGGACTGTCTACGGGACTTTGCCCAACCCGTGAGCCCATAGGCAACCATAGGTTGATATGGGTAGAATGCAGGCTTAGAGACAGGGGGCATTGCATAAGGTCTGTAGACCAATATTGGCGGTTATGGATTGGGTATTTACTTTCTCAGCTTTTCGATGCATACATACAGTAGCAGTTTGTTTATATTACATATATCTCTCTCCTGTTTACTTTGGCTACTGTATCTACTTACCAGTCTTTCCTTTGTTTTACTCCGTTACTAGTGGATACCCACTGGGAGGGGGAGACATGTTTACATGTTCTCACCCCTCGCCTTCTTCTTTTTCGGGTGACGTTACAGGTCATAGTGGGACAGCAGGTGAGGAGCGAGTCTAGTGCGCGTGTAGCTCCTACCCGTATCGGTTACTTCTCTACTTTACCTGCTTTATTTACTTAGAGTATATTCTTGTTCAGTGCTGATTGTACTTTGGAAATACTTACTGTGGTGGTTTGAAACTTATGATGTTTTTGGGAATGTGATAAAGGACTTATATTTTGTGAAATAAACTGTCTCCTACCCTTCGTGGTAGCATTTCAAAATGAAAGGTCTGCAAAAAAGGGATTTTCTACCCCTCGTGGTAGCTTCTCAAAGGAAATGGTTTTAAAAAAGTTTTCTGGTGGTTTTTGAATAAGTAAAAGTGGTGAATGTGGTGAATGGTGAATGAACTCGTGTATCTGATTATTACTTATTGTTCATCTGTTGTGGTTGTGTTCCTGGATGATTGTATATACTCTGTACTTGTGCGATGCCGTGCAAATACAGGGGAGACTCTGTCCGTGTGTACAGTGGCCTCCCTGTATTTGTGGCAGATCTGGCACACCTCTTGGGGTCAGGCTAAAAAAAAAAATAAAAAATTTTTCGCTGTGTTTTATGTACCAAAGGGACCCCGGGGTGTGACAGTTACGGATTTTGTGTTGGCAAGTTTCGTGACTTGAGTCGTGATTCGAGTTGGAATCTTGAAAGATCGGAGCAGATTGAAGATAGTCAAAGAATCCTAGACTTCGAAGGAAGCAACAAGATGAATCACGATGCCCAGGTATGTTTTTAATCATAATGTGGTGATTCATACTTAGTTGTAGGCCTTAGAATCATAAAATTGTTGATTATCGGATTAGAGGTTATAACTATACTTTGTAATTTTCAAAAAAGTGAAAATCAGCAAAAATTACAAAGTATACCGGTACAAGATGAAATCCATACCGGTATAGCCATCATGTCCATACCGGTATTGCTATCAACCCATTACCGGTAATGACGCTTCGAAAAATAATCTTCCGTCATTGCATTACCGGTAATGCATGTTATTTTGTACCGGTACAAGTTGGCAGATTTGGAAATTTTGCTAATCCGAGTCTAATTGATTCTAAAACCTATAAATAAGCTATTAGGGGTTCTCTAATTCGGTGGACAACATAAGAATACATGTTTTAGAAACCCTAGAGGCTAGGAATTCCTTCAAAACCTATTTTCTACTAAATAGCCTCTTCTAGGTCAAATCGAGATATCGTACTTCCTCTATTATATGTCGATTTGATCTACGTCTTCGCTTGGAGTTTTCGGTTTTCATCGATACTCAAGCGAAGAATCACCATATTCATGATTCTATCATGACGGCGTCGTGGATTCGGCGTGATCGAAGACTTCGTGGATTCGGAGCGTGGCGTCGTGGATTCGGCGTATTGAAGACTTCGTGGATTCGAAGCAAGGCGATTCGTGGATTCGGAACGTGGGCGTTCGTGGATTCAGACGTGATCGTGGACAACTCGGTGGAGTGCGCGGAGATCCATAAGAGAGTTAGAGAGGTTAAGTCCGTGGAGTCGGTAATCACCTTGTAATCTTTTATTTTAGTGGATTGGTATTCGCGTGTTGGTCCCGTGGGTTTTTTACTCCGAGTTTGGAGTTTTCCCACGTAAATCTCGGTGTGCTTTTTATTTTCCGCATTTCCTCTTTTAAAGCATCGAGAATTGTAGTTTTTGGCCTTTACACCTATTCACCCCCCCTCTAGGTGATTAGATACAATCTAGATAGATCCTTTGGGGCTTCCCCGTAACTCACAGTGTTCATCGACGACATTTTTGTTTATTCCCGGAGTGATGCTGATCACGAGGAACATTTGAGGCTTGTACTTCAAATGCTTCGGAAAAAGAAACTCTTTGCCAAGTTGAAGAAATGTGAGTTTTGGCTTAGAGAGGTGGCATTTTTGGGCCATGTGATTTCAGGATCAGGTATAGCCGTGGATCCCAAGAAAATTGAAGCCGTCGAGGATTGGCCTAGACCGACGAGTGTCACAGAGATACGGAGTTTTATTGGTTTGGCCGGCTACTACCGGAGGTTTGTTGAGGGTTTCGCTAAGTTATCTACTCCCCTCACGAGACTCATGCATAAAGGCACCAAGTTCATTTGGAATGATGCGTGTGAGAAAAGCTTCCAAGAGTTGGATCTGCGATTGACTACCGCACCAATCCTAACCTTGCCAGTTGCTGGAGCAGGGTATGTAATTTATAGTGATGCTTCCTTTAATGGATTGGGATGCGTGTTCATGCAGGATGGAAGGGTGATCGCGTATGCTTCTCGCCAGCTGAAGGAGTATGAAAGGAATTACCCCACACATGGTTTGGAGTTGGCGGCTGTGAGTTACGGGGAAGCCCCAAGGATCTATCTAGATTGTATCCAACACCTTATCCCACACCTAGAGAGGGTGAATAGGTGTATCGGCCAATTACCACAATTTCTCGAGGCTTTAAAAAGTAAATGCGGAAATTAAAAAACACACCGAGATTTACGTGGGAAAACTCCAAACTCGGAGTAAAAAATCCACGGGACCAACACGCGAATAACAATCCACTAAAAGAAAAGATTACAAGGTGATTACCGAACTCTACGGACTCGACCTCTCTAACTCTCCTATGGATCTCCTCGCAATCCTCCTTCGGGTTGTCGATGCCCTCACGTCCGAGTCCACGAACGCACGCACTTCGAATCCACGAAGCCTCGAACACGTCGAATCCACGACGCCGCTCGAATCCACGAGCCAACGATCCGAATCCACGAACCGCCTTCAAACGCGCCGAATCCACGACGCCTCACAAGAGTATCATGAATATGGTGATCCTTCGCTTAGGAGTATCGTAGAAAACCGAAGAAGAAAACTTCAAGCGAAGCGTAGATCAAATCGACATATAGAGAAGGAATTACTATGTCTCGATTTGACCTAAAAGAGGCTATTATGTAGAAAATAGGTTTTAGATCAATTCCTAGCCTCTAGGATTTCTCAAACATGTATTTTCATGAAGTACACAGAGTTAGAGAACCCTAACATCTTATTTATAGACTTTAGAATCAATTAGATTCGGATTAGAGATTTTTCAGATTTTTTACCTATCTGTACCGGTACAAAATTAAACTGGATACCGGTTCCACAAGGACGGAAGATTATTTTTCGAAGCCCCATTACCGGTAATGGGTTTGATCGCTATACTGGGTATAGCGACTTAGTGCTTATGCTTGAGTCACAAGTTCAGCTATTACCGGTAATGGGTATGATGGTATTATTTCTACATCTGAGTTGGTTTATTCACAGTGTAATGGTGTATATGGTATGCAAAATCTGATTCATTTGTTTACCGTAATCGTTAGAATGCGTCGGGTCACACTTTGTAAATTTTCCAATTTTCGAAAATTACAAAGTTAGATATAATTTCTAATCCGTTAAATAATGATTTATAATTCTAATGCCTATAACTAAGTATGAATCACCATATTTATGAATTAAAAACTTACTTGGACGTCGTGATTCAACTTTTCTCTTTTCTTCGAAGTCTAGGATTCTTCAACCATCTTCGATCCGCTCCGATCCTTCAAGACTCCGACTCAAATCAGGAAACTTGCCAACACAAAATCCTTAACAATCTCCCCCTTTGGCAATTTCGTGACAAAACACAAAACTAACTAAAATTACATCATAAAAGAAAAACGAAGTTCAATGTCATCACCAAAACATCATACTTTTCACGTGTAATCCAAATACAATTTGAAACTCAAAAATACATCAAAAACTCCTAAAACAGATTCTATGACTTAGACGCAACTAGGAGTCTTGAAGTCTTGATTTCCTGCAAAACAAAATTTTCGACAAATTTTCAAAGTTAATGTAATACCTCTTCTCCGTTCTTTTGTTCTTTTCTCCAACTTCCTTTGTTCATGTTCAAAATTACATCAAACTTCTCTCTCCTTAATCTCATCATGTCTCCCCTTCGTGTATGCATCAAATACCAAATATCTTCTCTCTCTATACCTTGTTCTTCATTCTCCCCATTTTTGTCAAAATTTGCCAAAAAGAAATACAAATAGAGAGAAAAGGAAACTAACAAAAAGAAAATAGTCATGTCATAGTTACAAATCTAGATACCAAAAATAAGCAAACTAGACATAGTTCTAGGAGAGAAAAGATAAAATATAGATAATGAAGCTCAAAAAGGTAAAATCACTCAGTATCCTCCTCATAAAAAATTTTGCCTTGTTTTCTCAAAAATCCTTCAAAATTAGATTAATTTCATAAAAATTAAACGTTGTACTCCAAAAATCATTATGATGAAGATAAAATATTAAGTGATTTCAAAAGACATCAAAACATCAAAATTTGATATTAAAGATAATTTAATGTTTCAAAACATCAAGATGCAAATTGATGAAAAATAATTTTTAAAAATTTGGCAAAATTGACATCAATTTGTCGCAACCCGTTCAAAATAGAGATTTAACTAATAAACACGGGGTGGCTCTTTGAGCATCTTTTTCATTCTACCACCTTATAACGCCGAAAATTCTAAAATATTCACATATATTTTTTTTTCAACCTTTTCGGTTTTTCATATAATTACCCATGTGCTAGCTTCACACACGTACCGGACGACCGGGGTGGTAGCTCTTTCCTACATGTGGTGGTAGTTTTCACACTCCCTTTTAGGATGTAACTCTTTCCACATCTTTTTAATCATAGGAGTTTCTCCTTCCTTTTTTTTTAAAAATAGTCAAACTCCCCCTAAATTAGACAATCTCACATTTGAAAATAATTTTGACGAACTTTAGTCGATTAGCAAATATCCATCAATTTTATTCAACAATCACTACCAAGATGAATTAATTACCAAGAGATTAAAATTAATTTCAAAATTTTGATGAGTGTATGTAAGAAGAAATCACATATTAAATTATCGTCAAAATAATAAAAAGTGGAGTAAAATCGATAATTAATATGAATTTAATTCAATTTGAATTGACTTTAAATACCGTTTAAGGTTCTTTAAAAAACCTTTAATCTCACAAATTTAATGATTTTCAATCATCTCCTTTCAAAAAAAATTTTCAATCAAATTAAAAACTCCCCTTTACCTTTCTCAAGTAAATTTTCAATCAAATTAAAAATTCCCCTTTACCTTTCCTCAACAAGATTTTCAAAACAAAATTTTAAACAATTCAAACCCCGTCTAAACATGTAATGCAATGAAAGAAAATATGCAATAAACACCAATCAAAGCATTATAAAAATAAAAATAAACTAAGACGAGGAGCAAGGAAAGATATCACCTTTCCGGATCCAAACTTGTGATTGTTGGTTGTCTTGGCTTGTCGACGATTTTTGTGGTTCGTTTAAACGTTTGATCCACCATAGGTCCTTTCGAAGCAAGTTTCTTCGATTGATGTTGTTGTTGAGGCTTAGAAACCCAAACCGCTTGTGGCTTCGACTCAGAAATCCGGTTCGGTTGTGGGTTCGGTCGATATTGACGTTGAGGCTTAGATGTCTGATTCGCTTATGGCTTTGATTTCCGGTTCACATGTGAGTCACGGTTTGCTTGATGCACTCGACTTAATTGATTTTTCTTTTGATTTCGTAGGGGATGTCGAGTTTTAGATGATACCAATTGTCATTTCGAAGTTGCCGATTGAGACTTGAAATTTTTGTCCGGGCAACTCTTTTTGATGTGTCCTTTGATGCCACATCTATGACACACCTTCTCCTTCAAACTTGTTGAGACTTTCGATGTCATCTTTTGACCCTTCTCAACATATGTTCGTTCGTACCCAAGTCCAACCCTGTTCGTTTGACCCAATCCGAGCATGTGATCTAACTTCTTCGATTCCGAAGAAAACTTTTGAATGTCGGACTTGAGTTGATGAACTTGATTGGTTAACTCTTTGTTGGATTTGTACGATTCCTCATATTGATGCTCCAAAAATCCAACCTTGTCTTTAGATGATTTGATCGTTAATTCCGCTTCATCAAGTTTCTTTTGGAGGTCCGAATTATTTTTCAATGTTGATTCCCTTTCCTCCTCAAGAGTTTTATTCGTGTTCTCTAACTTATTGTTTTCCTCTTCAAGTTCAAGTAGACGCTTCCTTAATTTCTGATTGTACTTCGCCATCTTTTTGGATTCGACGAGGAGTTGATGATACGCTTCCGCTAATTCCTCATCGTTTAATTCCTCATCGCCGGAATCCGAGTTCACGTCTTCTTCCTTTGATGTTTTCAACGCAACCCTGATACTTTGAGAAAAAGACTTGGAAGAAGATTGGTTAGTAGGAAAAGTCATATCGTAAGTTTGCAACACATCTACTAACTCTTCGGCCATTAGATAGCAATATATCTAGATCCCTCTCTGATACCAATTGTGAGTTACGGGGAAGCCCCAAGGATCTATCTAGATTGTATCCAACACCTTATCCCACACCTAGAGGGGGTGAATAGGTGTATCGGCCAATTACCACAATTTCTCGATGCTTTAAAAAGTAAATGCGGAAATTAAAAAACACACCGAGATTTACGTGGGAAAACTCCAAACTCGGAGTAAAAAACCCACGGGACCAACACGCGAATAACAATCCACTGAAAGAACAGATTACAAGGTGATTACCGAACTCCACGGACTCGACCTCTCTAACTCTCCTATGGATCTCCGCGCAATCCTCCTTCGGGTTGTCCACACCCTCACGTCCGAGTCCACGAATGCACGCACTTCGAATCCACGAAGCCTCGAACACGTTGAATCCACGACGCCGCTCGAATCCACGAGCCAACGATCCGAATCCACGAACCGCCTTCAAACGCGCCGAATCCACGACGCCTCACGAGAGTATCATGAATATGGTGATCCTTCGCTTAGGAGTATCGTAGAAAACCGAAGAAGAAAACTCCAAGCGAAGCGTAGATCAAATCGACATATAGAGAAGGAATTACTATGTCTCAATTTGACCTAAAAGAGGCTATTATATAGAAAATAGGTTTTAGATCAATTCCTAGCCTCTAGGATTTCTCAAACATGTATTTTCATGAAGTACACAGAGTTAGAGAACCCTAACATCTTATTTATAGACTTTAGAATCAATTAGATTCGGATTAGAGATTTTTCACATTTTTTACCTATCTTTTCCGGAACAAGATTAAACTGGTTACCGGTTCCACAAAGACGGAAGATTATTTTTCGAAGTCCCATTACCGGTAATGGGTTTGATGGCTGTCACGCCCCGCAACCCGCCTATTTGGTCGGGTTCGGGCCACGTCAACAGACGCCGAACGGACAGGGCCTCCCCTGCCCGCCCAAGGCTCTAACAACAAGTACAATTTAACAAATCAAAGAGAATTTGCAATTATACAAGGCTTACACGAAGGTAAGCAACAACACAGCGGAAGAGTAAGCACTAAGCTAGAATATAAACCATACATGAACTTGATTACATTTGAACCAAATACAAGTAAACTAGTCTATTACATTCTTTTAGCATTCAATACATCATTTCTTTTTACATTTGTCATCTCCCAAAAATTACTTGAATGTTTACAACTTGACATCTATAGTTCAACAAAATAAAGTTGATACAAGTATAACAAAAGGAAATGACTAGATGCAAACTCCGGTGGCCACTAGCTATGGCGCTAACCCCTTGCCCCGGTCCTCCGCTGCCCCACTCGTGCTAGGACCTGTGGGGTTAGTGGTGTGAGAACTACAACGAAGTTCCCAGTGGGCTCGGCAACCGACCCCGCCGACTTACCCACTAGGTCTATCCAGGCATAAGTACTTCAACGAAAATGAAATAGTAACCAACTATATAAATGCTAATACTATGCCTGCAAGAAAGAGTCAGATAGATAGATAATCGAATTTAGATATGTTTGCATGCATGCTCTGTACCATAATTTACTTTACTTTACTTTACTTGGCTCATTACCCAATCTTGCTTAACATAGTTAACCCCAACAAACTCAAGACCCAAAATCCCTCACGAACGGGGAGGCTCTAAGCCTACAAGACCCGAGGGACCGTCCGTCGGGGCCACGATCCCCTAGGTGAGTTCCGAACTCACCGCTTGAGGAGGAGCGACCTCCTCAAGCCAAGACTTGTCAAGAGTATCGATCTAATCCTCACATTGAGGATTCATAGCCACTAGTTACCATGCCATTGTCAATGATAGGTTTTCTACCTAATCATGTATCTCATTCTCGCCATAATGTCACTAAGTTAAAATATGTTTAACTAAGGTCATATCAATGCCAATCTCATCCCTATGTCAAGTTCACCATTGTTTGCTAAGTTCACATCCCATTGTCATATTCACACTATAGGGTTCTAGTTCGTTTGCCTCTATGGGTCCATTACAATTTCTAAGTTCATTTTCATAATAGAACAATAATTGAAGTTCAACCATAGCAAAATTAACCTCTACCCTATCATGCATGAATATACTATACATATAATATGCTCAAAAGGTGAAAACAGACATAGAAGGGAATTCGATGATTCCGGTATGCACCCCCCACCTTAAAATAATTTTGTGAGGATGCCCAAGAAGTCTCACGACCTACCGAGGCCTAGGTAAAAACCTCCAGTTTAAAAGGGAACCGAATCAGGCCATTCTACATAGTAGCCCCTATATCGGATTTTCGTTTAATTAAACGGAGTTGTCCCACGCGTCGGGAATACCCCCAATTAGGTTTCTACAAGGTCAATTTGACCCAAGAACCCCTATGTTCAAAAGCCCCAAATTTGGGTGCTCCAACAATGCCCTATGTCAAACCTAGGGTTTTGATCTCATTCACAAGCAAAATATAGCTTTAGATCAACCTAGAAGCTCCCTAAAACCAACCTTGACCCATTAGAACCATCTATTTGGGGTTTACAACAAACCCTAAGAAATCACCATGAGAGCACTTGAGCTCTCATGGAGCTTTCATGGTGTTCATAGCCCTAGCATGCCTCTAACACTAGCAAGAAGCTAGAAACTCCAAACATCAAGCTAAAATCGAAACCCTAGAGTTAAACTTGTAGAACTCTTACCTCTAGTGCAAAGCTCTTCCAACTACTCCTTGTAGGAGAGCTTCAAGACCTCCAAGAAGCCTTCCCAAAGCTCCAAAGTCCTCTCCTCCAACTTCTTCTCCTTCTTCTTCCCTTGCCCTAGAGCTCCTCTAGAGAGAGAAAGTGAGAGAAAAGAGAGTGAGTGTGTGTGTGCTGTGAAGTGAGTGAAGGGAGAGCTTATTGTGTTGTAACAATAGCCAAAAAGCCCCTCAACTTCTTTTATTTCGCGCAGTTCACAAACTGCTGTCAGACCATCCCATACCGGTATGGGGGAAATCTGTACCGGTAAGGGGTGCTACGGGCGTAAACCCGAGAGCAACCTTCCTCGGTTTCAAAGATCTATACCCCGGTATGGGGCGACTGCACGTATGGGCCAAAGAAACTACCAAACCCGAGAGCTCTCTCCTCTCGGGTGTGATGGCTATACCGGTACAGACACCCGGGCTGTACCGGTATGGGCCATAAAATTCTCAAACCCGAGAGCTCTTCCCTCTCGGTCAAAGTTGCTATACCGGTACAGCAACTTTGCCTGTACCGGTACAGAATACCCAGACTTGTGTCTTTCGCGCTGTTTCGACTCTACTCCGCGCCGAACAACGCCAAAACCCTTTTAACTCGTTTAGATTATCTTCTAACCTTTCCAAGAAGTTTGGAATGGCAATTGGAACACGTCCAACTATTTTATTTTCGTACTTTAGTCAATTTGGCCAAAGTCCGATCTTATCGTCGAATTTTTCGATATGCTACATTCTCCACCCCTTAAAATTAGTTTCGTCCGCGAAACTTAACGCATACCTTAGCTTGTCGACTCGAACAAGTGAGGGTACTCCTTCCTCATTGTGTCCTCGAGTTCCCAAGTGGCTTCACGCACCGCATGATTGCTCCACTGGACCTTGACGTAGGAAATCTTGCGATTCCTAAGCTTCTTTTCGCCTTTCCCAAGAATACAAACCGGTACTCTTCATAGGTCATGTCCTCGTTTAATTCCACCGGTTCATACTCCAATGCATGAGCCGAATGGTGGATATACTTGCGAAGGTTTGAAACGTGAAACACATTGTGCACTCCCGCAAGTCTCGGTGGTAACGCCAACTTGTATGCTACCGCACCAATCCGCTCCAATATCTCAAAAGGTCCGATATATCGGGGACTTAGCTTCCCCCGAACTCCAAACCTTTTTATGCCGCGCATAGGTGATACTTTCAAAAACACGCGGTCTCCAACCGCAAACTCTAGATCCTTCCTCCGCTTATCGGCATAACTCTTTTGCCGAGATTGCGCCGTCGAGAGTCTTTGTCGGGCTAGGCGGACCTTCTCCTCCGCCTCCCGCACAACATCGGGGCCAAGAGTCGCTCTCTCGCCCACGTCGCTCCAATGAATTGGAGAACGACACTTCTTACCATAAAGGGCCTCGAATGGCGCCATCGCAATACTCTCCTGATAGCTATTGTTGTATGCGAATTCCGCCATTGGTAAGAAATCGTGCCATCCGCCCTTGTAGTCGAGTACACACGCCCGAAGCATATCCTCAAGTATCTGAATAGTCCTCTCCGATTGACCGTCACTTTGAGGATGAAATGCCGTGCTAAAATTGAGCCGTGTACCCAAAGCATCTTGCAAGCTCTTCCAAAAATGAGAGGTGAACCTCGGGTCCCGATCCGATACAATTGACACCGAACCCCGTGTAACCTCACGACCTCGTCGAGATACACTTGAGCTAGCTTGTCTCCCGACCAAGTAGTGTGGATCGGCAAAAAGTGAGCCGATTTTGTCAACCGGTCCACAACTACCCAAATCGCGTCGTGCCCGCCTTGCGACCTAGGCAAACCCGTCACAAAGTCCATAGCAATGTCTTCCCACTTCCACACGGTATTGGTAGACTTTGCAATTTCCCCCTGGAAAGCGACGCTCCGCTTTTACTTGTTGGCACGTGAGACATTGTGCCACAAACTCTCCCATGTCCCTTTTCATACCCGGCCCCCAATAATGGAGTTTCAAGTCTTGATACATCTTGGTGCCGCCCGGTGAATGCTATAGGGTGATTGGTGTGCTTCTTGCATAATCGCCCTCCGAAGATCATCGTCCTTGGGCACACACCAACGGTTCCGATACCGTAGTGTTCCGTCGGTCCCAATGCCAAAATCTTCGGCACTACCGTTCTCTACTTCGCCCCGCACCTTTTGGAGATAAGGATCGGAAACTTGCAATTCCTTTATCTTCTCCAACAAGGTGGGTTGCACAATCAACATAGCAATTGTTGCCGCACTCCGCGCCACCACTTCAAGCCCTAACCGCCGCATCTCCTTGTGCAATGCGTTGAGGTGTAATCGCCGTCGCCAAATTCTCCGCCGACTTTCTACTCAAAGCATCGGCCACGACATTTGCTTTCCTGGGGTGATATAGAATAGTAACATCATAGTCTTTAAGCAATTCTAACCACCGCCGTTGTCGCATATTTAACTCTTTCTGGGTGAACAAATACTTGAGACTCTTATGATCCGTGTAAATCTCACAATGTTCCCCGTACAAGTAATGCCTCCAAAGCTTTAGCGCGAAAATGACCGCCGCTAATTCCAAGTCGTGAATCGGGTAGTTCTTCTCATATGTCTTCAATTGGCGCGAAGCATAAGCGATAACTCGGCCATTTTGCATCAGAACGCACCCGAGACCAACATAAGAAGCATCACTATACACGACATAACTCTCCCCCGGCGTCGGCAAAGCAAGCACCGGAGTCGTCGTCAATCTTTTCTTAAGCTCCTCAAAGCTTCGCTCACATTCGGGGCTCCAAACATACTTCACCCTTTGTGCGTAAGGCGCGTTAGTGGAGTTGTTATTTTAGCGAACCCCTCCACGAACCGCCGGTAGTAGCCCGCAAGCCCCAAAAAGCTTCGGATTTCCGTTGCATTTGTCGGCGAGGCTAATCTTCAATTGCCTCAACTTTCTTTGGGTCCACAGAGACGCCGCCTCCAGATATAACGTGACCCAAGAAAGTAACCTCCGGTTGCCAAAACTCACATTTCTTCAATTTGGCATAAAGCTTCTCTCGCCGGAGTGTCTCCAACACGATTCTCAAGTGCTCCTCGTGTTCTTCCTCGGTCCGAGAATATACCAATACGTCGTCAATGAATACCACGACGCACCGGTCCAATAGCGGACGGAAGACTCTATTCATTAAGTCCATAAATGCCACCGGGGCATTAGTAAGCCCGAAAGGCATAACCGTGAACTCATAAGGGCCATACCGCGTACGGTATGCCGTTTTGTGCACATCCTTGGGCCGTATCTTCAACTGATGATACCCCGATTGAAGGTCAATCTTCGAATAAACCCTTGACCCTTGCAACTGATCGAATAAATCGTCAATCCTCGGCAACAGGTACTTGTTCTTGATTGTGCCCTTGTACAACTCGCGATAGCCAACGCAAAATCCAGGTGTGTCGTCCTTCTTTTTCACAAACAAGACCGAGCTCCCCACGAGACACGCTCGCCGCACAAAGCCTTTATCGAGCAAGTCTTGCGCTTGGGCTTTAAGTTCCTTAAGCTCCACCGGTGCCATTCTATACGGAGCCTTCGAGATTGGCGCCGCCCCGGGGACTAAGTCAATAACAAACTCAACTTCCCGGTCCGGTGGCAATCCCGGTAACTCCGCCGGAAACACATCCGGGTACTCGCATACCACCCGAATGCTACTCAATTCCCGGTGCTCCCTTTGGGTATCCACGCTGGTCGCCAAATAAGCCTTGCAACCACCCTTGCTCATCCTCTTCGCCCTCACCGACGATATGGTCGCCGCAAAACGTGCGCCTTACACGCTTGGTAGACCATTTCTTCTCGTCCGTGTTCACGAAATGTGATAACCTTCCTCTCACAATCGATGACGGCGTAGTACTTAGAGAGCCAATTGATCCCTAGGACCACGTCGAAGCCCGATAACCGCTCGACCACTAGGAGATTGATTGGCATAATCCAATCCCCAATTTGCACTGGGCAATTTTCGCACTCCTCGTCCACAGCAAAAGAGTGCTCGATTGAGTTGACCCACCAATGGTCATCAGGACGCCCTATCTCTACCCCATGAGCCTCGGCGAATGATGCACGTATGAATGAATGAGATGCACTGTATCAAATAATGCTTTAGCTCGAGTGCCTTGGATCGAATAATACCCGCCACCACATCATCTCGGAATCGGTGCCGGAGTCGATCGCTCCTCCACCCGAGTGGCAAAACCCGCCCACTAGGTGCTCGAGGTGCCTCCCCGCCGACGAGATGCCGATGATCGTCCAGCCAGACATAGCGGGTGGCGCCCCGCCAACTGTCGCGGAGTGTACCGCATCGAAGCCGCCGAGGGTGCAGGAGATGAGCCGCCCGACACTCACGTCCAATGTGGCCCGCCTGGCCACACCGAAAACCTCGCCCCTCCCGCTGAGGGCAAGTAACAACTCGGTGGTTCCCGCCGCAGATAACACACGGGTAGGAGGTCTGACTCTGAGTCTGACTCCGACTGCCGCGCCACTGTGACCGCTGAGGTCGAGGGGGCCGCTTAGAGCTCGATTGCCCCGCAGACCCACTCGATGCCCGCTTCTTGGACTTCTCCCCGTCCTTGTCCCTCTCAAAAGCCTCGCGCTCCTCTCGCGCTATAGCATTGCCGCGCTCCACCCAAAGTGCGCGGTCCGTAACCTCTCCATAGGTCGTCACCGAAAGAATCAACTGTCTTAAAAATATCCGCCTCAACCCACGCCCGAACTTCTTTGCCCTGGCCCCCGTCGCCGTGGACCAAGCTCGCACGCAATGGATCATGTGCGTGAATTCCCTCTCGTATTCGCGCACTGTGCGCCTCCCCTGCCTTATCTTGCGGAAGTCCGCCTCGATCTTTCTCTTATCTCTTTAGGGAAAATACTCCATCAATAGCATCTCCCGAAACGTCTCCCAAGCCATGGTAGTATCGTTCAAAGAACGATTCTCTTTCACTTACTTCTACCAAAGGCGCGCCGACCCCTCGAAGCAATGGGCCGCCAAATGCACCTTGTCCCGCCCGAGGGTATAGAAGTCCTCGAACAAGGATTGCATAGCGATCAACCACGTCTCGACCATCCACGGGTCCTTGTCTTCCCCGTTGAAGGTTGGTGGCTTTAACCGCTTGAAAGCCGTCAACACCGCTACCGCCCGTTCCGCTCCGCCTCGGGGTGTCCCGATCCGAAGCCGACGAACCCGAAATCGGCGGTGGTACAAGCCACCGGTACCGCCGCCGCCACGGGAGGTGGTGCCGCAGCTCATCGTGGCGTCGGTCCCGAGGCACGGCGCCGCCGCCGCCGGGCCACCAAGTCGTGGAGCCTACCGAGCCGCTCCGCCGTCCGTTTCATAGCCCCCGCCAACGCCGCTACTTGGGCTTGCGGCTCGCGTACTTCGCTCGATCCCGATCGCTCGGGCACCTTAGGAGGTGGTGCCGCCGCAGATCGCGTCTTAGGAGGGCGTCCCCGTGGTGCCATCACGTCCTGAAACGTAGCACACACATTAATACTCAATACACGTGACTCTACACGTTCCAAAATAACTACCCAATTAAGCGAAAGTAAATAAGTAAATTATTTCCCACTCTAGGTGTCTTGTGGTCGGCCGCCCCACAAGGTTCCTTAAGCAGAAATAAATACTTGAATTCATCTCTAATTCCTTCTAGAGAAGCCTTAATGTCAACCCAATCCACTAGCTTTCGCGTTTACCAAATCCACGTTAAACGTTTCCTAAGTCCCTAAGGTCTCCAATCCTATGGTTCTTAAGTCAATCCTAGACCTTTGCTTACTTCCGTTCACGCTCTGATACCACTTTATCCACGCCCGCCACCCGCCTATTTGGTCGGGTTCGGGCCACGTCAACAGCCGCCGAACGGACAGGGCCTACCCTGCCCGCCCAAGACTCTAACAACAAGTACAATTTAACAAATCAAAGAGAATTTGCAATTATACAAGGCTTACACGAAGGTAAGCAACAACACAGCAGAAGAGTAAGTACTAAGCTAGAATATAAACCATACATGAACTTGATTACATTTGAACCAAATACAAGAAAACTAGTCTATTACATTCTTTTAGCATTCAATACATCATTTCTTTTTGCATTTGTCATCTCCCAAAAATTACTTGAATGTTTACAACTTGACATCTATAGTTCAACAAAATAAAGTTGATACAAGTATAACAAAAGGAAATGACTAGATGCAAACTCCGGCCACTAGCTATGGCGCTAACCCCTTGCCCCGGTCCTCCGCCGCCCCACTCGTGCTAGGACCTGTGGGGTTAGTGGTGTGAGAACTACAACGAAGTTCCCAGTGGGCTCGGCAACCGACCCCGCCGACTTACCCACTAGGTCTATCCAGGCATAAGTACTTCAACGAAAATGAAATAGTAACCAACTATATAAATGCTAATACTATGCCTGCAAGAAAGAGTCAGATAGATAGATAATCGAATTTAGATATGTTTGCATGCATGCTCTGTACCATACTTTACTTTACTTTACTTTACTTGGCTCGTTACCCAATCTTGCCGGTTAACATAGTTAACCCCAACAAACTCAAGACCCAAAATCCCTCACTGAACGGGGAGGCTCTAAGCCTACAAGACCCGAGGGACCGTCCGTCGGGGCCACGATCCCCTAGGTGATTGTTCCGGAACTCACCGCTTGAGGATGAGCGACCTCCCTCAAGCCAAGACTTGTCAAGAGTATCGATCTAATCCTCACATTGAGGATTCATAGCCACTAGTTACCATGCCATTGTCAATGATAGGTTTTCTACCTAATCATGTATCTCATTCTCGCCATAATGTCACTAAGTTAAAATATGTTTAACTAAGGTCATATCAATGCCAATCTCATCCCTATGTCAAGTTCACCATTGTTTGCTAAGTTCACATCCCATTGTCATATTCACACTATAGGGTTCTAGTTCGTTTGCCTCTATGGTTCCATTATAATTTCTAAGTTCATTTTCATAATAGAACAATAATTGAAGTTCAACCATAGCAAAATTAACCTCTACCCTATCATGCATGAATATACTATATATATAATATGCTCAAAAGGTGAAAACAGACATAGAAGGGAATTCGATGATTCTGGTATGCGCCCCCCACCTTAAAATAATTTTGTGAGGATGCCCAAGAAGTCTCACGACCTACCGAGGCCTAGGTAAAAACCTGCAGTTTAAAAGTGAACCTAATCAAAGCCATTTTACATAGTAGCCCCTATATCGGATTTTCGTTTAATTAAACGGAGTTGTCCCACGCGTCAGAATACCCCCAATTAGGTTTCTACAAGGTCAATTTGACCCAAGAACCCCTATGTTCAAAAGCCCCAAATTTGGGTGCTCCAACAATGCCCTATGTCAAACCTAGGTTTTGATCTCATTCACAAGCAAAATATAGCTTTAGATCAACCTAGAAGCTCCCTAAAACCATCCTTGACCCATTAGAACCATCCATTTGGGGTTTACAACAAACCCTAAGAAATCACCATGAGAGCACTTGAGCTCTCATGGAGCTTTCATGGTGTTCATAGCCCTAGCATGCCTCTAACACTAGCAAGAAGCTAGAAACTCCAAACATCAAGCTAAAATCGAAACCCTAGAGTTAAACTTGTAGAACTCTTACCTCTAGTGCAAAGCTCTTCCAACTACTCCTTGTAGGAGAGCTTCAAGACCTCCAAGAAGCCTTCCCAAAGCTCCAAAGTCCTCTCCTCCAACTTCTTCTCCTTCTTCTTCCCTTGCCCTAGAGCTCCTCTAGAGAGAGAAAGTGAGAGAAAAGAGAGTGAGTGTGTGTGTGCTGTGAAGTGAGTGAAGGGAGAGCTTATTGTGTTGTAACAATAGCCAAAAAGCCCCTCAACTTCTTATATTTCGCGCAGTTCACAAACTGCTGTCAGACCATCCCATACCGGTATGGGGGAGATCTGTACCGGTATGGGGTGCTACAGTGGCAGAAACCCGAGAGCAACCTTCCTCGATTTCGCAGCATCTATACCGGTATGGGGCGACCTGTACCGGTATGGGCCAAAGAAACTACCAAACCCGAGAGCTCTCTCCTCCGGTGTGATGGCTATACCGCATGTACACCCGGCCGTACCGCATGGGCCATAACATTCTCAAACCCGAGAGCTCTTCCCTCTCGGTCAAAGTTGCTATACCGGTACAGCAACTTTGCCTGTACCGGTACAGAATGCCCAGACTTGTGTCTTTCGCGCTGTTTCGACTCTACTCCGCGCCGAACAACGCCAAAACCGTTTTAACTCGTTTAGATTATCTTCTAACCTTTCCAAGAAGTTTGGAATGGCAATTGGAACACGTCCAACTATTTTATTTTCGTACTTTAGTCAATTTGGCCAAAGTCCGATCTTATCGTCGAATTTTTCGATATGCTACAATGGCTGTACCGGTATAGCAACCATGCTTGTACCCAGATGTGTTCAGTATACACGGTAATGGGTATGATGCATCTGCCGTACAGTTCAGTACACGGTAATGGGTATGATGGCCGCACCCGCATGTGTTCGTGCTTTTACGGTAATGGGTCGCATGGTCGTACACTTTGTAAATTTTCTAATTTTCGAAAATTACAAAGTTCCGATATAATTTCTAATCCGTTAAATAATGATTTATGATTCTAATGCCTATAACTAAGTATGAATCACCATATTTATGAATTAAAAACTTACTTGGACGTCGTGATTCAACTTGTCTCTTTTCTTCAAAGTCTAGGATTCTTCAACCATCTTCGATCCGCTCTGATCCTTCAAGACTCCGACTCAAATCACGAAACTTGCCAACACAAAATCCTTAACAGCGGCCGTAGTGTTCGCACTGAAACTATGGCGCCATTATCTTTATGGCGAGCGGTGTGAAGTGTATACGGATCACAAAAGTTTAAAGTATCTGTTTACTTAGAAGGAACTGAACTTGAGGCAGCGCAGATGGTTGGAGCTCCTCAAGGATTATGATCTGACGATATTTTACCACCCAGGCAAGGCTAACGTGGTGGCGGATGCGCTAAGTAGGAAATCGACGGAAAACTTAGCGATAATGATAGTTACTCAACCACCTTTGATCGAGCAGATGAAGCGGTTGGAGTTGGAGGTGGTGACTCCTGACACACCTATGAGGTTGATGACTCTTGTGGTGCAACCAACGTTATTGGAAAGAATAAAGGAAAAGCAAGCTCTTGATGTGGAGTGGCGAAAGGTTCGAGCGAAAATGGTTGATGGTTGCACCGGGGATTTTACCGTTGACGGTGGTGACTTGATGCGGTTCCGTGGGCGGGTTTGTGTACCGGCGGAATCGACGCTTAAAGAGGAGATTTTCCTACAGGCACACCGTGCGCCGTATGCTATACATCCGGGGGGCACTAAGATGTATAAAGACTTGAAGTTGCTTTATTGGTGGCCCGGGATGAAAAAGGATGTTGGCGAGTTTGTAGCTCGTTGTCTAACTTGCCAACAAGTGAAAGCTGAGCATAGAGTTTCCGCGGGAAAATTGCAGAACCTACCGATTCCAGTGTGGAAGTGGGAGAAGATCACCATGGACTTTGTGATGGGTTTGCCTCGCTCACAGGCTGGGCATGATGCTATATGGGTGATCGTGGATAGGTTGACGAAATCAGCACATTTCATACCTATCCATACTACTTGGACTGGAGAGAGACTCGCACAGGTTTATTTGGATGAGATTGTGCGACTACACGGAGTACCTACATCGATTGTATCGGATAGGGACACACGTTTTGTGTCACACTTTTGGAGGAGTCTGTAGGACGCCTTAGGTACTCGATCGGACTTCAGCACTGCTTTCCACCCTCAGAGTGACGGACGGTCGGAGCGTACTATACAGACACTCGAGGATATGCTTCGAGCCTGCGTGATCGACTTACAAGGAGGATGGTCGCAGCATCTACCGATGGCTGAGTTTGCTTATAACAACAGTTATCAAGCAAGCATCAAGATGGCGCCATTTGAGGCACTCTATGGACGGAAATGTAGATCGCCACTTCATTGGAGTGAAGTTGGCGAGAGCTTGGCTTTAGGCCCAGATGTGCTTCAGGAAGCAGAGGACAAGGTTCGCATTGCTAGGGAGCGGTTGTTGACAGCCTAGAGTAGGCAGAGGAGCTACGCCGACAGGCGTCGACGAGACTTGGAGTTTCAGATTGGAGACCATGTCTTTTTGAAAGTCTCGCCGACCCGAGGAGTCAAGAGATTTGGGATTCGGGGTAAGTTGAGCCCCCGATTCATTGGACCGTATGAGATTCTAGAGCATGTGGGCCCGGTAGCGTATAGACTTGCTCTACCGCCGAACTTATTGGGTGTGCACAACGTATTCCACGTATCGGTCCACAGGAAGTATATACATGATCCAGCTACTGTTGGTTATAGGTCTCAAGGATCTAAAAGATAATTAACACCTAGAAGGGGGTGAATAGGTGCACAATGGCCTAATAAAAATTCTCGATGCGATTTTAAATAAATGCGGAAAAATAAAATCAACACACCGAGATTTTACGTGGGAAAACTCCAACTCGGAGTAAAAAACCCACGGGACCGATCACACGAAAATTCACTAAGAAACAACCGAGTACCAGGCGATTCACCCACGACTTTACCCGATTAACCGAATCTTCTATGTGAATATCCTTCGCGGGTCCACGATCGATTGAAGTCCTCCAACCGATCACGCCGCAACTCCTTGCCGCGCCAACGCCTCGAATCCACAAAGCGTCCACCGAGTCCTCGGCTCCCCCTACACGCGATCCCCGCGCAACACACCTCCGTCCGAAGAAGAAGAACGAAGATTTATGGTGATCTCCAAATTAAAGCACCGTAGACGATGGGAAGAATTCGTCTAATTGATCATCAAGTTGATTCACAAGAGTAGAATCAAATGAAAGAAACTAGAATCAACTTGACGATCAATACTCCATCAAATCTCTCTAAGAACTAGGTCAAAAAGCTTAGGAGAGAGATTCTAGGGTTTTGAGGATTAATAATATTCCGGTGTATATTTTTTCTTAAACTCCCATGGTCTATTTATAGTGTTTAGAAGACTTGTTAATTAGAGTAGGATTGAAAACAACCTTTCAGAAATAGATTAGAATTGAAATCAGCCTGATTTGGAATAGATTAGCCTGATTTGGAAATGCATTGAGTCCACCGTCCGGTCAAACCATCTCCGTCCTGGTCTCGTGTGTCGTCAAATTTTTCGCATCGAGCATCGACGGCCGTACTGTGGGATTGTCCTGGTCCTAGGCTATAGCACTCGTAAAGTTCATCTCACCGTGTCCCATTAATCCACGATCCGGTCCAAAGCCTCGCGAAACTTTCTCGCTATCAACCTCACCGTGTCCGGTCAAAGAAGTTGGTCCAGAGTGTTGCGAAAAGCCGATGACAGACTCACCGTGTCCTGGCCAAAAGGGCCGATCCTGGACAGTGGTTTATACAAAAATATTTTTCATAAAAACCAATATTTTAAACCCTTTTAAGTCTTCTAACTACTATGTTATTAATGTTAATCACCATAAATGATCTTAAATGCATACCCGAGGTGTCGAGCTTCGACGAGTCCCGGAGGGTCCGATCTTCTTGTAATCTCTTGATCTCTTCAAGACTCCGACAAACTCACGAAATCCGCCAACTTACAAAATCCTTAACAATCTCCCCTTCGGCGATTTCGTGACAAAACATATTACAAGCTATTACACCCTCAAAATCAAAAAGACAAGAGAATATCGTAATCACCAAACGATAACTCTTTGCATGATCGATCCAAAAAAAAAAAATTAAAAAAAATTACAAGAGCATTGCATTCAATCCTAAAATGACCTAGACCTTGGAGTCTTGAAGTCTTGAACGTTCCTGCAAAAAGATCTCAAACACATTCAAGCATCAAGAACTTTTCATTCACAAGGTAAACATTAGTCATAAATACAAAGTTAAAATCAAAAGCTAACTAACTAACTAAGTTAACTTATCTAATAAAAGTTTTCATAACCAAAACCATCTCCCCCTAACCAAAACCAAAACCATCTCCTCCTTTTTGTCACAAATCGACAAAAATGACAAAATAAGGGTCAATCATAGAATCACTCGGAGTCGCTTCCGGGAGGAGGCATCTCATCGGCTCCACATCCTAATTTCCCACAGAGGAGTCTCAAGAACCGTGTGATGCGACCGTACTTCTTGTTCAAACGGTCGACATCCGAGATGAGCTTGTCTTGCTTTGCCCCCAACACCTCTTGCCCCGCAGTCAAACGATCGAGATCACCCGATAATCGTTGTTGCTCGCGAAAAATAGAAGATATAGATGCCTCGGTGTCGAACCTCCAAGAGGAGAAGCAGTGCAGTGCATCAGCTCGAGGAGGGGATGTTCCATGAAGTTGAACATGAGATTTGACCATCGTAGTATCTCCAATAGGTCCTAAGGAATGCTCATAATAAGTGCAGTCAACTCTCACATTGTGCTGACGAAGAATCCGCATGATGATTAGCGGAAAAGGTAATCGATCTCTCTGATTTGCAGTCTTAATTTCCCGCGCCATTCTTTTCCAAATAAGGAACGGGACATTTATATTAATATTTCCTGCTCGTACTAGGTCGGGATGTCCTAGCAAGTACATGTACAACACTCGATCCCACCTAATAACCTTCGTGTTTGTGAGAGGCATAATGTTGTAGCAGACGACGAAGTTTAAATACCGATACTCCATTCTCAAATGCTTTGAGAGTATCTGGCTACCATTGTTCTCGTCCGGTATACACAACAGTTGAACACCCTTCTCCGCCATTGCCAAAGCATCCACTCGAGTGCATGTAGTCCACCCCGTCTGCGTGCTACCATGTCAAGCACCGAGGCCACCGTGTCCGGAGTGATAGTCATTTCTATGCCACGAACCGATGTAGTAAACTCAAATGGTCCACCTCGCATCGACTAGGTTGCCTCGCTCGCATATAGAATTCTAATCCTCCACCCATACCGCCTCTCTGGAAACTTACATATTTCCTGCAATTCACCATTTTCAACCAATGCTTGAAATGCGGGAGCTCGACGAACCAAGTTCGCAATCCCCACAAGGCGTTCTCCAACACAACTCTTTGAAGAATACAAGCGTAGACGTTTCGGATCCACAGGAGGTTGAGGTGGTCTAACAGGTGATTCTGCAGCTGATCTGGGTTCACCAATAACAATCCCCCTCGTTTTCTTGCGTCGACCTGATGTGCGTTTCTCCTGAGCCGGTTCAGTCTCCTGAACTTTTCCTTTTCCTTTATCCCTTTTCTTTGACTTTTCTTTTTCTTTCTCTTTTCCTTTCTCCTTCGCTTGCTCAACTTGTTGAGTCTGTATCTCAGCCTGAAGAACTTCCCAGTCCTCGCCCTGAGATTCTTCGCCTGATTCCTCACCGGGGATATACCCACTCCCCGATTGTTCCGCTTGCGGTCCTTCCCGTTGCTCGGAGGAGCGTCCACGCTTAGCCCCGGACCCGCTCTCGCCATAAGGAATACGAGCACAAGAAGCCACGAATACATTTTCGAAAGTTGTCGTACAAAAGATCAAAAACGACATATTGACATATATAGCAAAAATTGCGAAAAATTGGCCATAATTTAAAAAATTAATTTAGAGCATCCTAGAGCCATTAGCAACACTATTAATATAGACAACATGCCCAAAAATTGATTGAAATTGCCAGAAATTCGAAAAAGCTCCTATGAACAGTAAAAACTAGGGTTTGATCACAAATGCGCAAATATTTGATGATAAAATTTGCAATAAACCTCAGGGAGGTGTAATGTAGTCATGCTTAAGCAAGATTGAAGCAAAATAGTTGAGCAAAAAATAAATCACCAAGAACATCTCTAAACCCTAAAATTCCGAAAAATAGGGCAAAAATGGAAAATAAATGGAAATCATACCTAAAATCCGTGAAGATGAGTAGAAAAGATGTTCCAATGCTCAAGAAAGATTTCTCTAGGATTTCTAGAGAGAGAAAATCAGCAAAAACTGTAAACAATGTGTTTTGAAACAAAAAAAAACGTCGCGCCTGGATATAAGCGGACGCTCCAAAGATCGACTCGGACAGAGCCGGCTCGACCGATGCCACGCAACTTTTGTCGACAATGAGCGAGGGATCCGGTTGATTTATGATCGGTCACAAAGAAATTTTTTTTTAAAAATTTTAAAACCAAATTTTTAAATCCAGATTTCCTCAATAATCATATGAAATATAATAACTAAAAATAATCAAGAGAAATTCGTAAATGTCACACATGTTGAACCACTCATCAATTGAAAATTTAAGTTAGTATACTGTGAAATATAAGCACATCTTTCGAGATCTAAATCAATAGTTGTACTAATTTTTCAACATCAATTTTGCATTTATGAAGACTAAACTAAATCCCAAAAGCTGAAATTAGCACAAGAATATGATCCAATTGAGTTATGCACACGTTGAATTTCAAGGAGTGGCTCTTTGAGCATCTTAACTTCCACCTTATATCGTTCAAAAACCAAGAGTAACCACCTAGCATTCCTCTAAACCTTATATGATACATAATTTTCTTTTTAGAGATCTCCACTTATTCATGTGGTAACTTCACACACTTACCGGACGACCGGGGTGGTAGCTCTTTCCAACATGTGATGGTAGTTTTCACACTCCTTAAAAGGATGTAACTCTTTCCATATCTTGAATGGTGGTAGTTTTCACACTCCCAAAGGGATGTAACTCTTTCCACATCTTTAATCTCATGAAATTATTACTCCCCCTCAATTAGTGCAACCCACAATGAGATCATTTTATTGTGATTTCAGAAAATGGGACAACATTTTTCTTATGATGCAAATCTTCAATCAAAAATTCAATATACTTTTGATAGTTCAAGAGAGAGGTACCTATTTGACTTGTATATTGGCATAATTTTTCAAAGATAATGAGGTTCAAAACTAATGACACATAGGAATTTAAATTGATTGAATTAAGTTAAAATAACTCATGTAAACAATGAGGTGACTTAACAAACCACTTGTAAAAGAGACCAAAACACCACATTGTTCACCAAATCACATATGCAAAGCTTATCAACGAATAAAGCTTAGTTGTCTATTCTTTTAAGATTTAATGGCTCATAGAATGTATCTAGATAAAAGAATTTATTCGAATTGACCAATTCCCCCAATAAATGATATATAAAAGCAAGATGTCCGATTCGATAAAATAGGACAGTTTTTTTTTTTTTTTTTTTTTAAATTCATGGCAAAAAGTGTTCCTATTTAAATAGAATGGGAGAGAGAGGTAGGGAGCCACTAGATGCTTAGTATGGAAAGAGTTCACCTTTGCGCACCCAAACCTTACGAATTTTGGGGTACGCCGGTTGGCTTGTAATCCTTGAGTGAGGCTTGTCGACGATTGAAGTTTTCTCAATCTTTGCACCATTCGTCTTTACCTTCCATACTTGCCTTCGTTTCAAGTTAGACCCTTGGCTCTTGGGATTCCATCCTTGCGATGGTGTTGTTCTTTGAACCTTCGTTTTGGGCTTGAGTTGTTTCCCTTGGTTCACGTGTGACATGGAGTTCTTCCTTTGTCTACAATTTCTCTTTACGTGACCTTGAACTCCACAAAAATGACAAACTTTGTTAGCAAAAGTTTTTCTAATTGAAAGCTCACCTTGAACCTTGGGCTTCGACTTTGTTGAATTCATGCCCACTTTCTTAGCAACTTGATCAACATATGTTCTCTCATAACCCAATCCTAACTTGGATGTTTGACCAAGTCCAAGCATCTTGTCGAGTTTTGATGTTCGGAGGAGAAGTTGTTCAAATCCGCCCTTAATTGAATTATCGTCTTTGTGAATTCCATGTTTGCTTCCTTTGCCTCCGTAATTTGCTTGTTGAGAAACTTCATATTTTCCCCATTAGTTTCTCTTTCATTCTCAAGCAAAGTGACTTTCTCTACAATTGATCCGTAGGCTCGTGCCAATCCATCCTTCTCTTTTTCCAAGCTTTTTATCCATGAAGCTAAGCTTGCATTCTCTCCTTCTAGATCGACGATCCTATGTTGTAGCTTCTTATTGTGCTTGCCGATCTTCTTTGACTCCACAATTAGTTGGCGATAAGCATCCACCATGTCTCCGCCATCCGAGTCTTCATCCGTTGCATTCTCCGGTGTGAATTGTTCATTCATAGAAGACATGGATAATGAGTCAATAGATGATAAACATATAACATTAGAATCATGAGCTATTAATGCGGTAGCATTAACTTCTTCATCACCTAAGATGACTCTTCATCTAAGGGTCATCCCACGTGATGGCTTGCATTGCCTTCTTCTTAGAAGCTTTTGTTGGGCAATCCAATGCTATATGTCCGAATCCACGACACTTATAACATTGAATTTGCCCTTCTTCCTTTTTTTTTTATCTCTAGAAGAGTCCTTAGAAAAATTCTCAGAATTTTTTGTCTTGGAAGAAGAAGAAGTACTCCCTTTAGATTTGTTGAATTTTGAAGAAGGGGACTTTGAGTTTGGAAATCTTTTCTTAAAATTCCGACGGAACTTTCTCGTGAGAAGGGCGAGTTGCTTCTCAAAATCTTCTATCGTCACATCCGAATCTGACTCGGAAGATGAAGAGTCAATGTCGTCACCTTTTGAAGCCTTGAGCGCCATCCCTGTTGACTTTGAAGAAAACTTGGAAGAAGACGAGTTAGTAGGAAAAGTCATCTCATATGTTTGAAGAGCACCTACTAGTTCATCTACTTTCATATCATCGGGATGTTTCATGGTTTCTATAGCCGCGACCTTAGGACGAAAACGTTCGGGGAGAGTTCTTAAAATTTTACGAATGATCTTGGTTTCGGGAATTTTCTCACCCAAGTTGGAACAAGTGTTGACTATGTCTTGAAGACGAGTATAATAATCAGTAAATGTCTCGTTTTCTTCCATATGAATAGAGTCAAACCGGCTAGTCAACATTTGCAATTTTTGAACCTTAACAAGACTTGTTCCCTCGTGGGTGGTTTTAAGAGTATCCCAGATTTCTTTAGCAGTTTCACATGCCGAAATCCTAGAAAATTCAGTTTGATTCAAAGAATTAAACAAAGCGTTAATTCCTTTGCCATTGAAAGAAGAACGTTCGTTTTCATCCTTAGTCCACTTAGCAATAGCTTTGGGGACGGTGATAGTATCAACAACCTCGGTGGGGTGAGTCCAACCACTTTCCACCGCTTGCCATACTCTAACATCGATTGCAATTAGAAACGCCCTCATGCGGACTTTCCAATAGGCATAGTTAGTGCCATCGAAGAGAGGGAGGTCGATTGATATTACCGCCTCGCCATTCTCAATAACCTTAACCCGCTCTGATACCAATTGTTGGTTATAGGTCTCAAGGATCTAAAAGATAATTAACACCTAGAGGGGGGTGAATAGGTGCACAATGGCCTAATAAAAATTCTCGATGCGATTTTAAATAAATGCGGAAAAATAAAATCAACACACCGAGATTTTACGTGGGAAAACTCCAACTCGGAGTAAAAAACCCACGGGACCGATCACACGAAAATTCACTAAGAAACAACCGAGTACAAGGCGATTCACCCACGACTTTACCCGATTAACCGAATCTTCTATGTGAATATCCTTCGCTGGTCCACGATCGATTGAAGTCCTCCAACCGATCACGCCGCAACTCCTTGCCGCGCCAACGCCTCGAATCCACAAAGCGTCCACCGAGTCCCTGCCTCTACACGCGATCCTCGCGCAACACACTCTCCGTCCGAAGAAGAAGAACGAAGATTTATGGTGATCTCCAAATTAAAGCACCGTAGACGATGGGATGTGACGCATTGAACTTTGCAAATAGCAAGGTTCGAGTGTTGGATGTGAGATCTGAGCTTTTCCAGATTTTTTGGAGGGTCGTTGACTGTGTTCCGACCTATGGCACGAGTACCGAGGTTAGTGGACGAGTTCCAAGCTCTAAAGTCCAAAAAGTTGGATTTTAGGTTGCTCTCGGGTTGAATTTCTATGCTCTTGTACCGGTACAAAATTGTTGCTATACCGGTACAGCCTTGATGGCTATACCGGTACAGACCGAGATTTATACCGGTATAGAAGTGCAGACCGAGCTAACCGAGCCTCGGGTTTGGCTGTTTCGTGGGGTTTGTACCGGTACAAAATTGGCTTGTACCGGTACAGCCTGGCAGTTTTCGAAAATCCGAAACTGCAGGGGCTTGTTAGCATTTTGTTGCTTCTATTTGTAACCCCTCAGCCCCCTTAGGGTCTTTTTGTGCTGAGACCAGAGAGAGAGAGAGGTAGGAGCTTCTCAAACCCTTCCCTCTCTATTTCTTGATTTTGGTTGGTTGTTTTTAAGAGATTGATCTTCTCTTTTTCTCCTTTTTGCTTCCTGGTGCATTTTCCACCATGGGTGAAGCTTGGAGCTTGGATTTGAAGCTTGAGGGAGGATAGATCTTCAAGCTTTGAGGGTTTTGAGCCTTGTTTGGAGCTCCTAGAAGGTAAGCAACTCATCTCCTTCCCTAGATTTGAGTTTGGTTGCTTCTTTATAGATGAAACCCTAGATTTGGCATATTAGGATTTATTTTGGGGTTTGCAACCTAGCGCTTTTAGAGTCCAATTGATTGGTTTAGAACCTTGATTTAGGTTGCTTTGGAAGGGATTTACACTCCATTTGAGGATTGGAGAAGGATTCTTGCACTAAGGTGAGTTTTTCCTTATTCTTTGTATAGAAGTTTAAAGATTGAACACATGGTTCATCTTTAAAGGTTGTAACTCCTAGGATTTACTTTGTAGGGTACTAGAAGTAGGAATCGAAGCTTCGTTAGCGGTTCGGAGCGACGCTTGGAGCGACGGTGGGTTTGGCCTCACCTAGCACAATGAGAAATTCTCATTGGAGCTTATATGCTTACGGTTAATTGGGAAATCATGTGTTTTCATGTTTCATATATTATTTGTGAATTTTAGAATGCTTAAAACATATGCCTTATGTGTAATGAAATTTTTGACCTCTATATAGTAGAGAGTGGCTTGTGGACTTAGGCATAGTATTGCATTCTACTTGTGGCTTGAGAGCATGTTGGATATAGTGAAAATGACATGAGAACAAGTGAACTTGAACTTAGACTATGTATAACATAGGGGAAAAGCTAATGTTATTAAGCGGCATTAGACTTGGCATCGGTTTGTGAACTAGTAAGCTAATGTCATTAAGCGGCATTAGACTTGGCATCGGTTTGTGAACTTGTGAGCTAATGTCATCAAGCGGCATTAGGCTCGGATTCGAACTTTGACATAGAAATTCTAGTGTCATGTGAACTATTGTACTAGACCTTAGGGTTACTAGTGACATTTGCCATGTGAGAGACATGAGGTTTTGGACACTTGAGACTTGGACGTGCTTGTTGCCATTTGTGCTCTTCGCACATGCTTGTGAGGTCGCTCCCTACAAGCGGCACTCCGGAGTTAGCCTTTGCGATTCGTTCGCGCGTGCGGTGTGAGAAGCCTACGGGACCGTTTGGGACAGACTCATTCCTTGCGGGGGATGTTGGGGCTACCACGGTACTTAGGCGGCACAAGCTGGACTACACTTGTGTAGATCCTAGAAAGAGAATTGAATAGTGTCATATAATAGAACATCGACATCACTACTAGATAGGACTTAGTAGTTGGCTACTCGGATATACTGGGGCATAGTATTGGACATGGGTAGTATACTTGATAGGACCACTTTTCCATTATGGTATACTTGAGAGCTTATTAGAATGTACTTGTTTAAAGTGGGCATTTCGGGTTTAATAAAGCATGTAGCATATTTACTTTGGGTTAATTATTCAGCTTTACAGTTGTGCTCTATTTACCGTTATGCTTTATTTACGATTATTTACTTCGTACTATTTCTTTTTGGGCCTAGTGGTGCAACTTTGTGCGGGTCATTGCTGCCCACCTGGAACTATATTTTTATAGTTCTCACGCCTCTATTTTTCGACGTGTTTCGGCGCCTTCGGCGGGGAGGCCGGGGATCGCGGCAAGGGTGTCGCTTCGGCTAGCGACGGGGAGTCTCGCTAGGTGGTTCATCTCTCCTTTGTTTTAGTTGGAGAGGATGAGTGTGTGTACCTGTATTTTGGTAGAGGCTACCCTTATGTACCTAGAGCTACACGGTTGTGTTTACTTTTTACTAGTAGCAGTGTTAGTACTCTCTTTCCTTCCTAAGCTGTTTATTGATCCTACTTGCTGATAGGGATAGCTTTATGTGGCTCTGATATTCTTAGTTGTAGCCTATTATTGTTTTCATTCCGCTGTTTTTATTTAGACGCCTTATATGTGTTGGCATATGGCGGGTCTGGGCACGCTTTGGGGAAGTTCCTGCCGACCCCGGGGCGTGACATGGGAAGAATTCGTCTAATTGATCATCAAGTTGATTCACAAGAGTAGAATCAAATGAAAGAAACTAGAATCAACTTGACGATCAATACTCCATCAAATCTCTCTAAGAACTAGGTCAAAAAGCTTAGGAGAGAGATTCTAGGGTTTTGAGGATTAATAATATTCCGGTGTATATTTTTTCTTAAACTCCCATGGTCTATTTATAATGTTTAGAAGACTTGTTAATTAGAGTAGGATTGAAAACAACCTTTCAGAAATAGATTAGAATTGAAATCAGCCTGATTTGGAATAGATTAGCCTGATTTGGAAATCTGTTTTCGAGTCCACTGTCCGGTCAAACCATCTCTGTCCGGTCTCAGTGTGTCGTCAAATTTTTCGCATCGAGCACTGACCGGTCAGACCAGGGGATTGTCCGGTCCTAGGCTATAGCACTCAGAAAGTTCATCTCACTGTGTCCGGACAGAATCCACGATCCGGTCAAAGCCTGCGAAACTTTCTGCTATCAACCTCACTGTGTCCGGTCAAAGAAGTTGGTCCGGACAGAGTGTTGCGAAAAGCCAGATGACGGACTCACTGTGTCCGGTCAAAAGGGCTGATCCTGACAGGGTTTATACAGAAAATATTTTTCATAAAAACCAATATTTTAAACCCTTTTTAAGTCTTCTAACTACTATGTTATTAATGTTAATCACCATAAATGATCTTAAATGCATACCTGAGGTGTCGAGCTTCTCTGACGAGTCCTGGAGGGTCCGATCTTCTTGTAATCTCTTGATCTCTTCAAGACTCCGACAAACTCACGAAATCCGCCAACTTACAAAATCCTTAACAGCTCATGTTTTGGATGCTACACCATTGGAGCTGAGAGAGGATTTGAGCTTCGAGGAGCAACCAGTGAGGATTTTTGCTCGCGAGGTGAAGAAGTTGAGGAACCAGGAGCTTTCTTACGTGAAAGTCCTTTGGAGCAACCACGAGGAGCCGGAGGCCATGTGGGAGCTTGACAGTGCGCTTCGAGAGCGCTATCCCCATCTCTTTCAGGTGGAGTCATGAGGTATGACTTTAATTTCGAGTTTCGCGGACGAAACCCCTTTTTATGAGGGGTGAATGTGACGCACTGAACTTTTACAAATAGCAAGGTTCGAGTGTTAGATGTGAGATACGAGCTTTTCGGATTTTTACGGAGGGTCATTGATTTGTGTTACCTATAGCACGTGTACCGAGGCTAGTGGATGAATCCCAAGCACTAAAGTCCAAAAAGTTGAATTTTAGGTTGCTCTCGGATTCAAGCCTTGGGAGTCTGTACCGGTACAGGAAAAGTTGCTGTACCGGTACAGCAATTGTTGCTATACCGGTACAGGGTGGATTCTGTACCGGTATGGGATGGCTGATGGACACCAACCCGAGCCTCGGGTTTGGGTCATTTCGCGAGTGCATGTGCAGATCGGATCGTACGACCTAGCGGTTTTTCGAAAATCCAGGGGCTTTTGGGCATTTTGTTGCTTCTATTAGTAACCCCCCACGCCCCCTAGGGTTTCGTTGTGCAGTGGAGCAGAGAGAGAGAGAGGTAGGGAAGCCCTCTAACCTTTTTCCTTCCCTCCCTTTGAATTTAGATGGATTTTCATGAGATTAATCCCTCTTTTTCTCTCTTTTTGCCTCTTGGTGCTTCTTCCCCCCATGGTTGAAGCTTGGAGCTTGATGTTGGTGCTTGGTTGAGGGTAGAACTTCAAGCCTTGAGGATTTTGGAGCTAGAAGAAAGCTTCAAAGAGGTAAGCATCATACTTCATTCCTCTAATTTTGGATTAGATGCTTTCTTTTTGGATGAAACCCTAGAAGTTGATATTAGGGTTTACTTTGGGGCTTTTCGATTTGGTGCATCTAGAGTCTAATTGATGGGTTTGGAACCTTCCTTTAGGTTGGTTTCAGGAGACTCTAGCTTGCTTTTGGGATCTCTAAAGGGATTACTACCTTAGAGGTAAGTTTTACCCTTTCTATGTGGATTTTGAGTTGGGTGATTTCTAAGGCTTTTTCAACCTAATTATTTGGTTTAGAATCTTTGCTTAGGTTGCCTTAGAAGGGATCTAGCTTCCATTCGAAGCTTCGAGAGGGATTTCACTCATAGGTGAGTTTTTCCCTGTTCTCCGATTCTATTACTCGCGGTTTGAGTCGTGGGCTCGTCGGTTGACTTTGAAACTTCTTCTGCGACCTTTCTAGGGTACAAGGAGTCTGAAAAGCGTCGGGTTGGCGACCCGGAGCGTGCGAGGATCATCGGTGGGTTTGACCTCATAAAACAATGAAAAATCTCATTGTGGCTTTTTGAATGTCGTAAAATGAAAAATCTTGCTTTTCTGTATTAGATATATCACCGTTGAATTTTAGAATGCTTAACTTATATGCCTTATGTAAAATAAAATTTTCGACTCTATGTAGTAGGGAGGCACTTATGGACTTAGGCATAGTGTGGCATTCTTCGAGTGGTTCGAGAACATGTGAAACATAGGAGAAATGACATGTAAAGTGATGAACTTGAACATAGAACTAGGTATAACCTAGGAGAAAAGCTAATGTCATAAAGCGGCATTAAGCTTGGCATCAATGAACTTAGTGAGTTATTGACCCTAATGGCAATAGACTCGTTGTGGAATACTTGACATAGAAAATTCTAGTGTCATGAGAATTATTGTACTAGCCCTTAGGGTTGCTAGTGACATTGCTATGTGAGAGACTTGGGACTTGGACTGTGCTTGTTGCCATTTGTGCTCTTCGCACATACTTGTGAGGGTCGCTCCCTACAAGCCGGCACTCCGGAGTTGGCCTTCGCGATTCATTCGCGCGTGCGGTGTTGAGAAGCCTACAGGACCGTTTGGGACAGACTCATTCCTTGCGGGGGATGTTGGGGCTACCACGGTACATAGGCGGAACAAGAGAGTTTTTGTACTCTCTTTCTTTCCTACCTATTCATAGATCCTACTTGTAGATAGGGATAGTTGTATGTGGCTCTGATATTCATAGTTGTAGCCTTATATTTGGTTTAATTCCGCTGTTTTTAGTAGACGCCTGATATGTGTTGACATATGGCGGGTCCGGGCACGCTTTGGGGAAGGTCCCGCCGACCCCGGGGCGTGACATAAGAACAAGAGAACCAAACTCGTCGACAAGCATCTCAAGACGCTTTCTAATCGACCAACGCACCCCAAAACACGTAAGGTTTGGGTGCGCAAAGGTGAAATCTTCCCTTGCTCTTACTAGTTTTCCTAGTTCATTGTTGCATCAAGTGATTCATCTATCTCTTCAACTTCATCATCTGAAGATCCTCCTAGTGGAGTTTTGGAGTTTGTGATGTTCGGTTGGATGAGAAAGTATACAAGTTGATTATCGTTTCCTTGCTCTATCTTTACAACTTTCCGGGAACACGTGTGCCATAAATTTTTATTTAAAAAAAAAAAACTGTTCCACACACTTTTGTTTTTGACATATTGAACTAAGATATCATTCATTAAAAGAATTGGTTAAACTTTCTTCAACTTGAACTTTTTCTTATCTAGATATATTCTATGGGCCATAATTAACATCTCTATTATGCATCTCTTCATTTATTTGCATACATGTTTTTGTATGATCTTTCTTTTGGGATGATTGTTGTGATGGATTGGTGACTTGGTCTCAATTTTGTGCATGATTTATTCTTACATCTTCTAGAAATTGCTTCGTATACTTGTTAAAGTATTACATCTCTCTTGAACTATCGAAAGTGTATTGAATTTACATGACAATTTGCATGATAAAAATAAATGATTTCCTTATTTTCTGAAACCACAATAATATTGTCTCATTGTGGTTTGCACTATTTGAGGGGGAGTAATCTTAATGATAAAAGATGTGGAAAGAGTTACATCCCTTTTGGGAGTGTGAAAACTACCACCTATAAAAGATGTGGAAAGAGTTACATCCTTTTGAGTGTGAAAACTACCACCTCATATAGGAAAGAGCTACCACCCCGGTTGTCCGGTAAGTGTGTGAAGCTACCACATGAATATAAGTGTACATCTCTAAGAAAAGAATCGAAATCAAGTTTTTAATTGAGGTGTTCGGTGCATGTTCCATTATCGAACGACATAAGGAGGAAATCTTGATAAAGATGCTCAAAGAGCCACTTCTTATTTTAGATATGTGCATAACTCAATTGGGTGATATTCTTGTGCTTATTTCAGTTTATGGGATCTTCTTTATTCTCTATTTGTGCGAATTTGAAATTTAAACTTAGTACAATTATTGTGTAAATCTCGAAAGATGTGCGTAATTTCACAGTATACTTTTTAGTTTCTAGTTGATGCATGGTTCAACATTTATGACATTTTTGAATTTTATTGAATAGAATTTTGTAATGATATTTCATGAAAATTTGATTGGAAGCTGCATTTTTCAAAATTTTATTTTTATCTCATGTCGGCTTCGCAGTCCGGACTTAGCTCTCAAGTCCGGACCGCACGCTCACTCAGCGCACACTCGAGCGTGGCATCCGGACCTAGCCAGCTAAGTCCAGACCCGGCTGGAGCAGAAGGTCTATAAACCGCACGACAGAGAGTTATTTCCCACACTTCGTTTCATACTTTTCTCTTGGTGTTTCTCTCTCTAAAACTCACAGAGATCTTCCTAAGCCATTTACACTCATTTGCTTCGGATTTTAGGTGAGTTCTTAGGCATTATCTCTATTTTGCTCTTTGAACCCTAATATGGTGGATTTCGGGATTTCTTGGATTTGATCTTCGTTTTCCTGTTTTTATTTGGATTTGTTGCTTCATTCTCACTTAGTCATGTCTATTTAACACTTCTATAAGCTTTATTCAACATTTTATCATCAGATCTAAGACTACATTGGATCAAACCCTAGGTTTTCAACTTTGTTTTGTCTTCACAGCAAGAATTTTTGAGATTTGATGGTTTTCACATTGTTTTTCTTGCATATTGACTATATTAACTTTGTTCTAAATGGCCCTAGGATGCTCTAGATTAAATTTCACAATTTATGATCAATTTTTCTTAATTTACGATTCCTTTTGCTCAATATGTTGATTTTGCATGTGTTGGAATGGGTTTTTCTTTCTAAAAGATGTATCCGTGGCTTTTAGTCCTTGTTTTTCTCATGGCACGAGGTGGTCCGGGAGCCAAGCGTCGCCGCTCCTCGGCACAACAACAAGTCGAGGCACCACAAGAGGACGCGGGTAGTGAGTATAATCCTGGTGAGGATTCCGACCAAGGATCTCAAGAAAAGGACTGGGAAGTCATTGCGACTGAAATACGTTCGAAGAAGAAGGAGCATGATAAAGGGAAAGGAAAGGCTCAAGGAAAATCCAAAGAGAAAGGCAAGGGAAAGGGTAAAGAAAAGGTTGTTGAAGCAGAGCAAACTGAATCGCCGCATACTTATGTTCGTCGACATAGAGGCTCTGGAGGTGTCTCTATTCATGAACGTGACAATACACGTGCTCGAGGTGTTCCAGTTGATGATCGCCGACGCTCCGTCTATTCCTCGAAGACATGTATTGGAGAGCGTATGGTCGGGGTAGCTAATTTGTTTGAGAAGGTTCCAGGGTTCCAAGAACCTTTTGAGAATGGAGATTTGCATGAGGTTTGTGCTTTTACAGAGCACACTGGATATGGACTAGAGCTTATTAGGGAGTTCTATATGAGAGCATGAAATTTACTGGAGTCTGATGATGGACCTCATATGTTCTCTACTTACTCGGGGAGTTCCCATGTCGATTACCCCTGCCACCATCGGGTCAGTTCTTGGCATGGAAGCGCGAACAGATGGAGTTGATTATCTACACTCTGGCTTTGATTCTGTTGGGGATTGGACGCGGATGCTTAGGTTTCTTTGTGTCCCCGATGCCAAGAACAATGGTAATGCTATACTTTCAAAGGATTTGAGGCCAGAATATAGATTTCTAAACTTTGTGGTTTGCTACAATGTAATCCTTTAACAAACACAAAGGTTATACAATGGGATCGAGTGTTATATCTCTATCTTCTTGGTCATCCTGAGATTGTTCAAGAAAGGAACATAAATTTGAACGTACCGTTTCTTATTTGGAAGCGAATGGCGCGAGAGATAAAGACCGCAAGTAAAAAGGATCGTCTTCCATTTCCTCTTTTGATCATGAGAATTCTCAGGCTACATGAAGTGAATGTTGACTGTTCTTCATATGAGCAATCTTTAGGACAGATTGGTGAGACGACTATGTGCAAGTCACGGGCTCAGCTTCATCCAAATGCTCGTGCTCCACCTCCTGCACCTGCTCCACCTTCTCCACCTCATACAGGACCAGATGATACTGCATCCCTGTCTTCCATTTATAGTGAGCAGCAGCGCCTTTCAGGGGAGTTAGAGCGAAAAGGCGCTGTTCAAGCTGAACTTCAACGGGATGTTGCAAAGTTGAAGAAGCAGTCTGGTCGCATCTCTCGATACTTGAGGATTCTTTGTGAAAAGATGGGTTGTGGAAGTTCTGAGTTGCCCCCGCAGGACACTGACTCTGACTAGTCGATCGGGATCCTTCTTTTGTCGTTTTGGCTCTTTCGGACAAAAAGGGGGAGAAGTATCATGATAGGGGGAGATGGAGATGAAGATGAAAGAGAAATGAATGATGATGATGATGTACATGTTTTCTATGCTTTCTTAGGATTCTTAGGATGATTGTAACTATGACTGGGATTCTGACTTAGGACTTAGACTATGATCTTTGTTTTTGATGCTTAATGAATCTCTTTAGGCTTGAATGTGTGTTTGAGCTTTCTTTGCAGGAACGTTCAAGACTTCAAGACTCCAATGTCTAAGTCATAGAGTCTGTAATAGGATTTATCGTGTAATTTTGATTTTTATTGGATCGGTCATGCAGGGGGTTATCGTTTGGTGATTGCGATAATTCTCGTCTTTTTGTTTTTGAGTAATGTACGGGCTTCGTTTTATGTTTTGTCACGAAATCGCCAAAGGGGGAGATTGTTAAGGATTTTATAAGTTGGCGAATTTCGTGAAGTAATTAGAGTCTTGAAAAAGTCAAGAGCACAAAGAAGGAGTTTGAAGATTGAAGACTCAGCGGAGAAGCTCGGCACATCAGGTATGAATCTAAGATAATTTCTGGTGATTTTATAAAAGAATTAGTAGTTAGAATACTTGGATTAATCTTAATTTGACAAAATTTCAAATCTGGAAAAACTGTGTTCAAGGTCCGGACCTGAGTGGTAAGTCCGGATCCCGAGAGCCTGTCTCTTGCGCAATATTAAATAAGATCCGGTCTCGGAGCTTAAGTCCGGATCCCGTAGCTGGGGTTTTGAAGGTTCTCAATTTAAGTCCGGATTTAAGTGCGTAGTCCGGATCCCGTAGCCTGTTCAGTATTGTTACGCAAGCTAAGACCGGACCTAGGGACCAAGACCGGACTCTGTTAATTGTTGATAAAATTGACGACGAGAGAGAGAACCGGTTGAGGAGGCCAAGTCCAGGACTACCAAGACCGGTCTCCACATGCAAGGTCCGATCTGCGTGTCGGGTTTCTTTCCAAAACAGGCTGATTTCAATCCTACTCTAATTCTAAGTCTTCTAACACTATAAATAGACCATGGGGGGTTCAAGGACGTGTATGCTTAATATGCTCATAGTTTAGATCCTCTTAAAACCCTAGAAACTCGTTTTAGAGCTTTATGATTCAATTCTTAAAGCGAGTTCAAGTTTGTTGATCGTCGAGTTGATTCTAGTTTTTCTCTTTGAATACTCTTTCATGAATCAACTTGATGATTGACTAGAAGGGTTTCCCTATTGCCTATGGTGCGTTAATTGTTAAGATCACCATAAGTTTTCTTCTACAACTCCGGACGGAGGGTGACGCGAGGATCGCGTGAGAGGCCGAGGACTCGGTGGACGCTTTGAGGATTCGGGGCGTTGACGCGGCAAGGAGTTGCGGCGTGGTCGGTTGGAGGAGTTCAATCGATCAAGGACCGGCAAAAAAGATCCATGTCGAAGATTCGGTAAAATCGAGTAGGGTCGTGTGTGAATCGCCTTGTACTTGATTTGTTTCTTAGTGGATTTTTGCGTGATCGGTCCCGTGGGTTTTTCACTCCTTTTGGAGTTTTTCCACGTAAAAATCTTGGTGTGTTGATTTTATTTTCCGCATTTACATTAAAATCGCATCGAGATTTTTAATTGGCCATTGTACACCTATTCACCCCCCTCTAGGTGTTAATTACCTTTTAGATCCTAGGGATCCATATCCAACACGGTCCCCAAGGCCGAAGTTCACAGAACTAAATCAAAACTCCGGATTTTCGATTCCAAAGGTCGGAACACCGTCGACGACCCTCCACAACTAGTGGAAAACTCGAAAATCTCCTCAAACACTCGAACCTTGCATTTTGCGAAAGTTCAGTGCGTCACAGTTGTGCCTGTGTTTAGAGAGACCACCACATTTTGAGATAGTTGTTGTATTAACCTTATGTTTTACGGTTATGTTGTTGAGTTTCTTTATTAATTATCTAGTCTTCCTATTCTCTACCTCCTGATAGGGATAGTTGTATGTTGCTTTGATATCTATAGTTCTAGCCTTTTGTTGTTTTAATTCCGCTGTATTTTAGTAGACGCCTTGTATGTGATGACATATGGCGGGTCTGGGCACGCTTCTGGGAAGACCCTGCCGGTCCCGGGGCGTGACACCTGGTATAATAGCAAATATCTCTTTGATTGCTTTATTATACTTGTTGTTAGAGCCTTGGGCGGGCAGGGGAGGTCCTGTCCGTTCGTGTGACGCATTGAACTTTTGCAAATAGCAAGGTTCGAGTGTTAGATGTGAGATCTGAGCTTTTCCAGATTTTCTAGAGGGTCGTTGACTGTGTTTCGACCTATGGCACGTGTACCGAGGTTAGTGGATGAATCCCAAGCACTAAAGTCCAAAAAGTTGGATTTTAGGTTGCTCTCGGATTGCAAGTCTAGGTGCTTGTACCGGTACAACATTTGTTGCTATACCGGTACAGCCATGATGGCTATACTGGTGCAAGTGGGATTTTGTACCGGTATAAGAGGGCTGATGGACGCCAACCCGAGCCTCGGGTTTGGTCAGGTTTGTACCTGGACAAATTGGCATGTACGCACATTACACTGCACAACTACAGGGGCTTCTTGGCATTTTGTTGCTTCTATTAGAGTTCCCCCAGCCCCTAGGGCTTCTTTTGATCCCCCCACAGCAGAGGAACAAGGTAGGGAACCCTTCCCTTCTTCTCTCTTGGATTTCTTGGGTCTTGGATAGGATTTAGAGGCTAAATCTCTTCTCTTTTTCCCTCCTTTGCTTATTAGAGATAGCATCACCATTGGTGAAGCTTGGAACTTGGATTTGAAGCTTGAGAGAGGAAAGATCTTCAAGCTTTGAGAGTTTTGAGCCTTGTTTGGAGCTCCAAGAAGGTAAGCAACTCATCTCCTTCCTCTAGATTTGAGTTCGGTTGCTTCTTTTGAGATGAAACCCTAGAAGTTGATATTAGTGTTTACTTTGGGGCTTTTTGATTTGATGCATCTAGAGTCTAATTGATGGGTTTAGAACCTTCCTTTAGGTTGGTTTGAGGAGACTCTAGCTTGCTTTTGGGATCTCTAGAGGGATTGCTACCTTAGAGGTGAGTTTTACCCTTTTCTATGTGGGTTTTGAGTTGGGTGATTTCTAAGGCTTTTTAAACCTAATTATTTGGTTTAGAATCTTTTCTTAGGTTGCCTTAGAGAGGATCTAGCTTCCATTCGAAGCTTCGAGAGGGATTTCACTCATAGGTGAGTTTTTCCCTGTTCTTTAGTTTTGATCTTCGCAGTTTGAGTCTGGGCTCGCCAGTTGACTTTGAAACTTCTTGTGCGACCTTTCTAGGGTACAAGGAGTCTGAAAAGAGTCAGGGTTGGCGACCTGGAGCTTGTGAGGACCGTCGGTGGGTTTGACCCCCTAAAATAATGAAAAATCTCAGTGTGGCTATTCGAATGTCGTAAAATGGAAAATCATGCATTTTCGTGTTAGATACATCATCGTTGAATTTTTGAATGCTTAAATTATATGCCTTATGTATAATAAAATTTTCGACCTCTTTGTAGTAGAGAGCGGTTTGTGGACTAGAGCATAGTGTAGCATTCTGCTAGTGGCCTGAGGGCGTGTTGATCATAGTAATATGACATGTAAAATGATGAACTTGAACTTAGAAACTATGCATGATATAGAAGAAAAGCTAATGTCATAAAGCGGCATTAGTATTGGCATTTACTTGTAAAATGTGAGCTAATGCCATCAAGCGGCGTTAGGCTCGTGAATGAACTTTGACATAGAAATACTAGTGTCATGAGAGATATTGTACTAAACCTTAGGGTTACTAGTGACATTTGCCATGTGTGGATTATGAGGTTTGGAACTTGAGACGGAATGGTTCTCCTACAGGTCGGACAGCCTTCGGGTGGGTCCTACAGGCCGGACAGCCTTCGGGCGGGTCCTACATGAGTTAAACTACAAGCAGATATCCTGATATTAAATAGTAAAGGACAATCACTACTAGTTAGGAAATAGTAGTTGGATCACTTGGACTTGTAGTATGCATGACAGCTATTATTTACACCATAGTGTACTTCTTTGCTATAGTAGAGCATAATTCCTATATTGCTATGTGGACTTTGAGCTTTTTATATACACTTACCTTGTATGCATATGGTTTGGTGGTTCGGCACTTATTATGCTTTTACTTCGGCAGTTTTTATTACTTTATAGCTTACCTTTACAGCTTTACTTTTGGGGCCTAGTGGTGCAATGGTTCGGGTACTGTAGTTGCCCAAGAACTATATGTTTATAGTTCTCACGCCCTCTGTTTTCTGACGTGTTTCAGTGCCTTCAGCGGGGGAGGCCAGGGATCGCGGCAAGGGTGTCGCTTCAGGTTAGCGACGAGGTGTCTCGCTAGGTGGTTCATCTCTCCTTTTGTTTTAGTTGGAGAGGATGAGAGTTTGTACCTTTTGTAGAGGCTACCCTTTTGTACTTAGTACTACTGGTTTACTCTATTGTATGTACTTTATACTTGATATAGTTTTAGTACTCTCTTTATTTCCTACCTGTTTATAGATCCTACACTGTTGTTAGGGATAGCTGTATGTTGGTCTGATATCTATAGTTCTAGTCTTTTATTATTTTAATTCCGCTGTATTTTAGTAGACGCCTTGTATGTGATGACATATGGCGGAGTGCAGGCACGCTTTAGGGAAGGCCCGCCGACCGGGGCGTGGCAGATTAATTTGGTATCAGTGCCTAGGGTGACATCTTAGAGGACTTAGCAAACCTTAGGCTGGTTGGACTATAGGAAATAGGCTCGTGAGAGACGAGGTCTATTTGACATGTGAGCGAAAGTACTTGATTGGGTTTTGTTATATCTCTAAAAAGTTGGAGTTTAATCGAGGTGTATAGCTTCTAGCTTCGTGGAGGGTTACGTTGGCGGCCGACAACGTAACATCGGGAGTTAGTTGTGAAGCACACTTCTTTACTTTCGCATGATCTGGGTACTGTTGAGTGGGGCTGCGATAGCGTGGGTTTTATTAACTTGCACTTTAATGATGTTGTGGTGTCTTGTCGACGACCCGTTCTAAGCTTGTTGGAGCGGATGACGCGACAACGTCTAAGGAAGTAGAGATGTCCACTACCCCCGGATCCAGTGAGGTCCGTGAGTGAGGTGCCTACTTGCGGCTCTCACTGACTTGGCGACTCAGCAGGCGACAGCGGCTCAACAGCAGGCCAATGCGGCGCGCAGGCATGATGCGTGAATGAAACGCCTGGAGAGACCATCACTGCACCAGGCGGTTTTCCCGTGATGGTTGAGGGAGCAGAGCGAGAGTGGCTCATGGGTCGCCCAACGAGTTCAAGAGGTGTAATCCCAGGATCCTCGATGGAGAGAAGGATGACCACGGGATCGTAGGAAAGTGGTCGATGCTTGTGGAGAAACTAATTCCGCGACACATTCGTGTAGGAGAGAAGCAGAGTTTGGCTTGCCGCTCATCACCTGAGCGATGAGGTTTGTAGCTGGTGGTTGGACATTCAGGATAGCATCAACGCTGTCATTGTGGCGGTTACTTGGAAGAGGTTCAAGAAACTCCTGTTGAAGCTTTACTTCCCTGAGAGTGTTAAGAGAAAGTCGGAGCAGGATCTGTGTGGTATGCTCCAAGGGAACCGGACGGTGGCCGAGTGCGAGAGGGAGTTCCCTCGGCTCCCACAGGGTGGCCGTTGTTGTGCGAGACGGCGAAGACTTCGGCCGTTGATCTTTCGGTTGGCGCAACCTTCCGATCTTCAGACCTACCGAGATGTGGTAAACCGCGTGCTCGTTGAGAAGGCTTGGACTAAGAATTTGGGCTAGAGGCCCACGACCGAGGGTGCGAGTCAGACGCACTCTGGGAGGCAACCTGTTTAGAGGCTGACGGAGGAGTCACAACAGGCCCCGAGCGGCCACATGTATACTGCTCAGACTGAGGAGGCGACGGCAGCCGAGGTGGTGACTACGTGTTTTGGTTCGTACTATGACTTTCGAGTGTGCATTGGTTGATGCCGGTGCATTGCACCTATCCTACGATCGGCTATTTGCCGAGTTGCATTGCATCACGTTAGTTCGTTGTTTTGCGATGAGGATTAGCCCTTGACTGAGACGGTTAGTTTGCGTGTTGTGGGTAGCTTTCTGCTATGCTATATGGATCTCACGACGATTGCATTAGTTGCATCCTTGGATCGGCTGTTTGCCGGATGGTGCTCGGGGACGACCCGTGCTGGACCGATTGTATCTTTGCGAGCTGGGCCTTTTGGGCGACGCGATTAGCTGTGAGTGGCAATGGCCCGGTGCCTTCGGGTAGGGCGAGTTTTGGTCGGGACGGTAGTCCGAGCTTTGACAAGAGCGTGGAATGCCACGTGTGGGATCGTGAGATCGAGGATACACCGAGTGTGTAGTGAACCAACCCGAGGATTTCTAGCATTGATCATTCTTCGATGCTTATAGGATGATCAGATGATCGTGTGTGTCGTCTCGAACACCCTACCTTGCGAGAAGGTTTTGCGTGCCAACAAATAGATTGGCCTTCTTGGTGTGGAGTTTGTGAGGTACTTTGTACCTTGGGTCTTGCGAGCTGATTTGACTCGCCTTGGAAATTTGAGCACGAAATAGTGCATGTTGAGGATTTATTCCGCTAGTTGCGATGACTATCTCCATTGCCTAAATTGGGAAAGTATTGGAGAGGATTTGGGGCCTAACTGGCCATTACCTTCGGTTGTTCGAGAATCCTCAGAATGAAGGATATCTTTGGAGTTGTTGTTGTTCTCCTGACTGAGTCGCGAATCGCGAGCTCGAGTGACGGGGAGATCTATGCATCTAGTGTTTCGTCTCGTGAGAAACACCCTTTATTGAAGTGGGACCAGTATGGTCGTTTCGACTGTATGTCGGCCATCGTGATCTAAAGTGAATCACGATTGGACAATTGCTCGGCTGTAGAGGCTCGTTGATCGTTTCAATTAGTCTTGAGATATTGGCGTACTCAATTGAATTGTATCGCAATCGGAGTAATACCATTTTGTGTTGGAGTTTGAGGTTGTACCTCAATCGAATGTTGGTACTTGTTTGGGACATCATGAGGATTAGTGTGACGTTGCTGAAGCTTGTAGTACTTCACCAACGTTAGGGACTTGCGGAATGATAATTCCAAGCCCTCTAGATGGATTGGCGGAACCGGTCGTAGATGGCCATGGGTATCCCGATGAAGATCTGCAAGGATCAACTGCGGAAGCATACCGAGGTGAGCGGAGTGTGAACTCTAACTGTTGGATCGAGTTGTTGGAAAAATTCGTGAGGGAAAGTATCAAGTGCTGATTTTCCCTTGTTCGGATGTTGCACGTGGAATTAAGTTCCTTGTAATGGAGATTTCGTGGAAGAGTGGTTGAGATCGACGTTCTGGTTGATAGTCATTCCTTGGTGACATTGATAGAGAGCTATTACTAAATTGTAAATAGAACCCTCTCTATCTCTTGAGTTTAGCTCAGTGACTATGGATTCCTGGGGTATCCGATGCTAAGGGAAGCACTGTGGAGAAGAATTTCGAATGATTCGTTTTGAGCGCTTGAGCAGTTAGTGCTATGAGACCCTCTATCGAAGATAAGCTCTCGGCGTAAGCTTATGAAGAGTTTACTTGAGGCATCAAGTCGAGACTAAGGGAATGACCTTAGTACATTGAGGACGTGTGTGGTTTGTGGTTCTTGACTATATATATAGAAGAGAAGCGTGAGTACCACCCAGTGGTAGAGTTGAGACTACTGTGGAGGCATTGGGGTGCAATGCCGATTGGTGAATCGAGTAACCACTTCTGGAGAACCAATTTGGACGATTTGTCAGGTGTCGCGACAATCGGAAGAGATGATTATTATGGATTTTGATTGTCGGGCCGTTCATGCCAAGCAGGTATAAAAGGATAGCCATGTGAAAATTACGCTATGCTTAATTAAGGATTGGAGTTGCACTCAGTCGTGCAATCTTTTGACAAGATCAGACTTTGAGTTGAGTGAGCATCGTTGGGATTCGAGCCAATGACTAGATATTGTATCGAATCTCTTCTGAGCATTCCGATGGAGTGTGGATGGATTAGATAACGGGTATGAACCCCGGGTTCTTGCTACGAGCGGTATTGTTGGATCCGCCTCAGAGAGCCATATAACAGAATTCCAATTGTACGAGTAAATTGAGGCAGAGCTAGGCTTCGCCCTCGACCAAGACGAGGAAAGTGAGTACTGGAATTCAGCTTTCGGGAGCACTTGGTTTTGGTGATGACCAACTGAATAGCTTGTCGAACGAGCACACTTTGGAGAAGGAACTTCGCTGTGAAGACTTGAGTTCGAGGAACTTTAGTGGATTGGTTTGGGATGTGTCCGACCCCGGAAGTCTACAGGAGGCTTTGGACTCGCGTTTGGACTTCAACACTGCTTTCCACCCTCGGAGGGAAGGGCTGTTGGAGCGTACTATTCAGAATTTAAAGGATATGCCCTGAGCATGTGTGATTGACTTCCAGGGAGGATGGTCGCAGCAACTACCGATGGCAGAGTTTGCTTACAGCGACAGTTATCAAGCTTGAATCAAAATGGCACCATTTGAGGCGCTCTATGGACGGAAATGTAGATCGGCACAGCATTGGAGTGAAGTTGGCGAGAGTTTGGCTTTAGGCCCGGATGTGCTCCAGGAAGCGGAGGACAAAGTTCGCATTGCTAAGGAGCGGTTGTTGACAGCCCAGAGTAGGCAGAGGAGCTACGCAGATTGGCGTCGACGAGACTTGGAGTTTCTGATTGAAGATCATGTCTTTTTGAAAGTCTCGCCGACCAAGGGGATCGGGAGATTCGGGATTCGGGGTAAGTTGTGCCCGGTTCATTGGACCGTATGAGATCTTAGAGCGTGTGGGCCCGGTAGCGTATAGACTTGCTCTACTGACGAACCTATCGGGTGTACACAACGTATTCTATGTATCGGTCCTCCGGAAGTATATACATGATCCAGCTCATGTATTGGACGCTACACCTTTGGAGCTAAGGGATGATTTGAGCTTCGAGGAGCAACCCGTGAAGATTTTGGCTCGCGAGGTGAAGAAGCTGAGGAACCGGAAACTTTCTTTTGTGAAAGTCCTTTGGAGCAACCACGAGGAGCGGGAGGCCACGTGGGAGCATGAGAGTGCGCTTCAAGAGCGCTATCCCCATCTCTTTCAGATGAAGTCATGAGGTATGACGTTAATTTCGAGTTTCGCGGACGAAACCCCTTTTTAGGAGGGGTGAATGTGACGCACTGAACTTTTGCAAATAGCAAGGTTCGAGTGTTAGATGTGAGATCTGAGCTTTTCAGTTTTACGGAGGGTCATTGAGCGTGTTCCGACCTATGGCACGTGTCTGAGGTTAGTGGATGAATTCCAAGCACTAAAGTCCAAAAAGTTGGATTTTAGGTTGCTCTCGGATTGCAAGTCTGGGTTCTTGTACCGGTACAACATTTGTTGCTATACCGGTACAGCCATGATGGCTATACCGGTGCAAGTGGGATTTTGTACCGGTATAAGAGGGCTGATGGACGCCAACCCGAGCCTCGGGTTTGGGTACATTTCGCGGGGTTTGTCTTAGGTACAAATTGGCTTGTCTGATACGGCAGCAATTTTCGAAAATCCGAAACTACAGGGGCTTCTTGGCATTTTGTTGCTTCTATTAGAGTTCCCCCAGCCCCTAGGGCTTTCTAGGACCCCCCCACAGCAGAGGAACAAGGTAGGGAACCCTTCCCTTCTTCTCTCTTGGATTTCTTGGGTCTTGGATGGGATTTAGAGGCTAAATCTCTTCTCTTTTTCCCTCCTTTGCTTATTAGAGATAGCATCACCATTGGTGAAGCTTGGAACTTGGATTTGAAGCTTGAAAGGAAAGATCTTCAAGCTTTGAGAGTTTTGAGCCTTGTTTGGAGCTCCTAGAAGGTAAGCAACTCATCTCCTTCCTCTAGATTTGAGTTCGGTTGCTTCTTTTGAGATGAAACCCTAGAAGTTGATATTAGGGTTTACTTTGGGTCTTTTTGATTTGATGCATCTAGAGTCTAATTGATGGGTTTAGAACCTTCCTTTAGGTTGGTTTGAGGAGACTCTAGCTTGCTTTTGGGATCTCTAGAGGGATTGCTACCTTAGAGGTGTGTTTTCCCTTTTCTATGTGGGTTTTGAGTTGGGTGATTTCTAAGGCTTTTTAAACCTAATTATTTGGTTTAGAATCTTTTCTTAGGTTGCCTTAGAGAGGATCTAGCTTCCATTCGAAGCTTCGAGAGGATTTCACTCATAGGTGAGTTTTTCCTGTTCTTTAGTTTTGATCTTCGCGAGTTTGAGTCGTGGGCTCGCCGATTGACTTTGAAACTTCTTGTGCGACCTTTCTAGGGTACAAGGAGTCTGAAAAGAGTCAGGGTTGGCGACCCGGAGCTTGCGAGGACCGTCGGTGGGTTTGACCTCCTAAAATAATGAAAAATCTCATTGTGGCTATTCGAATGTCGTAAAATGGAAAATCATGCATTTTCGTGTTAGATACATCATCGTTGAATTTTTGAATGCTTAAATTATATGCCTTATGTATAATGAAATTTTCGACCTCTTTGTAGTAGAGAGTGGTTTGTGGACTAGGGCATAGTGTAGCATTCTGCTAGTGGCCCTGAGGCGTGTTGATCATAGTAATATGACATGTAAAATGATGAACTTGAACTTAGAAACTATGCATGATATAGGAGAAAAGCTAATGTCATAAAGCGGCATTAGTCTTGGCATTTACTTGTAAAATGTGAGCTAATGTCATCAAGCGGCGTTAGGCTCGTGAATGAACTTTGACATAGAAATACTAGTGTCATGAGAGATATTGTACCAGACCTTAGGGTTACTAGTGACATTTGCCATGTGTGGATTATGAGGTTTGGGACTTGAGACGGAATGGTTCTCCTACAGGCCGGACAGCCTTCGGGTGGGTCCTACAGGCCGGACAGCCTTCGGGCAGGTCCTACAGGCCGCATAGCCTTCGGGCGGGTCCTACATGAGTTAAACTACAAGCAGATATCCTGATATTAAATAGTAAAGGACAATCACTACTAGTTAGGAAATAGTAGTTGGATCACTTGGACTTGTAGTATGCATGACAGCTATTATTTACACCATAGTGTACTTCTTTGCTATAGTAGAGCATAATTCCTATATTGCTATGTGGACTTTTAGCTTTTTATATACACTTACCTTGTATGCATATGGTTTGGTGGTTTGGCACTTATTATGCTTTTACTTCGGCAGTTCTTATTACTTTATAGCTTACCTTTACAGCTTTCCTTTTGGGGCCTAGTGGTGCAATGGTTCAGGTCTGTAATTGCCCACTGGGAACTATATGTTTATAGTTCTCACGCCCTCTGTTTTCTGACATGTTTCAGTGCCTTCAGCGGGGGAGGCCAGTGATCGCGGCAAGGGTGTCGCTTCAGGCTAGCGACGAGGTGTCTCGCTAGGTGGTTCATCTCTCCTTTTGTTTTAATTGGAGAGGATGAGAGTTTGTACCTTTTGTAGAGGCTACCCTTTTGTACTTAGTACTACTGGTTTACTCTGTTGTATGTACTTTATACTTGATACAGTTTTAGTACTCTCTTTATTTCCTACCTGTTTATAGATCCTACACTGTTGTTAGGGATAGATGTATGTTGCTCTGATATCTATAGTTCTAGCATTTTATTGTTTTAATTCCGCTGTATTTTAGTAGACGCCTTGTATGTGATGACATATGACTGGGCACGCTTTGGGGAAGGCCTTGCCGACCCCGGGGCGTGATAGTTCGGCGTCTGTTGACGTGACCCGAACCCGACCAAAGAGGCGGGTAGCGGGGCGTGACAAATAAGATGGTATCAGAGCATAAACGGAAGAATGCAAAGGTCTAGGATGGACTTAGAAACCTTAGTATTGGAGACCTTAGGGACTAAGGAAATGTTTAACGTGGACTTGGTAAATGCGAAAGCTAGTTGATTGGGTTGACACTAAGATTTCTCTTGAAGGAATTAGAGATGAATTCAAGTATTAATTTGTTTCTACTTGAGGGAATCGCATGGGGCGGCCGACCACATGACCCCGAGAGTTAGAAATAATTTTTGCTTGTTGCTTTCGCTTAATTGGGTAGTTATTTGGAACGTGTAAGTGTCACGTATATCGAGTGCTAATGTGTGTGCTACGTTTCAGGACGTGATGGCACCACGAGGATGCCCTCCTAAGACGCGATCCGCGGCGGCACCTCTTCCCGAGTTGCCCGAGCAGTCGGGATCGAACGACGTACGCGAGCTGCGAGCCCAGATGGCAACCTTGGCCGGGGCTATGAAGCAGCAAGCAGAGCAACTTAGTAGGCTCCACGACTTGGTGGCCCAGCAGGCGGTGGCGCCTGTGCCTCAGGACCCAACCCCACCTGTTGAGCCTGCGGCACCACCTTCTGTGGTGGCGACACCGGTGACGGTTGTACCTCCGCCAGCTTCGGAACCCGAGACGCTTGAGGCAGAGCAAGAACGGTCGTTAGCAGTGTTGACGGCCTTCAGGCGGTTCAAGCCACCAACATTCAACGGGGATAACAGTGACCCGTGAGCGATCGAGATGTGGTTGATCGCCATGCAGACCTTGTTCGAGGACGTCTATACTCACGAGCGGGACAAGGTCCGCCTGGCGGTCCATTGTTTCGAGGGATCGGCGCGACTTTGGTGGAGACAAGTGAAGGAAGACCGTTCCTTGGATGTCGCTTCCATGACTTGGGAGGCGTTTCGGGAGATATTGTTAATGGAGTATTTCCCCAAAAGCGACAAGCGGAAGATCAAGGAGGACTTCCGTAAGCTAAGACAAGGGAGTCGCACGGTGCGTGAGTACGAGAGGGAGTTCACGCACCTGATTCACTGTGTGCCGAGCTTGGTCCATGATAGGGACCGGGCGGAGGCATTCGAGCATGGGTTGAGGCTGGACATATTCAAGACTATCCATGCTCTCCGGCTGAAGACCTACGGGGAGGTTCTCGACCGCGCGCTTTGGGTGGAGCGCGGTAATGCCATTGCGCGAGAGGAGCGCGAGGCATTCGAGAAGGACAAGGACAGGGACAAGTCCAAGAAACGGGCATCTAGTGGACCCGCGGGGCAGTCAAGTTCAAAGCGACCCCCGCGACCTCAGCGATCACAGTGGCGACGAAGTAAGAGCCAATTGAGGAGCCAGGCAACTTCCTATTCGTGTGTGATTTGCGGCGGGACTCATAGGCTCAGGGAGTGCCCTCAGCGTGAAAGGAAGTGTTATCGATGTGGCCTTGAAGGACACATGAGCTGGGAATGTCCGGGTGGCGCATCATCGGCACCATCATCAGCTTCAGTCCAGTACACTCCGCGACAGCTGGCGGGACTGCCACCCGCTATGTCAGCTGGACGATCGTCAGCGCCTCGTCAGCAGGAGGCATCTCGAGCACCTAGTGGGCGTATTTTTGCCACTCAGGTGGAGGAGCAGTCGACTCCAGCTCCAGTTCCAGACGACGTGGTGGCAGGTATTATTCTGATCCAAGGCACTAGAGCCAGAGCGTTATTTGATACAGGTGCATCTCAGTCATTCATTAATGCATCATTCGCTAAGGCTCATGGGTTAGAGATTGTGCGTCACGATGACCATTGGTGGGTCAACTCTATCGAGCACTCTTTTAGTGTGGACGAGGAGTGCGAGAACTGTCCAGTACAGATTGGAGACTGGATTATGCCGATCGACTTCCTGGTAGTAGAGCGGTTGTCGGGATTCGACGTTGTCTTGGGAATCAATTGGCTCTCGAAGTACTACGCAGTCATCGATTGTGATAGAAAGGTTATCACTTTTCGTGAGCCTAACCAAGAGAAGATGGTCTACCAAGCGTGTAAGGGTGCGCGCTTTGCGGCAACCATATCGTTAGTAAGGGCGAAGAAGATGATCAAGGGTGGTTGCAAAGCTTATTTAGCGACCATCGTGGATACCCAAAGGGAGCACCCGAAATTGGGTAGCATTCAGGTGGTATGCGAGTACCCGGATGTGTTTCCGGCGGAGTTACCGGGATTGCCACCGGACCTGGAAGTTGAGTTCGACATTGACCTAATGTCACGCCCCGGGACCCAGCGGAAGCCCGCCCGGTACGTGCCCAGACCCGCCGTACATCTAAAACATACAAGGCGTCTAGCAAAAACGATAAATAATCAACAAGAAAGAGGCATCTAGTAGTATCAGAGCGAAAATAAAACAACTAGATCTCTACATAGGAAGTAAAGTACTAACATCCACAAGAAGTATAAAATAAATACCACAAAGGATCCCAAGCCAAACTATATGTAAAAGGTACATGGTGGTTTCTATACATGGATACAAAACTCTCTCTCACCAAAACAAAAAGAGAGAAAAGTAGAACCACCTAAAAGTAAAGCTGCTACGAGCTAACTAGACACGACTCCCTTGCCGCGATCCCTTGCCTCCGCCGGTGCCGAAGGCTCTGAAACACATATGAAACAGGGGGCGTGAGAACTATTACATAATAGTTCCCAGTGGGCAATTACTAACTTCAGTTGCATGCTCCACTAGGCCCAAAACAAAAACGAGTAAATGGGTAATATATAAACAAGTAAACATGTAAGCTACTAAACAAGATGTCTCTACTTAGCATAAATAAGCATAAGCAAACGACTAATTTAAGCATGATTAGTAAGTACAACTACTAGTACAATGTTCCCAATTTAATAGTAAAAGATTAAAGTTTACTATTCTAGTCAAATCCACAATATCCACAAATGATAGTAAAGTGTTAAAGTTTACTATTCTAGTCAAGTTCACAATATCCACAAATGATAGTAAAGTGTTAAGGTTTACTATTCTAGTCAAGTTCACAATTTCCCTTTAAACTACATTAAGTTTAAGTCCAATAAGATCCAACCCGAAGGCGATATGGCCGATGCCCACCCGAAGGCTGCCTAGCCCAAATGCCGAGCCTAATGGCCCCGTAGTAGTCAACATCCCCACCCTAGGAACGAGACTGTCCCACGGCAATTCACTTCGGCGCCCAATCCCGCACGGCGAATACATGAAACGCGTTGGGCAACTCCGGAGTGCCGGCTTGTAGGGAGCGACCCTCACAAGCATGTGCGAATGAGCACAATGGCATATAGTCACAAACTCGTCACAAGTCCCAAATCGTCATGTCTCTAACATGGAATATACAAGTGTCCAAAAGGCCTATCTCTATGTCATCATGCCTCTAACATGGAAATAATAGATGCCCAGTGGCCTAAGTCAAGTCTCTATGTTGCAGTTTCATTGTTTTCTGAGTTAAGTGCCGCTTGATGACACTTAAGCTCTTCTAAGTTCCAATACAAGTTTAATGTTCTCAATTACCTTAGTTAAGCTATAATAACATGTAGAGATAATTGCCTATATACCCCTCATGCGTCTGAAAATATCCGATCTACCCTTACTTTTTTTTTTCTTTCTAAAATGCCCCTCATACGTTCCACCGTTATTGCAAAATACCCCCGCAGTTATCTCCTGTTAAGTTAATCTGGATTAAACGTGAGTTAAATCTCTACCACAGTTAAAAAAAATTAAAATACCAATTTTGCCCTTAACTTAAGGGCAAATAAAAAAGGTTGGTGATGGTTGAGGGGTATATTGGAAAAGACCAAAAGTCGAAATACTTTTTGTGCCCCTGACTTTAAGGGCAAATAAGAAAGACAGTAATGGTAGAAGGGTATATTTGAAAAGGGCAAAATAGTAATTTTACAGAGATAACAGAGTTACTTAACAGATTTTAACTCTAAGGGTATATTAGAAATAGGTTGAAACGTAGGAGGGGCATTTTCAATATTAGCCTTCTAAGAGGGGTAAATCGGAAAGTCGGGAACTTTTCAGGGGTATATAAGCAATTGCCCCTAACATGTATGGCACACTCCCAGGCGCCCACAAGAGCCACTCCCACATGCATGCAAAATAACCCAGAAAGCTCTACTATATAGAGTAAAATTTTTCTCATACATAAGGCATACATTTTAAGGGCTCCAAAATTCATAATAAATCTACTTAGCATGAATATGCTTTCAAAATAATTAAATAAAACCGAATAAGCACTTAGGAGCCATTTGCTCCTATGCTCATGAAGCCAAACCCACCAAGTGCGAGTAGCGTTGCTCCGAACCGCTAACGAAGCTTCGATAATCACTCCTTGAGTCCTAAGAAGCAAACCCTAGGAGTTACAAGCTAAGAAGATGAACCATGAGTTCACACTTTAAGAAATTCCACAAAAGGTTGGAGAAAACTCACCGAGTGCGAAGGAAACTCTCTCGATCTCCAAATGGGAGTTAGAGTCCTTCTAATCCAACCTAAATCAAAGTTCTAAACCCATCAATTAGGTCCCAAAGGCCCTAAATCGAAAATCCCCAAATCCTAACCCTATAATCCAAATCTAGGGTTCCGTCTCAAAGAAACCTCCAAAATCCGAAACTAGAGGAGGGAAATCGCTCACATACCTCTAAGAAGCTCTAAATCAAGCTCAAATGGCCCTAGGCTTGAAGCTTGATCCACCACAAAGCTCCAACCACCAAGCTCCAAGCTCCAACAATGGTGATGTTGCCTCTACCAAGCACAAAGAAGCATAAGAGAGGGTTTTAATCCTCAAAAACCCATCCAAACCAAGAAGAAATGAAGAAGATGGAGTGGAGGGAGCTCTACCTCTTCCCTTGCTGTGAAGAACACAATGGGAAACCCTAGGGGCGAGGCTTGCACTAATAGGAGTGCTACAATAGCCAAAACCCCCGCGGTCTTGGCTCGCTCGAAATCGTTAGCTTGTACCAAGACAAATCCATTTTGTACCTAAGATAAACCCCGCGAAACAACCAAACTCGAGCCTCGGGTTTGCTAAGTCCGCCTTTTATACCAAGATAAATTTCTGCACTTAAGATAGCCATCATTTTGTACCGGTATAGACACCATTTTGTACCGGTACAAGGCACAGAATTTCCAACCCGAGAGCCACCTAAAATCCAACTTTTTGGACTTTAGGGCTTGGGATTCATCCCCAAACCTCGGTACACGCGCCATAGGTCGAAACACAGTCAACGACCCTCTAGAAAATCTGGAAAAGCTCCAACACAAGTCAAATACTCGAACTCCGCAATTTGCACAAGTCCAGTATGTTACACCTAATCCCCGGGGCGGCACCAATCTCGAAGGCTCCGTATAGAATGGGACCGGTAGAGCTGAAGGAACTTAAAGCCCAGTTGCAAGACTTGCTCGATAAAGGCTTCGTGCGGCCGAGCGTGTCTCCGTGGGGAGCTCCGGTGCTATTTGTAAAGAAGAAGGACGGTACACTTCGACTCTGCGTGATTATCGCGAGTTGAACAAAGTCACGGTCAAGAACAAGTACCCGTTGCCGAGAATTGACGATTTATTCGATCAGTTGCAAAGGTCCAGAATATATTCAAAGATCGACCTTCAGTCGGAGTATCATCAATTGAAGATACGACCCAAGGACGTGTACAAAACGGCGTACCGTACGCGGTATGGCCATTATGAGTTCACAGTCATGCTATTCTGGCTTACCAATGCCCCGACGGCTTTTATGGACTTGATGAACCGAGTCTTCCGTCCTCTATTGGACCGGTGCGTTGTGGTTTTCATTGACGACGTATTGGTATATTCTCGGACTGAGGAAGAACACGAAGAACACTTGAGAATCGTGTTGGAAACACTCCGAAGGGAGAAGCTTTATGCCAAACTGAAGAAATGTGAGTTTTGGCTATCGGAGGTTACTTTCTTGGGTCACGTTATATCCGGAGATGGCATCTCGGTGGACCCGAAGAAAGTGGAGGCTATTGAGGATTGGCCTCGCCCGACAAATGTAGCGGAGATCCAAAGCTTTTTGGGGCTTGCGGGTTACTATCGGCTGTTCATGGAGGGGTTTGCTAAAATAACTACTCCACTAACGCGCCTTACACACAAAGGAGTAAAGTTCAATTGGAGCCCTCAATGTGAGCGGAGCTTCGAGGAGCTTAAGAAAAGATTGACATCGACTCCGGTGCTTGCTTTGCCGACACCGAGAGAGAATTATGTCGTGTACAGTGATGCTTCCTATGTTGGACTCGGGTGTGTCTTGATGCAAAATGGCCGAGTTATAGCTTATGCTTCACGCCAGTTGAAGACCTATGAGAAGAACTACCCGATCCACGACCTTGAGCTAGCGGCGGTTATTTTCGCGCTAAAGTTATGGAGGCATTACTTGTACGGTGAGCATTGTGAAATTTACACGGATCACAAGAGTCTCAAATACTTGTTCACCCCGAAGGAGTTGAATATGCGACAGCGGCGGTGGTTAGAGTTGCTCAAAGATTATGATGTCACTATTCTATACCACCCCGGGAAGGCAAATATCGTGGCCGATACTCTAAGTAGAAAGTCGGCGAAAAATTTAGCGATGGCGATTACACCTCAACCGGCATTGCACCAGGAGATGCAACGGTTAGGACTCGAAGTAGTGGCGCCGGGAGTGCCGGCAACACTTGCTATGTTAATCGTGCAACCCACTTTATTGGAGAAGATAAAAGAGTTGCAAGTTTCCGATTCGTACCTCCAAAAGGTGCGGGGAGAAGTAGAAAGCGGTAGTGCCGAGGATTTTAGCATTGGGACCGACGGTACACTACGGTATAGGAACCGTTGGTGTGTGCCCAGGGATGATGATCTTCAGAGGGCGATTATGCGAGAAGCACACCAATCACCCTATAGCATTCACCCGGGCGGCACCAAAATATATCAAGACTTAAAGCTTCATTATTGGTGGCCGGGCATGAAAAGAGACATTGGAGAATTTGTGGCATAATGCCTCACGTGCCAACAAGTGAAGGCTGAGCGTCGTTTTCCGGCGGGAAAGTTGCAAAGTCTACCAATACCCGTGTGGAAGTGGGAAGACATCGCTATGGACTTTGTGACGGGCATGCCTAGATCTCAAGGCGGACACGACGCAATTTGGGTAGTTGTGGACCGGTTGACGTAATCGGCTCACTTTTTGCCGATCCACACTACTTGGTCGGGAGACAAGTTAGCTCAAGTTTATCTCGACGAGGTTGTGAGACTACACGGGGTTCCGGTGTCAATTGTATCGGATCGGGACCCGAGGTTCACATCTCATTTCTGGAAGAGCTTGCAAGATGCTTTGGGTAGAAGGCTCGACTTGAGCACGGCATTCCATCCTCAGAGTGACGGCCAATCTGAGAGGACTATTCAGATACTCGAGGATATGCTTCGGGCGTGTGTGCTTGATTATAAGGGCGGATGGCACAATTTTCTACCGATGGCAGAATTCGCATACAATAACAGTTATCAGGAAAGTATTGCAATGGCGTCATTCGAGTCCCTGTATGGAAAGAAGTGTCGCTCTCCAATTCATTGGAGCGACGTGGGCGAGAGAACTGCTCTTGGCCCCGATATAGTGCGGGAGGCAGAGGAGAAAGTCCGCATAGCCCGACAAAGACTCACGACGGCTCAATCTCGACAAAAGAGTTATGCCGACAAGCGGAGAAGAAACCTAGAGTTTGAGGTTGGAGACCGCGTATTTCTAAAGGTATTGCCGATGCGTGGAGTGAAAAGGTTTGGCGTTCCGGGAAAGCTAAGCCCTCGTTATGTCGGACCTTTTGAGATTTTAGAGCGGGTCGGTGCGGTAGCTTACAAGTTGGCATTACCACCGAGGCTTGCGGGAGTGCACAACGTGTTCCACGTATCTAATCTCCGCAAGTATATCCGCAACTCGACGCACGTATTGGAGTATGAACCGGTGGAATTAAGCGTGGATATGACTTATGAAGAGTACCCGGTTTGTATTCTTGAAAAAGGAGAGTAGAAGCTTAGGAATCGCAAGATTTCCTATGTTAAGGTCCAGTGGAGTAATCATGCAGTGCGTGAAGCCGCTTGGGAGCTTGAGGACACGATGAGGAAGGAGTATCCTCACTTGTTCGAGTCGACAAGCTAAGGTATGAGTTAAGTTTCGCGGACGAAACTAATTTTAAGGGATGGGGAATGTAGCATATGGCTTCCCCGTAAAGCGTGCCGAGTTCCGTCAAAATGAGCGGGACCCGGAGTGGAGCGAGTGTGGGTAAATTCTAAGAGTGTTAGAACCCATGTGAAGTGAAAACGGAAACCGAGGGATCAAAAACTGCAAGTCTGGAAAGTTTCAGACTTGGAGCAGCCGAGACCGGACATCCTTGGGGATGTCCGGATGTCACGCGCGCTGGAACCGAGCAGAGAGAAAAAATGACTATGTCCTAGAAAACCAGCGTACGGGATCCGGACATTGGTCCGAGACCGGACAACCAGAGACCGGACATTGGGATCGGGACCGGTCTTAGCCTGCGAAAAACCTAAAAATCGGCTAAGTCCTGAAAAACTAGCGTACGGGATCCGGACATTGGTCCGAGACCGAACAATTCAAGACCGGACATCACGGTCAAGACCGGACATTGGCTGCGCAACATGCAGAAAAATGGTTAAGTCCCGAAAAGAGGGCTTACTGGGACCGGACATCCAGCCAGGACCGGACATCTAACCCGAAAACTGCCCAGTTCTGGCAGATTGCAAAATTAGCAATTTGGTGGGCCTGGGTGCAATTGTTACAACATGATATGTACCCATCCCCTCTTGTTCACAGCACACTTCATCTCTCACTCTCTTTACTCTTATTTTCTCTCTCTAGAAGTGCTCTAGGGTTTGGAGATCTTGGAGAAGAAGAAGGAGGAGAAGGCTTTGGAGGCTTCTTGCAGGATCTGGAAGCTCTCTTACAAGGAGGCTTGGGTTGAACTTGCTACAAGAGGTAGGTTTTTGCAAGTTTAACTCTAGGGTTTTGGTTTTAACCTAAGTTTTTGAGGTTTCTAGCTTCTTGCTAGTGTTAGAGACATGCTAGAGTAAAGCACACCATGGAAATACATGAAAGCTTCAAGTGCTCTCATGGTGGCTAGCTAGGATTTGTAGTAGATGCCTTAGAGATGGCTCTAAAGGCTTAAGAGGGGTACTAGAGAGCTTCTCATGAGACCATAAGCATTCTTTTGCTTGTGGATGAGATCAATCCCATGGGAATGCCAAAATGGTATTGTTAGGGTTTGGGAATTGGGGCTTTTGCTCTAGGGTGTTTCCAAGGTAAATTGACCTTGTGAAAACCTAATTGGGGGTATTCCCGACGCGTGGGACAACTCCGTTCGTTTAAACGAAAAGCCCACATATGAGCTACCATGCAAATTAGCCTGATTTAGGCTCTGTTTAACGCGCAGGTCGCAATCTAGGGATCGGATAGCTACGAAACTCGAACCACAACTCCACCATAATTTTTAGAGGTGGGGGGTGCATTCCGGAATCGTTGGATTCCCTTCTATGTCTATTTCACCTTATTGAGCATATTATATTATAGTATATTCATGCATGATAGGGTAGTGAATAATTACAAGTATGGATGAGTCTTTATGCTTTGTTCTATGAGAGATGAACTTAGTGAATGAAATGGAACCATAGGAAACAAGAACTAGAACCCTATGCATGTGTGAATGTGAGAACGATTATGATCTTAATAAACGAAGGTGACATTGAACATAGAGACAAAATTGCCATCGAGTTGACATTGTAAAACATAGAAAGTGACAGGAACAAATAGGTAGAAACCTATTATGACATTGGCATTGAAACTAGAGATTATGGTTTCCCAAGTTGGGAAATGGATCGATACTCACACTTGACTTGTGGGAGGTAGCTCCTCCACAAGTGGTGTACTCCGGAGTGTAGACACCACGGGGATAGTACCCCGTCGACGAACCCTCGGGAGTTGTGTCTTGAGCCTTCCCCGGTAGACGGGTAATGAAACATGAGTCTTTGGGGTTCACATAGTTAACCAGTAAGATTGGGTAAAGAACAAGTAAAGTAATGTGGAGAACATGCATGCATATCAGATATTGCTTCGATTACATATCTACTGACCTCTTTCTTGCAGGCATAGTATTAGTATATAGCTTGGTTATTATTTCCTTTTCCATTGAAATACTTAAGCCTAAATGGACCTAGTGGGTAAGTCGGTGGGGTCGGTTGCCGAGGCCACTGGGAACTTCGTTGTAGTTCTCACACCACTAACCCTACAGGTATTGGCTCGAGCGGGTCAGCGGAGGACCGGGGCAAGGGGTTAGCGCCATAGCTAGTGGCCACCGGAGTATACTTTTCTAGTCATTCCCTTTTGTTCATGTATCAACTTGTTTTGTTGATCTATAGAATGATAAGTTGTAAACAATCATGTAATTTTGTGGAATGTTGAAATGTAAAAAGAAATGATGTAGAATGATAAAGAATGTAATAGTTTTAGTTATGTTTATTTGGTTAAAGTGAAATCAAATAGTATGTATGGTTTACTTTATAGCTTAGAGATTTTACTTCCACTGTGATTGTTGATTGTCTTCGTGCAAGCCTGGTATAATAGCAAATATCTCTTTGATTGCTTTATTATACTTGTTGTTAGAGCCTTGGGCGGGCAGGGGAGGTCCTGTCCGTTCGGCGTCTGTTGACGTGACCCGAACCCGACCTAAGAGGCGGGTAGCGGGGCGTGACATGAATGCTTGTAATAGCATAGTATTTATGTTTTCGATACCTTCCTTATGCAATCTATGTTTGAATTTTGTTCCTGGTTGGAACATCATGAATTGTATGGATTGTGACGCCTAGGACGTACAGAGGAAACTCTGTCCATTCGGCGGTTTGTTGGCTTGCCCAAATCCGACCAAATAGGCGGGGCTCGGGGCGTGACACGCTGTGACGCACTGGACTTTGCAAATGGCAAGGTTCGAGTGTTGGATGTGAGATCTGAGCTTTTCCAGATTTTCTGGAGGGTCGTTGACTGTGTTCCGACCTATGGCACGAGTACCGAGGTTAGTGGATGATTTTCCAAGCACTAAAGTCCAAAAAGCTGGATTTTAGGTTGCTCTCGGGTTGGAATTTTATGCTTTTGTACCGGTACAAAATTGTTGCTATACCGGTACAAAATGATGGCTATACCGGTACAAGCCAAGATTTATACCGGTATAGATGAGCGGCTGGGCAAACCCGAGGCTCGGGTTTGCTGTTTCGCAGGGTTTATACCGGTACAAAATGGGTTTGTACCGGTACAAACTGGCAGTTTCCAAAATCCGAAACTGTAGGGGCTTATTGGCATTTTGTTGCTTCTAATATATCACCCCAGCCCTTAGGGCTCCTCTCTTGTGCTGAGAACAAGGGAGAGAAAGGTAAGAGAGTTTCTCTCTCTATCCCCTTTGCAATCTTTTGGATTTTGGGTGATTTCTTGTGGATTGATCACCCTTTTTGCTCTCTTTTGTCTTGTGGTGCTCCCTACACCATGGTTGAAGCTAGGAGCTTGATTTTGGGAGCTAGTTGAAGGAAGATGTTCAACTTTGGTGACTCTAGAGCCTTGATTAGAGCTTCTAAGAGGTAAGCAACTTCTCCATTTCCTTTAGATTCGAGTTTGGTTGCTTCTATAGATGAAACCCTAGATTTTGGGAATTAGGGTTTTATTTGAGGCTTTTTGATTTGGGGCTTTTAGATTCCTTTTGAATGGTTTAGAACCTTTGTTTAGGTTGCCTTGGGAGGGATCTAGCTTCCTTTTGGAATTTCTAAGAGGATTGTTGCACATTTAGATGAGTATTTCTTGACTTTAACCTAGATGTTTAAAGTTTGAACTCAAGACTTATCTCTTGAGGTTGTAACTCCTAGGATCTACTTTGTAGGGTACTAGGAGTAGGAATCGAAGCTTCGTTAGCGGTTCGGAGCGACGCTTGGAGCGACGGTGGGTTTGGCCTCACCTAGCACAATGAGAAATTCTCATTGGAGCTTATATGCTTACGGTTAATTGGGAAATCATGTGTTTTCATGTTTCATATATTATTTGTGAATTTTAGAATTCTTAAGATACATATGTTATGTATAGTGCAATTTTCCTCTATATAGTAGAGATGCATGCTTGTGAGAGCTGAGTGGTGGTAGCATTCTATTTGAGAACTTGAACTAAATTGTTATAGTTAGTTTGACATGTGTTTGAGAACATAGAACTATGCATGACATAGGAGAAAAGCCCTTGTCATTAAGCGGCATTGGCTTGGCATCAAAGGTGTAGAATAGTGAGCTAATGTCATCAAGCGGCATTAGGCTCGTGAATGAACTTGACATAGAGAATCTAGTGTCATGAGAATAATTGAACTAGACCTTAGGGTTACTAGTTACTATTTCCATGTTGAGACATGAGGTTTGGACTTGAGACTTGACTATACTTGTTGCCATTTGTGCTCTTTCGCACATGCTTGTGAGGGTCGCTCCCTACAAGCCGGCACTCCGGAGTTGGCCTTCGCGATTCGTTCGTGCGTGCGGTGTTGAGAAACCTACGGGACCGTTGGGACAGACTCATTCCTTGCGGGGGATGTTGGGCTACCACGGTACTTAGGTGGCACAAGTTGGATTACTATGGTAAATCCTAGTGAAAGGGAATTGAACTTGGACATTCAACTTTACTAAATGACAATCACTACTAGATAGGACTTAGTAGTTGGATTATGTGGACTTCACTTGAGTTATAGTATACTTGATAATGCTTTAATTATATTTTAGTATACTTGTTGGTTATAGTAAAACATCTCATTTTATATGTTGGAACGGGAAACTATAACATCTAATTTTGAAACATAGTTTTGGTAGCAATTCTTTACGCTTTAATTGCAAGCTTATTTATATCGCGCTCTTACTCTCTTTTTCTTTTGGGCCTAGTGGTGCAATGGTGCAGTCGCACTGCCCACCGGGAACTATAAATTATAGTTTCTGTTTCCTTTTCAGTGCCTTCCGCATCGGGGGAGGTTAGGGATCGCGGCAAGGGTGTTGCTTCGGGTTAGCGGCACTCAGCGAGGGAGTTCGATAGGTGGTTACTTCTCTATTTCATGTTGTTTAGAGAGGTTGTGAGTTGTTCCTGTATTTAGAGAGACCACCACATTTTGAGACAGTGTTGTATTAACCTTATGTTCTTTTGGTTATGTTGTTAGTCTCTTTATGCTTTAGTTTACCTACTCTCTACTTGTTGATTGGGCTAGCTGTATGTTGCTCTGATATCCATAGTTTTAGCCTATTGCATGTTTTTAATTCCGCTGTTTTTAGTTAGACGCCTTGTATGTGTTGACATATGGCGGGTCTGGGCACGCTTTGGGGAAGGTCCTGCCGACCCCGGGGCGTGACACACGCAGTCTCGCACGCTGGGTACCGATACTAGCCCGATGCAATACCGGTACCCGAGCTTGATACCGGTACTTGACAAGTCAGTACCGGTACTCAGTATCGAATACACGCAGACCCAAGAGCCTCCAATTCTGCAATCAACTGGGGTACCGGTACTCCTCTCCGGTACCAGTACTTAATACTGAAATCCTGCACTTTGTAGATTTCAGTGTCAGAACTCCACTCTCGCGTCGTGTTGAGTCCGTTTTGCATCCATTCGCGCCAAAACGACTCCGACTTATTCCGACACTCTTCAGATGTGTTAACAAGCCTCAGATGCTGAGATCACACGGGCAATCAAACACCAGGGACACTACAATCAATTAGGTTCCAAAAACCTGACAACAATAACTTTCCAACTACTTAAACCTAGTTTTGCCAAAACTAAGCTTAATTCTATAATTCCACAATCAATGGAGTAACAAGAATTTTAACCTTCCAAAGAGCTCCAAACAAAGTTAAACTTGAGCTAGGGTTGAAATTAGATCCTCAAACAAGCCTCCAACTTCACAGCCAAGTTTTCTCCAAGATTCACAAAGCAAACCTCCAAGGAAAAGAGGAAATAAAAGGATCAATTCACAATTCCACAAGAATTTGAGATAAATTCTAGAGAGAGAAAAAGGAGAAAACCTACCAGCCATTTCTCCAGCTCCAGCTCAAAAGGAACTAGCTAGGGGTCGGCTGAAGATAAACCCAACAACCCAATTACCAAAAGACCCATCATCAACTCACAAAAAAAATATTCTGCCACATTGAGTACCAGTGTAGAGACCTGGAGTTCGAGAGTTGAGGCTTGTCGACAGCTCTGGTGAGTGTCGGGACAAGTCCGAGTCGCGTTAGCGCGAAATGGACGCTAAACGGACTCAGTGGGGACGCGAAAGCAGCTGGAATCTGAAAAATCTGCGAAATAGCAGGTTTTCTGTCAAAGTGTACCGGTACAAATTCTGGGTTGTACCGGTACAAGCTTGATGGCTATATCGGTACAACCATCAGGGATGTACCGGTATAGTGCCGTGCAGAAAACTGCTCTCGGGTTGGCCCATTTGTACTGGTACAAATTACCCGTGTACCGGTACACTTTGCTAGGTGAGGGGCAGTTTCACCTTTTGGATCACCTTGATTGCATCACCAACACCTTTCCACCTTATACACGTAGAGAGAGAAGCTGAGGGACTTCTCTGCTGCTACTTCTCTCCTTCTTCTCCCTCTAGCTGACCGGTTGAGGTGGAGGAGCTCTGGTGGAGTCGAAGATCGCCGACGTCGCGTCGCGGAGCCGTTCGTGCATACGTTCGACGTCGGGGTGCTGCGAGTGTTACGGATTTTACATTGGCATATTTCGTGAAGTTAGTCCGGAGTCTTAAAGGTTTAAAGAAGAAGGGATAAATCGAAGAATCGAAGACTCAAAACATGAATCCACAATGCTCGGTAAGTTCAAATATTATTGATGATGATTTATAAATATTTAAAAGTGTTTGGAAGACTTACGATGTTTTTAAATTGAATATCTCGACTAAATTGAGTTTTTTCAAATCCTAGTCTATCTCTAATTTGTTTCCAAAATTGAGTTTTTTTTCAAATCCTAGACTATCTCTATTTTGTTTACAAAATTGAGTTTTTCAAATCCTAGTCTATTCCAAAATTGAGTTTTTCAATCCTAATCTATTTCTATGTCTTCTAAACCTATAAATAAGATGTGGGGGTGTTTCTAAAATATAACTAAGCATAGAATATCTTTTTGAAACCCTAGAAACTTGTTGGGTGCTCTCTTTCTTTCTCCAACAACAAGTTTTTATCGAATCAATTCTTGAAATCGTAATTTCTTGTGCTTCATGGAGAATTGATCCAGCTATTGCTTAGAAACATCTTCTACGATTCTTTAATGATTATCTAAGCAATAAATTATCATCAATCATATTGTTCTTGCTCCGGACGGAGTACGCTCGTGGATTTGAGTGGGCGTCGTGGATTCGACGTGATCGAAGGCTTCGTGGATTCGAAGTGGTGGCGTTCGTGGATTCGAATGTGGGGCGTGGACAACCCGGCGGCGTGCGCAAGATCCGAAGAAGATAAAGAGAGGTTTGAGTCCGTGGATTCGGTAAATCACCTTGTAATCTTTTATTCTTAGTGGATTGTTATTGCGTGTTGGTCCCGTGGATTTTTTACTCCGAGTTGGAGTTTTCCCACGTAAATCTCGGTGTGCTTTTTATTTTTCGCATTTACTTTTATCGCATCGAGATTTGTGGTTTTCAGCCTTTACACCTATTCACCCCCCTCTAGGTGTTGGATACAATCTAGATAGATCATGGGGCAACCCCATAACTTACAATTGGTATCAGAGCGGGTGTAACGACCCAGCCCACTAGCAACGATAACTCGTTGGGCCCAACCACCGGCCCAAAATGCTTAAGCCTAGTTATTATTACTAGTGTCTAAGTCTATTATAAACCCAATGACAATCCCTTTTCCATCCGATGTGGGACTATTGGGGTGTCACAGAATAAGCACTGGTCAAGTTTCAGGAGACAATGAGCTAAAACGGAAAAGTTACGCGACCCGGAAGTTCGACTTAAAGTGAATAGTAACTCCGGCGTTTCGTTGAGCCGGGAATAGAAGTTGGGTTCTGGCACGTATCGGATTCCAAGTATAGGCTTCCAATAGCTCGTTTCGAACGGCTCAGATATACTGGACCCGTTGGCACTGACGGAATCGAATTCCGATGCACGGTTGTCGAGAAAAAGGGTCCCGAACTGTCACGCCCCGGGGTCGGCAGGACCTTCCCCAAGGCGTGCCCAGACCCGCCATAAGTCAACACATACAAGGCGTCTAACTAAGAACAGCGGAATTTAAAACAATATAAGGCTACAACTATGAATATCAGAGCCACAACTAAACAAGAACCAAACCACAAGTAAAAGAAAGTAAAGTGTCTAAATCACTAACAAAGAAATAGAGGGTAGTACACAGATAACATCATAACCTCTCAACTACACAAAAGTGGTGGTCTCTATACAAGGTAAAAACACTCCTTCTCTCCAAAATAAAACAAGAGAAAAAGGAAACCACCTATCCAAAACCCTCTCACAAGCCGCTATCCCGAGGCAACTCCATTGCCGCGGTCCCGAGCCTCCCCCGATGCAGAAGGCACTGAAACGAGTCAGAAACGGAGGGCGTGAGAACTATAAACATATAGTTCCCAGTGGGCAATTACTGACCTGCACAAAATTGCTCCACTAGGCCCAAAAGGGAGTAATATAAGTACTGAAATAAATAACTGTAAATAAAGCGTAACAGAAAAGCTGAATAATTAACCCAAGGTAATTATATTACATGCTTTAATCTACCCGATAGCCAACTTTAAACAAGTATATTCAAATAAGTTCACAAGTATACTATAATAGAAATGAAGACCTATCAAGTATACTACTATGTCCAATACTATATCACAACATATATATCCAACTACTAATCTAAGTTAAGTAGTGATTATCCTTATTATAGAAAGACGATGTTCAATCTCAATTTGGGATCTACACAAGTGCAATCCCGCTTGTGCCCCCTAAGTGTCGTGGTAGCCCCAACATCCCCGTAGGAATGAGTCTAACCAATTCGGCCCCATAGGTTTCTCAATACCGCACGTGCGAATACATCGCAAAGGCTAACTCCGGAGTGCCGGCTTGTAGGGAGCGACCCTCACAAGCATGTGCGAAGAGCACAAATGGCAACAAGCAAGTCCAAGTCCCAAGTCCCACACATGGCAAATGTCACTAGCAACCCTAAGGTCTAGTACAACAAATTCTCATGACGCTAGAATTTCTATGTCAAGTTCAATCACGAGCCTAATGCCGCTTGATGACATTAGCTCACTATTCTACACTTTTGATGCCAAGCCAATGCCGCTTAATGACAAGGGCTTTTCTCCTATGTCATGTATAGTTCTATGTTCTCAAACACATGTCAAAGTTCTCTTAAACACATAGTTTCAAGTTTCCAAATAGAATGCTACAAGGCTTCAGCTCTCACATGCGTTCGTCTCTACTATATAGAGTAAAATTGCATTACACATAACATATGTATCTTAAGCATTCTAAAATTCACAAATAAATCAAATAGCATGAAAATGTACTAATTCCCATTTAACCATAAGCAAATAAGCACCAATGAGAATTTCTCATTGTGCTAGGTGAGGCCAAACCCACCGTCGCTCCAAGCGTCGCTCCGAACCGCTAACGAAGCTTCGATTCCTACTCCTAGTACCCTACAAAGGAGATCCTAGGAGTTACAACCTCAAGAGATAAGTCTTGAGTTCAAACTTTAAGTTTCTATGTAAAGAGTAAGGAGAAATTCACCTTAGAGTAAAAATCCTTCTCTAATCCTCAAATGGAGGTGAGATCTCTTCCAAGGCAACCTAAACAAAGGTTCTAAACCAATCAATTGGACTCTAAAAGCCCTAGGTTGCAAACCCCCAAAAACAAACCCTAACATCAACATCTAGGGTTTCATCTATTATAACGCAAAAGAAGCTTAATCTAGAGGATTAGAAGTAATCCATACCTCTTAGGAGCCTCCTCTCAAGGATCAAAACCTTCTAGAAGCAAAGATCTCCCTCACACCAAGCTCCAAGTCCAAGCTCTAAGTCTCCAATGGTGGAAAATGCACCATGAAGCAAAAAGGGGAAAAAGAGAAGATCAATCTCTTAAAAACAACCAACCAAAATTAAGAAATAGAGAGGGAAGGGTTTGAGAAGCTCCTACCTCTCTCTCTCTCTGGTCTCAGCACAAAAAGACCCTAAGGGGGCTGAGGGGTTACAAATAGAAGCAACAAAATGCTAACAAGCCCCTGCAGTTTCGGATTTTCGAAATCGCCAGCCGTATCACATAAGCCAAGTCCGTACTGCAGACCTGCGAAATGCCCAAACCCGAGGCTCGGGGTTGCCGTCCAGTCCCATACCGGCAGCATCCCCTCCGTACCGATAGCAACCAAGGCCGTACCTGCACAAAGAACTTTTCTTGTACACGTACTCCCCAGATAGCAAACCGAGAGCAACCTAAAATCCAACTTTTTGGACTTTAGTGCTTGGGATTCACCCACTAATCTCGGTACACGTGCCATGGGTCAGAACACAGTCAACGACCCTCCAGAAAATCTGGAAAAGCTTAGATCTCACATCTAACACTCGAACCTGGCAATTTGCAAAGTCTAGTGCGTCACATTCACCCCTCCTAAAAGGTGGTTTCGTCCGCGAAACTCAAAATTAAAGTCATACCTCATGACTCCATCTGAAAGAGATGGGGATAGCGCTCTCGAAGCGCACTCTCTAGCTCCCACGTGGCCTCCCGCTCCTCGTGGTTGCTCCACAGGACCTTCACATAGGGAAGCTCCCGGTTCCTTAACTTCTTCACCTCGCGAGCTAAAATCTTCACGGGTTGCTCCTCGAAGCTCAAATCGTCCCTCAGCTCCAATGGTGTAGCATCCAAAACATGAGCTGGATCATGTATATACTTCAGAAGGACCGATACATGGAACACGTTGTGTACGCCCGATAGGTTCGGCGGTAGAGCAAGTTTATACGCTACCGGGCCCACATGCTCCAAAATCTCATACGGTCCAATGAAACGGGGCTCACCCCGAACACCAATCTCTTGACTTCTCCGGCGCGAGACTTTCAAAAAGACATGGTCTCCAATCCGAAACTCCAAGTCTCGTCGACGCCCGTCGCCGTAGCTCCTCTCGCCTACTCGTCGTCAACAACCGCTCTCTAGCAATGCGAACCTTGTCCTCTACTTCCTAGAGCACAACTGGGCCTAAAGCCAAACTCTCACCAACTTCACTCCAATGAAGTGGTGATCTACATTTCCGTCCATAGAGTGTTTCAAATAGCGCCATCTTGATGCTCGCTTGATAACTATTGTTATAAGCAAACTCAGCCATTGGTAGATGCTGCGGCCATCCTCCCTGGAAGTCGATCACGCAGGCTCGAAGCATATCCTCGAGTGTCTGTATAGTACGCTCTGACTGCCCGTCACTCAGAGGGTGGAAAGCAGTGCTGAAATCCAGTCGAGTACCCAAGGCGTCCTGCAGACTCCTCTAAAAGTGTGACACAAAACGTGTGTCCCTGTCCGATACAATCGATGTAGGTACTTCGTGTAGTCGCACAACCTTATCCAATTATATCTGTGCGAGTCTCTCTCTAGTCCAAGTAGTATGGATAGGTATGAAATGTGCCGATTTCGTCAACCTATCCACGATCACCCATATAGCGTCATGCCCGGCCTGTGAGCGAGGCAATCCCATCACGAAATCCATGGCGATCCTCTCTCACTTCCACACCGGAATCGGTAGGCTCGCAATTTTCCCACGGGAAGTCTAGGCTCAGTCATCACTTGTTGGCAAGTTAGACAACGAGCTACAAACTCGCCAACACCCTTTTACATCCCGGGCCACCAGTAAAACAACTTCAAGTCTTCTCCGAGGAGTTCCTTCTCTGAATTGCGCTTGTTCGACAAGCTATTCAGTTGGTCATCACCAAAACCAAGTGCTCCCAAAAGCTGAATTTCAGCACTCACCTTCCTCGTCTAGGTCGAGGGCGAAACTTAGCTCTGCCTCAATTTATTCATACAATTGGAATTCCGTTATATAGCTCTCTGAGGCGGATCCAACAATACCGCTCGTAGCAAGAACCCGGGGTTCAAACCCGTTACCTGATCCATCAACACTCCATCGGGATGCTCACTAAAGAGATGTGATACACTATCTAACCGTTGGCTCTAATCCCAACAGTGCTTGCTCAGCTCAAAGTCAGATCTCGTCAAAAGATTGCACGACGGAGTGTAATTCCAATCCTTAATTAAGCATAGCGTCATTTCCACATGGCTATCCTTTTATACCTGCTTGGCATGAACAGTCCGGCAATCAAAATCCATAATAATCATCTCTTCCGATTGTCGCGACACCTGACAAATCGTCCAAATTGGTTCTCTAGAAGTGGTTACTCGATTCACCAATCGGCATTGCACCCCAATGCCTCCACAGTAATCTCAACTCCACCACTGGGGTGGTCTCGCTGTTTCTCTTCTATATATATAGTCAAGAACCACAACCCACACACATCTTCAATCTACTAAGGTCAGTCCTTAGTCTCGACTTGATGCCTCAAGTAAACTCTTCATAAGCCTACGCCGAGAGCTTATCTTCGATAGACGGTCCCATAGCACTAACTACTCAAGCGCTCGAAATGAATCATTCGAAATTCTTCTCCACAATGCTTCCCTTAGCATCAGATACCCCAGGTATCCATAGTCACAAAGCTCCACTCAAGTGATAGAGAGGGTTCCATTTACAATTAGTAGTAGTGTGACGCACTGAACTTTGCAAATAGCAAGGTTCGAGTGTTGGATGTGAGAACTGAGCCGTTCCAGATTTTTCTAGAGGGTCGTTGACTGTGTTCCGACCTATGGCACGTGTACCGAGGTGGGTGGTTGAATCCCAAGCACTAAAGTCCTAAAAGCTGGATTTTAGGTTGCTCTCGGGTTGGAATTTTATGCCTTTGTACCGGTACAAAATGGTGGCTATACCGGTACAAAATGATAGCTATACCGGTACAAGCCGAGATTTATACCGGTATAGATGAGCAGCTGGGCAAACCCGAGGCTCGGGTTGGCTGTTTCGCAGGGTTTATACCGGTACAAACTGGATTTGTACCGGTACAGGCTGACGGTTTTTGAAAATCCGAAACTGCAGGGACTGTTTGGCATTTTGTTGCTTTATACATATGCTCCTTCACCCCTAGGGCTCATTTTGAGCCCTTCACTGCAGAAAATAGAGGTAGGGAGCTCTCCCCTTTCCTCCTTTGATTTCTTGTGTCTTGGGTGCATTTTTGGAGGATTGATCCTTCTCTCTTTTTCTCCTTTTTGCTTCTTGGTGCATTCTCCGCCATGGATGAAGCTTGGAGCTTGGTTTGGGAGCAAGTTGAGGGAAAGATCTTCAAGTTTGGTGGACTTAGAACTTGTTTGTGAGCTTCTTGAAGGTAGGCATCACCTCTATTTCCTCTAGTTTGGGATTTTGAAGCTTTCTACTTGTTGAAACCCTAGTTTTAGTACATTAGGGTTTATTTTGGGGATTTGCAACCTAGGGCTTTTAGAGTCCAATTAATTGGTTTAGAACCTTGATTTAGGTTGCCTTGGAAGAGATCTAACCTCCATTTGAGGATTGGAGAAGGATTTTTACTCTAAGGTGAATTTTTCCTTACTCTCTACATAGAAGCTTAAAGTTTGAACTCAAGACTTATCTCTTGAGGTTGTAACTCCTAGGATCTACTTTGTAGGGTACTAGGAGTAGGAATCGAAGCTTCGTTAGCGGTTCAGAGCGACGCTTGGAGCGACGGTGGGTTTGGCCTCACCTAGCACAATGAGAAATTCTCATTGGTGCATATTTGCTTATGGTTAAATGGAAATTAGTACATTTTCATGCTATTTGATTTATTTGTGAATTTTAGAATGCTTAAAATACATATGTTATGTGTAACGCAATTTTACTCTATATAGTAGAGACGTATGCATGTGAGAGCTGAAGCTTTGTAGCATTCTATTTGGAAACTTGAAACTATGTGTTTAAGAGGAATTTGGCATGTGTTTGAGAACATAAAACTATGCGTGACATAGGAGAAAAGCCCTTGTCATTAAGCGGCATGGGCTTGGCATCAAAAGAGTAGAATAGTGAGCTAATGTCATCAAGCGGCATTAGGCTCGTGAATGAACTTGACATAGAGAATCTAGTGTCATGAGAATAATTGAACTAGACCTTAGGGTTGCTAGTTACTATTTCCATGTTGAGACATGAGGTTTGGACTTGAGACTTGACTATACTTGTTGCCATTTGTGCTCTTTCGCACATGCTTGTGAGGGTCGCTCCCTACAAGCCGGCACTCCGGAGTTAGCCTTTGCGATTCGTTCGCGCGTGCGGTGTTGAGAAACCTACGGGACCGTTGGGACAGACTCATTCCTTGCGGGGGATGTTGGGGGCTACCACGGTACTTAGGTGGCACAGGTTGGATTACTGTGGGTACATCCTAGTGAAAGAGAATTGAACTTGGACATTCAACAATACTAAATGACAATCACTACTAGATAGGGCTTAGTAGTTGGATTATGTGGACTTTGCTCGATTGTATAGTATACTTGATAATGCTTTAATTACATTTTAGTATACTTGTTGGCTATGGTAAAACATATCATTCTTAAATGTTAGAACATGGACTTATGATAGCAGATTTGGAACATGAGTAATGTAGCATTTCTTTATGCTTTATTTACAAGTTTATCTATATCGCTTACTTGCTCTTTTCTTGGGCCTAGTGGTGCAATTGGTGCAGGTCAGTAATTGCCCACTGGGAACTATAAATTATAGTTCTCACGCCCTCTGTTTCTGTTTTCTTTCAGTGCCTTCTGCTTTGGGGGAGGCTCGGGACCGTGGCAAGAGTATTGCCTCGGGCTAGCGACTGTTGGAGAGGACGCGTGCATAGGTGGTCTACCATTTCTCTTTTTACTTTGTGAGAGATGGAGAGTTGTACCTTGTATAGAGACCACCACCTTTGTGTATTTTGAGGAGGATACTATTAGCCTTGTTTTATTTATGCTTCTAGTTATACTTGGTATAGTTTCTTTGTTTCTCTCTACTTGTTGTTTAGCATTAGTTGTTGTGGCTCTGATATTCTAGTTATAGCCTTTTGTTGTTTTAATTCCGCTGTTTTTATTTAGACGCCTGATATGTGTTGGCATATGGCGGGTCTGGGCACGCTTTGGGGAAGGTCCTGCCGACCCCGGGGCGTGACAAGTAGATCTCTATCAATGTCTCCATGAAGTGACTATCGACCAGAACGTCGATCTCAACCACTCTTCCACGAAGTCTCCATTGCAAGGAACTTAATTCCACATGCAACATCCGAATAAGGGAAAATCAGCACTTGGTACTTTCCCTCACGAATTTTTCCAACAACTCGATCCAACAGTGAGAGTTCACACTCCGCTCACCTCAGTATGCTTCCGCAGTTGATCCTTGCAGATCTTCATCGGAATACCCGTGGCCATCTACGACCGGTTCCACCAATCCATCTAGAGGGCTTGGAATTATCATTCCGCAAGTCCCTAACGTTGGTGAAGTACTACAGGCTTCAGCAGCGTCATGCTAATCCCCATGATGTTCCAAACAAGTACCAACATTCGCTTGAGGTACAATCTCAAACTCCAACACAAAATGGTATTACTCCGATTGCAATACGATTCAATCGAGTACGGCAATTCTCAAGGCTAATTGAAACGATCGACGAGCCTCTACAGCCGAGCGATTGCCCAATCGTGATTCACTTTAGATCACGATGGCCGACATACAGTCGAAACGACCCTACAGGTCCTACCTCAATAGAGGGTGTTTCTCACGAAGCGAAACACGAAATGCAAAGATCTCCCTGCCACTTGAGTCACGATTCGTGACTCCGTCAGGAGAGCATTAACAACTCTAAAGGTATCCTTCATTCTGAGGATTTTCGAACAACTGAAAGTAATGGCCAGTTAGGCCCCAAATCGTCTCCAATACTTACCTAGTTTTAGGTAAGGGAGATAGTCACCACAACCAGTGGAATAAATCCTCAACATGCACTATTTCGTGCACAAAATCCCAAGGCGAGTTAAATCAGCTCGCAAGTCCCAAGGTACCAAGTACCTCACAAACTCCACACCACGAAAACCAATCTATTGGTTGGCATGCAAAACCTTCTCGCAAGGCAGGGTGTTCGAAACGACACACCCGATCATCTGATCATCCTATAGGTATCGAAGAATGATCAATGCTAGAAATCCTCGGGTTGGTTCACTACACACTCGGTGTATCCTCGATCTCACTATCCCACACGTGGCATTCCACGCTCTTGGGTCAAAGCTCGGACTACCGTCCTGACCAAAACTCTGCCCTACCCGAAAGCGGCGGGTCATGTCACTCACGGCTAACTGCGCCCAAAGGGCCCAGGCTCCGCAGTCTACAACTGGTCCAGGCACGGGTCGTCCCCGAGCACCATCCGGCATACAGCCGATCCAGGGATGCAACTAATGCAATCGTCGTGAGATCCAAAAAGCATAGCAGAAAGCTACCCACAACCCGTAAACCAACCGTCTCAGTCAAAGGCTAATCCTCGTCGCAAACAGCGAACCAACGTGATGCAATGCAACTCGGCAAATAGCCGATCAAAGGATAGGTGCAATGCACCGGCATCAACCAATGCACACTCGAAAGCCATAGTACGAACCAAAACACGTAGTCACTATCTCGACTGCCGTCGCCTCCTCAGTCTGAGCCGTATACACGCGGCCGCTCGGGCTCGTTGTGACTCCTCCGTCTCTAAACAAAGGGTTGCCTCCGGAGTGCGTCCGACTCACACTCGCCCATGGGCCTCTAGCCCAAATTCTTAGTCTAAGCCTTCTCGACGCGCTTGCACATACGCCACACCGCCTACCTCGACGAGCGCGCGGTTTACCACATCTCGGTAAGTCTGAAGATCGAAAGGTTGCGCCAACTGAAAGATCAACGGCCGAAGTCTTCGCCGTCTCGCACAACAACGGCCACCCTGTGGGAGCCGAGGGAACTCCCTCTCGCACTCGGCCACCGCCCGGTTCCCTTGGAACATACCACACAGATCCTACACCGACTTTCTCTTAACACTGCCAGTGAAGTAAAGCTTCAACAGGAGTTCCTTGAACCTCCTTCAAGTAGTCGCCACAATATCAGCATTGGTGCTATCCTGAATGTACAACCACCAGCTACAAACCTCATCGCTCAGGTGATGAGCGGCACGCCAAACTCGCTCTCTCCTCCACGAATGTGTCGCGGAATTAGTTTCTCCACCCGCCCCGACCCCTTTCCTACGATCCGGTGGTCATCCTTCTCTCCATCGAGGATCCTGGGATTACACCTCTTGAACTCGTTGGGCAATCCATGAGCCACTCTCGCTCTGCTCCCTCAACCATCACGGGAAAACCGCCTATTGCAGTAAGGATCTCCCCAGGTGTTCACGCGCGCATCCTGTCTGCGTGCCGCATTTGCCTATCGTTGAGCCGGTGTCGCCTGCTGAGCCGCCAAACCAGTGAGAGCCGCAATAGGCACCTCACTCACGGACCTCATTGGATCCGGGGGTAGTGGATGTATCCACTTCCTCAAACGTTGTCGCGTCATCCGCTCCAGCAAGCTTAGAGCGGGTCGTCAACAAGACGCCACAACATCACTAAAGCGCAAGTTAATAAAACCCACGCTGCCGCAATCCCCACTCAGGAACCCAAATCATGCGAAAGTAAAGAAGTGTGCTTCACAACTAACTCCCGATGTTACGTTGTCGGCCGCCAACGTAACCCTCCGCGAAGCTAGAAGCTATACACCTCGATCAAACTCCAACTTTTTAGAGTTATAGTGAAACCCAATCAGGTACTTTCGCTCACATGTAAAATACACCTCGTCTCTCGCGAGCCTATTTCCTATAGTCCAACCAGCCTAAGGTTTACTAGGTCCTCTAAGACGTCACCCTAGGCTGTGATACCAAATTAATCTATCACGCCCCGGGGTCGGCAGGACCTTCCCCAAGGCGTGCCCAGACCCGCCATATGTCAACACATACAAGGCGTCTAACTAAGAACAGCGGAATTTAAAACAATATAAGGCTACAACTATGAATATCAGAGCCACAACTAAACAAGAACCAAACCACAAGTAAAAGAAAGTAAAGTGTCTAAATCACTAACAAAGAAATAGAGGGTAGTACACAGATAATATCATAACCTCTCAACTACACAAAAGTGGTGGTCTCTATACAAGGTAAAAACACTCCTTCTCTCCAAAATAAAACAAGAGAAAAAGGAAACCACCTATCCAAAACCCTCTCACAAGCCGCTATCCCGAGGCAACTCCATTGCCGCGGTCCCGAGCCTCCCCCGATGCAGAAGGCACTGAAACGAGTTAGAAACGGAGGGCGTGAGAACTATAAACATATAGTTCCCAGTGGCACTACTAGAAAATTAGACAATAGCGGCATTTATTTATGCTGCTAAATGATCAACAAATGCTGCTAAAAATTTTAGCAGCATATGGCACTAAATGCTGCCTATACCAATGTTGCTAAAAGTATTAGCAGCATTAATTATAAATGCTGCCAATATAAATCAATTAGTGTCAATAGAAATATGCCGCTAAAAGAGATTAAATGCTAATTTTAAATTGTTTATTAGCGGCACATAAATATAATGCCGCTAATACAAATATCTGATTTTAAAAATTAAAAATTAAAAATATCATTTTTATTTTCTTGAGATGCTACCTGCTTTATTTATTTCTTTTTATCTTAAACTTTGCTGGAAATGGTAATTAACTAGGATTCGAACTTGAGATCTCAAGTACCAACAACCACACCCTTTACCACTTGCGCTAGAAACTATTAATTATATATATTATAATTTTTTATACTTTTAGTCTTCTATTTTAAAATTTTAAAATTTTAAATTTAGTTACTAAATTTAAAATTTAAATTTTAAATTTTTAAATTTAGTTACTAATTTTAAATTTTGTTACTAAATTTAAATTTTTATTTTTAAAATATGATATTTGAAATTTCAAAATTAAGTGTTTTAAATTTTAAATTTGAAATTTAAAATAAATTTAAAAAATTAAACTTTAAAAAATAATAATTTTAAACTTTAAAATTTAAAATATAAATTTTAGAATTTTAAATTTAAAATTATAAGTTTAATTTTTAAAATTATAAGTTTCGAATTTTAAGCTTTAATTTTAAAATTTTTAATTATAAATAAAAACGGATATATTAATTATTATATATTAATTAATAATGATATTTATTAACAAGTGCTGCTAGTTTATTATATTTAGCGGCATTCACTAATTTATGCTGGTAATTTATCATAATTTGCAACATTAATAGTAAATTGCTGCTAAATAATTAAATCTAGCGGCAATTATCAAGTAATGCTGCTAAATATATTAATTGACATGATTAAAATAAATGTTGCGGGGCAAATATTGCGGCATTTAGCAATAAGTGCTGCTATTTTGTAGCATTTAGCGTCATTTTTTATAAAATGCCGCATAAACATCTGACATTCACTAATATATGCTGCTAATTTATTTTATTTTGCAGCATTAATAGTAAAATGCCGGTATATTATTAAATTTAGTGGCAATTACCAAGTAATGCCGCTAAATATATTAATTAGCAACATTTAGATAAATGCTGCGGAGTAAATGCCGCTAAATCATGAATTTGTAGTAGTGTGGGCAATTACTGACCTGCACAAAATTGCTCCACTAGGCCCAAAAGGGAGTAATATAAGTACTGAAATAAATAACTGTAAATAAAGCGTAACAGAAAAGCTGAATAATTAACCCAAGGTAATTATATTACATGCTTTAATCTACCCGATAGCCAACTTTAAACAAGTATATTCAAATAAGTTCACAAGTATACTATAATAGAAATGAAGACCTATCAAGTATACTACTATGTCCAATACTATATCACAACATATATATCCAACTACTAATCTAAGTTTAGTAGTGATTATCCTTATTATAGAAAGACGATGTTCAATCTCAATTTGGGATCTACACAAGTGCAATCCCGCTTGCGCGCCCTAAGTATCGTGGTAGCCCCAACATCCCCGTAGGAATGAGTCTAACCAATTCGGCCCCATAGGTTTCTCAATACCGCACGTGCGAATACATGACAAAGGCTAACTCCGGAGTGCCGGCTTGTAGGGAGCGACCCTCACAAGCATGTGCGAAGAGCACAAATGGCAGCAAGCAAGTCCAAGTCCCAAGTCCCACACATGGCAAATGTCACTAGCAACCCTAAGGTCTAATACAACAAATTCTCATGATACTAGAATTTCTATGTCAAGTTCAATCACGAGCCTAATGCCGCTTGATGACATTAGCTCACTATTCTACACTTTTGATGCCAAGCCAATGCCGCTTAATGACAAGGGCTTTTCTCCTATGTCATGTATAGTTCTATGTTCTCAAACACATGTCAAAGTCCTCTTACACACATAGTTTCAAGTTTCCAACAAGAATGCTACAAGGCTACAGCTCTCACATGCGTTCGTCTCTACTATATAGAGTAAAATTGCATTACACATAACATATATATCTTAAGCATTCTAAAATTCACAAATAAATCAAATAGCATGAAAATGTACTAATTCCCATTTAACCATAAGCAAATAAGCACCAATGAGAATTTCTCATTGTGCTAGGTGAGGCCAAACCCACCGTCGCTCCAAGCGTCGCTCTGAACCGCTAACGAAGCTTCGATTCCTACTCCTAGTGCCCTACAAAGGAGATCCTAGGAGTTACAACCTCAAGAGATAAGTCTTGAGTTCAAACTTTAAGTTTCTATGTAAAGAGTAAGGAGAAATTCACCTTAGAGTAAAAATCCTTCTCCAATCCTCAAATGGAGGTGAGATCTCTTCCAAGGCAACCTAAACAAAGGTTCTAAACCAATCAATTGGACTCTAAAAGCCCTAGGTTGCAAACCCCCAAAAACAAACCCTAACATCAACATCTAGGGTTTCATCTATTATAACGCAAAAGAAGCTTAATCTATAGGATTAGAAGTAATCCATACCTCTTAGGAGCCTCCTCTCAAGGATCAAAACCTTCTAGAAGCAAAGATCTCCCTCACACCAAGCTCCAAGTCCAAGCTCTAAGCTCTCCAATGGTGGAAAATGCACCATGAAGCAAAAAGGGGAAAAAGAGAAGATCAATCTCTTAAAAACAACCAACCAAAATTAAGAAATAGAGAGGGAAGGGTTTGAGAAGCTCCTACCTCTCTCTCTCTCTGGTCTCAGCACAAAAAGACCCTAAGGGGGCTGAGGGGTTACAAATAGAAGCAACAAAATGCTAACACGCCCCTGCAGTTTCGGATTTTCGAAAACGCAGTCAGACGATAGCCAAGTCCGTACCTGCATGCACTCGCGAAATAGCCAAACCCGAGGCTCGGGTTGTCGCCTCCAAGTCCCATACCGCATGCATCCCCCTCTGTACCGGTATAGCAACCAAGGCTGTACCGGTACAGCAACTTTTCTTGTACCGGTACAGACTCCCCAAATAGCAAACCGAGAGCAACCTAAAATCCAACTTTTTGGACTTTAGTGCTTGGGATTCACCCACTAACCTCGGTACACGTGCCATGGGTCGGAACACAGTCAACGACCCTCCAGAAAATCTGGAAAAGCTTAGATCTCACATCTAACACTCGAACCTGGCAATTTGCAAAGTCCAGTGCGTCACACGAACGATTTTACATATATAAAACATATATGTTATAAGTTGGTTTATTACGGGAAAAGATGGAGAGATGGGTTCTTCGCAAAACGAAGATCAAATCGAGTGAAACAAAATGCTAGTTTCGATGTCCTCGACGTGCTGAACGCGATGGCATGATCCGTTTGCAAATCAGACGAACGGATCGCCGGATATTGCAAGATGATCGAAGAGGGGTCATTCTGGGCAATTGGGATTGCTGGAGAGAGAATGGATTCATCGCGAATCCGTGACCGATCGAGGCAAAGTAAAATTGTAGGTTGGTTGCCTTCGATGTGCTGATCGCGTTGGCACAATCCGTTCGCAAATCCGACGAACGGATCTCCAGATATGTCATGTTGAACGGGATGAGGTCTGTGATGGCGAAACGATAATTTCGCGAAAGTCGCGACATTTTATGTGTCGTTTCGCGTGAGATCGCACGTGGAGGGGCATTCGTGCGTTTTACACGTTCTGTGAGGGACTAGGATAAGGATTGTTGGGTTTGGAGGGCATAAATGCAATTGTGCATTTATGTATATATATGGCTATTAGGGTTTCGTTGTGAAATCAAAACCCTATACGCAACCCCTGCGACCCAGAGCCTCCCTGCCGCATCCCCACACCCTTGCCGAACCCGTGCGCCCATCCCCGACCTCCGGCGACCTCCCCGGCCGCCGGAAAACCAACCCGAACCTTCCCTTTTCTCTCCCCGGACCTAGCCATCCCCATCTTCATCTTCTTGGAGGCTGGAGAGAGTCCTGACCCAAGCATCGAGTTCCTCCCATCAAGAGACACCCCAGGCTCCCCTCTTCGACCACCGCCGCCGTGCCGGAGCGCCGCCACCGCCGCCGCCGCTTCCCGCGGCCGCCCCGGGGTCATCCAACCCGAGTTGGGTGGTCTCGGCTAAAGCGCGGCCGCCGCATCTTCTGTCGGGTGTGGAGGACTCCCCACACCTCCGGGGACCCCGTGCTCCCCGTCCGGCCGACCACCGCACGCCGCCGCCGCCGTGGGAGCTCCTCGCGCCACCCAAGGCCGGGTGCACCGAGGTCAAGGCCGCCCGACCACCGCGCGTCCCCTTGGCCCCCACCGGAGGAAGCATCGGCCTCCCGGCGACACCCGCAGCCGGATCGTCGCCGCCGCGGTGCCGCCGACGCTACCAAACCCGAGCCAGGGTGATCCGGCTGCGCGCCATCGCCGCCTTCCCACGGCCGCGCCGCCGCCGTGCCCTCGGCCCCGTGACCCCGAGGACCCCGGCGCACCTCCCCAAAGAACCCCGACCGCCGCCGCCGTTCGACCTGCGCCGCTAGGTTCTAGGGCAGACCGAGGAGGTGGCATCTCCTCCTCCGAGAGTATCTGACTAACCAAGTCCCCAAGTATCTGACCAACCAGGTCCCCAAGTAAGAATGTAACTGATGGAAACTACACTACTCCTACATGTAGTGTAAAACCAGGAACTACTGAGCATAGTAAGAATAAAAGTAATACGATGCACGAGTATGAAATAAGCAAAGTAAAGGCAAGGGGTGAAGGGATGCGGCAGGGAGGCTCTGGGTGGCAGGCGTTGCGTATAGGGTTTTGATTTCACAACGAAACCCTAATAACCATATATATACATAAATGCACAATTGCATTTATGCCCTCCAAACCCAACAATCCTTATCCTAGTCCCTCACAGAACGTGTAAAACGCACGAATGCCCCTCCACGTGCGATCTCACGCGAAACGGCGCATAAAATGTCGCGACTTTCGCGAAAATTACCGTTTCGCCATCACAGACCTCATCCCGTTCAACATGCCATATCTGGAGATCCGTTCGTCGGATTTGCGAACGGATTGTGCCAACGCGATCAGCACATCGAATGCAACCAACCTACAATTTTACTTTGCCTCGATCGGCCACGGATTCGCGATGAATCCATCCTCTCTCCAACAATCCCAATTGCCCATAATGACCCCTTTTCGATCATCTTGCAATATCCGGCGATCCGTTCGTTTGATTTGCAAACGGATCATGCCATCGCGTTTAGCACGTCGAGGACATCGAAACTAGCATTTTGTTTCACTCGATTTGATCTCCGTTTTGCGACGAACCCATCTCTCCATCTTTTCCCGTAATAAACCAACTTATAACATATATGTTTTATATATGTAAAATTGTTCGGGACCCTTTTTCTCGACAACCGTGCATCGAAATTCGATTCCGTCAGTGCCAACGTGTCCAGTATATCTGAGCCGTTCGAAACAAGCTATTGGAAGCCTATACTTGGAATCCGATACGTACCCGAACCCAACTTCTATTCCCGGCTCAACGAAACGCCGGAGTTACTATTCACTTTAAGTCGAACTTCCGGGTCGCGTAACTTTTCCGTTTTAGCTCATTTTCTCCTGAAACTTGACCAGTGCTTATGTAATTAAATTACACACATAAACATCGTCAACAGAGAGTTTAGTTACACTGTCAAAAATCTCAGTCTTTACAGCGGGATCTAGATATATTGCTCTCTATGGCCGAAGAGTTAGTAGGTGCGTTGTAAACTTATGAGATGACTTTTCCTACTAACCAATCTTCTTCCAAGTTTTTTTCTAAAAGTACAGGGGTTGCGTTGAAAACATCAAAGGAAGAAGACGTGGACTCGGATTCCGGCGAGAATGAATCAAACGACGAGGATTTAGCGAAAGCGTATCATCAACTCCCCGTCGAATCCAAAAAGATGGCGAAGCACAATAAGAAATTGAGGAAGCGTCTACTTGAACTTGAAAAGAAAAACAAAAGTTTGAAGACAACGAATAAAGATCTCGAGGAGGAAAGGGAATCAAATTTGAAAGATCATTCAATCCTCCAAGAGAAGCTTGATGAAGCGGATTCAACGATCAAATCATATAAGGACAAAGTTAGATTTTTGGAGCAACAATTCAAGGAAACCTACACATCCAACCAAGCATTGACCAACCAAGTTCGTCAACTCAAATCCGATCTTCAAAAATTTTCTTCGGGATCGAAGAAATTGGATCACATGCTCGGATTGGGTCAAACGAACAAGCTTGGCCTTGGATACGAACGGACATATGTTGAGAAGGATTTAAAGTCGACATCGAAAGTCTCAACAACTTTGATGGTGAAAGTGTGTCATAGATGTGGCATCCGAGGACACATAAAAAAGAGTTGCCCGGACAAAAAAAGGAATATTCATTCGGCAACTTCTACAAAACAATTGGTATCATCTAAAACTCGACATCCCCCACGGAATCAAAAGAAAAACCAATTGAGTCGAGTGCATCAAGCAAACCGTGACTCACATGTGAACCGAAAATCAAAGCCGACAAATCAAGTTCAACCAAAGGCACATGCAACACCGACGGTGAATCAAAAATCAAAACGAATTGTGCCTAACGTCGACAAGCCAAGACAACACAAAATTCAACAAGTTTGGATTCGAAAAGGTGATATCTTTCCATGTCCCAAGTCTTAATTTATTTTGACTTTATGTTTTGTTATGATCGGTTTTATTGCATATCTTTTGATCATTACATTACATGTACTTAGAATTTTTTAGAATAATTCGGTGATTAAATATTAAATAGTGTGTTGAACGTCGATAATTTACATTCATTCATTTTGGATTAATTTCATATTAATTATCGGTTTTACTTTATTTTCACTATTGATGGAGATAATTTATAATAGAATATCTTAATTCTTATATTCATCAAATTTGAGTAATCTTGTGTGATCTTTTGGCACTTAACCTATCTCGGTTGTGTGTGTTGAATTTGATGAATGAAAATTTGCTAATCAACTAAAATTTGTCAAATTTTCTTTCATATAAGAGATTGCATAATTAAGGGGGTGTCATATATATATATAAAAAAAAGAAGAAAAAGAAAACACTCCAAGTGCTTAAACTCCAAGTACTTAAAAGATGTGACAAGAGTTACATCCTAAAGGGAGTGTGAAAACTACCACCACATGTACGAAAGATGTCACGCCCCGGGTGTGACGCACTGAACTTTCGCAAATAGCAAGGTTCGAGTGTTCAATGTGAGAACGGAGCTTTTTCAGATTTTCTGGAGGGTCGTTGACTGTGTTCCGACCTATGGCACGAGTACTGAGGTTTGTGGATGAGTTCCAAGCACTAAAGTCCAAAAAGTTGGATTTTAGGTTGCTCTCGGGTTGAGTTTCAGAGCTCTTGTACCGGTACAAAATGGTGTCTGTACCGGTACAGCCATGATGGCTATACCGGTACAAGCCGAGATTTATACCGGTATAGAAGTGCAGACCGAGCTAACCGAGCCTCGGGTTTGGCTGTTTCGCGGGGTTTGTACCGGTACAAAATTGGCTTGTACCGGTAAAGCCTGGCAGTTTTCGAAAATTCGAAACTGCAGGGGCTAGTTGGCATTTTGTTGCTTCTATATGTTTCCCCCCTGCCCCTAGGGCCTCTTTTGAGCCCTTCCACAGCAGCAAGCAAGGTAGGGAGCTTCTCTCTCTTTTCCCTTGAGCTCTTTTGGATTTTTGGGTGGATTTCAAGAGATTAAACCTCTCTTTTCTTCTCCTTTTGCCTCCTAGTGCCATTGTCACCTTGGTAGAGACTTGGGGCTTGGACTTGGAGCACTTTTGGAGGAAGATCTTTACCTCTTAAGGGTTGGGAACCTTGTTTTAGTGCTCCTTGAAGGTAAGCAACATCTCTTTTCCCTCTAGATTTGGCTTTTGTGGTCTCTTTGTGATGAAACCCTAGATTTGGCATATTAGGGTTTACTTTGGGGCTTTTTGTTTTGATGCTTCTAGGGCCTAATTAATGGGTTTAGAATCTTCCTTTAGGTTGGTTTGAGGAGACTCTAACTTGCTTTTGAGATCTCTTGAGGGGTGGCTACCTAGAGGTGAGATTTACCCTTCTCTATGTGAGTTGTATGTTGGGTATTTTCTAGGGCTTTTGAATCTAATTAGTTGGTTTAGAATCTTTGATTAGGGTGCCTTAGAAGGGATCTAGCTTCCATTCGAAGCTTCGTGAGGGATTTTACTCATTGGTGAGTTTTTCCCTATTCTCTAGTTCTGTTACTCGCTGTTTGAGTCGTGGGCTCGCCAGTTGACTTTGAAACTTCTTGCATGACCTTTCTAGGGTACAAGGAGTCTGAAAAGTGTCGGGGTTGGCGACCCGGAGCGTGCGAGGATCATTGGTGGGTTTGGCCTCACTTATGTAAATGGGAAAAATATTTCCATTGGAGTATTGTTAAATAGAAAGCTCTTCATTTCCGTGATGTATGATTTATTTGGGAATTTTAAAGTGCTTAAAACATATGCCTTATGTGCAATGCATTTTGAACTCTATATGGTAGAAACTAGCTATGTTGGCAATGCATGTGGTAGCACTCTAATGGTAGTTTGTGAACTTGTTGTATCTAATATAAGGGGCATGTAATGAAGTATTATTGGACTTAGAACTATGCATGACATAGGAGAAAAGCTAATGTCATAAAGCGGCATTAGACTTGGCATCTATTTGTAGAATAGTGAGCTAATGTCATCAAGCGGCATTAGGCTCGTGAATGAACTTAACATAGATAATCTAGTGTCATGAGAATATTTGAACTAGACCGTAGGGTTGCTAGTTACTATTGCCATGTTGAGACATGAAGTTTGGACTTGGGACTTGACTATACTTGTTGCCATTTGTGCTCTTTCGCACATGCTTGTGAGGGTCGCTCCCTACAAGCCGGCACTCCGGAGTTGGCCTTTGCGATTCGTTCGCGCGTGCGGTATTGAAAAACCTACGGGACCGTTGGGACAGACACATTCCCTGCGAGGAATGTCGGGCTACCACGGTACTTAGGTGGCACAAGTTGGGTTACTATGGGTAAATCCTAGTGAAAGAGAATTGAGCTTGGACAATTAACATTATTAAGTGATAACCACTACTAGATAGGACTTAGTAGTTGGATTATGTGGACTTTGTTCGAATGTGTAGTATACTTGATAATTCTTTAATTACAACTTAGTATACTTGTTGGGTATAGTAGAACATATCATGCTTATATGCTAGAACATGGACTTTTGACAATAAATTGGAGCTTGGTTATTGTAGCATTCCTTTATGCTTTATTTACAAGTTTATTTATATCGTTTTTCTTTCTTTGGGCCTATCGGAGCAATAGTGCGGGTCGCACTGCCCACCGGGAACTATAAATTATAGTTCTCACACCCTCTGTTTCTGTTTACTTTCAGTGCCTTCTGCATCGGGGGAGGCTCAGGACCGTGGCAAGGGTGTTGCCTCGGGCTAGCGACTTTTGGAGAGGACACGTGGATAGGTGGTCTACTGTCACGCCCCGGGGCCGGCAAAGCCTTCCCCAAAGTGTGCCCAGACCCGCCATATGTCCACACATACAAGGCGTCTAACTAAAAACAGCGGAATTAGAACAATATAAGGCTACAACTATGAATATCAGAGCCACAACTAAACAAGAACCAAACCACAAGTAAAAGAAAGTAAAGCGTCTAAATCACTAAGAAAGAAGTAGAGAGCAGTACACAGTTAACATCATAACCTCTCAACTACACAAAAGTGGTGGTCTCTATACAAGGTAAAAACACTCCTTCTCTCCAAAATAAAACAAGAGAAAAAGGAAACCACCTATCCAAAACCCTCTCACAAGCCGCTATCCCGAGGCAACTCCTTTGCCGCGGTCCCGAGCCTCCCCGATGCGAAGGCACTGAAACGAGTCAGAAACAGAGGGCGTGAGAACTATAAACATATAGTTCCCAGTGGGCAATTACTGACCTGCACAAAATTGCTCCACTAGGCCCAAAAGAGGGTAATATACAAGTACTGAAGTAAATAACTGTAAATAAAGCGTAACTGTAAAGCTGAATAATTAACCCAAGGTAAATATATTACATGCTTTAATCTACCCGATAGCCAACTTTAAACAAGTATATTCAATTAAGTTCACAAGTATACTATAATAGAAATGATGACCTATCAAGTATACTACTATGTCCAATACTATGTCACAACATATATATCCAACTACTAATCTAAGTTAAGTAGTGATTATCCTTTATAATAGAATGACGATGTTCAATCTCAATTTGGGATCTACACAAGTAATCCCGCTTGCGCCTAAGTGTCGTGGTAGCCCCAACATCCCCGTAGGAATGAGTCTAACCAATTCGGCCCCATAGGTTTCTCAATACCGCACGCGCGAATACATCTCAAAGGCTAACTCCGGAGTGCCGGCTTGTAGGGAGCGACCCTCACAAGCATGTGCGAAGAGCACAAATGGCAGCAAGCAAATCCAAGTCCCAAGTCCCACACATGGCAAATGTCACTAGCAACCCTAAGGTCTAGTACAACAATTCTCATGACACTAGAATTTCTATGTCAAGTTCGTTCACGAGCCTAATGCCGCTTGATGACATTAGCTCACTATTCTACACTTTTGATGCCAAGCCAATGCCGCTTAATGACAAGGGCTTTTCTCCTATGTCATGTATAGTTTAATGTTCTCAAACACATGTCAAATTCCTCTTAAACACATAGTTTCAAGTTTCCAAATAGAATGCTACAAGTCTTCAGCTCTCACATGCATACGTCTCTACTATATAGAGTAAAATTGCATTACACATAACATATGTATCTTAAGCATTCTAAAATTCACAAATAAATCAAATAGCATGAAAATGTACTAATTTTCATTTAACCATAAGCAAATAAGCACCAATGAGAATTTCTCATTGTGCTAGGTGAGGCCAAACCCACCGTCGCTCCAAGCGTCGCTCTGAACCGCTAACGAAGCTTCGATTCCTACTCCTAGTACCCTACAAAGTAGATCCTAGGAGTTACAACCTCAAGAGATAAGTCTTGAGTTCAAACTTTAAGCTTCTATGTAGAGAGTGAGGAGAAATTCACCTTAGAGTAAAAATCCTTCTCCAATCCTCAAATGGAGGTTAGATCTCTTCCAAGGCAACCTAAACAAAAGTTCTAAACCAATTAATTGGACTCTAAAAGCCCTAGGTTGCAAATCCCCAAAATAAACCCTAATCTACTAAAACTAGGGTTTCAACAAGTAGAAAGCTTCAAAATCCAAACTAGAGGAAATGGAGATGTTGCATACCTCCTAGAAGCTCTAATCAAGGCTCAAAATCCACAAATCTTGAGGGTCTCTCCTCCTCCAAGCTCCCAAGCCCAAGCTCCAAGTCTCTCCAATGGTGGAAATGCCTCCAAGAAGCAAAAGAGAGCAAGTGGAGGGGTCAATCCTCAAGAAAACACCCAAAAATTCAAAGAAAAGCAAAAGGATAGAGAGAGAAGCTCCCTTACCTTCCTCTCCTTTGATCTCAACACAAGAGAGAAGCCCTAGGGGCTGGGGTGCTAAATTAGAAGCAACAAAATGCCAAAAAGCCCTGCATTTGATTTTAAAATCGCGTGCACGAGTACAAGCCAAGGCCGTACATGCACACTGCGAAATAGCCAAACCCGAGGCTCGGGTTTGTCGCTCTCAGCCGTCCCATCACAGAGATCCCCCTCCGTATCGGTATAGCAACCGTACGACAAAGAACTTTTCCTGTACCGGTACAGACTCCCCAGATAGCAAACCGAGAGCAACCTAAAATCCAACTTTTTGGACTTTAGTGCTTGGGATTCATCCACTAACCTCGGTACACGTGTCATAGGTCGGAACACAGTCAACGACCCTCCAGAAAATCTGAAAAAGCTCAGTTCTCACATTTAACACTCGAACCTTGCTATTTGCGAAAGTTAAGTGCGTCACATCTACCATTTCTCTTATTTTATTTTGTGAGAGATGGAGAGTTGTACCTTGTATAGAGACCACCACTTTTGTGTATGTAACATACTAGACTTATGCAAATTGCGAAGTTCGAGTATTCGACTTGAGTTCGGAGCTTTTCCAGATTTTCTGGAGGGTCGTTGACTGTGTTCCGACCTATGGCACGAGTACCGAGGTTAGTGGATGAGTCCCAAGCACTAAAGTTCAAAAAGTTGGATTTTAGGTGGCTCTCGGGTTGGAATTCTGTGCCTTTGTACCGGTACAAAATGGTGTCTATACCGGTACAAAATGATGGCTATACCGGTACAGACCGAGATATATACCGGTATAAAAATGGCAGACTTGGCAAACCCGAGGCTCGGGTTTGGCTTTTCGCAGGGTTTATACCGGTACAAAATGGATTTGTACCGGTACAAGCTGGCAGATTCGAGCAGTTTAAACTGCAGGGGTGTTTTAGCATCTTGTTGCTTCTATTAGTGTTCCACACACCCTAGGGCTTCATTTGTGCACCCCCCACAGCAGCAAAGAGGTAGGAGGAGCTCCTCTCTCTACTCCTTTGCATTTCTAGGGTTTTGGGTTGGGTTTTCTTAGGATTAAACCCTCTTTTTGCTTCTTTTTGCTTGGTAGAGGCAACATCACCATTGTTGGAGCTTGGAGCTTGGTGATTGGAGCTTTGTGGAGGATCAAGCTTCAAGCCTAGGGCTTTTTGAGCTTGGGTTAGAGCTTCTTAGAGGTATGTGAATGATTTCCTTCCTCTAGATTCGGTTTTGTGGCTTTTTGTGAGATGAAACCCTAGAATGGGATTCTAGGGTTAGGATTTGGGGATTTTCGATTTAGGGCCTTTGGGACGTAATTGATGGCTTTAGAACTTTGATTTAGGTTGGATTGGAAGGACTCTAACTCCCATTCGGAGATCGAGAGAGTTTCCTTCGCACTCGGTGAGTTTTCTTCAACCTTTTGTTGAAATCCTTAAAGTGTGAACTCATGGTTCATCTTCTTAGCTTATAACTCCTAGGGTGTGCTTTCTAGGATTCAAGGAGTGATTATCGAAGCTTCGTTAGCGATTCGGATCGGCGATATTCGCACTCGGTGGGTTTGACTTCATGAGCATAGGAGCAAATGGCTCCTAAGTGCTTATTCGGTTTGATTTAATTATTTTGAATGCATATTCATGCTAAATAGATTTATTATGAATTTTGAATCACTTAAAATGCATGCCTTATGTATGATTAAAATTTGACTCTATATAGTAGAGAAATCTGGGTTAAATAGCAGGCATGTGGGGGTGATTCTTGTGGGCTCCTGGGAGTGGGCCCTTTATGATGTTATAGCTTAATTAATGTAGTCGTGAACATCGAACTCTTGTTGGAACTTAGAAGAGCTTAAGTGTCATCAAGCGGCACTTAACTTAGAAAACTATGAAACTGCAACATAGAGACTTGACATAGGCCACTGGACATCTATTATTTCCATGTTAGAGACATGATGACATAGAGATAGGCCTTTTGGACACTTGTATATTCATGTTAGAGACATGACGATTTGGGACATATGACGAGTTTGTGACTATATGCCATTGTGCTCATTCGCACATGCTTGTGCGGGTCGCTCCCATGCTCAAGCACTCCGTGAGTTGGCCAACGCGTTTCATGTATTCGCCGTGCGGGATTGGGCGCCGAAATGGATTGCCGTGGGACAGTCTCATTCCTAGAGTGGGAATGTTGACTACTACGGGGCCATTAGGCTCGGCATTTGGGCTAGGCAGCCTTCGGGTGGGCATCGGCCATATCGCCTTCGGGTTGGATCTTATTGTACTTAAACTTAATGTAGTTTAAAGAAACTGTGGACTTGACTAGAATAGTAAACTTTCACACTTTACTATCACTTGTGGACTTTGTGGACTTTGATTAGAATAGTAAACTTAAATCTTTTACTATCAAGTGGGAACTTTGTACTAATTGTAGTGCTTTCCTTTCATGCTTAGTATAGCTTATTTACTTATGCAATTTTCATGCTAAGTAGGGATATCATGTTTTAGTAGCTTACTCGTTATTTATTTCGCTTACACTTACTTGTTCGTTTTGGGCCTAGTGGAGCATGCAACTGAAGTCAGTAATTGCCCACTGGGAAATATTTTTAATAGTTCTCACGCCCGTTTCTTGTGTGTTTCGTAACCTTCGCACCGGCGTGAGGCACGGATCGCGCAAGGAGTCGCGTCTAGTTAGCCCGTAGCTAGCTTCTTTTGCCACTACTGTTTAGGTGGTTTTTCCTCTCTTTTGTGTTTTGTGAGAGAGTGATTTTTGTATCCATTTATAGAGATCACCATGTATTATGTTAGCTTTTACTTTGGAATATTTGGTTGTACTCTTCTTATAGTTCTTAGTGGATTTGGTGCTTTATTTTAGTTACTCTTATATGCTTCCTAGTCTAGAATTCTAGTTGTTATACTGCTCTAATACTTCTAGATTCTTCTTATTTTGTTGGTTAATTATCGTTTTTGTTAGACGCCTTGTATGTGTAGACATCGTGGCTGTCCGCACGCGCACGGCAAGTCCGCCGGGCCCCGGGCGTGACATTAAAATTGGTATCGAGCCTAGGGTTGAGTCTTCTTGTGGACCTAGCAAACCTTAGGCAGGTTGGACTATAGGATATAGGCTCGTGAGAGACGAGGTCTATTTAACTTGTGAGAGAAAGTATTAAGATTGGGTATCTTGAATAACTCTAGTAAGTAGAGTTGGATCGAAGTGTATAACTTCTAACTTCGCGGAGGGTTACGTTGGCGCCGACAACGTAACATCGGGAGTTAGTAGTAAATGACACTTCATTACTTTCGCATGATTTGGGTATTTATAGCATGAGCGGGGATGCGATTGCGTGAGCTTACTAACTTGCGGTTTTACGATGTTGTAGTGACGATGCCGACGACTCGCTCTAAATCGGTGGAAGCGGATAATGCGGCACACCTAGAGGAGGTTGAGGCCTCCGCTACCTCCGGATCTGATGAGGTCCGTGAGCTGAGGGGCCAAATGGCAGCCCTCACAGCCTTGGTGACGCAGCAGGCGACGGCAGCACAGCGACAGGAGGCGCGCATGAAGCGCATGGAGGACCTCCTATTGCAGCAGGCGGCTGCGAGGGAGGCTCAGACCCCTTCACCGCCGGCACCACCGAGGTTGACTTACCGCGGCGCAGCTTCCCGCACGGCTTGACACCAGACGACTCCGCCGAGCGCCGGAGGAGGACCGGACACCCCGCCGCACGAGCATCACCGGCGCGGCATTTCCGGCTATGGCTCGTGGAGCCGAGAGGGATCGACTCATGGGTCGCCTCAAGGAGTTTAGGAAGTGCAGTCCGAGGATCTTTGACGGAGAGAACGTCGACCACTGGATCGTGGAAAAGTGGTTGATGCATATGGAGAAGCTATTCCGCGACACATTTGTGGAGGAGCGGGATAGAGTGTGGCTCGCCACCCACCACTTGGACGGCGAGGCCTACCGCTGGTGGATGGACATTCAGGAGAACCCCGACGGATTTGGCATCTATCACCCGGATGAAGTTCAAGGAACTTCGTTGTCACACTACTTCCCGATGCTGTCAAGAGGCGATGGAGCAGAGTTTGCGCGGCCTTACTCAGGGGGACCGGACTGTGGCCGAGTACGAAAGAGAGTTTTCTCGGCTTATGCATTGCGTGCCCTTCGTCGTGCGGGACGACGAGGATAAGGCACGCATCTTTGAGCGTGAACTGCGACCGTCGATTTTCCGCTTGTGCAGTCCTCTAAGCTTCAGACTTACCGACAGGTGGTGAACCGCGCGCTCACGGTGGAGAGCGGCGCGGTGATGGTTCAGGAGCGGCGCGAGGGTTTGGACAAGGGAAAGGGCAAGAGGCCCGCGGCCGAGGGTGCGAGCCAGACGCACTCTAGGAGGCCCCCGAAGCACCCGAGACACTAGCAGCGCAGTCGTGGCGCGCCGACCCAGAGAGGAGGGCCTGACCGACGCCGGCCTCCCCGGTGTGTGATCTGCGGTGGTCCTCACCACCCGCCGTCCATGCGGCGGCGGCGCAGTGCTTCCAAGCAGGCTGTGAGGGCCACATCCGTACCGAGTGCCCGAGAGGTTCTTCACCGATCATTCTTTCGGGGACGCACGCCACATACCTTCGTGACGGCACCGGCTCTACCAGCCACAGCTAGGGACCTCACGACGACAGTACCAGATCATGTGCTAATCGTCCAGTCATGAGCGAGGGTCACGACAGGGCGCCGTATGCGACGCATGTACGCCGTTGTGCAGACTTAGTGCATGTATACGAGTGGGCGCTAATTAAATAGCTGTAATAAAAGCATAAATGAAATGCTATAATACCATACGACATGTATACAGGATAAATGCATAAATTATCCAAACCCGATATAGCAACATATAAGGAATATGTTCTACTGCAGCAAACAAGTACACTATGATGTAAATAAAAGCTATCATGTATACTACACAACCCAAGTAATGCCCTAAGCATGTCCATATAATCCAACTACTAAGTCCTATCTAGTAGTGATTGTCATTTATATTGAATGTTATAGTTCAAATCTTTTTCCAGGATCTACTCAAGGTAATCCAGCTTGTGCCACCTAAGTGTCGTGGTAACCCCAACATCCCCCGTAAGGAATGAGTCTAACCAATTCGGCCCTATAGGTTTCTCAATACCGCACACGCGACGAATCGCAAAGGCCAACTCCGGAGTGCCGGCTTGTAGGGAGCGACCCTCACAAGCATGTGCGAATGAGCACAAATGGCAAACAAGCACAGTCAAGTCTCAAGTCCAAACCTCATGTCTCAACATGAAAATAGTAACTAGCAACCCTAAGGTCTAGTTCAATAACTCTCATGACACTAGAATTTACTATGTCAAGTTCCAATTCGAGCCTAGTGTCGCTTGATGACATTAGCTCACTAATTCACAAACCGATGCCAAGCTTAATGCCGCTTGATGACATTAGCTTTTCTCCTATGTCATGCATAGTTCTATGTTCAAGTTCGCTATTGTACATGTCACTTTCGCCATGTTCAACGTACCCTCAAGCCACTAGAAGAATGCTACTCTATGCCTAAGTCCACAAGGCTACTCTCTACTATATAGAGGTCAATGATGCATTACAAATAAGGCAAGAGTTTTAAGCATTCTAAAATTCACAAGTAATAGGTAGAACATGAAAATGCATAGTTTTTCATTTTAAAATACTCGAATAACCACAATGAGAATTTCTCATTGATATTGGTGAAGTCAAACCCACCGAATTCACCCGGTGCTCCAAGTAGCCAACTGAGCCTATTTTCAGACTCCAAGCACCCTAAAAAGCATACCATAAAAATTACAACGTTAAACGATGAGCCATTTGCTCAATCCGCGAAGATCAATACTCAAGAGCAGGGAAAAACTCACCTAAGTGTAATAATCCCTCTCGATACCTCAAATGGGGGATGGATCTCTCCCAAGGCAACCTAAACAAAGATTCTAAACCCATCAATTAGGTTTTAAATGCCCTAGATCAAAAATCCCCAAAAACAAACCCTAATTTACCAATCTAGGGTTTCAACTATAAAGCGGCAACCAAAATCCCTAACTAGAGGAAAGGATGTGATACTTACCTCTAAGAAGCTTCCTCTCCGGGATCTAAACCCTCTAGAAGTAAAGATCACCCTCCAAGTATGCTCCAAAGCCAAGCTCCAAGCTCCAAAGGTGGAAGGGAGAGTGAGGAAGATGCTCCAAATCCACCAACAAACTCTCTCCTCACTCCTCTCCCTCCTTCTCCTTCTCCCTCTCCTTTTCCTTCCCTTTCTTCTTCTCTTTCTAAGAGCAAAAGGGAGTGAAATGAAGGGAAAAAGAGTAGGGACAGCCATATAGGTTGTGTAATGTAACAAAATCCTATCAAGCCCCTCCACTTTGGAAAATATGAAATAGCTCGGTCTGGGCAGTTTCGGGGCTCAAGACCGGTCTCCACTAGCGAGGACCGGTCTCGGATGGCCTTCCCGCAAAAATAGCGTACTGGAACCGGTCTCCAGTTGCCGAGACCGGTCTCCAAGGCCTCCACCGCAGACTGCGTGCATAGGGTCCGGTCACCATATCCCGGGTCCGGATGCCACGCCTCCTGCCGCAGCTTCTGCTTGGGGAGACCGGTCTCTCCCTTTGGAGACCGGTCTCAGAGAATAATCTCCCGAGACTTAGCCAAAAACTTCAGATTTTCGATTTCGAATGTCGGGTCACCTCCCACGACCCTCCACAACCAGTGGAAAAGTTCGAAAATCAACTCAAACACTCGAACCTCGCTATTTGCGAAAGTTCAGTGCGTCACATTCACCCCTCCTAAGAAGGAGTTTCGTTCGCGAAACTCGAAATCACAGCATACCTCAAGACTCCATCTAGAAAAGGTGAGGATTGCGCTCTCGCAGCGCTCTCTCTAGCTCCCACGTGGCCTCCCGCCCCTCATAGTTGCTCCACAGGACTTTCACATAAGAAAGCTCCCTGTTCCGCAGCTTCTTCACCTCGCGGGCCAAAATCTTCACGGGTTGCTCCTCGAAGCTCAGATCATCCCTCAGCTCCAATGGTGTAGCATCCAATACATGAACTGGATCATGAATATACTTCCGGAGGACCGATACATGGAATACATTGTGCACACCCGATAGGTTCGGTGGTAGAGCAAGTCTATACGCTACCGGGCCCACACGCTCAAGAATCTCATACGGTCCAATGAATCGAGGGCTCAACTTACCCCGAATCCCGAATCTCCAGACTCCCTTGGTCGGCGAGACTTTCAAAAAGACATGATCTCCAATCTGGAACTCTAAGTCTCGTCGACGCCTATCAGCGTAGCTCCTGTGCCTACTTTGGGCTGTCAACAAATGCTCCCTAGCAATGCGAACCTTGTCCTCAACTTCCTGGAGCACACCTGGGCCTAAAGCCAATCTCTCGCCAACTTCACTCCGATGAAGTGGCGATCTACACTTCCGTCCATAGAGTACCTCGAACGGTGCCATCTTGATTCATGCTTGATAACTATTGTTATAAGCAAACTCGGCCATCGGTAGCTGCTGCGACCATTCTCCCTAGAAGTCGATCACACATGCTCGGAGCATGTCCTCTAAGGTCTGGATAGTACGCTCCGATTGCCCGTCACTCCGAAGGTGGAAAGCAGTACTGAAGTCTAAACACGTGCCCAAAGCATCTTGTAGACTCTCGGGATTGGGCCCATCTCAAGTCAATCCACTAAAGCTCTTCGAACTCAAGTCTTCCCCAGGAAGTTCCTTCTCTAATGCGCTTGTTCGACAAGCTATTCGGTTGGTCATCACCAAAACCAAGTACTCCCAAAAGCTGAATTCCAGTTCTCACTTTCCTCATCTTGGTCGAGGTCAAAGCCTAGCTCTGCTTCAATTATTCTTACAATTGGAATTCCCTCATGTAACTCTCTGAGGCGGATTCAACAATACCGCTCATAGCAAGAACCCGGGGTTCATACCCGTTGCCTGATCCATCTACACTCCATCGGAATGCTCACTAAGGAGAGGCGTACCATAACTGATCGTTGGCTCGAATCCCAACAATGCACACTCATCTCAAAGTCAGATATCGTCAAAAGATTGCACGACTGAGTGCAACTCCAATCCATAATTAAGCATGGTGTAATTTCCACATGGCTACCATTTTATACACGCTTGGCATGAACAGCCTCATAATCAATATTCAATAATAATCATCTTTTCCGATTGCAGCGGAAATCGACGAATCGTCCAACTTAGTCTCCAAAGGTGATTACTCCAATCACCATTCGGCATTGCACCCCAATGCCTACACAGCAGTCTCAACTCCACCACTGGGGTGGTACCCATTGATTCTCTTCTACGAATATGGTCAAGAACCAAAACTCGGTGACTTCCTCAATCTACTAAGGTTATTCCCTTAGTCTCAACTTGATGCTTCAAGTAAACTCTTCATAAGCCTACACCGAGAGCTTATCTTCGGTAGAGGGTCTCATAGTACTAACTACTCAAGCGCTCAAGAAGAACCATTCGAAATTCTTCTCCACAATGCTTTCCTAAGCATTGGATACCTCAGGTATCTATAGTCACTGAGCTCAACTTAAGTGATAGAGAGGGATCCATTTACAATCTAATAATAGCTCTCTATCAATGTTACCATGAAGTGACTATCAACCTGAACGTCAAACTCAACCACTCTTCCACGCAGTCTCCATTGCAAGGAACTTAATTCCATGTGCAACATCCGAACAAGGGGAAAAATCAGTAACTTGGTACATTCCCTCTTGGAATTTCCCAACAACTCGATCCAACGGTGAGAGTTCACACTTCGCTCACCTCAGTCTGCTCCCGCAGTCGATCCACGCAGATCCTCATCGGAATACTCCTGGTCATCCACGACCGGTTCCGTCAATCCATCCAGAGGGCTTTGAATTATCATTCCGCAACTCCCCAACGCTGGTGGGGTACTACAGGCTTCGACAACATCACGCTAATCCTCGTGATGTCCCAACCAAGTATTAACATTCGCTTGAGGTACAACCTCAAACTCCAACACAAAATGGTATTACCCCGATTGTATTACGCTTCAATCGAGTACACCAATATCTCAAGGCTAATTGAAATAATCAACGAGCCTCTACAACCGAGTAAATGCCCATTCGTGATTCAATTTAGATCACGATGGCCGACATACAGTCGAAACGACCTTACAGGTCCCACATCAACTGAGGGTGTTTCTCACGAAGCGAAACGCTAGAAAAAAAGATCTCCCCGCCACTCGAGCTCACGATTCGTGACTCCGTCAGGAGAACAACAACAACCCCAAAGATATCCTTCATTCTGAGGATTCTCGATCAACCGAAGGTAATGGCCAGTTAGGCCCCAAATCCTCTCCAATACTTACCTAGTTTTAGGTGAGGGAGGTAGTCAACGCAACCAGTGGAATAAATCCTCAACATGCACTATTTCGTGGTCAAATTCCCAAGGCGAGTCAAGTCAGCTCGCAAAACCCAAGGTACACGGTACCTCACAAATTCCACACCAAGAAGGCCAATCCATTTGTTGGCACGCAAAACCTTCTCACAAGGTGGGGTGTTCAAAATGACACACCCGATCATCCTTCATGCACCGAAGGAAGATCAAAACAAACAAACCCTCGGATTGGTTCACTACATACTCGGTGTATCCTTGATCTCACGATCCCACACGTGGTATTCCACGCTCTAGGGTCTAAGCTCGGACCTCCGCCCTATCCAAAACTCTGCCCTACCAAAAGGTACCGGGCCGCCACCACACATACCGCGCCGCCCAAAGGGCCTGTGCCCTACAGCCTACAAGTGGTCCAGCACCTGGTTCGTCTCGAGAACCATCCCAAGAACACCGATCCAGGGATGCACTAATGCAATCGTCGTGAGATCCATAAGGCATAGCAAAAATAGGCTACCCACAATCCGCAAACTAACCGCCTCAATCGAGGGCTAATTCTCATCGCAAACAGCGAACTATCGTGATGCCGTACAACTCGGCAAATAGCCGATCAAGGATAGGTGCAATGCACCGGCATCAAACAATGCACATTCAAGTACCATAGAACGAACCAATACCTGTAGCCACACGTCTTGGCTGTCGTCGCCTTTGCAGTCTGAGCCGTATACACGCGCCCGCTCGGCATCTGCTATGACCCCTCCGTCTGTCTCTAAACACGAGGCCTTCCGGCCTGGTAGCGAGCTAAATGCGTCCCCTGGTAGGGACCCGGTAGAACTGGTGCTGATGCTGAAGGTGGCACTGGAACTAGACTCCTCAAACAGTCCAACTGGTAGTGGCCTTCTTAGCCACACAAATAGCACCTGCCGTGGGTAACAACGTCCATCGCAGGTCCCGCAGCTCGGAGCCCGGCTATGATCAGATCCCTCCATGCTGTGCAGACGGCTGGGTCCTCGCGACCAGCTCCGGCTCCTGGAATGTCTCGGCGGCCTCCTAGAGTGCGTCTGATTCGCACCCTCAGCCGTGGGCCTCTAGCCCAAATCCTTGTCTAAGCCTTCTCGACGTTCCTGTACATACGCTGCACCACCCTCCACGATGGGCGCGTAGTTTACTACATCTCGGTAAGTCTGAAGATTGGAAGGTTGCGCCAACCGAAAGATCAACGGCCGAAGTCTTCGCCGTCTCGCACAACAACGGCACACCCTGTGGGAGCCGAGGGAACTCCCTCTCGCACTCGGCCACAGTTCGGTTCCCTTGGAGCATGCCACACAGATCCTGCTCCGGCTTTCCCTTAACACTGTCAGGGAAGTAATGCTCCAACAGGACTTCCTTGAACCTTCTTCAAGTAACCGCCACAATGTCAGCGTTAGTGTTATCCTGAATATCCAACCACCAGCTGTAGACCTCGTCGTCCAGGTGGTGAGCGGCGAGCCAAACTCTGCCTCTCTCCTCCACGAATGCGTCGCGGAAATAGTACCTCCATCTGCATCAACCACTTCCCTACTATCCAGTGGTCGTCCGTCTCTCCATCGAAGATCCTAGGATTACACGTCTTGAACTCGTTGGGGCGATCCATGAGCCACTCTTGCTCTGCTCCCTCAACCATCACGGGGAAAAACCGCTCGCAACAAGTGGTCTCTCTGTGTTTCATTCGCGCATCCTGCCGGCGCGGCGCCTCGGCCTGCTGCTGGGCCGCCGTCACCTGCTGAGTTACCAAATCAGTGAGAGCCGCAAACTGGCTCCTCACTCACGGACCTCGTTGGATCCGGGGGTAGTGGATGTCTCCGCTTCCTCAAACGTTGCCGCGTCATCCGCTCCAACAAACTTAGAGCGGGTCGTCGACAAGGCACCACAACATCATTAAAGCGCATGTTAATAAAACCCACGCTATCGTAGCCCCGCTCATAATATCCAAATCTTGTGAAAGTAAGGAACTGTGCTTCACTACTAACTCCCGATGTTACGTTGTCGGCCGCCAACGTAACCCTCCGCAAAGCTAGAAGTTATACACTTCGATTAAACTCCAACTTTTTAGAGTTATAAAAATACCCAATCAAGTACTTTCGCTCATAAGTCAAATAGACCTCGTCTCTCACGAGCCTATTTTTTATAGTCCAACCAGCCTAAGGTTTGCTAGGTCCACTAAGACTTTACCCTAGGCTCTGATACCAAATTAATCAGTCACGCCCCGGGACCGGCTGGGCCTTCCCAGTAGCGTGTCCAGACCCGCCATATGTCAACACATACAAGGCGTCTACCAAAAATAGCGGAATTAAAACAACAAAAGGCTAACACTAAGAATATCAGAGCCATAAACAACTAAATCTACAACAAGTAGGAAGGATAGTAAACTGAACAAATAAAATGGAAGTATAAGGTTATACAACATCTATCACAACTATCCACAAAAACACGGTGGTCTCACTACATACAGGTACACTCTCAACCTCTCCAAAAGAATACAAAAGAGGTGAACCACCTATCGAAACGATCCCTCACAGAAAGCAGCTATCCCAAGGCAATCTAGTTGCCGCGGTCCCTAGCCTCCCCCGGTGCAAAAGGCGCTGGAAAGTAAACAAAAACAGGGGGCGTGAGAACTATAATTTATATTTCCCAGTGGGCAATTACTGACCTGAACCATTGCACCACTAGGCCCAAAAGAGAGTATAGCTATGCGCTAATTAAACAGCTGTAATAAAAGCATAAATGAAATGCTATAATAACATACCACATGTATACAGGATAAATGCATAAGTTATCCAAACCCGATATAGCAACATATAAGGAATATGTTCTACTGTAGCAAACAAGTACACTATGATGTAAATAAAAGCTATCATGTATACTACACAACCCAAGTAATGCCCTAAGCATGTCCATATAATCCAACTACTAAGTCCTATCTAGTAGTGATTGTCATTTATATTGAATGTTATAGTTCAAATCTTTTTCCAGGATCTACTCAAGGTAATCCAGCTTGTGCCACCTAAGTGTCGTGGTAGCCCCAACATCCCCCGTCAGGAATGAGTCTAACCAATTCGGCCCCATAGGTTTCTCAATACCGCATGCGCGACGAATCGCAAAGGCCAACTCCGGAGTGCCGGCTTGTAGGGAGCGACCCTCACAAGCATGTGCGAATGAGCACAAATGGCAAACAAGCACAGTCAAGTCTCAAGTCCAAACCTCATGTCTCAACATGAAAATAGTAACTAGCAACCCTAAGGTTTAGTTCAATAACTCTCATGATACTAGAATTTACTATGTCAAGTTCCAATTCGAGCCTAGTGCCGCTTGATGACATTAGCTCACTAATTCACAAACCGATGCCAAGCTTAATGCCGCTTGATGACATTAGCTTTTCTCCTATGTCATGCATAATTCTATGTTCAAGTTCGCTATTGTACATGTCACTTTCGCAATGTTCAACGTACCCTCAAGCCACTAGAAGAATGCTACACTATGCCTAAGTCCACTAGGCTACTCTCTACTATATAGAGGTCAATGATGCATTACACATAAGGCAAGAGTTTTAAGCATTCTAAAATTGACAAGTAATAGGTAGAACATGAAAATGCATAGTTTTTCATTTTACAATACTCGAATAACCACAATAAGAATTTCTCATTGATATTGGTGAGGTCAAACCCACCGAATTCACCCGGTGTTCCAAGTAGCCAACTGAGCCTATTTCCAGACTCCAAGCACCCTAAAAAGCATACCATAAAAATTACAACGTTAAACGATGAGCCATTTGCTCAATCCGCGAAGATCAATACTCAAGAGCAGGGAAAAACTCACCTAAGTGTAATAATCCCTCTCGATACCTCAAATGGGGGATGGATCTCTCCCAAGGCAACCTAAACAAAGATTCTAAACCCATCAATTAGGTTCTAAATGCCCTAGATCAAAAATCCCCAAAAACAAACCCTAATTTACCAATCTAGGGTATCAACTATAAAGAGGCAACCAAAATCCCTAACCAAAGGAAAGGATGTGATACTTACCTCTAAGAAGCTTCCTCTCCGGGATCTAAACCCTCTAGAAGCAAAGATCACCCTCCAAGTATGCTCCAAAGCCAAGCTCCAAGCTCCAAAGGTGGAAGGGAGAGTGAGGAAGATTGTCACGCCCCAGGACCCAGCGGAAGCCCGCCCGGCGCGTGTCCAGACCCGCCGTACATCTAAAACATACAAGGCGTCTACCCAAAACGATAAATAACCAAACAAGAATAAGAAGAATCTAGAAGTATCAGAGCAATATAACGACTAGAATTCTAAACTAGGAAGCATAAAGAAGTAGATAAATAAAAGTACCAAATTCCACTAAGCACTATAAAAAGGAGTACAATAATAATCTCCACAAGCAAAAACTAAAAAGGTACATGGTGGTCTCTATACATGGATACCAAAAACCTCTCTCTCACTAAAACAAAAAGAGAGAAAAGTAGAACCACCTAAGAGAAAGTAAAGCTGCTACGAGCTAACTAGACGCGACTCCGTTGCCGCGATCCCTTGCCTCCGCCGGTGCCGAAGGCTCTGAAACACATTAGAAAACGAGGGCGTGAGAACTATTAATTAATAGTTCCCAGTGGGCAATTACTGACTTCAGTGGCATGCTCCACTAGGCCCAAAACTAAACAAGTAAGCAGTAAACTGGCATAAGTAAAGTAAACGACATGAAAGCTACTAAACATGGTATCTCTACTTAGCATGAAAAATGCATAAGTAAATAAGCTATTCTAAGCATGAATAGAAAGCGCTATAATTAGTACAATGTTCCCAAATTGATAGTAAAGGTTTGAAGTTTACAATTCTAATCAAAGTCCACAATGTCCATAAAACTACATTAATTTTAAATCCAATACGACCCAACCCGAAGGTGGTCTGGCCGATGCCCACCCGAAGGCTGCCTAGCCAAATGCCGAGCCTAATGGCCCCGTAGTAGTCATCATTCCCACCTTAGGAATGAGACTGTCCCACGGCAATCCACTTCGGCGCCCAGTCCCGCACGACGAATTCATGAAACGCGTTGGCCAACTCCGGAGTCCCGGCTTGTAGGGAGCGACCCTCACAAGCATGTGCGAATGAGCACAATGGCATATAGTCACAAGAACTGTCACAAGTCCCAAATCATCATGTCTCTAACATGGAAAGTAAAGTCACTGTGTCCAAGGCCTATCTCTATGTCGTCATGTCTCTAACATGGAATATAATAGATGTCAGTGGCCTATGTCAAGTCTCTATGTTGCAGTTTCACAATTTTCTAAGTTAAGTGCCGCTTGATGACACTTAAGCTTTTCTAAGTCCCAACACAAGTTTAATGTTCTTAAATACTTTAGTTAAGCTATATTAACATGAATGGCACACTCCCAGGCGCCCACAAGAGCCACTCACACATGCATGCAAAAATAACCCAGAAAGCTCTACTATATAGAGTGAAATTTTTATTATACATAAGGCATGCATTTTAAGTGCTCCAAAATTCATAATAATTCTATCTAGCATGAATATGCATTTAGAATAATTTAATCAAACCAAATAAGCACTTGGGAGCCATTTGCTCCTATGCTCACAAAGCCAAACCCACCAAGTGCGAGTAGCGTCGCTCTGAAACGCTAACGAAGCTTCGATTATCACTCCTTGAGTCCTAAAAAGTAAACCCTAGGAGTTACAAGCTAAGAAAACGAACCATGAGTTCAATCTTTAAGGATTTCAACAAAAGGTTGAGGAAAACTCACCAAATGCGAAGGAATTGCTCTCGATCTCCAAATGGGAGTTAGAGTCCTTCCAATCCAACCTAAATCAAAGTTCTAAACCCATCAATTTGGTCCCAAAGGCCTAAAATCGAAAATCCCCAAAATAAACCCTAATATGCCAATTCTATGGTTTCATCTATAAAGAAGCAACCAAACTCAAATCTAGAAGAAATAGAGGTGTCGCTTACCTTCTAGAAGCTCTAAACAAGGCTCAAAACCCTCAAAGCTTGAAGATCTTTCCTCCCTCAAGCTTTAAATCCAAGCTCCGAGCTTCATCCATGGTGTAGAAAGCACCATAAGGCAAAAGAGAGTAAAAAGGGTGATCAATCCTCAAGAAATCACCCAAAAATCCAAAAGAATGCAAATGGGTAGAGAGAGAAACTTCTTTACCTCTTTCTCTCTTGTTCTCAGCACAAAGAAAAGCCCTAGGGGCAAGGGGTGCTATATTAGAAGCAACAAAATGCTAAAACACCCTCAGCTTAAATCGCCGAAATCCGCCAGTCAGATAAGATAAGCGATCCGTACCTGCAGACCCTGCGAAACCGCCAAACCCGAGGCTTGGGTTGGCGTCCATCAGCCATCCCATACCGGTACGGAATCCACCCTATACCGGTATAGCAACAATTGCTGTACCGGTACAGCAACTTTTCCTGTACCGGTACAGACACCCCAGGCTTCAATCCGAGAGCAACCTAAAATCTAACTTTTTGGGCTTTAGTGCTTGGGATTCGTTCTCTAGCCTCGGTACACGTGCCATAGGTCGGAACACAGTCAACGACCCTCCAGAAAAGTGGAAAGGCTCCGAGCTCAAGTCAAAAATACTTGAACTCCGCATTTTGCGCAAGTCCAGTATGTTACATTCACCCCTCCTAAAAGGGAGTTTCGTCCGCGAAACTCAAAAGCGAACTCATACCTCAAGCTTCCATCTGAAAGAGATGGGGATAGCGCTCCTACAGCGCGCTCTCAGGCTCCCACGTGGCCTCCCGCTCCTCGTGGTTGTTCCAAAGAACCTTCACATACGGAATGTCCCGATTTCGCAATTTCTTCACTTCGCGAGCCAAGATCTTCACTGGTTGCTCCTCGAAGCTCAAATCCTCCCTTAGCTCAATAGGTGCCGCATCCAAAACGTGAGCCGGATCATGAATATACTTCCGAAGGACCGATACATGAAAGACGTTATGCACGCTCGATAGGTTCGGTGGTAGAGCAAGTCGATACGCTACTGGACCTACACGCTCCAAGATCTCGTATGGTCCAATGAAACGGGGGCTCAGCTTACCCCGAATTCCAAATCTTCTAATCCCCTTCGACGGCGAGACTTTCAAGAAAACATGGTCTCCAATCTGAAACTCCAAGCCTCGTCGCCGTCTATCAGCATAACTCCTTTGCCTACTCTGGGCCGTCAGCAGTCGCTCCCGAGCAATTCGAACTTTATCCTCTGCTTCTTGGAGCACATCAGGGCCTAAAGCAAATCTCTCGCCAACTTCACTCCAATGAAGCGGCGATCTACACTTCCGTCCATACAGTGCCTCAAATGGTGCCATCTTGATGCTTGCTTAATAACTATTGTTATAAGCAAACTCCGCCATAGGTAGATACTGCGATCATCCTCCCTGGAAGTCAATTACACATGCTCGGAGCATGTCCTCAAGAGTCTGTATAGTGCGCTCCGACTGCCCGTCACTCTGGGGGTGGAAAGCAGTGCTGAAGTCCAGTCGAGTACCCAAGGCGTCCTGTAGACTCCTCCAAAAGTGTGACACGAAGCGGGTGTCCCTGTCTGATACGATCGAAGTAGGTACTCCATGAAGTCGCACAATCTCATCGAGGTACACTTGTGCGAGCTTATCTCCTGACCAAGTAGTGTGAATAGGTATGAAGTGCGCCGACTTCGTCAACCTATCCACGATCACCCAAATAGCATCATGCCCGGCTTGAGAGCGGGGCAATCCTGTCACGAAATCCATGGTGATCTTCTCCCACTTCCACACGGGAATAGGCAAACTCTGAAGTTTTCCCGCTGGAACTCGATGCTCAGCTTTCACCTGTTGGCAAGTTAGACATCTAGCAACGAACTCGCCAACATCTTTCTTCATTCCAGGCCACCAATAGAGCAACTTCAAGTCCTTGTACATTTTGGTGCCTCCTGGATGAATAGTATAGGGCGCTCTGTGTGCTTCTTGAAGGATGTCCTCCTTAATTTCCAAATCCGCTGGCACACATAGCCGTCCAGAAAAGCGTATCAATCCTTGATCATCCACAAGGAATTTGCCGGTGCAACCATCAACCATTTTATCCCGAATCTTTTGCAACTCTAAGTCAAGAGCTTGCTTCTCTTTAATTCTGTCCACAAGAGTAGGTTGCGCGACCATAGTCATCAGCCACAAGGGTGTATCGGGAGTCACTACCTCCTGTAAGTTACGGGAAAGCCCCAAGGATCTATCTAGATTGTATCAAACAACACCTAGAGGGGGGTGAATAGGTGTATCGGCCAAAAAACAACAATTCTCGATGCTTTAAAAATAATAAATGCGGAAAATAAAAAGCACACCGAGATTTACGTGGGAAAACTCCAAACTCGGAGTAAAAAACCCACGGGACCAACACGCGAATAACAATCCATTAAAAGAAAAGATTACAAGGTGATTACCGACTCCACGGACTTAACCTCTCTAACTCTCTTATGGATCTCCGCGCACTCCACCGAGTTGTCCACGATCACGCCCGAATCCACGAACGCCACGTTCCGAATCCACGAAACGCCTCCGCTTCGAATCCACGAAGTCTTCAACACTCCGAATCCACGAAGTCTTCAATCACGCCGAATCCACGACGCCACCATGAATAGAATCATGAATATGGTGATCCTTCGTTGGAGTATCGATGAAAACCGAAGAAGAAAAACTCCAACGAATCGTAGATCAAATCGACATATAGAGTAGGATTTACTATCTCTCGATTTGACCTAAAAGAGGCTATTTAGTAGAAAATAGGTTTTGAAGGAATTCCTAGCCTCTAGGGTTTCTCAAACATGTATTATGATGAAGTATATCGAATTAGAGAACCCTAAGAACCTATTTATAGACTTTAGAATCAATTAGATTCGGATTAGAGAAAAATCAGATTTTTACCTTCTTGTACCGGTACAAAAACAGGGCCATTACCGGTAATGCAATGACGGAAGATTTTTCTGCGAAGGGCCATTACCGGTAACGGATTGATGGCTATACCGGTATAGCAACTTTTTTGTACCGGTACAAAAACAATTTTATACCGGTATAACTTTGTATTTTTGCTGAAATTTCACTTTTCGAAAACTACAAAGTTCCGATACAATTTCTAATCCGTTATACAATGATATTATGATTCTAATGCCTATAACTAAGTATGAATCACCATAACATGAATTAAACACTTACCTTGACGTCGTGATTCAACATGTCTCTTTTCTTCGAAGTCTAGGATTCTTCGACCATCTTCGATCCGCTCCAATCCTTCAAGACTCCGACTCAACTCACGAAACTTGCCAACACAAAATCCTTAACAATCTCCCCCTTTGGCAATTTCGTGACAAAACACAAAAACTAACCAAAATTACATTTTAAAAGAACTACGAAGTTCAATGTCATCACCAAAACATTAAACCTCTCGCGTGTAATCCAAATACAATAAAGATCCAAAAATACATCAAAAACTCCTAAAAACAAACTCTATGACTTAGACACAACTAGGAGTCTTGAAGTCTTGATTTCCTGCAAAACAATTTCAAACGAAGTTAGAAAATCAAAACATTAATCAATCAACAATCTCTTTGTTCTCATCTTCTCTTCTCCTCTTCTCCCTCTTTTATCCTTGTTCCATCAACTTTTCACTTTGCTCATAAATATTTCCTTCTCCCTCCTTAATCATTTCTCCCCCTTTGTATGCATCTCCCCCTATGTGTATGCACTCTTAATTCCCCCTGTAGTCCATTCTCCCACTTTTTGTCAAAAATTGCCAAAAAGAAACAGATAAAGAAAGAAACACAAACTAAACAGAGAGTAGTCAAATCATAGTTACAAACCTAGATGCATAAGAAAACAAAGTAAAGAGAAAAACATCAAGCAATGAGCATAAAGAGACGAGACATAATCCTAAGATAGCGGTAAAGATAAGCAGTAAAGCGCGAGGCAGAAATCACTCAGTCGCCTCGTCGTCATCATCGTCTCCTCCAGCAGGAGATCCGAGCCCGACCTGCGGGACCGACACCGTAGGAACGGCTGGCGAGACACGGAGCGCTGATAGGCTGAGGTCGATGGAAAGATATCATCATGCGTGCACCCCATCTTCTCCAAGATCCTCTTCACTCCTTTCTCGAGACTTTTGAAACTTTTCTTCAGAAAGCCCATATCCTTCTTCAGCTCACCCATATCAGTCTGTAGTGCGCCCACATCACGATGAAGTGAGTCCAAAGTGACCACTCCAGTGGAGCTAGAAGACCCTGCAGGCGCTGCACGCTCTGCTCGTCGTGATGGTGGAGGTGGAGGAGGTACAGCAGGACTCGATGCAGTATGCGGTGTAGCTCCCTTTGTCTGCTGAAAGGTCTTCAAAGTGCTCACTGATTTTGCCCAAGTCACCGCATCAATCGAGCCCAGCCCAAAATCATATTTGGCACACTCAGTATCTACCCCGTTTGCTCGCAAAATCCGAGTAATCATCAATGGATACGGAAGTAGATCGCGCCGTGTAGAAGACTGAATAACGTGCACCATTCGGCCAAATGAGGAACGGAATGTTCAAGTGGAACCCATGAGCCTGCTCAGGATGTCCAAAGAGATAGAGCAGCACAAAGCGTTTCCAGCGAAGCCTCTTTGTGCCAATAGTAGGCTGAACATTGTAGCACATGATCAAAGATAGGAGATGATACTCGAGCGCGAGATCCTTAGATTCCAATAATGCACGATCGGTCAGACGCCGCTTGCGGATCGGCTGCAACAACGATCTCCCGATCGACGAAGGCGAAGTGGCCGTATAATGAAGTCCGGTAGTATCAACCTCCATCCCCAAAAGCTCACCAATATCATAAGGAGTGATCAACCGTTCCTCGCACGAAGTCTCAAAGACATAAGTGCTGTCTCTCGTCCTCGACGAACTAAATCACGCATATAGAACTCCCTAATGAGCTCCACGCGAAGGTGAGCGAGCACAGACACGACCAACCGGCGCAATGGGGACTCTCAACATAAGGCGACCAAACTCAGGAACCTGCTCAGTGAGTTCCTTGAAGTTGACGTGCCGCTCTACAATACAAGAACGAGTAGAGAAAGCTCGAGCTCTCGCAGGAGGAACATCAGCATCCCTCTTGGCTCGACGCTCCCTGGTAGCACCACCTCCGCGTGACGACTCACCAGCAATGCCTTTTCCCTTGTCGGGACGGGAAACAGGCTCTTCAGCTTCTTCCTCTTCTTCTTCAGCCTCCTCGGCACGATAGTCGGGAGTCCGATCCCTCAGGCTCCTCAACGACGTGTCCTTTTAGAGACACTCCGTCGGCTTCCACTACCACGGCGACCACCACCTGTGGCCATGAGCACCAGGAGCACGAGTACGAGCGAAAAAGCCATTGTCCTCCACGTGAAAAACCTCACATGAACACATTTTTGAAAAAATTCTCTAAAAATTGTGAAAAATTCACAAACAATTCAAGAATAAATAATAAAGCAATAACAAACTTGAATCATGCAGAAAATTTCATTAAATTTGGCACATTTTCAAAACTCCCGAGATTCCACCAAAAAGGAACCTAGAACATAAATAAAAAACGAATTCCAAAGTGTTCTAAGTGTTCTAGAAGCAAGATTATATGTCCAATCAACGATTCTGACAAAAATTTGCATCAAAAAGGAACAAAAACAGAGATTAAACAATTTTTCCCGAAAATCCAATATTTTAGAAACCTAGAGCATAAATCGGTCAAAAATAACGCAAACTAATGTGTTCTAGGTGTTCTAGATGCAAGATAATCAGTTCAGATAGTGAATTATAGCAAGAAATTGCATCAAAAACGGGTAAAAACAGAGATCGAACTCTTGTCCCGGAATATTAAAAAAATGGCAAAAATCGGGTTTGATCTTTAAATACGAGCATAATACGTTAATACGGAGGGAAATCGTGTAGAATAGAAGGAGGAGGGCTCGGGGATTTTTAGAGAGAGAGAGAGAGCGTTTTGAGTGAGTGTAGAGAGAGATCGAAAGGTTTAGGTAATTATATCGCCACTACGGTATTTTGTAGGTATAGTATGAGTTTATACCGGTATAAAAAATCAGAATATCGAAAAATAGCCTTTTTCATTCAAAAAGTCTCCAAAATTCAAATTAATTTCATAAAAATTACTGATTTCACTTCAAAAATTATTATGAAGAAAATAAAATATTCTATGATTTCAAAAGACATCATATCATCAAAATTTGAAATCAAGAAAAATCAAATAATTTAAAATCATCAAGATGCAAATTGATGAAAAATAATTTTCTAAAAATTTAACAAATTGACACCAATTTGTCGCAACCCGTTCAAAATAGAGATTTAACTAATATAGCACCGGGGGTGGCTCTTTGAGCATCTTTTTCAATCTATCACCTTGTATCGAAAAATTCTAAAATATTCACATTTTTTTTTTCAACTTTTTCGGTTTTTCTCATAATTTCTCACGTGGTAGCTTCACACACGTACCGGACGACCGGGGTGGTAGCTCTTTCCTCCATGTGGTGGTAGTTTTCACACTCCTTTCGGATGTAACTCTTTCCACATCTTTTAAACTAAGGAGTTTCCCCTTTTTTTTTTTAAATAAAACAAACTCCCCCTCAATTAGACAATCTCACAATTGAAAATAATTTTGACGAATCTTAGTCAATTAGAAAATATCCATCAATTATATTCAACATTCACTACCAAGATGGATTAAATACAAAATGATTAAAATTAATTTCAAAAATTTTGATGAAGGTATGTAAGAAGAAATCACATAATAAATTATCGTCAAAATAATGAAAAGTGGAGTAAAATCGATAATTAATATGAATTTAATTCAATTTGAATTGACTTTAAAAATCGGTTAATTCTCTTTGAAAAACCATTAATCTCTCTACTTTAAAGATTTTCAATCATTGCCACTCTCAAAAATTTTAAAAACTCCCCTTTACCTTTCCTCAAAGACGATTTTCAAACAAAAGAAACTCAAGCATCAAAAATATTCACTAAGTACCAAAAATCGCCTAAGCATGTAATGCAATGAATAAAAGTAGGAAATATACACCTATCAAAGCATTACATAACCGAAAAACAAGCTAAGAAGAATAACAAGGAAAGATATCACCTTTCCGAATCCAAACTTGTCGAATTTTTCCTTGCTTTGACTTGTCGACGTGAGGCTTGACTTCTTTCAACCTTTGTTCAACCGATGATTGTCTCGATGCTTGGTTCTTCGGTTGATATTTACGTTGAGGCTTAGTCTCCCGGTTTGCACGAGGTACTCGACCCAATTGATTTCCTATTTGCTTCCGTGGGAGATACCGAATAGAAGAAGGTGCCGATTGAGATTTCGTTGTCTTGTTCGGGCAACTCTTTTTGATATGTCCCTTGACTCCGCATCGGTGACATACCTTTGCTTTTAAATTTGTTGAGACTTTCGATGTCGTCTTTTGATCCTTCTCAACATATGTCCTTTCGTATCCGAGGCCCAACTTGTTCGTTTGACCTAACCCGAGCATGTTATCCAACTTTTTCGAACCCGAGGAAAATTGTTGAAGATCCGATTTGAGTTGATGAACTTGCTTGGTTAACACTTGATTGGATGTGTAGGTTTCCTTAAATTGTTGCTCCAAAAATCCAATCTTATCCCTATAAGATTTCATTGTTAATTCCGACTCTTCTACCTTCTTTTGGAGGTCCAAATTGTTATTCAAAATTGATTCCCGTTCCTCCTCAAGAGCTTCATTCATGATCCTCATATTGTTGTTATCTTCTTCAATCTCCAACAAACGACTCTCCAACTTCTTATTGAACTTCGCCATTTTTCGCGATTCAATAAGAAGTTGATTATATGCTTCCGCTATATCCTCGTCGTTTGCTTCCTCCTCGCTTTCGCCATTCTCGCTCGAAGATTCATGCGAAGAAATAGAAACATTAGAATTAGTAGCAATAGAGGATAAACAAATAGCATTAGAGGAAGGCAAAGAAGACTTAGAAATTAAAGCAATATGATCCTTTTCTTCATCACTTGGCGATGATTCACTCGAAGAAGAATCATCCCAAGTTTTTGCTTGCAAAGCTTTTTGTTTATATGTCTTCTTTGAAGGACAATCCGTTGCTATATGACCGTAGCCTTTGCACTTGAAGCATTGGATTTCCCCTTCAAATTCATCTTGCTCTTTTGAAGACTTTGCAAGTTTTTTATCCTTATCCTTAGAATTAGAAAAAGGTTTAGAAAAAGATTTTCGCTTCGAAGATGAAGCATTGTTCTTTCGGAAGTTCCGTCGGAATTTCTTCGTGAGGAGCGCCAATTGATGTTCAAAATCCGCAAGCGTAATATTCTCGTCGGAATCCGTGTCGTCGTCTTCTTCCTTTGATGATTTGAGTGCCATCCCTGTGCTTTTAGAAAAAGACTTGGAAGAAGATTGATTAGTAGGAAAAGTCATCTCATACGTTTGTAAAGCGCCTACTAATTCTTCGACTTTCATCTCTTCCAGGATGCTTAACCGTTTCGATCGCGGCAACCTTTGCCCGAAACGTTCGGAAGAGTTCGAAGAATTTTTCTAATGACTTTTGACTCCGGAATTTTCTCTCCCAAGTTAGCGCATGTATTTACAATGTCTTGTAGACGCGTATAATACTCGGTAAAGGTCTCGTTTTCGTCCATAGAGATCGAATCGAATTTGCTAGTAAGCATGTGTAATTTTTGGACCTTTACTAAGCTTGTTCCTTTATGCGTAACTTGTAGGGTATCCCAAATCTCTTTCGCGGTTTCACAAGCGAAACGCGAGTAAACTCCGTTTGAGACAAGGCATTAAATAAAGCGTTTATGCCCTTGCAACGAAGATGCCTCGTTTTCATCTTTTGTCCACTTGTCTCGTGGTTTAGGCTTCTCAACATTATCGACCTTTTCGGTTGGAGGTTTCCATCCGAACTCAATTGATTTCCACACCCGCTCTTCGATTGCAATTAGAAAAGCTCTCATGCGAACTTTCCAATAGGCATAATTCGTGCCGTCGAAAAGCGGAGGTCGATTAATGTTACCGCCTTCGGCCATTAGATATCAATATATCTAGATCCCGCTCTGATACCAATTGTAAGTTACGGGAAAGCCCCAAGGATCTATCTAGATTGTATCAAACAACACCTAGAGGGGGGTGAATAGGTGTATCGGCCAAAAAACAACAATTCTCGATGCTTTAAAAATAATAAATGCGGAAAATAAAAAGCACACCGAGATTTACGTGGGAAAACTCCAAACTCGGAGTAAAAAACCCACGGGACCAACACGCGAATAACAATCCATTAAAAGAAAAGATTACAAGGTGATTACCGACTCCACGGACTTAACCTCTCTAACTCTCTTATGGATCTCCGCGCACTCCACCGAGTTGTCCACGATCACGCCCGAATCCACGAACGCCACGTTCCGAATCCACGAAACGCCTCTGCTTCGAATCCACGAAGTCTTCAACACTCCGAATCCACGAAGTCTTCAATCACGCCGAATCCACGACGCCACCATGAATAGAATCATGAATATGGTGATCCTTCGTTGGAGTATCGATGAAAACCGAAGAAGAAAAACTCCAACGAATCGTAGATCAAATCGACATATAGAGTAGGATTTACTATCTCTCGATTTGACCTAAAAGAGGCTATTTAGTAGAAAATAGGTTTTGAAGGAATTCCTAGCCTCTAGGGTTTCTCAAACATGTATTATGATGAAGTATATCGAATTAGAGAACCCTAAGAACCTATTTATAGACTTTAGAATCAATTAGATTCGGATTAGAGATAGATTAGAGATATGAATTTAATTCAATTTAGTGATTTGACTTTAAATCGAAGGCGGTTTCAGGTAATTATATCGCCAAACTGACGGAAGATTTTTCTGCGAAGGGCCATTACGGTAACGGATTGATGGCTATACCGGTATAGCAACTTTTTGTCGGTACAAAAACAATTTTATCTAGGTATAACTTTGTATTTTCTTTGAAATTTCACTTTTCGAAAACTACAAAGTTCCGATACAATTTCTAATCCGTTATACAATGATATTATGATTCTAATGCCTATAACTAAGTATGAATCACCATAACATGAATTAAACACTTACCTTGACGTCGTGATTCAACATGTCTCTTTTCTTCGAAGTCTAGGATTCTTCGACCATCTTCGATCCGCTCCAATCCTTCAAGACTCCGACTCAACTCACGAAACTTGCCAACACAAAATCCTTAACACCTCCAACTCCAACCGCTTCATTTGCTCGATCAACTGCGGTTGAGTAACCACATGCATTGCTAAGTTCTCGGTAGATTTCCGAGTTAGCGCATCCGCCACCACGTTAGCCTTGCCCGGGTGGTAGAGAATAGTCAAGTCATAATCCTTGAGCAGCTCCAACCATCTGCGCTGTCTCAAGTTCAACTCCTTCTGAGTGAAAAGGTACTTTAAGCTCTTGTGATCTATATACACCTCGCACCGCTCGCCGTACAAATAGTGGCGCCATAGCTTCAATGCAAAGACTACGGCCGCCAACTCCAAATCATGCGTAGGATAGTTCTTCTCATATTCCTTTAACTGGCGAGATGCATACGCGATCACCTTGTCACCCTGCATCAAAACACAGTCCAATCCGTTAAGAGATGCATCACTATAAACCACATACCCTGCTCCAGCAATAGGTAATGTGAGGATTTGAGCGGTCGTCAATCTCAACTTTAACTCCTGAAAGCTTTTCTCGCACGCATCATTCCATATGAACTTGGTTCCCTTATGCGTGTGCCTCGTGAGGGGAGTAGATAACTTCGCAAATCCCTTGACAAATCTCCGGTAGTAACCGGCCAATCCAAGAAACCTCCTGATCTCGGTGACGCTCGTCGGTCTTGGCCAATCCTGGATGGCCTCTATCTTCTTGGGATCTACTGCAATGCCTGATCCTGAAATCACATGTCCGAGGAATGCTACCTCTCGAAGCCAAAACTTACACTTCTTCAGTTGTGCAAATAATTCCTTTTCCCGAAGTATTTGAAGTACCAATCTCAAGTGCTCCTCGTGATCCACATCGCTTAAGGAATAAACCAAGATGTCGTCGATGAACACCACGACGAACCTGTCTAGATAAAGCTTGAAAACACGGTTCATTAGATCCATAAAGGCTGCCGGGGCGTTAGTAAGCCCAAACGGCATAACAGTAAACTCATAATGACCATACCGTGTCCGGAAAGCCGTCTTCGACACATCTCGAGGCGCAATCTTTAACTGATGGTATCCCGACTACAAGTCTATCTTGGAATACACACAAGATCCCTGGAGTTGATCAAAAAGATCATCAATTCTCGGCAACGGATACTTATTCTTGATCGTGAGTTTATTAAGTTCACGATAATCCATGCACAGGCGAAGTGATCCGTTTTTCTTCTTCACAAAAAGAACCGGTGCTCCCCAAGGTGACACACTCGATCGAATGAAACCCTTGTCCAACATATCCTGTAACTGTGCCCTCAGCTCCTTTAACTCTCGGTGCCATCCTATAGGGTGCCTTCGAGGCGGGGTAGTCCGGGGACGAGATCTACCACAAACTCGATCTCCCTATCGTGGCATGCACAGTAGCTCCGCCTGAAACACGTCCAGAAACTCCCGTACCACCGGGATATCCTCGATCCTAGGGGTATCATCCTCACCCCTCAATGCGATACTAGCCAAATAGGCTACGCACCCACGGTTGATCAGTTGCCTAGCTCGAGACGAGCTGATCAACATCGCAAAAAGCGAACTCTGGCATCCTCTAAACACCACCTCATCCTGACCCGATTTTCTAAAAGTAACCGTTCGATTAACACAATCGATGGTGGTGTAATATCTCGTCAACCAATCCATACCTAAAACCACATCGAAATCCCCCAACTTGCGCACTACTCGCAAGTCCACGGGCATGGTCCAATCTCCTACCCTGATAGGAAAACTGGGGCAATACTCACGCACATCCACAATGGGGTCGGGTACAATGATACGTCCAGGATGTAGTAAGGGAACAAACTGGATGTCATGCAACTCGGCAAATAGCCGATCTATAAATGAATGTGATGCACCGGTATCGAATAATGCACGTACTGTAATGCCATCAAGTAAAATGATACCTGCCACCACATCCTCAGCTATCGCTGCCGCCTCGGTCTGCGCGGCGTACATGCTCCCACTCGGCGCCTGTCGTGACCCCTCGCTCTGGCGCTGGATGGTCGGCCGCCCGATGCAGTACCGTGTCGACGGGGTCCACAGTGGCGCGGCTGGTAGAGCCGGTGCCGATGCAGAAGACGGTGCCGGTGAAGAACCTCTCGGGCACTCGGTACGGATGTGGCCCTCCTGGCCACACTGGAAGCACCTGCCTGCCCGCTGTGGACACTGCGGCGGATGGTGAGGACCACCGCAGATCACACACTAGGGAGGCCGGCGTCGGTCGGGTCCTCCTCGCTGAGTCGGTGCGCCTCGACTGCGCTGCTGGTGCCTCGGATGCTTCGGTGGCCTCCTAGAGTGCGTCTGACTCGCAGCCTCGGCTGCGGGCCTCTTGCCCTTTCCCTTGTCCAAGCCCTCGTGTCTCTCCTGTACCATCGCCGCGCCGCTCTCCACAGTGAGCGCGCAGTTCACCACCTGCCTTTAGGTCTGAAGCTCCGAGGACTGCACGAACCGGAAAATCGACGGTCGCAGTCCACGCTCGAAGATGTGGGCCTTGTCCTCGTCGTCCCGCACGACGAAGAGCACGCAATGTAAAAGCCAAGAAAACTCCCTCTCGTACTCGGCTACAGATCTGTCTCTTGGCGCTGTCGGGGAAGTAATGCACCAACATAAGCTCCTTGAACCTCGTCCAAGTAATAGAAGCTAAGTCCGTGCTGGGGTTCTCCTGGAGATCCATCCACCAGCGGTAGGCCTCGCCGTCCAAATGGTGGGTGGCGAGCCACACTCTGTCCCGCTCCTCCACGAACGTGTCACGGAACAATTTCTCCATATGCATCAACCACTTTTCCACGATCCAGTGGTCGACCTTCTCTCCGTCAAAGGTCCTCGGGCTGCACTTCCTAAACTCCTTGAGGCGGCCCATGAGTCGATCCCGCTCGGCTCCCTGAGCCATTACTGGAAATGCCGCTGCCACCGGTGATGCTCGAACTGGCGGGGTGTCCCGATCCTCCTCCTGGCGCTCGACTGCCGGAGTCGTCTGGTGTGAGCGGCGGGGGATCGCGCCGCGGTAAGTCAACCTCGGTGCCGGCGGCGAAGTAGTCCGAGTCTCCCTCGCAGCCCGCCCGTCGCAATAGAAGATCCTCCATGCGCTTCATGCGCGCCTCCTGTCGCTGCGACGCCGTCGCCTGCTGTGTCACCAAAGCTGTGAGGGCCGCCAGTTGGCCCCTCAACTCACGGACCTCACCAGATCCGGAGATAGCGGAGGTCTCAACTTCCTCCAGGTGTGCCGCATTATCCGCTCCCACAGATTTAGAGCGAGTCGTCGGCATCGTCACTACAACATCATAAAAGCGCAAGTTAGTAAGCTCACGCAATCGCATCCCCGCTCATGCTATAAGTACCCAAATCATGCGAAAGTAATGAAGTGTCATTCACTACTAACTCCCGATGTTACGTTGTCGGCCGCCAACGTAACCCTCCGTGAAGTTAGGAATTATACACTTCGATCTAACTCTACTTACTAGAGTTATTCAAAATACCCAATCTTAATACTTTCGCTCACAAGTCACATAGACCTCGTCTCTCACGAGCCTATATCATATAGTCCAACCTGCCTAAGGTTTACTAGGTCCACAAGAAGACTTAACCCTAGGCTCTGATACCAATTTAATCTGTCACGCTCGGGGACCCAGCGGAAGCCCGCCCGGCGCGTGTCCAGACCCGCCGTACATCTAAAACATACAAGGCGTCTAACCAAAACGATAAATAACCAAACAAGAATAAGAAGAATCTAGAAGTATCAGAGCAATATAACAACTAGAATTCTAAACTAGGAAGCATAAAGAAGTAGATAAATAAAAGTACCAAATTCCACTAAGCACTATAAAAAGGAGTACAATAATAATCTCCACAAACAAAAACTAAAAAGGTACATGGTGGTCTCTATACATGGATACCAAAAACCTCTCTCTCACTAAAACAAAAAGAGAGAAAAGTAGAACCACCTAAGAGAAAGTAAAGCTGCTACGAGCTAACTAGACGCGACTCCCTTGTCGCGATCCCTTGCCTCCGCCGGTGCCGAAGGCTCTGAAACACATTAGAAAAAGAGGGCGTGAGAACTATTAATTAATAGTTCCCAATGGGCAATTACTGACTTCAGTGGCATGCTCCACTAGGCCCAAAACTAAACAAGTAAGCAGTAAACTGGCATAAGTAAAGTAAACGACATGAAAGCTACTAAACATGGTATCTCTACTTAGCATGAAAATTGCATAAGTAAATAAGCTATTCTAAGCATGAATAGATCGCTATAATAAGTACAATTTTCCCAAATTGATAGTAAAGGTTTGAAGTTTACAATTCTAATCAAAGTCCACAATGTCCATAAAACTACATTAAGTTTAAATCCAATACGACCCAACCCGAAGGCGGTCTGGCCGATGCCCACCCGAAGGCTGCCTAGCCAAATGCCGAGCCTAATGGCCCCGTAGTAGTCATCATTCCCACCTTAGGAATGAGACTGTCCTACGGCAATCCACATCGGCGCCCAGTCCCGCACGGCGAATACATGAAACGCGTTGGCCAACTCCGGAGTGCCGGCTTGTAGGGAGCGACCCTCACAAGCATGTGCGAATGAGCACAATGGCATATAGTCACAAGAACTGTCACAAGTCCCAAATCATCATGTCTCTAACATGGAAAGTAAAGTCACTGTGTCCAAGGCCTATCTCTATGTCGTCATTTCTCTAACATGGAATATAATAGATGTCAGTGGCCTATGTCAATGTCTCTATGTTGCAGTTTCACAATTTTCTAAGTTAAGTGCCGCTTGATGACACTTAAGCTTTTCTAAGTCCCAACACAAGTTTAATATTCTTAAATACTTTAGTTAAGCTATATTAACATGAATGGCACACTCCCAGGCGCCCACAAGAGCCACTCTCACATGCATGCAAAAATAACCCAAAAAGCTCTACTATATAGAGTGAAATTTTTATCATACATAAGGCATGCATTTTAAGTGCTCCAAAATTCATAATAATTCTATCTAGCATGAATATGCATTTAGAATAATTTAATCAAACCAAATAAGCACTTAGGAGCCATTTGCTCCTATGCTCACGAAGCCAAACCCACCAAGTGCGAGTAGCGTCGCTCCAAACGCTAACGAAGCTTCGATTATCACTCCTTGAGTCCTAAAAAGCAAACCCTAGGAGTTACAAGCTAAGAAAACGAACCATGAGTTCAATCTTTAAGGATTTCAACAAAAGGTTGAGGAAAACTCACCGAATGCGAAGGAATTGCTCTCGATCTCCAAATGGAAGTTAGAGTCCTTCCAATCCAACCTAAATCAAAGTTCTAAACCCATCAATTTGGTCCCAAAGGCCTAAGATCGAAAATTCCCAAAATAAACCCTAATATGCCAATTCTAGGGTTTCATCTATAAAGAAGCAACCAAACTCAAATCTAGAAGAAATAGAGGTGTTGCTTACCTTCTAGAAGCTCCAAACAAGGCTCAAAACCTTCAAAGCTTGAAGATCTTTCCTCCCTCAAGCTTCAAATCCAAGCTCCGAGTTTCATCCATGGTGTAGAAAGCACCATAAGGCAAAAGAGAGTAAAAAAGGTGATCAATCCTCAAGAAATCACCCAAAAATCCAAAAGAATGCAAAGGGGTAGAGAGAGAAACTCCTTTACCTCTTTCTCTCTTGTTCTCAGCACAAAGAAAAGCCCTAGGGGCAAGGGGTGCTATATTAGAAGCAACAAAATGCTAAAACACCCCTGCAGTTTAAACTGCTCGAAATCTGCCAGGCTGTACCGGTACAAGCCAGATCTGTACCGGTACAAACCCTGCGAAACCGCCAAACCCGAGGCTCGGGTTGGCGTCCATCAGCCATCCCATACCGGTACAGAATCCATCATGTACTTGTATAGCAACAATTGCTGTACCGGTAAAGCAACTTTTTCTATACCGGTACAGACACCCCAGGCTTCAATCCGAGAGCAACCTAAAATCCAACTTTTTGGACTTTAGTACTTGGAATTCATCCTCTAGCCTCGGTACACGTGCCATAGGTCGGAACACAGTCAACGACCCTCCAGAAAAGTGGAAAGGCTCCGAGCTCAAGTCAAAAATACTCGAACACCGCATTTTTCGCAAGTCCAGTATGTTACAAAGATGCTCCAAAGCCACCAACAAACTCTCTCCTCACTCTTCTCCCTCCTTCTCCTTCTCCCTCTCTTTCTCCTTCTCCTTCTCCTTCCCTTTCTTCTTCTCTTTCTAAGAGCAAAAGGGAGTGAAATGAAGGGAAAAAGAGTAGGGACAGCCATATAGGCTGCGTAATGTAACAAAATCCCGTCAAGCCCCTCTACTTTGCAAAATATGAAATAGCTCGGTCTGGGCAGTTTTGGGGCTCAAGACCGGTCTCCACTAGCCAGGACCGGTCTCGGATGGCCTTCCCGCAAAAACAACGTACTGCAACCCGTCTCTAGTTGCCGAGACCGGTCTCTAAGGCCTCCACCGCAGACTGCGCGCACAGGCTCCGGTCTCCATATCCCGGGTCCGAATGCCACGCCTCCTGCCGCAGCTTCTGCTTGGGGAGACCGGTCTCTCCCTTTGGAGACCGGTCTCAAAGAGTAATCTCCCGAGACTTAGCCAAAAACTTCAGATTTTCAATTCCGAAGGTCGGGTCACCTCCCACGACCCTCCACAACCAGTGGAAAAGTTCGAAAATCAACTCAAACACTCGAACCTCGCTATTTACGAAAGTTCAGTGCGTCACAAAAGAGCTACCACCCCGGTCGTCCGGTAAGTCTGTGAAGCTACCATATGGGAATTGATTGAATAACTGAAAAGGCTGAAATATCCATATTATATCTAAAAAAATTTCGGTGTAATAAGGTGGTTTAGTAAAAAGATGCTCAAAGAGCCACCCCTCGTAAATTATTGCTTGATCTCGAATTTGAACGTTTATGCGACAAATTTCTATCTTTTTGTGAATCTTCGTAAGTCATCTTTATAATCTGTTACATCTTGATAGATTTTGAGCCTTTAGATTATTTTTGATGACTTGATTTTGAAGTATACATGGATAAAGAAATTTTATTATATTTTATATACATCTTGGTGATCTTGTAGTGAAATTCTTAATTTCTATGAAATTGATGTGGATTGGAAGAAATTTTATATGAATTTATCATATTCATGCACTAACAATTTATTGGTACTCTCTCTGTTTTGTTACTTTCTGTTGGCAATTTTTGACAAAAAGGATGAGAGAGATGAGATTCAAAAGTAAAAAAAAAAAAAGATTTCAAAGGATGAGAGATTTTCAAGTTTAATCTTTTGATGCATGAATAAAGAGGGAGAGATTTTTATTGATTTTCAAGTTTAATATTTTGATGCATGAACAAAGAGGGAGAGATTTTTATTGATTTCAAGTTTAATCTTTGTGAGTTACGGGGAAGCCCCAAGGATCTATCTAGATTGTATCCGACACCTAGAGGGAGGTGAATAGGTGTACCGGCCAAAATTCACAAATAATCGAAGCGTTAAAAGTAAATGCGGAAATTAAAAACACACCGAGATTTACGTGGGAAAACTCCAACTCGGAGTAAAAAACCCACGGGACCAACACGCGAATAAACAATTCAAAAAGAGAAAAATTACAAGGTGATTACCGACTCCACGGACTTAACCTCTCTAACTCTCCTTCGAATCTCCGCGCAATCCTCCTTCGGGTTGTCCACGCCCTTACGTTCGAGTCCACGAACGCCACGTCCCGAATCCACGAAACGCCACCACTTCGAATCCACGAAGCTTCTATCACGCCGAATCCACGACGCCACTCGAATCCACGAGCCAACGATCCGAATCCACGAACCGCCTTCAAACGCGCCGAATCCACGACGCCTCACGCCGAATCCACGACGTCGTTCATGAGAAGCATCATGAGTATGGTGATCCTTCGCTTAGGAGTATCGTAGAAAACCGAAGAAGAAAACTCCAAGCGAAGCGTAGATCAAATCGACATATAGATAAGGAATTACAATATCTCAATTTGACCTAAAAGAGGCTATTTTGTAGAAAATAAGTTTTAGATGAATTCCTAGCCTCTAGGGTTTCTCAAACAAGTATTTTCATGAAGCACACGAGTTAGAGAACCCTAAGAACCTATTTATAGACTTTAGAATCAATTAGATTCGGATTAGAGAAAAATCGAGAATTTTACACCTTGTCTGGGGTACAAAAAACGGGGCCATTACCGGTAATGCAATGACGGAAGATTTTTTTGCGAAGGGCCATTACCTAATGGATTGATGGTCGTATCTGGTATAGCAACCATGCTTGTACCGGTACAGGTTCAGGCTGTTATCGGTAATGGGTATGATGGCTGTACCCGTAATGGTTCAGGCTGTTATCGGTAATGGGTATGATGGTTGTACCCGTACAGGTTCAGTTTATTCAGTAATGGGTATGATGGTCGTACGGGTTGAGTGTTCGTCGGGGTACACTTTGTAAATTTTTCAATTTTCGAAAATTACAAAGTTCCAATATAATTTCTAATCCGTTAAACATTAATTTATGATTCTAATGCCTATAACTAAGTATGAATCACCATATTATGAATTAAAATCTTACCTAGACATCGTGATTCACATCGTGAGCCAATTCCCTTTTCTTCGAAGTTTTTGATTCTTCGTCGTTCTTCGATCCGCTCCGATTCTTCAAGACTCCGACTCAATTCACTGTGACGCACTGGACTTTGCAAATTGCAAGGTTCGAGTGTTTGATGTGAGATCTGAGCTTTTCCAGATTTCCTGGAGGGTCGTTGACTGTGTTCCGACCTATGGCACGAGTACCGAGCTTAGTGGATGATTTCCAAGCACTAAAGTCCACAACGCTGGATTTTAGGTTGCTCTCGGGTTGGAATTTTATGCCTTTGTACCGGTACAAAATTGTTGCTATACCGGTACAAAATGGTGGCTATACCGGTACAAGCCAAGATTTATACCGGTATAGATGAGCTGCTGGACAAACCCGAGGCTCGGGTTTCTTTGTTTGAGGTTTATCTGGTACAAAATGGATTTGTACCTTAGGTACAAGCTAGCGATTTTGAAAATCCGAAGCTACGAGGGCTTTTGGGCATTTTGTTGCTTCTAATATAGCACCCCAGCCCTTGGGGCTCCTCTCTTGTGCTGAGAACTTGGGAGAGAAAGGTAAGAGAGCTTCTCTCTCTATTCCCTTGCATCTCCTTGGGTTTTAGGTTGATTTCTTGAGGATTGATCTCCCTCTTCTCTCTCTTTTGCTTGTGGGTGCATCTTCCACCATGAGGGAAGGTTGGAAGCTTGGTTGGGGAGCTTGTTGAGGGAAGATCTTCAACTTTGGTGGGTTTTGAGCCTTGTTTAGAGCTTCTAGGAGGTAAGCAATTCCTTCTTATCCTCTAATTTAAGCTTTGGTTGCCTTCTATGAGATGAAACCCTAGATTGTGTTGTTAGGGTTATTTTTGGGGCTTTTTGATTTGGGGCTTTTAGATTCCTTTTGATTGGTTTAGAACCTTTGTTTAGGTTGCCTTGGGAGGGATCTAGCTTCCTTTTGGAATTTCTAAGAGGATTGTTGCACATTTAGGTGAGTATTTCTTGACTTTGACCTAGATGTTTAAAGTTTGAACTCAAGACTTATCTCTTGAGGTTGTAACTCCTAGGGTCTACTTTGTAGGGTACTAGGAGTAGGAATCGAAGCTTCGTTAGCGGTTCGGAGCGACGCTTGGAGCGACGGTGAGTTTGGCCTCACCTAGCACAATGAGAAATTCTCATTGGTGCTTATGTGCTTATGGTTAAATGGAAATTAGTTCATTTTCATGCTATTTGATTTAATTGTGAATTTTAGAATGCTTAAGATACATATGTTATGTGTAATGCAATTTTACTCTATATAGTCGAGAAGTATGCATGTGAGAGCTGAAGCTTTGTAGCATTCTTTTTGGAAACTTGAAACTATGTGTTTAAGAGGAATTTGGCATGTGTTTGAGAACATAGAACTATGCATGACATAGGAGAAAAGCCCTTGTCATTAAGCGGCATTGGCTTGGCATCAAAAGCGTAGAATAGTGAGCTAATGTCATCAAGCGGCATTAGGCTCGTGAATGAACTTGACATAGAGACTCTAGTGTCATGAGAATAATTGAACTAGACCTTAGGGTTACTAGTTACTATTTCCATATTGAGACATGAGGTTTGGACTTGAGACTTGACTATACTTGTTGCCATTTGTGCTCTTTCGCACATGCTTGTGAGGGTCGCTCCTACAAGCGGCACTCGGAGTTAGCCTTGCGATTCGTTCGCGCGTGCGGTGTTGAGAAACCTACGGGACCGTTGGGACAGACTCATTCCTTGCGGGGGATGTTGGGGCTACCACGGTACTTAGGTGGCACAGGTTGGATTACTGTGGGTACATCCTAGTGAAAGAGAATTGAACTTGGACATTCAACAATACTAAATGACTATCACTACTAGATAGGGCTTAGTAGTTGGATTATGTGGACTTTGCTCGATTGTATAGTATACTTGATAATGCTTTAATTATATTTCAGTATACTTGTTGGTTAAAGTAAAACATAACATCCTATATGTTGGAACGAGAACTTATGACTATATATATTTGGAACATGATTATGGTAGCATTTCTTATGCTTTATTTACAAGTTCATTTATATCGCTTACTTACTCTCTTCTCTTTGGGCCTAGTGGTGCAATGGTTCAGGTCAGTAATTGCCCACTGGGAACTATAAATTATAGTTCGACGCCCTCTGTTTCGTTTACTTTCGGTGCCTTACGCATCGGGGAGGCTCGGGACCGTGGCAAGAGTATTGCCTCGGGCTAGCGTTGGAGAGGACGCGTGCATAGGTGGTCTACCATTTCTCTTGTTTTATTTTGTGAGAGATGGAGAGTGTACCTTGTATAGAGACCACCACTTTTGTGTATTTTGAGGATGTTACTTTTAGACTTGTTTTATTTATACTTCAGTTGTACTTGATGTAGTTTCTATATTTCTCTCTACCTGTTCTTTAGCGTTGGTTGTTGTGGCTCTGATATTCTAGTTATAGCCTTTTATTGTTTTAATTCCATTGTTTTTAGTTAGACGCCTTGTATGTGTTGACATATGGCGGTGCAGGCACGCTTTGGGGAAGGTCTGCCGACCCCGGTGCGTGACAGATTAATTTGGTATCAGAGCCTAGGGTGACGTCTTAGAGGACCTAGTAAACCTTAGGCTGGTCGGACAATAGGAAATAGGCTCGCGAGGGACGAGGTCTATATAACTTGTGAGCGAAAGTACTTGATTGGGTTTTATTATAACTCTAAAAAGTTGGAGTTTAATCGAAGTGTATAACTTCTAGCTTCGCGGAGGGTTACGTTGGCGGCCGACAACGTAACATCGGGAGTTAGTAGAAAGCACACTTCTTTACTTTCGCATGATTTGGGTTTTTGAGTGGGGTTGCGATAGCGTGGGTTTTACTAACTTGCGCTTTTATGTTGCCTTTGCGGTGTGGATGCCTATTACTCGCTCCCAATTCGTCGGGGCCGATAACATGGCACGCATTGAGGAGGTCGAGGCCTCGGCTACTTCCCGAGTCCGGCGAGGTCCGCGAGTGGAGGGACCTTGTGGCGGTCCTCACGGACCTTGTGGCGCAGCAGACGGCGGCGGCTCAGCAGCAGGCCGAGGCGGCGCGCCGACAGGACGAGAGGATGAAGCGACTTGAGGACCTCCTTCTGCAGCAGGCGGCTGCCAGGGAGGCCCAGGCACCGGTACCACCAGCCCCAGCCGAGGTGGTAGCACCGAGGGCGCCGACTCCCGCGCCCGGATCTTTACATTCTGCACCGTCGGTGGCACGGCAGGAGAGGGTGGCGACGGCACCACCAGTTCAGATACCTCCAGGAGGAGCGGTTTTCCCGACGATGGTTGAGGGGCTAGAGCGAGACCGACTGATGAGCCGCCTCAATGAGTTCAGGAGGTGCAGTCCACGTGTATTCGACGGCGAGAACGTGGATCATTGGATAGTCGAGAAGTGGCTTATGCATATGGAGAAGCTCTTTCGCGACACTTTTGTTGAGGAGAGGGACAGAGTTTGGCTCGCCACTCACCATCTGGACGGCGAGGCCTATCAGTGGTGGCGGGACATCCAGGAGAACCCGAGCACCGACTTGGCATCGATGACTTGGACGAGGTTCAAGGGACTGCTACTCGAGCACTACTTCCCTGACAGTGTTCGGCGACAGATGGAGACAGACTTGCGCAGCTTGCGACAGGGGGAACGGACAATGACTGAGTACGAGTGGGAGTTTATGTCACGCCCCGGGACCCAGCGGAAGCCCGCCCGGCGCGTGCCCAGACCCGCCGTATGTCTACAACATACAAGGCGTATTACAAAAACGATAAATAACCAACAAAAATAAAGAGAATCTAGAAGTATCAGAGCAGTATAACAACTAGAAATCTATACAAGGAAGCATAAGGAAGAGACTAAAAGTAAAGCACCAATCATAAAATAAACCATAAAGAGAGTACCATAAAAAGAGATCCGAACACCACAATAACTAAGTACAGGGTAGTCTCTACATAGGGATACAAAACTCTCTCAATCACACCAAAGTACAAAAAGAGAGAAAAACCCCTACAAGGTGGAAAGCTGCGAAAACTAGCTAGCGGTTCCCTTTCCACGATCCCTTGCCTCCGCCGGTGCCGAAGGCTCTGAAACACATTAGAAAAAGAGGGCGTGAGAACTATTAAAAATAGTTCCCAGTGGGCAATTACTGACTTCAGTTGCATGCTCCACTAGGCCCCAAAAACTAAGCAAGTACGTGTAAGCGAAATAAATAACGAGTAAGCTACTAAAGCATGATATCTCTACTTAGCATAAATAAGCATAAGTAAACGACTATTCTAAGCATGAATAGTAAATATAACCAACAAGTCCAATATCCATAGCAATAGTAAAGAGTTAAAGTTTACTATTCTAACCATAGCCCAATAATTCCCCAAGTGATAGTAAGGTGTTAAAGTTTACTATTCTAGTCAAAGTCCACAGTTTTCTTTAAACTACATTAAGTTTAAGCACAATAAGATCAACCCGAAGGCGATATGGCCGATGCCCACCCGAAGGTCGCCTAGCCCAAATGCCGAGCCTAATGGCCCCGTAGTAGTCAACATTCCCACCCTAGGAATGCGACTGTCCCACGGCAATCCACTTCGGCGCCCAATCCCGCACGGCGAATACAAGAAACGCGTTGGACAACTCCTCGAGTGCCGCCAGGGAGCTACCCTCACAAGCATGTGCGAATGAGCACAATGGCAAAAGTCACAAAACTCGTCACAAGTCCCAAATCATCATGTCTCTAACATGGAATGTACAATTGTCCAAAAGGCCTATCTCTATGTCATCATGTCTCTAACATGGAATATACAATTGTCCAAAAGGCCTATCTCTATGTCATCATGTCTCTAACATGGAATATAGTATATGTTAAGTGGCCTATGTCAAGTCTCTATGTTGCAGTTTCATAGTTTTCTATGTTAAGTGCCGCTTGATGACACTTAAGATTTCTAAGTCCCAACATGTATTTAATGTTCACAATTAACATTAGCAAAGCTAAAATCACCATAAATGGCACACTCCCAGGCGCCCCCAAGAACCACCCCCACATGCATGAAGTTTAACCCAGATAGCTCTACTATATAGAGTGAATATTTTATCATACATAAGGCATGCATTTTAAGTGATTCAAAATTCATAATAAATCTATATAGCATGAATATGCATTCAAAATATTTAAATCAAACCAACTAAGCACTTAGGAGCCATTTGCTCCTATGCTCATGAAGCCAAACCCACCGAGTGCGAAAATCGCCGATCCGAAACGCTAACTAAGCTTCGATTCCTACTCCTAGCACCCTACAAGGCATGCCATAGGGATTACAAACTCAAAAGATGAGTCTTGAGTTCAAACAATAAGAAACTCTACTAAAGGGTGAAGAATACTCACCGAATGCGAAGAAAGTGCTCTTGATCTCCAAATGGGAGTTAGAGTCCTTCTAATCCAACCTAAATCAAAGTTCTAAACTCATCAATTAGGTCCCAAAGGCCCTCAATCGAAAATCCCCAAATCCTAACCCTAGAATCCCATTCTAGGGTTTCATCTTATGAAAACCCACAAAAATCGAAACTAGAGGAAAGAGATCACTCACATACCTCTAAGAAGCGCTAATCCAAGCTCAAAAAGCCCTAGGCTTGAAGCTTGATCCTCCACAAAGTTCCAAACACCAAGTTCCAAGCTCCAACAATGGTGGTAGGGGCTCTAACAAGCAAAAGAGAGCAAGGAGAGGGTTTTAATCCTCCAAAAATCAACCAAAACCCTAGGAAACACAAGAGAGTAGAGAGAGAAGCTCCTCCTACCTTCTTGCTGCAATGGGGGTGCTCAAATGGAGCCCTAGGGTGAAGGGGTAACCTAATAGAAGCAACAATATGCTAATACACCCCTGCAGTTTAAACTGCTCGAAACTGCCAGGTTGTACCGGTACAAGCCATCCCATACCGGTATAGACCTGTGAAGCTTGACCAAACCCGAGGCTCGGGTTGGCGTCCATCGGCTCTCCCATATCGGTACAGAATCCATCCCTGTCTGTATAGCAACAATTTCTGTAGGTATAGCAACAATTTTACGTAGTGCGGACCCTCCAGACCTCATTCCGAGAGCAACCTAAAATCCAACTTTTTGGACTTTAGTGCTTAGGATTCATCCGCTAACCTCGGTACACGTGCTCTAGGTCGGAACATAGTCAACGACCCTCCAGAAAATCTGGAAAAGCTCCGAACTCACGTCGAATACTCGAACTCCGCAATTTGCGCAAGTCCAGTATGTTACATTCACCTCTCCTAAAAAGGAGTTTCGTCCGCGAAACTCTAAAGCGAACTCATACCTCAAGATTCCATCTGAAAGAGATGGGGATAGCGCTCCTGCAGTGCGCTCTCAGGCTCCCACGTGGCCTCTCGCTCCTCGTGGTTGCTCCAAAGAACCTTCACGTACGGAATGTCCCGATTCGCAATTTCTTCACCTCGCGAGCCAAGATCTTCACGGGTTGCTCCTCGAAGCTCAAATCCTCCCGCAGCCCTATGGGTACAGCCCCCAAAACATGAGCCGGATCATGGATGTACATCCGAAGGACCGATACATGAAAGACGTTGTGCACGCCCGATAGGTTCGGCGGTAGAGCAAGTCGATATGCTACCGGACCTATACGTTCCAAGATCTCATAGGGTCCAATAAATCGAGGACTCAACTTACCTCGAATTCCAAATCTCCGAATCCCCTTTGACGGCGAGACTTTCAAGAAGACATGATCTCCAATCTGAAACTCCAAGTCTCGTCGGCGTTTATCTGCATAGCTCCTCTGCCTACTCTGGGCCGTCAGTAGTCGCTCCCGAGCGATTCGAACTTTATCCTCTGCTTCCTGGAGCACTTCAGGGCCTAAAGCCAATCTTTCGCCCACTTCACTCCAATGAAGTGGCGATCTGCACTTTCGTCCATACAATGCCTCGAACGGTGCCATCTTGATACTTGCTTGATAACTATTGTTATAAGCAAACTCCGCCATAGGTAGATGCTGCGACCATCCTCCCTGGAAGTCAATCACACATGCTCGAAGCATGTCCTCTAGAGTCTGTATAGTGCGCTCCGACTGCCCGTCACTCTGGGGGTGGAAAGCGATCTTTGAAATCCAATCTAGTACCCAAGGCGTCCCGTAGACTCCTCCGGAAGTGTGACACAAAGCGAGTGTCCCCGCGATACGATCGATGTAGGTACTCCATGAAGTCGCACAATCTCATCACGGTACACTTGTGCGAGCTTCTCTCCAGCCCAAGTAGTATGGATAGGTATAAAGTGCGCCGACTTCGTCAACCTATCCACGATCACCCAAATAGCATCATGCCCAGCTTGAGAGCGAGGCAATCCCGTCACGAAGTCCATGGTGATCTTCTCCCACTTCCACACGGGAATAGGCAAACTCTGAAGTTTTCCCGCTGGAACTCGATGCTCAGCTTTCACTTGTTGGCAAGTTAAACATCTAGCAACAAACTCGCCAACATCCTTCTTCATCCCAGGCCACCAATAGAGTAACCTCAAGTCCTTGTACATTTTGGTGCCTCCTGGATGAATAGCATAAGGTGCCCTGTGTGCCTCCTGAAGGATGTCCTCTCTAAGTCCCAAATCCGCTGGCACACAAATCCGTCCACCAAAGCGCATCACTCCCTGATCATCCACCAGGAAGTCGCCGGTGCAACCATCCACCATTTTGTCTCGAATCCTTTGCAACTCTAAGTCAAGAGCTTGCTTCTCTGTAATTCTATCCATAAGAGTAGGTTGCACCACCATAGTCATCAGCCGCATAGGCGTATCGGGAGTCACTACCTCCAACTCCAACCGCTTCATCTGCTCGATCAACTGCGGTTGAGTAACAACATGCATCGCTAAGTTCTCGGTAGATTTCCGACTTAGCGCATCCGCCACCACGTTAGCCTTGCCCGGGTGGTAGAGAATAGTCAAATCATAATCCTTGAGTAGCTCCAACCATCTGCGCTGTCTCAAGTTCAACTCCTTCTGAGTGAAAAGATACTTTAAGCTCTTGTGATCCGTATAGACCTCGCACCGCTCGCCATACAAATAGTGGCGCCATAGCTTCAATGCAAAGACTACGGCCGCCAACTCCAAGTCGTGTGTAGGATAGTTCTTCTCATATCCCTTTAATTGGCGAGATGCATACGCGATCACCTTGTCACCCTGCATCAAAACACAACCCAATCCGTTAAGAGATGCATCACTATAAACCACATACCCTGCTCCAGCAATAGGTAATGTGAGGATTGGAGCGGTCGTCAATCTCAGCTTCAACTCTTGAAAGCTCTTTTCACACGCATCATTCCAAATGAACTTAGCTCCTTTGTGCGTGAGCCTCGTGAGGGGAGTAGATAACTTCGCAAAGCCCTCCACGAATCTGCGGTAGTAGCCGGCCAAACCAAGGAAACTCCTGATCTCGGTGACACTCGTCGGTCTTGGCCAATCCTGAATGGCTTCTATCTTTCTAGGATCCACTGCTATACCTGATCCTGAAATCACATGTCCCAGAAAAGCCACTTCTCGAAGCCAAAATTCGCACTTCTTCGGCTGAGCAAATAACTTCTTTTCCCGAAGCACTTGTAGTACCAATCTCAAGTGTTCCTCGTGCTACACATCACTGCGGGAATAAACCAAGATGTCGTCGATGAAGACCACGACGAACTTTGTCTAGATAAGGCTTGAAGACACGGTTCATTAGATCCATAAAAGCTGCCGGGGCATTAGTAAGCCCAAACGGCATAACAGTGAACTCATAATGTCCATACCGTGATCTAAAAGCCGTCTTCGCCACGTCCCCAGGCGCAATCTTCAACTGATGGTATCCCGACTTCAAGTCTATCTTGGAATACACGTTCGACCCTTGAAGTTGATCAAAAAGATCATCAATCCTCGGCAACGGATACTTATTCTTGATAGTGACTTTATTAAGTTCACGATAGTCCACGCAAAGGCGAAGTGATCCGTTCTTCTTCTTCACAAAAAGAACCGGTGCTCCCCAAGGTGACACACTCGGTCGAATGAAGCCCTTGTCCAACATATCCTGTGACTGTGCCCTCAGCTACTTTAACTCTGCCGGTGCCATCCTATAGGGTGCCTTCGAGACTGGGGTAGTCTCGGGAGCGAGATCTACCACAAACTCGATCTCCCTATCAGGTGGCATGCCTGATAGCTCCGCGGGAAACACGTCCTGAAACTCCCGTACCACCGGGATATCCTCGATCCTAGGGGTATCATCCTCACCCCTCAATGCGATACTAGCCAAATAGGCTACGCATCCATGGTTGATCAGTTGCCTAGCTCGAGACGAACTGATCGACATCGCAAAAAGCGAGCTCGCATCCTCTAAACACCACCTCACTCAGACCCGGTTCTCTAAAAGTAACCGTTCGATTAACACAATCGATAGTGGCGTAGTATCTAGTCAACCAATCCATACCCAAAACCACGTCAAAATCCCCCAACTTGCGCACTACTCGCAAATCCGCGGGCATGGTCCAATCTCCTACCCGAATAGGGCAACTGGGGCAATACTCTCGCACGTCCACAATGTGGTCGGGTACAACAATACGTCCGGGTGTAGTAAAGGAACAAACCGGATGTCATGCAATTCGGCAAGCAAATGATCTATAAATGAATGTGATGCACCGGTATCAAATAATGCACGTACTCTAATGCCATCAAGTAAAATGATACCGCCACCACATCTCACTGTCGGCTGCGCCTCGATCTGCGCGGCGTACATGCGCGCCCACTCGGCGCTGTCGTGACCCCTCGCTCTCGCGCTGGACGGTCGGCCGCCCGATGCATCGTGTCGACGGGGTCCCCGGGGCGGCCGGTAGAGCCGGTGCCGATGCGTAAGACGGTGCGGTGTAGAACCTCTCGGGCACTCGGTACGGATGTGGCCCTCCCCGGCCACACCGGAAGCACTGCCGCCCGCCGTGGACACTGCGGCGGGTGGTGAGGACCACCGCAGCTCACACACCGGGGAGGCCGGCGTCGGTCAGATCCTCCTCGCTGGGGCGGTGCGCCACGACTGCGCTGCTGGTATCTCGGATGCTTCGGTGGCCTCCTAGAGTGCGTCTGGCTCGCACCCTCGGCCGCGGGCCTCTTGCCCTTCCCCTTGTCCAAACCCTCGCGTCTCTCCTGCACCATGGCCGCGCCGCTCTCTACCGTGAGCGCGCGGTTCACCACCTGTCGGTAAGTCTGAAGCTCGCAGGATCGCACGAACCGGAAAATCGACGGTCGCAGTCCACGCTCGAAAATGCGGGCCTTATCCTCGTCGTCCCGCACGACGAAGGGCACGCAATGCAGAAGCCGAGAAAACTCTCTCTCGTACTCGGCTACAGATCTGTCCCCCTGTGTCAGGCTGCGCAAACTCCGCTCCATCCGCCTCTTGACGCTATCGGGGAAGTAGTGTGCCAACGTAGCTCCTTGAACCTCGTCCAAGTAATAGAAGCTAAGTCTGTCTTTGGGGTTCTCTGAAGATCCATCCACCGGTGTAGGCCTCGCCGTCCAAGTGGTGGGTGGCGAGCCACACTGTCCCGCTCCTCCACGAACGTGTCACGGAACAATTTCTCCATGTGCATCAACCACTTTTCCACGATCCGGTGGTCGACCTTCTCTCCGTCAAAGGTCCTGCCGCACCTCCCGAACTCCTTGAGGCGAGCCATGAGTCGATCCCTCTCGGCTCCCCGAGCCATAATCGGAAATGCCGCCGCCACCGGCGATGCTCGTGCGGCGGGGTGTCCCGATCCTCCTCCCGCGCTCAACTGCCGGGAGTCGTCTGTGTGAGCCGGCCGCGGGGATCGCGCCCGCGGTAAGTCAACCTCGGCTGGTGCTGGCGGTGAAGGGGTCTGAGCCTCCCTCGCAGCCGCCTGCTGCAGTAGAAGGTCCTCCATGCGCTTCATGCGCGCCTCCTGACGCTGTGCCGCTGTCGCCTGCTGCGTCACCAAGGCTGTGAGGGCCGCCAGCTGGCCCCTCAACTCACGGACCTCGCCGGATCCGGAGGTAGCGGAGGCCTCGACCTCCTCAAAAGTTGCCGCATTGTCCGCTCCAACAGATTTCGAGCGAGTTATCGGCATCACCACTACAACATCATAAAAGCGCAAGTTAGTAAGCTCACGCAATCGCATCCCCGCTCATGCTATAAATACCCAAATCATGCGAAAGTAATGAAGTGTCATTTACTACTAACTCCCGATGTTACGTTGTCGGCCGCCAACGTAACCCTCCGCGAAGTTAGAAGTTATACACTTCGATCCAACTCTACTTACTAGAGTTATTCAAGATACCCAATCTTAATACTTTCGCTCATAAGTTAAATAGACCTCGTCTCTCACGAGCCTATATCCTATAGTCCAACGTGCCTAAGGTTTGCTAGGTCCACAAGAAGACTCAACGCTAGGCTCGATACCAATTTAATCATCACGCCCGGGACCCGGCGGAAGCCGCCGGCGCGTGCCCGGACAGTATGTCTACAACACACAAGGCGTCTAACAAAAACGATAAATAACCAACAAAAATAAAGAGAATCTAGAAGTATCAGAGCAGTATAACAACTAGAAATCTATACAAGGAAGCATAAGGAAGAGACTAAAAGTAAAGCACCAATCATAAAATAAACCATAAAGAGAGTACCATAAAAAGAGATCCGAACACCACAATAACTAAGTACAGGGTAGTCTCTACATAGGGATACAAAACTCTCTCAATCACACCAAAGTACAAAAAGAGAGAAAAACCCCTACAAGGTGGAAAGCTGCAAAACTAGCTAGCGGTTCCCTTTCCACGATCCCTTGCCTCCGCCGTGCCGAAGGCTCGAAACACATTAGAAAAAGAGGCGTGAGAACTATTAAAAATAGTTCCAGTGGGCAGTGCGACTTGATTGCATGCTCCACTAGGCCCCAAAAACTAAGCAAGTACGTGTAAGCGAAATAAATAACGAGTAAGCTACTAAAGCATGATATCTCTACTTAGCATAAATAAGCATAAGTAAACGGCTATTCTAAGCATGAATAGTAAATATAACCAACAAGTCCAATATCCATAGCAATAGTAAAGAGTTAAAGTTTACTATTCTAACCATAGCCCAATAATTCCCCAAGTGATAGTAAGGTGTTAAAGTTTACTATTCTAGTCAAAGTCCACAGATTTCTTTAAACTACATTAAGTTTAAGCACAATAAGATCAACCCGAAGGCGATATGGCCGATGCCCACCCGAAGGCTGCCTAGCCCAAATGCCGAGCCTAATGGCCCCGTAGTAGTCAACATTCCCACCCTAGGAATGCGACTGTCCCACGGCAATCCACTTCGGCGCCCAATCCCGCACGGCGAATACAAGAAACGCGTTGGCCAACTCCGGAGTGCCGCTTGTAGGAGCTACCCTCACAAGCATGTGCGAATGAGCACAATGGCAAAAGTCACAAAACTCGTCACAAGTCCCAAATCATCATGTCTCTAACATGGAATGTACAATTGTCCAAAAGGCCTATCTCTATGTCATCATGTCTCTAACATGGAATATACAATTGTCCAAAAGGCCTATCTCTATGTCATCATGTCTCTAACATGGAATATAGTATATGTTAAGTGGCCTATGTCAAGTCTCTATGTTGCAGTTTCATAGTTTTCTATGTTAAGTGCCGCTTGATGACACTTAAGATTTCTAAGTCCCAACATGTATTTAATGTTGACAATTAACATTAGCAAAGCTAAAATCACCATAAATGGCACACTCCCAGGCGCCCCCAAGAACCACCCCCACATGCATGCAGTTTAACCCAGATAGCTCTACTATATAGAGTGAATATTTTATCATACATAAGGCATGCATTTTAAGTGATTCAAAATTCATAATAAATCTATATAGCATGAATATGCATTCAAAATATTTAAATCAAACCAACTAAGCACTTAGGAGCCATTTGCTCCTATGCTCATGAAGCCAAACCCAGGAGTGCGAAAATCGCCGATCCGAAACGCTAACTAAGCTTCGATTCCTACTCCTAGCACCCTACAAGGCATGCCATAGGGATTACAAACTCAAAAGATGAGTCTTGAGTTCAAACAATAAGAAACTCTACTAAAGGGTGAAGAATACTCACCGAATGCGAAGAAAGTGCTCTTGATCTCCAAATGGGAGTTAGAGTCCTTCTAATCCAACCTAAATCAAAGTTCTAAACTCATCAATTAGGTCCCAAAGGCCCTCAATCGAAAATCCCCAAATCCTAACCCTAGAATCCCATTCTAGGGTTTCATCTTATGAAAACCCACAAAAATCGAAACTAGAGGAAAGAGATCACTCACATACCTCTAAGAAGCGCTAATCCAAGCTCAAAAAGCCCTAGGCTTGAAGCTTGATCCTCCACAAAGTTCCAAACACCAAGTTCCAAGCTCCAACAATGGTGGTAGGGGCTCTAACAAGCAAAAGAGAGCAAGGAGAGGGTTTTAATCCTCCAAAAATCAACCAAAACCCTAGGAAACACAAGAGAGTAGAGAGAGAAGCTCCTCCTACCTTCTTGCTGCAATGGGGGTGCTCAAATGGAGCCCTAGGGTGAAGGGGTAACCTAATAGAAGCAACAATATGCTAATACACCCCTGCAGTTTAAACTGCTCGAAACTGCCAGGTTGTACCGGTACAAGCCATCCCATACCGGTATAGACCCTGCGAAACCGCCAAACCCGAGGCTCGGGTTGGCGTCCATCAGCTCTCCCATACCGGTATAGAATCCATCCTGTACCGGTATAGCAACAATTCTGCGGTATAGCAACAATTTACATGCAGGTGCGGACCCTCAGAACCTCCATCCGAGAGCACCCTAATATCCAACTTTTTGGACTTTAGTGCTTAGGATTCATCCGCTAACCTCGGTACACGTGCTCTAGGTCGGAACATAGTCAACGACCCTCCAGAAAATCTGGAAAAGCTCCGAACTCACGTCGAATACTCGAACTCCGCAATTTGCGCAAGTCCAGTATGTTACAGTTTACCAGGCTTTTACACTGTGTACCTTTTGTTGTGCGGGACGACGAGGACAAGGCCAGGATTTTCGAGAGTGGGCTGAGGCCTTCTATCTATAGGCTTGTGCAGTCCGCTAACCTGCGCACATACCGTGAGGTGGTAAATCGCGCTCTCATTGTGGAGCGGGGCGCGATAGTGATGAAGGAGCGACAGGAAGGCTTGGATCGGGGTAAGGGCAAGAGGCCCGCCGGCGAGGGTGCGAGTCAGGCGCACTCGAGGAAACCGCCAAAGTACCCCAGGAGCCAGTCACGAGGACGAGGTACCCCACAGCAGCGCCGAGGACCAGATCGACGGCAGGCACCGCGTTGTGTGATTTGCAGCGGCCCCCACCACCCCCGACAGTGCCCGCAGGGTCGGGGCCGGTGCTACTCTTGTGGTCAGGAGGGCCACTTCCAGTCAGTGCCGAGGGGATGCACCAGGCACCGTCGTCGGCCCCGACACCGCTTCACCGGGTTCCGGCCGGGGACACCTCTTGCATCCTACCGAGTGGGAGATCTTAACGCGAGAGGCGAGCGAGGGTCACGTGTAACATCGGACTTGCGCAAATTGCGGAGTTCGAGTATTCGACGTGAGTTCGGAGCTTTTCCAGATTTTCTGGAGGGTCGTTGACTATGTTCCGACCTAGAGCACGTGTACCGAGGTTAGCGGATGAATCCTAAGCACTAAAGTCCAAAAAGTTGGATTTTAGGTTGCTCTCGGATTGAGGTCGGAGGGTGCATGCCGTACGAAATTGTTGCTATGCGTACGAAATTGTTGCTATCTTGCAGGGATGGATTACGTACCGGTATGGGAAAAGCGATGGACGCCAACCGAGCCTCGGGTTTGGGTTTGCGAGGTCTATCGGTATGGGATGGCTTGTCTGTACAACACAGCGATTTCGGCAGTTTAAAGCTGCGGGGGTGTATTAGCATATTGTTGCTTCTATTAGGTTACCCTTCACCCTAGGGCTCCATTTGAGCACCCCCGTTGCGGCAAGAAGGTAGGAGGAGCTTCTCTCTCTCTCTCTTGTGTTTTCTAGGGTTTTGGTTGATTTTGGAGGATTAAAACCCTCTCCTTGCTCTCTTTTGCTTGTTAGAGCCTCTACCACCATTGTTGGAGCTTGGAACTTGGTGTTTGGAACTTTGTGGAGGATCAAGCTTCAAGCCTAGGGCTTTTTGAGCTTGGATTAGAGCTTCTTAGAGGTATGTGAGTGATCTCTTTCCTCTAGTTTCGATTTTTGTGGGTTTTCATGAGATGAAACCCTAGAATGGGATTCTAGGGTTAGGATTTGGGGATTTTCGATTGAGGGCCCTTGGGACCTAATTGATGAGTTTAGAACTTTGATTTAGGTTGGATTAGAAGGACTCTAACTCCCATTTGGAGATCAAGAGCACTTTCTTCGCATTCGGTGAGTATTCGTCACCCTTTAGTAGAGTTTCTTATTGTTTGAACTCAAGACTCATCTTTTGAGTTTGTAATTCCTATGGCATGCCTTGTAGGGTGCTAGGAGTAGGAATCGAAGCTTAGTTAGCGATTCGGATCGGCGATTTTCGCACTCGGTGGGTTTGGCTTCATGAGCATAGGAGCAAATGGCCCCTAAGTGCTTAGTTGGTTTGATTTAATTATTTTGAATGCATATTCATGCTAAATAGATTTATTATGAATTTTGAATCACTTAAAATGCATGCCTTATGTATGATAAAATTTCCACTCTATATAGTAGAGCTATTTGGGTTAAACTGCATGCATGTGGGGGTGGTTATTGGGGGCGCCTGGGAGTGTGCCTTTATGGTGATTTTAGCTTTGCGAATGTTAATTGTGAACATTAAATACATGTTGGGACTTAGAAACCTTAAGTGTCATAAAGCGGCACTTAACATAGAAAACTATGAAACTGCAACATAGAGACTTGACATAGGCCACTTAACATATACTATATTCCATGTTTGAGACATGATAACATAGAGATAGGCCTTTTGGACAATTGTACATTCCATGTTAGAGACATGATGATTTGGGACTTGTGACGAGTTTTGTAACTTTTGCCATTGTGCTCATTCGCACATGCTTGTGAGGGTAGCTCCCTACAAGCCGGCACTCCGGAGTTGGCCAACGCGCTTCTTGTATTCGCCGTGCGGGATTGGGCGCCGAAGTGGATTGCCGTGGGACAGTCGCATTTCTAGGGTGGGAATGTTGACTACTACGGGGCCATTAGGCTCGGCATTTGGGCTAGGCAGCCTTCGGGTGGGCATCGGCCATATCGCCTTCGGGTTGATCTTATTGTGCTTAAACTCAATGTAGTTTAAAGAAAACTGTGGACTTGACTAGAATAGTAAACTCTAACACCTTACTATCACTTGTGGGATTATTGGGCTATGGTTAGAATAGTAAACTTTAACTCCTTACTATTGCTATGGACATTGGACTTGTGGGTTATACTTACTATTCATGCTTAGAATAGTCGTTTACTTATGCTTATTTATGCTAAGTAGAGATATCATGCTTTAGTAGCTTACTCGTTATTTATTTCGCTTACACTTACTTGCTTAGTTTTGGGCCTAGTGGAGCATGCAAATGAGTCGTAATTGCCCAGAACTATTTTTAATAGTTCTCACGCCTCTTTTTCTAATGTGTTGCGAGCCTTCGGCACCGGCGGGCAAGGAGATCGTGGAAAGGGACCACTAGCTAGTTTCAGCCTTTCCTCCTTGTAGGGGTTTTTCTCTCTTTTTGTACCTTGGTGAGATTGAGAGAGTTTTGTATCCCTATGTAGAGACTACCACGTACTTAGTTATTGTGGTGTTGGGATCTCTTTTTACTGTACTCTCTTTATGGTTTATTTTTAAGATTGGTGCTTTACTTTTAGTCTCTTCTTTATGCTTCCTTGTATAGATTTCTAGTTGTTATCTTGCTACGATACTTCTAGATTCTTTTTATTTTGTTGGTTATTTATCGTTTTTGTTAGACGCCTTGTATGTTGTAGACATACGGCGGGTCTGGGCACGCGCCGGGCGGGCTTCCGCTGGGTCCCGGGGCGTGACATCACGGCAGGGCCCGAGTGGGCGTTTGTATGCCGCCCAGACTGAGGCAGCGGCAGCAGCTGAGGATGTCGTTGCAGGTATCATTTTGATTTCCAGCATTCGAGTTCGTGCTTTATTTGATACCGGTGCATCTTGCTCTTTTATTGATCGGCTGTTTGCCGAGTTGCATGACATCCCTAGGACACCTTTGTCATTTTCGGGACGAGTTGTTATACCTGGTCATTTTATAGATGTCCGAGAGTGTTGTAGTGGTTGCCCAGTTCAGATTGGGGATTGGATCATCCCCGTGGACCTATTTGTGGTGCACAAACTCGGGGAGTTTGATATAGTTTTGGGCATGGATTGGTTGACCCAGTACTTCGCCACGATTGATTGTGTGAACCGGACGGTGACTTTTAGAGAGCCGAGTCACGAGGTAGTGGTATTTCAGGGATGCCAGAGTTCGCTGTTTGCGATGACTATTAGCTCCTCTCGAGCTAGACAGTTGATTAGTAGTGGGTGCATAGCCTATTTGGCTAGTATTGCACTCCGAGATGTTGAGGACTCCCCTAGGATTGAGGATATTCTGTGGTGAGGAGTTCCGGGATGTGTTTCCGGTGAGCTACCGGGAATGCCGATAGGGAGATTGAGTTTGTAGTAGATCTCGTTCTGGGACTACTCCAATCTCAAAGGCGCCCTATAGGATGGCACCGAGAGAAAGAGGCTGAAGGCACGATTGCAGGATCTTTTGGATAGAGGTTATGTGAGACCGAGCGTGTCACCTTGGGGAGCGCCAGTTCTTTTTGTGAAGAAGAAGGACGGATCACTTCGCTTATGTATGGATTATCGTGAGCTCAACAAAGTCACGATTAAGAATAAGTATCCGTTGCCGAGGATCGATGATCTGTTCGATCAGCTTCAGGGGTCAAGCGTGTACTCCAAGATCGACTTGCAGTCGGGATATCATCAGCTAAAGATCAAGCCTGAGGATGTATCGAAGACGGCTTTCAGGACACGGTATGGGCACTATGAGTTCACTGTGATGCCGTTTGGGCTTACTAATGCCCCGGCAGCTTTTATGGATTTGATGAACCGTGTCTTCAGGCCATATCTGGATAGATTTGTCGTAGTGTTTATCGACGACATTTTGATTTATTCCCGGAGTGATGCGGAACACGAGGAACATTTGAGGCTGGTACTTCAAGTGCTTCGGGAAAAGAAACTCTTTGCCAAGTTGAAGAAATGCGAGTTTTGGCTTAGAGAGGTGGCATTTTTGGGCCATGTGATTTCAGGATCAGGTATAGCTGTGGATCCTAGGAAAATTGAAGCCGTTAAAGATTGGCCAAGACCGACGAGTGTCACTGAGATACGGAGTTTTATTGGTTTGGCCGGCTACTACAGGAGGTTTGTCTAGGAATTTGCTAAGTTATCTACTCCCCTCACGAGGCTCACGCATAAAGGAACCAAGTTCATTTGGAATGATGCGTGTGAGAGAAGCTTTCAAGAGTTGAAGCAACGGTTGACTACCGCACCAATCCTAACCTTGCCGATTCTTTGGAGCGGGGTATGTGATTTATAGTGTTGCTTCCTTTAATGGATTGGGTTGCGTGTTGATTCAGGAGGGAAAAGTGATCGCGTATGCTTCGCGCCAGCTGAAGGAGTATGAAAGGAATTATCCTACTCATGATTTGGAGTTGGCGGCTGTAGTGTTCGCATTGAAGCTATGGCGCCACTACCTTTATGGAGAGCGGTGTGAAGTGTATACGGATCACAAGAGTTTAAAGTACCTGTTCACTCAGAAGGAATTGAACTTGAGGCAGCGCAGATGGTTGGAGCTCCTCAAGGATTATGATTTGACGATACTTTACCACCCACGCAAGCCTCACGTGGTGGCAGATGCGCTAAGTAGGAAATCGACGGAAAACTTAGCGATGATGATAGTTACTCAACCGCCGTTGATCGAGCAGATGAAGCGGTTGGGGTTGGAGGTGGTGACTCCTGACACACCTATGAGGTTGATGACTTTGGTGGTGCAACCCACTTTATTGGAAAGGATAAAGGAAAAGCAAGCTCTTGATGTGGAGTTGCAAAAGGTTCGAGCGAAAATGGTTGATGGTTGCACCGGTGATTTTAGTGTTGACGGTGGTGACTTGATGAGATTCCGTGGGCGGATTTGTGTACCGGCGGAACCGACACTTAGAGAGGAGATTCTTCTAGAGGCACACCGTGCACCTTATGCTATACATCCGGGAGGCACCAAAATGTATAAGGATTTGAAGTTACACTATTGGTGGCCCGGGATGAAAAAGGACGTTGGCGAGTTTGTGGCTAGATGTTTAACTTGCCAACAAGTGAAGGCTGAGCACCGAGTTCCCGCGGGGAAATTACAGAGCCTACCGATCCCAGTGTGGAAGTGGGAGAAGATCACCATGGACTTTGTGATGGGATTGCCTCGCTCTCAGGCCGGGCATGACGCTATTTGGGTGATCGTGGATAGGTTGACGAAATCGGCACATTTCATACCTATCCATACTACTTGGACTGGAGAGAGACTCGCACAGGTTTACTTGGATGAGATTGTGCGACTTCACGGAGTACCTACCTCGATTGTATCGGACGGGGACACACGTTTTGTGTCACACTTTTGGAGGAATCTGCGGGACGCCTTGGGTACTCGGCGGACTTCGACCTTTGCTTTCCACCCTCGGAGTGACGGGCGATCGGAGCGTACTATCTGGACACTCGAGGATATGCTTCGAGCTGCGTGATCGACTTCCGGGGAGGATGGTCGCGGCATCTACCGATGGGCGAGTTTGCTTATAACAATAGTTATCAAGCAAGCATCAAGATGGCGCCATTTGAGGCACTCTATGGACGGAAGTGTAGATCGCCACTTCATTGGAGTGAAGTTGGTGAGAGTTTGGCTTTAGGCCCAGATGTGCTCCAGGAAGCGAGAAGACAAGGTTCGCATTGCTAGGGAGCGGTTGTTGACGGCCGAGTAGGCGAGAAGAGCTATCGATAGACGTCGACGAGACTTGGAGTTTCGATTGGAGACCATGTCTTTTTGAAAGTCTCGCCGACCGGAGGAGTCGGGAGATTTGGGATTCGGGGTAAGTTGAGTCCCGTTTCATTGGACCGTATGAGATTCTTGAGCGTGTGGGCCCGGTAGCGTATAGACTTGCTCTACCGCCGAACCTATCGGGTGTACACAATGTCTTCCATGTATCGGTCCTCCGAAACTATATACATGACCCAGCTCATGTTTTGGATGCTACACCATTGGAGCTTAGAGAGGATTTGAGCTTCGAGGAGCAACCAGTGCGGATTTTGGCTCGCGAGGTGAAGAAGCTGAGGAACCGGGAGTTTTCTTACGTGAAGGTCCTTTGGAGCAACCACGAGGAGCGGGAGGCCACGTGGGAGCTAGAGAGTACGCTTCGAGAGCGCTATCCCCATCTCTTTCAGATGGAGTCATGAGGTATGACTTTAATTTCGAGTTTCGCGGACGAAACCTCTTTTTAGGAGGGGTGAATGTGACGCCTTTGGACTTTGCAAATTGCAAGGTTCGAGTGTTTGATGTGAGATACGAGCTTTTCCAGATTTTCTGGAGGGTCGTTGACTGTGTTCCGACCTATGGCACGAGTACCGAGGTTAGTGGATGGTTTCCAAGCACTAAAGTCCAAAAAGCTGGATTTTAGGTTGCTCTCGGGTTGGAATTTTATGCCTTGGTACCGGTACAAAATTGTTGCTATACCGGTACAAAATGATGGCTATACCGGTACAAGCCAAGATTTATACCGGTATAGATGAGGCTTGGACAAACCCGAGGCTCGGGTTTCTTTGTTTCGCGAGGTTTATCTCGGTACAAAATGGATTTGTAGGTACAAGCTAACGATTTTCGAAAATCCGAAGCTGCGGGGGCTTTTGGGCATTTTGTTGCTTCTAATATAGCACCCCAGCCCTTGGGGCTCCTCTCTTGTGCTGAGAACTTGGGAGAGAAAGGTAAGAGAGCTTCTCTCTCTATTCCCTTGCATCTCCTTGGGTTTTAGGTTGATTTCTTGAGGATTGATCTCCCTCTTCTCTCTCTTTTGCTTGTGGGTGCATCTTCCACCATGAGGGAAGGTTGGAAGCTTGGTTGGTGAGCTTGTTGAGGGAAGATCTTCAACTTTGGTGGGTTTTGAGCCTTGTTTAGAGCTTCTAGGAGGTAAGCAACTCCTTCTTATCCTCTAATTTAAGCTTTGGTTGCCTTCTATGAGATGAAACCCTAGATTGTGTTGTTAGGGTTATTTTTGGGGCTTTTTGATTTGGGGCTTTTAGATTCCTTTTGATTGGTTTAGAACCTTTGTTTAGGTTGCCTTGAGAGGGATCTAGCTTCCTTTTGGAATTTCTAAGAGGATTGTTGCACATTTAGGTGAGTATTTCTTGACTTTGACCTAGATGTTTAAAGTTTGAACTCAAGACTTATCTCTTGAGGTTGTAACTCCTAGGGTCTACTTTGTAGGGTACTAGGAGTAGGAATCGAAGCTTCGTTAGCGGTTCGGAGCGACGCTTGGAGCGACGGTGGGTTTGGCCTCACCTAGCACAATGAAAAATTCTCATTGGTGCTTATGTGCTTATGGTTAAATGGAAATTAGTTCATTTTCATGCTATTTGATTTAATTGTGAATTTTAGAATGCTTAAGATACATATGTTATGTGTAATGCAATTTTACTCTATATAGTCGAGAAGTATGCATGTGAGAGCTGAAGCTTTGTAGCATTCTTTTTGGAAACTTGAAACTATGTGTTTAAGAGGAATTTGGCATGTGTTTGAGAACATAGAACTATGCATGACATAGGAGAAAAGCCCTTGTCATTAAGCGGCATTGGCTTGGCATCAAAAGCGTAGAATAGTGAGCTAATGTCATCAAGCGGCATTAGGCTCGTGAATGAACTTGACATAGAGACTCTAGTGTCATGAGAATAATTGAACTAGACCTTAGGGTTACTAGTTACTATTTCCATATTGAGACATGAGGTTTGGACTTGAGACTTGACTATACTTGTTGCCATTTGTGCTCTTTCGCACATGCTTGTGAGGGTCGCTCCCTACAAGCCGGCACTCCGGAGTTAGCCTTGCGATTCGTTCCCGCGTGCGGTGTTGAGAAACCTACGGGACCGTTGGGACAGACTCATTCCTTGCGGGGGATATTGGGGCTACCACGGTACTTAGGTGGCACAGGTTGGATTACTGTGGGTACATCCTAGTGAAAGAGAATTGAACTTGGACATTCAACAATACTAAATGACTATCACTACTAGATAGGGCTTAGTAGTTGGATTATGTGGACTTTGCTCGATTGTATAGTATACTTGATAATGCTTTAATTATATTTCAGTATACTTGTTGGTTAAAGTAAAACATAACATCCTATATGTTGGAACGAGAACTTATGACTATATATATTTGGAACATGATTATGGTAGCATTTCTTATGCTTTATTTACAAGTTCATTTATATCGCTTACTTACTCTCTTCTCTTTGGGCCTAGTGGTGCAATGGTTCAGGTCAGTAATTGCCCATTGGGAACTATAAATTATAGTTCTCACGCCCTCTGTTTCTGTTTACTTTCAGTGCCTTCTGCATCGGGGGAGGCTCGGGACCGTGGCAAGAGTATTGCCTCGGGCTAGCGGTTGGAGATGACGCGTGCATAGGTGGTCTACCATTTCTCTTGTTTTATTTTGTGAGAGATGGAGAGTGTACCTTGTATAGAGACCACCACTTTTGTTTATTTTGAGGATGTTACTTTTAGACTTGTTTTATTTATACTTCAGTTGTACTTGATGTAGTTTCTATATTTATCTCTACCTGTTCTTTAGCGTTGGTTGTTGTGGCTCTGATATTCTAGTTATAGCCTTTTATTATTTTAATTCCGCTGTTTTTAGTTAGACGCCTTGTATGTGTTGACATATGGCGGGTCTGGGCACGCTTTGGGGAAGGTCCTGCCGACCCCGGGGCGTGACATTCACGAAACTTGCCAACACAAAATCCTTAACAATCTCCCCCTTTGGCAATTTCGTGACAAAACATAAAAACTAACTAAAATTACATCATAAAAGAAAAACGAAGTTCAATGTCATCACCAAAACATCAAACTTCTCGCATGTAGTCCAAATACAATTTGAAACACAAAAATACATCAACCATGCTTGTACCGGTACAGGTTCAGGCTTTTACCGGTAATGGGTATGATAGGTATGCCCCGTAATGGTTAGGCTATTACGTGTGGGTATGATGGTTGTACGTGCAGTTAATTTATTACCGGTATTAATGGGTATGATCATTTATACCGTCTGAGGTTAGTCTGAGTCGAGGTACACTTTGTAAATTTTCCAATTTTCGAAAATTACAAAGTTCCAATATAATTTCTAATCCGTTAAACATTAATTTATGATTCTAATGCCTATAACTAAGTATGAATCACCATATTATGAATTAAAATCTTACCTAGACATCGTGATTCACATCGTGAGCCAATTTCCTTTTCTTCGAAGTCTTTGATTCTTCGTCGTTCTTCGATCCGCTCCGATTCTTCAAGACTCCGACTCAATTCACGAAACTTGCCAACACAAAATCCTTAACAATCTCCCCCTTTGGCAATTTCGTGACAAAACACAAAAATTAACTAAAATTACATCATAAAAGAAAAACGAAGTTCAATGTCATCACCAAAACATCAAACTTCTCGCATGTAGTCCAAATACAATTTGAAACACAAAAATACATCAAAACTCCTAAAACAAACTCTATGACTTAGACGCAACTAGGAGTCTTGAAGTCTTGATTTCCTGCAAAACAAATTTTCAACAAATTTTCAAAGTTAATTTTATACCTCTTCTCTCCCTTTGTTCTTTTCTCCAATTCCTTTTCAAAAATATTACCTCTCCTTCTCCCTCCTTAATCTTATCATGTCTCCCCCTTTGTGTATGCATCAAATACCAAATATCTTCTACCTCTATACCTTGTTCTTCATTCTCCCCCTTTTTGTCAAAAATTGCCAAAAAAAACACAAATAGAGAGAAAAGCAAACTAACAAAAAGAAAGTAGTCATGTCATAGTTATAAATCTAGATACCAAAAATAAGCAAACTAGACCTAGTCCTAGGAGAGAAAATGTCACGCCCCGCCACCCGCCTATTTGGTCGGGTTCGGGCCACGTCAACAGACGCCGAACGGACAGGGCCTCCCCTGCCCGCCCAAGGCTCTAACAACAAGTATAATTTGACAATCAAAGAGAATTTCAATTATACAAGGCTTACACGAAGGTAAGCAACAACAACACAGCGGAAGAGTAAGCACTAAGCTAGAATATAAACCATACATGAACTTGATTACATTTGAACCAAATACAAGTAAACTAGTCGAATTACATTCTTTAAGCATTCAATACATCATTTCTTTTACATTTGTCATCTCCCAAAAATTACTTGAATTGTTTACAACTTGACATCTATAGTTCAACAAAATAAAGTTGATACAAGTATAACAAAAAGGAAATGACTAATGCGATACTCCGGTGGCCACTAGCTATGGCGCTAACCCCTTGCCCCGGTCCTCCGCCGCCCCGCTCGTGCTAGGACCTGTGGGGTTAGTGGTGTGAGAACTACAACGAAGTTCCCAGTGGGCTCTGCAACCGACCCCGCCGACTTACCCACTAGGTCTATCCAGGCATAAGTATTTCAACGAAAATGAAATAGTAACCAAACTATATAAATGCTAATACTATGCCTGCAAGAAAGAGTCAGATAGATAGATAATCGAATTTAAATATGTTTGCATGCATGCTCTTTACCATACTTTACTTTACTTTACTTTACTTTACTTTACTTGGCTCATTACCCAATCTTACCTGCTAACATAGTTAACCCCAACAAACTCAAGACCCAAAATCCCTCTCTGACCGGGGCGGCTCTAAGCCTGCAAGACCCGAGGGACCGTCCGTCTGGGCCACGATCCCCTAGGTGATCGTTCTCGAACTCACCGCTTGAGGAGGAGCGACCTCCCTCAAGCCAAGACTTGTCAAGAGTATCGATCTAATCCTCACATTGAGGATTCATAGCCACTAGTTACCATGCCATTGTCAACGATATGTTTTCTACCTAATCATGTATATCATTCTTGCCATAATGCCACTAAGTTAAACTATGTTTTAACTAAGGTTGTCTCAATGCCAATCTTGTCTCTATGTTCAATATCACCTTTGTTTATAAAGATCAAGTCCATTCTATATTCACACAAGTAGGATTCTAATTCTCATGCCTCTATGGTTCCATTACAATCTCTAAGTTCATTTTTATACTAGAACATGAATTGAAGTTCAACCAACTTGCATAAATACCAACTACCCTATCATGCATGAATATACTATACACAATATGCTCAACAGGTGAAAACAGACATAGAAGGGAATTCGATGATTCCGGTATGCACCCCCCACCTTAAAATAATTTTGTGAGGATGCCCAAGAAGTCTCACGACCTACCGAGGCCTAGGTAAAAACACACGGTTTAAAAGTGAACCTAATCGGGCCATTTTACATAGTAGCCCCTATATCGGTTTTTCGTTTAATTAAACGGAGTTGTCCCACGTCAGAATACCCCCAATTTGGTTTCTACAAGGTCAATTTGACCCAAGAACCCCTATGTTCAAAAGCCCCAAATTTGGGTGCTCCAACAATGCCCTATGTCAAACCTAGGGTTTTGATCTCATTCACAAGCAAAATATAGCTTTAGATCAACCTAGAAGCTCTCTAAAACCATCCTTGACCCATTAGAACCATCTATTTGGGGTTTACAACAAACCCTAAGAAATCACCATTAGAGCACATGAGCTCAAGTGGGGTTTTCATGGTGTTCATAGCCATGCAAGTCCTCTAGTACTAGCAACAAGCTAGAAAACTCCAAAACTTAGGAGAAAACCTAAACCCTAGAGTTAAACTTGTAGAACTCTTACCTCTAGTGCAATACTACGCAACTACTCCTTGTAGGAGAGCTTCAAGACCTCCAAGAAGCCTTCCAAAAGCTCCAAAGTCCTCTCCTCCAACTTCTTCTCCTTCTTCTCCTTGCCCTAGAGCTCCTCTAGAGAGAGAAAGGGAACAAGAGAAAGAAAATGAGAGGGGGTGAGTGTGCTGTGAATAGAGGGGTGTGGGAGAGCTTATTGTGTTGTAACAATAGCCAAAAAGCCCCTCAACTTCTTTTATTTCGCGCAGTTCACAAACTGCTGTCAGTCCCATTTTGTACCGGTACAAGGCCTGTCTTGTACCGGTATAAAACGCTCCAGAGACAAACCCGAGAGCTGCCTCTCGGTTTCGCAGCATTTGTACCGGTACAAATCCAGTCTTGTACCGGTATAAAATGCTCCAGAGGCAAACCCGAGAGCTGCCTCTCGGTTTCGCAGCATTTATACCGGTATAAAAACGGCTTGTACCGGTATAAACACCAAAAACCTCACAAACCCGAGAGCTCTCCCTCTCGGCCAAAGTTGCTATACCGGTACAGCAACTTTTCCTGTACCGGTACAAAATGCCCAGGCATGTGTTTTTCGCGCCGAACAACGCCAAAACCCTTTTAACTCTTTTAGACTATCTTTTAACCTTTCCAAGAAGTTTGGAATGGCAATTGGAACATGTCCAACTATTTTACTTTCGCACTTTAGTCAATTTTGCTAAAGCCCGATCTTATTGTCAAATTTTCGATATGCTACATTCTCCACCCCTTAAAATTAGTTTCGTCCGCGAAACTTAACGCATACCTTAGCTTGTCGACTCGAACAAGTGAGGGTACTCCTTCCTCATTGTGTCCTCAAGCTCCCAAGTGGCTTCACGCACTGCATGATTGCTCCACTGGACCTTGACGTAGGAAATCTTGCGATTCCTAAGCTTCTTTTCGCCTTTCCCAAGAATACAAACCGGGTACTCTTCATAGGTCATGTCATCGTTTAACTCCACCGGTTCATACTCCAATGCATGAGCCGAGTGGTGGATGTACTTGCGGAGATTTGAAACGTGAAACACATTGTGCACCCCCGCAAGTCTCGGTGGTAATGCCAACTTGTATGCTACCGCACCGATCCGCTCCAATATCTCAAAAGGTCCGATATATCGGGGACTTAGCTTCCCCCGAACTCCAAACCTTTTTATGCCGCGCATAGGTGATACTTTCAAAAACACGCGGTCTAAAACCGCAAACTCTAGATCCTTCCTCCGCTTATCGGCATAACTCTTTTGCCGAGATTGCGCCGTCGTGAGTCTTTGTCGGGCTAGGCGGACCTTCTCCTCCGCCTCCCGCACAACATCGGGGCCAAGAGTCGCTCTCGCACGTCGCTCCAATGAATTGGAGAACGACACTTCTTACCATAAAGGGCCTCGAATGGCGCCATCGCAATACTCTCCTGATAGCTATTGTTGTATGCGAATTCCGCCATTGGTAGGAAATCGTGCCATCCGCCCTTATAGTCGAGTACACACGCCCGAAGCATATCCTCAAGTATCTGAATAGTCCTCTCCGATTGACCGTCACTTTGAGGATGGAATGCCGTGCTAAAATTGAGCCGTGTACCCAAAGCATCTTGCAAGCTCTTCCAAAAATGAGAGGTGAACCTCGTGTCCCGATCCGATACAATTGACACCAGAACCCCGTGTAACCTCACAACCTCGTCGAGATACACTTGAGCTAGCTTGTCTCCCGACCAAGTAGTGTGGATCGGCAAAAAGTGAGCCGATTTTGTCAACCGGTCCACAACTACCCAAATCGCGTCGTGCCCGCCTTGTGACCTAGGCAAACCCGTCACAAAGTCCATAGAAATGTCTTCCCACTTCCACACGGGTATTGGTAGACTTTGCAATTTCCCATTGGAAAGCGACGCTCCGCTTTTACCGTTGGCACGTGAGACATTGTGCCACAAACTCTCCAATGTCCCTTTTCATACCGGCCACCAATAATGGAGTTTCAAGTCTTGGTACATCTTGGTGCCGCCCGGTGAATACTATAGGGTGATTGGTGTGCTTCTTGCATAATTGCCCTCCGAAGATCATCGTCCTTGGGCACACACCAACGGTTTCGATACCGTAGTGTTCCGTCGGTCCCAATGCCAAAATCTTCGCCACTATCGCTCTCTACTTCGCCCCGCACCTTTTGGAGATAAGGATCGGAAACTTGCAATTCCTTTATCCTCTCCAACAAAGTGGGTTGCACGATCAACATAGCAACTGTTGCCGGCACTCCCGGCGCCACCACTTCAAGCCCTAACCGCTGCATCTCCTTGTGCAATGCAGGTTGAGGTGTAATCGCCGTCGCCAAATTCTCCGCCGACTTTCTACTCAAAGCGTCGGCCACGACATTTGCTTTCCGGTGATATAGAATAGTAACATCATAGTCTTTAAGCAATTCTAACCACCGCCTTTGTCGCATATTCAACTCTTTCTGGGTGAACAAATACTTGAGACTCTTATGATCCGTGTAAATCTCACAATGTTCCCCGTACAAGTAATGCCTCCAAAGCTTTAGCGCGAAAATGACCGCCGCTAACTCCAAGTCGTGAATCGGGTAGTTCTTCTCATATGTCTTTAATTGGCGCGAAGCATAAGCGATAACTCGGCCATTTTGCATCAGAACGCACCCGAGACCAACGTAAGAAGCATCACTGTACACGACATAACTCTCCCCCGGCATCGGCAAAGCAAGCACCGGAGTCGTCGTCAATCTTTTCTTAAGCTCCTCAAAGCTTCGCTCACATTCGGGGCTCCAAACATACTTCACCCCTTTGTGCGTAAGGCGCGTTAGTGGAGTTGTTATCTTGGCGAACCCCTCCACGAACCGCCGGTAGTAGCCCGCAAGCCCCAAAAAGCTTCGAATTTCCGTTGTATTTGTCGGGCGAGTGTGACGCACTGGACTTTGCAAATTGCAAGGTTCGAGTGTTAGATGTGAGATCTGAGCTTTTCAGTTTTACGGAGGGTCGTTGAGCGTGTTAGACCTATGGCACGAGTCTGAGGTTAGTGGATGATTTCCAAGCACTAAAGTCCAAAAAGCTGGATTTTAGGTTGCTCTCGGGTTGGAATTTTTATGGCTTTGTACCGGTACAAAATTGTTGCTATACCGGTACAAAATGATGGCTATACCGGTACAAGCCGAGATTTATACCGGTATAGATGAGCAGCTGGGCAAACCTGAGGCTCGGGTTTCTTTGTTTTGAGGTTTATCTGTACAAAGCGGATTTGTCTTACGACTAACGATTTCGAAAATCCGAAGCTGGCTTTTGTTGCTTCTTATAACAGCACCCACGACCCCTTAGGGTTCTTTTGTGCTGGGATCACTGAGGAAAAGAGGTAAGGAGCCCTCTCTACTTCTCTCTTGGTTTCTAGGGCTTTGGGTTGGTTTTTAAAGAGATTAATCACTCTCTTTTCTCCTTTTTGCTTCTTGGTGCATTTTCCACCATGGGTGAAGCTTGGAGCTTGGATTTGAAGCTTGAGGGAGGATAGATCTTCAAGCTTTGAGGGTTTTGAGCCTTGTTTGGAGCTCCTAAAAGGTAAGCAACTCATCTCCTTCCCCTAGATTTGAGTTTGGTTGCTTCTTTATAGATGAAACCCTAGATTTGGCATATTAGGGTTTATTTTGGGGGTTTGCAACCTAGGGCTTTTAGAGTCCAATTGATTGGTTTAGAACCTTGATTTAGGTTGCTTTGGAAGGGATGTACACTCCATTTGAGGATTGGAGAAGGATTCTTACACTAAGGTGAGTTTTTCCTTATTCTTTGTATAGAAGTTTAAAGATTGAACACATGGTTCATCTTTAGAGGTTGTAACTCCTAGGATTTACTTTATAGGGTACTAGGAGTAGGAATCGAAGCTTCGTTAGCGGTTCGGAGCGACGCTTGGAGCGACGGTGGGTTTGGCCTCACCTAGCACAATGAGAAATTCTCGTTGGAGCTTATATGCTTACGGTTAATTGGAAAATCATGTGTTTTCATGTTTCATATATTATTTGTGAATTTTAGAATGCTTAAGATACATATGTTATGTATAGTGCAATTTTCCTCTATATAGTAGAGATGCATACTTGTGAGAGCTGAGTGGTGGTAGCATTCTATTTGAGAACTTGAACTAAATTGTTATAGTTAGTTTGACATGTGTTTGAGAACATAGAACTATGCATGACATAGGAGAAAAGCTCTTGTCATTAAGCGGCATTGGCTTGGCATCAACGGTGTAGAATAGTGAGCTAATGTCATCAAGCGGCATTAGGCTCGTGAATGAACTTGACATAGAGAATCTAGTGTCATGAGAATAATTGAACTATACCTTAGGGTTACTAGTTACTATTTCCATGTTGAGACATGAGGTTTGGACTTGAGACTTGACTATACTTGTTGCCATTTGTGCTCTTTCGCACATGCTTGTGAGGGTCGCTCCTACAAGCGGCACTCCGAGTTGGCCTTCGCGATTCGTTCGCGCGTGCGGTGTTGAGAAACCTACGGGACCGTTGGGACGGACTCATTCCTTGCGGGGGATGTTGGGCTACCACGGTACTTAGGTGGCACAAGTTGGATTACTATGGTAAATCCTAGTGAAAGAGAATTGAACTTGGACATTCAACTTTACTAAATGACAATCACTACTAGATAGAACTTAGTAGTTGGATTATGTGGACTTCACTTGGAATTTTAGTATACTTGTTAATGCTTTAATTACATTTTAGTATACTAGTTGGTTATAGTAAAGCATCTCATTTTATATGTTGGAACGGAAAACTATGACATTTAATTTTGAAACATAGTTATGGTAGCATTTCTTTATGCTTTGATTACAAGTTTAATTATATCGCTTACTTGCTCTCTTTTCTTTGGGCCTAGTGGTGCAATGGTGCGGGTCGATAATTGCCCAGGAACTATAAATTTATAGTTCTCACGCCCCCTGTTTCTGTTTCCTTTTCAGTGCCTTCCGCATCGGGGGGGGTTAGGGATCGCGGCAAGGGTGTTGCTTCGGGTTAGCGGCACTCATCGAGGGAGTTCGATAGGCGGTTACTTCTCTATTTCTGTTGCTTTAGAGAGGTTGTGAGTTGTTCCTGTATATAGAGAAACCACCACTTCTGGGGCAGCGTTGTATTTTAACCTTATGTACTTTTGGTTATGTTGTTAGCCTCTTTATGTTTATAGTTTACCTACTCTCTACTTGTTGATAGGGTTAGCTGTATGTTGCTCGATATCTATAGTTTTAGCCTATTGTATGTTTTTATCTCCCTGTTTTTAGTAGACGCCTTGTATGTGTTGACATATGGCGGGTCTGGGCACGCTTTGGGGAAGGTCCTGCCGACCCCGGGGCGTGACAGATTAATTTGGTATCAGAGCCTAGGGTAACGTCTTAGAGGACCTAGCAAACCTTAGGCTGGTTGGACTATAGGAAATAGGCTCGTGAGAGACGAGGTCTATTTGACTTGTGAGCGAAAGTACCTGATTGGGTTTTATTATAACTCTAAAAAGTTAGAGTTTAATCGAGGTGTATAGCTTCTAACTTCGCGGAGGGTTACGTTGGCGGCCGACAACGTAACATCGGGAGTTAGTTGTGAAGCACACTTCACTACTTTCGCATGATTTGGGTATTGTTGAGCGGGGTTACGATAGCGTGGGTTTTATTAACTTGCGCTTTAATGATGTTGTGGTGTCTTGACGACGACCCGCTCTAAGCTTGCTGGAGCGGATGACGCGACAACGTTTGAGGAAGTGGATACATCCACTACCCCCGGATCCAATGAGGTCCGTGAGTGAGGTGCCTATTTGCGGCTCTCACTGGTTTGGCGGCTCAGCAGGCGACACCGGCTCAACGATCATATGCGGCACGCGAGCGGGATGCGCGCATGAAACACCCGGAGAGATCCTTGCGCAACGGGCGGTTTTGCGTGATGGTTGAGGAGCAGAGCGAGAGTGGCTCATGGATCGCCCAATGAGTTCGAGAGGTGTAATCCCAGGATCCTCGATGGAGAGAAGGACGGCCACTTGATCGTAGGGAAGTGGTCGATGCAGATGGAGAAACTATTTCCGCGACACATTCGTGGAAGAGAGAGGCAGAGTTTGGCTTGCCAATCACCACCTGGAAGATGAAGTCTATAGCTGATGGTTGGATATTCAGGATAACACCAATGCTGATATTGTGGCGACTACTTGAAGGAGGTTCAAGGAACTCCTGTTGAGGCTTCACTTCACTGACAGGGTTAAGGAAAAGTCGGAACAGTATCTGTGTGGTATGCCCCAAGGGAAGCGGACTGTGGCCGAGTACGAGAGGGAGTCCCCTTGGCTCCCACTTGGTGCGCCGTTGTTGTACGAGATGGCGTGGACTTCAGCCGTTGATCTTTTGGACCTTCCAATCTCCAGACGTACCAAGATGTGGTAAACCGCGCGCTCGTCAAGGTATGCGGTGTGGCGTTAGACTAAGAATTTGGGCTAGAGGCCCATGGCCGAGGGTGTGAGTCAGACGCACTCCAGGAGGCAACCTATTTAGAGGCAGTCGGAGGAGTCACAACAGGCCCCGAGCGGCCGCATGTTTACGGCTCAAACTGAGGAGGCGATGGCAGCCGAGGTGGTGACTACGTGTTTTGGTTCGCACTATGGCTTTCGAGTGTGCATTGTTGATGCCGGTGCATTGCACCTATCCTTGATTGACTATTTGCCGAGTTACATTGCGTCACGTTAGTTCGCTGTTTGCGACGAGGATTAGCCCTGACTGAGACGGTTAGTTTGCGGGTTGTGGGTAGCTTTTTGCTATGCTTTTTGGATCTCACGACGATTGCATTAGCTGCATCCCTGGATCGGCTGTTTGTCGGATGGTGCTCGGGGACGATCCGTGCCTGGACCGATTGTAGAAGCTGCGAAGCTGGGCCCTTTGGGCGAGCGCGATTAGGCTGTGAGTGGACATGGGTGCCTTGGTAGGGCAGGGTGTTGGTCAGAACGGTAGTCCGAGCTTAGACCCAAGGGCGTGGAATGCCACGTGAGGGATCATGAGATCGAAGGATACACCAAGTGTGTAGTGAACCAACCCGAGGATTTCTAGCATGGATCATTCTTCGATGTTTATAGGATGATCAGATGATCGGGTGTGTCGTTTCGAACACCCTACCTTGTGAGAAGGTTTTGCGTGCCAACAAATAGATTGGTTTTCGTGGTGTGGAGTTTGTGAGGTACTTGGTACCTTGGGACTTGCGAGTGATTTAACTCGCCTTGGGATTTTGTGCACGAAATAGTGCATGTTGAGGATTTATTCCCGGTTGCGATGACTATCTCTATTGCCTAAATTGGGTAAGTATTGGAGCGGTTTTGGGGGCCTAATTAGCCATTACCTTCGGTTGTTCGAGAATCCTCAGAATGAGGGATATCTTCGGAGTTGTTGTTGTTCTCCTGACTGAGTCGCGAATCGCGAGCTCGGGTGAGGGGGTGATCTTTGCATCTAGTGTTTCGTCTCGTGAGAAACACCCTCTATTGAAGTGGGACCAGTAGGGTCGTGTCGACAGTATGTCGGCCATCGTGATCTAAAGTGAATCACGATTGGGCAATCGCTTGGCTGTAGAGGCTCGTTGATCGTTTCAATTAGTCTTGAGATATTGGCGTACTCGATTGAATCGTATTGCAATCGGAGTAATACCATTTTGTGTTGAAGTTTGAGGTTGTACCTCAAGCGAATGTTGGTACTTGTTTGGGACATCTTGGGGATTAGCGTGACGTTGCTGAAGCCTGTAGTACTTCACCAACGTTAGAGACTTGCGGAATGATAATTCCAAGCCCTCTAGATGGATTGGCGGAACCGGTCGTAGATGGCCATGGGTATCCCGATAAAGATCTGCTAGGATCAACTGCGGAAGCATACTGAGGTGAGCGGAGTGTGAACTCTCACTGTTGGATCGAGTTGTTGGAAAAATTCGTGAGGGAAAGTACCAAGTGCTGATTTTCCCTTGTTCGGATGTTGCATGTGGAATTAAGTTTCTTGCAATGGAGACTTCGTGGAAGAGTGGTTGAGATCGACGTTCTGGTCGATAGTCACTTCATGGAGACATTGATAGAGAGCTACTACTAATTGTAAATGGAACCCTCTCTATCACTTGAGTGGAGCTTTGTGACTATGGATACCTGGGGTATCTGATGCTAAGGGAAGCATTGTGGAGAAGAATTTCGAATGATTCGTTTCGAGCGCTTGAGCAGTTAGTGCTATGAGACCCTCTATCGAAGATAAGCTCTCGGCGTGGGCTTATGAAGAGTTTACTTGAGGCATCAAGTCGAGGCTAAGGGAATGACCTTAGTAAATTGAGGATGTGTGTGGGTTGTGGTTCTTGACTTTATATATAGAAGAGAAGCAGCGAGTATCACCCCAGTGGTGGAGTTGAGACTATTGTGGAGGCATTGGGGTGCAATGCCGATTGGTGAATCGAGTAACCACTTCTGGAGAACCAATTTGGACGATTTGTCAGGTGTCGCGACAATCGGAAGAGATGATTATTATGGATTTTGATTGTCGAGCCGTTCATGCCAAGCAGGTATAAAAGGATAGCCATGTGAAAATTACGCTATGCTTAATTAAGGATTGGAGTTGCACTCAGTCGTGCAATCTTTTGACAAGGTCTGGCTTTGGGTGAGTGAGCATCGTTGGGATTCGAGCCAACGACTTGATATTGTATCACATCTCTTTAGTGAGCATTCCGATGGAGTGTTGATGGATCAGGTAACGGGTTTGAACCCCGGGTTCTTGCTACGAGCGGTATTGTTGGATCCGCCTCAGAGAGCTATATAACGGAATTCCAATTGTACGAGTAAATTGAGGCAGAGCTAAGTTTCGCCCTCGACCTAGACGAGGAAGGTGAGTACTGGAATTCAGCCTTTGGGAGCACTTGATTTTGGTGATGACCAACTGAATAGCTTGTCGAACAAGCGCAATTCAGAGAAGGAACTCCTCGGAGAAGACTTGAAGTTGTTTTACTGGTGGCCCGGGATGTAAAAGGATGTTGGCGAGTTTGTAGCTCGTTGTCTAACTTGCCAACAAGTGATGGCTGAGCATAGAATTCCCGTGGGAAAATTGCAGAGCCTACTGATTCCGGTGTGAAAGTGGGAGAAGATCACCATGGACTTTGTGATGGGATTGCCTCGCTCCCAGGCCGGGCAGGATGCTATTTGGGTGATCGTGGATAGGTTGACGAAATCGGCACATTTCATACCTATCCATACTACTTGGACTGGAGAGAGACTCGCGCAGGTATATTGGATGAGGTTGTGCGATTACGCGGAGTACCTACATCGAGCGTATCGGACAGGGTCACCCGTTTTGTGTCACACTTTTGGAGGAGTCTGCGGGACGCCTTAGGTACTCGGCGGACTTCGATCGCTTTCCACCCTGCGAGTGACGGGCGGTCGGAGCGTACTATCTGAGACACTCGAGGATATGCTTCGAGCCTGCGTGATCGACTTCCAGGGAGGATGGTCGCAGCATCTACCAATGGCTGAGTTTGCTTATAACAATAGTTATCAAGCGAGCATTAAGATGGCGCTATTTGAAGCACTCTATGGACGGAAATGTAGATCACCACTTCATTGGAGTGAAGTTGGTGAGAGTTTGGCTTTAGGCCCAGTTGTGCTCTAGGAAGCTGAGGACAAGGTTCGCACTGCTGGAGAGCGGTTGTTGACGACGAGTAGGCAGAGGAGCTACGCTGACAGGCGTCGACGAGACTTGGAGTTTCAGATTGGAGATCATGTCTTTTTGAAAGTCTCGCCGACCAGAGAAGTCAAGAGATTTGGTGTTCGGGGTAAGATGAGCCCCCGTTTCATTGGACCGTATGAGATTTTGGAGCATGTGGGCCCGGTAGCGTATAGACTTGCTCTACCGCTGAACCTATCGGCGTACACAACGTGTTCCATGTATCGGTCCTTCTGAAGTATATACATGATCCAGCTCAGGTTTTGGATGCTACACCATCGGAGCTGAGGGACGATTTGAGCTTCGTGGGCAACCCGTGAAGATCTTGGCTCGCGACGTGAAGAAGTTGAGGAACCGGGAGCTTTCTTATGTGAAAGTCTTTTGGAGCAACCATGAGGAGCGGGAGGCCACGTGGGAGCTAGAGAGTGCGCTTCGAGAGCGCTATCCCCATCTCTTTCAGATGGAGTCATGAGGTATGACTTTAATTTCGAGTTTCGCGGACGAAACCTCTTTTTAGGAGGGGTGAATGTACCGCACTGAACTTTGCAAATTGCAAGGTTCGAGTGTTAGATGTGAGATCTGAGCTTTTCCAGATTTTCTGGAGGGTCGTTGACTGTGTTCCGACCTATGGCACGAGTACCGAGGTTAGTGGATGAATTCCAAGCACTAAAGTCAAAAAAGTTAGATTTTAGGTTGCTCTCGGGTTGGAGTTCTGTGCCCTTGTACCGGTACAAAGTTGTTGCTATACAGGTACAAAATGATGGCTATCTTAGGTACAAGCGAGATTTATACCGGTATAGATGAGCGGTGAGCAAACCCGAGGCTCGGGTTTCTTGTTTAGGTTTATCTTAGGTACAAAGCGGATTTGTCTGTACGGCTAACGATTTCGAAAATCCGAAGCTAGGGGCTTTGGCATTTTGTTGCTTCTTATAACGGCACCACGACCCCTTAGGGTTCTTTTGTCTTTGGGATCAACGAGGAAAAGAGGTAAGGAGCCCTCTCTACTTCTCTCTTGGTTTCTAGGGCTTTGGGTTGGTTTTTAAAGAGATTAATCACTCTCTTTTCTCCTTTTTGCTTCTTGGTGCATTTTCCACCATGGGTGAAGCTTGGAGCTTGGATTTGAAGCTTGAGGGAGGATAGATCTTCAAGCTTTGAGGGTTTTGAGCCTTGTTTGGAGCTCCTAGAAGGTAAGCAACTCATCTCCTTCCCTAGATTTGAGTTTGGTTGCTTCTTTATAGATGAAACCCTAGATTTGGCATATTAGGGTTTATTTTGGGGGTTTGCAACCTAGGGCTTTTAGAGTCCAATTGATTGGTTTAGAACCTTGATTTAGGTTGCTTTGGAAGGGATGTACACTCCATTTGAGGATTGGAGAAGGATTCTTACACTAAGGTGAGTTTTTCCTTATTCTTTGTATAGAAGTTTAAAGATTGAACACATGGTTCATCTTTAGAGGTTGTAACTCCTAGGATTTACTTTGTAGGGTACTAGGAGTAGGAATCGAAGCTTCGTTAGCGGTTCGGAGCGACGCTTGGAGCGACGGTGGGTTTGGCCTCACCTAGCACAATGAGAAATTCTCGTTGGAGCTTATATGCTTACGGTTAATTGGAAAATCATGTGTTTTCATGTTTCATATATTATTTGTGAATTTTAGAATGCTTAAGATACATATGTTATGTATAGTGCAATTTTCCTCTATATAGTAGAGATGCATACTTGTGAGAGCTGAGTGGTGGTAGCATTCTATTTGAGAACTTGAACTAAATTGTTATAGTTAGTTTGACATGTGTTTGAGAACATAGAACTATGCATGACATAGGAGAAAAGCTCTTGTCATTAAGCGGCATTGGCTTGGCATCAACGGTGTAGAATAGTGAGCTAATGTCATCAAGCGGCATTAGGCTCGTGAATGAACTTGACATAGAGAATCTAGTGTCATGAGAATAATTGAACTATACCTTAGGGTTACTAGTTACTATTTCCATGTTGAGACATGAGGTTTGGACTTGAGACTTGACTATACTTGTTGCCATTTGTGCTCTTTCGCACATGCTTGTGAGGGTCGCTCCCTACAAGCGGCACTCGAAGTTGGCCTTCGCGATTCGTTCGCGCGTGCGGTGTTGAGAAACCTACGGGACCGTTGGGACAGACTCATTCCTTGCGGGGGATGTTGGGCTACCACGGTACTTAGGTGGCACAAGTTGGATTACTATGGTAAATCCTAGTGAAAGAGAATTGAACTTGGACATTCAACTTTACTAAATGACAATCACTACTAGATAGGACTTAGTAGTTGGATTATGTGGACTTCACTTGGAATTTTAGTATACTTGTTAATGCTTTAATTACATTTTAGTATACTAGTTGGTTATAGTAAAACATCTCATTTTATATGTTGGAACGGAAAACTATGACATTTAATTTTGAAACATAGTTATGGTAGCATTTCTTTATGCTTTGATTACAAGTTTAATTATATCGCTTACTTGCTCTCTTTTCTTTGGGCCTAGTGGTGCAATGGTGCAGGTCAGTAATTGCCCACTGGGAACTATAAATTTGTAGTTCTCACGCCCCATGGTGCGGTTTCCTCTTCAGTGCCTTCCGCATCGGGGGAGGTTAGGGATCGCGGCAAGGGTGTTGCTTCGGGTTAGCGGCACTCATCGAGGGAGTTCGATAGGCGGTTACTTCTCTATTTCTGTTGCTTTAGAGAGGTTGTGAGTTGTTCCTGTATATAGAGAGACCACCACTTCTGGGGCAGCGTTGTATTTTAACCTTATGTACTTTTGGTTATGTTGTTAGCCTCTTTATGTTTATAGTTTACCTACTCTCTACTTGTTGATAGGGTTAGCTGTATGTTGCTCTGATATCTATAGTTTTAGCCTATTGTATGTTTTTATCTCCGCTGTTTTTAGTAGACGCCTTGTATGTGTTGACATATGGCGGGTCTGGACACGCTTTGGGGAAGGTCCTGCCGACCCCGGGGCGTGACAGCGAGGCCAATCCTTGATTGCCTCAACTTTCTTTGGGTCCACAGACGCCGCCTCCGGATATAACGTGACCCAAGAAAGTAACCTCCGGTAGCCAAAACTCACATTTCTTCAATTTGGCATAAAGCTTCTCTCGCCGGAGTGTCTCCAACACGATTCTCAAGTGCTCCTCGTGTTCTTCCTCGGTCCGAGAATATACCAATACGTCGTCAATGAATACCACGACGCACCGGTCCAATAGCGGACGGAAGACTCTATTCATTAAATCCATAAATGCGCCGGGCATTAGTAAGCCCGAAAGGCATAACCGTGAACTCATAATGGCCATACCGCGTACGGTACGCCGTTTTGTGCACATCCTTGGGCCGTATCTTCAACTGATGATACCCCGATTGAAGGTCAATCTTCGAATAAACCCTTGACCCTTGCAACTGATCGAATAAATCGTCAATCCTCGGCAACGGGTACTTGTTCTTGATTGTGACCTTGTTCAACTCGCGGTAGTCAACGCAAAGTCGAAGTGTGCCGTCATTCTTTTTCACAAACAGCACCGGAGCTCCCCACGGAGACACGCTCGGTCGCACAAAACCTTTATCGAGCAAGTCTTGCAGTTGGGCTTTAAGTTCCTTAAGCTCCACCGGTGCCATTCTATACGGAGCCTTCGAGATTGGCGCCGCCCCGGGGACTAAGTCAATGACGAACTCAACTTCCCGGTCCGGTGGCAATCCCGGTAACTCCGACGGAAACACATCTGGGTACTCGCATACCACCCGAATGCTACTCAATTCCGGGTGCTCCCTTTGGGTATCCACGATGGTCGCTAAATAAGCCTTGCAACCACCCTTGATCATCCTCTTCGCCCTCACCGACGATATGGTCGCCGCAAAACGTGCGCCCTTACACGCTTGGTAGACCATTTCTTCTTGTCCAGGTTCACGAAATGTGATAACCTTCCTCTCACAATCGATAACGGCGTAGTACTTAGAGAGCCAGTTGATCCCTAAGACCACGTCGAAGCCCGATAACCGCTCGACCACTAGGAGATCGATTGGCATAATCCAATCTCCAATTTGCACTGGGCAATTTTCGCACTCCTCATCCACAGCAAAAGAGTGCTCGATAGAGTTGACCCACCAATGGTCATCATGACGCCCTATCTCTACCCCATGAGCCTCGGCGAATGATGCACGTATGAATGAATGAGATGCACCTGTATCAAATAAAGCTTTAGCTCGAGTGCCTTGGATCGAATAATACACCTTACCACATCATGGGCCCAGTCTTTGAGTCGTTGCTCCTCCACGAGTGGCAAAAACCCGCCCACTAGGTGCTCGAGGTGCCTCCTGTGACGAGTGCGATGATCGTCCGGCAGACATAGCGGGGCGATCCATGGCGTCGCGGAGTGTCTTGTCTTGAAGGCTGCGAAGGTGCGGAGATGAGCTGCCGGACACTCGCGACCAATGTGGCCCGCCCACACCGAAAACATTGCCCCTCCCGCTGAGGGCAAGTAACAACTCTGTGGTTCCCGCCGCAGATAACACACGGGTAGGAGGTCGACTCGAGTCGACTCACGTGCCGCGCCTTGTGACCGGCGAGGTCGATGGGGCCGCTTAGAGCTCGATTGCCCCGCGGACCCACTCGATGCCCGCTTCTTGGACTTCTCCCTGTCCTTGTCCCTCTCAAAAGCCTCGCGCTCCTCTCGCGCAATAGCATTGCCGCGCTCCACCCAAAGTGCGCGGTCCAGAACCTCTCCATAGGTCGTCAGCTGGAAAGAATCAAGCTGTCTTAAAAATATCCAGGCCTCAACCCACGCAGAACTTCTTTGCCGGTCCCCGTCGCCGTGGACCAAGCTCGGCACGCAATGAATCATGTGCGTGAACTCCCTCTCGTACTCGCGCACTATGCGACTCCCCTGCCTTAGCTTGCGGAAGTCCTCCTCGATCTTTCTTTTATCGCTTTCGGGGAAATACTCCATCAATAGCATCTCCCGAAACGTGTCCCAAGCCATGGTGGTATCGTTCAAAGAACGATCCTCTTTCACTTGCCTCCACCAAAGGCGCGCCGACCCCTCGAAGCAATGGGCCGCCAGATGCACCTTGTCCCGCTCGAGGGTATAGAAGTCCTCGAACAAGGATTGCATAGCGATCAACCACGTCTCGACCATCCACGGGTCCTTGTCTTCCCCGTTGAAGGTTGGTGGCTTTAACCGCTTGAAAGCCGTCAACACCGCTACCACCCGTTCCCGCTCCGCCTCCGGGGTGTCGTGATACGAAGCGACGAACCCGAAGGCGGCGGTGGTACAACATCCGGTACGCGCCGCCACGGGAGGTGGTGCGCGGAGCTCAGCGGTGGCGTCGGGTCCGAGGCACGAGCGCCGCCGCCCCCTGGCCGCTCGTGGAGCCTACTAAGGCTGCTCGCTCTTGCTTCATAGCCCCGACCAACGCCGCCACTTGGGCTTGCAGCTCGCGTACCTCGCCCGATCCCGACTGCTCGGGCACCTCAGGAGGTGGTGCCGCAGTGGACCGCGTCTTAGGAGGGCGTCCCCGTGGTGCCATCACGTCCTGAAACGTAGCACACACATTAATACTCAATACACGTGACTCTTACACGTTCCAAAATAACTACCCAATTAAGCGAAAGCAAATAAGTAAATTATTTCCCACTCTAGGTGTCATGTGGTCGGCCGCCCCACAAGGTTCCTTAAGCAGAAATAAATACTTGAATTCATCTCTAATTCCTTCTAGAGAAGTCTTAATGTCAACCCAATCCACTAGCTTTCGCGTTTACCAAATCCACGTTAAACGTTTCCTAAATCCATAAGGTCTCCAATCCTATGGTTCTTAAGTCAATCCTAGACCTTTGCTTACTTCCGTTTACTCTCTGATACCACTTTATCTGTCACGCCCCGCCACCCGCCTATTTGGTCGGGTTCGGGCCACGTCAACAGAGCCGAACGGACAGAGCCTCCCATGCCCGCACAAGGCTCTAACAACAAGTATAATTTGACAATCAAAGAGAATTTCAATTATACAAGGCTTACACGAAGGTAAGCAACAACAACACAGCGGAAGAGTAAGCACTAAGCTAGAATATAAACCATACATGAACTTGATTACATTTGAACCAAATACAAGTAAACTAGTCGAATTACATTCTTTAAGCATTCAATACATCATTTCTTTTACATTTGTCATCTCCCAAAAATTACTTGAATTGTTTACAACTTGACATCTATAGTTCAACAAAATAAAGTTGATACAAGTATAACAAAAAGGAAATGACTAATGCGATACTCCGGTGGCCACTAGTTATGGCGCTAACCCCTTGCCCCGGTCCTCGCCGCCCCCGCTCGTGCTAGGACCTGTGGGGTTAGTGGTGTGAGAACTACAACGAAGTTCCCAGTGGGCTCGGCAACCGACCCCGCCGACTTACCCACTAGGTCTATCCAGGCATAAGTATTTCAACGAAAATGAAATAGTAACCAAACTATATAAATGCTAATACTATGCCTGCAAGAAAGAGTCAGATAGATAGATAATCGAATTTAAATATGTTTGCATGCATGCTCTTTACCATACTTTACTTTACTTTACTTTACTTTACTTTACTTGGCTCATTACCCAATCTTGCCGGTTAACATAGTTAACCCCAACAAACTCAAGACCCAAAATCTCTCTCTGAACGGGGAGGCTCTAAGCCTACAAGACCCGAGGGACCGTCCGTCGGGGCCGCGATCCCCTAGGTGACTGTTCCGGAACTCACCGCTTGAGGAGGAGCGACCTCCCTCAAGCCAAGACTTGTCAAGAGTATCGATCTAATCCTCACATTGAGGATTCATAGCCACTAGTTACCATGCCATTGTCAACGATAGGTTTTCTACCTAATCATGTATATCATTCTTGCCATAATGCCACTAAGTTAAACTATGTTTTAACTAAGGTTGTCTCAATGCCAATCTTGTCTCTATGTTCAATATCACCTTTGTTGACTAAGATCAAGTCCATTCTATATTCACACAAGTAGGGTTCTAATTCTCATGCCTCTATGGTTCCATTACAATCTCTAAGTTCATTTTTATACTAGAACATGAATTGAAGTTCAACCAACTTGCATAAATACCAACTACCCTATCATGCATGAATATACTATACACAATATGCTCAAAAGGTGAAAACAGACATAGAAGGGAATTCGATGATTCTAGTATGCACCCCCACCTTAAAATAATTTTGTGAGGATGCCCAAGAAGTCTCACGACCTACTGAGGCCTAGGTAAAAACCTGCAGTTTAAAAGTGAACCTAATCAGGCCATTTTACATAGTAGCCCCTATATCGGTTTTTCGTTTAATTAAACGGAGTTGTCCCACGCGTCGGGAATACCCCCAATTTGGTTTCTACAAGGTCAATTTGACCCAAGAACCCCTATGTTCAAAAGCCCCAAATTTGGGTGCTCCAACAATGCCCTATGTCAAACCTAGGGTTTTGATCTCATTCACAAGCAAAATATAACTTTAGATCAACCTAGAAGCTCTCTAAAACCATCCTTGACCCATTAGAACCATCTATTTGGGGTTTACAACAAACCCTAAGAAATCACCATTAGAGCACATGAGCTCAAGTGGGGTTTTCATGGTGTTCATAGCCATGCAAGTCCTCTAGTACTAGCAACAAGCTAGAAAACTCCAAAACTTAGGAGAAAACCTAAACCCTAGAGTTAAACTTGTAGAACTCTTACCTCTAGTGCAATGCTCTTCCAACTACTCCTTGTAGGAGAGCTTCAAGACCTCCAAGAAGCCTTCCAAAAGCTCCAAAGTCCTCTCCTCCAACTTCTTCTCCTTCTTCTCCTTGCCCTAGAGCTCCTCTAGAGAGAAAGGGAACAAGAGAAAGAAAATGAGAGGGGGGGTGAGTGTGCTGTGAATAGAGGGGTGTGGGAGAGCTTATTGTGTTGTAACAATAGCCAAAAAGCCCCTCAACTTCTTTTATTTCGCGCAGTTCACAAACTGCTGTCAGTCCCATTTTGTACCGGTACAAGGCCTGTCTTGTACCGGTATACGCCCGACCAAACCCGAGAGCCTCTCGGTTTGGCTTTATCTTGGTACAAATCCAGTCTTGTACCGGTATAAAATGCTCCAGAGGCAAACCCGAGAGCTGCCTCTCGGTTTCGCAGCATTTATACCGGTATAAAAACGGCTTGTACCGGTATAAACACCAAAAACCTCACAAACCCGAGAGCTCTCCCTCTCGGCCAAAGTTGCTATCTGCAGACAACTTTTCTGTCTTGCCGTACAAAATGCCCAGTCATGTGTTTTTCGCGCCGTTTCGACTCGACTTCGCGCCGAACAACGCCAAAACCCTTTTAACTCTTTTAGACTATCTTTTAACCTTTCCAAGAAGTTTGGAATGGCAATTGGAACATGTCCAACTATTTTACTTTCGCACTTTAGTCAATTTTGCTAAAGCCCGATCTTATTGTCGAATTTTCGATATGCTACAGAAAAGATAAAATATAGATAATGAAGCTCAAAAAGGTAAAATCACTCAGTGTCCTCCTCATCAAAAATTTTGCCTTGTTTTCTCAAAAATCCTTCAAAATTAGATTAATCTCATAAAAATTAAACGTTGTACTCCAAAAATCATTATGATGAAGATAAAATATTAAGTGATTTCAAAAGACATCAAAACATCAAAATTTGATATTAAAGATAATTTAATGTTTCAAAACATCAAGATGCAAATTGATGAAAAATAATTTTTAAAAATTTGGCAAAATTGACACCAATTTGTCGCAACCCGTTCAAAATAGAGATTTAACTAATAAACAGGAGGTGGCTCTTTGAGCATCTTTTTCAATCTACCACCTTATAACGCCGAAAATTCTAAAATATTCACATATATTTTTTTTCAACCTTTTCGGTTTTTCATATAATTACCCATGTGGTAGCTTCACACACGTCTTAGGACGGCCAGGGTGGCGACTCTTTCCTACATGTGGTGGTAGTTTTCACACTCCTTTCGGATGTAACTCTTTCCACATCTTTTAAACATAGGAGTTTCTCCTTTTTTTTTAAAAAAATAAAACAAACTCCCCCTCAATTAGACAATCTCACAATTGAAAATAATTTTGACGAATTTTAGTCAATTGGCAAATATCCATCAATTATATTCAACATTCACTACCAAGATGAATTAATTACCAAGAGATTAAAATTAATTTCAAAATTTTGATGAATGTATGTAAGAAGAAATCACATATTAGATTATCGTCAAAATAATAAAAAGTGGAGTAAAATCGATAATTAATATGAATTTAATTCAATTTGAATTGACTTTAAATACCGTTTAAGGCTCTTTAAAAAAACTTTAATCTCTCTACTTTAAAAATTTTCGATCATCTCGCTTTTCAATAAAAACTCCCCAAAATCCTTTCCTCAAAAAGATTTTCAAAATAAAATTTTAAACAACAAACCTCGTCTAAACATGTAATGCAATGAAAGAAAAATATGCAATATGCACCAATCAATGCATTAATAAACTAAGACGAGGAGTAAGGAAAGATATCACCTTTACGGATCCAAACTTGTCGGATGGTTGGTTGTCTTGGCTTGTCGACAATTTTTGTGGTTCGTTTAAACATTTGATCCACCATAGGTCCTTTCGAAGCAAGTTTCTTCGATTGATGTTGTTGTTGAGGCTTAGAAACCCAAACCGCTTGTGGCTTCGACTCAGAAATCCGGTTCGGTTGTGGGTTCGGTCAATATTGACGTTGAGGCTTAGATGTCCGATTCGCTTGTGACTTTGATTTCCGGTTCACATGTGAGTCACGGTTTGCTTGATGCACTCGACTCAATTGATTTTTCTTTTGATTCCGTGGGGGATGTCGAGTTTTAGATGATACCAATTGTTGTTTCGAAGTTGCCGATTGAGACTTGAAATTTTTGTCCGGGCAACTCTTTTTGATGTGTCCTTTGATGCCACATCTATGACACACCTTCTCCTTCAAACTTGTTGAGACTTTCGATGTCATCTTTTGATCCTTCTCAACATATGTCCGTTCGTATCCAAGACCTAACTTGCTCGTTTGACCCAATCCGAGCATGTTATCCAATTTCTTCGATCCCGAAGAAAACTTTTGAATATCGGACTTGAGTTGATGGACTTGCTCGGTCAATGCTTTGTTGGATTTGTATGTTTCCTCAAATTGATGCTCCAAAAATCCAACTTTATCCGTAGTAGATTTGATCATTAAATCCGATTCTTCTAGCTTCTTTTGGAGGACCGAATTATTATTCAAGATTGATTCCTGTTCCTCCTCAAGAGCATTATTTGTGGTCTTCAAATTCTTGTTCTCTTCTTCAAGATCGAATAAACGACGCCTCAACTTTTTATTGAGTTTCGCCATCTTCCGCGACTCAACAAGAAGTTGATTGTATGCTTCCGCTAATTCCTCGTCGTTTGATTCCTCATCGCCGGAATCCGAGTCCACGTCTTCTTCCTTTGATGTTTTCAACGCAATCCCTGTACTTTTAGAGAAAGACTTGGAAGAAGATTGGTTAGTAGGAAAAGTCATCTTATAAGTTTGTAACACACCTACTAACTCTTCGGCCATTAGATAGCAATATATCTAGATCCCGCTCTGATACCAATTGTGAGTTACGGGAAGCCCCAAGGATCTATCTAGATTGTATCCGACACCTAGAGGGAGGTGAATAGGTGTCTAAAATTCACAAATAATCGATGCGTTAAAAGTAAATGCGGAAATTAAAAACACACCGAGATTTACGTGGGAAAACTCCAACTCGGAGTAAAAAACCCACGGGACCAATACGCGAATAAACAATTCAAAAAGAGAAAAGATTACAAGGTGATTACCGACTCCACGGACTTAACCTCTCTAACTCTCCTTCGAATCTCCGCGCAATCCTCCTTCGGGTTGTCCACGCCCTTACGTTCGAGTCCACGAACGCCACGTCCCGAATCCACGAAACGCCACCACTTCGAATCCACGAAGCTTCTATCACGCCGAATCCACGACGCCACTCGAATCCACGAGCCAACGATCCGAATCCACGAACCGCCTTCAAACGCGCCGAATCCACGACGCCTCACGCCGAATCCACGACGTCGTTCATGAGAAGCATCATGAGTATGGTGATCCTTCGCTTAGGAGTATCGTAGAAAACCGAAGAAGAAAACTCCAAGCGAAGCGTAGATCAAATCGACATATAGATAAGGAATTACAATATCTCAATTTGACCTAAAAGAGGCTATTTTGTAGAAAATAAGTTTTAGATGAATTCCTAGCCTCTAGGGTTTCTCAAACAAGTATTTTCATGAAGCACACAGAGTTAGAGAACCCTAAGAACCTATTTATAGACTTTAGAATCAATTAGATTCGGAATAGAGAAAAATCAGAATTTTACACCTTGTACCGGTACAAAAACAGGGCCATTACCGGTAATGCAATGACGGAAGATTTTTCTGCGAAGGGCCATTACCGGTAATGGATTGATGGCTGTACCGGTATAGCAACCATGCTTATGCGTACGGGTTCAGTGATATCGGTAATGGGTATGATATTTGTACCGTAATGGTTCGTTATCGGTAATGGGTATGATGGTTGTACCCGTACGGGTTCATTCAGGTAATGGGTATGATAATTTATGCACGTACGAGTTCGAGTCTGGTCGGGTACACTTTGTAAATTTTCCAATTTTCGAAAATTACAAAGTTTCAATATAATTTCTAATCCGTTAAACATTAATTTATGATTCTAATGCCTATAACTAAGTATGAATCACCATATTATGAATTAAAATCTTACCTAGACATCGTGATTCACATCGTGAGCCAATTCCCTTTTCTTCGAAGTCTTTGATTCTTCGTCGTTCTTCGATCCGCTCCGATTCTTCAAGACTCCGACTCAATTCACGAAACTTGCCAACACAAAATCCTTAACAATCTTTTGATGCATGAACAAAGGGGGAAAGATTTTTATTTTCATATTTTTACTACTAACTTTACTTGTGAACTTTGTTCGTGGAGAATTGAATATATTTGCAGATCATTGAAAACCTCAAGACTCCTTGTGTCTAAGTCATAGAGTTTGTTTAGGAGTTGCAAAATTGTAATTTTGTATTTCTTTCGATCTTTCACGTGAGAAATTTATTGTTTTGGTGATGGTAATGAATTTCATTTTTGGTGAGTTGAGCGTTGTGAGTATTTTTATGTAATTTTGGATTTTGTCACGAAGTTGCCAAAGGGGGAGATTGTTACGGATTTTACGATGGCATATTTCGTGAAGTTAGTCCGGAGTCTTGAAGGTTTAAAGAAGAAGGGATAAATCGAAGAATCGAAGACTCAAAACATGAATCCACAATGCTCGGTAAGTTCAAATATTATTGATGATGATTTATAAATATTTAAAGGGTTATTTACATACAGGTCCTTGCAAACATAGTCAATTGCGGAAATATCTCTGCAAAAGCGAAACTAGGTGAGATGTCCCTGCAAAAGTCCAAAAGTATGCAGATATGTCCCTGTCGCGCCTTTTGCAGGGACATATCTGCAAAAATATTTTTTCAGATATGTCCCTGCAAAAGGCGCGACAGGGACATATCTGCATACTTTTGGACTTTTGCAGGGACATCTCACCTAGTTTCGCTTTTTATATTTCCGCAATTGACTATGTTTGTGACACTGTACCCATATTTAAAAGTGTTTGGAAGACTTAGGATGTTTTTAAATTGAATATAAGGAAAAAATTGAGTTTTTTCAAATCATAGAATATCTCTAATTTGTTTCCAAAATTGAGTTTTTTTCAAATCCTAGTCTATCTCTATTTTGTTTCCAAAATTGAGTTTTTCAAATCCTAGTCTATTCCAAAATTGAGTTTTTCAATCCTAATCTATTTCTATGTCTTCTAAACCTATAAATAAGATGTGGGGGTGTTTCTAAAATATAACTAAGCATAGAATATCTTTTTGAAACCCTAGAAACTTGTTGGGTGCTCTCTTTCTTTCTCCAACAACAAGCTTCTATCGGATCAATTCTTGAAACCGTAATTTCTTGTGCTTCATGGAGAATTGATCCGGCTATTGCTTAGAAACATCTTCTACGGTTCTTTAATGATTATCTCAGCAATAAATTATCATCAATCATATTGTTCTTGCTCCGGACGGAGTGCGCTCGTGGATTCGAGTGGGCGTCGTGGATTCGACGTGATCGGAGGCTTCGTGGATTCGAAGTGGTGGCGTTCGTGGATTCGAATGTAGGGCGTGGACAACCCGGCGGCGTGCGCAAGATCCGAAGAAGATAAAGAGAGGTTTGACTCCGTGGATTCGGTAAATCACCTTGTAATCTTTTATTCTTAGTAGATTGTTATTGCGTGTTGGTCCCGTGGGTTTTTTACTCCGAGTTGGAGTTTTCCCACGTAAATCTCGGTGTGCTTTTTATTTTCCGTATTTACTTTTATCGCATCGAGATTTGTGGTTTTCGGCCTTTACACCTATTCACCCCCCCTCCAGGTGTTGGATACAATCTAGATAGATCCTGGGGGAACCCCATAACTTACAACGAGGAGTTCGGGTGAACGCGCTTCTTCGCCTTTCTGGACGTGGCGCCGACCCTGGAGAGGTTTCCGAGGTGAGTAGCTCGTTGAGAACACTTCCACTGCTTCCACCTCAAGAGATTTTGAACTTGAATGCTACTGCTGCAGATTCCAGCGTCGACTCGCAGTGTTTTGGCTCGTTCTCAGCGTCGGAGCGTCGGAATTCAGCGAAACTTGGTTTGCTGGATTCGGGACTTCGAGAGGAAGCTACAGAGCCCTAGATTGTTGAATTCGGAGAAGCTTAGCGTGGTCAAATTTAAATTCTACTCCACTGTTGTTGCTTCTTAACAGAATCTTGATTTTTGGAGTTTTCTTGTTGTCGATTTCGGAAACAGGGGGATTTGAGACCCGAGGATCACTCTCTTGTATACCCCTCTGGGTCGGCACTGCCACGCCCCGGGCCCAGCGGAAGCCCGACGGCGCGTGCACAGACCCGCCGTGTACACCAAACAAGGACAATGCACACAAGGCGTCTACTAAAACAAGAAAGGAATAGAGAGAAATCCTAACAAGGCTATTAGAGCGAGTAATATAAAATCACTAAGTTCTAACATAAAAGATCCACAAAAGCGATACAAGAGTATAAAACTAAATCCAGAACCTGATACAAAGCTCTAAGCAAATACAAAATACATCTTTTCCCCAAGCTACAAAAGAAAAGACAACAACATCGGGTCCAACTAAAAAGACTTCGTAGGGCTCTAACTAGCCGCTAAACCCTTGCCTCGATCCCTAGCCACTCCCGATGCGGATGGCTCTGAAAAATAACAACAAACAGAAGGCGTGAGAACTATCAAAAATAGTTCCCAGTGGGCTATTACTGAACTCAGGAAAATGCTCCACTAGGCTAAAATAAGCATGCTAAAAGGAAATAAGAAGCGATAATTAAAAACAAGTACTTAAACGAATTTAACTATTAACATGCTTCTAATACCAGTTTGATTATCATATACATGATGTTCTACTTTTAAATGCCCAAACATGTGTCAATATTGATTAACATGCATAATTAAAAGAATGCCGATGACTAATAACATGCATAACCATAAAGTCCATGATACTACATAAGGTAAATTATGCTTTCCAATGGTTCTCTACCAAGCATACATACTAGTACAAAAGATAAGTTTACTACCACTAGTGTTGTCAATAACATATTGTTCCATAATGTCACGCCCCGAGACCGCTACCCATTTGGTTCGGTTCGGGAGCGCCGATCAAGCGCCGAACGGACAGCATTTCCCCTGTCCGCCCAAGGCTCCACAACCAAATCATGTACAAAGAATTGCCCCGAAAAATTTAAATTCTTTAACATACATGACGAGACAATGCACCTCAAGGTGCCAATAGCAATAAGAGCAAGGTACAAGTAAAACATACAAGTAACATAAAGAGAGAAGAGTCTATCTATTACAACCATTCACTATTTGTTTACATTCTTTTACCCAAAATGAATATACAAGTTGTTCTTCTCAAAATGCATAAGTCTTTACATTCCCAAAACATACATTGTCTTTTTGAACATAAAACTATACCACTATGATATCGGGAAGGCACTAATGCATGTAGGTGGCTACTATCGACTAGGGTGCGATGCCCTTGCCACGATCCTCACCGGCCGCCCGAGAACTAGCACCTGTAATAGAGTGGGGTGAGAACTAACTTCCTTAGTTCCCAGTGGGCTCGGCCACCGACCCCACCGATCTCCCCACTAGGTCTAAGCAGGCATAAGCAGATAGATAGATAGATATTTATCTTAATACTGTAAATGCGGTAAAGAATGTATAATAAAGAAAGATACATTCTACTATGCCTGTAACAACAAGAGTGTAAACGTAGCCATGAAGTACCTAACATGCTACTATGTCTCTAACAAGTAGGAATGTAACTCTATTACGCTCAACATGTACCTTGGTACCCAATTCTCATAGTTCCTTGAGTTTATAACCCAATCAAATTGCTAGCCCGTAGGCGCGCCCACGACTCACACCACCAACCCGAGGGGTTGTCTGCGGGACCCCACATAGGCTATCCCTTGGGACCCCACATAGGCTATCCTAATCGACTCACGTGCCAAGACCTCCGGAGACTCGCACTACCCATGTGGAGCGACCACCACGAGCGCTGAACAGACTGTGTGAGTATGATCTTCTCCTCCCGAAGGAGGGCATCAACACGGGGGAATCATGTTCTTGTGTTCTCTAACACAATTTTCAATGTCATCATCAAGTTATCTACTTGGTTCCATGTCGCTAGTGTCACTATACACTATGTCATTTGTCAATCATCAAGTACTATACTTGGTTCACATGTCTCTAGTGTTCTTTATACTAAGTTATAATGCAATATTATTCATCAAGTCATCTACTTGGTTCTTTTGTCACTAGTGTCACTTTACACTATGTCATAATGTCAATCATCAAGTTCTATGCTTGGTTCATATGTCTCTAGTTGGTAATCATGCATAATTAAGTCATCTCTAGGGTTCAATGTCATAATATTCATTCCTATGCTTCCTATGTCCAAATGCAAGGCTATGGTACCGCACGATAAGGAAGCATGCAAGCAGACTCCCTATGTCCTAATGCGACGCCCATAGTTCCGCACGATAAGGAAGCATGTAAGGAAAGTTATCTAACCATACTAACCCTAACATGCATGAAAATTACATATATATATATATTCATATGCATAATGACCAACAATGTACTTAGACATAAAAGGTAGCCCGACGGCTTCGGAGTGGTACCCCCCACCTTTTAGGATGTTTCTCGAGGTTAGGACGCCGCTCTTGAAGCCTCTAACCACTACTTGGACTCCTCGGGCCAATATCGAAGCTGTAAGCCCTTGTTTGGCTCGGATCACTTAATCCGTTCGTCGGATCGACGAACCGTCGCCTCGCACGCGTTCGTGTACCTAACATTATGTTAGAGATGAGATCAAAAGAGATCAAAACCCCTTATATCGAAAAATCCTAATTTGAGCCCTAGGATTTTGCCCCGAGCAAAATCCACCTCTAGAGCCCAAATTGCTTGTGCAAAACATCTCTTAGGGATACTAGGGTTCCACTAAAATTGTTTCTAAGGGATAAAACCCATGCTAGAAGAAGCTACCATGAAAGCTCTTAAAGCTTACCTCAAAGGAGAGCTCCAATGGTGGAGAGGAAGAAGATGAGATGATGCTAGGCTTGCTCCTAGCTCACTCCTCAAAATCCTTCACTCCTTCTCTTTCTTTCTCCTTCTTCTATCTCCTTCTTCTTTCTAGAGAGAGAGAGAGGGAGAGGTTATGTTTGTGTGTGTGTATGAAATGAGGGAAAGGGAGAGGAAATGCCCTCTATAACCCTCTATTGTAATAATATGCCAGCAGCCCCCTCAACTATTCAAACTGCACTGAACTGGGCATTTTTCGCGCTCAGGGACCGGTCTCCCTAGCCAAGGACAGGTCCCAGAGAGCCTTGCTCCACACTACGCAGCTGGGGACCGGTCTCCCTAGCCAAGGACCGGTCCCAGAGAGCCTTGCTCCACACTGCACACCTGGGGACCGGTCTCTCTCCTTAAGGGACCGGTCCCAGAGCCTGCTCTCACGAGACAGCCTTCAGGAACCGGTCCCTGGCTGTGGGGACCGGTCCCACAGGACCTTGACCCACCCAAGGACTTAGCCAAATTTTCAGCTTTTCGTCGTTTCTTCTCCGTTTTCGCTCGTTTGGCCTCCGATTCTTTTCAAATTAAACCGAGACTTTCCAAATATGTTTTCGAACACGTTTTCATTATCTTTTCATCCACGCTAATGCCGGATTTAGCTCACGACCCAACATGGCTTTTCGGGTTCCGTTTTCGCGCCTATGCGCACCAACATGCCCGAATGCTTCCGAACTTCTCCGAACTTCACCGGGAGCAACTCCGATGCACTTTTTGCCTTTGGATCAACTTCGAACTTTCCGAAGTCCCGACAATCAGTCGAGTCTAAACGTGGTGCAACTCTCGGATTTCGAGAATTCACTTCCTTACACATAATGTCCAACTGCTATACATGCAACAAGTAGCAATCTAAGGTAACAACCATATGTAAGGACATCTACTATGTGTGCATCAACCACGATGATATACCATGTCAAGTTAAGTCTCAAACCCAATCCATAAGGAACGTATACATGGTAACGTCTCGGCTCGTGCCATGCCTAGGTGGTCTCGTGGAGGTCGTCGATTTTCCCCGCAAGAAAAGAGACACGAACACGGCAATCCACTTCGGCGCCCAATCCCGCACGGCGATCTATCGTCGCAAGGCTAAACTCGAGTCTTAGGCTTGTAGGAGCGACCCTCACAAGCATGTGCGAATGAGCACAAGGGCAAGCAAGCGTAATCATAGCATAGGGTCCCTAATTTGGGATGCTCAATCATCAAGTCTAAAACTTGGAATCTCCCTCATCGACTCGACGGTCGGAAAATAGATCAATCATGTCACGACTTGTTTACAACTACTTAGGTGGTATGTCTCTACCAACACATATAATGTTTAAAACATGTATAACTCAATTGACAATATCCTACTTGGGATAATTCAATACTTTAAACAAGATTCCAAAGAGGTTCACGACGTGCAATTCCAATAATTATCAATAAGATATTTACCAATGCCATAGGCAAGAGAACTATGAAATATTCACAAATATCATAATGCATGTGATGCACATGTCTTCCAATAACACCCTCACTACATAGCGTAAAAGTACTATGATGCAAGTAATTTAAATCACTAGTATGACATGCCATTATCTAGCATAAGGTTTTTGAAAGCTTAACATTACCTTCCCTCATGTCTAAAACATGGAATTAACCCATCGATCCCTAGATCGAAAGCAAGATCACAATGGCCAATGCTAGTCATGCTACTAGAATAAATGCCACCAAATTAACCTCATGGTGATCTTATCATGCTTTATGTTACACTATCACAATTATCTTGTCTACAACAAGTACAAGTTAAATTATGCTAAGTCTCATGCATGCATGTGTCTCATTCACATAGATATGCTATTGACCTCAAGGTCAACTCCTTTTTAATTACAAGGTCACAATGCCATGCTTTCTTATCTATCCAAGCATAATGTAAGAACACTAAGTTCTATTTACTTGTCTCTAACAAGTACAATGTTATAACCATGTGTGATGCTATAAATGTAATCCATTCGCTAGATACCCTCAAGGGTTCATCTCACCAACCATACTCTAACATGCTTCTTAAAGTAGCATAAACGCGTAGTCTCAACTATAGCCAAATTATGCCAAATTCTACATGTATGTCCCTACCACGTAGAGCACATATTTTCACTATACATAATATGGTCATATTATGTTCTCATAAATTCAAGCATGTCATAAAGAGTATGAATAAACATCTAAACATGCCTTTAAACCAAAATAAAGACATAGAAGGAGTTCACCCATTTCGGTGAGGTCAAACCCACCGGATGTACTTCGAATCCTTTTCGTTTCGCCGAAGCAGAAGTTGCCCCCCAAGCTTCTAGCACCCTAAGATAATTTCTAGAAGGGATACAAGCATCGAATAAACATCCAACTAAATTCACCAAAAATCACATAGAAAAGAGGTGAAAATTATCTTTGATCAAGAAGATCTTGTCCAAAGCTCAAATTGACCCAATGAATCTTCAAATTCAACCTAAAGGAGAGTTCTACACTCATCAATTAGGTTCTAAAAGCTCTAAATCCAAAATCCCCAAAAATGAACCCTAAACCCAAAATCTAGGGTTTCATCTAGTAAAATGCACCAAAACCCAAATCTAGAGGAAAGATTATGAAGCTAACCTCCTTGAAGCTCCAAACAAAGATCAAAATCCCCTAGGCTTGAAGATCTCTCCTTCAACAAGCTCAACTCCAAGCCTTCAAGCTCCTCTAATGGTGGAAAGCCTCCAACAAGCAAAAGGAGCAAAAGAGAAGCTTAATCTCTTTAAAAACTCAAACAAAAATCAAAGAAAAGGAATGGAAGGGTGTGGAGAGCACCCCCACCTTTCTCTCTGCTGGTGCAAGGCTCAGGGAGAGCCCTAGGGGCGTGGGTGCTAATATAGAGATGCTACAATGCAAAAACACCCATGCAGTTCAACCCGTTAAGATTCTGCCAAAGTGTACCGGTACACGGGCAAGTGTACCGATACAAATCCCACGAAAATGGCAAACCCGAGCCTCGGGTTTGAGAGAAAGCTGCCAAGTGTACCGGTACTGTAAGGTTGTGAATTCTCGAAATCCGAGAGTTGCACCACGTTTAGAATCGACTGAGTGTCGGATGAATATGCTTCGGAGAGTTCGGAGTGGACTCTAAGCCAAAAAGTGCATTAGAGTTGACCACGTGTGCAAAAGGTGCAATCTGCACCATTCTGCAGAATTCTGCCAGGGAAGACCGGACCCTGTGGGGGAGACCGGTCTCGGTTTGCGCAGAGAATCAGAAACGGGTGAAATTCGGCTAAGTCCCGAAGTACTAGCTCTCAGGATCCGGACAATGAGTGATGTCCGGACATCCAATGTCCGGACAATCCATGAAGACCGGATCCCGTACGCTGGAAAAACTGGCCAGAGGGTTTTTCGTAGGCCAAGACCGGACATTGATCCAATGTCCGGACATCCATTGTCCGGACAATCGATGGAGACCGGACCCAGTACGCTGGGAAATGGACAGAATGGGTTTTCGCAGGCTAAGACCGGACAACCCTATGGAGACCGGTCTCAGCTGGCGAAAAATGCCCGGTTGAGCGGTGAGGATTGAAGGTTGAGGGGCCTTTTGGCATATTGTTACAATAGAAGGGTTAAGAGGGCATTTCCTCTCCCTTTCCCTCAGTTCATACGCACACACACAAACACTCACACTCTCCCTCTCTCTCTCTCTAGAAAGAAGAAGAAGAAGGAGAAGAAGAAGAAGAAGAAGAGGGAAAGATTTGGAGGAGGATTGAGCTAGGAGCAAGCCTAGCAACATCTTCTTCATTTTCTCTCCTCCCTTGGAGCTTCCACTTGAGGTAAGCTCTTGTGAGCTTTTATGGTAGCTTTTCCTAGGATGATCTAAATCTTCTAGGAACAATTTTTATGGAACCCTAGCTTCTCTAAGAAGTGGTTTGCATGATCAATTTGAGCTCTAGCGCGGGATTTTTGCCCGGGGCAAAATCTAGAGTTCAAATTGGGGATTTTCGAAATAAAAGGTATTGATCTCTTTTAACCTCATTTCTAACACATTGTTAGGTCCACAAACGCGTGGGAAGTGACGGTTCGTCGATCCGACGAACGGTTTGAGTGATCCGAGCCAAACAAAGACTTCCAGCTTCGGAAATTGGCCGAGGAGTCGAAGTAGAGGTTCGAGGCAACGAAAGCGACGTTGTTGCTACAAGGGACATCCCAAAAGGTAGGGGTGCCATTCGAAGCCGTCGGGCTACCTTTTATGTCTAAGTACATTATTGGTCATTATGCATATGTGTATATGTGTATAGATATATATATATATATATATATATATATATATGTAGTTTTCGTGCATGTTAGGGTTGGTATGGTTAGATGACTTCCCTTACAGGCTTCCTTATCGTGCGGAACTATGGGCGTCGCATTAGGACATAGGGAGTCTGCTTGCATGCTTCCTTATCGTGCGGCACCATAGGCTTGCATTTGGACATAGGAAGCATAGGAATGAATATTATGACATTGAACCCTAGAGATGAACTAATCTTGCATAAATGACAACTAGAGACGTATGAACCAAGTATAGAACTTGAGGATTGATATATGACATAGTGCCTAGAACACTAGTGACATGGGTACCAAGTAGATAACTTGATGAATGACATGTGCAACAACTTAGTGTAAAGAACACTAGAGATATGTGAACCAAGTGAAGAACTTGATGATTGACATTATGACATAGTGTAGAGACACTAGTGACATGTGATCCAAGTAAATAACTTGATGACTAATGACATAGAGACATAGTGCTACAAAACACTTATGCATCATAAATTCCCCTGTGTGGATGCCCTCCAACGTGGAGGATGAGATTGTGAGTTACGGGGAAGCCCCAAGGATCGATCTAGATTGTATTAAACAACACCTAGAGGGGGGTGAATAGGTGTATCGGCCAAAAAACAACCACAAATCTCGATGCAATAAAGAGTAAATACGGAAAATAAAAACACACCGAGATTTAACGTGGGAAAACTCCAACTCGGAGTAAAAAACCCACGGGACCAACACGCGAATAACTATCCACTAAGAGAAAAGATTACAAGGTGATTACCGACTCCACGGACTTAACCTCTCTTAATCTCCTATGAATCTCCGCGCACGCCGCCGCGTTGTCCATGTTCGAGTCCACGAACGTCATGCCCCGAATCCACGAAACGCCTCCACTTCGAATCCACGAAGCCTTGATCACGCCGAATCCACGACGCCCACTCGAATCCACGATCGCACTCCGTCCGGAGCAAGAACCATACGATCGGTGATGATTTATTGCTTAGATAATCATTAAAGAACCGTAGACGATGTTTCTAAGCAATAGCCGGATCAATTCTCTATTAAGAACGAGAAATTAGGGTTTCGACAATTGATCCGATAGAAACTTGTTGTTGAAGAAAGAAAGAAAGCACCTAACAAGTTTCTAGGGTTTCGAGAAGATATTCTATGCTTAGTTATATTTTAGAAACACCCCTACATCTTATTTATAGGTTTAGAAGACTTCTAGATATATTTAGATTAGAAAAATAAATCTTTAAAACAGATTTCGTATCGAGGGACCGGTCCTCCAAGGCAGGGACCGGTCCTCCTGTCACGCCCCGGGGTCGGCAGGACCTTCCCCAAAGCGTGCCCAGACCCGCCATATGTCAACACATACGAGGCGTCTAACTAAAAACAGCGGAATTAAAAACATGCAATAGGCTAAAACTATGGATATCAGAGCAACATACAGCTAGCCCAATCAACAAGTAGAGAGTAGGTAGACTAAAGCATAAAGAGACTAACAACATAACCAAAAGAAAATAAGGTTAATACAACACTGTCTCAAAATGTGGTGGTCTCTCTAAATACAGGAACAACTCACAACCTCTCTAAACAACATGAAATAGAGAAGTAACCACCTATCGAACTCCCTCGCTGAGTGCCGCTAACCCGAAGCAACACCCTTGCCGCGATCCCTAACCTCCCCCAATGCGGAAGGCACTGAAAAGGAAACAGAAACAGGGGCGTGAGAACTATAATTTATAGTTCCCAGTGGGCAATTACTGACCTGCACCATTGCACCACTAGGCCCAAAAGAAAAAGAGAGTAAGAGCGCGATATGAAGAAGCTTGCAATTAAAGCGTAAAGACTTGCTACCATTACTATGTGTCAAAATAAGATGTTAAAGTTTCCCGTTCCAACATATAAAATGAGATGTTTTACTATAACCAACAAGTATACTAAAATATAATTAAAGCATTATCAAGTATACTATAACTCAAGTGAAGTCCACATAATCCAACTACTAAGTCCTATCTAGTAGTGATTGTCATTTAGTAAAGTTGAATGTCCAAGTTCAATTCTCTTTCACTAGGATTTACCATAGTAATCCAACTTGTGCCACCTAAGTACCGTGGTAGCCCAACATCCCCATAAGGAATGAGTGCATCCCAACGGTCCGTGGGTTTCTCAACACGCACGCGCGAACGAATCGCGAAGGCCAACTCCGAGTGCCGCTTGTAGGGAGCGACCCTCACAAGCATGTGCGAAAGAGCACAAATGGCAACAAGTATAGTCAAGTCTCAAGTCCAAACCTCATGTCTCAACATGGAAATAGTAACTAGTAACCCTAAGGTCTAGTTCAATTATTCTCATGACACTAGATTCTCTATGTCAAGTTCATTCACGAGCCTAATGCCGCTTGATGTCATTAGCTCACTATTCTACACCTTTGATGCCAAGCCAATGCCGCTTAATGACAAGGGCTTTTCTCCTATGTCATGCATAGTTCTATGTTCTCAAACACATGTCAAACTAACTATAACAATTTAGTTCAAGTTCTCAAATAGAATGCTACCACCACTCAGCTCTCACAAGCATGCATCTCTACTATATAGAGGAAAATTGCACTATACATAACATATGTATCTTAAGCATTCTAAAATTCACAAATAATATATGAAACATGAAAACACATGATTTCCCAATTAACCGTAAGCATATAAGCTCCAATGAGAATTTCTCATTGTGCTAGGTGAGGCCAAACCCACCGTCGCTCCAAGCGTCGCTCCGAACCGCTAACGAAGCTTCGATTCCTACTCCTAATACCCTACAAAGTAGATCCTAGGAGTTACAACCTCAAGAGATAAGTCTTGAGTTCAAACTTTAAACATCTAGGTTAAAGTCAAGAAATACTCACCTAAATGTGCAACAATCCTCTTAGAAATTCCAAAAGGAAGCTAGATCCCTCCCAAGGCAACCTAAACAAAGGTTCTAAACCATTCAAAAGGAATCTAAAAGCCCCAAATCAAAAAGCCCCAAATAAAACCCTAATTCCCAAAATCTAGGGTTTCATCTATAGAGAAGCAACCAAACTCGAATCTAAAGGAAATGGAGAAGTTGCTTACCTCTTAGAAGCTCTAATCAAGGCTCTAGAGTCACCAAAGTTGAAGATCTTCCTTCAACTAGCTCCCAAAATCAAGCTCCTAGCTTCAACCATGGTGTAGGGAGCACCACAAGACAAAAGAGAGCAAAAAGGGTGATCAATCCACAAGAAATCACCCAAAATCCAAAAGATTGCAAAGGGGATAGAGAGAAACTCTCTTACCTTTCTCTCCTTGTTCTCGACAAGAGAGGAGCCCTAAGGTGGGGTGATATATTAGAAGCAACAAAATGCCAATAAGCCCCTACAGCTTTCGGATTTTGAAATTGTTATTTGTACCTAAGACAAACCCATTTTGTACCTAAGATAAACCTCGAAACAAAGAAACCCGAGCCTCGGGTTTGCCCAGCAGCTCATCTATACCGGTATAAATCTTGGCTTGTACCGGTATAGCCATCATTTTGTACCGGTATAGCAACAATTTTGTACCGGTACAAAAGCATAAAATTCCAACCCGAGAGCAACCTAAAATCCAGCTTTTTGGACTTTAGTGCTTGGAAAATCATCCACTAACCTCGGTACTCGTGCCATAGGTCGGAACACAAATAACGACCCTCCGTAAAACTGAAAAGCTCGTATCTCACATCCAACACTCGAACCTTGCCATTTGCAAAGTCCGGCCACATTCACCCTCCTAAAAAGAGGTTTCGTTTGCGAACCTCGAAATTAAAGTCATACCTCATGACTCCATCTGAAAGAGATGGGATAGCGCTCTCGAAGCGCACTCTCTAGCTCCCACGTGGCCTCCCGCTCCTCGTGGTTGCTCCAAAGGACTTTCGCGTAAGAAAGCTCCCGGTTCCTCAACTTCTTCACCTCGCGAGCCAAAATCTTCACGGGCTGCTCCTCGAAGCTCAAATCGTCCCGCAGCTCCAATGGTGTAGCATCCAAAACATGAGCTGGATCATGTATATACTTTCGGAGGACCGATACATGGAAGACATTGTGTACACCCGATAGGTTCGGCGGTAGAGCAAGTCTATACGCTACCGGGCCTACACGCTCAAGAATCTCATACGGTCCAATGAAACGGGGGCTCAACTTACCCCGGATCCCAAATCTCCTGACTCCTCGGGTCGGCGAGACTTTCAAAAAGACATGGTCTCCAATCTGAAACTCCAAGTCTCGTCGACGTCTATCGGCGTAGCTCTTCTGCCTACTCTGGGCTGTCAACAACCGCTCCCTAGCAACGCGAACCTTGTCCTCTGCTTCCTGGAGCACATCTGGGCCTAAAGCCAAACTCTCACCAACTTCACTCCAGTGAAGTGGCGATCTACACTTCCGTCCATAGAGTGCTTCAAATGGCGCCATCTTGATGCTTGCTTGATAACTATTGTTATAAGCAAACTCAGCCATCGGTAGATGCTGCGACCATCCTCCCTGGAAATCGATCACGCAGCTCGAAGCATATCCTCGAGTGTCCAGTATAGTACGCTCCGGTCGCCCGTCACTCGAGGGTGGAAAGCAAGGTCAAGTCCGCCGAGTACCCAAGGCGTCCTGCAGACTCCTCCAAAAGTGTGACACAAAACGTGTGTCCCTGTCTGATACAATCGAGGTAGGTACTCCATGTAATCGCACAATCTCATCCAAATAAACCTGTGCAAGTCTCTCTCCAGTCCAAGTAGTATGGATAGGTATGAAATGCGCCGATTTCGTCAACCTATCCACGATCACCCATATAGCATCATGCCCGCCCGAGAGCGGGGCCCCATCACAAAGTCCATGGTGATCTTCTCCCACTTCCACACCGGAATAGGTAAACTCGCAGCTTTCCCGCGGAACTCGGTGCTCGGCCTTCACTTGTTGGCAAGTTAAACATCGAGCTACAAACTCACCAACGTCCTTTTTCATCCCGGACCACCAATAGTGTAACTTCAAATCCTTATACATCTTGGTGCCTCCCGGATGTATAGCATACGGTGCACGGTGTGCCTCTAGGAGAATCTCCTCTTTAAGCGTCGGTTCCGCCGGTACACAAATCCGCCCACGGAATCTCATCAAGTCACCATCGTCCACACTAAAATCACCGGTGCAACCATCAACCATTTTCGCTCGAACCCTTTGCAACTCCACATCAAGAGCTTGCTTTTCCTTTATCCTTTCAAATAAAGTGGGTTGCACCACCAAAGGCATCAACCTCATAGGTGTGTCAGGGGTCACCACCTCTAACTCCAACCGCTTCATCTTCTCGATCAACGGCGGTTGAGTAACTATCATCATCGCTAAGTTTTCCGTCGATTTCCTACTTAGCGCATCTGCCACCACGTCAGCCTTGCCTGGGTGCTAAAGTATCGTCAAGTCATAATCCTTGAGGAGCTCCAACCATCTGCGCTGCCTCAAGTTCAATTCCTTCTGAGTGAACAGATACTTCAAGCTCTTGTGATCCGTGTATACTTCACACCGCTCGCCATAAAGATAGTGGCGCCATAGCTTCAAAGCAAAGACTACAGCCGCCAACTCCAAGTCATGAGTAGGATAATTCCTTTCATATTCCTTCAGCTGGCGTGAAGCATACGCGATCACCTTTCCATCCTGCATCAACACGCAACCCAATCCATTAAAGGAAGCATCACTATAAATCACATACCCCGCTCCAAAGAATCGGCAAGGTTAGGATTGGTGCGGTAGTCAATCGCAGCTTCAACTCTTGAAAGCTTCTCTCACACGCATCATTCCAAATGAACTTGGTTCCTTTATGCGTGAGCCTCGTGAGGGGAGTAGATAACTTAGCAAATCCCTCAACAAACCTCCTGTAGTAGCCGGCCAAACCAATAAAACTCCGTATCTTTGTGACACTCGTCGGTCTTGGCCAATCCTTGACGGCTTCAATCTTCTTGGGATCCACGGCTATACCTGATCCTGAAATCACATGGCCCAAAAACGCCACCTCTCTAAGCCAGAACTCGCATTTCTTCAACTTAGCATAGAGTCTCTTTTCCCGAAGCACTTGAAGTACAAGTCTCAAGTGTTCCTCGTGATCCGCATCACTTCGGGAATAAACCAAAATGTCGTCGATAAACACTACGACAAATCTATCTAGATATGGCCTGAAGACACGGTTCATCAAATCCATAAAAGCTGCCGGGACATTAGTAAGCCCAAACGGCATCACAGTGAACTCATAGTGTCCATACCGTGTCCTGAAAGCCGTCTTCGATACATCCTCAGGCTTGATCTTCAGCTGGTGATATCCCGACTGCAAGTCGATCTTGGAGTACACGCTGATCCCCGAAGTCGGTCAAACAGATCATCGATCCTCAAGAACGGATACTTATTCTTAATCGTGACTTTATTGAGTTCACGATAATCCATACATAAGCGAAGTGATCCGTCCTTCTTCTTCACAAAAGAATCGGCGCTCCCCAAGGTGACACGCTCGGTCTCACATAACCTTTATCCAAAAGGTCCCGCAACCGTGCCTTCACTCTCTTTCAACTCGTCGGTGCCATCCTATAGGGTGCCTTTGAGATTGGAGTAGTCCCGTGGACGAGATCTACTACAAACTCAATCTCCCTATCAGGCGGCATTCCTGGTAGCTCAGCTGGAAACACGTCCTGGAACTCCCTCCCCACAGGAATGTCCTCAATCCTAGGAGAGTCCTCAACATCTCGGAGTGCAATACTAGCCAAATAGGCTATGCACCCGCTGCTAATCAACTGCCTAGCTCGAGAGGAGCTAATAGTCATCGCAAACAAACGAACTCGGCAACCCCGAAACACAACCTCCTCGTGACTGTGCTCTCTAAAAGTCACGATGACTCACACAATCGATCGCAAAGAAAGTACACGGTCAACCAATCCATGCCCAAAACTATGTCAAACTCTCCAAGTTTGCGCACCACAAATAGGTCCGCGGCATAATCCAATCCCCAATCCGAACCGGGCAACTAATACAACACTCTCGAACATCTATAGAATGTCCAGGTATAACCATTCGTCCCGAATGTGACAAAGGTGTCCTAGGGATGTCATGCAACTCGGCAAACAGCCGATCAATAAAAGAGCAAGATGCACCGGTATCAAATAAAGCACGAACTCGAATGCTGGAAATCAAAATGATACCTGCAACGACATCCTCAACTGCTGCCGCTGCCTTAGGCTGGGCGGCATACAAACGCCCACTCGGGCCCTGTCGAGACCCCTCGCTCGGCCTCTCTCGTGCGTAAGATCTCCCGCCCGGTAGGATGCCGCAGTGTCCCCGGCCGGAACCCGGTGAAGCTTCTGGCCGAAGCCGTCGACGGTGTGGGGCGGATCCCCTGACACTCGATCGGAAGTGGCCCTCCCGACCACAAGAGTAGCATCGGCCCGACCCCTGCGGGCACTGTCGGGGGTGATGGGGCCGCTGCAAATCACACAACGTGGTGCCTGCCGTCGATCTGGTCCTCGGCGCTGCTGGGGGGTACCTCGTCCTCGTGACTGGCTCCTGGGGTACTTTGGCGGTTTGCTCGAGTGCGTCTGACTCGCACCCTCGCCGGCGGGCCTCTTGCCCTTACCCCGATCCAAGCCTTCCTGCCGCTCCTTCATCACTATCGCGCCCCGCTCCACAATGAGAGCGCGATTTACCACCTCACGGTATGTGCACAGGTTAGCGAACTGCACCAACCTATAGATAGAAGGCCTCAGCCCACTCTCGAAGATCCTGGCCTTGTCCTCGTCGTCCCGCACAACGAAAGGTACACAGTGTAGAAGCCTCGGTAAACTCCCGCTCGTACTCGCCACCGTCCGCTCCCTCGACGCAAGCCGCGCAAGTCCGTCTCCATCCGTCGCCGAACACTATCGTGGAAGTAGTGCTCGAGTAGCGTCCCTTGAACCTCGTCCAAGTCATCGATGCCAAGTCGGTGCTCGGGTTCTCCCCGGATGTCCCGCCACCACCGATAGGCCTCGCCGTCCGGATGGTGAGTGGCGAGCCAAACTCGTCCCTCTCCTCAACAAAAGTATCGCGAAACAGCTTCACCATGTGCATAAGCCACTTCTCGACAATCCAATGATCCACGTTCTCGCCATCGAACACACGTGGACTGCACCTCCTGAACTCATTGAGGCGGCTCATCAGTCGGTCTCGCTCTAGCCCCTCAACCATCGTCGGGAAAACCGCTCCTCCTGGAGGTATCTGAACTGGTGGTGCCGTCGCCACCCTCTCCTGCCGTGCCACCGACGGTGCATAATGTAAAGATCCGGCGCGGGAGTCGGCGCGCCTCGGTGCTACCACCTCGGCTAGGGCCGGTGGTACGGGTGCTGGGCCTCCCCGGCACCGCCGCAGAAGAAGGTCCTCAAGTCGCTTCATCCTCTCGTCGTCCGCGGCGCGCCGCCTCGGCCTCGTCGGGCCGCCGCCGTCCGCCGAGCCACGAGGTCGCGAGGACCGCCACCGATCCTCGCCGCGGACCTCGCTGGACTCAGAAGTAGCTGAGGTCTCGACCTCCTCAAGGCGTGCCATGTTATCTGCCCCGACGGATTGGGAGCGAGTAATAGGAATCAACCCTGCAACAACATAAAAGCGCAAGTTAATAAAACCCACGCTATCGCAATCCCCACTCAGAAACCCAAATCATGCGAAAGTAAAGAAGTGTGCTTTCCACTAACTCCCGATGTTACGTTGTCGGCCGCCAACGTAACCCTCCGCGAAGCTAGAAGTTATACTGTAACATACTGGACTTGCGCAAACTGCGGAGTTCGAGTATCTGACTTGAGTTTGGAGCTTTTCCAGATTTTCTGGAGGGTTGTTGACTGTGTTCCAACCTATGGCACGTGTACCGAGGTTAAGGGATGAATCCCTAGCACTAAAGTCCAAAAAGTTGGATTTTAGGTCGCTCTCGGATTGAAATTTCGAGGCCTTGTACCGGTACAAAATGATGGTTATACCGGTACAAGCGTGATGGCTATACCGGTACAAAATGGATTTTGTACCGGTACGGACCAGCTGAGCGAGGGCAAACCCGAGGCTCGGGTTTGGCTGTTTCGCAGGGTTTATACCTGTAAGGAAGTGAATTCTCGAAATCCGAGAGTTGCACCACGTTTAGAATCGACTGATTGTCGAGTGGATGGACTTCGAAAAGTTCGAAGTTGATCCGAAGGCCAAAAGTGCACCGGAGTTGCTCCTGAAGTTTGGAAGTATTCGGCGTTTTTGTGCGCATAGGCGCGAAACGGAACCCGAAAAGCTATGTTGGGTCTTGAGCTAAATCCGACACTTCCGCGGATGAAATAATGATGTGGACATGATCTAAATCATGTTTGGAGAGTCTCGGCTCGATTTGAAACGAATTGGAAGTCAAACGGGCCAAAAGTGAGTTGAAACGGAGAAGAAACGAAAAAGGCTGAAATTTGGCTAAGTCCTTAAATGTTGGGCTGAGGGGGCTTACGGGATCCGAATCCCATAAGCCAGGTCGGGATCCCAAATGCGTAATGCCCGCTTGCTTACGGGATCCGAATCCCATAAGGCTGGTCGGGATCCCACGTAATGCGGTTGCTTACGGGATCCGAATCCCATAAGCCAGGTCGGGATCCCAGCCGCGCAGAATGCCCAGTTTGCTTACGGGATCCGAATCCCATAAGCCAGGTCGGGATCCCAGCCGCGCAGAATGCCCAGTTTGCTTACGGGATCCGAATCCCATAAGCCAGATCCGGATCCCAGCTGCGCAGAATGCCCAGTTTTGGGCATTTTGCAAAGTTGAGGGGGCTAGTGGCATTTTGTTACAATAGAGGGTTATAGAGGGCATTTCTCCCTCTCTTTTTTTCATTTCCCTCTCACACACACACCAACACACTCTCCCTCTCTCTCTCTAGAAAGAAGAAGAAGAAGGAGAAAAAGGAAGAAGAAGAAGGAGAAGAAGCTAGGGAAGGAGTTCTCCATCCTCTTCCTCACCTTCTTCTTGGCTTGGAGCTACCTAGAGGTGAGCTCTCTTGAACCCTAAACTATAGAACTTAGGGTTTTGGGTTTCTATGCTTGGAAGTGGGCCAAATGGGACCCTAGCTTGATTCTAATGAGATCAAACCCATGTTTTAGGGCTTTGATCAAATGGGTTAGCTAGTGTGTAAACCTAGGGTTCCAAATTGAGGGTTTTTCATGGTAACTCCTCCTAGAGTGTTCTAAATCCTCTAGGGATAATTTTTATGGAACCCTAGGCATCCTAAGAGATGATTTGCACAAGTAATTTGGGCTCTAACGCGGATTTCGCTCGGGGCAAAATCTAGGGCTCAAATTGGGGCTTTTCTTAGGATGAGGTTTTGATCTCTTTTAACCTCATTTCTAACATATTGTTAGGTCCACGAACGCGTGGGAAGCGACAGTTCGTCGACCCGACGAACGGTTTGAGCGATCCGAGCCGAACAGAGGCTTCCAGCTTCGAAAATTGGCCGAGGAGTCAAAGTAGAGATTTGAGGCAACGAAAGTGACGTTGTTGCTACGTGGGACATCCCAAAAGGTGGGGGTGACACTCGAATACTTCGAACTCCTTTCTATGTCTTAGAACTGTAATAATTTCATCTCTTGCATGTTAGCATAATAGAAATGCATGTTAGACTATTCCTTATGCTTTCTAGTGATAGCCTAGTGTACTTGGAATGCTAGGTGAATGGATAGGTGAGGATTGGGTCTGGACATCGGATTCTATAGTGCTAAGAAAGAGATGGACTCGAGGGTTATCTAGTGACATAGATCGAGTGGCATCTAATGTAAAGAACATGACGAGTGGCATTAACATAGTGTATTTGACACTAGAGGTCTTTGGACATAGGGATAGGTGAAATCCCAAGAGAAATGGCTCGTGAACATAGATCTTAGTAAAGCTAAGTACATGTTACTGTTGGTCGGAATAGTAGAGTTCCGAGAGAACTGTTGGCCCTAGTCGGTAGGGTATCCTCACGTGGAGAGGATAGATCAAGCTCACGGTCTGTGTCAGTGGTGGTATAGCCATCGGTGTCGTCGAGTACTCCGGAGTGTCGCACGATCGGGACCACGTGGAGGTCCACGACAATCCCGGCTTGGAGTGCACGTGGAGCCTCCTCCCCACAAAGGGATCTATATGGGAGGCGTAGGCGAACCCAAGGGTATCGCCAGAGATTGGGTAATGGAAATATTAATGTTAACATTGAACAGTCATTGTTGAACATAGTGAGGACTTGTTAGCATGTTAGTAATCTTTACTATTTGATGCATGCATACAATTTAAAGATTATGGGCATAGTAGCATAGATTTCCTATTATGCAGCTTTATGACTTTCGTATATATATATCTACATATCTAGTAGTGTTACTTGTGCCCACTTGGACCTAGTGGGGAGATCGGTGGAGCCTGGTGGCCGAGCCCACCGGGAACTAAGGAAGTTAGTTCTCACCCCACTCTATTTCCGGTGTTTGGCGCAGTACATCGGGGCGAGGACCGCGGCAAGGCGTCGCCCCCGATCAGAGAGGATCGTGGTAGTTACATTAGTAGCTTTGCTTTATGCATTCGAATACCCTGTATCAAGATGCTTACATTTTGGAAGAACTATGTACCTATTCGAGGTTAAATGAACATGTAATCATTTTGGGATGCAAATGTAAATCCGGTAAATATGATGTAATAGCTAGTAGTATTCTCTCCTTACTTCACTTGTGTATTACTTGTGGATTACTTGCTCTAGTTGTTGGCACTGTTTGTGCCCCTCGTCGATTGTGTATGTTTTGAATTTAGTTTTCCTGGGTGAATTCATGTACACAATCTGTTGTTAAGCCTTGGGCGGGCAGGGGAGGTGCTGTCCGTCCGGCGTCCGCTCGTTGCGCCCGAACCGGACCAAATGGGTAGCGGTTTTCGGGGCGGGGCGTGACAGTTTGTGGTATCAGAGCAACAAGAGCAAGTAAGAGAGAGTCTAGGATGACCTAGGAAACCCTAGGATGGAAACCCTAAGGCTAATAGGTGCGTGAGTGGAACGTGAACCTATGCCGAGTGGCGGAAGTTAATTTGATTGGGTCGAAGGGTTGAAATGTCTCTAGTAGTGGCTAGAGATAAGATTCAAGTGGTGTGAGCCCTTGTCTCGAGGTGGTTGTGTTGGCGGCCGACAACATGATGCCGAGAGACGGGAGCGAGTACACTTGTGTGCTTCCGCCCGATTTTGTTATTCGTTAAGTATCGAACTTAGGACGAAATGTTGGTTAAGTAATTAACCAAAGTGTTGTGTTTTCGTGGGCTATGGCACCCAGAGGACGCCCCGAAAGAACCCCATTCCGCACCGCCTCCCGAGACGGAGGCGGCGGCCCGCCCGAGCAGCGGGCCAAGTGAAGTGCGGCGGCTACGGCGCAAGTGGCGCCTAGCCGGACACCCGAGCAGCTCCAGGAGCTGATGGAGCGGCAACTGGCCGTGACGACGGCGGCGGCGGCTACTGAGGGCCGTGATTTACCCGTGCCCCCGGCCCGCGTACCCGAAGCGGCTGAGGGTGGGGGTATCCCGGCGGTCCCGGTGACGGCACGCCCTCCGCCGGAAATGGTTCCTCAAGCGGCGTCGGGTTCAGCGACACCCGATGCAACGACCGAGGAGGCGGATAAGGAGCGCGCACTGGCGGCTCTTATGAAGCTGAACAAGCTTAAACCGCCGATCTTCGAAGGCGGAAAGGTGGAACCCGAGGTGGTCGAGTCGTGGGTCGACTCAATGGAGACCTTCTTCGACGACTTGAGCACCTTGGAGAGGGACAAGGTGTACCTCGCTACTCACTGTATGGGTAAGGCGGCGAAGGTCTGGTGGAAAAGGATAAAGAGGGATCGTCCTTCCGACCTTCCGCCAATGGATTGGGAGGAGTTCAAGAGGGAGCTGTTCGCCAATCACTTCCCCGACACAGTGAAGCGAAAGCTCCAGGAGAAGTTCCGCAAGTTGGAGCAGGGAGACCGCTCAGTGGCGGACTATGAACAGGAATTCTCCCACATTATCGACTGCGTCCCGGATGTGGTGAAAGCTGACCGAAACAGGGCCGATTGGTTCTTGTGAGGACTTCGGGAATTTATAAGGCCGTGCATATTGAAGCTCACGACCTTCGCGGAAGTCTTCGACCGTGCGCTTTGGGCGGAGCACGGTGACGCCCACATTCGGGAGAAGCGCGAGCTATTGGCCGAGTCTAAGGACAAAGGCAAGAAGCGCCGTGGCGGCGGTTCGGGGGACAATCGAGCTCCAAGAAGCCCCGAAGTATCCGCGGACTCAATCCAAGGGCCGTGGAGCACGACGGTGCATCATTTGTGGAGGTGACCACCCGGTGTCGCGTTGCGAGAAGAGTCGGGCGGTGTGCTACCAATGCGGGCAACCAGGGCATTTTGTACGCGATTGCCGGGAGGAGGAGCCTCGCTCGCTCCTCGATTGCATCGGACCGGCGAATTATGGAGGAGTTCCACCGCACGCGCCGGCGGGACGCGCTTCGACGCCGCGTCAACCCGAAGCGACGCGATCGGCCCCGAGCGGACGGTGTTCGCCGCTCGTGTCCAGCCGAGGAGCCTGCTGAGGCGGAGGAGCATCGCCTTGTGGCAGGTATGGTTCTTATTAATGGAATTCGCTCTAGGGCCATATTTGATACTGGAGCCACTCACTCATTTATTAGTAGATCATTCGCACACATGCATGACATACCCATAGAAGCGAGTGATAGGTGGCAAGTCAAGGGCCCTGAGATGACATTTGACATCAATAGGGAGTGTTTATCGTGTCCAGTACAAGTGGGTGACTGGATAATGCCCATTAGGATGTTAGGGCTCAGGAATCTTATAGAGTACGACGTCATATTGGGCATAGACTGGCTCACGAAATATCACGCAACAATCGACTGTAACAGCAGAGTGATTACCTTCCGTGAGCCAGGGCAAACCGAGTTCACATATCAAGGATGTCAGAGCTCGTGCTTTGTCGCGACGGTGTCGGCGGCGAAAGCGAGGAAATTGGTCAACAGCGGTTGCGCAGCCTACTTGGCGACCGTTGTAGAAGTGGACCGAGTAACTCCGACCTTGGAGGAGTTAGATGTAGTTCGGGAATTTCCAGACGTATTTCCCGCGGAGTTGCCGGGAATACCGCCGGATCGGGAGATCGAGTTCGTCATAGACTTGATTCCCGGTACCGCGCCAATCTCGAAGGCTCCGTACAGAATGGCGCCGGCAGAATTAAAGGAGTTGAGGAGTCAGTTACAAGATCTCCTCGACAAGCAATTCATCCGGCCAAGTGTGTCACCGTGGGGAGCCCCTGTGTTATTTGTACGGAAGAAGGACGGATCGTTTCGACTCGTATGGATTATAGAGAGTTGAACAAGGTCACGATCAAGAACAAGTACCCGCTTCCCGTATCGACGACTTGTTTGATCGCCATGGGGTCGTGTGTGTACTCCAAGATAGATCGCAATCCGCTACCACCGCTAAAAATCAAGCGAGGATGTGCGTAAAATCGCGTTTCGCACGCGGTACGGCACTACGAATTCACGGTCATGCAATTGGGACTAACGAATGCCACAGCGGCGTTCATGGACTTAATGAACCGTGTCTTCAGGGAGTTCTTGGATCGATTTGTCGTGGTCTTCATAGACGACATATTGATCTATTCTCGTAGTGACGAGGAACATGCCGAGCATCTGAGGATTGTGCTTCAAGTCCTTCGGGAGGAGAAGCTGTATGCTAAGTTAAAGAAGTGTGACTTCTGGCTCCGAGAAGTCGCGTTTCTAGGGCATGTCATTTCCGCGGGTGGAGTTTCTGTAGACCCGAGGAAAGTCGAGGCAATCGAGGATTGGCCGCGCCCAACGAATGTCACGGAGATTCGAAGCTTCGTGGGTTTGGCGGGCTATTATAGGCGGTTCGTGGAAGGATTCTCGAAGATAGTAATTCCACTTACTCGCCTGACTCAGAAAGGCACCAAGTTTATTTGGAGCGACGAGTGTGACCGGAGTTTCAAAGAGTTGAAGGAAAGACTAACTTCGACTCCGGTGCTCGCGCTACCGGTGCAGGGTGAAGACTTTGTGGTCTACAGTGATGCGTCCTATTCGGGCTTGGGGTGTGTCTTGATGCAGAACGGGAAGGTGATCGCTTATGCGTCCGGTCAGCTGGAGAGCTATGAGAAGGACTACCCCATTCGCGATTGGGAACTGGCTGCAGTGATCTTCGCCTTGAAGTTGTGGCGGCACTATCTGTATGGTGCGCACTGCGAGATCTACACCGACCACAAGAGTCTGAAGTACCTATTCACCCAGAAGGAGCTGAATATGCGACAACGGCGGTGGCTCGAATTACTAAAGGATTACGATGTTGATATCCTTTACCACCCCGGAAAGGCGAATGTGGTCGCAGATGCGCTGAGTAGGAAGTCAGCGGAGAACCTCGCCGTGTGGGTCACGAATCAAAAGCCCCTATGGCTAGATATGGAGCAAATGGACCTTGAGGTGGTTACTCCCGAGGTTCCGGCCCAATTGATGAAGCTCGTTGTCCAACCAACCTTGTTGGAGAGAATAAAAAGTCTACAACCCGTAGACACAAGTCTCCAAAAGGTTCGGCGCGACATCGAGGAGGGTCGTGGCGGCGACTTCACTTTAGAAGCCGACGGTGCACTCCGATTCAGAAATCGGTGGTGTGTACCAAACGACGAGGAGATCCGGAAGCTAATCCTAGATGAGGCACATCGATCGCCTTACTGTGATCACCCGGGCGGCACCAAGATGTATCACGGGTTGAAAGAGCACTATTGGTGGCCGGGGATGAAGGGTGATATCGGACGCTTTGTGGCAAAGTGCCTAGTTTGCCAGCAAATAAAGGCTGAGCGTCGGTTTCCAGCGGGAAAGCTTCAACGCCTACCAATCCCCGTCCGGAAATGGGAGGACATTTCGATGGACTTCGTGGTCGGCTTGCCTCGCTCGACGGGCGGCCACGATGCGATTTGGGTGATTATGGATCGACTCACCAAGTCGGCACATTTCTTGCCGATCCACACCACCTGGGCAGGAGATAGGTTGGCGCAGGTCTACCTCGACGAGATTGTGAGGTTGCACGGGGTGCCGAAATCGATCGTTTCGGATCGCGACCCCCGATTTACTTCGCATTTTTGGAAGAGCCTGCAAGAAGCCCTTGGCACACGGCTCGATTTCAGCACTGCATTCCATCCCCAGACCGATGGACAAACAGAGAGAACCATTCAGACCCTGGAGGATATGTTGCGAGCGTGTGTCATCGACTACAAGGGAAGTTGGTGTAACCACCTGCCGATGGCCGAGTTCGCCTACAACAATAGTTATCACTCGAGTGTAGAGATGGCACCGTTCGAGGCTCTTTATGGGCGGAAGTGCCGATCTCCTATACATTGGAGCGATGTCGGCGAAAGTGCGGAATTCGGCCCCGATGTGTTGCGAGAAGCGGAGGAGAAAGTCCGCATTGCTGGCAAGAGATTGCTCACGGCGCAATCCAGACAGCAGAGTTATGCGGATAGGCGCCGTCGAGATATTGAGTTCACAGTGGGCGACCGCGTGTTCTTGAAAGTTTCGCCGATGCGGGGTGTAAAGCGATTTGGAGTGCGGGGAAGCTAAGTCCCCGATTTATCGGGCCTTACGAGATATTGGAGCGAGTGGGTTCGGTGACTTATCGGCTTGCCTTACCGCCGAAGCTCGCTGACGTGCATAATGTCTTCCACGTCTCCAACCTTCGCAAGTACCTCTATGATCCGGAGCACGCGATGTTATATGAACCGCCGGAACTTCAAGAAGATTTGAGCTACGAGGAGTTCCCGGTAAAGATTATCGCCCGAGAGGTGCGAAAGCTTCGAAATCGAGAAATTCCCTATGTGAAGGTGCGGTGGAGCAATCATGATGATCGCGAGGCCACATGGGAACTCGAGGAGCTGATGAAGGAGTACCATCCTCACTTGTTTGAGGAATAAGGTAAAAATTTAAGTTAAAGTTAGTATAAGGGTTCGTTTCGAGGACGAAACTCTTTTAAGGCAGGGAGGATGTAAGGAAGTGAATTCTCGAAATCCGAGAGTTGCACCACGTTTAGAATCGACTGATTGTCGAGTGGATGGACTTCGAAAAGTTCGAAGTTGATCCGAAGGCCAAAAGTGCATCGGAGTTGCTCCCGGTGAAGTTTGGAAGTATTCGGCGTTTTTGTGCGCATAGGCGCGAAAACGGAACCCGAAAAGCTATGTTGGGTCTTGAGCTAAATCCGACACTTCCGCAGATGAAATAATGATGTGGACATGATCTAAATCATGTTTGGAGAGTCTCGGCTCGATTTGAAACGAATTGGAAGTCAAACGGGCCAAAAGTGAGTTGAAACGGAGAAGAAACGAAAAAGGCTGAAATTTGGCTAAGTCCTTAAATGTTGGGCTGAGGGGGCTTACGGGATCCGAATCCAGGTCGGGATCGGGATGGCAGAATGCCCGCTTGCTTACGGGATCCGAATCCCATAAGCCAGGTCGGGATCCCACGGAGAATGCTTGCTTACGGGATCCGAATCCCATAAGCCAGGTCGGGATCCCAGCCGCGCAGAATGCCCAGTTTGCTTACGGGATCCGAATCCCATAAGCCAGGTCGGGATCCCAGCCGCGCAGAATGCCCAGTTTGCTTACGGGATCCGAATCCCATAAGCCAGATCCGGATCCCAGCTGCGCAGAATGCCCAGTTTTGGGCATTTTGCAAAGTTGAGGGGGCTAGTGGCATTTTGTTACAATAGAGGGTTATAGAGGGCATTTCTCCCTCTCTTTCTTTCATTTCCCTCTCACACACACACCAACACACTCTCTCTCTCTCTAGAAAGAAGAAGAAGAAGGAGAAAAAGGAAGAAGAAGAAGGAGAAGAAGCTAGGGAAGGAGTTCTCCATCCTCTTCCTCACCTTCTTCTTGGCTTGGAGCTACCTAGAGGTGAGCTCTCTTGAACCCTAAACTATAGAACTTAGGGTTTTGGGTTTCTATGCTTGGAAGTGGGCCAAATGGGACCCTAGCTTGATTCTAATGAGATCAAACCCATGTTTTTGGGCTTTGATCAAATGGGTTAGCTAGTGTGTAAACCTAGGGTTCCAAATTGAGGGTTTTTCATGGTAACTCCTCCTAGAGTGTTCTAAATCCTCTAGGGATAATTTTTATGGAACCCTAGGCATCCTAAGAGATGATTTGCACAAGTAATTTGGGCTCTAACGCGGGATTTCGCTCGGGGCAAAATCTAGGGCTCAAATTGGGGCTTTTCTTAGGATGAGGTTTTGATCTCTTTTAACCTCATTTCTAACATATTGTTAGGTCCACGAACGCGTGGGAAGCGACAGTTCGTCGACCCGACGAACGGTTTGAGCGATCCGAGCCGAACAGAGGCTTCCAGCTTCGAAAATTGGCCGAGGAGTCAAAGTAGAGATTTGAGGCAACGAAAGTGACGTTGTTGCTACGTGGGACATCCCAAAAGGTGGGGGGTGACACTCGAATACTTCGAACTCCTTTCTATGTCTTAGAACTGTAATAATTTCATCTCTTGCATGTTAGCATAATAGAAATGCATGTTAGACTATTCCTTATGCTTTCTAGTGATAGCCTAGTGTACTTGGAATGCTAGGTGAATGGATAGGTGAGGATTGGGTCTGGACATCGGATTCTATAGTGCTAAGAAAGAGATGGACTCGAGGGTTATCTAGTGACATAGATCGAGTGGCATCTAATGTAAAGAACATGACGAGTGGCATTAACATAGTGTATTTGACACTAGAGGTCTTTGGACATAGGGATAGGTGAAATCCCAAGAGAAATGGCTCGTGAACATAGATCTTAGTAAAGCTAAGTACATGTTACTGTTGGTCGGAATAGTAGAGTTCCGAGAGAACTGTTGGCCCTAGTCGGTAGGGTATCCTCACGTGGAGAGGATAGATCAAGCTCACGGTCTGTGTCAGTGGTGGTATAGCCATCGGTGTCGTCGAGTACTCCGGAGTGTCGCACGATCGGGACCACGTGGAGGTCCACAGACAATCCCGGGCTTGGAGTGCACGTGGAGCCTCCTCCCCAAAAAGGGATTCATATGTGAGGCGTAGGCGAACCCAAGGGTATCGCCACAGATTGGGTAATGAAAATATTAATGTTAACATTGAACAGTCATTGTTGAACATAGTGAGGACTTGTTAGCATGTTAGTAATCTTTACTATTTGATGCATGCATACAATTTAAAGATTATGGGCATAGTAGCATAGATTTCCTATTATGCAGTTTATAGCTTTCAGATATATATATCTACATATCTAGTAGTGTTACTTGTGCCCACTTGGACCTAGTGGGGAGATCGGTGGAGTCGGTGGCCGAGCCCACTGGGAACTAAGGAAGTTAGTTCTCACCCCACTCTATTTCCGTGTTTGGCGCAGTACGGCGAGGACCGCGGCAAGGGCGCCGCCCCCGATCAGTGAGGATCGTGGTAGTTACATTAGTAGCTTTCCTTTATGCATTAGAATACTCTGTATCTAGATGCTTACGTTTTGGAAGAACTATGTACCTATTCGAGGTTAAATGAACATGTAATCATTTTGGGATGCAAATGTAAATCCGGTAAATATGATGTAATAGCTAGTAGTATTCTCTCCTTACTTCACTTGTGTATTACTTGTGGATTACTTGCTCTAGTTGTTGGCACTGTTTGTGCCCCTCGTCGATCGTGTATGTTTTGAATTTAGTTTTCCTGGGTGAATTCATGTACACAATCTGTTGTTAAGCCTTGGGCGGGCAGGGGAGGTGCTGTCCGTCCGGCGTCCGCTCGTTGCGCCCGAACCGGACCAAATGGGTAGCGGTTTTCGGGGCGGGGCGTGACAATACCGGTACAAAATGGATTTGTACCGGTACAAACTGGCAGATTTCGAGCAGTTTGAACTGCAGGGGGTTTTTAGCTATTGTTGCACTTCTATTAGTGCAAGCCTTGCCCCTAGGGTTTCCCTTTGTGTTCTTCACAGCAAGGGAAGAGGTAGGGCTCCCTCCACTCCATCTTCTTCTTGGTTTGGATGGGATTTTGAGGATTAAAACCCTCTCTTTTGCTTCTTTACGCTTGGTAGAGGCAACATCACCATTGTTGGAGCTTGGAGCTTGGTGGTTGGAGCTTTGTGGTGGATCAAGCTTCAAGCCTAGGGCTTTTTGAGCTTGGTTTTGAGCTTCTTAGAGGTATGTGATTGATCTCTTTCCTCTAGTTTCGGTTTTAGTAGGTTTTGTGAGATGAAACCCTAGAATGGGATTCTAGGGTTAGGATTTGGGGATTTTCGATTTAGGGCCTTTGGGACCTAATTGATGGGTTTAGAACTTTGATTTAGGTTGGATTAGAAGGACTCTAACTCCCATTTGGAGATCGAGAGAGTTTCCTTCGCACTCGGTGAGTTTTCTCCAACCTTTTGTGGAATTTCTTATAGTGTGAACTCATGGTTCAACTTCTTAGCTTGTAACTCCTAGGGTGTGCTTCTTAGGACTCAAGGAGTGATTATCGAAGCTTCGTTAGCGGTTCGGAGCAACGCTACTCGCACTTGGTGGGTTTGGCTTCATGAGCATAGGGGCAAATGGCTCCTAAGTGCTTATTCGGTTTGATTTAATTATTTTGAAGGCATATTCATGCTAAATAGATTTATTATGAATTTTGAATCACTTAAAATGCATGCCTTATGTATGATAAAATTTTCACTCTATATAGTAGAGCTATTTGGGTTAAACTGCATGCATGTGGGGGTGGTTCTTGTGGGCGCCCGGAGTGTGCCATTTATGGTGATTATAGCTTAAATAATGTTAATTGTGAACATTAAACTTGTGTTGGAACTTAGAAAAGCTTAAGTGTCATCAAGCGGCACTTAACTTAGAAAACTATGAAACTGCAACATAGAGACTTGACATAGGCCACTGGACATCTCTTATTTCCATGTTAGAGACATGATGACATAGAGATAGGCCTTTTGGACACTTGTGTATTCCATGTTAGAGACATGACGATTTGGGACATATGACGAGTTTTGTGACTATATGCCATTGTGCTCATTCGCACATGCTTGTGAGGGTTGCTCCTCAAGCGGCACTCGAGTTGGCCATCGCGTTTCATGTATTCGCCGTGCGTGATTGGGCGCCGAAGTGGATTGCCGTAGGACAGTCTCATTCTTAGGGTGGGAATGTTGACTACTACGGGGCCATTAGGCTCGGCATTTGGGCTAGGCAGCCTTCGGGTGGGCATCGGCCATATCGCCTTCGGGTTGATCTTATTGTACTTAAACTTAAAGCAGTTTAAAGTAAATTGTGGATTTGATTAGAATAGTAAACTACAACACTTTACTATCATTTGTGGACATTGTGGATTTGATTAGAATAGTAAACTTCAACACTTTACTATCATTTGTGGACATTGTGGGTTTGACTAGAATAGTAAACTTCAACTCTTTACTATTAAATTGGGAACATTATACTAGTAGTTGGACTTACTAATCATGCTTAGATTAGTCGTTGCTTATGCTTATTTATGCTAAGTAGAGATAGCATGTTTAGTAGCTTACATGTTTATTTTACATGTCGTTTGCTTTACTTATGCATAGTTTATCGTTTACTTGTTTAGTTTTGGGCCTAGTGGAGCATGCAACTAAAGTCAGTAATTGTCCACTGGGAACTATTAATTAATAGTTCTCACGCCCTCTTTTTCTATTGTGTTTCAGAGCCTTCGGCCCCGGCGGAGGCAAGGGATCGCGGCAAGGGAGTCGCGTCTAGTTAGCTCACGTAGCTTTACTCTCTTTTAGATGGTTCTACTTTTCTCTCTTTTGGTATTTGTGAGAGATATTTTTGTATCCCGGTATAGAGACTACCATGTGCCTTTTATAGCTTTTAGTTGTGGAGGTGTGGTGGGATTTATTTTTATACTTCATAGTGGGTGTTAGTGCTTTGCTTCCTATTTAGTGATCTAGTTGTTTTATTTCGCTCTGATACTACTAGATGCCTCTTTCTTGTTGATTATTTATCGTTTTGCTAGACGCCTTGTATGTTTTAGATGTACAGCGGGTCTGGGCACGTACCGGGCGGGCTTCCGCTGGGTCCCGGGGCGTGACAGATTAAATTGGTATCAGAGACTAGGGTTGAGTCTTCTTGTGGACCTAGCAAACCTTAGGCCGGTTGGACTATAGGATATAGGCTCGTGAGAGACGAGGTCTATTTAACTTGTGGGCGAAAGTATTAAGATTGGGTATCTTGAATAACTCTAGTAAGTAGAGTTGGATCGAGGTGTATAGCTTCTAACTTCGGAGGGTTACGTTGGCGGCCGACAACGTAACATCAGGAGTTAGTTGTGAAACACACTTCATTACTTTCGCATGATTTGGGTATTGTTGAGTGGGGCTGCGATAGCGTAGGTTTTATTAACTTGCGCTTTAGTAATGTTGTGGCGTCTTGTTGACGACCCGCTCTAAGTTTGTTGGAGCGGATGACGCGTCAGCGTTTGGGACAGTGGAGATGTCCACTACCCCGGATCCAACGAGGTCCGTGAGTGGGGTGCCTACTTGCGGCACTCACTGGTTTGGCGACTCAGCAGGCGACACCGGCTCAACGGCAGGCAAATGCGGCACGCAGGAAGGATGCGCGCATGAAACACCTGGAGAGATCCTTACTGCAACAAGTGGTTTTCCCGTGTTGGCTGAGGGAGCAGAGCGAGAGTGGCTCGTGGATCGCCCAACGAGTTCGAGAGGTGTAATCCCAGGATCCTCGATGGAGAGAAGGACGACCACTGGATCGTAGGGAAGTGGTCGATGCAGATGGAGAAACTATTTCCGCGCCACATTCGTGGAAGAGAGAGGCAGAGTTCGGCTCGCCGATCACCACCTGGAAGATGAAGTCTATAGCTGGTGGTTGGATATTCAGGATTGTTAAGGATTTTGTGTTGGCAAGTTTCGTGAATTGAGTCGGCGTCTTGAAGGATCGGAGCGGATCGAAGAACGGTGAAGAATCAAAGACTTCGAAGAAAGAGGAATTGGCTCACGATGAGAATCACGATGCCTAGGTAAGTTTTTAATTCATGTTATGGTGATTCATACTTAGTTATAGGCATTAGAATCGTAAAATCATTGAATAACCGATTAGAAATCAGAACGAACTTTGTAGTTTTCTAAAAATGAAAAATCAAGAAAAATACAAAGTTATACGGTATGGAAAAGATGTACCAGATGGGAAAAGTTGCTATACCGGTATAACCATCAATCCCATTACCGGTTCCAAGCCTTCGAAAAATAATCTTCCGTCCTTGTGGAACCGGTAACCAGTTCAAGTTTGTCAGAGTACGAGATAGGTAAAAATCTGATTTTTCTCTAATCCGAATCTAATTGATTCTAAAGTCTATAAATAGGTTCTTAGGGTTCTCTAACTTCGTGCACTTGATCATAATACATGTTTGAGAAACCCTAGAGGCTAGGAATTCCTTCAAAACCTATTTTCTACTAAATAGCCTCTTTTAGGTCAAATCGAGACATAGTAAATCCTTCTCCATATGTCGTTTTGATCTACTCATTGCTTGGAGATTTCTTCTTCGGTTTTCATCGATACTCCAACGAAGGATCACCATATTCATGATTCTATTCATGGTGGCGTCGTGGATTCGGCGTGATTGAAGACTTCGTGGATTCGGAGCGTGGCGTCGTGGATTCGGCGTATTGAAGACTTCGTGGATTCGAAGCAAGGCGTTTCGTGGATTCGGAACGTGGGCGTTCGTGGATTCGGACGTGATCGTGGACAACTCGGTGGAGTGCGCGGAGATCCATAAGAGAGTTAGAGAGGTTAAGTCCGTGGAGTCGGTAATCACCTTGTAATCTTTTCTTTTAGTGGATTGGTATTCGCGTGTTGGTCCCGTGGGTTTTTTACTCCGAGTTGGAGTTTTCCCACGTAAATCTCGGTGTGTTTTTTAATTTCCGCATTTACTTTTAACGCATCGATTATTTGTGGTTTTTTGGCCGGTACACCTATTCACCCCCCTCTAGGTGTCGGATACAATCTAGATAGATCCTTGGGGCTTCCCCGTAACTCACAATTGGTATCAGAGCGGGATCTAGATATATTGATATCTAATGGCCGAAGGCGGTAACATTAATCGACCTTCGCTTTTCGACGGCACGAATTATGCCTATTGGAAAGTTCGCATGAGAGCTTTTCTAATTGCAATCGAAGAGCGGGTGTGGAAATCAATTGAGTTCGGATGGAAACCTCCAACCGAAAAGGTCGATAATGTTGAGAAGCCTAAACCACGAGACAAGTGGACGAAAGATGAAAACGAGGCATCTTCGTTTAACGCATAAACGCTTTATTTAATGCCTTGTCGCAAACGGAGTTTACTCGCGTGTCGGCTTGTGAAACCGCGAAAGAGATTTGGGATACTCTACAAGTTACGCATGAAGGAACAAGCTTAGTAAAGGTCCAAAAATTACAAATGCTTACAAGCAAATTTGATTCGATTTTCATGGATGAAAACGAGACCTTTACCGAGTACTATACACGTCTACAAGACGTAGTAAATACATGCGCTAACTTGGGAGAGAAAATCCCCGAGTCAAAAGTTGTTAGAAAAATTCTTCGAACTCTTAGGAACGTTTCGGGCAAAGGTTGCCGCGATCGAAACGGTTAAGCATCCGGACGAGATGAAAGTCGAAGAATTAGTAGGCGCTTTACAAACGTATGAGATGACTTTTCCTACTAATCAATCTTCTTCCAAGTCTTTTTCTAAAAGCACAGGGATGGCACTCAAATCAACAAAGGAAGAAGACGACGACACGGATTAAACGAAAATATTACGCTTGCGGATTTTGAACAACAAGTGGCGCTCCTCACGAAGAAGTTTCGCCTGAATTTCCGAAAGAAGAACGATGCTTCATCTTCGAAGCGAAAATCCTTTTCTAAACCTTCTTCTAATTCTAAATTGAAAGATAAAAAACTTGCAAAGTCTTCGAATGAAAAAGATGAATTCGAGGGGAAATCCAATGCTTCAAGTGTAGAGGCTACGGCCATATCGCAACGGATTGTCCTTCGAAGAAGACGTATAAACCGAAGGCTTTGCAAGCTAAAACGAAAACTTGGGATGACTCTTCTTCAAACGGATCATCATCAAGTGATGAAGAAAAGGATCATACGGCTTTAATCGCTAATTCTACATCTTTTCCTCCGTCTTATAATGTTGCTTGTTTATCATCTATTGTTTCTAACTCAAATCTTTCTCTCTCTTCGCATGGGTCTTCGAGCGAGAATGGCGAAAGTGAGGAGGAATCGAATGACGAGGATATAGCCGAAGCATACAACCAACTTCTTATCGAATCGAAAAAGATGGCTAAATTCAATAACAAGTTGGAAAGTCGTTTGTTGGAGATTGAAGAAGATAACAACAATATGAGGATCATGAATGAAGCTCTTGAGGAGGAACGGGAATCAATTTTGAATATCAATTCGGTCCTCCAAAAGAAGCTAGAAGAAGCGGAATTAACGATGAAATCTTATAAGGATAAGATTGGATTTTTGGAGCAACAATTTAAGGAAACTTTTACATCCAATCAAGTGTTAACCAAGCAAGTTTATCAACTCAAATCCGATCTTCAACAATTTTCTTCGGGGTCGAAGAAGTTGGATAGTATGCTTGGGTTAGGTCAAACGAATAAGTTGGGCCTCGGATATGAACGGGCATACGTTGAGAAGCAGTTAAAGTCGATATCTAAAGTCTCAACGACCTTGAAGGAAAAGGTGTGTCACAAGTGCGGCATCAAAGGACACATCAAGAAGAGTTGTCCAAAGAAGAATAAATCGGTACTCCCTACTACTCGGCCTCCCCCTCGGAATCAAAAGAATAATAATTTGGGTCGAGTATCTCAACCAAACCGGATTTCTAAGCGAAAGTCACAAGCGGTTTGGGTTTCAAAGCCTCAACGACAACATCAACCGAAGCTTCAAGCAATGAAAAGACCAACGGTGGATCAAAAGTCGAAACAACTTGTACCTAACGTCGACAAGCCAAGACAACCAAAGATCCGACAAGTTTGGATCCGGAAAGGTGATATCTTTCCTTGCTTCTCGTCTTAGTTTATTTTATTCTTATAATGCTTTGATTGATGCATGTTGCATATTTTTATTTATCATTGCATTACATGTTAAGACGAGGTTTGTTGGTTAAAATTTTATTTTGGAAAGGTTTTTGGGGAGTTTTTATTGAGAAATGAGATGTTTGAAAATCTTTAAAGTAGAGAGATTAAAGGTTTTTCAAAGAGAATTAACCGTATTTAAAGTCAATTCAAATTGAATTAAATTCATATTAATTATTGATTTTACTTCACTTTTCATTATTTTGACGATAATTTATTATGTGATTTCCTTTTACATACCTTCATCAAAATTTTGAAATTAATTTTAATCACTTTGTATTTAATCCAACTTGGTAGTGAATGTTGAATATAATTGATGGATATTTTCTAATTGACTAAGATTCATCAAAATTATTTTCAATTGTGAGATTGTCTAATTGAGGGGGAGTTTGTTTTATTTAAAAAAAAAAGGGGAAGAAACTCCTTAGTTTAAAAGATGTGGAAAGAGTTACATCCGAAAGGAGTGTGAAAACTACCACCACATGTTGGAAAGAGCTACCACCCCGGTCGTCCGGTACGTGTGTGAAGCTACCACGTGAGAAATTATGAGAAAAACCGAAAAAGGTTGAAAAAAAATGAATATTTTAGAATTTTTCGGTGATATAAGGTGATAGTTTTTGAAAAAGATGCTCAAAGAGCCACCCCGGTGCTATATTAGTTAAATCTCTATTTTGAACGTGTTGCGACGAATTGGTGTCAATTTGGACAAATTTCTAGAAAATTATTATTTATCAATTCGCATCTTGATGATTTAAATAATTTTGATTGTTCTTAATATCAAATTTTGATGATATGATGTCTTTTGAAATCATAGAATATTTCTTGTCATCATAATAATTTTTGACGTCAAATCATTAATTTTTGTGAAATTAATTTGATTTTGGAGAATTTTTAAATGAAAAAGGCTATTTTTCGAATTACTGTTGATCTGTACCGGTACAGATTCATCCCATACCGGTACAAATTACTGTAGCCCGCGATATAACACCGGTAACGATTCCTTTTTCCACTCTCTACATTCATTCAAAACGCGCTCTCTCTCTCTCTAAAAACCCCAGAGCTTCTTCTCTTTCAGATCTGCACGTTTCCCTCTCAAACAACAGGTATTTTAGCTTGGATCTAAGATCAAACCCGATTTTTGCATATTTTTTGAATATTCCGGGACAAGTGTTCGATCTCTGTTATTACTCGTTTTTTATGCAATTTTTTGCAGTAATTCACTATCTGAACTTATTATCTTGCATTTAGATCACTTAGAACTAGTTTAAATTCGATATTTTTCGCAGATCTATGTTCTAGGTTTCTATATTAATGGAATTTCGGGAAATTTGTTTGATCTCTGTTTTCGTTCCTTTTTGATGCGATTTTTTGCTGAAAATCGGCTTTTGGACACAAGATCTTGCATCTAAAACACTTAGATCACATTAAAATCCGTTATTTTTTACAGATTTACGTTCTAGGGTTCAATATTGGTAGAATTTCGGGATTTTTGAAAATGTGCCAAATTTGATGAAAGTTTCTGCATGATTCAAGTTCGTTATTGCTTTATTATTTATTCTTGAATTATTTGTGAATTTTTCACAATTTTTAGAGAATTTTTTCAAAAATGTGTTCATGTGAGGTTTTTTATGTGCAGGAAAATGGCTTTTTCACTGGTTCTTGTACTTCTGGTGCTCATGGCTGCTGGAGGTCGTCGAGGACGTAGTAGAGGAAGTAGAGATACTTCCAAACGGACTCGCCAAGGCGAGGAGTCCGAAGGATCGATCCGACTATCGGGTCGAGGGAGTGAGGAGGTTGAAGAAGAAGAAGAAGAAGATCTTTGAGGAGCACATGTTTCCCGTCCGACAAGGAAAAGGCATTCTTTGGTGAGTCATCGCGAGGAGGTGGTGCTACCCGGGAGCGGCGAGCCAAGAGGATAGCTGAGGTGCCTCCTGAGAGGGCTCGTGCTTACTCGGTGCGATCATGCCTAGCGGAGCGGCATGTAGTCTTCAAGGACTGGCGAGCGAGGTTCTGAGTTTAGGCGGCGATGCGAGAGAGCACCTATTGAGCTGTTGGACGGGTAGCGGCTCGCACACCTTTGCGTGGAACTCATTCGGGAGTTCTACCTGCGTGGTGTAGTGGTCGCAGAGGATGAAGGGACATGGACTTATGTATTTGAGACGTCTGTGCGTTGACAGAGAATGACGGTCACGCTGCAGGAGATTGGAGAGATTCTAGGGATGTATGTTGACACGACTGAACTACATTATCTTCGGGACATTCCGAGTCCTCGACACATTGGGAGAGGCGTGGTTGAAGTAGTCTCAAGCGGGCGGTCGCACGGATCGGGCAGGTGTGGAATCAAAGGATTTGCGCCCTGAGTATCACTTGCTTTCTTTGATTCTGTGCTACAACGTCCAGCCAACTATTGGGACCAAGAGGCTTCGCTGGGATCGTTTGCTATTACTGTTTCTTCTTGGTCACCCTGAGCAGAGCCTTGGATTAAACATTAACATACCATTCCTTATGTGGCAGCGAATGGTTCATGTTATCCAGTCATCAGTACGGCGGGAGCTACTTCCGTTTCCTTTGCTTATCAGTCAGATTTTACGGGGACACGGCGTAGACACAAGGTGCGATAAGTATGACTATGGACTTGGGCCGATTGATGCGGTGACACAGGCAAAGTACGCGAGCACCTTGAAGACTTTTCGGCGGACCAAGGGAGCTCCACCGCTGCGGCATCGAGTAGTCTTTGTGCCTTCTCCACCTCCACCGCCACGACGAGCAGAGCGTGCACCGCCTGCAGGGTCCTCTAGGTCAGGAGGCGCAGTCACTTTGGACACACTTCATCGTGATATGGGTGAACTCACGAAGGAAGTGAGTTTTCTAAAGAAGGGATTCAAGAGTCTCGAGAAAGGAATGAAGAGGATCTTGGAGAAGATGGGTTGCACACATGATGATATCTTTCCATCGACCTCATCCTATCAGCGTTCTGTATCTCGCCGTTCTGCTGGTGTCGGACCGGTTCTTGCCGGTTAGATCTCACTGCTAGAGGAGATGACGATGATGACGAGGCTCGAGTGACTTTCGCCTCGACTTCTTTCTCCTGGCGATTTTTGCTTTTCTTAGGATTATGTTTAGTTTATCTTTGCCTAGTACTTGATGTTTTCTCTTTTATTATGCATCTTGGTCTAATTATGATGTGCTTACTCTCTTTTTCTTAGTCTTTTTCTCTCTACTTCTTTGTTTCTTTTTGGCAATTTTTGACAAAAAGGGGAGAAGAATAAATGAATGCTAAACAGTAAGAAGGAGGAGATATTCATGATGCATACACGAAGGTGGAGACATGATGATTTTAAGGAGGGAGAAGGAGATAGTTGTGTACGAAAGAAAAGTTGAAACGATAGAAAAGTTAAAGGACCAAGGACAAAAAGGGGTCGAAGATGAGAACAAAGACATTAATTGGTGATTGACTAATGTTCTGATCATCTATTTTATTTTGAAATTGTTTTGCAGGAAATCAAGACTTCAAGACTCTTAGTTGCGTCTAAGTCATAGAGTTTGTTTTAGGAGTTTTTGATGTACTTTTGGATTTCATATTGTATTTGGATTACACGCGAGAAGTTTAATGTTTTGGTGATGACATTGAACTTCGTTTCTCTTTATGATGTAATTTTAGTGAGCTTTTGTGTTTTGTCACGAAATTGCCAAAGGGGGAGATTGTTAAGGATTTTGTGTTGGCAAGTTTCGTGAATTGAGTCGGAGTCTTGAAGGATCGGAGCGGATCGAAGAACGGTGAAGAATCAAAGACTTCGAAGAAAGAGGAATTGGCTCACGATGAGAATCACGATGCCTAGGTAAGTTTTTAATTCATGTTATGGTGATTCATACTTAGTTATAGGCATTAGAATCGTAAAATCATTGAATAACGGATTAGAAACTGTAACGGAACTTTGTAGTTTTCGAAAAATGAAAAATCAGCAAAAATACAAAGTTATACCGGTATGGAAAAAGATCTTTGTCTTAGGTATGGGAAAAGTTGCTATACGGTATAACCATCAATCCCATTACCGGTTCCAAGGCTTCGAAAAATAATCTTCCGTCCTTATGGAACCATTAACGATTCAAGTTTGTCAGTACGAGATAGGTAAAAATCTGATTTTTCTCTAATCCGAATCTAATTGATTCTAAAGTCTATAAATAGGTTCTTAGGGTTCTCTAACTTCGTGCACTTGATCATAATACATGTTTGAGAAACCCTAGAGGCTAGGAATTCCTTCAAAACCTATTTTCTACTAAATAGCCTCTTTTAGGTCAAATCGAGACATAGTAAATCCTTCTCTATATGTCGATTTGATCTACGCTTCGCTTGGAGTTTTCTTCTTCGGTTTTCATCGATACTCCAACGAAGGATCACCATATTCATGATTCTATTCATGGTGGCGTCGTGGATTCGGCGTGATTGAAGACTTCGTGGATTCGGAGCGTGGCGTCGTGGATTCGACGTATTGAAGGCGTTTCGTGGATTCGAAGCAAGGCGTTTCGTGGATTCGGAACGTGGACGTTCGTGGATTCGGACGTGATCGTGGACAACTCGGTGGAGTGCGCGGAGATCCATAAGAGAGTTAGAGAGGTTAAGTCCGTGGAGTCGGTAATCACCTTGTAATCTTTTCTTTTAGTGGATTGGTATTCGCGTGTTGGTCCCGTGGGTTTTTTACTCCGAGTTGGAGTTTTCCCACGTAAATCTCGGTGTGTTTTTTAATTTCCGCATTTACTTTTAACGCATCGATTATTTGTGGTTTTTGGCCGGTACACCTATTCACCCCCCTCTAGGTGTCGGATACAATCTAGATAGATCCTTGGGGCTTCCCCGTAACTTACAAGGATAACACTAATGCTGATATGGTGACGACTACTTGAAGGAGGTTCAAGGAACTCCTGTTGAGGCTTTACTTCAATGTCAGTGTTAAGGAAAAAGTCGAAACAGTATCTGTGTAATATGCCCCAAGGGAAGCGGACTGTGGCCGAGTACGAATGGGAGTTCCCTCGACTCCCCCATGGTGTGCCGTTGTAGTGCGGGACTGCGAGGACTTCGGCCGTTGATCTTTCGGTTGGCGCAACATCCCAATCTCCAGACTTGCCAAGATGTGGTAAACCGCGCGCTCGTCGAGAAGGCTTAGATTAAGGATTTGGTCTAGAGGCCCATGACCGAGGGTGCGAGTCAGACGCACTCTGGGAGGCAACCTGTTTAGAGACAGACGGAGGAGCCACAACAGGCCCCGAACGGCCGCATGTATACGGCTCGGGCCCGAGGAGGCGACGGCAGCCGAAGTGGTGACTACTTGTTTCGGTTCGCACTATGATTTTCGAGTGTGTATTGGTTGATGCCGGTGCTTTGCACCTATCCTTTGATCGGCTATTTGCCGAGTTGCATTGCATCACGTTTGATCGCTGTTTTTGATGAGGATTAGCCTTGACTGACACGGTTAGTCTGCGGGTTGTGGGTAGCTTTCTGCTATGCTTTTTGGATATCACGACTATTGCATTAGTTGCATCCCTAGTTCGGTGGTTCTTGGGATGGTGTAGGGGACGACCCGTGCACTGGACCGATTGTAGCGAAGCACTGGGCCCTTTGGGCGGCGTAGTTAGGCGTGAGTGGCCGGTGCCTTCGGGTAGGGCAAAGTTTTGGTCGGACGGTAGTCGAGTTTTGACAAGAGCGTGGAATGCCACGTGTGGGTCGTGAGATCGAGGATACAGGTGTGTAGTGAACCAACCCGAGAATTTCTAGCATTGATCATTCTTCGATGGTTATAGGATGATCAGATGATCGGGTGTGTCGTTGCGAACACCCTACCTTGCGAGAAGGTCTTGCGTGCCAACAAATAGATTGGCTTTCGTGGTGTGGAGTTGTGAGGTACCTTGTACCTTGGGACTTGCGAGCTGATTTAACTCGCCTTGGGATTTTGAGCACGAAATAGTGCATGTTGAGGATTTGTTCCACTGGTTGTGGTGACTATCTCCCTTACCTAAAACTAGGTAAGTATTGGAGAGGATTTGGGGCCTAACTGGCCATTACCTTTGGTTGTTCGAGAATCCTCAGATTGAAGGATACCTTTGGAGTTGTTAATGCTCTCCTGACGGAGTCACGAATTGTGAGCTCAAGTGGCAGGGAGATCTTTGCATTTCGTGTTTCGCTTCGTGAGAAACACCCTACGTTGAGTAGGACACTGTAGGGTCGTTTCGACTATACGTCGGCCATCGTGATCTAAAGTGAATCACGATTGGGCATTTGCTCGGCTGTAGAGGCTCGTTGATCGTTTCGATTAGTCTTGTGATATTGGCGTACTCGATCGAATCGTATTGCAATCGGGCGTAATACCTGTTGGTGTTGGTGTTTGAGGGGCACCTCAAGCGAATGTTGGTACTGTTTGGGACATCTCGGGGATTAGCGTGGACGTTGCGAAGCACTTTGTAGTACTTCACCAACGTTAGGGACTTGTGGAATGATAATTCCAAGCCCTTTAGATGGATTGGCGGAACCGTCGTAGACGGCCATGGGTATTAGATGAAGATGCAAGGATCAACTGTGGAAGCATGCTGAGGTGAGCGAAGTGTAAACTCTCACTGTTGGATCGAGTTGTTGGGAAAATTCGTGAGGGAAAGTACCAAGTGTTGATTTTCCCTTGTTCGGATGTTGCACGTAGAATTAAGTTCCTTGCAATGGAGACTTCGTGGAAGAGTGGTTGAGATCGACGTTCCGGTCGATAGTCACTTCATGGTGACATTGATAGAGAGCTACTACTAAACGGTAATTGGAACCCTCTCTATCACTTGAGATGAGCCCAGTGACTATAGATACCTGGAGCGTCCAATGCGAAGGGAAGCATTGGGGAGAAGAAATTCGAATGTTCGTTCGAGCGATTGAGCGATTAGTGCTATGAGATGCCCTACCGAAGATAAGCTCTCGGCGTAGGCTTATGAAGAGTTTACTTGAGACATCAAGTTGAGACTAAGGGAATGACCTTAGTAGATCAAGGATGTGTGTGGGATATGGTTCTTGACCATATGTATAGAAGAGAAACAGTGAGTACCACCCCAGTGGTGGAGTTGAGATTACTGTGGAGGCATTGGGGGTACAATGCCGATTGGTGAATCGAGTAACCATCTCTGGAGAACAAATTGGACGACTTGTCGAATGTCGCGACAATCGGAAGAGACGATCATTATGGATTGGATTTACACTCAGTAGTGCAATCTCTTAACAAGATCTGACTTTGAGCTAAGCAAGCATTGTTGGGATTAGAGCCAACGATTAGATTTTGTATCACATCTCTTTAGTAAGCATTCCGATGGAGTGTTGATGGATAAGGTAACGGGTTTGAACCCCGGGTTCTTGCTACGAGCGGCATTGTTGGATCCGACTCGGAGAGCTTTATAACGGAATTTCCAATTGTATGAGTAAAATGGGGCAGAGTTAGGTTTCGCCCTCGACTAAGACGAGGAAAGTGAGGACTGGAATTCAGCTTTTGGGAGCACTTGGTTTTGATGATGACCAACTGAATAGCTTGTCGAACAAGCGCAATTTAGAGAAGGAACTTCTCGGAGAAGACTTGAAGTTGTTTTACTGATGGCTCGGGATGTAAAAAGGATGTTGGCGAGTTAGTAGCTCGTTGTCTAACTTGCCAACAAGTGAAGGCTGAGCATAGAATTTCCGCGGAGAAATTGTAGAGCCTACCGATTCCAGTGTGGAAGTGAGAGAAGAACGCCATGATTTTCGTGATGGGATTGCCTCGCTCGCAGGCCGGGCGTGACGCTATATGGGTGATCGTGGATAGGTTGACGAAATCGACGTATTTCATACCTATCCATACTACTTGGACTGGAGAGAGAAGCTCGCACAAGTGTACCTTGATGAGATTGTGCGACTTCATGGAGTACCTACTTCGATTGTATCTGATAGGGACACTCGCTTCGTGTCACATTTCTGGAGGAGTCTGCAGGACGCCTTGGGTACTAGATTGGATTTCAGCACTGCTTTCCACCCCCAGAGTGACGGGCCGTCGGAGCACACTACAGACTCGGAGGACATGCTTCGAGCATGTGTGATTGACTTTCGGGGAGGATGGTCGCGACATACGCCTATGGCGGAGTTTGCTTATAACAATAGTTATCAAGCAAGCATCAAGAAGGCACCGTTCGTGGCATTGTATGGGCGGCAGTGTAGATCGCCACTTCATTGGGGTGAAGTTGGCGAAAGATTGTCTTTAGGCCCTGAAGTGCTCCGGGGAAAGCGAGAGGATAAAGTTCGAATCGCTCGTGAGCGACTACGCGACCCGAGTAGGCGGAGGAGCTATGCGATAAACGCAGACGAGACTTGGAGTTTCGATTAGAAATCATGTCTTCTTGAAAGTTTCGCCGTCAAAGGGAATTCGGAGATTTGGAATTCGAGGCAAGTTGAGCCCTCGATTCATTGGACCATATGAGATGCGGGAACGTATAGGTCGGTGGCGTATCGACTTGCTCTACCACCGAACCTATCGGGCGTGCACAACGTCTTTCATGTATCGGTCCTTCGAAAATATGTTCACGATCCGGCTCATGTATTGGAGGCTGTACCCATAGAGCTGCGGGAGGATTTGACCTTCGAGGAGCAACCAGTGAAGATCTTGGCTTGCGAGGTGAAGAAATTGAGGAATCGGGATATTCCGTATGTGAAGGTTCCTTGGAGCAACCACGAGGAGCGAGAGGCCACGTAGGAGCCTGAGAGCGCACTGCATGAGCGCTATCCCCATCACTTTCAGATGGAATCTTGAGGTACGAGTTCGCTTTAGAGTTTCGCGGACGAAACTCCTTTTAGGAGGGTGAATGTAACATCGGACTTGCGCAAGCTGCGGAGTTCGAGTATCCGACTTGAGTTTGGAGCTTTTCAGTTTTACGGAGGGTTGTTATTTGTGTTCCAACCTATGGCACGTGTCTAGGTTAAGGGATGAATCCCTAGCACTAAAGTCCAAAAAGTTGGATTTTAGGTTGCTCTCGGATTGAAATTTCGAGGCCTTGTACGGTACAAAATGATGGTTATACCGGTACAAGCGTGATGGCTATCTGGGTACAAAATGGATTTTGTACCGTGCGGACCCAGTGACGAGGGCAAACCCGAGGCTCGGGTTTGGTTCGCGGGGTTTATCTGGTACAAAATGGATTTGTGCGGTACAAAGTGGCGATTTCGACGATTTGAAGCTGCGGGGGTTTTAGCTATTGTTGCACTTCTATTAGTGCAAGCCTTGCCCCTAGGGTTTCCCTTTGTGTTCTTCACAGCAAGGGAAGAGGTAGGGCTCCCTCCACTCCATCTTCTTCTTTTCTTCTTGGTTTGGATGGGATTTTGAGGATTAAAACCCTCTCTTTTGCTTCTTTACGCTTAGTAGAGGCAACATCACCATTGTTGGAGCTTGGAGCTTGGTGGTTGGAGCTTTGTGGTGGATCAAGCTTCAAGCCTAGGGCTTTTTGAGCTTGGTTTTGAGCTTCTTAGAGGTATGTGATTGATCTCCTTCCTCTAGTTTCGGTTTTAGTAGGTTTTTGAGATGAAACCCTAGAATGGGATTCTAGGGTTAGGATTTGGGGATTTTCGATTTAGGGCCTTTGGGACCTAATTGATGGGTTTAGAACTTTGATTTAGGTTGGATTAGAAGGACTCTAACTCCCATTTGGAGATCGAGAGAGTTTCCTTCGCACTCGGTGAGTTTTCTCCAACCTTTTGTGGAATTTCTTATAGTGTGAACTCATGGTTCAACTTCTTAGCTTGTAACTCCTAGGGTGTGCTTCTTAGGACTCAAGGAGTGATTATCGAAGCTTCGTTAGCGGTTCGGAGCAACGCTACTCGCACTTGGTGGGTTTGGCTTCATGAGCATAGGGGCAAATGGCTCCTAAGTGCTTATTCGGTTTGATTTAATTATTTTGAAGGCATATTCATGCTAAATAGATTTATTATGAATTTTGAATCACTTAAAATGCATGCCTTATGTATGATAAAATTTTCACTCTATATAGTAGAGCTATCTGGGTTAAATTGCATGCATGTGGGGGTGGTTCTTGTGGGCGCCTGGGAGTGTGCCATTTATGGTGATTATAGCTTAAATAATGTTAATTGTGAACATTAAACTTGTGTTGGAACTTAGAAAAGCTTAAGTGTCATCAAGCGGCACTTAACTTAGAAAACTATGAAACTGCAACATAGAGACTTGACATAGGCCCTTTGGACATCTATTATTTCCATGTTAGAGACATGATGACATAGAGATAGGCCTTTTGGACACTTGTGTATTCCATGTTAGAGACATGACGATTTGGGACATATGACGAGTTTTGTGACTATATGCCATTGTGCTCATTCGCACATGCTTGTGAGGGTCGCTCCCTACAAGCGGCACTCGGAGTTGGCCAACGCGTTTCATGTATTCGCCGTGCGGGATTGGGCGCCGAAGTGGATTGCCGTAGGACAGTCTCATTCTTAGGGTGGGAATGTTGACTACTACGGGGCCATTAGGCTCGGCATTTGGGCTAGGCAGCCTTCGGGTGGGCATCGGCCATATCGCCTTCGGGTTGATCTTATTGTACTTAAACTTAAAGCAGTTTAAAGGAAATTGTGGATTTGATTAGAATAGTAAACTACAACACTTTACTATCATTTGTGGACATTGTGGATTTGATTAGAATAGTAAACTTCAACACTTTACTATCATTTGTGGACATTGTGGGTTTGACTAGAATAGTAAACTTCAACTCTTTACTATTAAATTGGGAACATTATACTAGTAGTTGGACTTACTAATCATGCTTAGATTAGTCGTTGCTTATGCTTATTTATGCTAAGTAGAGATAGCATGTTTAGTAGCTTACATGTTTATTTTACATGTCGTTTGCTTTACTTATGCATAGTTTATCGTTTACTTGTTTAGTTTTGGGCCTAGTGGAGCATGCAAGCGAAGTCGATGGTGCCCAGGAACTATTAATTAATAGTTCTCACGCCCTCTTTTTCTATTGTGTTTCAGAGCCTTCGGCACCGGCGGAGGCAAGGGATCGCGGCAAGGGAGTCGCGTCTAGTTAGCTCACAGTAGCTTTACTCTCTTTTAGATGGTTCTACTTTTCTCTCTTTTGGTATTTGTGAGAGATATTTTTGTATCCCGGTATAGAGACTACCATGTGCCTTTTATAGCTTTTAGTTGTGGAGTTTTGGTTGTATTTATTTTTATACTTCATAGTGGATGTTAGTGCTTTACTTCCTATTTAGAGATCTAGTTATTTTATTTCGCTCTGATACTACTAGATGCCTCTTTCTTGTTGATTATTTATCGTTTTGCTAGACGCCTTGTATGTTTTAGATGTACGGCGGGTCTGGGCACGTACCGGGCGGGCTTCCGCTGGGTCCCGGGGCGTGACATATACACTTCGATTAAACTCCAACTTTTTAGAGTTATAATAAAACCCAATCAAGTACTTTCGCTCACAAGTTAAATAGACCTTGTCTCTCGCGAGCCCATTTCCTATTGTCCAACCAGCCTAAGGTTTACTAGGTCCTCTAAGACGTCACCCTAGGCTCTGATACCAAATTAATCTGTCACGCCCCGGGGTCGGCAGGACCTTCCCCAAAGCGTGCCCAGACCCGCCATATGTCAACACATACAAGGCGTCTAACTAAAAACAGCGGAATTAAAAACATGCAATAGGCTAAAACTATGGATATCAGAGCAACATACAGCTAGCCCAATCAACAAGTAGAGAGTAGGTAGACTAAAGCATAAAGAGACTAACAACATAACCAAAAGAACATAAGGTTAATACAACACTGTCTCAAAATGTGGTGGTCTCTCTAAATACAGGAACAACTCACAACCTCTCTAAACAACATGAAATAGAGAAGTAACCACCTATCGAACTCCCTCGCTGAGTGCCGCTAACCCGAAGCAACACCCTTGCCGCGATCCCTAACCTCCCCCGATGCGGAAGGCACTGAAAAGGAAACAGAAACAGGGGCGTGAGAACTATAATTTATAGTTCCCGGTGGGCAGTCTTGACTGCACCATTGCACCACTAGGCCCAAAAGAAAAAGAGAGTAAGAGCGCGATATAAATAAGTTTGCAATTAAAGCGTAAAGAATTGCTACCAAAACTATGTTTCAAAATTAGATGTTATAGTTTCCCGTTCCAACATATAAAATGAGATGTTTTACTATAACCAACAAGTATACTAAAATATAATTAAAGCATTATCAAGTATACTATAACTCAAGTGAAGTCCACATAATCCAACTACTAAGTCCTATCTAGTAGTGATTGTCATTTAGTAAAGTTGAATGTCCAAGTTCAATTCCCTTTCACTAGGATTTACCATAGTAATCCAACTTGTGCCACCTAAGTACCGTGGTAGCCCAACATCCCCCGCAAGGAATGAGTCCTGTCCCAACGGTCCCGTAGGTTTCTCAACACCGCACGCGCGAACGAATCGCGAAGGCCAACTCGAGTCTTAGGCTTGTAGGAGCGACCCTCACAAGCATGTGCGAAAGAGCACAAATGGCAACAAGTATAGTCAAGTCTCAAGTCCAAACCTCATGTCTCAACATGGAAATAGTAACTAGTAACCCTAAGGTCTAGTTCAATTATTCTCATGACACTAGATTCTCTATGTCAAGTTCATTCACGAGCCTAATGCCGCTTGATGTCATTAGCTCACTATTCTACACCTTTGATGCCAAGCCAATGCCGCTTAATGACAAGGGCTTTTCTCCTATGTCATGCATAGTTCTATGTTCTCAAACACATGTCAAACTAACTATAACAATTTAGTTCAAGTTCTCAAATAGAATGCTACCACCACTCAGCTCTCACAAGCATGCATCTCTACTATATAGAGGAAAATTGCACTATACATAACATATGTATCTTAAGCATTCTAAAATTCACAAATAATATATGAAACATGAAAACACATGATTTTCCAATTAACAGTAAGCATATAAGCTCCAATGAGAATTTCTCATTGTGCCAGGTGAGGCCAAACCCACCGTCGCTCCAAGCGTCGCTCCGAACCGCTAACGAAGCTTCGATTCCTACTCCTAGTACCATACAAAGTAGATCCTAGGAGTTACAACCTCAAGAGATAAGTCTTGAGTTCAAACTTTAAACATCTAGGTTAAAGTCAAGAAATACTCACCTAAATGTGCAACAATCCTCTTAGAAATTCTAAAAGGAAGCTAGATCCCTCCCAAGGCAACCTAAACAAAGGTTCTAAACCATTCAAAAGGAATCTAAAAGCCCCAAATCAAAAAGCCCCAAATAAAACCCTAATTCCCAAAATCTAGGGTTTCATCTATAGAGAAGCAACCAAACTCGAATCTAAAGGAAATGGAGAAGTTGCTTACCTCTTAGAAGCTCTAATCAAGGCTCTAGAGTCACCAAAGTTGAAGATCTTCCTTCAACTAGCTCCCAAAATCAAGCTCCTAGCTTCAACCATGGTGTAGGGAGCACCACAAGACAAAAGAGAGCAAAAAGGGTGATCAATCCACAAGAAATCACCCAAAATCCAAAAGATTGCAAAGGGGATAGAGAGAGAAACTCTCTTACCTTTCTCTCCCTTGTTCTCAGCACAAGAGAGGAGCCCTAAGGGCTGGGGTGATATATTAGAAGCAACAAAATGCCAATAAGCCCCTACAGTTTCGGATTTTGAAAGCTGCCGGTTTGTCTCGTACAAACCCATTTTTATCTTAGGAATAAACCTGTAAGCAACAAACCGAGCCTCGGGTTTGCCCGGCTCATCTATACAGGTATAAATCTTGGCTTGTCTAGGTATAGCCATCAGTTGGTACCGGTATAGCAACAATTTTGTACCGGTACAAAAGCATAAAATTCCAACCCGAGAGCAACCTAAAATCCAGCTTTGTGGACTTTAGTGCTTGAAAATCATCCACTAACCTCGGTACTCGTGCCATAGGTCGGAACACAGTCAACGACCCTCCAGAAAATCTGGAAAAGCTCAGATCTCACATCCAACACTCGAACCTTGCCATTTGCAAAGTCCAGTGCGTCACACCTCCCTTGCGCAATAAGAAATTAATCACCGAGGGACCGGTCTCACTGCTCAGGGGACCGATCCTATTTTGCGTCAAGAGAAAATCGTTCGGGACCGGTCTTCATAGGTAGGAGACCGGTCTCACTGCGTCATGAGAATATCGATTCTTTGGGACCGGTCCTCTAAATGTGGAGACCGGTCCTCTGTGCAAAATTGCCCATAAGGTGTTTACTGGGACCGGTCCTTTCAATGTGGAGACCGGTCCTTTCAATCAGATATGCAGAGTGAAGAACCAAATTAGTTAAAAAACTCAATTTCAACAATCCTAATGTCGTCTAAACACTTGTTAATGTATATAAATCATCATCATCATTATTGAACTTACCGAGCATTGTGGATTTACGTTTCGAGTCTGCGAGTCTTCGATTTTCGTCGCAGCTTCGCTAACCCTTCAAGACTCCGAACTAACCTCACGAAATATGCCAACATAAAATCTGTAACAGAGATAAGTAATCCCCTGTGTTGGATGCCCTCCAAGGTGGAGGAGAAGATCATACTCACACTGTCTGTTCAGCGCTCGTGGTGGTCGCTCCACACGAGTAGTGCGAGTCTCCGGAGGTCTTGGTACGTGAATCGATTGGGATAGCCTATGTGGGGTCCCGCAGACAACCCTTGGGTTTGTGGTGTGAGTCTTGGGCGCGCCTATGGGCTAGCCATGGATTGCGTTATAAACTCAAAGGAGTTATGAGATTGGGTACAAGAGTACATATTGAGCATGATGGAATTGCAATTTACTTGATAGAGTTCTATTAGCATGTTAGTGGTTACATGGCTAGAGCATTACTCTGATCTTGTTGTTACAGGCATAGTAGTTATTGCATTTCTTCTATTATGCTTTACTTACAGCATTTACAGCTTTAAAATAAATATCTATCTGCCTATGCCTGCTTAGACCTAGTAGGGAGATCGGTGGGGTCGGTGGCCGAGCCCACTGGGAACTAAGAAAGTTAGTTCTCACCCCACTCTATTACAGGTACTAGTTCGCGGGCGGCTGGGGAGGATCGCGGTAAGGGCATTGCGCCCTAGTTGATAGTAGCCACTTGGTTGCATTAGAGCCTTCCAGGTATCATTTTGATATGGTTTATGTTTAAAGAAAATAATGTATAATGTGGGAAGTGTAAATATGACAATACTTATGTATTTTGGGAAAGAGAACATGTATATTCATTTTGAGCAAAAGGATGTAAGTGAATGTAATCAAATGGCTGAATGGTTGTAATAGATAGACTTATCTCTCTTTAATTACTTGTATGTCATACTTGTATCTTGCTCTTGTTGCTACCGCACCTTTTGGTGCTTCGTCTTGTCATGTATGTTGTAGAATTTAATTTCCTGGGCAATTCTTTGTACATGACTCGGTTGTGGAGCCTTGGGCGGACAGGGGAAGTGCTGTCCGTTCGGCCCCTGATCGGCGTCCCCGAACCGGACCAAATTAGTAGCGGTCTCGGGGCGTGACAGGTACAATTTCCAAAGTGTACCGGTACAGCCATCATGCCTGTACCAGTACAGCCATCAAAAGTGTACTAGTACAAAGCCCAGAAAATACAATCCGAGAGCTGACCAAACATTCGTCCTTTCGGTTTTTGGTGCCAAGTTGGAAACCATCGTTCTCGGGGTTCGAACCATAGGTCGGAACACTGTCAACGACCTTCCAGGAAATATGGAAAGGCTCCGAACTCAAGTCAGACACTCGAACCTCGCAATTTGCGCAAGTCCTGTGTGTTATAGGCCTTTGTCCTCACGGTTGGAGACCTCTAGGTGAGTTTGACATTGGGAATGAGCTAATTCGAACTTAAGTCGGAAATTGAACTAATTCTAGGAAATTTCATGTATAGAGCTTTGAGGAGTGCTTGTGGTTCGTAGACCTTCCAGCAGGGGTGCTTGAGTTCCGAGATCACCTTCGTTGCCAGGAGTTAGCATTCGAGGTAGGTTTCCATCGGTTTTATTCCTAAGTATGTTGTAGTCGACGTGTATGACTTCGGTTATTAAGTATTTAAATATAGCTCAGATTCATTGATTATAGATTGGATAAAATCTGAATTGGGAGCATGATTAGTAATTAGTAAGTATACATGTTGGACTTGGACTTGACTTAGGAGAAAACCACGATTTGATCGACATATGCATACACTACTGGATTTAGCTCTAGGAGCCGTGTTGTTATTGTATCGTCGCAGGGTTAGTGCGATGGATACCCATGATATATAGTGTAGTTTGCATTTACGCTCGTGCTGGGGTGCCGAGCTTATCTTTACAGTAGTGTCTAGACTGTTTCAGATTGTCGGGGGTCGTCGGGATAGACGGTGGGACCAGATCACGGTTTTGGTCTCAGATTGTGCCGAGGGCACGTAGAGTCGGTTGTTAGACCTGTTTAGACTCGAGTTCTGTGATTTTGGCTATTTGGAGCCTGATTGAGCTCGACAGAGACACGCTGCATACTCGGTTGGGTAGCTCCCTCGAGTGCCACTCCGGACCTGGGCGCTGTGTTTTCGCATTGGTGTCGGGTGTGCAGGTTGGACTTGCTCTCCACTGAGGGTTAGAGTGGGGGTAGCTGTACAGTCGCAACCGGGCACGGGACGGGTGTGTTCACAGTCCCAGGGACGGGTATGATTATAGTCCCCTTTCAGATTGGATCTATTATGGCATTGGTCTATAGGTTTCGGTTTGGAGCATGATAGTATAGCGATATATAGATGTAGAGTGTTTCTAGCTTTTCTTACTACATTTGCTTACCCCTGTAGGCTTAGTGGGTGGACCGATGATGTTGACGGCGGCACCCACTGAGGACTACTTGTTTTTACAGTAGTTCTCACGCCCTTTTGTTCCACTATTGTTGTAGGGCCTTTGGTTTCGGCTGCTGCTCCTTTTGAGGCGGATCGAGGCAAGGGCGTCGCGAGTTAGAGCCCTACCCTTCGAGTGCTAATTAGAGGATCTTTGCTGCAGGTAGTAGTATTTTGTTGGAGAGTTTTGTACATACAGTTGTTAACTCGCTGGAGCGAGTAGAGTTTTGTATCTGGTACCTTGTATGTATATAGAACTCATATTTTTTCTACCTGTTTGTTATAGTCTTTTCAGCTCTATGCTACTATTTGTAGCATTGTATGTTATACAGGTACAGCTACACTTCGTGTACAGGGAAAATTTCTTGTACACGGCGGATTTGTCGGCGTGCCCGGGAAACGTGTAATACGGGACGTGATTAAATTGGTATCGAGAACTTTGCATTAGGTCGTTGGAACCTAAGAAACCTAAGCTGGCAAACCTTTGGAAGACAAGACACGAGAGGCGTGATTTAACGCGAAAGTCAATGATTGATTATTCTGACTCATCCTAGAGTGGAGTGAGTGACTGGAGGGGTGTCTGTTTCGGTTCAGGAAAATTATGTTGGTTGCGGACAACGTAATTTTGTGGAGAAACAGGGACTGCCTTCGAGACTTTCATTGATTGAGTCGAGACTATTTGTGTTTATCTGACCCTCGTTTCCTTTTGTGCAGCGATGTATCGATGCAGGGGACGACCGCCGACTAGTGCTCGCGCACCACCACCCCAGATGCCCGAACAGGCGGAGCCGGGTACCCGACCCGAGACGGGTGTACCCCCTGTGGTGGAGCCGAGTACTCGAGTGGAGGCGAGTACATCGCTGGATCTGAGCGCGTAGTTGGCTGCCCTGACCGAGGTAATGAGGCAGCAAGGATTGTTACTACAGCAGATGTGCGAGAGATTAGCCCCGTCATCGAGTACGATGCGGGGCACCGGAGCGGCTGTTCCACCTCCTACCCCGGCCTACGGCACCGGCCGCCACCACACCCCCCGGTGGAGATTCTTTCGGCGCCGATTACGCCGCAATGGACGATTCGATTGATAGAGGTCGAGCAAGAGCGGATGACAGAGCTACTGGTTCGTTTTCGCCGCTTTTACCCATCGACTTTCGATGGTTATTGCTCTGAGCCTTGGATAGTGGAGGGCTGGGTCAGCGCGATGGAGAGACTGTTTGAGGACCTGTACGTCCCGGAGAGGGAGCAGGTGCATCTAGGGGTCCATTGCTTAGTAGGGGATGCCCGTGATTGGTGGAAGAGGATGAGGCGCGATCAGGGAGTGGTAGCCTTGCAGACGAGCTGGGACGAGTTCTGTGGGATGTTGTACGACATGTATTTTCCCGACAGCGTAAAGCAGAGAATCGAGGAAGATTTGAAGAGGATCCATGTAACATACTGGACTTGCGCAAATTGCGGAGTTCGAGTATTCGACTTGTGTTGGAGCTTTTCCAGATTTTCTGGAAGGTCGTTGACTGTGTTCCGACCTATGGCGCGTGTACCGAGGTTTGGGGATGAGTCCCAAGCCCTAAAGTCCAAAAAGTTGGATTTTAGGTGGCTCTCGGGTTGGAAATTCGGTGCCTTATACCGGTACAAAACGGTGTCTATCTTAGGTACAAAATGATTGCTATCAAGTCTGAGACCAAGATTTATCTTAGGTATAAAGAGCGGAACTTAGCAAACCCGAGGCTCGGGTTTGGTCATTTGTTTCGCGGGGTTTATCTTAGGTACAAAATGGATTTGTCGTACAAGTAGCGAGAATGTGGCGAGAGCATCTTGTTGCTTCTATTAGGTCCCCACACACCCCTAGGGCTTCATTTGAGCCCTCCATCACAGCAAGCAAGGTAGGAGACCTTCTCTCTCTAACCCTTGTGCTCTTTTGGATTTTTTGGTGGATTGTTAGGAGATTGATCTCTCTCTCCTTCTCCTTTGGCCACCTAGAGCCATTATCTTCTTGTTGGAGCTTGGAGCTTGCTTTTTGGAGCTTTGTGGAGGATCAAGCTTCAAGCCTAGGACTTTTTGAGCTTGGATTAGAGCTTCTTAGAGGTAGGTGAGTGATCTCTTTCCTCTAGTTTCGAATTTTGTGGGTTTTGTGAGATGGAACCCTAGAATGGGATTCTAGGGTTAGGATTTGGGGATTTTCGATTGAGGGCCTTTGGGACCTAATTGATGAGTTTAGAACTTTGATTTAGGTTGGATTAGAAGGACTCTAACTCCCATTTGGAGATCAAGAGCACTTTCTTCGCATTCGGTGAGTATTCTTCACCCTTTAGTAGAGTTTCTTATTGTTTGAACTCAAGACTCATCTTTTGAGTTTGTAATTCCTATGGCATGCCTTGTAGGGTGCTAGGAGTAGGAATCGAAGCTTAGTTAGCGATTCGGATCGGCGCTTTTCGCACTTGGTGGGTTTGGCTTCATGAGCATAGGAGCAAATGGCTCCTAAGTGCTTAGTTGGTTTGATTTAATTATTTTGAATGCATATTCATGCTATATAGATTTATTATGAATTTTGAATCACTTAAAATGCATGCCTTATGTATGATAAAATATTCACTCTATATAGTAGGGCTATCTGGGTTAAACTGCATGCATGTGGGGGTGGTTCTTGGGGGCGCCTGGGAGTGTGCCCTTTATGGTGATTTTAGCTTTGATAATGTTAATTGTGAACATTAAATACATGTTGGGACTTAGAAACCTTAAGTGTCATAAAGCGGCACTTAACATAGAAAACTATGAAACTGCAACATAGAGACTTGACATAGGCCACTTAACATATACTATATTCCATGTTAGAGACATGATGACATAGAGATAGGCCTTGTGGACAGTTGTACATTCCATGTTAGAGACATGATGATTTGGGACTTGTGACGAGTTTTGTGACTTTTGCCATTGTGCTCATTCGCACATGCTTGTGAGGGTAGCTCCCTACAAGCCGGCACTCCGGAGTTGGCCAACGCGTTTCTAGTATTCGCCGTGCGGGATTGGGCGCCGAAGTGGATTGCCGTGGGACAGTCACATTCCTAGGGGGGAATGTTGACTACTACGGGGCCATTAGGCTCGGCATTTGGGCTAGGCAGCCTTCGGGTGGGCATCGGCCATATCGCCTTCGGGTTGAACTTATTGTGCTTAAACTTAATGTAGTTTAATGAAAACTGTGGACTTTGACTAGAATAGTAAACTTTAACACCTTACTATCACTTGTGGAATTATTGGGCTATGGTTAGAATAGTAAACTTTAACTCTTTACTATTGCTATGGATATTGTACTGTTGGTTATACTTACTATTCATGCTTAGAATAGTCGTTTACTTATGCTTATTTATGCTAAGTAGAGATATCATGCTTTAGTAGCTTACTCGTTATTTATTTCGCTTACACTTACTTGCTTAGTTTTGGGGCCTAGTGGAGCATGCAAGCGAAGTCGGCATTGCCCACTGGGAACTATTTTTAATAGTTCTCACGCCTCTTTTTCTAATGTGTTTCGAGCCTTCGGCAGGCGGAGGCACGGGATCGCGGCAAGGGAGTCGCCTAGATAGCTAGCTTCTTTGCCACTTTTGTTTAGGTGGTTTTTCCTCTCTTTTTTTGTGTTGTGAGAGAGTGATCTTTTGTATCCAGTGATAGAGACCACCATGTATTATATTAGTTTTCGCTTTGGGATCCTTAGTTGTTGCTCGCGGAGGTTATTGTTGTATTACTCTTTTATAGTTCTTAGTGGATTTGGTACTTTATTTATAATCACTTCTTTTATGCTTAATTGTTTAGAATTCTAGTTGTTATCTTTGCTCGATACTTCTAGATTCTTTTATTTTGTTGGTCATTTATTGTTTTTTTTTGTTAGACGCCTTGTATGTTGTAGACATACGGCGGAGTCTGGGCTGTGTGGGGCGAGCTTACGGCGGGTCCGGCGTGACGGATAAGTGAGCTATCGAGCCTAGGGTTGAGTCTTCTTGTGGACCTAGCAAACCTTAGGCGAGTTGGACTATAGGATATAGGCTCGTGAGACGAGGTCTATTTAACTTGTGAGCGAAAGTATTAAGATTGGGTATCTTGAATAAATCTAGTAAGTAGAGTTGGATCGAAGTGTATAACCTCTAACTTCGCGGAGGGTTACGTTGGCGGCCGACAACGTAACATCGGGAGTTAGTAGTAAATGACACTTCATTACTTTCGCATGATTTGGGTATTTATAGCATGAGCGGGGATGCGATTGCGTGAGCTTACTAACTTGCGCTTTTATGATGTTGTAGTGGTGATGCAGATAACTCGCTCGAAATCTGTTGGAGCGGACAATGCGGCAACTTTTGAGGAGGTCGAGGCCTCCGCTACCTCCGGATCCGGCGAGGTCCGTGAGTTGAGGGGCCAGTTGGCGGCCCTCACGGCTTTGGTGACGCAGCAGGCGACCGCGGCCCAGCGACAGGAAGCGCGCATGAAGCGCATGGAGGATCTCCTCTTTGCGGCGGGCGGGCTGCGAGGAGGCTCGGACCCGCTTCACGCCCGGCACCGGCGAGGGTTGACTTACCGCGGGCGCGATCCCCCGCGGCCGGCTCACACCCGAACGACTCGGCGATTGAGCGCGGGAGGAGGACCGGGACACCCCGCCGATACGAGCATCGCCGGTGGCGACGACATTTCCGGTTATGGCTCGGGGAGCCGAGAGGGATCGACTCATGGCTCGCCTCAAGGAGTTCGGGAGGTGCGGCAGGGACCTTTGACGGAGAGAAGGTCGACCACGGATCGTGGAAAAGTGGTTGATGCACATGGAGAAATTGTTCCGTGACACATTCGTGGAGGAGCGGGACAGAGTGTGGCTCGTCACCCACCACTTGGACGGCGAGGCCTACGGTGGTGGATGGATCTTCGGGAGAACCCGGCCACGGACTTAGCTTCTATTACTTGGACGAGGTTCAAGGAGCTACGTTGGCACACTACTTTCCCGACGGCGTCAAGAGGCGGATGGAGCGAGTTTGCGCGGCTGACACGGGGACGGATCGGTAGCCGAGTACGAGAGAGAGTTTCTCGGCTTTTGCATTGCGTGCCCTTTGTCGTGCGGGACGACGAGGATAAGGCCCGCATTTTCGAGCGTGGATGCGGCCGTCGATTTTCCGGTTCGTGCGATCCTGCGAGCTTCAAACTTACCGACGGGTGGTGAACCGCGCGCTCATCGTAGAGAGCGGCGCGGCCATGGTGCGGGGAGAGACGCGAGGGTTTGGACAAGGGGAAGGGCAAGAGGCCCGCGGCGAGGGTGCGAGCCAGACGCACTCTAGGAGGCCCCCGAAGCATCCGAGACACTAGCAGCGCAGTCGTGGCGCACCGCCCCAGCGAGGAGGACCTGACCGACGCCGGCCTCCCCGGTGTGTGATCTGCGGTGGTCCTCACCACCCGCCGCGGTGTCCCACGGCGCGGCGAGTGCTTCCGGTGTGGCCGGGAGGGCCACATCCGTCTCGAGTGCCCGAGAGGTTCCGCACCGGCACCGTCTTGCATCGGCACGGCTCTACCGGCCGCGGCCAGAGGACCCCGTCGACACGATGCAACGGGCGGCAGCGACCGTCAGCGCGAGAGCGAGGGTCACGTCGGGCGCCGAGTGGGCGCATGTACGCCGCGCGACCGAGGCGGCGCGCGCACAGTGGTGGCGGTATCATTTTACTTGATGGCATTAGAGTACGTGCATTATTTGATACCGTGCATCACAATCATGTAGAGGTCGGCCGTTTGCCGAGTTGCATGACATCGAGTTTGTTCCTTTACTACACCCTGGACGTATTTTTGTACCCGACCACATTGTGGACGTGCGAGAGTATTGCCCCAGTTGCCCTATTCGGGTAGGAGATTGGACCATGCCCGCGGATTTGCGAGTAGTGCGCAAGTTGGGGGATTTTGACGTGGTTTTGGGTATGGATTGGTTGACTAGATACTACGCCACTATCGATTGTGTTAATCGAACGGTTACTTTTAGAGAACCGGGTCAGGTGGTGTTTAGAGGATGTCGAGTTCGCTTTTTGCGGTGTCGATCGGTTCGTCTCGAGCTAGGCAAGCGATCAACCGTGGATGCGTAGCCTATTTGGCTAGTATCGCATTGAGGGGTGAGGATGATACCCCTAGGATCGAGGATATCCCGGTGGTACGGGAGTTTCAGGACGTGTTTCCAGCGGAGCTACCAGGCATGCCACCTGATAGGGAGATCGAGTTTGTGGTAGATCTCGTTCCCGGGACTACCCCAGTCTCGAAGGCACCCTATAGGATGGCACCGGCGGAGTTAAAGGAGCTGAGGGCACAGTTACAGGATATGTTGGACAAGGGCTTCATTCGACCGAGTGTGTCACCTTGGGGAGCACCGGTTCTTTTTGTGAAGAAGAAGAACGGATCACTTCGCCTTTGGGTGGACAATCGTGAACGGAATAAAGTCACGATCAAGAATAAATATCCGTTGGCGAGGATTGATGATCTTTTTGATCAACTTCAAGGGTGGAGCGTGTATTCCAAGATAGACTTGAAGTCGGGATACCATCGATTGAAGATTGCGCTGGGGATGTGGCGAAGACGGCTTTTAGATCACGGTATGGACATTATGAGTTCAACTGTTATGCCGTTTGGGCTTACTAATGCCGGCGGCTTTTATGGATCTAATGAACCGTGTCTTCAAGCCTTATCTAGACGGGTTCGTCGTGGTCTTCATCGACGACATCTTGGTTTATTCCGAAGTGATGTGGAGCACGAGGAACACTTGAGATTGGTACTACAAGTGCTTCGGGAAAAGAAGTTGTTCGCTCGGTAGAAGAAGTGCGAATTTTGGCTTCGAGAAGTGGCTTTTACGGGACATGTGATTTCAGGATCAGGTATAGCAGTGGATCCTAGGAAGATAGAAGCCATTCAGGATTGGCCAAGACCGACGAGCGTCACCGAGATCAGGAGTTTCCTTGGTTTGGCCGGCTACTACCGCAGATTCGTGGAGGGCTTTGCGAAGTTATCTACTCCCCTCACAAGGCTCACGCACAAAGGAGCTAAATTCATTTGGAATGATGCGTGTGAAAAGAGCTTTCAAGAGTTGAAGCTGAGATTGACGACCGCTCCAATCCTCACATTACCTATTCTTTGGAGCAGGGTATGTGGTTTATAGTGATGCATCTCTTAACGGATAGGGTTGTGTTTTGATGCAGGGAGACAAGGTGATCGCGTATGCATCTCGCCAATTAAAGGAATATGAGAAGAACTATCGTACACACGACTTGGAGTTGGCGGCGTAGTCTTTGCATTGAAGCTATGGCGCCACTATTTGTATGGCGGCGGTGCGAGGTCTACACGGATCACAAGAGCTTGAAGTATCTTTTCACTCGAGAAGGAGTTGAACTTGAGGCAACGCGCAGATGGTTGGAGCTACTCAAGGATTATGATTTGACTATTCTCTACCACCCGGGCAAGGCTAACGTGGTGGCGGATGCGCTAAGTCGGAAATCGACTGAAAACTTAGCGATGCATGTGGTTACTCAACCGCAGTTGATCGAGCAGATGAAGCGGTTGGAGTTGGAGGTAGTGACTCCCGATACGCCTATGCGGCTGATGACTATGGCGGTGCAACCTACTCTTATGGATAGAATTAAAGAGAAGCAAGCTCTTGACTTAGAGTTGCAAAAGATTCGAGACAAAGTGGTGGATGGTTGCAGCGACTTCCTAGTGGATGATCGGGGAGTGATGCGCTTTGGTGGACGGATTTGTGTGCCGGCGGATTTGGGACTTAGAGAGGACATCCTTCGGGGAGGCACACGGGGCACCTTATGCTATTCATCCGGGAGGCACCAAAATGTACAAGGACTTGAGGTTACTCTATTGGTGGCACAGGATGAAGAGGGATGTTGGCGAGTTTGTTGCTAGATGTTTAACTTGCCAACAAGTGAAAGGCGAGCATCGAGTTCCGGCGGGAAAACTTGAGTTTGCCTATTCCGTGTGGAAGTGGGAGAAGATCACCATGGACTTCGTGATGGATTGCCTCGCTCTCAAGTGGGCATGATGCTACTTGGGTGATAGTGGAGAGGTTGACGAAGTCAGCGCACTTTATACCTATCCATACTACTTGGGCTGGAGAGAAGCTCGCACAAGTGTACCTTGATGAGATTGTGCGACTTCATGGAGTACCTACATCGATCGTATCTGACAGGGACACTCGCTTTGTGTCACACTTCTGGAGGAGTCTACAGGACGCCTTGGGTACTAGATTGGATTTGTGCTTGCTTTCCACCCCCGAGTGACGGGCGGTCGGAGCGCACTATACGGACTCATGAGGACATGCTTCGAGCATGTGTGATTGACGTCCAGGGAGGATGGTCGCGGCATCTACCTATGGCGGAGTTTGCTTATAACCATAGTTATCAAGCAAGTATCAAGATGGCACCGTTCGAGGCATTGTATGGACGGAAGTGCAGATCGCCACTTCATTGGAGTGAAGTGGGCGAAAGATTGGCTTTAGGCCCTGAAGTGCTCCGAGCGAGAGGATAAAGTTCGAATCGCTCGGGAGCGACTGCGACGCGACGAGTAGGCGGAGGAGCTATGCGGATAAACGCGACGAGACTTTGAGGTTCAGATTGGAGATCATGTCTTCTTGAAAGTATCGCCGTCAAAGGGGATTCGGAGATTTGGAATTCGAGGTAAGTTGAGCCCTCGATTCATTGGACCATATGAGATCTTGGAACGTATAGGTCCGGTAGCGTATCGACTTGCTCTACCGCCGAACCTATCGGGCGTACACAACGTCTTTCATGTATCGGTCCTTCGGAAGTACATCCATGATCCGGCTCATGTTTTGGAGGGCTGTACCCATAGAGTGCGGGAGGATTTGAGCTTCGAGGAGCAACCGTGAAGATCTTGGCTCGCGAGGTGAAGAAATTGCGGAATCGGGACATTCCGTACGTGAAGGTTCTTTGGAGCAACCACGAGGAGCGAGAGGCCACGTGGGAGCACGAGAGCGCGCCTGCGGGAGCGCTACCCCATCTCTTTCGGATGGAATCTTGAGGTATGAGTTCGCTTTTGAGTTTCGCGGACGAAACTCCTTTTAGGAGGGTGAATGTAACATCGGACTTGCGCAAATTGCGGAGTTCGAGTATTCGACTTGTGTTGGAGCTTTTCCAGTTTTTCTGGACGCTCGTCGACTGTATTCCGACCTATGGCGCCTGTACCGAGGTTTGGGGCTGAGTCCCAAGCCCTAAAGTCCAAAAGGTTGGATTTTAGGTGGCTCTCAGGTTGGAAATTCTGTGCCTTGTACCGGTACAAAACGGTGTCTATCTTAGGTACAAAATGATTGCTATCTGAGTACGGACCAAGATTTATCAGGTATAAAGAGCGGAACTTGGCAAACCGAGGCTCGGGTTTGGGCATTTCGCGAGGTTTATCTTAGGTACAAAATGGATTTGTCTGGTACAAACTGTCGAGAATGTGAGCAGACCGAACTGCAAGGGTGTTTTAGCATCTTGTTGCTTCTATTAGGTCCCCACACACCCCTAGGGCTTCATTTGAGCCCTCCATCACAGCAAGCAAGGTAGGAGACCTTCTCTCTCTAACCCTTGTGCTCTTTTGGATTTTTTGGTGGATTGTTAGGAGATTGATCTCTCTCTCCTTCTCCTTTGGCCACCTAGAGCCATTATCTTCTTGTTGGAGCTTGGAGCTTGCTTTTTGGAGCTTTGTGGAGGATCAAGCTTCAAGCCTAGGACTTTTTGAGCTTGGATTAGAGCTTCTTAGAGGTAGGTGAGTGATCTCTTTCCTCTAGTTTCGAATTTTGTGGGTTTTTGTGAGATGAAACCCTAGAATGGGATTCTAGGGTTAGGATTTGGGGATTTTCGATTGAGGGCCTTTGGGACCTAATTGATGAGTTTAGAACTTTGATTTAGGTTGGATTAGAAGGACTCTAACTCCCATTTGGAGATCAAGAGCACTTTCTTCGCATTCGGTGAGTATTCTTCACCCTTTAGTAGAGTTTCTTATTGTTTGAACTCAAGACTCATCTTTTGAGTTTGTAATTCATATGGCATGCCTTGTAGGGTGCTAGGAGTAGGAATCGAAGCTTAGTTAGCGATTCGGATCGGCGCTTTTCGCACTTGGTGGGTTTGGCTTCATGAGCATAGGAGCAAATGGCTCCTAAGTGCTTAGTTGGTTTGATTTAATTATTTTGAATGCATATTCATGCTATATAGATTTATTATGAATTTTGAATCACTTAAAATGCATGCCTTATGTATGATAAAATATTCACTCTATATAGTAGAGCTATACGGGTTAAAGCGCATGCATGTGGGGGTGGTTCTTGGGGGCGCCTGGGAGTGTGCCCTTTATGGTGATTTTAGCTTTGATAATGTTAATTGTGAACATTAAATACATGTTGGGACTTAGAAACCTTAAGTGTCATAAAGCGGCACTTAACATAGAAAACTATGAAAGCGCAACATAGAGACTTGACATAGGCCACTTAACATATACTATATTCCATGTTAGAGACATGATGACATAGAGATAGGCCTTGTGGACGGTTGTACATTCCATGTTAGAGACATGATGATTTGGGACTTGTGACGAGTTTTGTGACTTTTGCCATTGTGCTCATTCGCACATGCTTGTGAGGGTAGCTCCCTACAAGCCGGCACTCCGGAGTTGGCCAACGCGTTTCTAGTATTCGCCGTGCGGGATTGGGCGCCGAAGTGGATTACCGTGGGACAGTCGCATTCCTAGGGGGGAATGTTGACTACTACGGGGCCATTAGGCTCGGCATTTGGGCTAGGCAGCCTTCGGATGGGAATCGGCCATTTCGCCTTCGGGTTGATCGTATTGTGGTTAAACATAAAGTAGTTTAAAGAAAACTGTGGACTTTTACTAAAATAGTAAACTTTAACACCTTACTATCACATGTGGAATTATTGGGCTATGGTTAGAATAGTAAACTTTAACTCTTTACTATTGCTATGGATATTGAATTGGTTATACTTACTATTCATGCTTAGAATAGTCGTTTACTTATGCTTATTTATGCTAAGTAGAGATATCATGCTTTAGTAGCTTAATCGTTATTTATTTCGCTTACACTTACTTGCTTAGTTTTGGGGCCTAGTGGAGCATGCAACTGAAGTCAGTAATTGCCCACTGGGAACTATTTTTAAGAGTTCTCACGCCCTCTTTTTCTAATGTGTTTCAGAGCCTTCGGCACCGGCGGAGGCACGGGATCGCGGTAAGGGAGTCGCCTAGATAGCTAGCTTCTTTGCCACTTTTGTTTAGGTGGTTTTTCCTCTCTTTTTTTGTGTTGTGAGAGAGTGATCTTTTGTATCCAGTGTTAGAGACCACCATGTATTATATTAGTTTTCGCTTTGGGATCCTTAGTTGTTGCTCGCGGAGGTTATTGTTGTATTACTCTTTTATAGTTCTTAGTGGATTTGGTACTTTATTTATAATCACTTCTTTTATGCTTAATTGTTTAGAATTCTAGTTGTTATACTGCTCTGATACTTCTAGATTCTTTTATTTTGTTGGTCATTTATTGTTTTTTTTTTGTTAGACGCCTTGTATGTTGTAGACATACGGCGGGTCTGGGCACGCGCCGGGCGGGCTTCCCCTGGGTCCCGGGGCGTGACAATCCAGCAGGGTGATCGCACAGTGCAGGAGTACGTTCGGGAATTTACGCGGCTCCTCAACTGTGTGCCTTTTGCAGCTAGAGACGAGGCACATCGAGTCTACCTCTTTGAGTAGGGATTGAGACCGGAGTTTTTCAGGTTCATTCGGGCGAGGAGGTCGAGGACTTTGGAAGCGTCTATCGAGCAGGCTCTATGGGAGGAGAGAGGTGAGGTAGCACTTCGGGAGCGAGCCCTGGGGTCGGGACAGGGCCAGGACAGGAAGCGCCCCTCTCCAGATGACGGTGGACAGTCAAGCAGCAGACGTCTGCCGAGGCCTCTACGATCACGCCCTCAGGGTCGTGGGTCCTTGGGGCGTCAGCGTTCTATGGATACCCGTCAGCGGGGGCAGCCACAGAGGTCGCAGCAGTGTGTGATTTGCGGGGGACCGCACTGGCCCCGACAATAGGAGCATCGGGAGGGCCGGTGTTTTGGATGCGGTCAGCCGGGACACATCGAGCGGCTGCCGAAACGACATCGTCGGCACCATCGTCGGCATCGGCTCGGACCGGATCTCAACGATCATACGGGGCACCGCCGAGTTACCACCGAGGAGGACGGGCGTACGTGCGCGTCGGGGTGACGGCGACGGCGAACTCCGGCGACGAGGTGTACGCAGCTCAGGTGGAGGACTCTACAGCAGCCGATCGAGTGGTGGGAGATATCATTTTGATTTCTGGCATTAGAGCTCGTGCTTTATTTGATACCGGTGCATCCCATTCTTTTATTAGTAGAGCATTTGCATTGTTACATGGTCTATAGTTAGGGTTATTGCCTCAGGCCCGGGAGATCCAGATCTCCGACCATGTATTACAGGTTGTAGAGTGTTGTAGGTCGTGTCCGGTGCAGTTAGACTCGTGGATCTTGCCCGCAGACCTGTTGGTTTTAGGGCAGCTGCAGGACTTCGACATTGTGCTTGGCATGGATTGGCTGGCACGGTACTATGCGACTATCGACTGTGGAGAGAGGACGGTGATGTTCCGCGAGCCAGACCACGAGGAGTTTACCTTCAGAGGCTGCAGGAGCACGTTGTTTGCCACGTGGATTTCTTCGGCGAGAGCTCGACAGCTGATGAGTAGAGGATGCATCGCATTTCTAGCGACGGTTGCAGAAGTACCTACGGCGGCACCAGGACTCGAGGATATCCCTGTAGTCCGCGAGTTCCCGGATGTGTTTCCCCCAGAATTGATGACTATGCCGCCGGAGAGGGAGATTGAGTTTGTGATTGATGTAGTTCGTGGAACTGCACCAATCTCGAAGGTACCTTACCGGATGGCATCGGCAGAGCTGAGAGAGTTAAAGGCGCAGCTTCAGGATTTGATGGATAAGGGGTATGTGAGACCCAGTGTGTCGCCTTGGGGAGCGTCGGTGTTATTCGTGAAGAAGAAGGATGGTTCGCTCAGGTTATGTGTTGATTACCGGGAGCTTAATAAAGTGACCATCAAGAACAAGTATCCTTTGCCGCGCATTGATGATCTGTTTGATCAGCTGCAAGGATCTTGTGTCTTCTCGAAGATCAATCTCCGATCGGGTTACCACCGGTGAGGGTGAGGGCGAGGACGTTCCCAAGACGGCTTTCGGGACTCGGTACGTGCATTATGAGTTCTTGTGATGCCTTTTGGACTGACGAATGCCCCTGCCGCATTCATGGATTTGATGAACAGAGTGTTCAAGCCGTTCTTGGATAGATTTGTAGTAGTCTTCATCGATGATATACTGATATACTCCCGTAGCGATGCCGAGCATAAGGAGCACTTGAGGATTGTGTTACAACTCCTGCGATAGGAGTTGTATGTCATGTTGAAGAAGTGCGAGTTCTAGTTGCGGGAAGTAGCTTTCTTGGGCAACGTGATTTACGCATTTGGGTGGCGGTGGACCGAAGAAGATTGATGCTATTCGGGATTGGCCCAGAACGACGACGGTGACTGAGGTGCGGAGCTTCCTAGGATTGGCAGGATATTACCGTCGGTTTGTGGAAGACTTTGCGAAGCTTTCCACACCCCTCACTCGATTGACTCGGAAAGGAATCAAGTTTATTTGGAGTGAGGAGTGTCAGAGGAGCTTTGATGAGTTGAGATAGAGGTTGACATCAGCTCCTATCTTTGCCCTTCTAGTTATGGGGGAAGGATATGTGATCTACAGTGATGCATCACATAGCGGGCTGCGCTGTGTGTTGATGCAGCATGGTAGGGTAATTGCTTATGCTTCACGGCAGTTAAAGGATTACGAGAAGAATTACCCTATGCATGACTTGGAGCTTGCCGCGGTGGTCTTCGCTTTGAAGTTGTGGCGGCATTACTTGTATGGCGAGCACTGTGAGATTTTTACTGATCATAAAAGTCTCAAGTATCTGTTGACCCAAAGGAAGTTGAATCTTAGGCAGCGCCGGTGGTTGGAGTTACTGAAGGACTATGATATTAGTATTCAGTATCATCCCGGCAGGGTGAATGTGATGGCAGATGCGTTGAGCAGGAAAGCAGTGCAGAGCTCGAACTTGATGATCACGCAGCAGAGGCCGTTACTTGAGGAGCTACAGCGGTTGAGACTTAAGGTCGTGTCCCCTCGGTCTACTGCAAGACTGATGTCTATGGTTTTGCAGCCCACTTTGTTGGATAAGATCCGAGAGAAACAGAGTGGAGACCCATATTTATTGAGGATTCGAGAGCAGATTAAGACGGGACAAGCAGAGGGCTTCGTAGTGGACAGTTCGGGAATGCTTGCGGTACGAGGACCATGTGTGTGCCTATGGATTCGGTGATCCCGAGATATCTTGAGAGAGGCCCATTGTTCTCCTTATACGGTTCACCGGTGGAACCAAGACGTATAAGGACTTAAAGGCACAATTACGGTTGAACGGATTTGAAGAGAGACATTGGCGATTGTGGCTCGGTGTTTGACTTGCCAACGGTGAAGCGAGTATCAAGTACCTGCTGGCAATCTTCAGAGTCTGCCAGTGCCAGAGTGGAAATGGGAGCAGATCACGATGGACTTTGTCGTGGGATTATCTAGAGCACATAGTGGCTTCGACGCTATTTGGGTGATAGTGGACAGACTGACTAAGTCTGCTCACTTCCTACCGATTCGAACAACCTGGCTCGAGAGAGAGACTCGCGCAGCTATATCTGGACGAGATTGTTAGGCTGCATGGCGTGCCAGTGTCGTTTGTATCACACTTCTGGAAGAGTTTACAGACGGCCTTGGGTACGCAGTTACAGTTCAACACAGCATTTCACCCACAGACCGATGGTCAGTCAGAGCGGACCATTCAGACTCTAGAGGACATGCTGAGGGCATGCGTCCTAGACTTTGGAGGAGGGTGGCATCGACATTTGAGGGGCGGTTGAGTTTGCGTACAACAACAATTATTAAGCGAGCATCCAGATGGGGCCGTTTGAGGCGTTGTATGGACGCAAATGTCGATCCCCCCTATTTTGGAGCGATGTGGGTGAAAGGAGGACACTTGGGCCTGAGATTTTACTAGAGGCTAAGGAAAAGGTGAGAGTTGTTCGACGACACCTTTTGATAGCCCAGAGCCGCCAAAGGAGCTACGCCGATACCATGAGGCGAGACTTAGAGTTCCAGGTTGGACATCACGTATTTCTTAAAGTCCCGCCATCCAGAGGGATTCGCGATTCGGAGTGCGTGGAAAGCTCAGTCCACGCTATATTGGCCCTTTCGACGTATTGCAGCGAGTTGGGCCAGTTGCTTACAGGATTGCTCTACCCCCACGACTTGTCGGCATCCATGATGTATTCCACGTCTCGGCATTGAGGAGATATGTTTTTGATCCCTCTCACGTGATTGACTTCACTCCACTCGAGATTGGCGAGGATCTGAGATACGAGGAGCGACCGTTGCGGATTCTTGCTCGCGAGACGAAAGAATTGCGCAACCGGGTCATCCCGTATGTGAAAATGCGGTGGAGTAATCACGAGGAGCGGGAGGCGACTTGGGAGCCGATGACGGTGATGAGGGAGTCTTACCCCTACATTCGATGCTCAAAGGCGAAGTGGGGGAGGATGTAGAGACCTAGAGTTTGTGATTGAGGCTTGTCGACAGCTCTGGTGAGTGTCGGGACAAGTCCGAGTCGCGTTGGTGCAAAATGGATGCTAAACGGTCTCAGTTCCCGCGAGAGTAGCTGGAATCTAGAAAATCTACGAAATAGCAGATTTTCTGTCAAACTGTACCGGTACAAATTCTGGGTTGTACCGGTACAAGCTTGATGGCTATACCGGTACAACCATCAGGGATGTACCGGTATAGTGCCGCGCAGAAACTGCTCTCGGGTTGGCCCATTTGTACCGGTACAAATTGCCCGTGTACCGGTACACTTCGGTAGATGAAGGGCAGTTTTGACTTTTGGCTCACCTTGATTGTATCACCAATACCTTTCCACCTTATACACGTAGAGAGAGAAGCTGAGGGACTTCTCTGCTGCTACTCCTCTCCTTCTTCTCCCTCTAGCTGACCGGTTGAGGTGGAGGAGCTCCGGTGGAGTCGAAGATCGCTGACGTCGCGTCGCGCGGGCCGTTCGTGCATACGTTCGACGTCGGGAGTCTTTGCGAGGAGTTCGGCGAGCGCGCTTCTTCGCCTTTACGGACATGGCGCCGACCGTGGAGAGGTTTCCGAGGTGAGTAGCTCGTCGAGAACATTTCCACTGCTTCCACCTCAAGAGATTTTGAACTTGAATGCTACTGCTGCAGATTCCAGCGTCGACTCGTAGTGTTTTAGCTCGTTCTCAGCGTCGGAGCTTCAGAATTCAGCGAATATTGGTTCGCTGGATTCGGGACTTCGAGAGGAAACTACAGAGCCATGAATTGCTGAATTCAGAGAAGGTTAGTGTCACGCCCGGGACCAGTGAGCCCGCCGCGCGTGCCCGGACCGCCGTATGTCTACAACATACAAGGCGTCTAACAAAACGATAAATAACCAACAAAATAAAAAGAATCTAGAAGTATCAGAGCAGTATAACAACTAGAATTCTATACAAGGAAGCATAAAGAAGTAGATAAAAGAAATAACCAAAATCCACCAAGAACTATAAAAGAGTAAATACAACGATAACCTCCACGAGCAACAACTAGAGATCCCAAAACGAAAACTAACATAATACAAGGTGGTCTCTATAAATGGATACGAAAATCACTCTCTCACTAAACACAAAAGGAGAGGAAAAACCACCTAACAGAAGTGGCAAAGAAGCTAGCTAACTAGGCGACTCCTTGCCGCGATCCCGTGCCTCACGTGGTGCGAAGGCTACGAAACACATTAGAAAAAGAGGGCGTGAGAACTATTAATTAATAGTTCCCAGTGGGCAATTACTGACTTCAGTTGCATGCACCACTAGTCCCAAAACTAAGCAAGTAAGTATAAACGATAATATAAGCGATAATAAGCGACATGTAAATAACATGTAAACTATTAAACACAATAGCATGAATTTGCATAAGTAAGCTATTCTAAGCAAGAATAGAAAGCGTTATAATTAACATGAAGTTCCCAACTTGGTAGTAAAAGACTAAGTTTACTGTTCTAATCAAGATCTATAATGTCCACAAGTGGTAGTAAAGTGTTAAAGTTTACTATTCTAGTCAAAGTCCACAGTTTTCTTTAAACTACATTAAGTTTGAATATCATTAAATCCAACCTGAAGGCGATATGGCCGATGCCCACCCGAAGGCTGCCTAACCCAAATGCCGAGCCTAATGGCCCCGTAGTAGCCAACATCCCCACCCTAGGAATGAGACTGTCCCACGGCAATCCACTTCGGCGCCCAATCCGCACGGCGAATACATGAAACGCGTTGGCCAACTCCGGAGTGCCGGCTTGCAGGGAGCGACCCTCACAAGCATGTGCGAATGAGCACAATGGCATATAGTCACAAACTCGTCACAAGTCCCAAATTGTCATGTCTCTAACATGGAATGTACAAGTGTCCAAAAGGCCTATCTCTATGTCATCATGTCTCTAACATGGAAATAATAGATGTCCAGTGGCCTATGTCAAGTCTCTATGTTGCAGTTTCATAGTTTTCTAAGTTAAGTGCCGCTTGATGACACTTAAGCTTTTCTAAGTTCCAACACAAGTTTAATGTTCTCAATTACATTAATTAAGCTATAATATCATCAAGTGCCCACTCCCGGAGCCCACAGAATCACCCCCACATGCCGGCTATATAACCCGATTCCTCTGCTATATAGAGTCAAATTTTAATCATACATAAGGCATGCATTTTAAGTGATTCAAAATTCATAATAAATCTATTTAGCATGAATATGCAATCAAAGTAATTAAATCAAACCGAATAAGCACTTAGGAGCTATTTGCCCCTATGCTCATGAAGCCAAACCCACCAAGTGCGAAAGCGTTGCTCGAACCGCTAACGAAGCTTCGATAATCACTCCTTGAGTCCTAAAAAGCACACCCAAGGAGTTACAAGCTAAGAAGATGAACCTTGAGTTCACACTTTAAGGAACTCTACAAAACGTTGGGGAAAACTTACCACAAGCGAAGGAAGTGCTCTTGATCTCCAAATGGGAGTTAGAGTCCTTCTAATCCAACCTAAATCAAAGTTCTAAACCCATCAATTAGGTCCCCAAGGCCCTAAATCGAAAATCCCCAAATCCTAACCCTAGAATCCCAATCTAGGGTTTCATCTCGCAAAAACCCACAAAATTTAAAACTAGAGGAAAGAGATCATTCACATACCTCTAAGAAGCTCAACACCAAGCTCAAAAGCAGAGGCTTGAAGCTTGATCCACCACAAAGCTCCAACCACCAAGCTCCAAGCTCCAACAATGGTGGTAGAGGCTCTATCAAGCAAAAAGAGCAAAGGAGAGGGTTTTAATCCTTTAAAAATCCAATCTAAACCCTAGAAAACACAAGGGAGCAGAGAGAGAGGCTCCTCCTACCTCTTGCTGCAATAGGGGTGCTCAAATGGAGCCCTAGGGTGTGTGGTACACTAATAGGAATGCTACAATAGCTAAAAACCCTGCGATTCAAGCGCTCAAAGCTATTTTGTCTGGGTACAAATCCATTTTGTCGGTATAAACCTCTGGCAAACCGAGCCTCGGGTTTGCCAAATCTGCCCTTTTATCTTTGGTATAAATCTTGGTACATCTTAGGTATAGCCATCATTTTGTACCGGTATAGACACCATTTTGTCGGTACAAGGCACTGAATTTCCAACCCGAGAGCCACCTAAAATCCAACTTTTTTGGACTTTAGGGCTTGGGACTCATCCCCAAACCTCGGTACACGCGCCATAGGTCGGAACACAGTCAACGACCCTCCAGAAAATCTGGAAAAGCTCCAACACAAGTCAAATACTCGAACTCCGCGATTTGCGCAAGTCCAGTATGTTACATTCACCCCTCCTAAAAAGGAGATTCGTCCGCGAAACTCTAAAGCGAACTCATACCTCAAGATTCCGTCTGAAAGAGATGGGGATAGCGCTCCTGCAGTGCGCTCTCAGGCTCCCACGTGGCCTCTCGCTCCTCGTGGTTGCTCCAAAGAACCTTCACATACGGAATGTCCCGATTCCGCAATTTCTTCACTTCGCGAGCCAAGATCTTGGTTGCTCCTCGAAGCTCAAATCCTCCGCGGCTCTATGGGTACAACCTCCAATACATGAGCGGGATCATGGATGTATTTCCGAAGGACCGATACATGAAAGACGTTGTGCACGCCGATAGGTTCGGCGGTAGAGCAAGTCGATACGCCCACCGGACCTATATGTTCCAAGATCTCATATGGTCCAATGAATCGAGGACTTAGCGTACCTCGAATTCCAAATCTCCGAATTCCCTTTGACGGCGAGACTTTCAAGAAGACATGATCTCCAATCTGAAACTCCAAGTCTCGTCGGCGTTTATCGGCATAGCTCCTCTGCCTACTCTGGGCTGTCAGTAGTCGCTCACGAGCGATTCGAACTTTATCCTCTGCTTCCTGGAGCACTTCAGGCCTAAAGCCAATCTTTCGCCAACTTCACTCCAATGAAGTGGTGATCTACATTTCCGCCCATACAATGCCTCGAACGGTGCCATATTGATGCTTGCTTGATAACTATTATTATAAGCAAACTCCGCCATAGGTAGATGCTGCGACCATCCTCCCTGGAAGTCAATCACACATGCTCGAAGCATGTCCTCAAGAGTCTGTATAGTGCGCTCCGACTGCCCGTCACTCTGGGGGTGGAAAGCAGTGCTGAAATCCAATCTAGTACCTAAGGCGTCCTGCAGACTCCTCCAAAAGTGTGACACAAAGCGAGTGTCTCTCTCTGATACGATCGATGTAGGTACTCCATGAAGTCGCACAATCTCGTCAAGGTACACTTGTGCGAGCTTCTCTCCAGCCCAAGTAGTGTGAATAGGTATGAAGTGCGCCGACTTCGTCAACCTATCCACTATCACCCAAATCGCATCATGCCCAGCTTGAGAGCGAGGCAATCCTGTCACGAAGTCCATGGTGATCTTCTCCCACTTCCACACGGGAATAGGCAAACTCTGAAGTTTTCCCGCTGGAACTCGATGCTCAGCTTTCACTTGTTGGCAAGTTAGACATCTAGCAACAAACTCGCCAACATCCTTCTTCATCCCAGGCCACCAATAAAGTAACCTCAAGTCCTTGTACATTTTGGTGCCTCCTGGATGAATAGCATAAGGTGCCCTGTGTGCCTCCTGCAGGATGTCCTCTCTAAGTCCCAAATCTGCCGGCACACAAATCCGTCCACAGTAGCGCATCACTCACTGATCATCCACTAGGAAGTCACCGGTGCAACCATCAACCATTTTGTCTCGAATCTTTTGCAACTCTAAGTCAAGAGCTTGCTTCTCTTTAATTCTATCCATAAGTGTAGGTTGCACCACCATAGTCATCAGCCGCAAAGGTGTATCGGGAGTCACTACCTCCAACTCCAACCGCTTCATCTGCTCGATCAACTGCGGTTGAGTAACAACATGCATCGTTAAGTTCTCGGTAGATTTCCGACTTAGCGCATCCGCCACCACGTTAGTCTTGCCCGGGTGGTAGAGAATAGTCAAATCATAGTCCTTGAGTAGCTCCAACCATCTGCGCTGTCTCAAGTTCAACTCCTTCTGAGTGAAAAGATACTTTAAGCTCTTGTGATCCGTATACACCTCGCACCGCTCGCCATACAAATAGTGGCGCCACAGCTTTAATGCAAAGACCACGGCCGCCAACTCCAAGTCATGTGTAGGATAGTTCTTCTCATATTCCTTTAACTGGCGAGATGCATACGCGATCACCTTGTCACCCTGCATCAAGACACAGCCTAATCCGTTAAGAGATGCATCACTATAAACCACATACCCTGCTCCAGCACTAGGTAATGTGAGGATTGGAGCGGTCGTCAATCTCAGCTTCAACTCTTGAAAGCTCTTTTCACACGCATCATTCCAAATGAATTTAGCTCCTTTGTGCGTGAGCCTTGTGAGGGAGTAGATAACCCGCAAAGCCCTCCACGAATCTGCGGTAGTAGCCAAGCCAAACCAAGGAAACTCCCGATCTCGGTGACGCTCGTCGGTCTTGGCCAATCTGAATAGCTTCTATCTTTCTAGGATCCTTTGCTATACACGATCCACGAAATCACATGTCCCAGAAAAGCCACTTCTCGAAGCCAAAATTCACACTTCTTCGGCTGAGCAAATAACTTCTTTTCCCGAAGCACTTGAAGTACCAATCTCAAGTGTTCCTCGTGCTCTACATCACTTCGGGAATAAATCAAGATGTCGTCGATGAAGACCACGACGAACCTGTCTAGATAAGGCTTGAAAACACGGTTCATTAGATACATAAAAGCTGCCGGGGCATTAGTAAGCCCAAACGGCATAACAGTGAACTCATAATGCCCATACCGTGATCTAAAAGCCGTCTTCGCCACATCCCCAGGCGCAATCTTCAACTGATGGTATCCCGACTGTAGGTTATAGGTCTCAAGGATCTAAAAGGTAATTAACACCTAGAGGGGGGTGAATAGGTGCACAATGGCCTAATAAAAATTCTCGATGCGATTTTAAAGTAAATGCGGAAAATAAAATCAACACACCAAGATTTTACGTGGGAAAACTCCAAAACGGAGAGAAAAACCCACGGGTCCGATCACACGAAATATCCACTAAGAAACAATTGAGTACAAGACGATTCACCCACGACTTTACCCAATTTTACCGAATCTTCAACATGGATCTCCTTCGCTGGTCCACAATCGCTTGAAATCCTCCAAACGATCACGCCGCAACTCCTTGCCGCGCCAACGCTTCGAATCCTCAAAGCTTCCACCGAATCCTCGGCCTCCACACGCGATCTCCGCGTCACCCTCCGTCCGGAGTTGTTGAAGAAAACTTTTGATGATCTTACAATTTACGAACCATAGACCAAGGGAACCCTTTTTAGTCAATCATCAAGTCGATTCATGAAGGAGTATTCAAAGAGAAAACCTAGAATCAACTCGACGATCAACAAGACAAAACTCGCTTTAAGAATCGAATCATAAAGCTCTAAAACGAGTTTTAGGGTTTTAGATGAAGATGAATATTCAGCGATATATGTTTTGAAAACCCTCATGGTCTATTTATAGTGTTAGAAGACTTAGAAGTTGATTAGGATTGAAATCATCCAATTTTGGAAACAAATCCGTCACCAAGGTCCGGACCTTGCAAGGAAGTCTGCAGTCCTATAAGTCTAGACTTAATCCATTCAACCGGTTCATACGTTAAATAAATTTTCACATATGATCCGGATCTTCACATAGGTCCGGTCCTTCATCAAGACTGCGCAATGAACCTGCTCTCGGGATCCGGATCATCATCAAGGTCCGGACTTAGACCGTATAATTCCAGATTTTCAAAAAGTTAAATTGAGATTAATTTAAGTCTTCTAACTACTAAGTTTTTCTTTATCAAATCACCAGAAATTATCTTAAATTCATACCTGAGGTGACGAGCTTCTTTGCAAAGTCTTGAATCTTCAATTTCCTTCTTTGTGCTCTTGACTTCTTCAAGACTCCAATAACTTCACGAAATCCGCCAACCTATAAAATCCTTAACAATCTCCCCCTTTGGCGATTTCGTGACAAAACACTAATTAAGCCGTACATTACTCAAAAACAAAAGACGAGAATTATCGCAATCACCAAACGATAACCCCCAGCATGATCGATCCAACAAAAAGTAAAAAGATGTACAAATTGAAGTCCTATTACAAACTCTATGACTTAGACATTGGAGTCTTGAAGTCTTGAACGTTCCTGCAAAGAAATCTCAAACACACATTCAAGCTTCAAGAAATTCATTAAGCATAAAAATAAAAGTCAGAACAGAGCATCATCATCATCAAGTTTCATCTCCCCTTATCTCCTAGTCATAGAAAAATCAGATCAGTCTCCTAGTCATAGAAAAATAAATCAGATCAGTCAGTGAACTAAACTTCTCCCCCTTTTTGTCCGAAAGCGCCAGAAGCCTGAGACAGCACATGCACACTTCATCTTGACCTTCCCCAGCCATATAAATAAACAGTACCATGAATAAGTGAAGAATGTGAAGGCCTGCTGTTCTCAAATACATCTATACATTGAACACTCTCATATCAAGAATTAGGAGAATCAAAAAGAAATCATCTATAGGTACTTTCTAGGGTCATAAAGAAAAATTTAATATTGACCAAAATTTTAAAAAAATGTGTCAAGACCGGACCTTCCCTTGCTAAGACCGGATGTTCCACAGATTTGAGAAGAGGCGCAAGGAACATCCAGGACTTAGATCCAAGGACCGGTCCTTCCTTGTGAAGAAATTTCGGACGATTATCGGGATTTTAGCAATCTTTTCATGAAATATGTATTAACAAGCTCCTAGTCACTTAAATTCAAGGATGTCATAAATGTTGAACCGTGCATCAACTAGAAATTAAAGAAGTAAACCGTGAAATTATGCACATCTTTTGAGATCTAAACAATAGTTGTACTAAGTTTAAATTTCAAATTTGCAAAAATAGAGAATAAAGAAGATCCCATAAGCTGAAATAAGCACAAGAATATTACCCAATTGAGTTATGCACATATCTAAGACAAGGAGTGGCTCTTTGAGCATCTTTATTATAACTTCCACCTTATATCATTCGATAATGGAGCATTCACCAAACATCTCAATTAAGAACTTGACTTTGATCTTTTTCTTAGAGATGTACACTTACATTCATGTAGTAGCTTCACACACTTACCGGACAACCGGGGTGGTAGCTCTTTCTCACATGTGGTGGTAGTTTTCACACTCCTTAGAAAGGATGTAACTCTTTCCACATCTTTTATAGGTGGTAGTTTTCATACTCCCATAAGGGATATAACACTTTCCACATCTTTTATTATTAAGATTTCTCCCCCTCAAATAGTGCAACCCACAATGAGATAATTTTATTGTGATTTCAGAAAATAAGGAAATCATTTATTTTCATCACGCAAACAATTAATTCAATTCAATACACTTTCGATAGTTCATAAAAGATGTACTAATTTAACAAAGATACAAAAACAATTTCTAGAAGATGTTGAGTGTCAAATAGAATGACATAGAAGAATTGAAGTGAATTGAAGAATGTTAAAATAAATCATGCAAAACTATGAATCAATTCAAAACCTTCGTGCATAATAGTCAATATGGAAATAATGGCCCATAGAATGTATCTAGATAGAAGGATTCATACCGATAGCCTTTCTAAAATGTAGAAAACGTTTTTGATCTAAAGGCTTAGTCAAAATATCCGCTAGTTGATCATCGGTAGAAATATATTCAAGTTTAAGAATGTTTGATTCGACCAATTCTCTTAAGAAATGATATCTTAGTTCAATGTGTTTAGTTCGTGAGTGTAGAACAGGGTTTTTAGAAATATGTATGGCACTAAAGTTCTCGTAAAGGATAGTGAGGGAGGAGGTAAGTAGCCGATCGTCTCTTAGTAAGGAAATATTTCACCTTTGCGCACCCAAACCTTACGAATTTTGGGATGCGTTGGTTGGCTTGTAAGCGTCTTTTGAAGCTTGTCGACGATTTGAATTCCCTTGCGCTTTGGATCATCCTCTTTTAGTTTCCAAACTTGTTTAGTCATTGATTCGGGATCATACTTCTTTGGCTTCCAAATTTGTTTTCCCTTCAAGTTCGGACCATGTTTCTTTGGTTTCCATGATTGTTTAGCCATCCTTTTTGAATTATCCCATATCGGCTTTGATAACGTCCTTTGGTTCAAGGGAGTTGTGGAGTTCTTCTTTTGTGTGCAATTTCTCTTCACATGTCCTAGAACTCCACAATAATGACAAACTTTGTTAGTAAAGAAAGATTTTCTAGGAGGAACGAATTTACCTTGAACCTTAGGCATTGATTTTATCGAAGTTACGCCCACTTGCTTAGTAACTTGGTCAACATGTGTCCGTTCATATCCAAGACCAAACTTGTTGGTTTGACCAATTCCTAGCATCTTGTCGAGTTTAGTAGACCCGGAGGAGAACTTGTTCATATCCGTTTTGAGTTGAATAACTTGCTTCGTGAACTCTAAGTTAACTTCCTTTGCCTCAGACAATTGCTCGTTGAGAAACTTAAAATTTTCTTCATACGTCTCTTTTTCCTTTTCAAGCAATGCTACCTTTTCAACTAGGGAATTGTAGGCCCTCGACAATCCGTCCTTCTCTTGCTCCAAGGTTTTCGTAGATGTGATCAATTCCGATTTTTCTCCTTGTAAGTCGAACTACTTTCTTCTCAATCTCTTGTTGTGCTTTGCCATCTTCTTTGATTCGACGACCAATTGGTGGTATGCAGCCGCCATCTCATCTACATCCGACTCTTCCTCCGAAGAATACTTCGACTCGGATTGTTCATGCAAAGAACCGCCCTTAGCCATTGTCTACAACCTATACCCGCTCTGATACCAATTGTAGGTTATAGGTCTCAAGGATCTAAAAGGTAATTAACACCTAGAGGGGGGTGAATAGGTGCACAATGGCCTAATAAAAATTCTCGATGCGATTTTAAAGTAAATGCGAAAAATAAAATCAACACACCAAGATTTTACGTGGGAAAACTCCAAAACGGAGAGAAAAATCCACGGGACCGATCACACGAAATATCCACTAAGAAACAATTGAGTACAAGACGATTCACCCACGACTTTACCCAATTTACCGAATCTTCAACATGGATCTCCTTCGCTGGTCCACAATCGCTTGAAATCCTCCAAACGATCACGCCGCAACTCCTTGCCGCGCCAACGCTTCGAATCCTCAAAGCTTCCACCGAATCCTCGGCCTCCACACGCGATCCCCGCGTCACCCGTCCGTAGTTGTTGAAGAAGACTTTTGATGATCTTACAATTTACGAACCATAGACCAAGGGAACCCTTTTTAGTCAATCATCAAGTCGATTCATGAAGGAGTATTCAAAGAGAAAACCTAGAATCAACTCGACGATCAACAAGACAAAACTCGCTTTAAGAATCGAATCATAAAGCTCTAAAACGAGTTTTAGGGTTTTAGATGAAGATGAATATTCAGCGATATATGTTTTGAAACCCCTCATGGTCTATTTATAGTGTTAGAAGACTTAGAAGTTGATTAGGATTGAAATCATCCAATTTTGGAAACAAATCCGTCACCAAGGTCTGGACCTTGCAAGGAAGGTCCGGTCCTATAAGTCCGGACTTAATCCATTCAACCGGTTCATATGTTAAATAAATTTTCACATATGATCCGGATCTTCACATAGGTCCGGTCCTTCATCAAGACTGCGCAATGAACCTGCTCTCGGGATCCGGATCATCATCAAGGTCCGGACTTAGACCGTATAATTCCAGATTTTTAAAAAGTTAAATTGAGATTAATTTAAGTCTTCTAACTACTAAGTTTTTCTTTATCAAATCACCAGAAATTATCTTAAATTCATACCTGAGGTGACGAGCTTCTTTGCAAAGTCTTGAATCTTCAATTTCCTTCTTTGTGCTCTTGACTTCTTCAAGACTCCAATAACTTCACGAAATCCGCCAACCTATAAAATCCTTAACACCGACTTCAAGTCTATCTTGGAATACACGTTCGACCCTTGAAGTTGATCAAAAAGATCATCAATCCTCGGCAACGGATATTTATTCTTGATCGTGACTTTATTAAGTTCACGATAGTCCACGCAAAGGCGAAGTGATCCGTTCTTCTTCTTCACAAAAAGAACCGGTGCTCCCCAAGGTGACACACTCGGTCGAATGAAGCCCTTGTCCAACATATCCTGTAACTGTGCCCTCAGCTCCTTTAACTCTGCCGGTGCCATCCTATAGGGTGCCTTCGAGACTGGGGTAGTCCCGGGAACGAGGTCTACCACAAACTCGATCTCCCTATCAGGTGGCATGCCTGGTAGCTCTGCTGGAAACACGTCCTGAAACTCTCGTACCACCGGGATATCCTCGATCCTAGGGGTATCATCCTCACCCCTCAATGCGATACTAGCCAAATAGGCTACGCATCCCCGTTGATCAGTTGCCTAGCTCGAGACGAACTGATCGACATCGCAAAAAGCGAACTCTGGCATCCTCTAAACACCACCTCACTCTGACCCGGTTCTCTAAAAGTAACCGTTCGATTAACACAATCGATAGTGGCGTAGTATCTAGTCAACCAATCCATACCCAAAACCACGTCAAAATCCCCCAACTTGCGCACCACTCGCAAGTCCGCGGGCATGGTCCAATCTCCTATCCGAATAGGGCAACTGGGGCAATACTCTCGCACGTGCACAATGTGGTCGGGTACAACAATACGTCCAGGGTGTAGTAAAGGAACAAACTGGATGTCATGCAACTCGGCAAACAGCCGATCTATAATTGAATGTGATGCACCGGTATCAAATAATGCGCGTACTCTAATGCCATCAAGTAAAATGATACCTGCCACCACATCCTCAGCTGTCGCTGCCACCTCAGTCTGTGCGGCATACATGCGCCCACTCGGCGCCTGTCGTGACCCCTCGCTCTGCGGCTGGACGGTCGGCGCCCGATCCCGTCGTGTCGACGGGGTCCACAGGCGCGGGTAGTAGAGCCGGTGCCGATGCGAAAACGATCTTGGTGAAGCACCTCTCGGGCACTCGGTACGGATGTGGCCCTCCTGGCCACACTGGAAGCACCTGCCTGCCCGCTGTGGACACTGCGGCGAGTGGTGAGGACCACCGCAGATCACACCGGAGGCGGCGTCGGTGGTCCTCCGCTCAGCCGGGCCCGTGCGCCTCGATCGCGCCGCCGGGGTGCCCCCGGATGCTTCGGTGGCCTCCTATAGTGCGTCGCTCGCACCCTCGGCGCGGGCCTCTTGCCCTTTCCTTTATCCAAGCCCTCGCGTCTCTCGTACCATGGCCGCGCCGCTCTCCACGATGAGCGCGCGGTTCACCACTGTCGGTAAGTACGAAGCTCAGGATGAGCGCACGACCAGGAAGATCGACGGTCGTAGTCTACGCTCGAAGATGCGGGCCTTATCCTCGTCGTCTCGCACGACGAAGGGCACGCAATGCAGAAGCCGAGAAAACTCCCTCTCGTACTCGGCTACAGATCGATCCCCCTGAGTAAGGCTGCGCAAACTCTGCTCCATTTGTCTCTTGACGCTGTCGGGGAAGTAATGTGACAATAGAAGTTCCTTGAACTTCAACCAAGTAATAGCCGCCAAGTACGTGCGGGGTTTTCTGAATGTCCATCCACCGGCGTAGGGCCTCGCCGTCGAGGTGGTGGGTGGCGAGCCACACCCTATCCCGCTCCTCCACAAATGTGTCGCGTAATAACTTCTCCATGTGCATCAACCACTTTTCCACAATCCAGTGGTCGACGTTCTCACCGTCAAAGATCCTCGACCGCACTTCCTAAACTCCTTGAGGCGACCCATGAGTCGATCCCTCTCGGCTCCCCGAGCCATAGCGGAAATGCCGCCCGCCAGGTGATGCTCGGGCGGCGGGGTGTCCCGGTCCTCCTCTCGGCGCTCGACTCCCGGAGTCGTCTGGTGTGAGCCAGCCGCGGGGGACTGCGCCCGCGGTAAGTCAACCTCGGCTGGTGCTGGCGGTGAAGGGGTCTGAGCCTCCCTCGCGGCGCTGCTGCGATGAAGGTCCTCCGTGCGCTTCGTGCGCGCCTCCCGGCTGTTGTCTTGTCGCCTTTCTTTGTGTCACCAAAGGCGTGAGGGCCGCCAGCGGCCCCTCAACTCACGGACCTCGCCGGATCCGGAGGTAGCGGAGGCCTCGACCTCCTCAAAAGTTGCCGCATTGTCCGCTCCAACAGATTTCGAGCGAGTTATCGGCATCGTCACTACAACATCATAAAAGCGGAAGTTAGAAAGCTCACGCAATCGCATCCCCGCTCATGCTATAAATACCCAAATCATGCGAAAGTAATGAAGTGTCATTTACTACTAACTCCCGATGTTACGTTGTCGGCCGCCAACGTAACCCTCCGCGAAGTTAGAAGTTTTACACTTCGATCCAACTCTACTTACTAGAGTTATTCAAGATACCCAATCTTAATACTTTCGCTCACAAGTTAAATAGACCTCGTCTCTCACGAGCCTACATCCTATAGTCCAACTGGCCTAAGGTTTGCTAGGTCCACAAGAAGACTCAACCCTAGGCTCTGATACCAATTTAATCATCACGCCCGGGACCCGGCGGAAGCTTGCCGGCGCGTGCCCGGACCGCCGTATGTCTACAACATACAAGGCGTCTAACAAAACGATAAATAACCAACAAAATAAAAAGAATCTAGAAGTATCAGAGCAGTATAACAACTAGAATTCTATACAAGGAAGCATAAAGAAGTAGATAAAAGAAAGAACCAAAATCCACCAAGAACTATAAAAGAATAAATACAACGATAACCTCCACGAGCAACAACTAGAGATCCCAAAACGAAAACTAACATAATACAAGGTGGTCTCTATAAATGGATACAAAAATCACTCTCTCAATAAACACAAAAGGAGAGGAAAAACCACCTAACAGAAGTGGCAAAGAAGCTAGCTAACTAGGCGACTCCCTTGCCGCGACCCCGTGCCTCCGCCAGTCGAAGGCTACGAAACACATTAGAAAAAGAGGGCGTGAGAACTATTAATTAATAGTTCCCAGTGGGCAATTACTGACTTCAGTTGCATGCACCACTAGGCCCAAAACTAAGCAAGTAAGTATAAACGATAATATAAGCGATAATAAGCGACATGTAAATAACATGTAAACTATTAAACACAATAGCATGAATTTGCATAAGTAAGCTATTCTAAGCATGAATAGAAAGCATTATAATTAACATGAAGTTCCCAACTTGGTAGTAAAAGACTAAGTTTACTATTCTAATCAAGATCTATAATGTCCACAAGTGATAGTAAAGTGTTAAAGTTTACTATTCTAGTCAAAGTCCATAGTTTTCTTTAAACTACATTAAGTTTGAATACCATTAAATCCAATCCGAAGGCGATATGGCCGATGCCCACCCGAAGGCTGCCTAGCACAAATGCCGAGCCTAATGGCCCCGTAGTAGCCAACATCCCCACCCTAGGAATGAGACTGTCCCACGGTAATCCACTTCGGCGCCCAATCCGCACGGCGAATACATGAAACACGTTGGCCAACTCCGGAGTGCCGGCTTGCAGGGAGCGACCCTCACAAGCATGTGCGAATGAGCACAATGGCATATAGTCACAAACTCGTCACAAGTCCCAAATTATCATGTCTCTAACATGGAATGTACAAGTGTCCAAAAGGCCTATCTCTATGTCATCATGTCTCTAACATGGAAATAATAGATGTCCAGTGGCCTATGTCAAGTCTCTATGTTGTAGTTTCATAGTTTTCTAAGTTAAGTGCCGCTTGATGACACTTAAGCTTTTCTAAGTTCCAACACAAGTTTAATGTTCTCAATTACATTAATTAAGCTATAATATCATCAAGTGCCCACTCCCAGGAGCCCACAGGAATCACCCCCACATGCCAGCTATATAACCCAGATTCCTCTGCTATATAGAGTCAAATTTTAATCATACATAAGGCATGCATTTTAAGTGATTCAAAATTCATAATAAATCTATTTAGCATGAATATGCAATCAAAGTAATTAAATCAAACCGAATAAGCACTTAGGAGCCATCTGCCCCGATGCTCATGAAGCCAAACCCACCAAGTGCGAAAGCGTTGCTCCGAACCGCTAACGAAGCTTCGATAATCACTCCTTGAGTCCTAAAAAGCACACCCAAGGAGTTACAAGCTAAGAAGATGAACCTTGAGTTCACACTTAAAGGAACTCTACAAAAGGTTGGGGAAAACTCACCACAAGCGAAGGAAGTGCTGTTGATCTCCAAATGGGAGTTAGAGTCCTTCTAATCCAACCTAAATTAAAGTTCTAAACCCATCAATTAGGTCCCCAAGGCCCTAAATCGAAAATCCCCAAATCCTAACCCTAGAATCCAAAACTAGGGTTTCATCTCACAAAAACCCACAAAAACCAAAACTAGAGGAAAGAGATCATTCACATACCTCTAAGAAGCTCAACACCAAGCTCAAAAAGCCCGAGGCTTGAAGCTTGATCCACCACAAAGCTCCAACCACCAAGCTCCAAGCTCCAACAATGGTGGTAGAGGTTCTATCAAGCAAAAAGAGCAAAGGAGAGGGTTTTAATCCTCTAAAAATCCAACCTAAACCGTAGAAAACACAAGGGAGTAGAGAGAGAGGCTCCTCCTACCTCTTGCTGCAATAGGGGTGTGTGGTACACTAATAGGAATGCTACAATAGCTAAAAACCCCCTACAGTTCAAACTGCTCGAAACTGCCAGTTTGTACCGGTACAAATCCATTTTGTACCGGTATAAACCTGTAACAACGCCAAACCGAGCCTCGGGTTTGCCAAATCTGCCATTTTATCTGGGTATAAATTTTGGTGTGCATCAGGTATAGCCATCATTTTGTAGGTATAGACACCATTTTGTCTGGGTACAAGGCACAGAATTTCCAACCCGAGAGCCACCTAAAATCTAACTTTTTTGGACTTTAGGGCTTGGGACTCATCCCCAAACCTCGGTACACGCGCCATAGGTCGGAACACAGTCAACGACCCTCCAGAAAATCTGGAAAAGCTCCAACACAAGTCAAATACTCGAACTCCGCGATTTGCGCAAGTCCAGTATGTTACAGTTAGCTTGGTCGAATTTAAATTCTACTCCGCTGCTGTTGTTTCTTGACAGAATCTTGATTTTTAGAGTTTTCTTGTTGACGATTTTGGGAGCAGGGGGATTTGAGACCCGAGGATCACTCTCCTGTATACCCCTCTAGGTTTGGCACTGTCCTCACCAGATTTGGAGATCTCTAGGTGAGTTTGACATTGGGAATGAGCTAATTCGAACTTAAGTGCTGGAAATTGAACTAATTCTGGAAAATTTCCTGTATAGAGCTTTGAGGAGTGCTTGCTGGTTCTATAGACCTTCCAGCAGGGGTGCTTGAGTTTCGAGATCACCTTCGCTGCGAGGAGTTAGCATTCGAGGTGGGTTTTCATCGGTTTTATTCCTAAGTATATTGTATTCGACGTGTATGACTTCGGTTATTAAGTATGTAAATGTAGCTCAGATTCATTGATTATAGATTAGATAAAATCTGAATTGGGAGCATGATTAGTAATTAGTAAGTATACATGTTGGACTTGGACTTGACTTAGGAGAAAACCACGATTTGATCGACATATGCATACACTACTGGATTTAAGCTCTAGGAGCCGTGTTGTTATTGTATCGTCGCAGGGTTAGTACGATGGATACCCAGGATAGTGTAGTTTGTATTTACGCTCGTGCTGGGGTGCCGAGCTTATCTTTACAGTAGTGTCTAGACTGTTTCAGATTGTCGGGGGCCGTCGGGATAGACGGTGGGCCCAGACCTGTTTAGACTCTAGTTATGAGATTTTGGCTATTTGGAGCCTGATTGAGCTCGACAAAGACACGCTGGATACTCGGTTGGGTAGCTCCCCCGAGTGCCACTCCGGAGGTGGGCGCTGTGCTTTCGCGTTGGTGTCGGGTGTGCAGGTTGGACTTGCTCTCCACTGAGGGTTAGAGTGGGGGTAGCTGTACACTCGCAACCGGGCACGGGACGGGTGTGTTCACAGTCCCAGGGACATGTATGATTACAGTCCCCTTTCAGATTGGATCTATTATGGCATTGGTCCATAGGTTTCGGTTTGGAGCATTATAGTATAGCGACATATAGCTGTAGAGTGTTTCCAGCTTTTCTTACTACATTTGCTTACCCCTGTAGACTTAGTGGGTGGACCGATGATGTTGAGGGCGGCACCCACTGAGGACTACTTGTTTTTACAGTAGTTCTCACGCCCTTTTGTTCCACTGTTGTTGCAGGGCCTTCGGTTTCGGCTGCTGCTCCTTCTGAGGCGGATCGAGCCAAGGGCGTCGGGAGTTAGAGCCCTACCCTTCGAGTGCTGAGTAAAGGATCCTTGCTGCAGGTAGTAGTATTTTGTTGGAGAGTTTTGTACATACAGTTGTTAACTCGCTGGAGCGAGTAGTGTTTTGTATCTGGTACCTTGTATGTATATAGAACTCATGTTTTTCCTACCTGTTTGTTATAGTTCTTTCAGCTCTATGCTACTATTTGTAGCATTGTATGTTATACAGTGCACTACGCTTCGTGTACAGGAAAAATTTCTTGCACACGGCGGATTTGTCGGCATGCCCGGGGAACGTGTAATCCGAGGCGTGACAACCAGTACTCGTATTGGAGTACCAATACCCAGTACTCAGGCACACAAAACCCGAGCACTAGACCTTTGGTTATAATGTAGTGTGCCGGTACTCACCGACTTAGTATCGGTATTCAACACCCAAGTTCTCAAACCCGAGAGCGGCCCATTCTGGCACTCCCTGGGATTCCGGTACCCCACTCAGATATCGGTACTCAACACTGAAAACTTGTAGTTTGCAAATTTTAGTGTTGGTAATCCATTCTCGCACTCATAGAGTTTAAGTTAGGTGTCGCTACACTACCGACAACCCTCAAAATAGCTCGAATAGTTCTAAATACTATTCTCACATTAGAACCTTACAATTTGCTAAAGTTCTTTGTACTATATAAAATACTGTTAATTTAAAATTATAAGTCTTATTCTCTTTGTTCTAATCTAACCAAACACTATTTACCTTATTCCTAAGAACAATCTAACTTTTATTCAAACGTAAAATTAGTCTAGTTCTTGCTAATATATCTGAAATTGTATTTATGCTTGAAATAAGTAGTTCTTACTTATACCTGCCTAAAAGTTTACATGCAAATGGTTACACATCGTATAATTAAAGTAAAAAATTGATATATGCTAATGGACTCAGGACTAATGAATTTTTAAGCTTTTAGAATAAATAAATTTTATTAAATATATCATATTTTTGGACACAATAAATTTTATAAAGTTAATTGTCAAAACTAAAAGTTTATTATTTACAAAAAGAACTTTTAAATTTTATAAAGTTAATTGTCAAAACTAAAAGTTTATTATTTACAAAAAGAACTTTTTTAGGTGTTGCCATTGTTTTCGTTCTTTTTTTTTAAAAGAAAAAAAGGAACACAGGGACAAAGGATATTTACTAGTGGGCGCATACTACGTCAGGCACTGGTATCAAAATGGTGGATGAGAAAGAAAAGCGCCCAAACAACGAATCTATAATTTTTATATTATATTATTTGTTTCATGCGAATTGCGTCACTCACTACTAATTATTAGTTATTGTTACTTAATTAATCCAAAGCTGAAAAGTAAATCCTAGAATAATACCAAGTGTACGTATGCTAATAAGAAAGTATAAAGCTGAGAGCCCACAAAAATGCATGAATGAATGACATCAGATCGACAAAGTACGAGAAAAGAATTGGGCTGCATACATTTGTATGCTGGTAAATTGCAATGCTGGTCGCACAACTTTTCTTAGCTCTTCGTAATAATAAGGGATAACTTTACAAACCCACCATGTGGTTTCATATTTTTTTCTTTTAATACCATGTGATTTAAAGTGTATTAATTTGACTCCTTGTGATTTTGTTTTTTTTTTTTATTATCAATTTATTATTATTTTTTTTTAAATTAGTGATAAAGTTAAAATTAAAGAGTATTAAAATAAATATTCGATAAATCTATGCGGATATACGAAGTTTTTTTTTGTATATAATTTAACAAAATATATATTAAGAAAAAAAGCTACCGACAAGATAAAAATAAAATCACAGAGGGCACATTGATAGATTTTAAGCAATAGGATACCAAAGTGAAAAAGTGCGAAACCACACGAAGGTTTTTTGAAGTTTTCCCTAATAATAGTAAAGCCTCTTTTTGACATCATTGTTTTCTATTGTGATGCCTCACGAGTCGGGTTAGGGTGCGTGCTTATGCAGCAGGATCGGGTTATTGCTTATGCCTCGAGTCAGCTAAAGCCATATGAGAAGAATTATCCGACGCACGATCTGGAGCTCGCGGCAGTGGTATTTGCCCTTAAACTATGGAGGCATTATCTCTATAGGGCACACTGCGAGGTGTTCACTAATCACCAGAGCCTGAAGTACCTCTTCACACAGAAGGAGCTGAACCTCAGACAGAGACGTTGGCTCGAGCTCTTGAAGGACTATGATCTCACTATCCAGTATCATCTGGGAAAGGCGAATGCGGTAACATACGCCTTGAGCCGGAAACAGCCTTCAGGTGAGTTGTCCTTCATGATCACAAGCCAGGATCGTCTAGTAGAGGAGTTTCGCCGTCTTGAGATAGAGGTTGTTTCCACCGGGGCTACGGCCCAGTTGATGTCTCTGGTGGTACAGCTGTAACATACTGAACTTGCGCGAATTGCGGAGTTCGAGTATTTGACTTGTGTTCGGTGCCTTTCCACATTTTCTGGAAGGTCGTTGACAGAGTTCCGACCTATGGTTCGAACCCCGAGAACGATGGTTTGCATCTCGGCACCAAAATCCGAAAAGACGGATGTTTGGACAGCTCTCGGATTGAGTTTTCGGGGCCTTGTACCAGTACAAAATGATGGCTATACCAGTACAAGCATGATGGCTATACCGGCACAAAACAGATTTTATACCGGTATAGGTCAGCCGAACGAGGGCAACCCGAGGCTCGGGTTTGACCTTTTCGCAGGGTTTATACCGGTACAAAATGGATTTGTCACAAGATTTCGAGATTTGAACTGCAGGGGGTTTTTAGCTATTGTAGCACCTCTATTAGAGTATGCCACGCCCCTAGGGCATCCTCTTGTGTTCATAGCAACAAGAGAAGAGGTAAGGGCTTCTCCTTCTCCTCTCCTTCTTCCCCCATGAGTTTTGTTGGATTTTTGGAGGATTAAAACCCTCACTTTGCTTCTTTGCTTAGTAGAGCCTTCTTCACCATTGTTGGATGCTTTGGAGCTTTTGATTGGAGCTTGGTAGAGGATCAAGCTTCAATCCTAGAGCCTTTTGAACTTGATTTGAAGCATCTTGGAGGTAAGCATCAAGTCCTCTTCCTCTAGATTCGGGTTTTGAGGCTTTTTGTGTGATGAAACCCCTAAATGGGATTCTAGGGTTAGGTTTTGGGGATTTTCGTTTTAGGGCTTCTTAGACCTAATTGATGGGATTAGAACTTTGGTTTGGGTTATATTGCAAGGATTCTAACTCCAATTTGGAGATCGTGAGAGTTTCCTTCGCATTCGGTGAGTTTTCTTCACCCTTTTTGTAGAGTTCTTTAAAGATTGAACTCATGGTTCATTTTCTTAGCTTGTAACTCCTAGGGTTTGCTTTTTAGGACTCAAGGAGTGATAATCGAAGCTTCGTTAGCGTTTCGGAGCGACGCTATTCGCACTTGGTGGGTTTGGCTTCGTGAGCATAGGAGCAAATGGCTCCTAAGTGCTTATTTGGTTTGATTAAATTATTCTAAATGCATATTCATGCTAGATAGAATTATTATGAATTTTGGAGCACTTAAAATGCATGCCTTATGTATGATAAAAATTTCACTCTATATAGTTGAGCTTTTTGGGTTATTTTTGCATGCATGTGAGAGTGACTCTTGGGGGCGCCTGGGAGTGTGTCATTCATGTTAATATAGCTTAACTAAAGTATTTGAGAACATTAAATTTGTGTTGGGACTTAGAAAAGCTTAAGTGTCATCAAGCGGCACTTAACTTAGAAAACTGTGAAACTGCAACCTAGAGACATTGATATAGGCCACTGACATCTATCATATTCCATGTTAGAGACATGATGATATAGAGATAGGCCTTGGACACAGTGACTTTACTTTCCATGTTAGAGACATGATGATTTGAGACTTGTGACAGTTCTTGTGACTATATGCCATTCTGCTCATTCGCACATGCTTGTGAGGGTCGCTCCCTACAAGCCGGCACTCCGGAGTTGGCCAACGCGTTTCATGTATTTGCCGTACGGGATTGGGCGCCGAAGTGGATTGCCGTGGGTCAGTCTCGTTCCTAGGGTGGGGATGTTGACTACTACGGGGCCATTAGGCTCGGCATTTGGGCTAGGCAGCCTTCGGGTGGGCATCGGCCATACCGCCTTCGGGTTGGATCTTATTGGACGTAAACTTAATATAGTTTAAAGGACATTGTGAACTTGACTAGAATAGTAATCTTTAACACTTTACTATCATTTGTGGACATTGTGAACTTGACTAGAATAGTAAACTTTAACACTTTACTATCATTTGTGGACATTGTGGATTTGACTAGAATAGTAAACTTCAACTCTTTACTATTAAATTGGGAACATTATACTAGTAGTTGTACTTACTAATCATGCTTAGATTAGTCGTTTGCTTATACTTATTTATGCTAAGTAGAGATATCATGTTTAGTAGCTTACATGTTTATTTTACATGTCGTTTACTTTACTTATGCATAGTTTATCGTTTACTTATTTAGTTTTGGGCCTAGTGGAGTATGCAACTGCAGTCAGTAATTGCCCACTGGGAACTATTAATTAATAGTTCTCACGCCCTCTTTTTCTAATGTGTTTCAGAGCCTTCGGCACCGGCGGAGGCAAGGGATCGCGGCAAGGGAGTCGCGTCTAGTTAGCTCATAGTAGCTTTACTCTCTTTTAGGTGGTTCTACTTTTCTCTCTTTTTGGTATTTGTGAGAGAGAGATTTTTGTATCCCGGTATAGAGACTACCATGTACCTTTTATAGCTTTGGGTTGTGGAGTTATGGTTGTACTTATTTTCAGCTTCTTAGTGTTGCTAGTACTTTATTTCCTATATAGAGATCTAGTTGTTATATTGTGCTCTGATACTACTAGATGCCTCTTTTCTTGTTGTTTTATCTATCGTTTTGCTAGACGCCTTGTATATTTTAGATGTACGGCGGGTCTTGACACGCGCCGGGCGGGCTTCCGCTGGGTCCCGGGGCGTGACAGATTAAATTGGTATCAGAGCCTAGGGTTGAGTCTTCTTGTGGACCTAGCAAACTTTAGGCCGGTTGGACTATAGGATATAGGCTCGTGAGAGACGAGGTCTATTTAACTTGTGAGCGAAAGTATTCAGATTGGGTATCTTGAATAACTCTAGTAAGTAGAGTTGGACCGAAGTGTATAACTCCTAACTTCGCGGAGGGTTACGTTGGCGGCCGACAACGTAACATCGGGAGTTAGTTGTGAAACACACTTCATTACTTTCGCATGATTTGGGTATTGTTGAGTGGGGCTGCGATAGCGTGGGTTTTATTAACTTGCGCTTTAGTGATGTTGTGGCGTCTTGTTGACGACCCGCTCTAAGTTTGTTGGAGCGGATGACGCGACAACGTTTGGGGAAGTGGAGATGTCCACTACCCTCGGATCCAACGAGGTCCGCGAGTGAGGTGCCTACTTGCGGCTCTCACTGGTTTGGCGACTCAGCAGGCGACACCGGCTCAACGGCAGGCAAATGCGGCACGCAGGCAGGATGCGCGCATGAAACTGTCACCCCCCGGGACCCAGCGGAAGCTCGCCCGGCGCGTGCCCAGACCCGCCGTATGTCTACAACATACAAGGCGTCTAACAAAATCGATAAATAACCACAAAAATATGAAGAATCTAGAAGCATCAGAGCAGTATAACAACTAGAATTCTAAACTAATAAGCATACAAGAAGTAGATAAAAGAAAGAGCCAAAATCCACTAAGAACTATAAAAGAGTAAATACAACAATAACCTCCACGAGCAACAACTAAAGATCCCAAAGCGAAAACTAACATAATACAAGATGGTCTCTATGAAGGGATACAAAAATCACTCTCTCACTAAACACAAAAGGAGAGGAAAAACCACCTAACAGAAGTGGCAAAGAAGCTAGCTAACTAGGCGACTCCCTTGCCGCGATCCCGTGCCTCCGCCGGTGCCGAAGGCTCTGAAACACATTAGAAAAAGAGGGCGTGAGAACTATTAATTAATTGTTCCCAGTGGGCAATTACTGACTTCAGTTGCATGCTCCACTAGGCCCAAAACTAAGCAAGTAAGTATAAACGAAGATATAAGCGATAATAAGCGACATGTAAATAACATGTAGACTACTAAACACAATATCTCTACTTAGCATGAATTTGCATAAGTAAGCTATTCTAAGCATGAATAGAAAGCGTTATAATTAACATGAAGTTCCCAACTTGATAGTAAAAGACTAAGTTTACTATTCTAATCAAGATCTATAATGTCCACAAGTGATAGTAAAGTGTTAAAGTTTACTATTCTAGTCAAAGTCCACGGTTTTCTTTAAACTACATTAAGTTTAAGTACAATAAGATCAACCCGAAGGCGATATGGCCGATGCCTACCCGAAGGCTGCCTAGCCCAAATGCCGAGCCTAATGGCCCCGTAGTAGTCCACATTCCCACGCTAGGAATGAGACTGTCCCACGGCAATCCACTTCGGCGCCCAATCCCGCACGGCGAATACATGAAACGCGTTGGCCAACTCCGGAGTGCCGGCTTGTAGGGAGCGACCCTCACAAGCATGTGCGAATGAGCACAATGGCATATAGTCACAAGTCCCAAATCGTCATGTCTCTAACATGGAATGTACAAGTGTCCACAAGGCCTATCTCTATGTCATCATGTCTCTAACATGGAAATAATAGATGTCCAAAGGCCTATGTCAAGTCTCTATGTTGCAGTTTCATAGTTTTCTAAGTTAAGTGCCGCTTGATGACACTTAAGCTCTTCTAAGTTCCAACAAGAGTTCGATGTTTACAATTACATTATCTAAGCTATATAAACATGAATGGCACACTCCCAGGTGCCCACAAATCCCACCCTCACATGCATGCTGTTTAACCCAGAAAGCTCTACTATATAGAGTGAAAATTTCATCATACATAAGGCATGCATTTTAAGTGGTTCAAAATTCATAATAAATCTATTTAGCATGAATATGCATTCAAAATAATTAAGTCAAACCGAATAAGCACTTAGGAGCCATTTGCTCCTATGCTCATGAAGCCAAACCCACCAAGTGCGAAAAGCGTTGCTCCGAACCGCTAACGAAGCTTCGATAATCACTCCTAGAGTCCTAAAAAGCACACCCTACGAGTTACAAGCTAAGAAGATAAACCTTGAGTTCACACTTTAAGGATTTCGACAAAAGGTTGGAGAAAACTCACCGAATGCGAAGGAAGTGCTCTTGATCTCCAAATGGGAGTTAGAGTCCTTCTAATCCAACCTAAATCAAAGTTCTAAACCCATCAATTAGGTCCCAAAGGCCCTAAATCGAAAATCCCCAAATCCTAACCCTAGAATCCCATTCTAGGGTTTCATCTCACAAAAACCCACAAAAACCAAAACTAGAGGAAGTAGATCAATCACATACCTCTAAGAAGCTCTAAACCAAGCTCAAAAAGCCCTAGGCTTGAAGCTTGATCCACCACAAAGCTCCAACCACCAAGCTCCAAGCTCCAACAATGGTGGTAGAGGCTCTATCAAGCAAAAAGTTTGAGGGGGAGGGTTTTAATCCTCTAAAAATCCAACCAAAACCCTAGAAAACACAAGGGAGTAGAGAGAGAGGCTCCTCCTACCTCTTTGCTGCAATAGGGGTGCTCAAATGGAGCCCTAGGGTGTGTGGTACACTAATAGAAGCAACAATATGCCAAAACACCCCTGCAGTTTAAACTGCTCGAATCTGCCAGCTTGTACCAGTACAAATCCATTTTGTACGGGTATAAACCCTGCGAAACGCCAAACCCGAGCCTCGGGTTTGCCAAGTCTACCCTTTCATACCGGTATAAATCTTAGTCCCACTTGTGATAGCCATCATTTTGTACCTAAGATAGACACCATTTTGTACCGGTACAAGGCACAGAATTTCCAACCCGAGAGCCACCTAAAATCTAACTTTTTGGACTTTAGGGCTTGGGATTCATCCCTAAACCTCGGTACACGCGCCATAGGTCGGAACACAGTCAACGACCCTCCAGAAAATCTGGAAAAGCTCCAATACAAGTCAACCACTCGAACTCCGCAATTTGCGCAAGTCCAGTATGTTACAGAAACACCTGGAGAGATCCTTACTACAACAGGCGATTTTCCCTGGGATGATTGAGGGGGCAGAGCGAGAGTGGCTCATGGATCGCCCAACGAGTTCGAGAGGTGTAACCCCAGGATCCTCGATGGAGAGAAGAACGACCACTGGATCGTAGGGAAGTGGTCGATGCAGACGGAGAATCTATTTCCGCGACACATTCGTGGAGGATAGAGGCGGAGTTTGGCTTGCCGCGCATCACCTGAGTGATGAGGTTTGTAGCTGGTGGTTGGACATTCAGGATAGCATCAACGCTGTCATTGTAGCGGCTACTTGGAAGAGGTTCAAGAAACTCCTGTCGAAGCTTTATTTTCCTGAGAGTGTTAAGAGAAAGTCGGAGCAGGATCTGTGTGGTAAACCGCGCGCTCGTCGTGGAAGGCGGTGTGGCGTATGTGCAGGAGTATCGAGAAGGCTTATACTAAGGATTTGGGCTAGAGGCCCACGGCCGAGGGTGCGAGTCAGACGCACTCTGGGAGGCAACCTGTTTAGAGACAGACGGAGGAGTCGCAACAGGCCCCGAGCGGCCGCGTGTATACGGCTCAGACTGAGGAGGCGACGGCAGCGGAGGTGGTGACTACGTGCTTTGGTTCGTAATATGGCTTTCGAGTGTGCATTGTTTGATGCCGATACGTGGCACCTATCCGTTGTTCGGCTATTTGCCGAGTTGCATTGCATCACGTTAGTTCGCTGTTTGCGATGAGAATTAGCCTTGTTTGAAACGATTAGTTACGGGTTGTGAGTAGCTTTCTGCTATGCTATTTGGATCTCACGACGATTGCATTAGTTGCATCTCTGGATCGGACCGGTTCTTGGGATGGTGCTCAGGGACGACCCGTGCCTGGACCGATTGTAGCTGAACTGGGCCCTTTGGGCGGCAGCATTAGTCATGGAGTGACGACCCGGTGCCTTCGGGTAGGGCAGAGTTTTGGTCAGGACGGTAGTCCGAGCTTTGACTCCAGAGAGTGGAATGCCACGTGTGGGATCGTGAGATCGAGGGTACACCGAGTGTGTAGTGAACCAACCCGAGGATTTATAGCATTGATCATCCTTTGATGCTTATAGGATGATCAGATGATCGGGTGTGTTGTTTCGAACACCCTACCTTGCGAGAAGGTTTTGCGTGCCAACAAATAGATTGGCCTTCGTGGTGTGGAGTTTACGAGGTACTTTGTACCTTGGGTCTTGCGAGCTGATTTAACTCGCCTTGGGAATTGGAGCACGAAATAGTGCATGTTGAGGATTTATTCCACTGGTTGTGGTGACTATCTCCCTTACCTAAAACTAGGTAAGTATTGGAGAGGATTTGGGTCCTAACTGGCCATTACCTTTTGTTGTTTGGGAATCCTCTGATTGAAGGATATCTTTTGAGTTGTGATTGTTCTCCTGATGGAGTCACGAATCGTGAGCTCAAGTGGCAAGGAGATTTGTACTTCTAGTGTTTCGCTTCGCGAGAAACCCCCTCTATTGATGTGGGACCTGTAGGGTCGTTTCGACTGTATGTCGACCATCGTGATCTAAATTGAATCACGAGTGGGCATTTGCTCGATTGTAGAGGCTCGTTGATCGGTTCATTTAGCCTTGAGTATTGGTGTACTCGATTGAATCGTATTGCAATCGGAGTAATACTATTCTGTGAGGTAGTTTGAGGTTATACCTCAAGCGAATGTTGATACTTGTTTGGGACATCACGAAGATTAGCGTGATGTTGCCGAAGCCTGTAGTACTTCACCAACGTTAGGGACTTGCGGAATGATAACTCCAAGCCCTCTTGATGGATTGGCGGAGCCGGTCGCAGATGACCATGGGTATCCCGATGAAGATCTGCAAGGATCAACTGCGGAAGCATTCTGAGATGAGGGTGATCTCTCATTGTTGGATCGAGTGGTTGGGAAAATTCGCGAGGGAATGTGCCAAGTTGCTGATTTTTCCTTGTTCGGATGTGCACATGGAATTAAGTTCCTTGCAATGGAGACTGCGGGGAAGAGTAGTTGAGTGTGACGTTCTCGTTGATAGTCACTTCATGGTAATATTGATAGAGAGATATTATTAAAGTGTAAACAGAACCCTCTCTACCACTTGAGTTGATCTCAGTGACTATGGATACCTGGGGTATCCAATGCGAAGGGAAGCATTGGGGAGAAGAATTTCGAATGTTCGTTTCGAGCGATTGAGCAGTTAGTGCTATGAGATTCCCTACCGAAGATAAGCTCTCGGCGTAGGCTTATGAAGAGTTTACTTGAGACATCAAGTTGAGACTGAGGGAGTAACCTTAGCGGATTGAGGAAGTGATTGAGTTGTGATTCTTGACCGTATTTATAGAAGGAAATTAGTGAGTACCACCCCAGTGGTAGAGTTGAGACTGCTGTGGAGGCATTGGGGTGCAGTGCCGATTCGGGAATCGAGTAATCACCATTGGAGATAAGATTGGACGATTCATCAATTTTTGCTACAATCGGAAGGGATGATCATCTTGGATATTGAGTATAAGGCTGTTCATGCCAAGCATGTATACAAGGGTAAACATGTGGGAATTACACCATGCTTAATTATGGATTGGATTTACACTCAGTCGTGCAATATTTTATCAAGATCTGACTTTGAGTTGAGCGAGCAATGTTGGGATCAGAGTCAACGAATAGATATTGTATCACATCTCTTTAGTGAGCATTCCGATGGAGTGTTGATGGATCAGGTAACGGGATTGAACCCCGGGTTCATGTTATGAGCGGTATTGTTGAATTCGCCACAGAGAGTTATATGATGGAATTCCAATTGTATGAGTAATTGAAGCAGAGCTAGGCTTCGCCCTCGGCCAAGACGAGAGAAGTGAGAATTGGAATTCAGCTTTTGAGAGCACTTGGTTTTGGTGATGACCAACTGTATAACTTGTCGAACGAGCACCAATTAGAGGAGGAACTTCGCGGTGAAGACTTGAGTTCGAGGAACTTTAGTGGATTGGCTGGGGATGTGTCCAACCCCGGAAGTCTACAGGAGGCTTTGGGCTCGCGTTTGAGCATCGACACTGCTTCCCACCCTCGGAGGGAAGGGCAGTTGGAGCGTACTATCCAGAATTTAAAGGGCGTGCCCTGAGCATGTGTGATCGACTTTCGAGGAGGATGGTCGCAGCATCTACCGTTGGCAGCGTTGCTTATAACAATTATCAAGCAAGCATCAAGATGGCACCATATGAAGCACTCTATGGACGGAGGCGACGATCGCCACTTCATTGGAGTGAAGTTGGCAAGAGATTGGCTTCAGGCTCAGATGTACTCCCGAAAGCAAAGACAAGGTTCGCATTGCTAGAGAGCGGTCGTTGACTGCCTGTAGTAGGCAAAAGAGCTATGCTGACAGACGTCGACGAGAATTGGAGCTTCGGATTGGAGATCATGTTTTCATGAAAGTCTCGCCGACCAGAGGAGTCAGGAGATTTGGAATTCGGGGTAAGTTGAGCCCCCGTTATTTTGGACCGTATGAGATTTTGGAGCGTGTGGGCCGGTAGCGTATAGACTTGCTCTACCGCCGAACCTATCGGGCATACACAACGTATCCCATGTGTCGGACCTTCGGAAGTTTATACATGATCCAGCTCATGTATTGGATGCTACACCCTTGGAGTTGAGGGATGATTTGAGCTTCGAGGAGCAACCCGTGAAGATTTTGGCTCGCGAGGTGAAGAAGCAGAGGTATCGGGAGCCTTCTTTTGTGAAAGTACTGTGGAGCAACCACGAGGAGCGGGAGGCCACGTGGGAGCTGGAGAGTGCGCTGCAGGAGCGCTATCCCCATCTTTTTCAGATGGAATCTTGAGGTATGATCTGTATCTCCGAGTTTCGCGGACGAAACTCCTTTTTAGGAGGGGTGAATGTAACATACTGAACTTGCGCGAATTGCGGAGTTCGAGTATTTGACTTGTGTTCGGAGCCTTTCCACATTTTCAGGAAGGTCGTTGACAGAGTTCCGACCTATGGTTCGAACCCCGAGAACGATGGTTTGCTTCTCGGCACCAAAATCCGAAAAGACGGATGTTTGGACAAATTTCCTGATTGAGTTTTGGGCCTTGTACCAGACAAAATGATGGCTATACCTACAAGCATGATGGCTATACCCCAGACAAAACGATTTTATACTAAGATAGGTCAGCCGAACGAGGGCAATCCGAGGCTCGGGTTTGACCTTTTCGCAGGGTTTATACCGGTACAAAATAGATTTGTACCGGTACAAACTGGCAGATTTCGAGCAGTTTGAACTGCAGGGGGTTTTTAACTATTGTAGCACCTCTATTAGAGTATGCCACGCCCCTAGGGCATCCTCTTGTGTTCATAGCAGCAAAAGAAGAGGTAAGGGCTTCTCCTTCTCCTCTCCTTCTTCCCCCATGAGTTTTGTTGGATTTTTGGAGGATTAAAACCCTCACTTTGCCTCTTTGCTTGGTAGAGCCTTCTTCACCATTGTTGGATGCTTTGGTGCTTTTGATTGGAGCTTGGTAGAGGATCAAGCTTCAACCCTAGAGCCTTTTGAACTTGATTTGAAGCATCTTGGAGGTAAGCATCAAGTCCTCTTCCTCTAGATTCGGATTTTGAGGCTTTTTGTGTGATGAAACCCTAGAATGGGATTCTAGGGTTAGGTTTTGGGGATTTTCATTTTAGGGCTTCTTAGACCTAATTGATGGGTTTAGAACTTTGGTTTGGGTTAGATTGCAAGGATTCTAACTCCCATTTGGAGATCGTGAGAGTTTCCTTCGCATTCGGTGAGTTTTCTTCACCCTTTTTGTAGAGTTCTTTAAAGATTGAACTCATGTTTCGTTTTCTTAGCTTGTAACTCCTAGGGTTTGCTTTTTAGGACTCAAGGAGTGATAATCGAAGCTTCGTTAGCGTTTCGGAGCGACGCTATTTGCACTTGGTGGGTTTGGCTTCGTGAGCATAGGAGCAAATGGCTCCAAAGTGCTTATTTGATTTGATTAAATTATTCTAAATACATATTCATGCTAGATAGAATTATTATGAATTTTAGAGCACTTAAAATGCATGCCTTATGTATGATAAAAATTTCACTCTATATAGTAGAGCTTTCTGGATTATTTTTGCATGCATGTGAGTGACTCTTAGGGGCGCCTGGGAGTGTGCCATTCATGTTAATATAGCTTAACTAAAGTATTTGAGAACATTAAATTTGTGTTGGGACTTAGAAAAGCTTAAGTGTCATCAAGCGGCACTTAACTTAGAAAACTGTGAAACTGCAACCTAGAGACATTGATATAGGCCACTGACATCTATCATATTCCATGTTAGAGACATGATGACATAGAGATAGGCCTTGGACACAGTGACTTTACTTCCCATGTTAGAGACATGATGATTTGAGACAGTTGACTTTACTTGCCATTGTGCTCATTCGCACATGCTTGTGAGGGTCGCTCCCTACAAGCCGGCACTCCGGAGTTGGCCAACGCGTTTCATGTATTCGCCGTGCGGGATTGGGCGCCGAAGTGGATTGCCGTGGGTCAGTCTCGTTCCTAGGGTGGGGATGTTGACTACTACGGGGCCATTAGGCTCGGCATTTGGGCTAGGCGGCCTTCGGGTGGGCATCGGCCATACCGCCTTCGGGTTGGATCTTATTGGACTTAAACTTAATATAGTTTAAAGGACATTGTGAACTTGACTAGAATAGTAATCTTTAACACTTTACTATCATTTGTGGACATTGTGAACTTGACTAGAATAGTAAACTTTAACACTTTATAGTGGATTTGACTAGAATAGTAAACTTCAACTCTTTACTATTAAATTGGGAACATTGTACTAGTAGTTGTACTTACTAATCATGCTTAGATTAGTCGTTTGCTTATACTTATTTATGCTAAGTAGAGATATCATGTTTAGTAGCTTACATGTTTATTTTACATGTCGTTTACTTTACTTATGCATAGTTTATCGTTTACTTGTTTAGTTTTGGGCCTAGTGGAGCATGCAACTGCAGTCAGTAATTGTCCACTGGGAATTATTAATTAATAGTTCTCACGCCCTCTTTTTCTAATGTGTTTCAGAGCCTTCGGCACCGGCGGAGGCAAGGGATCGCGACAAGGGAGTCGCGTCTAGTTAGCTCATAGTAGCTTTACTCTCTTTTAGGTGGTTCTACTTTTCTCTTTTTGGTATTTGTGAGAGAGAGATTTTTGTATCCCGGTATAGACACTACCATGTACCTTTTATAGCTTTGGGTTGTGGAGTTATGGTTGTACTTATTTTCAGCTTCTTAGTGTTGCTAGTACTTTATTTCCTTTATGGAGATCTAGTTGTTATATTGTGCTCTGATACTACTAGATGCCTCTTTTCTTGTTGTTTTATTTATCGTTTTGCTAGACGCCTTGTATATTTTAGATGTACGGCGGGTCTGGACACGTGCCAGGCGGGCTTCCGCTGGGTCCCGGGGCGTGACAACAGCCTACCCTGACGGAGGGGATTATGCTCGGACAGCAGAGGGATCCGTACTTACAGAAAGTGCGGACTGAGGTCGAGCAGGGCAAGGACGGGGACTTCACCATCCACACTGATGGGTCCTTGCGTTTCAGAGGCAGGTGGTCCGTACCCAGTGACTCAGAGTTGAGGAGTGATATCCTATCCGAGGCGCACCGATCCCCTTACACTGTTCATCCAGGCGGAACCAAGATGTACCGCGACCTAAAGCAGAATTTCTAGTGGCCTGGGATGAAACAGGACGTGGCACAGCATGTGGCTCGGTGCTTGGTTTGCCAGCAAGTGAAAGCCGAACATCAACGACCGGCAGGAAAGTTGCAACCACTTCCTATACCTGTGTGGAAGTGGGAGTAGATTACGATGGATTTCGTCACAGGATTGCCTCGATCACAGCGAGGTCATGATGCGATCTGGGTCATAGTCGATCGATTGACGAAATCAGCTCACTTCCTGCCGATGCACACGACGTGGTCCCGAGATCGTCTGGCACAGTTATATATCGACGAGATCGTCCGGCTTCATGGTGTGCTAGTGTCGATTGTGTCTGATCGGGACACCCGCTTCGTTTCTCACTTCTGGAGGAGTTTGCAGCAGGCTATGGGTACGAAGCTAAATTTCAGTACGGCGTTCCATCCGCAAAGCGACGGACAGTCGGAGCGCGTTATCCAGACTCTTGAGGATATGCTTCGCGCTTGTGTCCTGGATTATGGAGATGGATGGTATCGTTACCTATCACTTGTGGAGTTCGCCTATAATAATAGCTACTAGGTGAGCATTGGGATGGCACCATACGAGGCTTTATATGGGCGTCGATGTCGGTCCCCTATCTGTTGGGATGACATCAGAGAACGCCGGTGATTGGGCCAGACTTAGTGGATGATGCGGAGGCAAAGGTCTGCATTGCGAGAGAGCGGCTTCAGACTGCACAGAGTCGACAGAGGAGCTACGCGGACTAGCGGATGCGTGACCTAGAGTTTCAGGTCGGTGAGCATGTGCTGCTCAAGGTGTCGCCTTCCAGGGGAATCAAACGGTTTGGTGAGCGGAACAAGCTTAGTCCGCGATTTGTGGGACCGTTTGAGATTCTAGAGCGTGTTGGTCCGGTGGCGTACAGGTTGGCTCTACCTCCGAGTCTCGCCCGGGTGCACAATGTCTTTCACGTGTCAATGTTTCGGAAGTACATTCGGGATCCGTCCCACGTCATCAGTCCGGCGGCTATACAGTTACGGGAGGATCTGAGCTATGATGAGGCTCCGTTGCGAATTTTGGGACGTGAGGAGAAGCAGTTGCAGAACAAGAGCATTCCGTATGTGCAGGTACAGTGGGAGAATCACGAGGAGCGTGAGGCTATGTGGCAGCTGGAGTCTTCCATGCGGGAGCGATATCCGCAATTATTTACGGGGGATTTTTTATTTAAGTTTCGGGGACAAAACTTCTTGTAAGGGGGGAATAATGTAATAAACGACATTTTTATCATATAAATAAACCATTTTGTTGACGATGTTATTGTGTGTAATTTAATTACAAATGCACTCGTCAAATTTCAGGTGAAAATGAGCTAAAACGGAAAAGTTATCCGACCCGGACTCCTGACTTAAAGTGAATACTAACTTCGGCTTTTCGGCGAGCCAGGGAGTAGAGAAGGGTCCTGGTGCGTACCGAACTCCGATTATAGGACTTCAATAGCTCGTTTCGAATGTCTCGACTATTTCGAATCCAATGTCACTGATGGAATTGGATTCTAAGGCACAGTTGTCAAGAAAAAGGGTGTCGATTTAAATTGTATATATATATGTATTTATACATATGTGGTATTTGAGGGGAACCGAAGAGGATGTGGTTCGGCGTGAATCAGCGACCAATTCGAACGAAACAAAATGGTAGATTCGATGCCCCAGTCGTGCTGAACGCGCTGATGCGATCTGATCGGAAATCCGACGGACGGATCTTCGGGAATCGCGAAGAGTTCGCAGAGGGGTCAAAATCGCAAAAGGGAAAAATCGCGAAAAGCCTAATATTTTATGTGCCGAATCGCGAGATTTAGAATGTAGAGGGACTTATGCGCGTAATACAATCACTGACAGAGACTGGAGTGTAAATTGTGGGCTGTGGAGGACTAATATGCATTATGGCCACATGTATAAAAGTGTTGGTTTTAGGGTTTCATGGTGAAACCCTAAACCTAGGCCTCTTCACATCCCCTACTGACCTAAACCGCCTCCAGCACCCCTGTGCTCATCCTGTGCGCGCGCCCCTGGCCGCTGGCAGGCAACTCCGGCAGCCGGAAACCGCCCCGACCTCTCTCCTTCTCTCCCTCTCCCTCCATCTTCCATCCTCTTCAGTTGTGGAACCAGCAAAGCTTGTTAAAGCTTGGATCTAATATCCCTCGGATAGATCTACCCCCGGCGCACTTCTCCGGCTATCCCCGCGCGTCGCCGGCGCCGCTGGTGTGACCTGCGGCCAACTCTGGTCAACCCAGACCGAGATCTGGTTGGATCGAGATTAGCGCACCCTCGCTACCTACTGAGGGGAGCACCACCATCCCCTCTCCGCTCCGCCATCTCGCCGTCCGACCATCTCCGCCGCTGCCCGCCACGCCCGGCCTGCAGACCTTCCCCAAAGCGTGCCTGCACTCCGCCATATGCCAACACATACAAGGCGTCTAACCAAAAACAAATGGAATTAAAATAATAACAAAGTTATAACTATAGATATCAGAGCAACATACAGCTATCCCTATCAAAGTAGGCTCTATAAACTGGTAGGAAAGAAAGAGAGTACTAAAACTGAACAAGTATGAAATAAATACAACTGAGTAATTCAGTAGTACTAAGTACAAAAGGGTAGCCTCTACCAAAAAGGTACAACACTCTCATCCTCTCCAACTGAAACAAAAGGAGAGATGAACCACCTAGCGAGACTCCTCGTCGCTAGTCTGAAGCGACACCCTTGCTGCGATCCCTGGCCTCCCCCGCTGAAGGTGCTGAAAAACGTCAGAAAACAGAGGGCGTGATAACTATAAACATATAGTTCCTAGTGGGCAATTACTGACCTGCACAAATTGCACCACTAGGCCCAAAAGAGAACGCGTAACTGCGATAACTAAGCAACTGAAAGTAAAGCATAACTGTAAATAAAAAGCATGAAGTAAGGATACTCTACTATGCCACTAGCATAAATAAAACGTAACATGCTCTACTAAGTTCTCAAGTACACAACGATGTCATTAGATATTCTCTCAGTATACTATAAGTGCCCAACACCAAGTCCAAACATAACCAAGTATCCAACTACTAAGTCCTATCTAGTAGTGATATCAATTTTCTATTACATGTCACGCTTCAATTCTCTTTCTAGGATCTACACAAGTGTAATCCACCTTGTGCCGCCTAAGTACCGTGGTAGCCCCAACATCCCCCGCAAGGAATGAGTCTCCCAAATGGTCCCGTACGCTTCTCAGCACCGCACGCGCGAACGAATCGCGAAGGCCAACTCCGGAGTGCCGGCTTGTAGGGAGCGACCCTCACAAGCATGTGCGAAGAGCACAAATGGCAACAAGCACAGTCCAAGTCCCAAGTGTCCAACCTCATGTCTCTCACATGGCAATGTCACTAGCAACCCTAAGGTCTAGTACAATGTCTCTCATGACACTAGAATTTTCTATGTCAAAGTTTACGACGAGCCTAATGCTTTCTAAAGACATTAGCTCACTACATTTCAATCTTGATGCCAAGCCAATGCCACTCTTGACAAGGGCTTTTCTCCTATGTTGTACATAGTTCTAAGTTCAAGTTCATCATTTTACATGTCATTTTCTCCTATGTTCCACATGTTCTCGAACCACTCGAAGAATGCCACACTATGCCTAAGTCCACAAGTACCTCTCTACTACATAGAGTCCAAAATTTTATCACACATAAGGCATATGATTTATGCATTCTAAAATTCATAATTAATACGTAGAACATGAAAATGCATGATTTCATAATTATTTAAATGCAATAAACCCCAATGAGAATTTCTCATTGCATAGTGAGGCCAAACCCACCGATGATCCTCGCACGCTCCGGGTCGCCAACCCTGACACTTTTCAGACTTCTTGTACCCTAGAAAGGTCATACAAGAAGTTTCAAAGTCAACTGGCGAGCCCACGACTCAAACTGCGAATACCAGAATCGAAGAACAGGGAAAAACTCACCTAGGTGAAGGATCCCTCTCGAAACCTCAAATGGAGTGTAAATCCCTTCCAAAGCAACCTAAATCAAGGTTCAAAACCAATCAATTGGACTCTAAAAGCCTTAGGTTGCAAAACCCCAAAATAAACCCTAATATGCCAAATCTAGGGTTTCATCTATTAACAAGCATCAAAGCTTAAACTAGAGGATTAGAAGTGATACCTACCTCTTAGAAGCTTCCCTCAAGGATCAAAGGCCTCTAGAATCAAAGATCACCCTCCAAAAAGCTCCAAAGCCAAGCTCCTAGCTTCACCCATGGTGGAATGTACACCAAGAAGCAAAAAGGAGAAGAAAAGGGAGATCAATCACATAAAAATCCACCCAAAAGAAGAAATGGGAAGAGAAGGGTTAGAGAGGCTTCTTACTTCTCTCTCTCTCTGGTCTCAGCACAAAAAGCCCTAAGGGGGCGTGGGGGTGCTGATAAAGAAGCAACAAAATGCCAAGAAGCCCCTGCAATTTCGGATTTTTAAAAACTGCCAGGTTGTACCTAAGATGTTCGTATCCGCACGCATGCACTCATCGCGAAATGCCCAAACCCGAGGCTCGGGTTGGCTACCTCCACCATCCCATACCTAAGACAGCATCCCCCGTACCGGTATAGCAACAATTGTCTGAGACAAAGAACTTTTCCCGTACCGCATGCACCCCCAAACATGCAATCCGAGGCAACCTAAAATTCAACTTTTTGGACTTTAGTGCTAGGGATTCATCCGTTAACCTCGGTACACGTGCCATAGGTCGGAACACAGTCAACGACCATCCAGAAAATCTGGAAAAGCTCAGAACTCGCATCCAACACTCGAACCTTGCTATTTGCGAAAGTTCGGTGCGTCACAGCTGCGTTGCCGGGAGACTGCTAACCCGAGAGCAGTGCTCGGTTTGGATCGCCGCCGCCACGCCTCCGGCCGTCCTCCGCCGCCGGCCAGTGGGTGCCCCGGACCTCCCCGATCCGCCGCACCCACCACCGGCTGGACCGCCCGCCGCCTGACCGCCGGCGACTTGACCTAGCTCCCTGGTCAGGTAAGCCATGTGTTTTTATTGAAGTGCACTGTCTAGGGTTTCGGATCATTATTCCGATGATCCGATAGGTCTTTTTGACCTCATGAGGTGAGCACGATCACCAAAATTTCGTGCTGAATGCGATGCTCAACTCTGTTTAGAGTTTTGATGCCCCAATTAGCGGGATAGCCGCACTTTATGCGCTGCGTGTGATATTTCACAAATTTCACGTCGCTCGTGCGCGTGCCACGGAGATCGACAGTGCTCCGAAAGGTGAGCACGGTCTCCGGCACGTCGGAACCTTCCAGTGAATGTGATCGTGTGATTTATTGAGCACCGGTTTGCGTGCACGGTCCATAAAGCCGTAAAATCGCATGAAATAGTGCGATTTTATGTAACGACAGGGGCATTTATGAAATTGTGATTTTTGTGGTCATAGTAGACAGCGTGTACATGCTGTGGGTAACCTCGGGACTGATCGTCCAAGGCTCCGAATCTTTACAGAAAATCAAAAGTGATTTTCGGAACGTTTTTGCAGCGAAATTCGCCGACGGAACGTGTTTACGGTTCGGATTTCTTCCGACACACTTAGAGGGTATTTGAGATGTCGCTGAGCCTTGTTGGCTGGTCAACCATATTGTTTTGAGGGTTCGGAAAAGACGGGTGAGCGACAGTGGATTCCGGTGTCAAATCTGACGCTTCCGGGAACTCAGATCGAAACGGTTGTTCAACATCGATCGTTCCGAGGTGTGATATCATCGCCGCTGTTTGGTTACACTAAAATTGGTATTTAGTGGCAGTGGATGACTTATATTATAAGTTGAGAAGTTCGGGATAATGGTGTGGGTCCCAAGGAGTCTGCACATTGGACTAGGATGTTTTAGTGACCTGCTTTGGGAAACCGAGTCCCGTGAGATTGTTAGCGGGACCTTATGATTAGTGATGCATAAGTTGAGGTGTTGGATTCTAACCCGAGGGACCTTTCGTTGGTTCGGGTGCTTCGCAGTCAGCAGATCGACTTCCACATATATATACAGGTGGGTATCACAGGTTGCCGTCGGTATAGTGGTGCACGCTTGGTGACGCTCTTTTCACCCTTACTCTTACTTTGCTTATTATATACTCTTGCACCATGTTACCTGTATTCTTACTCTGCTCAGTAGTTTCCCTGGTTAGTACTACATGTAGGAGTAGAGTAGCTTTTTATCAGCTTGTATCCATACTTGGGACCTGGTTGGTCAGTTGCATTCTATACTTGGGACCTAGTTAGTCAGTTGCACTCTATACTCAGTACCTGGTTGGTCTTTCTGGATACATGACGACCTATGTGGTCGATGGGCCCTGGGGGGCAGGATTGTCGGCTAGTTGCCGATGGATGATCTTTGAGCATATCTACATTGATCGCCCGATACTCGTCGCATTTCACGAACACCAGCGGTCTGATCCACCATCTGAGGGTGTTCTTTTCCGGAAAAGTGGTTGCAGAGGTCGACCCGTGAGCCCAAGAGAGGTTATATGCACTAGAGAGTAGCAGGGGCATTGGCTTGTGTGAGACCCCATATAGTCCTATATATGAGATATAATAGGGCTAAACTCTTAACCCGGCTTAAGCATTTTGGGTGATGGTAAGACACAAAAGGTTAAGAGAGTTAAGCGTGCTAGACGGGAGTAGTCCTAGGACGGGTGACCCCCGGGAAGTTGGGGCGCGCGCGTATGGTATCGCAGCCAATTACCACGGAAGTGTGAGACGAGTCTCGTCCGAGCCAGTGGTCCGGATGACGGTTAGCGAGACGAGTCTCACATCGCCCGGTACTTGTGAGTCTCCCGACGAGGACGTCGTGGCTTAAAGGAGGGAGATTGTGAGACCCCGCATAGTCCTATATATAAGATATAATAGGGCTAACCTCTTACTCCGGCTTAAGCATTTTGGGTGGTGGTAAGACCCAAAAGGTTAAGAGAGTTAAGCGTGCTAGGACGGGAGTAGTCCTAGGATGGGTGACCCCCTGGGAAGTTGGGGCGTCACAGCTTGAGGTCTGCAGTGCTGACCAAGAGAGCATTGGTTCAGATTGGGTACTCTTGAGCTTATCGTCCTATTGACGCATACTTACAGTAGCGCTTGGTTTATACTTATGCATATCTCTTTACTCAGTTATAGTTGCTACTGTACTACTATCAGCTCTACTTGGTTTATCTCCGTGACTGGTGAGTACCCTTCGCCCACGTCAGTTTGGGATACCCACTAGGAGGGGAGACATGTTTACATGTTCTCACCCCCCGCCTTCTTTTTCAGGTGAGATAGCTGGTCCGAGTGGGACAGCTGGAAAGGCGCGTACCTAGCACACGTTCTAGCTCACGACCCGCGGTTTGCATATCACTTAGCCTACTTTCTAGTTTGCTTTATTTAGAATAAATAAGAAAGAAACTTAGACTTATATATGGTTCATATTCTCTACTTATGTTTGGAATATTAAAGTATCATGCGTTTTGGATTGGGACTTAATAATGGTTTTCTACCCCTCGTGGTAGCGTTTTAAAAAGAAAAGATTTCCGAGTAGGAAACATTTCAAAAGACAGATCATAGTTTTATAAATGAACAATTGTGGATGAATCTGTGGTGAATGGTGTGAATGTGTATGAATGTGAGTTAGTATATTTACATTTACACTTGGTTGTGGTTGTATGGAATTATCTACTTCTTGTACTTGTGCGACACCGTGCAAATACAGAGGAGACTCTCTCCGAGCGAATGCTGGTCTCTCTGTATTTGTGGCGGATCTGGCATTGTCCGGGGGATTAGGTTTTCAAAAAAAAAAATCTAACTTATCCCCGCTATTTTTGTTCTTTAAATGTGACCCGTGTGACAACAAACCCATTGTAATACTTTTGAGAGTATTCTATCTATATATATATATATATATATATATATATATATATATATATATATATATATATATATATATATATATATATATGTAAGGTGGAAATCATGCACTCTACTTGATTTACACTTTATTTATCCAAAGACCATCATTTTGTTAGCAACAACTTAGATTTAACTAATATATATATATATATATATATATATATATATATATATATTCAAAATCCTACCAAGTTTCCAAGTTTTACCAAGTGTTTCCACCTCTTTGATGGTTTTCACCCGTTAGATCATACTATTCAACCAACCACCCACTTAACCCTGGGGCCCATATCATCCTAACCGCACATCTTTCAATCCAACGATCAAAAACTTGGTAGCACAAATGAGTTGGTGCTATTAATAGCATAGTAGCCTAGTTATATATATATATATATATATATATATATATATATATATATATATATATATATGTGAGACCCCGTATAATCCTATATATGAGATATAATAGGGCTAAACTCTTAACCCGCTTAAGCATTTTGGTGGCAAGGTCCAAGAGGTTAATAGAGTTAAGCGTGCTAGAGAGAGAGAGAGAGAGAGAGCGACCCCCGAGAATCAATAGTGCCAAGCGTTTGGTGCTATGGTATCGCAGCCAATTTAACCATTTAACTATTTTTACCCGTGTGAGATGAGTCCAAGGGCCCTAGAGGCCCCATATTATTGTAACCGTACGTTTTTTCATCCAAGGGCCGAAAACTCGATAGCACCAAGCGCTTGGTACTATCGAAAGTATTTCACCTAGTTCTCTCTCTCTCTCTCTCTCTCTCTCTCTCTCTCTCTCTCTCTCTCTTTATATATATATATAGTAGAGCTAGAATACTTTTAGAGCATTTCTACCCCTTGGATCTATATCCCAATTATTAATACCCCTTGGATCAAATACTATTCCACCGACCACCACCAAATACCACCTACCACCATCATCTCAACCCTACAACTCTCCAACCAATGGCTAAAAATTCAAGAGCACCAACCCATTCGTGCTTTTGAGAGTATTCTCGCTCTACTATATATCAAGGGCACCAACCCATTGGTGCTTTTGAGAGTATTCTAGCTCTACTATATATATATATAGTAGAGCTGTAATATTTCTCAAAAGCACCAATGGGTTGGTGCTCTTGAATTTTTAGCCATTGGTTGGAGAGTTGTAGGGTTGAGATAATGGTGGTAGGTGGTGGTAGGTGGAATAGTGTTTGATCCAAAGGTTATTAGTAATCAAGAAGTAGATCCAAGGGCTTAAAACCTCAAAAGCACCAAGGGGTTGGTGCTTTTGAGAGTATTCTAGCTCTACTCTATATATATATATATATATATATATATATATAAGTGTAGCATACTGGACTTGCGCAAATTGCGGAGTTCGAGTATTTTAGACTTGAGTTCGAAGCATTTCCACTTTTCTGGAGGGTCGTTGACTGTGTTCCGACCTATGGCACGAGTACCGAGGTTAGTGGATGAATTCCAAGCACTAAAGTCCAAAAAGTTGGATTTTAGGTTGCTCTCGTTTGATTCGGGGGCTTACCCCAGACACGCCCATGGTTGTTATACCCAGACCATTGTTGCTATACCCCAGACAGGTGGATTCTCGTACGTACGGGATGGTCTGGAGGCGCCCAACCCGAGCCTCGGTTTGGTCGTTTCGCAGGTCTCACGTGATGGGATACCCGTACGAAGATGCGCTTTCGAGATCCGAAATCATGGGGGTTTTGTGCATTTGTGCACCTCTATTAGACTACCCCACGCCCTCTAGGGCTTCTTTTGAGCTGAGAATCAAAGGAGAGAAGGTAGGGAGACCCTCCACTTCATCTCTTTCCCTTCCCTTTGATTTCGCTTGGGTTTTGAGGATTTAAACCCTCCTCTCTTTTGCTCTTTTTGCTTGATATAGCCTTCCTCACCATTGTTGGAGCTTGGAGCTTGCTTTTTGGAGCTTGGTGGAGGATCGAACTTCAAGCCTAGGGCATTTTGAGCTTGGATTGGAACTTCTTGGAGGTAAGCATTAAGTCCTCTCCATCTAGATTGGGATTTTAAGGCTCTTTTTGAGATGAAACCCTAGTTTTGGATTCTAGGGTTAGAATTTGGGGATTTTCATTTTGGGACTTCTTGAACCCTTTTGATGGGTTTAGAACTTTGCTTTAGGTTGGATTGCAAGGACTCTATCTCCCATTTGGAGATCGAGAGAGTTTCCTTCGCATTCGGTGAGTTTTCTTCACCCTTTTGTAGAGTTCCTTAAAGTGTGAACTCAAGGTTTATCTTCTTAGCTTGTAACTCCTAGGGTGTGCTTTTTAGGACTCAAGGAGTGATAATCGAAGCTTCGTTAGCGGTTTGGAGCAACGCTATTCGCACTTGGTGGGTTTGGCTTCATGAGCATAGGAGCAAATAGTTCCTAAGTGCTTTTTCGGTTTGGTTTAATTCTTTTAAAAGCATTTTCATGCTAGATAGAATTATTATGAATTTTGGAACACTTAAAATGCATGTCTTATGTATGATAAAATTTTCACTCTATATAGTAGAGCTTTCTAGGTTAAACAAAGATGCATGTGAGGGCTTGTGGGCACCTGGGAGTGTGCCATTCATGTTTATATAGCTTAGATAATGTATTATGAACATTGAACTCTGGTTGGAACTTAGAAAGATTAAGTGTCATCAAGCGGCACTTAACTTAGAAAACTGTGAAACTGCAACATAGAGACATTGACATATGCCACTGACATCTATCATATTCCATGTTAGAGACATGATGACATAGAGATAGGCCTTGGACACAATGACTATACTTTCCATGTTAGAGACATGATGTGACGCACTGAACTTTTGCAAATAGCAAGGTTCGAGTGTTAGATGTGAGATCTGAGCTTTTCCAGATTTTCTGGAGGGTTGCTGACTGTGTTCCGACCTATGGCACGTGTACCGAGGTTAGTGGATGAATCCCAAGCACTAAAGTCCAAAAAGTTAAATTTTAGGTTGCTCTCGGATTTCAGGTCTGGATGTCTGTACCGGTACAGGAAAAGTTGCTGTACCGGTATAGCAATTGTTACTATACCGGTACAGGAGGGATTCTGTACCGGTATGGGATGGCTGTTGGACACCAACCCGAGCCTCGGGTTTGGCGGTTTCGTGGGACTTGTACCGGTACAGGTTGGGTCTGTACCGGTACAGCCTGGCAGTTTTCGAAACTTGGAAACTGCAGGGGCTTTTGTGCGTTTGTGTCTTTCTATAACAGCACCCACGCCCATTGAGGGTCCTTTTGTGCTGTGAACCAGGGAGAGAGGAGGTAGGGAGCTTTTCCTTAGTCCTCTTTGGTTTTGTATGGATTTTGGTTGGTTTTTGAAGATTAAACCCTTCTCTTTTGTTCTCTTTTGCTCCTTGGTGGTACTTTCACCATTGCTGAGGACTTGAAGCTTGGAGAGGAGCTTGTTGGGAGGAAGATCTTCACTTTTAGAGGGTTATTATCCTTGATTTGGAGCTTTTGGAAGGTAAGCAACCAATCCTTCCCTCTATATTTAGATTTGGGAGCTTTCTGTGTGTAGGAACCCTAGAAATGGGATTCTAGGGTTAGAATTGGGGATTTTCGATTCGGAGCTTTTAGAACCTAATTGATGGGTGTAGAACTCTCCTTTAGGTTGGATTTGAAGATCCATTGGGTCGATTTGAGCTTTGGACAAGATCTTCTTGATCAAAGGTAATTTCCACCTCTTTTCTATGTGAATTTTGGTGAATTTTGTTAGATGTTTATTCGAAGCTTTTATCCCTTCAAATATTTATCTTAGGGTACTAGGAGCTTAGGGGGTAACTTCGTTCGACGAAACGAAAAGGATTCGAAGCGTATCCGGTGGGTTTGATCTCACCGAAATGGGTGAACTCCTTCTGTATCTTCCTTTGGGTTTTAAGATATGTTTATATGATAATTTATGCTCTCTAAGACATGCTAGAATTTATGAGAACATAAAAGGCCTATGTTATGCATAGTGAAAATCATATGCTCTATGTCGTAGAGACTTATATGTTGTGTTGGGCATAGTCAACTATAGTTGAGACTATTGTTTGTGCCACCATATGAAACATGTTAGAGTACGATTGTTGAGGTGAATCGTTGAGGGTACTTAGTGTTTGGATTACTTTTATAGTATCACACATGTTTATATCTTGACCCTTGTTAGAGATAAGTAAATAGAACTTAGTGTTCTTACCTTATATTTTGGTAGATAAAGTATGTGGCTTTGTGACTTGGTAAGTACAAGGTGTTGACCTTGATGTTAATGACATTCTAATTGAGTGAGATATATGCATGCATGAGACTTAGCATGTTTTGGCCTAATACTTGTTGTAGACAAGATAATTGTCATAATGTAACATAATATAGACAAGAGCACTATGAGTTTAGTTGGCACTTTAATCCTAGTAATATGACTAGCGTTGGCATTTGCGAACTTGTATTCGATCTATGGATCGATGGACTATTCCATGTTCTAGACATGAGGAAGGTAATGTTAAGCCCTTGGAGCATTCTTATGTGAGCTATTGGCATGTAATATAAGTGTTTTTAAACTAATTGCAATGTGATATTTGTACACTCTATCGTGGGAAAAGACATGTGTATTCTAGTATTATTATACTTGTGAATAATTCATAATTCTCTTGCTTATGGTCTTGATAAGTATCTATTCGATAATTAGTGGAATTGTATGTCATAAACTCCTTGGAAATCTTGTTTAAAGTAACGAATGATCCCAAATAAGATAGTGGCAATTGAGTTGTACATGTCGTGAACATTATGTGTTTGGTAGAGACATACCACCCAATAGATGTAAACAAGTTGTGACATGTTGAGCTAAATTCCGACTGTAGAGTCGACGAGTGAGATTCCAAGTTTTAGACTTGATGACTGAGTATCTCAAGTAGGGACCCTATGTTATGATTATGCTCGTTGCCCTTATGCTCATTCGCACTCGCTTGGGAGGGTCATAACCTACAAGCCGGCACTCCGAAGTGGGCCTTTGCGATTCGTTCGCCTCGCTTGTGAGGGTCGCTCCCTACAAGCCGGCACTTCGGAGTGGGCCTTCGCGATGCACTCGCCGTGCGAGACTGAGCGCCGAAAGTGGGTTGCCGTGTTCTCGTGTCTCCTTTCTTGCGGGGAAAGTCGACGACCTCCACGGGGCCACCTAGGCATGGCACGAGCCGGGATGTTACCTTGGGTACATTCCTTATGGATTGGGTTTTGAGACTTCTTTTGACTTAGTATATAGTCATGGTTTGTGCATACATAGTAGATATCCATACTTATGATTGTTGCCTTAGATCACTACTTGATGCATGTATAGTAGTTGAAAACTTTAGAACATTATGTAATCGTTATCACTAGTGGTAGTACACTTATGCTATTATGGATTATCATGTATGCTTGGTAGAGAATAAGGGAATGCATAATTTACTTTATGTAGTAATATGGTTTTTATGGTTGTGCATGTAATTAAATGTTAGCTTACTTTAATTATGCACGTTAATTGATTTGGACATATGTTTGTGCCATTAAAAGTAGAATATCATGATTATGATTGTTGAGCTCGTAGTAGAAGCATGAATATGTTTAATTTCAGTTATGTACTCGTTTCTTATTTATTGCTTCTTACTTTCTTTTAGCATGCTTACTTTAGCCTAGTGGAGCATTTCACTTAGATCAGTAATTGCCCACTGCGAACTATTTTTGATAGTTCTCACGCCTCTCGTTTGTTGTTAATTTTCGAGCCATCCGCATCGGAGTGGCTAGGGATCGAGGCAAGGGTTTTGCGGCTAGCTAGAGCCCTACGGAGTTACTATAGTGGATCTGGCCAACATCTTTTCTTTTTGTACCTTTAGAAAAGATGTATTATGTATCCGTTTTAGAGATTTGTATCAGATTCTGGACTTAGCTCTTTATTGTTGTATCGTTTTTGTGGATCTTTTATGTTAGAATTTAGTGGTTTTATATTACTCGCTCTGATAGCCTTGTAGGATTTCTCTCTTTTCCTTCTTTGTTTCAGTAGACGCCTTGTGTACATTGTGTTTGTTTGTTGTACACGGCGGGTCTGTGCACGTGCCGGCGGGCTTCCGCTGGGCCCGGGGCGTGACACATGATGATTTGAGACTTGTGACAGTTCTTGTGACTATATGCCATTGTGCTCATTCGCACATGCTTGTGAGGGTCGCTCCCTACAAGCCGCCACTCCGGAGTTGGCCAACGCATTTCATGTATTCGCCGTGCGGGATTGGGCGCCAAGTGGATTGCCGTGGGACGCCTCATTCCTAGGGTGGGAATGTTGACTACTACGGGGCCATTAGGCTCAGCATTGGCTAGGCAAATTCGGGTGGGCATCGGCTAGACCGCCTTCGGGTTGGATCTTGTTGGACTTAAACTTATTGTAGTTTAATGAACGTTGTGGACTATGACTAGAATAGTAAACTTTAACTCTTTACTATTTAACTTGTGAACATTGTACTAGTGGTTGTACTTTCTATTTATGCTTAGAATAGCTTACTTATGTAATTTTCATGCTAAGTAGAGATATCATGCTTTAGTAGCTACTTGTTAATTATTTCGCTTACACTTACTTGCTTAGTTTTGGGCCTAGTGGAGCATGCAACTGAAGTCAGTAATTGCCCACTGGGAACTATTAATTAATAGTTCTCACGCCCTCTTGTTCTAATGTGTTTCAGAGCCTTCGGCACCGGCGGAGGCAAGGGATCGTGGCAAGGGGATCGCTAGCTAGATAGCTGCTTACCACTGCTAGGTGGTAGTTCCTCTCTTTTTTATTTTGTGTGAGAGAGTGATTTTTGTATCCCTGTATAGAGACTACCATGTACCTTTTATAGCTTTTGGTTGTGGAGTTATTGTAGTACTTATTTTCAGCTTCTTAGTGTTGTTAGTACTTTATTTCCTATATAGAGATCTAGTTGTTATATTGTGCTCTGATACTACTAGATGCCTCTTTTCTTGTTGTTTTATTTATCGTTTTGCTAGACGCCTTGTATATTTTAGATGTACGGTGGGTCTGGGCACGCGCCGGACGGGCTTCCGCTGGGTCCCGGGGCGTGACAATAAGTAAGGTGGAAATCTTGCACTCTACTTGATTTACACTTTATTTATCCAAAGACCATCATTTTGTTGGGGAATTAAATCTACTATGTAGCAACTACCTAGATTTATTGAATATATATATATATATATATATATATATATATATATATATATATATATATATATATATATATATATATATATATATGTGAAACCCCAGATAGTCCTATATATGAGATATAATAGGGCTAAACTCTTAACCCGGCTTAAGCATTTTGGGTGGTGGCAATGCCCAAGAGGTTAAGAGAGTTAAGCGTGCTAGGACGGGAGTAGTCCTAGGATGGGTGACCCCTGGAAAGTTGAGGCGTTACAAATGGTATCGAGCCAATTACCAGGAAGTGTGAGACGAGTCTCGGTTGAGCCGGGTCGGGATGACGAGCTAGCTAGACGAGTCTCACATCGCCCGGTACTTGTGAGTCCGAGCCCCGACGAGGACGTCGCGCTTAAAGGTGGGGAGATTGTGAAACCCCGGATAGTCCTAGATATGAGATATAATAGGGCTAAACTTTTAACCCGCTTAAGCATTTTGGGTAGTGGCAAGGCCCAAGAGGTTAAGAGAGTTAAGCTTGCTAGACGGGAATAGTCCTAGGACGGGTGACCCCATGGGAAGTTGGGGCGTTATAATATATATATATATATATATATATATATATATATATATATATATATATATATATATATATATATATATATATATATATATAGAGAGAGAGAGAGAGAGAGTCCAAATTGGGATACTATCAATAGCACCAAAAGGATTTGGTGTTGTTGAGTTTTTCACCGTTAGATTTAACTCTTAGATTATTTTTACCCGTTAGATTATACTATTCAACCAACCACTCACTGAACCCTAGGGGGCCGACATCATCCTAACCATTCATTTCTCAATCCAAGGGCTAAAAATTCAATAGCGCCAATAGCTTAGTGCTATTGATAGTATTCAAGCCTAGTTCTATATATATATATATATATATATATATATATATATATATATATATATATATATAGTCGATCTACTATATTGTCTACGACGGAGCTTGATCCCGTACTATAGTGTGGTTTTCGATCTTCGGGCATTCAAATCAACGATCCACACCGTTAAAACCGATCTAGGGTATTTAAAGTTTTTAAAAATAAAATTTTATATTTTTTCGACATATTTTACTTTATGATCAAAATATTTCAAAATTGTCAATTTTCAATGGCTATTATGACGAGTTTGGAGTTTAACGGTGTAGAAGAATCTAAATTTCTTCAAATTTTGATAGAAAATACTTTAAACTATATAAATTAAGGTTAACATTCTTGATCTTAAATTAAAAAGTCCTATACTCAAATTTTAAAGAGTTTTCAACTCCCACCGTCCATTTTTACATAATTTATTTACTAAGTAAACGATATCGAAAAGAACTAAAATTTTATTCATAAGAACTTCATATACCCTAAATCATATTTAACGATAGATCGTTGATTTGAACATCCTAAGATTGAAAACAACATTATACTACGGGAGCTCCCATACTATAGGTAGTATAGTAGCCTAACTCTCTCTCTCTCTCTCTCTCTCTCTCTCTCTCTCTCTATATATATATATATATATATATATATATATATATATATATATATATATATAGTGCTTAGATGCTTTGTGGAAGCACGGAGCGCTCCGTGCTTCCACTTTGTTTTCGATGTTCGGACTTTTGAATCGACGATCGGCTCCGTTGGACTTGATCTAGAGTATTTGAAGTATCTAGAAAATAAATTTTGCGATATTTTGATTTCATTTGCCTAGTGATCGAAGTGGCTCAAAATCAATCACGAAAATAAAAATTTTACAAAATATGATGATATGACATTAAAATTTTAGATCAAAATTATTGATTTTGTTTTATATAGTATAAAGAATTTTCTATCAAAATTTCATGTGATTTGGATGTTTCTACACCGTTAAACTTGCAACCGCTCACCACGCCATTAAAATTATTGATTTTGAGCCTCTTCGATCACTAGGCAAATGTTATCGAAAAATCATAAAATTTATTTTCTAGATATTTCAAATACTCTAGATCAAGTCTAATCTGAGCCGATCGTCGTTACGAAAGTCCAAACATCGAAACGACTGAAGCACAAGCCTCCGTGCTTCCATAAGCATACCAAAGACAACTCTCTCTCTCTCTCTCTCTCTCTCTCTCTCTCTCTCTCTCTCTATATATATATATATATATATATATATATATATATATATATACAAATTGAGCTAGATACTTTCAGAAGCACCACCCACTTGGTGCTTCTAAGTTTCTATCCCTTAGATCCACTACTTGATTACTAATATCCCTTGGATCAAACAGTATTCCACTTACCACCACCTACCACCACCTACCACTATCATCTCAACCTCATATCTCTCCATTCAAGGGCTAAAAACTCTAAAGCACCGCCCATTTGGTGCTTTTAGAAGTATTCTAGCCCCACTCTATATATATATAGGCTAGGGCTACTATCCTATTAGTAGGATAGTAGCACTTGTCCTATCAAATTGTCCGTGATGATAGAGATTCTCGAATCGATGATCGAGCCGTTGAAGTTGATCTAGATTATTTGAAATATCTAGAAACTAAATTTCATAAATTATTAAAATTATTTACATGGTGATCAAAGTGTCATAAAATTGACAATTTTTGATCACTATATGAGCCGCTTTGCTTGTTTAATCTGTAGAGCAATCCCAATTTCTGGAACTTTTTATAGAAAGTTCCTTAGACTATTTAGATAATGTTTGATAACTCTAATTATGAATTGAGAAAGTCTAACCTGTATTTTAAGAAGCTTATTCATTTATGACCGTTCATTTTTTAACTTTTAAGATGAACTTGATAATGATTTTTAAATATTACAAAATTTAGTTTCTAAACATTAATTTCTTATAATGTAGATTAATTTCAACGGTACCGATTATCAATTTGGAGTGTCGATCATTCAAAACCACTTGATAGGACAAGGATCCCTATCCTATTAATAGTATAGTAGCCGAACTATATATATATATATATATATATATATATATATATATATATATATATATATATATATATATATATATATATATATATATATAGAGCTAGAATACTTTCAAAAACACCACGCTTTTCGCTTTTAGCCCTTGGATAAAGAGTTGTAAGGTTGAGATGATGGAGGTGGTGGTAGGTGGAATAATGTTTGATCCAAGGGATATTAGTAATTGGGGTATAGATCCAAGGGCTAGAAACTTGGAAGCACCAACCCCTTGGTGCTTCTAAAAAGTATTCTAGCTCTACTATATATAGATATATGTAAGGTGGAAATCTTGCACTCTACTTGATTTACACTTTATTTATCCAAAGAACCTCATTTTGTGCGGGAATTAAATCTACTATGTAGCAACTACTAAGATTTATTGAATATTCACTTTAGTACTTATATATGTATGGTGGAAATCTTTCACTCTACTTGATTTACACTTTATTTATCCAAAGACCATCATTTTGTGAGAGAATTAAATTTACTATGTAGCAACTATACTTAGAATTATGGAATATTCACTCTACTGCTTTTACTTGATTAGTACTTTATTTATCCAAAGACGATCATTTTGTGGAGGAATTAAATCTACTATATATGTAGCAACTACTTAGATTTATCGAATATTCACTTTAGTATTTTTTAGTTTTAATTTTGTCACTGATTTAACAAAAAAAATAGCAAAGAAGATAATAAAAAACGATAAATATAAATACGGAATACTAAATTAATATATTTTAAATTATAAAGTATTAAAATAAAAAAGTACGAAATTACAAGGTGATATTTGAAGTTTTTTTTAAAGAAAAAAAAAGAAAAGAAAAGAAAAAATTGTAGAGACTGCAGTACGTGGAGGGCCCCTTGGACGGCAAAGAAGTTCTAGTGAGAGAGGGGGCGACCTTTTCCTCTCCTACAAATACCCATCCAATGCGCCCCTCGTTGCTTATCAGGTATCCTCCTCAATTAATCCTTCCATAGAAGCTCCAAGTCACCCCCGCCCCCCGACAGCAAACTAACTAAGCCCTCCCAAGAAGAGAGATAGAGAGAGTGTGTGTGCGCGAGAAAGAAGCACCTGTATGTGCGATTAATTATCTATCGCCCCTCCTCCGCTCTCTGTAAAGTCTCTATCTGTCTTTCTACACCTCTCGTTTCCCTCTCCTCCTCATCTCCTTCGCTCGGCGCCAAATCTGCTTCTTGGGATTTGGATGCTGTCCTCGTCTAAGTTCAATTCTCCAAGGTGTGACGTTGTTATTATTACCATCACAACAACAACAACAACAACAACAATAATAATAATAATAATATACCGCATGCCATACATGCTTTCCATTATGTATGTGTATATATATATATATATATATATATATATATATATATATATATATATATATCCCTATATATAAAATGCTCATTTCAGTCCCCTTCACCTCAAGGGGATTTCTACCTCCCGTCCTTCTAAACACTATAAATATACATTTATTTTTATATATATTTTTTTGTGGACTAATTAATTAAGTTGGAACAAGTTGAGCTCTCTCCTCACACACACACTATATATTCTGTGTATCTTATTTTTCTCCTCAGAGAACAGCAATTGTAAAGGGTAAAGCGTTATCTGAGGAAATTAATACGCGCCTGCCTTCCACTTCCGAACGCCGCGGAAAGATGTCGGTTGCCGTGTGCAGCAGCACGACTTTCTGTACAACACCCTTTGCTTTAGAGAAAGAAGGGGTGGGGGTGGGGGTGGGGGTGGGGCCCATGCTTATCCCCAGCTGGGCCGCGCCTGATGCATTTCTGGCGGCGGCGGAGAAGGTCGAAGAAGAAGGAGAAGAGGAGGAGGAGGTGGAGGAGGATAGGCCGGGGCAGTTCGACATCTGGAATCTGATTCAATTCCAGAAGGAGAAGGAGGAGAAGGAGAAGGAGATGCTTCCGGCGCCGTACGTGCACCCGCTGATGCGGCGGTCGTCGAGCCTGCTTAGCCAGAAGAGCCTGGAAGTCTGCACGGAGAGCCTCGGCTCCGAGACCGGCTCCGACGACTTCGATTTTTCCTCGTCGGACGTCGACTTCGACATTTCGTCGTACAGCTCGATGGAAACGACGGTCGACGAGGTCGGGAGCGTTGAGGAGGCGGCGGCGGTGGTGCGGATCAAGCGGCGGGAGAAGAGGAAGCAGCGGCAGCAGCAGCAGCAGCTGGCGGCGGTGAACTACCACTGCGCGGGGGTGGGCAGGGCGTCGCCGCAGCGGTCGTTCCCGCCGCCGCTGCCGTCGATCTCGCGGCGCGACGGGCGGCCCTGCGTCCGGATGCAGCCGCACCGCCGCGAGGGCAGGCTCGTCGTGGAGGCCGTCCCCGTCCCCTCCCAGAACTACCTCCACGCCCGCCGCCACGCCGGCCGCCTCCTCCTCTCCTTCATCGACGCCACCGCCGCCCAACCCCATTCCAATTCTCCTCCCAATAGGCGGCAGGAAGAAGAAGAAGAAGAAGAAGAAGTGACACAGGACGAGGAGATAGCCGATCGAGAGGCAGACAAGAACTCCAACGAAGACGACGAGGAGGGCGAAGAGGAAGAATTAGATGACGAATTAGAGGAGGAGGAGGAGGAGGAGGAGGAGGAAGTGGAGGTGGTGGAGAGGGGGACGGTGGTGGTGGTGAAGGTGAGCACGCAGCCGCAGCAGCAGCAGCAGGCGAAGGTGCACCGATCCTCTCTCGTCATCAACAAATTCGTCGGTGGGACCGTCCCGCCTAGCAGCCAGTCAGAACCGGAGGAAATTGTTGGCAGCGGCGGCGGCGATGGCCGCGGCGCTCGGCGGCCGGCCCTCGCCACCACGGCTGCGGTGGTGGAGGCATCGGCGCTGTGCGGCCGCGGCGGAGGACGCGACGAGGCCGAGGGGGACGCGGAGCAGAAGATGCTGTTCACCACGACCAGGCGGCGCAGCAGGGACGACCTGCTCCGCCGCATGCGCCGCTGCAGCCACCTCCGCCGCCCACTGTTCATTTGGGAGCCCTGTTGCATCACCACCTCATCCTAGAATCACCCACAAATTAATTATAATCATCATTCCTTAGTTAATATAATAATAATAATAATAATTAGCTGCTTATTATGAGTTTATTATTATTATTATTATTGTGGTTGTTGTTGTTGTTGTTAACGCGCGGTAATAATCCCACCAGTATTTCTGTATCCCCCGCTTGCAGATTCTTTCTCTGCTTTTGGTTTTTCGCGGGCTTTTGTATGACCGACTCGTCCGCTAGTTTTGCCTACTGCTGTTGCTGCCGCGGCCGCCGCTGCCACTATCACTATTACTAGTATTCTCTAGCTGTTTGAAATTTTATTATGTTGATAGAGTTTGATTGCATTGAGATGTGTGGTCTAACTCGCTTTTTACTAGCTTTTATTGTTATTATTGAAATAATAAAAGTTACTATATATATCCTATTGTTAGTTAATTGTGGAGTGTGAAAAGCTTTTGAGATGAGCACAAATTCCTGGTCGAGTAAGTTGTTTTAGCTTCCTATGGAAATTTTTGGGACCTCCAAATTGCCCATATATTAGGGCAAATGGAATGTGGTGGAAATTCAAATAATTCAGAAAAATGTTATCTTCAATAAGGATTTGTCACGTCCCGGGGTCGGCAGGACCTTCCCCAAAGCGTGCCCAGACCCGCCATATGCCAACACATATAAGGCGTCTAAATAAAAACAGCGAAATTAAAACAATAATAGGCTACATCTAAGAATATCAGAGCCACATACATTATCCCTATCATAAGAGGATCAATAAACAGCTTAGAAAGGAAAGAGAGTACTAAAGCTACTAGTAAAAGTAAACACAACCGTGTAGCTCTAGGTACATAAGGGTAGCCTCTACCAAAATACAGGTACACACACTCATCCTCTCCAACTAAAACAAAGGAGAGATGAACCACCTAGCGAGACTCCCGTCGCTAGCCGAAGCGACACCCTTGCCGCGATCCCCGGCCTCCCCGTCGAAGGCGCTGAAACACGTCAGAAAATAGAGGGCGTGAGAACTATAAAAATATAGTTCCCAGTGGGCAATTACTGACTTGCACAGGTTGCACCACTAGGCCCAAAAGAAGTAACAGTACAGAAGTAAAAAAAACTGTAAATAAAGCATAACGGTAAATAGAGCACAACTGTAAAGCTGAATAATTAACCCAAGGTAAATATGCTACATGCTTTATTAAACCCGAAATGCCCACTTTAAACAAGTACATTCTAATAAGCTCTCAAGTATACCATAATGGAAATGATGTCCTATCAAGTATACTACCCATGTCCAATACTATGCCACAGTATATCCGAGTATCCAACTACTAAGTCCTATCTAGTAGTGATGTCAATTTTCTATTATATGTCACTGTTCAATTCTCTTTCTAGGATCTACACAAGTGTAGTCCAGCTTGTGCCGCCTAAGTACCGTGGTAGCCCCAACATCCCCCGCAAGGAATGAGTCTGTCCCAACGGTCCCGTAGGCTTCTCACACCGCACGCGCGAACAAATCGCAAAGGCTAACTCCGAGTGCCGCCAGGGAGCGACTCCTCACAAGCATGTGCGAAAGAGCACAAATGGCAACAAGTATAGTCAAGTCTCAAGTCCAAACCTCATGTCTCAACATGAAAATAGTAACTAGTAACCCTAAGGTCTAGTTCAATTATTCTCATGACACTAGATTCTCTATGTCAAGTTCATTCACGAGCCTAATGCCGCTTGATGACATTAGCTCACTATTCTACACCTTTGATGCCAAGCCAATGCCGGTTAATGACAAGGGCTTTTCTCCTATGTCATGCATAGTTCTATGTTCTCAAACACATGTCAAACTAACTATAACAATTTAGTTCAAGTTCTCAAATAGAATGCTACCACCACTCAGCTCTCACAAGCATGCATCTCTACTATATAGAGGAAAATTGCACTATACATAACATATGTATCTTAAGCATTCTAAAATTCACAAATAATATATGAAACATGAAAACACATGATTTCCCAATTAACCGTAAGCATATAAGCTCCAATGAGAATTTCTCATTGTGCTAGGTGAGGCCAAACCCACCGTCGCTCCAAGCGTCGCTCCGAACCGCTAACGAAGCTTTCGATTCCTACTCCTAGTACCCTACAAAGTAAATTCTAGGAGTTACAACCTCTAAAGATGAACCATGTGTTCAATCTTTAAACTTCTATACAAAGAATAAGGAAAAACTCACCTTAGTGTAAGAATCCTTCTCCAATCCTCAAATGGAGTGTAAATCCCTTCCAAAGCAACCTAAATCAAGGTTCTAAACCAATCAATTGGACTCTAAAAGCCCTAGGTTGCAAACCCCAAAAACAAACCCTAACATCAACATCTAGGGTTTCATCTATTACAACGCAAAAGAAGCTTAATCTAGAGGATTAGAAGTAATCCATACCTCTTAGGAGCCTCCTCTCAAGAATCAAAACCTTCTAGAAGCAAAGATCTCCCTCACACCAAGCTCCAAGTCCAAGCTCTAAGCTCTCCAATGGTGGAAAATGCACCATGAAGCAAAAAGGGGAAAAAGAGAAGATCAATCCCTTAAAAACAACCAACCAAAATCAAGAAATAGAGAGGTAAGGGTTTGAGAAGCTCCTACCTCTCTCTCTCTCTGGTCTCAGCACAAAAAGACCCTAAGGGGGCTGAGGGGTTACAAATAGAAGCAACAAAATGCTAACAAGCCCCTGCAGTTTCGGATTTTCGAAAATCGCCAGTCGCAAGATAAGCCAATTTTGTACCGGTACAAACCCCACGAAACACCCAAACCCGAGGCTCCTGCTAGCTCGGCCGCACTTCTATACCGGTATAAATCTCGGCACTCTGGTATAGCCATCAAGGTCAGACCAGATAGCAACAATTTTGTACCGGTACAAGAGCATAGAAATTCAACCCGAGAGCAACCTAAAATTCAACTTTTTGGACTTTAGAGCTTGGAACTCATCCACTAACCTCAGACTCGTGCCATAGGTCGGAACACAGTCAACGACCCTCCAGAAAATCTGGAAAAGCTCAGATCTCACATCTAACATTCGAATCTTGCAATTTGCAAAAGTTCAGTGCGTCACAGGATTTCTAAGCTAACTTCCATGACCCGAGAGTTTGAAAATATTGGTTATTTAGATGTTAGGGTGGTAGATTTATGCTCATAAAAGAAGTGCATGCACAGGTGGCATTGCTCAATATTTTATTCACTTCCATCGACTCTATAATAATAGACAAGATGTTTCCTGGGGATTTGTTACTTGGCAGACTCGAGCGCATATGGCAGATGAATTACGCTAATTTTCTAAATTAGAAATATCTAATAATAATTTTTTTATAATTTAACAAAAAAATAAATTTAAGGAATTTCCAATCAGAATTGGTAAAATAAAACAAAAATTCTATTAAACCCAAAATTAAATAGAGGTTTAAAAAAAAAAAAAGAAAAAAAGAAAAAAGAAAAGCTTCACCGGTGCAAAACCGTAACTGGATTTGACTTAGGACGTACCGTGGATTTTTAATTTGTCAAATAATTTGCAGCCTTCTTTGGCTCCTCATCCTTTCTCTTTTTCTTTATTTTTTCTTTTTTACTCAAAATTTATAATAATATTGAGTGCACTCTTTTTTTTTTTTCCTCCAAAGAAAGAAAGCAGAGATAGTTAGGGCATGTTAATTTGGTTCGTATATTTTGGATCCGGAATAGGAATCGGTTTGATCAAATTCGGCTAATTTTGTTTGGTTTATAGGAATCGATTTGGAACTCCTATTCCAAATCGGAAAGGGAATGATCTATTAGCTTACAAATTGATTCTGGTCTCCAAGTCCGGATTGAAGTTTCAATTCTAAATCCACACTTATCTCTTCCTTAGGCCCAGCCCAACATTTATCTAGCTTATCCATCATTTTTCTTTTTTTCCCTCTTTTTTTAGCATTAAAATAGGAATAATTCATTCCGATTTCCAATTCAGAAATGAACCAAACGTCTTAGGGGAGTGGAGCATTCCGATTACCATTCTAATTCATTCACATTCCATTATCCATTTTAATTCCACTCTTGAACCAAACAAGTCCTTAATATCTAATCTTTTCTCGTACTTTTGTTATCTTTTCTGGCTTAAATTGCCTCTAAAAGCCCATTTTGGTGTAGAATTACTTTCTTTTTTCATTCTTGAAAATAAAAAAAAGTTATATAATTAAATGCAACGAGAGATGAGCTATAATGTTTATGTTATTATTGGCTAGACTACGGCCTGTCACGCCCCGGGACCGGCAGAGGCCCTCCCGGTAGCGTGCCCAGACCCGCCATACGCCTGCATATATAAGGCGTCTACAACAAGAGCGATAAATAAACACTAGGTAATTAGAGCATGAGTACATCTAGCATCTATCAACAAGTAGGATAAAAGGAAGCTAAACTACTAAGGATAAAGTAAAATAATACATCCATAATCCAAAATAAAGCTCAAGATACATAACAGGGTGGCCTCTACAAAATGGTACAAGACGCTCTCATCCTCTCCAACTAAAACAAAAGGAGAAAATGATCCACCTAGCGAGACTCCTCGATTATTAGCCCGAAGCGACACCCTTGCCGCGGTCCCTAGCCTCTCCCTGGATGGAAGGCTCTGTAGAAAATATAAAACAGGGAGCGTGAGAACTATAATTTATAGTTCCTAGTGGGCAATTACTGACCTCTAGTGAAATGCACCACTAGGCCCAAAGTAAAAGTAGATAAATGTAACTACTGATAACTGCAAGTATAAAGCATGTATAGAATGCTAAACTACTATGCCATAAATAAAACATGATGTATGTCTATTCTATCATGATCCAATATGCCAATACATAATGAGTATGCTCTATCATGACAACCAAGTATACTATGATGCAACAAATAATACTATCAAGTATACTACATGTCCCAATGTCCACTAATCCAACTACTCTATGCTATCAAGTAGTGATTGTCATTTAATGTTCAATGTCGATGTTCAATCTCATTTTAGGACCTACACGAGTGTAGCCCAGCTTGTGCCGCCTAGCTGCCTGTGGTAACCTGTCCTTCCACGCTAGGAATGAGTCTATCCCACGCGTCCCTACAGGCGTCTCAACCTCGTACGAGCGAACTGCTGTCGCAAAGGCTAACTCCGGAATGCCGCTGTAAGGAAGTGATTTCTCGAAATGCGAGAGTTAGACTTCGTTTAGAATCAACTAATTATCGATTAGGTACGCTTTGGAGAGGCAGAAGGCGTTGAAAATTCAAAAAGTGCATTGGCGAGGGCCTCGGAGAGCAAGATGTGAAAATCTACTAAGTTGCAGATTTTTGCTCTCGGGGATCGGTCCCTGATGGGAGGGACCGGTTCCCGTAAGCAGTGTGTGTGACAGAAAAACTCGTGCACGTAGTTGCTCTCGGGACCGGTCCCGGGACAGACTGGCCCCGTACGCTTAGGAATTGGTAGAAAAGCTTTGCCCGCAAAAGTTACTCTCGGTGTCCAGTCCCTCAGGTGGGGATCGGTCCCGGAAGGTCCGGTCCCTCGGGCGAGGACCGGTCCCCATACACGTAGCAATGTGGCGAGAGGGCTGTCTGCGAGAGGTTGCTCTCGGGGACCAGTCCTCCCTTAGAGGGACCGGTCCCCGCACCCGAAAATTGCCTAGTCTGGGCAGGGCAAGAGGGGCAAAGTGTAGAGGGCTGTTGGGATATTGTTACAAGTGAGGGGCTAAAAGAGGGATTTTCCTCTTTCTTACCCTCATTTCCCTCTCATACACTTACACTTTCTCTCCCTGTCTCTCTCTCTCTAGAAAGAAGAAGAAAGAGAAGAAGAAGAAGAAGGAGAGGGGATTTTGGTTGAGGAGCAAGCAAGCAGAAGGAATAACATCATCTTCTTCTTCCTCTCCACCATATATTAGAGGTAAGCTTTGAGAGCTTTCATGGTAGATCTTTCTAGAAAGGGTTTTGTTGAAACCCCATTTTCTCTAATGGATGGTTTATGCAAGAATTTAGAGCTCTATTGAGGGTTCTTGCATTGGGTAAACCCAAGGCTCCAAATTGGGATTTTTGAAAGTAAAGGGTTTTGATCTAAATTGATCATGTGTCAACCTAATTGATAGGTGTCTAAACACGTTGGAAGCTACGGTTCGTTAATTCGTCGAGCGGTTGCGGAGATAAAGTTTAAACGAAGGTTTGGAGCTTCGTGCTGACTCGAGGAGTTGAAGCGGCGTTCTCAAACCACGCAATCGATGCCGTAGCTTCGTGACGTAGGGGGGGGTGGTGCCATCTCGAAGCAGTTGGACTGCTCTCTATGTCTAAGTATCTTTATGTTGATCATACTCCATATGTAGTATCGTGCATGATAGGGTGTCTAATAATTACTTTTACTATTGTTGCATGCTCCCTTGTAATGCGGCAGAGTAGGCATGGCATGTGCACTTAGGGAGCATGAGAATGAGCCATTGTGACACAGAACCCCATAGAGATAAGTTAAATGATAACTTGATCTTGCATGGATATATATATGATGGTATTTGACTAGTATAGTCGGCACATTGCATCATGACGAGTGGCATGTAAATCAAGTAAACAACTTGACGAGTTGGCACGCCTCGAGACCGGCGGAGGCCCTCCCGGTAGCGTGCCTAGACCCGCCGTATGCCTACACATACCAGGCTTCTACAACTGTAAGATATGGATCCCAAGGATCTAAAAGGTAATCGACACCTAGAGGGGGGTGAATAGGTGTAAAACGGCAAAATAAAAAACCTCAATGCGTTTTAAAGTAAATGCGGAAAATGAAATCAACACACGAGATTTTAACGTGGGAAAACTCCAAAACGGAGAGAAAAACCCACGGGACCGATCACACGAAAAACCACTAAGAATCAAATTGAGTACAAGGTGATTTACCGACAACCCAACCCAACTTTACTAATTCTCCAATGTGGAACTCTTTCAGGTCCTCGATCACTTGAAATCCTTCAACCAATCACGCCGCAACTCCTTGCCGCAACAACGCCCGAATCCTCGATGCGTCCACCGAATCCACGATCCTTCACGCGATCTCTGCGCCAAACTCCATCCGGAGTAGTAGAAGATGATTTGTGGTGATATCACAATTAACAAACCATAACCAATGAGGGATCTCTTCTAATTAATCGTCAACTTGGAAACGAAGAATCAAAAACCTAGAATCAGTTTGATGATTAATTACCGTGCAAACTCTAATTTAGAAAAACATTAGGTTAAAAAGAGTTTCTAGGGTTTTCAAAGATTTTATGATGTAGGTATATAGAATTATGAACCCCCATGGTCTTTATATAGTATTTAGAAGACTTAGAGATAGATTAGGATTGTAACAACCAAATCTGAAAAGATTTCCCACAGCCAGGGTCCGGACCCTATATACAGAGACCGGTCTTGAAAGGTCCAGACTCAACCCCCTCAACCGGTCCTCTCTTTCGTCATTGAAAAACAATTTTCACAGGGTCCGGTCCTAAGCCATGAGATCCGGTCCAAAGTTGCGCAACATCAAATATTAAGCTTCGGGATCCGAATTTCAACACTTAGATCCGGTCCACCTTAATACATCCTGAGACAACAATGTACGGGATCCGAATCTCATATCCAGGTCCGGATCTTAATGTAAAGTGCGCAAGAACTGTGCTTACGGATCCGAATCTCACCCTTCGTATCCGGATCGTAAACATATTTTTCCAGCTTTGATTTTTTATCAAATAGAAATAAGTCTAAGTCCTCTAACTACTATATCTTGAGTTAAAATCACCATAAATGATCTTAGAATATTACCTGAGGTGCCGAGTTTTACTGCAGAGTCTTGTAACGTCCGTTTGCAACTGCTTTGTCCAAGTGTGCTCCTGACTCCTTCAAGACTCCAAACACCTCACGAAATACGCCAACTTATAAAATCCTTAACAATCTCCCCCTTTGGCGATTTCGTGACAAAACACAATAAAAAAAAAACCGTACATAACTCAAAACCAAAAAGAAGAGGATTACTGCAATCACCAAACAATAACCCCCGCATAACCGATCCAATAAAAACAAAATTACAGACTCTAACCCTGTTACAAACTCTATGACCTAGACATTGGAGTCTTGAAGTCTTGAATGTTCCTGCAAAAACTCTCAACACAGATTCAAGCATCAAAGATTCCATTAAGCATAAAAGCAAATAGTCATAGTTACAGTCCAGAGTCAAATAAAGACTAAAAAACATCAAGCATACCCGTAGTCAAATAAAAAAACAAACATCTAATAAAATATCATCTCCTACAAAAGCAAAGTCTAATATCATAAGCATCATCATCATCAAAAACCATCTAACCATCTCCCCCTTTTTGTCACAAAGAGCCAAAATGACAAAAACGAGGGCCCGAGCACTCTAGTCGGAGTCCGTGTCGGGTGGAGGCATCTCAGAACTCGTACATTCCATCTTCTCACAAAGTAGGCGCAAATACTGAGAAAAACGCCCTTGGCGCCTCTTGAGCTTGACAATATCTTGACGGATGACGTCCTGAACCGAGCCCTGTCTCTCTAACTCGCCTGAAAGCCGCTGCTGCTCACTAAAAATCGAGGACAATGGATGCAACATCACGGAGCACCGAGGCGGAGAAGGAGGAGCGGTGGATGTACTGTGGGGAGGAGCACCGGGATGTAGTTGAGCTCGAGACTTAACCATCGTCGTCTCCCAATAGGTCCAAGAGAATGCTCATATGAGGAACACCAATGTTCACCTCATGAAGTCGGAGAATTCGCATGATCAACAGTGGATAAGGGAGGCGATCCTTCTTACTCGAAGTTTTTATCTCTCGCACCATTCTTTTCCAAATCAGAAAAGGTACGTTCAAATTGATGTTCCGCTCCTGAACAATCTCGGGATGACCAAGTAGATATAGATACAACACACGATCCCACCTTATAATCTTTGTGTTTGCTAAAGGCATGACGTTGTAGCAAACCACAAAATTAAGAAACCTGTACTCCAGCCTTAAGTCCTTAGATAAGATCGCGTTACCGTTGTTCTCGGCGTCGGGAACATAAAGAAACCTGAGCATCCTAGTCCAATCTCCAATGACACCATAACCTGCCTGAAGATAGGCAATACCATCTGTACGTGCCTCCATACCAAGTACTGTCCCAATCGTGGACGGGGTAATAGACATCTCAATCCCCCGAACCGAAGTCGTGAAGACATGAGGTCCGTCATCTGATTCCAGTAGATGCCCTGCTCTCATATAGAATTCCCTGATAAGTTCGAGACCATAACCCGTCTGCTCGGCGAAGTTACAAACTTCGTGAAAGTCACCGTGCTCAAAAAGAGCTTGAAACCCCGGGACTTTCTCAATCAAATTTGCCACGCCGACAAACCGTTCTCCAGTGCACGTCTTCGACGAATACATGTCTCGCCGGCTGTCATCAGCAGGAGGATCACGAGCACGGTCAGCATCACGCTCATGAAGAGATACACTGCCGGAGCCTCGATGACCACAAACATAGGTATGATGTCACGCCCCGAGCCCCGCCTATTTGGTCAGGTTCGGGCGCGCAGACAGGCCGCCGAACGGACAGAGTTTCCCCTATACGTCCTAGGCGTCGCAATCAATACAATTCACGAGTGTTCCAACCAGGAACTGAATTCAATCACAGATTGCATAAGGAAGTATCGAAACATAAACACCTAAGTTATTACAAGCATTCAACCCAGATTATAAATTTACACGTTACATTATCTTTGCTCTTCCAAATACAATCATAATTATAAGTACAAATCTATTACACTTTGCTTTCTTTTCTCTTTTTTCTGCAACCCTCGCTAAGCTGACTCGGATACTGCTACCTCTAGTCTCTCGGGTAGAGCGCTATCTATGGAGCTACGCCCTGGTCTCACGCCGCTGCTGCCGCGCCACTCACGTGTGTACCTGTACCCCCAGAAACAACATGGGGGTGAGAACTATTGTCCATAGTTCTCAGTGGGTACGGTCACCCAAGAGAACAGCTCGACCAACAGGTCCGAAGGAGGCAACTGCAGGTTAGTTTAATAAACAGATAGACATATATATCTTGATTTTGCAACTAATAAAATCATGCATTGCCTCAACGTAATAGTGAAATGCTAACTGTAGCAATGCCAACTACATGCAAGTCATGCAATCATATACTTGTGCAATTAATCCACAATCTAGTAGTTCAATCGATACTACTTGCAATTATTTATTCTTTGACATTCTTTATTATTGGCTATTCTTTAGCACTTGCCGTTCTTTACCCTTTATTCTTGGCCACACTTTACTCATTTGTAATTCTTTTCTAAGGTTATATTTACCTTAGCCAACTATGCCACTCGACTCGGTCTTGAGTCAATTAATTATGAATACAAGATCCACTTTCCAATTCTAGATCCTTTTGGCTAACCCGTAGGTTTCGCCTCAACCAACACATTTTTTACCCAATCTCTTGGCTAACCCGTTGGGCCCTTAGCTTCCTCCCACGGAGTTCCATAACTCACCAACTCGAAATCCCAATTATCGGGCCTAAGCTGCCTCCCGATGGGACCGTCTGCTGGACAGATACTTTAGTCCATGGGCAAATACTTTAGCCCATCATGTGACAACTCCGGAGTACACTGCTTGGGTGGAGCGACCACCGCCAAGCCAAAAACAGACTATGTGAGTATGATCTGATCCTCCTATAGAGGATCCAACGCTGACAATGCCACATTAAGTGTTCATTAATGCCACTTTTAACAACACGAGAAATCCTCTATCCCTATGTCGATATCATAGTGCTAATATCACACTTGTATTTTACATGCCATTCACCTAGATCTAACTGACTCTAGGTTCATTGTCGACCTATGTTCCACAACACTAGGTTCTTTGTCATTCTTATCCATCCTAGGTTCACGACACTAGGTTCATTGTTGTTCGTGTCCAACCTATGTTTTATACACTAGGTTCAATGCCACTTGCTTATTTACATGATCTATAACATGTCAATATGCATGTTTACCCACCACAACCTCGAAATACTAAATGCACCTAGCATATAGTCCATAAGTTGTTATTCAAGTATTTTTTCTATATACTCTAAAATGCTCTAGTACATATCATCATGAAACTATCCACTAGCATGTATCCTCAATGTATCATGTGCAAGTATCAACTAGCATGCATTCTAATGAATTAACATGCACTAATAGCTAGCATACATTCTAATAGATTAACATGCACTATCAGCTAGCATACATTCTAATGGATTAACATGGACTATTCTAATCATGCTAACACGTATATATATTCATTCATGGTAGCTAGTGCATAGTAACTCATGCATCACTCTAAGCATTCACCAATGCAATCAACTACCACTATACATGTATATATGCATCAATAAGAAAACATATATTTCTTCGACATGTAGGCGACCTAGTCGCTTCGGTAAGCACAACCCACCTGTTATCGCGTTCCGATTGCTCGTCGACACTTGCAATTTGCCTCCCGCGGCATCCGTATTCGCACGGCCCGATATTGTAATTGCACTCAACCGTGCTCCGCTTCGCCCGAAAATTATAGGTCTTCGGTTTGTTGCCATGAGCCCACAATTCCATTTTCACGATTTTTGGAAACTTTCGCCGCAAGCCGACGATCTTTACGTTAAAACCTTCAAACCTTCAAAACTTCGCAACGGATCGACGGATTGCCGAACCGACTTCGCCAGCGTGTTTCGTTACCTAGCAATTAGGTTTACGGAGGGTCAAATGAGATCAAACCCTTCTATTAGCGAAAATCGCATTTCTAAATCCTATAGGTTTACTATTGCAAAAACCATTAAATTAACTTATGATTTAGGCAATAAAGCTCTAATTAGCATGCTAGGATTCCTCTAAATTCATTTTTAGAGCATATAAACCAAACCCTAAACACTTACCATCATTGTGAACGCCGCGACGAAAACATGTGGCTCCAACGGCCGCCCGAAAGCTCAATCCGTCGCTCCCAACGCGTTCACGAGCTCGCTCTCCGCCAACGCCGCGAATTTGGGCGAGAAATATTGAGAGATGAGAGAGATAATTAGAGAGAGAAATGAGGGTTTTCTTTCTCCTCCAAGTGTGCGTGTGATGCTTGTGGGTGTGTGGCTCAGTTGAGGAAGCAGCAAGAAGAAGATAAAGGGATTAAATCCCATTTTACCATTTTACCCCTCAACTAGTCACTATTCACACATAACTTTCGGCTGAAGCTTAGACGCTTTCGCATGCCCTTCTGAATGTCCGATTGAGCTCAAATTTGACAGTTATGTTCGTTTTTACATTACTTAACAGGAAAAATTTAAATCTTTCAGTTTCGACCACATTTGGTCACTGAAAGCTCTACCGAACTGTAATCTTTATCAGATAGCATTCGGATTTTATTTCTCATCTTCCGGGTGTCAGAATGGCACGAAACTTTAAATCTAGCCTCGTAATAATAATCCTGACATACCCCTCAGTTTTCATAATTTTCTGACACTGTCTATTTTCTGCTAATTTATCTGCCTCGTTTCTCACAGAAAATTCTAAATATTCTGTTTTCGCTCCGATTTCAGCACAGGTCATTCCCAACATATCCTTACACCCTTAAGTCCAATAAAAATAGTATCTCACACTATTTTTATTTACACTTAATTTTTATATTAATTTTCGGTATATCACATTCTACCCTCCTTAAAAGAGTTTCGTCCTCGAAACTTAAATTCATACCTCAACTCGATACTCGATAGATCGAAGATCGAAGAGGTGAGGATATCATCGAACCTCTCGTCGCACTTCACATCCTGTCAAGGGACACACTCCGATTCGATCACCGGCATTGCTTAGAAGCAATATTAGATGCGCATCGACCAATCGTGAGCGCTCCAACTATAACTGAATCTTTGCTCTATATATAGCGGAGATAGCACACTACGGCACATCTCCAATTTCAATCCTCAAGGGAGCAACATCCTCAACTTCGTGTGGCTATTTGTGAAACAAGTGTCTCCTAGAGACCACTTTATCTTTTGATACCATATGCCACAACCAGCTCGAATTCGTTCCTACAACGAACTCACACGAACACTCCGTTCGTGGACCCAAGGCCAAACTCACCAACGGAGTTATTGGCCAAACCACTCACCTCGATTTCTACGGGTGGACCAATGGTCACCAATCCTACGTAGGCCTACCACCTAAACCCGTCTCAACTACGCATAGTGTCTCTCGCTCACAAGCATAGACCCAATCATAATCGGGCGAAATTCTCACTTTGGAATTCGCACTCACTCCAAACAGGAGCAACCATGACCCCAAACCACATAAAATCCTCAAGTTGGGTCACTACACACTCGGTGTATCCTCGATCTCACGATCCAACACGTGGCATTCCACGCCCACGGGTCTAAGCTCGGACTACCGTCCTGACCAAAACTCTGCCCTACCCGTAGGTATCGGGCCGCTGTCACTCACAGCTGACTGCGCCTGTCCCAAAGGGCCTAGGCTCCACAGTCCACAAATGGTCCAGGCACGGATCATCCCCAAGCACTACTCGTCATCGTCGTCCTACACGACATACTCTATCGAGTCACATGTACCACTCTCGGCTCCTAAGCACCTAGTGCCAGCCACCAGCCCTACGAGTGATGCAAGGCACGCTTCACACTTAGCAACGCTAAGTGCTACTGCCTACACACTCACCCTGCTGAGTCAGTACTGCACTTCACGAGTACCTACACTCGAATGCTCTCTATGTGCCGCATACTAATCCCAGCATTAGGCACTCCTGCCTATGCACACCGCCCACAAGCACGACTCGTCCACCTCACTCGAGGTACCACAAGGCCTACGTGCTCGTACTCGGCAACTATCCGCTTGCTCTCTCAGCAGTGATTATACTTTTCACTGTTCGTTCTACCGGAACCATATTCGAAACTCTCGGACCACTCAGGTGTTCAAAAGGGTTATGATTCGATTCTCGCAATCGGCTAATCACTTTGCCTTGAGAGTCGGTCCGCTATTTTCATCTTCATCGTGAGTCTTACCATTAGACTCGCACTAGCGACTCGCTAGTGCCAACTTGTTCTCTACCTGCTCCAATAGGTACTATACTCCTATTTGCAAGCATGTCCGGGTATCCTCATTCACCCGTCCACTTGGTCCCTACTATACAATGTATAAGTAGTAGCAACTGACCACCATAAATGCACGCTATGGACAGACCTTACATTATGCAGAAGCATACGACTGCTTCAACTAAACCATACCTGCCATGACATCGTCGGCAGCAGTAGGTTCACCAACCTGGGTCGCGTATCACGGCCACTTGCCGCCCACAAACACATCTCCCGTCCCACAGCGTACACCGCCGCGCCTAGGGAGAACTTCTACAATCCTGCATCCTAAGGAAGTCACAAAAGATACTTCCAGGGTTCAAGATTGCAATCGCACTCAAAAGTATACACTGCCCAAAACTGGGCAAGTTTCGGGTACGGGGACCAGTCTCCCTATGGAGGGACCGGACCTCAAGAGCAAGCTACGCGCAGAGCAGCTTTTCTACTCCTTCCACCATCAGGGAAGTGAACGGAGAATGCTAATCCCCGAAACTCATCCCAAATCATAAGAGGGAGACCAGGCAGTCGATCCCACTCGACGCCTGTCCACCATACCTTTGTCGCAACCCCGGTCGTACTCGACGAATGGTCACCATTGACCCACCGTCTCTTGGAGTCTTTTTACTCGCTCCATCTGGCACATGGCAGCCTCCTGCTGACGCTGCACAATATCGACTTGTGGCCTCACCACTATCACGAGTGGGGCCAACAGATAGCGAAGTTCTGGGTCCCCGCTCGCGTCGGTTTGTTCAGGGACACCACCGGTCCCTTCCCGCACTGATCTAGACGAAGATCGCCTACGCGGTGCCATCGTTTCCTGAAGCACGACAACTCAACTAGTTCTCGACCATCTTGGGTCGAACACTAGCCTACTAACACCGGCTCAAGAGCCAATTAGGCGAAAGTCACGCGAGGGCATTTATTCTCATCACCCGGATTCATGTTGTGTCGACCCAACATGAACACCCTCGGTTGAGAATAAACCACACCTCAAGTCCACCTCTAATATCGGTTTTAGAGGTTTCTACAGTTGACTCAATCAATTAAACTTTCGCCGCACGTCTCAAGTTCTCGTCTCTCACGAGCCTTAATCTCCTATGGCTTGCTATCCTAGGTTCTCCTAGGTTTGCCTAAACCATTCCCATTCTCTACTTTATTCTCTGATACCATCTTACCTGTCACGGCCCGAGCCCCGCCTATTTGGTCAGGTTCGGGCGCGCCGACAGGCCGCCGTACGGACAGAGTTTCCCCTGTACGTCCTAGGCGTCGCAATCAATACAATTCACGAGTGTTCCAACCAGGAACTGAATTCAATCACAGATTGCATAAGGAAGTATCGAAACATAAACACCTAAGTTATTACAAGCATTCAATCCAGATTATAAATTTACACGTTACATTATCTTTGCTCTTCCAAATACAATCATAATTATAAGTACAAATCTATTACACTTTGCTTTCTTTTCTCTTTTTTCTGTAACCCTCGCTAAGCTGACTCGGATACTGCTACCTCTGGTCTCTGGGGTAGGGCGCTATCTATGGAGCTATGCTCTCGTCTCGCGCCACTCACGTGTGTATATACCTGTACCCCCAAAAACAACACGGGGGTGAGAACTATTGTCCATAGTTCTCAGTGGGTACGGTCACCCAAGAGAACTCGACCAACGAGTCCGAAGGAGAGCAAGCTGAGTTAGTTTAATAAACGAGATAGACATATATATCTTGATTTTGCAACTAATAAAATCATGCATTGCCTCAACGTAATAATGAAATGCTAACTGTAGCAATGCCAACTACATGCAAGTCATGCAAAGTGACGCACTGAACTTTTGCAAATTGCAAGGTTCGAGTGTTAGCTGTGAGATCTGAGCTTTTCAGTTTTTACGGAGGGTCGTTGGCGTGTTAGACCTATGGCACGAGTCTGAGGTTAGTGGTTGAGTTCCAAGCTCTAAAGTCCAAAAAGTTGGATTTTAGGTTGCTCTCTGGTTGAATTTCTATGCTCTTGTACCGGTACAAAATTGTTGCTATACCGGTACAGCCTTGATGGCTATACCGGTACAGACCAAGATTTATACCCGTATAGAAGTGCAGACCGAGCTAACCGAGCCTCGGGTTTGGCTATTTCGTGGGGTTTGTACCGGTACAAAATTGGCTTGTACCGGTACAGCCTGGCAGTTTTCGAAAATCCGAAACTGCAGGGGCTTGTTAGCATTTTGTTGCTTCTATTTGTAACCCCTCAGCCCCCTTAGGGTCTTTTTGTGCTGAGACGAGAGAGAGAGAGAGGTAGGAGCTTCTCAAACCCTTCCCTCTCTATTTCTTGATTTTGGTTGGTTGTTTTTAAGAGATTGATCTTCTCTTTTTCCCTTTTTGCTTCATGGTGCATTTTCCACCATTGGAGAGCTTAGAGCTTGGACTTGGAGCTTGGTGTGAGGGAGATCTTTGCTTCTAGAAGGTTTTGATCCTTGAGAGGAGGCTCCTAAGAGGTATGGATTACTTCTAATCCTCTAGATTAAGCTTCTTTTGCGTTATAATAGATGAAACCCTAGATGTTGATGTTAGGGTTTGTTTTTGGGGTTTGCAACCTAGGGCTTTTAGAGTCCAATTGATTGGTTTAGAACCTTGATTTAGGGCGCTTTGGAAGGGATTTACACTCCATTTGAGGATTGGAGAAGGATTCTTACACTAAGGTGAGTTTTTCCTTATTCTTTGTATAGAAGTTTAAAGATTGAACACATGGTTCATCTTTAGAGGTTGTAACTCCTAGGATTTACTTTGTTGGGTACTAGGAGTAGGAATCGAAGTTTCGTTAGCGGTTCGGAGCGACGCTTGGAGCGACGGTGGGTTTGGCCTCACCTAGCACAATGAGAAATTCTCATTGGAGCTTATATGCTTACGGTTAATTGGGAAATCATGTGTTTTCATGTTTCATATATTATTTGTGAATTTTAGAATGCTTAAGATACATATGTTATGTATAGTGCAATTTTTCTCTATATAGTAGAGATGCATGCTTGTGAGAGCTGAGTGGTGGTGGCATTCTATTTAAGAACTTGAACTAAATTGTTATAGTTAGTTTGACATGTGTTTGAGAACATAGAACTATGCATGACATAGGAGAAAAGCCCTTGTCATTAAGCGGCATTGGCTTGGCATCAAAGGTGTAGAATAGTGAGCTAATGTCATCAAGCGGCATTAGGCTCGTGAATGAACTTGACATAGAGAATCTAGTGTCATGAGAATAATTGAACTAGACCTTAGGGTTACTAGTTACTATTTCCATGTTGAGACATGAGGTTTGGACTTGAGACTTGACTATACTTGTTGCCATTTGTGCTCTTTCGCACATGCTTGTGAGGGTCGCTCCCTACAAGCCGGCACTCCGGAGTTAGTCTTTGCGATTCGTTCGTGCGTGCTGTGTGAGAAGCCTACGGGACCGTTGGGACAGACTCATTCCTTGCGGGGGATGTTGGGGCTACCACGGTACTTAGGCGGCACAAGTTGGACTACACTTGTGTAGATCCTAGAAAGAGAATTGAACAGTGACATATAATAGAAAATTGACATCACTACTAGATAGGACTTAGTAGTTGGATACTCGGATATACTGTGGCATAGTATTGGACATGGGTAGTATACTTGATAGGACAACATTTCCATTATGGTATACTTGAGAGCTTATTAGAATGTACTTGTTTAAAGTGGGCATTTCGGGTTTAATAAAGCATGTAGCATATTTACTTTGGGTTAATTATTCAGCTTTACAGTTGTGCTCTATTTACCGTTATGCTTTATTTACAGTTATTTACTTCTGTACTATTTCATCTTTTGGGCCTAGTGGTGCAACTTTGTGCGGGTCGTAATTGCTATTTTTATAGTTCTCACGCCCTCTATTTTCTGACGTGTTTCAGCGCCTTCAGCGGGGGAGGCCAGGGATCGCGGCAAGGGTGTCGCTTCGGCTAGCGACGGGGAGTCTCGCTAGGTGGTTCATCTCTCCTTTGTTTTAGTTGGAGAGGATGAGTATGTGTACCTGTATTTTGGTAGGGGCTACCCTTATGTACCTAGAGCTACACGGTTGTGTTTACTTTTTACTAGTAGCAGTTTTAGTACTCTCTTTCCTTCCTAACTGTTTATTGATCCTACTTGCTGATAGGGATAGCTGTATGTGGCTCTGATATTCTTAGTTGTAGCCTATTATTGTTTTAATTCCGCTGTTTTTATTTAGACGCCTTATATGTGTTGGCATATGTCGGGTCTGGGCACGCTTTTGGGAAGGTCCTGCCGACCCTGGGTCATGACAGATTAATTTGGTATCAGAGCCTAGGGTGACGTTTTAGAGGACCTAGCAAACCTTAGGCTGGTTGGACTATAGGAAATAGGCTCGCGAGAGACGAGGTCTATTTTGCATGTGAGCGAAAGTACCTGATTGGGTTTCACTATAACTCTAAAAAGTTGGAGTTTGATCGAGGTGTATAGCTTCTAGCTTCGCGGAGGGTTACGTTGGCGGACAACGTAACATCGAGTTAGTTGTGAAGCACACTTCTTTACTTTCGCATGATTTGGGTTCTTGAGTGGGGATTGCGGTAGCGTGGGTTTTATTAACTTGCGCTTTAGTGATGTTGTGGCGTCTTGTTGACGACCCGCTCTAAGCTTGCTGGAGCGGATGACGCGACAACGTTTGAGGAAGTGGATACATCCACTACCCCCGGATCCAATGAGGTCCGTGAGTGAGGTGCCTATTTGCGGCTCTCCTTTGGTTTGGCGGCTCGACGGGCGACAGCTCAACGATAGGCAAATGCGGCACGCGAGACGGGATGCGCGCGTGAACACAGGGAGATCCTTGCGCAACGAGCGATTTTCCGTGATGGTTGCGGGAGCAGAGCGAGAGTGGCTCATGGATTGCCCAACGAGTTCAAGAGGTGTAATCCCAGGATCCTCGATGGAGAGAAGGATGACCACTGGATCGTAGGAAAGTGGTCGAGGCGGGTGGAGAAACTAATTCCGCGACACATTCGTGGGGGAGAGAGGCAGCGTTTGGCTTGCCGCTCATCACCTGAGCGATGAGGTTTGTAGCTGGTGGTTGGACATTCAGGATAGCACCAATGCTGATATTGTGGCGACTACTTGAAGGAGGTTCAAGGAACTCCTGTTGAAGCTTTACTTCACTGGCAGTGTTAAGAGAAAGTCGGTGCAGGATCTGTGTGGGATGTTCCAAGGGAATCGGGCGGTGGCCGAGTGCGAGAGGGAGTTCCCTCGGCTCCCACAGGGTGGCCGTTGTTGTGCGAGACGGCGAAGACTTCGGCCGTTGATCTTTCGGTTGGCGCAACCTTTCGATCTTCAGACTTACCGAGATGTGGTAAACCGCGCGCTCGTCGAGATAGTGACTACGTGTTTTGGTTCGTACTATGGCTTTCGAGTGTGCATTGGTTGATGCCGGTGCATTGCACCTATCCTTTGATCGGCTATTTGCCGAGTTGCATTGCATCACGTTGGTTCGCTGTTTGCGATGAGGATTAGCCTTTGACTGAGACGGTTGGTTTACGAGTTGTGGGTAGCTTTCTGCTATGCTTTTTGGATCTCACGACGATTGCATTAGTTGCATCCCTGGATCGGCTGTATGCCGGATGGTGCTCGGGGACGACCCGTGCCTGGACCAGTTGTAGACTGCGGAGCCTGGGCCCTTTGGGCGGCGCGATTAGTTTGTGAGTGACATGACCCGCTTCGGGTAGGGCAGAGTTTTGGTCAGGACGGTAGTCCGAGCTTTGACCCAAGAGCGTGGAATGCCACGTGTGGGATCGTGAGATCGAGGATACACCGAGTGTGTAGTGAACCAACCCGAGGATTTCTAGCATTGATCATTCTTCGATACCTATAGGATGATCAGATGATCGGGTGTGTCGTTTCGAACACCCTGCCTTGCGAGAAGGTTTTGCGTGCCAACCAATAGATTGGCCTTCGGGGTGTGGAGTCTGTGAGGTACTTTGTACCTTGGGACTTGCGAGCTGATTTAACTCGCCTTGGGTGTTTGTGCACGAAATAGTGCGTGTTGAGGATTTATTCCACTTGGTTGTGGTGACTATCTCCTTACCTAAAACTAGGTAAGTATTGGAGAGGATTTGGGGCCTAAGCGGCCATTACTTTCAGTTGTTCGAAAATCCTCAGAATGAAGGATACCTTTAGAGTTGTTAATGCTCTCCTGACGGAGTCACGAATCGTGAGCTCAAGTGGCAGGGAGATCTTTGCATTTCGTGTTTCGCTTCGTGAGAAACACCCTCTATTGAGGTAGGACCTGTAGGGTCGTTTCGACTGTATATGTCGGCCATCGTGATCTAAAGTGAATCACGATTGAGCAATCGCTCGGCTGTAGAGGCTCGTCGATCGTTTCAATTAGCCTTGAGAATTGGCGTACTCGATTGAATCGTATTGCAATCGGAGTAATACCATTTTGTGTTGGAGTTTGAGATTGTACCTCAAGCGAATGTTGGTACTTGTTTGGAACATCATGGGGATTAGCGTGACGCTGCTGAAGCCTGTAGTACTTCACCAACGTTAGGGACTTGCGGAATGATAATTCCAAGCCCTCTAGATGGATTGGTGGAACCGGTCGTAGATGGCCACGGGTATTCCGATGAAGATCTGCAAGGATCAACTGCGGAAGCATACTGAGGTGAGCGGAGTGTGAACTCTCACTGTTGGATCGAGTTGTTGGAAAAATTCGTGAGGGAAAGTACCAAGTGCTGATTTTCCCTTGTTCGGATGTTGCATGTGGAATTAAGTTCCTTGCAATGGAGACTTCGTGGAAGAGTGGTTGAGATCGACGTTCTGGTCGATAGTCACTTCATGGAGACATTGATAGAGAGCTACTACTAATTGTAAATGGAACCCTCTCTATCACTTGAGTGGAGCTTTGTGACTATGGATACAGGGTATCAGATGCTAAGAGAAGCATTGTGGAGAAGAATTTCGAATGATTCATTTCGAGCGCTTGAGCAGTTAGTGCTATGGGACCCTCTATCGAAGATAAGCTCTCGGCGTAGGCTTATGAAGAGTTTACTTGAGGCATCAAGTCGAGACTAAGGAATGACCTTAGTAGATTGAGGATGTGTGTGGGTTGTGGTTCTTGACTATATATATAGAAGAGAAACAGCGAGACCACCCCAGTGGTGGAGTTGAGATTACTGTAGAGGCATTGGGGAGCAATGCCGATTGGTGAATCGAGTAACCACTTCTGGAGAACCAATTTGGACGATTTGTCGGTGTCGCGACAATCGGAAGAGATGATTATTATGGATTTTGATTGCTTGACTGTTCATGCCAAGCGGGTATAAAAGGATAGCCATGTGGAAATGACGCTATGCTTAATTAAGGATTGGAATTACACTCAGTCGTGTAATCTTTTGACAAGAGCTGACTTTGAGCTGAGCAAGCACTGTTGGGATTAGAGCCAACGGTTAGATAGTGTATCACATCTCGTTAGTGAGCATCCCGATGGAGTGTTGATGGATCGGGTAACGGGTTTGAACCCGGGTTCTTGCTACGAGCGGTATTGTTGGATCCGCCTCGAGAGCTATATAACGGAATTCCAATTGTATGAATAAATTGAGGCGAGCTAAGTTTCGCCCTCGACCTAGACGAGGAAGGTGAGTGCGGAATTCGGCCTTTGGGAGCACTTGGTTTTGGTGATGACCAAGCGAATAGCTTGTCGAACAAGCGCAATTCGGAGAAGGAACTCCTCGGAGAAGACTTGAAGTTGTTTCTTGGTGGCCGGGATGTAAAAGGATGTTGGCGAGTTTGTAGCTCGTTGTCTAACTTGCCAACAAGTGATGGCTGAGCATAGAATTCCCGTGGGAAAATTGCAGAGCCTATCGATTCCAGTGTGGAAGTGAGAGAGGATCGCCATGGATTTCGTGATGGGATTGCCTCGCTCACAGGCCGGGCATGACGCTATATAGGTGATCGTGGATAGGTTGACGAAATCGGCACATTTCATACCTATCCATACTACTTGGACTAGAGAGAGACTCGCACAGGTATAATTGGATAAGTTTGTGCGACTACACGAAGTACCTACATCGATTGTATCGGACAGGCACACACGTTTTGTGTCACACTTTTGGAGGAGTCTCACGGGACGCCTTAGGTGCTCGGCGGACTTCGAAGATCGCTTTCCACCCTCGAGTGACGGGCGATCGGAGCGTACTATCTGAGACACTCGAGGATATGCTTCGAGCCTGCGTGATCGACTTCCAGGGAGGATGGCCGCAGCATCTACCAATAGCTGAGTTTGCTTATAACAATAGTTATCAAACGAGCATCAAGATGGCGCTATTTGAAACACTCTATGGACGGAATTGTAGATCACCACTTCATTGGAGTGAAGTTGGTGAGAGTTTGGCTTTAGGCCCAGTTGTGCTCTAGGAAGCAGAGGACAAGGTTCGCATTGCTAGAGAGCGGTTGTTGACGACGGAGTAGGCGAGAGGAGCTACGGACAAGCGTCGACGAGACTTGGAGTTTCATTGGAGACTATATCTTTTTGAAAGGCTCGCCGACCGGTGAAGTCAAGAGATTGGTGTTCGGGGTAAGATGAGCCCCCGTTTCATTGGACCGTATGAGATTTTGGAGCATGTGGGTTCGGTAGCGTATAGACTTGCTCTACCGCCGAACCTATCGGGCGTACACAACGTGTTCCATGTATCGGTCCTTCTGAAGTATATACATGATCCAGCTCATGTTTTGGATGCAACACCATCGGAGCTGAGGGACGATTTGAGCTTCGAGGGCAACCCGTGAAGATCTTGGCTCGCGAGGTGAAGTTGGGGAATCGGGAGTTTTCTTATGTGAAAGTCATGTGGAGCAACCACGAGGAGCGGGAGGCCACGTGGGAGTTTGAGAGAGCGCTTCGAGAGCGCTACCCCCCATCTCTTTCCGATGGAGTCATGAGGTATGATTGTGATTTCGAGTTTGTGGACGAAACCTCTTTTTAGGAGGGGTGAATGTGGCCCGAACTTTTACAAATTGCAAGGTTCGAGTGTTAGATGTGAGATACGAGCTTTTCAGTTTTTACGGAGGGTCGTTGATTTGTGTTCGGAGCCTATGGCACGAAATCTGAGGTTAGTGGATGAGTTCCAAGCTCTAAAGTCCAAAAAGTTGGATTTTAGGTTGCTCTCTGGTTGAATTTCTATGCTCTTGTACCGGTACAAAATTGTTGCATTACCGGTACAGCCTTGATGGCTATACCGGTACAGACCGAGATTTATACCGGTATAGAAGTGCGAGCCAACTAGCAGGAGCCTCGGGTTTGGGCATTTCGTGGGGTTTGTCTGGGTACAAAATTGGCTTGTCTGGTACGGCGATTTCGAATATCCGAAAGCTGAGGGCTTGTTAGCATTTTGTTGCTTCTATTTGTAACCCTCACTTAGGGTCTTTTTGTCTTTGAGACAGAGAGAGAGAGAGAGGTAGGAGCTTCTCAAACCCTTCCCTCTCTATTTCTTGATTTTGGTTGGTTGTTTTTAAGAGATTGATCTTCTCTTTTTCCCCTTTTTGCTTCATGGTGCATTTTCCACCATTGGAGAGCTTAGAGCTTGGACTTGGAGCTTGGTGTGAGGGAGATCTTTGCTTCTAGAAGGTTTTGGACTTGAGACTTGACTATACTTGTTGCTATTTCCATGTTAAGACATGAGGTTTGGACTTGAGACTTGACTATACTTGTTGCCATTTGTGCTCTTTCGCACATGCTTGTGAGGGTCGCTCCCTACAAGCGGCACTGTTAGCCTTTGCGATTCGTTCGCGCGTGCGGTGTGAGAAGCCTACGGGACCGTTGGGACAGACTCATTCCTTGCGGGGGATGTTGGGGCTACCATGGTACTTAGGCGGCACAAGCTGGACTACACTTGTGTAGATCCTAGAAAGAGAATTGAACAGTGACATATAATAGAAAATTGACATCACTACTAGATAGGACTTAGTAGTTGAATACTCGGATATACTGTGGCAGTATTGGACATGGGTAGTATACTTGATAGGACAACATTTCCATTATGGTATACTTGAGAGCTTATTAGAATGTACTTGTTTAAAGTGGGCATTTCGGGTTTAATAAAGCATGTAGCATATTTACTTTGGGTTAATTATTCAGCTTTACAGTTGTGCTCTATTTACCGTTATGCTTTATTAACACTTTTTTTTACTTCTGTACTATTACTTCTTTTGGGCCTAGTGGTGCAACCTGTGCAGGTCAGTAATTGCCCACTGGGAACTATATTTTTATAGTTCTCACGCCCTCTATTTTCTGACGTGTTTCAGCGCCCGGCGGGGAGGCCGGGGATCGCGGCAAGGGTGTCGCTTCGGCTAGCGACGGGGAGTCTCGCTAGGTGGTTCATCTCTCCTTTGTTTTAGTTGGAGAGGATGAGTGTGTGTACCTGTATTTTGGTAGAGGCTACCCTTATGTACCTAGAGCTACACGGTTGTGTTTACTTTTTACTAGTAGCAGTTTTAGTACTCTCTTTCCTTCCTAACTGTTTATTGATCCTACTTGCTGATAGGGATAGCTGTATGTGGCTCTGATATTCTTAGTTGTAGCCTATTATTGTTTTAATTCCGCTGTTTTTATTTAGACGCCTTATATGTGTTGGCATATGGCGGAGTCCAGGCACTCTTTGGGGAAGGTACTGCCGACGCCGGGGCATGACATGCAATCATATACTTGTGCAATTAATCCACAATCTAGTAGTTCAATCGATACTACTTGCAATTATTTATTCTTTGACATTCTTTATTATTGGCTATTCGTTAGCACTTGCCGTTCTTTACCCTTTATTCTTGGCCACACTTTACTCATTTGTAATTCTTTCCTAAGGTTATATTTACCTTAGCCAACTATGCCACTCGACTCGGTCTTGAGTCAATTAATTATGAATACAAGATCCACTTTCCAATTCTGGATCCTTTTGGCTTACCCGTAGATTTCACCTCAACCAACACATTTCTTTTACCCAATCTCTTGGCTAACCCGTTGGGCTCTTAGCTTCCTCCCACGGGGTTCCATAACTCACCAACTCGAAATCCCAATTATCTGGCCCTAAGCTGCCTCCCGATGGGACCGTCTGCACGGATACTTTAGTCCATGGGCAAATACTTTAGCCCGTCATGTGACAACTCCGGAGTACTTTGCTTGGGTGGATCGACCACCGCCAAGCCAAAAACAGACTATGTGAGTATGATCTGATCCTCCTATAGAGGATCCAACGCTGACAATGCCACATTAAGTGTTCATTAATGCCACTTTTAACAACACGAGAAATCCTCTATTCCTATGTCGATATCATAGTGCTAATATCACACTTGTATTTTACAAGCCATTCACCTAGATCTAACTGACTCTAGGTTCATTGTCGACCTATGTTCCACAACACTAGGTTCTTTGTCATTCTTATCCATCCTAGGTTCACGACACTAGGTTCATTGTTGTTCGTGTCCAACCTATGTTTTATACACTAGGTTCAATGCCACTTGCTTATTTACATGATCTATAACATGTCAATATGCATGTTTACCCACCACAACCTCGAAATACTAAATGCACCTAGCATATAGTCCATAAGATGTTATTCAAGTATTTTTTCTATATACTCTAACATGCTCTAGTACATATCATCATGAAACTATCCACTAGCATGTATCCTCAATGTATCATGTGCAAGTATCAACTAGCATACATTCTAATGAATTAACATGCACTAATAGCTAGCATACATTCTAATAGATTAACATGCACTATCAGCTAGCACACATTCTAATGGGTTAACATGCACTATTCTAATCATGCTAACACGTATATATATATTCATTCATGGTAGCTAGTGCATAGTAACTCATGCATCACTCTAAGCATTCGCCAATGCAATCAACTACCACTATCATGGATATATGCATCAATAAGAAAACATATATTTCTTCGACATGTAGGCGACCTAGTCGCTTCGGTAAGCACAACCCACCTGTTATCGTGTTTCGATTGCTCGTCGACACTTGCAATTTGCCTCCCGCGGCATCCGTATTCGGCACGGCCCGATATTGTAATTGCGCCTCAACCGTGCTCTGCTTCGCAGCCCCGAAAATTATAGGTCTTCGGTTTGTTGCCACGAGCCCACAATTCCATTTTCACGATTTTTGGAAACTTTCGCCGCAAGCTGCGACGATCTTTACGTTAAAACCTTCAAACCTTCATAACTTCGCAACGGATCGACGGATTGCCGAACCAACTGGCCAGCGTGTTTCGTTACCTAGAAATTAGGTTTACGGAGGGTCAAATGAGATCAAACCCTTCTATTAGCGAAAATCGCATTTCTAAACCCTATAGGTTTACTATTGCAAAAACCATTAAATTAACATATGATTTAGGCAATAAAGCTCTAATTAGCATGCTAGGATTCCTCTAAATCCATTTTTAGAGCATATAAACCAAACCCTAAACACTTACCATCATTGTGAACGCCGCGACGAAAACACGTCGCTCTAACGGCCGCCCGGAAGCTCAATCCGTCGCTCCCAACGCGTTCACGAGCTCGCTCTCCGCCAACGCCGCGAATTTGGGCGAGAAATATTAAGAGATGAGAGAGATAATTAGAGAGAGAAACGAGGGTTTTATTTCTCCTCCAAGTGTGCGTGTGATGCTTGTGGGTGTGTGGCTCGGTTGAGGAAGCAGCAAGAAGAAGATAAAGGGATTAAATCCCATTTTACCATTTTGCCCCTCAACTAGTCACTATTCACACATAACTTACGGCTGAAGCTTAGACGCTTTCGCATGCCCTTCTGAATGTCCGATTGAGCTCAAATTTGACAGTTATGTTCGTTTTTACATAACTTAACAGAAAAAATTTAAATCTTTCAGTTTCGACCACATTTGGTCACTGAAAGCTCTACCGAACTGTAATCTTTATCAGATAGCATTCGGATTTTATTTCTCATCTTTCGGGTGTCAGAATGGCACGAAAGTTTAAATCTAGCCTCGTAATAATAATCCTGACATACCCCTCAGTTTTCATAATTTTTCGACAACAGTGTATTTTTACGCTAATTTATCTGCCTCGTTTCTCACAGAAAATTCTAAAAATTCTGTTTTCGCTCCGATTTCAGCACAGGTTATTCCCAATCTATCCTTACACCCTTAAGTCCAATAAAAATAGTATCTCACACTATTTTTATTTACACTTAATTTTTATATTAATTTTCGGTATATCACATATGAGGTGTCTGAGGCGATTCCGTGTCCCCTGTCTCAATTACCTTCTCCTTTCCCTTTCCTTTAGCTTTTCCTTTGCCTTTTCCTTTTTCTTTTCCTTTTTCTTTTCCTTTCCCTTTCTCTTGTTCTTTCTTCTTTGAGCGAATCTCAGTGGCTATGGCTTCCCAATCCTCCCCCTGAGATTCTGCCCTCGAATCATCTCCCGGGTTATACTCACTACCCGCATCGTCGGCCGGCTCTCGTGTTGAGGGCGTACGCGCTTCGCTCCCGGACCCCACGCGCCATCAAGAACACAAGCACCAAAAACGACGAATGCATTTCGTAAAAAGAACAACCGGTTTATATTGAGAGAAAAACACAAATATCGATCCTAAAAACATCATTAATTAAGCATAATTGGTCAAAAATTTGAAAAATTATCTAGAGCATCCTAGGGCCATTAGGATTAAAATTAACACTATGAATATGCATGAAAAACAAAACAAAAATCACTAAATTTCAAAAAAATTGCTTTGTGAGAACGTAAAACGACAAAGCGTGAAAACCCTAGTGATTTAGCCAATGTACGCACAGATCTGAAGTGAACCAGCGAAATAGAGCTTGTAGAAATGTTTGCTAAGTAAGTTTAAGTACACAAGAAACAACAAACTCAGTTCAAAACAAATAAAAAGAGATCAAACAACCTAAATCCCGAAATCCTACAAATTAGGGCACAAATGGCAAAAAGGAGATTAAGAGCAAGATTTTACTTATAATCCGAAGAAAATGAGAGCAAAGAAGTTCAAAGGGTCTCAGGGGTTTCTAGAGAGAGAAACACCAGCAGAAAACAAGTTTTGAACACAATGGACCAAAACCCAGTCGTGCGGTTTATAGTCTCGCCGCTCCGGTGAGTGGGATACGGGCGGCGGTCGGATGCCCACGCCAAGTCACGCATAGAATGTGCGTGCGGTCGGTTTGACTAGGATCCGGATCCGAAAGTCGACAAAAACAAAAATTTTACATTAAAATTAATAAAGTTGCTCCTCGATTGATTTGAAATAAATTTATATGAAATATATTAACAAAATTCTATTTAATAAAATTCAAAAATATGATAAAAGTTGAACCGTACATCAACCAAGAATTAGGAAAATATACTGTGAAATTAAGCACATCCATCGAGCTCTAAACAATAGTTGTACCGAAACTAGTCATCAAATTCGCAAATATAAAGATTCAAATAAATCACATTAACTGAAATAAACACAAGAATATCGTCCAATTGAGTTATGCACACATTGAAACTAAAGAGTGGCTCTTTGAGCATCTTTTGAAGCATTTTTCAACTAATCTTCGCACTATCCACCGTATATCACCGAAAATTCTAAATATTTATATTTTTCTCAACCTTTTCGGTTGCTCAATAATTCGCTCACGTGGTAGCTTCACACACTTACCGGACGGCCGGGGTGGTAGCTCTTTCCAACATGTGGTGGTAGGTTTCACACTCCCGCAAGGGATGTAACTCTTTCCACATCTTTCGTAGGTGGTAGTTTTCACACTCCCGTGAAGGGATGTAACTCTTTCCACATCTTTTATATTTAAAGTTACTCCCCCTCAAATAGTGCAACCCTCAATGGGAAAATATTATTGAGATTTCAGAAAATAGTGAGATAATTCATCTCATAGCCCAAATAATCAAACAAATTCAAATACTCCTTTGATAGTCCAAGAGAGAGATACCAATTTAACAAGTATATAAAAATAATTCATAGATGATGTTGAGGTTCAAATAAAATGACATAGAAGAATTTAAAAGAATAGAGCAATGTTAAAAAAAATCATGCAAACGTTATACACAAGTCAAAGAGGTCATAGAAAAATCACGCCAAAGCAATAAGCCCGTGAAAGAAGCTCATGCAAAGAAATGAATGATGCACAATTTACAGTTTTATTAAGTATGGCCCATAGAATATATCTAGATTGAAGAAAAAGAATTTAAGTTGACCAATTCTCTTAATAAATGATATCTTCGATCAATATGTCAATTTTGAGAGTGTAGAACATGGTTTTAGAATATTTAAAAGTACTCGTGTTCCCGGAATATTGTGAAAGGTGGAGGAAGGAATCCGATGTTCAATTTGTATACTTTCTCATCCATAATAACCGAGCATCACAACTTCAAAAACTCTAATAGGAAGATCTTTAGATGGTAAAGTTGAAAGAGATGGATGAATCACTTGATGCAACAATGACTAAGTAAAAACTAGTAAGGACAAGGGAAGATTTCACCTTTGCGCACCCAAACCTTACGTGTTTTGGGGTGCGACAGTCGACTAGAATGCGTCTTGAGATGCTTGTCGACGATTTTTGTTCTCTTGTTCTTTTGATCATCCACTTTTGGTTTCCAAAATTGGTTGGTCTTCAATTTGAGATCATCTTTCTTTGGCTTCCACGCTTGTCTCGACTTTCGTTGGTTCAAGGACTTTGTGGGGTTCTTCCTTTGTTTGCAATATTTCTTCACATGACCCAAAACTCCACAAACATGACAAGCTTTGTTAGTAAATGAATTTAAAATAGGAGTGAAGGTACCTTTAACCTTAGGAATAGGTTTAGTCGAGGTAGTGCCCTCTTGCTTGGAAACTTGGTCAATGTATGTCCTTTCATATCCAAGTCCCAACTTATTGGTTTGACCAATTCCAAGCATCCGGTCAAGTTTAGTCGTTCCGGAGGAGAACTTGTTCAAGTCCGATCTAAGTTGTATAATTGTCTTGGTGAACTCCAAGTTTGCCTCCTTTGCCTCCGAAAGTTGCTTGTTGAGAAACACTGAATTTTCTTCATACAACTCCTTTTCATTCTCAAGTATAGCAACCTTCTCTACTAGAGTATTATAGGCCCTCGACAATCCATCCTTCTCTTGCTCCAAACTACTTGTCAAGGTGCTCAATGTTTTGTTTTCTCCTTCAAGATCGATGATCCGTCGTCGAAGTTTCTTGTTGTGTTTAGCCATCTTTTCGACTCAACCACCAATTGATGATATGCGGCGACCATATCATCTCCATCCGATTCTTCATCCGTTGAGTTCTCCGTCGTAGAATGTTCATGCAAAGACGAAATAGTAAGTGAATCGGATGAAGCTAAACACATGATAGAAGATTCACATGCAAGTAATGCCGTAGCATTAACATCCTCATCACTTGCGATAGACTCATCCGAAGAAGAAGAGTCATCCCAAGTGATGGTTTGCATAGCCTTCTTTTTCAAAGACTTCTTATTCGGACAATCCGATGCTATATGTCCAAACCCCCGACATTTATAGCATTGAATTTGTCCGTCCCTTTTCTTATCCTTTAAAGAATCTTTAGAAAAATTTTCAGAACGTTTAGATTTAGAGGATGAAGAAGAAGTACTTGTGACGCACTGAACTTTTGCAAATAGCAAGGTTCGAGTGTTAGTTGTGAGATCTGAGTTTTTCCAGATTTTCTGGAGGGTCGTTGACTGTGTTCCGACCTATGGCACGAGTCCCGAGGATTGAGGCTTAGACCTATGCACTAAAGTCCAAAAAGTTAGACTTTAGGTGGCTCTCGGATTGAGTTTTCGGGCGGCCATACCGGTACAGGGTTGGTGGTTGTACCAGTATGGGCTTGATGGCTATACCGGTACAGACCGTATTTTATACCAGTATGGTGTGCTGCAGAGGGCAAACCCGAGGCTCGGGTTTGACATTTTCGTAGCATCTGTACCGGTATGGGAACCCGCATACCGGTACAGCCTGACAGTTTTCGAAATCCGAAACTGCAGGGGCTTTTCGGCATTTTGTTACCTCTCAACAGCCTATATGGCTGCTCCCATCTCACTCCCTCTCATTTTTACACTCTCCCACACTTAGAGAGAGAGAGAAGGAGAAGGAGAAGAAGAGGAGGAGATCTCGGGGGGAGGCTTACTTGTGTTTTGGTGCTAGCTTCTTCATCTTCCTCACCATTGGAGGGCTTGAGCTTGGCTTGGGAGCTTTCTTGGAGGAAGGTCTTTGCTTCTAGATAGTTTTGAACCTTGAGAGGAGGGTCCTAAGAGGTATGGATTACTTCTAATCCTCTAGATTAAGCTTCTATTGCTTCCTAGTAGATGAAACCCTAGATGTTGATATTAGGGTTTATTTTTGGGCCTTTTTGATTTGGTGCGTCTAGAGCTTAATTGATGATGTTAGAACCTTCCTTTAGGTTGGTTTGAGGAGACTCTAGCTTGCTTTTGGGATCTCTAGAGGGATTGCTACCGTAGAGGTGAGTTTTACCCTTTCTATGTGGTTTTGAAGTTGGGTAATTTCTAAGGCTTTTGAACCTAATTATGTGGTTTAGAATCTTTACTTAGGTTGCCTTAGATGGGATCTAGCTTCCATTTGAAGCATCGAGAGGGATTTCACTCATAGGTTAATTTTTTCCTGTTCACTAGTTTTGATCTTCGCAGTTTGAGTCGTGGGCATGCCAGTTGACTTTGAAACTTCTTGTGTGACCTTTCTAGGGTACAGGGAGTCTGAAAAGTGTCAGGGTTGGCGACCCAGAGCGTGCGAGGACCATCGGTGGGTTTTACCTCATAATTCAATGAAATTCTCATTGGAGTTACTTGAGCTTTGTAAAATGGAAAATTATGTGTTTTCATGTTAGTTGCATCGTTGTTGAATTTTAGAATGCTTAAAACATAAGCCTTATGTGTAATAAAATTTTTGACCTCTATATAGTAGAGAGTGGCTTGTGGACTTAGGCATAGTGTTGCATTCTACTTGTGGCTTGAGAGCATATTGGATATAGTGAAAATGACATGAGAACAACTGAACTTGAACTTAGAACTATGTATAACATAGGAGAAAAGCTAATGTCATTAAGCGGCATTAGACTTGGCATCGGTTTGTGAACTAGTGAGCTAATGTCATCAAGCGGCATTAGGCTCGGATTCGAACTTTGACATAAAAATTCTAGTGTCATGTGAACTATTGTACTAGACCTTAGGGTTACTAGTGACATTTGCCATGAGAGTGACATGAGGTTTTGGACACTTGAAACTTGGACAGTGCTTGTTGTCATTTGTGCTCTTCGCACATGCTTGTGAGGGTCGCTCCCTACAAGCCGGCACTCCGGAGTTGGCCTTTGCGATTCGTTCGCGCGTGCGGTGTTGAGAAGCCTACGGGACCGTTTGGGACAGACTCATTCCTTGCGGGGGATGTTGGGGCTACCACGGTACTTAGGCGGCACAAGCTAGATTACACTTGTGTAGATCCTAGAAAGAGAATTGAACAGTGACATATAATAGAAAATTGACATCACTACTAGATAGGACTTAGTAGTTGGATACTGTGACGCACTGGACTTTGCAAATTGCCAGGTTCGAGTGTTAGATGTGATATCTGAGCTTTTCAGTTTTACGGAGGGTCGTTGGCGTGTTAGACCCATGGCACGTGTCTGAGGTTAGTGGATGAATCCCAAGCACTAAAGTCTAAAAAGTTAGATTGTAGGTTGCTCTCGGATTGAAATTTCGAGGCCTTGTACCGGTACAAAATGATTGCTATGCCGGTACAAGCGAGATTTATACCGGTATAGATGAGGCCAACGAGGCTCGGGTTGGCGGTTTCGTAGAGTTTATACCGGTACAAACTGTATTTGTACCGGTACAGACTGGCAGTTTTTGAAAATCCGAAACTGCAGGGGCTAGTTAGCATTTTGTTGCTTCTATATGTTTCACCCCAGCCCCCTAGGGCTTCCTTTGAGCTCTTCACATCAGGGATTAGAGGTAGGAGTTTCTCACACTACCTCTCTTGGATTTCTTGGTGGATTTTGGGAGATTGATCTCTCTACCTCTCTCCTTTTGCCTCCTAGTGCCCTTGTCACCGTAGTAGAGGCTTGGAGCTTGGACTTGGGAGCTAGTTGAAGGAAGATCTTCAACTTTGGTGACTCTAGAGCCTTGATTAGAGCTTCTAAGAGGTAAGCAACTTCTCCATTTCCTTTAGATTCGAGTTTGGTTGCTTCTTTATAGTTGAAACCCTAGATTTTGGGAATTAGGGTTTTATTTGGGGCTTTTTGATTTGGGGCTTTTAGATTCCTTTTGAATGGTTTAGAACCTTTGTTTAGGTTGCCTTGGGATGGATCTAGCTTCCTTTTGGAATTTCTAAGAGGATTGTTGCACATTTAGGTGAGTATTTCTTGACTTTGACCTAGATGTTTAAAGTTTGAACTCAAGACTTATCTCTTGAGGTTGTAACTCCTAGGATCTACTTTGTAGGGTACTAGGAGTAGGAATCGAAGCTTCGTTAGCGGTTCGGAGCGACGCTTGGAGCGACGGTGGGTTTGGCCTCACCTAGCACAATGAGAAATTCTCATTGGTGTTTATTTGCTTATGGTTAAATGAAAATTAGTTCATTTTCATGCTATTTGATTTATTTGTAAATTTTAGAATGCTTAAGATACATATGTTATGTGTAACGCAATTTTGCTCTATATAGTAGTGACGTATGCATGTGAGTGAAGCTTTGTAGCATTCTATTTGTAAACTTGAAACTATGTGTTTAAGAGGAATTTGGCATGTGTTTGAGAACATAGAACTATGTATGACATAGGAGAAAAGCCCTTGTCATTAAGCGGCATTGGCTTGGCATCAAAAGTGTAGAATAGTGAGCTAATGTCATCAAGCGGCATTAGGCTCGTGAATGAACTTGACATAGAGAATTTAGTGTCATGAGAACAATTGAACTAGACCTTAGGGATACTAGTTACTATTTCCATGTTGAGACATGAGGTTTGGACTTGAGACTTGACTTTACTTGTTGCCATTTGTGCTCTTTCGCACATGCTTGTGAGGGTCGCTCCCTACAAGCCGGCACTCCGGAGTTAGCCTTCGCGATTCGTTCGCGCGTGCGGTGTTGAGAAACCTACGGGACCGTTGGGACAGACTCATTCCTTGCGGGGGGTGTTGGGCTACCACGGTACTTAGGTGGCACAAGTTGGATTACTATGGGTAAATCCTAGTGAAAGAGAACTGAACTTGGACATTCAACTTTACTTATGACAATCACTACTAGATAGGACTTAGTAGTTGGATTATGTGAACTTTACTTGGATTTATAGTATACTTGTTAATGCTTTAATTAACTTATAGTATACTTGTTGGTTATAGTAAAACATAACATCTTATATGTTGGAACGAGGACTTATAACAATATCTTTGGAACATGGCTATGGTAGCATTTCCTTATGCTTTATTTACAAGTTCATTTATATCGCTTACTTACTCTCTTTTGGGCCTAGTGGAGCAATTTGGTGCAGGTCAGTAATTGCCCACTGGGAACTATATGTTTATAGTTCTCACGCCCTCTGTTTCTGACTCGTTTCAGTGCCTTCTGCATCGGGGGAGGCTCGGGACCGCGGCAAAGGAGTTGCCTCGGGATAGCGGCTTGTGAGAGGGTTTGGATAGGTGGTTTCCTTTTTCTCTTATTTTATTTTGGAGAGAATGAGTGTTTTTACCTTGTATAGAGACCACCATTTTTGTGTTGTTGAGAGGTTATGTTGTTATCTGTGTACTACTCTCTTTTCCTTTGTTAGTGTTTTAGACGCTTTACTTTCTTTTACATGTGGTTTGGTTCTTGTTTAGTTGTGGCTCTGATATTCATAGTTGTAGCCTTATATTGTTTTAAATTCCGCCGTTTTTAGTTAGACGCCTTGTATGTGTTGACATATGGCGGGTGCAGGCACGCTTTGGGGAAGGCCCTGCCGACCCTGGGGCGTGACAGATTAATTTGGTATCAGAGCCTAGGGTGACGTCTTAGAGGACCTAGTAAACCTTAGGCTGGTTGGACTATAAGGATTAGACTCGTGAGAGACGTGATCTATTTGACTTATAAGCGAAAGTGTTTGATTGGGTTTTATGATAACTCTAAAAAGTTGGAGTTTAATCGAAGTGTATAACTTCTAGCTTCGCGGAGGGTTACGTTGGCGGCCGACAACGTAACATCGGGAGTTAGTAGGAAGCACACTTCTTTACTTTCGCACAATTTGGGTTTCTGAGTGGGGATTGCGATAGCGTGGGTTTTATTAACTTGCGCTTTTATGTTGTTACAGGGTTGATGCCTATTACTCGCTCCCAATCCGTCGGGCGATAACATGGCACGCCTTGAGGAGGTCGAGACCTCGGCTATTTACGAGTCCGGCGAGGTCCGCGAGGCGAGGATCGGTGGCGGTCCTCAACGACCTTGTGGCTCGGCGACGGCGGCGGCCCGGCGAGGCGGCGGCGCGACGGCAGACGAGAGGATGAAGCGGCGGAGGACCTTCTTGCGACGGCGGGCGCCACGGAGGCCGGAGACAACGTACCACCGGCTCCGTAGGGTGGTAGCAGAAGCGCCGACTCCGGCGCCGGGTCCTTACATTCTGTGCCGTACGTGCACGGCGGAGAGAGTGGCGACGGCACCGCCGGTCGGATGCCCCGGGAGAAACGGTGTTCCGACGATGGTTGAGGGACTTGAGCGTGATCGGCGATGAGCCGCCTCAATGATTTCGGGAGGTGCAATCCACGTGTGTTCGATGGCGAACGTGGATCATTAGATAGTCGAGAAGTGGCTTATGCATATGGAGAAGCTCTTTCGCGACACTTTTGTTGAGGAGAGGGACAGAGTTTGGCTCGCCACTCACCACCTGGACGGCGAGGCCTATCAGTGGTGGCGGGATATTCAGGAGAACCCGAGCACCGACTTAGCGGCGATGACTTCGACGCGGTTCAAGGGACGGTTGCTTGAGCACTACTTCCCCGACAGGGTTCGACGCCAGATGGAGACGGATCTGCGCAGCTTGCGCCAGGGGGAGCGGACAGTGGCGGAGTATGAGCGGGAGTTCACCAGACTGCTACACTGTGTACCTTTCGTCGTGCGGGACGACGAGGACAAGGCTAGGATCTTCGAGAGTGGGCTGAGGCCTTCTATCTATAGGCTTGTGCAGTCCGCTAACTGCGCACATGCGGTGAGGTGGTAAATCGCGCTCTCATTGTGGAGCGGGGCGCGATAGTGATGAAGGAGCGGCAAGAAGGCTTGGATCGGGGCAAGGGCAAAAGGCCCTCAGGCGAGGGTGCGAGTCAGACGCACTCAAGGAAGCCGCCGAAGTACCCCAGGAGCCAGTCTCGAGGACGAGGTGCCCACGACGGCGCCGAGGAGCGGATCGACGGCGGACACCGCGCGTGTGATTTGCAGCGGCCCCCGCCCCCCCCGACAGTGCCCGCAGGGTCGGGGCCGATGTTACTCATGTGGCCAGGAGGGCCACTTCCAGTCAGATTGCCCGAGGGGATCTGCGCCGACACCGTCGTCAGCTTCAGCACCAGCTTCACCGGGTTCCGGCCAGGGACACCTCTGCATCCTACCAGTGGGAGGTCTTCTGCAGAGGCCGAGCGAGGGGTCTCGACAAGGCCCGAGTGGGCGTTTGTATGCCGCCCAGACTGAGGCAACGGCAGCAGCTGAGGATGTCGTTGCAGGTATCATTTTGATTTCCAGCATTCGAGTTCGTGCTTTATTTGATAGCGGTGCATCTTGCTCTTTTGTTGATCGGCTGTTTGCCGAGTTGCATGACATCCCTAGGACACCTTTGTCGCATTCGGGACGAGTGGTTATACCTGGACATTCTATAGATGTTCGAGAGTGTTGTATTAGTTGCCCAGTTCAGATTGGGGATTGGATCATGACTGTGGACCTATTTGTGGTGCACAAACTCGGGGAGTTTGATTTAGTTTTGGGCGTGGATTGGTTGACCCGGTACTTTGCTACGATCGATTGTGTGAGTCGTACTGTGACTTTTAGGGAGCCTGGTCACGAGGAGGTTGTGTTTCAGGGTTGCCAGAGTTCGCTGTTTGCGATGACTATTAGCTACTCTCGAGCTAGGCAGTTGATTAGTAGCGGGTGCATAGCCTATTTGGCTAGTATTGCACTCCGAGATATTGAGGACTCTCCTAGGATTAAGGACATTCCTGTGGTGAGGGAGTTCCGGGATGTGTTTCAGTGAAATTTGCCGGGAATGCCACGATAGGGAGATTGAGTTTGTAGTAGATCTCGTCACAGGACTACTCCAATCTCAAAGGCACCCTATAGGATGGCACCAGAGTTGAAAGAGTTGAAGGCACGGTTGCGGGACCTTTTGGATAAAGGTTATGTGAGGCAGCGTGTCACCTTGGGGAGCGCCGATTCTTTTTGTGAAGAAGAAGGACGGATCACTTCGCTTATGTATGGATTATCGTGAACTCAATAAAGTCACGATTAAGAATAAGTATCCGTTCGAGATCGATGATCTGTTTGATCGCTTCGGGGATCAAGCGTGTACTCCAAGATCGACTTGCGGTCGGGATATCACCGTGAAGATCAAGCACGAGGATGTATCGAAGACGGCTTTCCGGACGCGGTATGGACACTATGAGTTCACTGTGATGCCGTTTGGGCTTACTAATGCCCCGGCAGCTTTTATGGATTTGATGAACCGTGTCTTCAGGCCATATCTGGAGAGATTTGTCGTAGTGTTTATCGACGACATTTTGGTTTATTCCCGAAGTGATGCGGATCACGAGGAACACTTGAGACTTGTACTTCAAGTGCTTCGGGAAAAGAGACTCTATGCCAAGTTGAAGAAATGCGAGTTCTGGCTTAGAGAGGTGGCGTTTTTGGGCCATGTGATTTCGGGATCAGGTATAGCCGTGGATCCCAAGAAGATTGAAGCCGTCAAGGATTGGCCAAGACCGACGAGTGTCACCGAAATACGGAGTTTTATCGGTTTCGTCCGCTACTACCGGAGATTTGTTGAGGGATTTGCGAAGTTATCTACTCCCCTCACGAGACTCACGCATAAAGGAACCAAGTTCATTTGGAATGATGCGTGTGAGAGAAGCTTTCAAGAGTTGAAGCTGCGATTGACTACCGCACCAATCCTAACCTTGCCGATTCTTTGGAGCAGGGTATGTGATTTATAGTGATGCTTCCTTTAATGGATTGGGTTGCGTGTTGATGCAGGATGGAAAGGTGATCGCGTATGCTTCACGCCAGCTGAAGGAGTATGAAAGGAATTATCCTACCCATGATTTGGAGTTGGCGGCCGTAGTCTTTGCTTTGAAGCTATGGCGTCACTATCTTTATGGCGAGCGGTGTGAAGTGTATACGGATCACAAGAGCTTAAAGTACCTGTTCACTCAGAAGGAGTTAAACTTGAGACAGCGCAGATGGTTGGAGCTGCTCAAGGATTATGATCTGACGATCTTGTACCACCCAGGCAAGGCTAACGTGGTGGCTGATGCGCTAAGTAGGAAATCGACGGAAAACTTAGCGATGATGATAGTTACTCAACCGCCGTTGATCGAGCGGATGAAGCGGTTGGAGTTGGAGGTGGTGACTCCTGACACACCTATGAGGTTGATGACTTTGGTGGTGCAACCCACTTTATTGGAAAGGATAAAGGAAAAGCAAGCTCTTGATGTGGAGTTGCAAAAGGTTCGAGCGAAAATGGTTGATGGTTGCACCGGTGATTTTAGTGTGGACGATGGTGACTTGATGAGATTAAGTGGGCGGATTTGTGTACCGGCGGAACCGACGCTTAAGAGGAGATTCTCCTAGAGGCACACCGTGCACCGTATGCTATACATCCAGGAGGCACCAAGATGTATAAGGATTTGAAGTTACACTATTGGTGGCCGGGATGAAAAAGGACGTTGGCGAGTTTGTAGCTCGATGTTTAACTTGCCAACAAGTGAAGGCCGAGCATAGAGTCCCCGCGGGGAAATTGCAGAGCTTACCGATTCCAGTGTGGAAGTGGGAGAAGATCACCATGGACTTTGTGATGGGACTGCCCCGCTCTCAGGCCGGGCATGATGCTATATGGGTGATCGTGGATAGGTTGACAAAATCGGCACATTTCATACCTATCCATACTACTTGGACTGGAGAGAGACTCGCACAGGTTTACTTGGATGAGATTGTGCGACTTCACGGAGTACCTACTTCGATTGTATCGGACAGGGACACACGTTTTGTGTCACACTTTTGGAGGAGTCTGCAAGACGCCTTGGGTACTCGGCGGACTTCGACCTTTGCTTTCCACCCTCAGAGTGACGGACGGTCGGAGCGTACTATACAGACACTCGAGGATATGCTTCGAGCCTGCGTGATCGACTTACAAGGAGGATGGTCGCAGCATCTACCGATGGCTGAGTTTGCTTATAACAACGGTTATCAAGCAAGCATCAAGATGGCGCCATTTGAGGCACTCTATGGACGGAATTGTAGATTACCACCTCACTGGAATAAAGTTGGTGAGAGTTTGGCTTTAGGCCCAGATGTGCTCCAGGAAGCAGAGGACAAGGTTCGCATTGCTAGGGAGCGGTTGATGACAGCCCAGAGTAGGCAGAAGAGCTATGCTGATAGACGTCGACGAGACTTGGAGTTTCAGATTGGAGACCATGTCTTTTTGAAAGTCTCGCGGCCAGCGGAGTCAGGAGATTTGGGATTCGTGGTAAGTTGAGCCGCCGATTCATTGGACCGTATGAGATTCTTGAGCGTGTGGGCCCGGTAGCGTATAGACTTGCTCTACCGCCGAACCTATCGGGTGTACACAATGTCTTCCATGTATCGGTCCTCCGGAAGTATATACATGATCCAGCTCATGTTTTGGATGCTACACCATTGGAGCTGAGGGACGATTTGAGCTTCGAGGAGCAACCCGTGAAGATTTTGGCTCGCGAGGTGAAGAAGTTGAGGAACCGGGAACTTTCTTACGCGAAAGTCCTTTGGAGCAACCACGAGGAGCGGGAGGCCACGTGGGAGCTAGAGAGTGCGAGAGCGCTATCCCCATCTCTTTCGGATGGAGTCATGAGGTATAACTTTAATTTTGAGTTTCGCGGACGAAACCTCCTTTTAGGAGGGTGAATGTGGCCTTGGACTTTGCAAATTGCCGAGGTTCGAGTGTTAGATGTGATATACGAGCTTTTCAGTTTTTACGGAGGGTCGTTGACGTGTTCGACCCATGGCACGTGTCTGAGGTTAGTGGATGAATCCCAAGCACTAAAGTTCAAAAAGTTGGATTTTAGGCTGCTCTCGGGTTGAGTTTCTGAGCCATTGTACCGGTACAAAATTGTTGCTATACCGGTACAAAATGATGGCTATACCGGTACAAGCGAGATTTATCTTAGTATAGATGAGCGGTGAGCCAACCGAGGCTCGGGTTGGCGGTTTCGCAGAGTTTATACCGGTACAAACTGGATTTGTACCGGTACAGACTGGCAGTTTTCAAAAATTCGAAACTGCAGGGGCTCATTAGCATTTTGTTGCTTCTATATGTTTCACCCCAGCCCCCTAGGGCTTCCTTTGAGCTCTTCACATCAGGGATTAGAGGTAGGAGTTTCTCACACTACCTCTCTTGGATTTCTTGGTGGATTTTGGGAGATTGATCTCTCTATATCTCTCCTTTTGCCTCCTAGTGCCCTTGTCACCGTAGTAGAGGCTTGGAGCTTGGACTTGGGAGCTAGTTGAAGGAAGATCTTCAACTTTGGTGACTCTAGAGCCTTGATTAGAGCTTCTAAGAGGTAAGCAACTTCTCCATTTCCTTTAGATTCGAGTTTGGTTGCTTCTTTATAGTTGAAACCCTAGATTTTGGGAATTAGGGTTTTATTTGGGGCTTTTTGATTTGGGGCTTTTAGATTCCTTTTGAATGGTTTAGAACCTTTGTTTAGGTTGCCTTGGGAGGGATCTAGCTTCCTTTTGGAATTTCTAAGAGGATTGTTGCACATTTAGGTGAGTATTTCTTGACTTTGACCTAGATGTTTAAAGTTTGAACTCAAGACTTATCTCTTGAGGTTGTAACTCCTAGGATCTACTTTGTAGGGTACTAGGAGTAGGAATCGACGCTTCGTTAGCGGTTCGGAGCGACGCTTGGAGCGACGGTGGGTTTGGCCTCACCTAGCACAATGAGAAATTCTCATTGGTGCTTATTTGCTTATGGTTAAATGGAAATTAGTTCATTTTCATGCTATTTGATTTATTTGTGAATTTTAGAATGCTTAAGATACATATGTTATGTGTAACGCAATTTTGCTCTATATAGTAGCGACGTATGCATGTGAGAGCTGTAGCTTTGTAGCATTCTATATGTAAACTTGAAACTATGTGTTTAAGAGGAATTTGGCATGTGTTTGAGAACATAGAACTATGTATGACATAGGAGAAAAGCCCTTGTCATTAAGCGGCATTGGCTTGGCATCAAAAGTGTAGAATAGTGAGCTAATGTCATCAAGCGGCATTAGGCTCGTGAATGAACTTGACATAGAGAATTTAGTGTCATGAGAACAATTGAACTAGACCTTAGGGATACTAGTTACTATTTCCATGTTGAGACATGAGGTTTGGACTTGAGACTTGACTTTACTTGTTGCCATTTGTGCTCTTTCGCACATGCTTGTGAGGGTCGCTCCCTACAAGCCGGCACTCCGGAGTTAGCCTTTGCGATTCGTTCGCGCGTGCGGTGTGGAGAAACCTACGGGACCGTTGGGACAGACTCATTCCTTGCGGGGGGTGTTGGGCTACCACGGTACTTAGGTGGTACAAGTTGGATTACTATGGGTAAATCCTAGTGAAAGAGAACTGAACTTGGACATTCAACTTTACTTATGACAATCACTACTAGATAGGACTTAGTAGTTGGATTATGTGAACTTTACTTGGATTTATAGTATACTTGTTAATGCTTTAATTAACTTATAGTATACTTGTTGGTTATAGTAAAACATAACATCTTATATGTTGGAACGAGGACTTATAACAATATCTTTGGAACATGGCTATGGTAGCAATTCCTTATGCTTTATTTACAAGTTCATTTATATCGCTTACTTACTCTCTTTTGGTCCTAGTGGAGCAATTTGGTGCAGGTCAGTAATTGCCCACTGGGAACTATATGTTTATAGTTCTCACGCCCTCTGTTTCTGACTCGTTTCAGTGCCTTCTGCATCGAGGGAGGCTCGGGACCGCGGCAAAGGAGTTGCCTCGGGATAGCGGCTTGTGAGAGGGTTTGGATAGGTGGTTTCCTTTTTCTCTTATTTTATTTTGGAGAGAATGAGTGTTTTTACCTTGTATAGAGACCACCATTTTTGTGTTGTTGAGAGGTTATGTTGTTATCTGTGTACTACTCTCTTTTCCTTTGTTAGTGTTTTAGACGCTTTACTTTCTTTTACATGTGGTTTGGTTCTTGTTTAGTTGTGGCTCTGATATTCATAGTTGTAGCCTTATATTGTTTTAAATTCCGCTGTTTTTAGTTATACGCCTTGTATGTGTTGACATATGGCGGAGTGCAGGCACGCTTTGGGGTAGGTCCTGAGCCGGGCGTGACAGATACTCTGATATATTGTGGCATAGTATTGGACATATGTAGTATACTTGATAGGTCAACATTTCCATTATAGTATACTCAAGAGATTAATAGAAAGTACTTGTTTAAAAGTTGACATTTTGGGTTGAACAAAGCATGTAACATATGTATTTTTGGGTTAATTATTTAGCATTTACAGTTATGCTTTAATTACAGTTATTTACTTCAGTTCTTATTCTACTACTTCGTTTGGGACTAGTGGTACAACCTGTGCAGGTCAGTAATTGCCCACTGGGAACTATATTTTTATAGTTCTCACGCCCTCTGTTTTCTGACGTGTTTCAGCGCCTTGAGGGGAGGCCAGGGATCGCGGCAAGGGTGTCGCTTTGGCTAGCTGCGGGGAGTCTCGCTAGGTGGTTCATCTCTCTTTTTGTTTTAGTTGGAGAGGATGAGTGTGTTTAACATATCGAACTTCTAAAGTCGTGAAGTTACGAGGTATGTTGGCATAGAAGGCCATAAGAGTGGTTCCGGTGAAGTCTGGAAGCTTTCGGGTGTTTTTGGTGCACTACGTGCGAGAACGAAGCTTGGGAAGGCTATTGTAAGATACCGAACTTCGGAAATCATGAAGTTGCGGTAGAAGGTAATATATCGGATTCTTAAATTAAAAATAAATAAAAATAAAAATAGTGTGAGATACTATTTTTATTGGGTTTATAGAAGTAAAATGTAAGCCTGGATTGACCTGTGCTGAAATCGGACCTGAAACAGAAGATCTAGAATTTTCTGTGAGAGAACGGGCAGATAAATTAATAGAAAATGCAAAGTGTCAGAAAATTACGAAAACTGGAGGGTATGCCAGGATTGTTTTCATGAGGCTAGATTTAAAGTTTCATGCCAATCGGACACCCGGAAGATGAGAAATAAAATTCGAACGCTATCTGATAGCGATTCCGGTTCGGTACAATTTTCGATGACCAAACGGGGTCGAAACTGAGAGATTAAAGTTTCTTGCGTTAAGTTGAGTCAAACCGAACAGAACTGTCAAATTTGAGCTCAATCGGACATTCCGAAGGGCAGGCAAAAAAATCAAAGCTTCGACCGAAAATTAAGGTGAATAGAGTGATGAATAGTATTGGGTTACTTAATTAAGAAGCAATGCTTCTTCTCCCTTCCCAACCCGAGAGCACACAACACACCCACACACTCACGCACACATGGAGGAGAAAGAAAAACCCTCCTTTCTCTCTCTAAATATCTCTCTCATCTCTCTATATTCCTCGCCCAAATTCGCGGCGTTGGCGGAGATCGAGCTTGCGAACGCATTGGAGGCGTCGGTTTGAGCTTTCGGGCGGCCGTTGAAGCGACGTGTTTCGTCGCGGTGTTCACGTTTAGGTAAGCTTTTGGGATTTGACTTAATCCATAAGTTTAAGTGTTCTAATAGCCTCTAGTGTGATGCTAGCACATTAAATCCTTAAAAATCGGATTATTTGGAGCATAATTAGAGGCTAGGGTTTAGAAATGCAATTTTCGCTATTAGATGGGTTTGATCTAAATTGAACCTATGTAAACCTAATTGCTAGGTAACGAAACACGTTGGCGAAGTCGGTTCGGCAGTTCGTCGTCGTTGCGAAGATATTGCGGTTTGAAGCCGTCGACATAAAAATGGTCGCAGCTTGCGGCGAAAGCTTCAAAAATCGTGAGAATGGAATTGGGGGCTCGTGGCAACAAACCGAAGACCTATAATTTTCGGGGCTGCGAAGCGGAGCACGGTTGAGGCGCGGTTGCAATATCGGGCCGTGCCGGATACGGATGTCGCGGGAGGCCGATTGCAAGTGACGACGAGCAATCGGAATGGGATAACAGGTGGGGGGTGCCATACCGAAGCCGTCGGGCTACCTTTTATGTCTAAGTACATTGTTGGTCATTATGCCTATGAATATATATATATATATATATATATATATATATATATATATATATATATATATGTAGTGCTTGTGCATGTTAGGGTTGGTACGGTTAGATGACTTTCCTTACATGCTTCCTTATCGTGCAGAACTATACACGTCGCATTAGGACATAGGGAGTCTGCTTGCACGCTTCCTTATCGTGCGGCACCATAGGCTTGCATTTGGACATAGGAAGCATAGGAACGAATATTATGACATTGAACCCTAGAGATGACTTAATCTTGCATGATTGCCAACTAGAGACATATGTGAACCAGGTAAAGAACTTGATGATTGACATTGTGACATAGTGTATAGAACACTAATGACGTGAGAACCAAGTAGACAACTTGATGAATATTATTGTATTGTAACTTAGTGTAAAGAACACTAGAGATATGTGAACCAAGTAAAGAACTTGATGATTGACATTATGACATAGTGTATGGAACACTAATGACATGAGAACCAAGTAGACAACGTGATGAATGACATTGTATGGTAACTTAGTGTAAAGAACACTAGAGATATGTGAACCAAGTAAAGAACTTGATGATTGACATTATGACATAGTGTAGAGACACTAGCGACATGTGATCCAAGTAAATAACTTGATGATAAATGACATAGAGACATAATGCTACAAAACACTTATGCATTATCCCTGTGTGGATGCCCTCCCAAAGTGGAGGAGAAGATCATACTCACACTGTCTGTTCAGCGCTCGTGGTGGTCGCTCCACACGAGTAGTGCGAGTCTCCGGAGGTCTTGGCACGTGATTCGATAGGGATAGCCTATGTGGGGTCCCGAGGGATAGCCTATGTGGGGTCCCGCAGACAACCCATTGGGTTGAGTGGTGTGAGTCGTGGGCGAGTCTACGGGCTAGCCATTGATTGGGTAATAAACTCAAATGAGTTATGTAATTGGGTACAGAAGTACATATTGAGCATAATAGAATTGCAAACATACTGGTTAGAGTTATATTAGCATGTTAGTAGTTACATGGCTAGAACATTTACTCTTACCTTGTTGTTACAGGCATAGTAGTATTGCATTTCTCTTATTATGCTTTACTTACAGCACTTACAGTTTTAAGATAAATATATATCTATCTATCTGCTTATGCCTGCTTAGACCTATTTGGTAGACCGGTGGGGTCGGTGGCCGAGCCCACTGGGAACTAAGGAAGTTAGTTCTCACCCCACTCTATTATAGGTTCGAGCTCGCAGGCGGCTTGTGAGGATCGTGGCAAGGGCCTCGCGGCCTAATCGATAGTGGCCGCCTATTTGCATTAGAGCCTCCCCCGGTATTATTTTGGTATAAGTATATGATCGAGGAAAATCATGTATATTTTGGAAATGTGAACACTTATGTATTTTGGGAAGAAACAACATGTATATTCGTTGTGAGTAAAAGAATGTAATTGGATGTAATCGAATGATGAATGGTTGTAATAGATAGACTCTTCTCTCTTTATATTACTTGTATGATTACTTGTATCTTGCTCTTACTTGATCGTACCTTCAGGTGCTTCGCTATTGTCATGTATGTTATAGAATTAGTTCCTGGGTAATTCTTTGTACATGACTTGTTGTCGAGCCTTGGGCGGACGGGGAGAGTCTTTGTCGTTCGGCGCCTGATCGGAGTCCCCGAACCTAACCAAATTGGTAGCGGTCTCGGGGCGTGACAGGTTCAAGATGGTATCAGAGCAAGCTAAGAGCAAGTAAAGAGAGAGTCTAGGATTGACCTGGGAGACCCTAGGACGGTGAACCTTAAGGCTATAGGTGCGTGAGCGAGACGTGAACCTAAGCTGGGTGGCGGAAGTTGAATCGATTGGGTTAAGTATTGAAACCTCTAAGATGGACATTAGAGGTAGACTCAAGATGTGGTTTATTCTTAACCAAGTGTGTTCATGTTGGGCGATCGACAACATGAACCCGAGGGATGAGAATAAATGCTCTTGCATGACTTTCGCCCGATTTGAGTCGAGTCGATGTAAGTTGTTGCGTGCTTGACCTAGAGAGTCGAGACTGATCATGTTGTCGCGGTTCGAGGGACGATCGCACCGCGTAGGCGATCTTTGTTTAGATCGGCGCGGTAGGGGACAAGTGATGTCCCTGAGTGTTTCGACGTGCGAGCGGAGACTTGGAACTTCGTAAACGGTTGGCCACACTCGTAGGAGTGATGAGGCCACAGGCCGAGTTGGTGCAACGACAGCAAGAGGCTGTTATGCGCCAGGAGGAGCGGACTAAAGGACTCTAAGAAACGATCGGTCGATTGGTGACCGTACTATTTTCAGCTCGTCGAATACGATTAGGAGTCGCGGCGAAGGTATTTCCGTCGAGGTCGGGCAACCCGACTTCTATCAGTTCAGAGGTGAAGGCGTTGAGGAAGTGAGCTTTGGCTGCCCTCATGACCTTCAAGCAGTTTGATCCGTCTACCTTGAGAGAGAGGATGCAGATCCGTTGATCGTGGAGTTGTGGATCGACTCCATGGAGACTCCTTTTGAGGATTTGTACACTGTGGTGCGGGACAAGTATTGTCCATAACAGTTGACGAAGGTGTGGTGGATAGGCGTCGAGTGGAATCGATCGCCTAGTCTCCCTCTTGTGGCTTGGGAAGTGTTTCGGGGATTGATGATCTCCGTTTATTCCCAGGCAGTGAGAAGAAAAGTCGGGTGAGGTTCGGAAGCTGCGGCGAGAAAGCTGCACCGTGGGGGAATACGAGTGGGGATCCTCCCGCATCGTGAGTTACATCCCGAACGAAGTGTGGGATGACGAGGATGTGGCCGATGTGTTGGTGCGGAGACTTCGGCCGAACGCGGTCGAGGTTGTGGATGTACGAAAGTGGATTCTCAAAATTCGAGGATTGGACTTTATCTGGAATTGACTAATTGTCGATTTGGTACGCTTCGGAAGGGCCGAAGGCGTTGGAAACCTAAAAAGTGCAAAGTGGCCTTAGTGGAGGAGTAAGGTCTTCATCTTCTTCCTCAGGTGGAGAGAAGCTTTTGGGGGTAAACTCTTGAGCTTGCCAATGGCATACATCTAGGGTTTTGCTATTTAGGCTCTAGAATGATTTGGGATAACCAAACCTTGGCGTTGGCGACGACCCCCCCTCCTCTCTAAGACAGTCTGTGGGTGCGCCACCTACGGCATGGTCGGGAGAGCGAGTGATGAGAATATGGCAACCGGAGGGTTCGCGGCGGGCACTAAGTGGCCATGGGTACGCGACCCAGGTTGTGGAACCTACTGCTACTGACCGCGTCATGGTAGGCATGAGTTGTTGGAGTAGGCTTGTGCTCCTACATGATGAAGGGTCGATGCATAGCATGCATTTGTCGTATGGTCACCTACTATTAATTATGCATTAGTATAGTAGAGACCAATGGATCGGTGAATGTAGATACCCGAGCATGCTTGCGTGTGGAAACATGTTACCTGTTGAAGCAGGTAGAGAGCCAAGTGGTATTAGCGAATGGCTAGTAGTGATTTTTGGACGAAGTGGTGCGGCAACTCTCAAGGCAGTGAGTAGTGGATTGCGAGAGTTGAGCCGTGATACTTGAGGATACCCGAGTAATCCGAGCATTTCGAACGTAGTTTCGATAAATCGAGCAGTGAAAGTAGAACCGTTGTTAAGAGCGTGACCAGTTAGTGGTCGAGTCCGGGCATATAATGATACCTCAAATTGAGGTAGGTGAGTAGTGCTCGCGCGACCAGCTCGCATAGGCAAGGTTGCCTAATGCTTGGCTTAGTGTGGGACGCTATAGAGGCGTATAGGGCGCCCGAGTACAAGTACTCGTGGAATACGGTTTTGATTCAGCCGAGGGAGTGTGTTGGCAGTAGCACTTTAGCATTGCGAAGTGCGAAGCGGACCATGGAGCACTCGGAGGGCTGGTGGCTCGCACTAGGTGCTTAGGAGCCCATGGAGTGTGTAGCTCTGTAGAGCATGTCGTATAAGACGACGTTGGCGAGTAATGCTGGGGGACGACCCGTGCCTGGACCGTTTGTGGACTGTGGAGCACAGGCCCTTTGGGCGGTGCGATCATTTGCAAGTGGCAGACGGCCCGATACCTATAGGTAGGGCAGAGTTTTGGTCAGGACGGTAGTCCGAGCTTGTACCCGGGCGCGTGGAAATGCCACGCGTTGGATCTCAGGATCGAGAATGCACTGAGAGTGCGGTTGTGACCCAACCCAAGAATTTGATGTGGGTTGCGATCTTGATAGCTCCTGGTTGGAGTGTGTGCGAATTCCCAAGTGAGAATGTCGCCCAGTGCTGATTGGGTCTACGCTTGCGAGTAAGAGACATCGAGCGTTGAGACACGTCTAGGCGGTAGGCCGATGTAGGGCATGGTGACCATTGGTCCACCCGTAGAGACGGAAGATCGGTGTGGCCGGTAACTCTATTAATGAGTTTGGCTTAGGATCACGAACGAAGTGTTCGTGTGAGATGAGTGCGACAGAAGGGGCCGAATTGGCCGTGGCCATTGGAATTTGAAGCAAGTGGTCCCTAGGAGAACTTCAATAATGGAGGCCACGCGAGAGAGTGGGAGTTGATGCTCTCAGGAGAGTTGGAGCATAAGGATAGCGCTCTCTAGTGGATTGATATTTAAGCTGTGCCGAAGTGCGCCATCTCACGATAGAACAGGGATCCAGTTGGGATTGGAACACTCGTGATTAAGCGATGCACCTACGATATTGCTTCTAAGCAATGACGGTGATCGAATCGGAGTGTGTTCCCTGAATTGAGGGTGAATGCAAGGAAGCGCTGTATAAGACTCTTGGATAGCCAGAGTGGTAAAGCGCCACTTTGTGGACGCCTGACTAATCCGAGAAGGTCTACCCGTGTGCATTGTGTAGTGGTGGTGGGTCGTTCGACTAGTTAGTGCATTCATGCTAGATCCACACCACGAGGATGGCAGGTAGTCCCGGTCTCAAAGGAAGCGGTTCGGCCTTGGTGTGCCTGTTTGCGAGTGGGGTTAGAGTAGGTAAAGTCGTCGAGTATCGACTTGCCGTATCACCGAGTCTCGCGGGAGTGGTAATGCACTTTCAGAGTTTACTTGACTGATGTGAGTGAATCTGGTCTTATATCTTCCGTAGTGGGCCTCTTGACAATCCCGATGAGTAAAAGGCCACTCCGAAGTGCGAAAGTACATTGAAATTCCATATTGCTCGATAAGCTGAGTCCCGTTATGTTGGGCCAAGTATTTGCTGATGGCCGAGTCCGCCTACAACAACGGTTACCAAGCCATGTGGAGCTGGCACCGTTCGAAGTTCTTTGCGGGCGGAAGTGCCGATCTCCTGTGCATTGGGGTGATGTAGGTGAACGGGCGGTGATAGGTCCTGACGTGTTGCGGGAGGCGGAAGAGAAAGTTCGCCTCGCTCGTCAGCGGATGCTCACTGCGCAGTCGAGGCAACAAAGTTATGCCAATAAGCACCGTAGAGAATTGGAATTCGCGGTAGGAGACCGCGTGTTCTTAAAGGTCTCGCCTATGAGAGGCGTGAGACGGTTTGGAGTACGAGGAAAGTTGAGTCCTCGATATATTGGACCGTATGAAGTGTTGGAACGCATTGGTGCGGTAGCTTATCGAATTGCATTGCCGCCACAATTAGCGGACGTGCACAATGTGTTTCATGTTTCCAACCTTCGGAAATATGTTCACAATCCCGAACACACTATGATGTTTGAACCGCTTCAAGAGGACTTGAGCTATGAAGAGTTTCCGGTGGCAATTATCGCTCGGGAGGTGCGCAAGTTGCGGAATCGCGAGATTCCCTATGTTAAAGTTCGGTGGAGTAATCACGACGATCGTGAAGCCACTTGGGAACTCGAGAGCGAGATGAAAACACATCATCCTCATCTATTTGGGGAGTAAGGTATGAATTTAAGTTTAAGTTAAATATAAGTGTTTGTTTCGAGGACGAAACTCCTTTTAAGGAGGGGAGGATGTAAGATACTGAACTTCGGAAATCATGAAGTTGCAGTAGAAGGTAATATATCGGATTCCTAAATAAAAATAAAAATAGTGTGAGATACTATTTTTATTGGGTTTATAGAAGTAAAATGTAAACCTGGATTGACCTGTGCTGAAATCGGACCTGAAACAGAAGATCTAGAATTTTCTGTGAGAGAACGGGCAGATAAATTAACAGAAAATGCACAGTGTCAGAAAATTACGAAAACTGGAGGGTATGTCAGGATTGTTTTCATGAGGCTAGATTTAAAGTTTCATGCCAATCGGACACCCGGAAGATGAGAAATAAAATCCGAACGCTATCTGATAGCGATTCCGGTTCGGTACAATTTTCGATGACCAAACGGGGTCGAAGCTGAGAGATTAAAGTTTCTTGCGTTAAGTTGAGTAAAACCGAACACAACTGCCAAATTTGAGCTCAATCGGACATTCCGAAGGGCAGGCAAAAAAATCAAAGCTTCGACCGAAAATTGAGGTGAATAGTGTGATGAATAGTATTGGGTTACTTAATTAAGAAGCAATGCTTCTTCTCCCTGCTTCCCAACCCGAGAGCACACAACACACCCACACACTCACGCACACATGGAGGAGAAAGAAAAACCCTCCTTTCTCTCTCTAAATATCTCTCTCATCTCTCTATATTCCTCGCCCAAATTCGCGGCGTTGGCGGAGATCGAGCTTGCGAACGCATAGGAGGCGTCGGTTTGAGCTTTCGGGCGGCCGTTGAACGTGTTTTCGTCGCGGTGTTCACGTTTAGGTAAACTTTTGGGATTTGACTTAATCCATAAGTTTAAGTGTTCTAATAGCCTCTAGTGTGATGCTAGCACATTAAATCCTTAATAATCGGATTATTTGGAGCATAATTAGAGGCTAGGGTTTAGAAATGTAATTTTCGCTATTAGATGGGTTTGATCTAAATTGAACCTATGTAAACCTAATTGCTAGGTAACGAAACACGTTGGCGAAGTCGGTTAGGCAATTCGTCGTGCCGTTGCGAAGATATTGAGGTTTGAAGCCGTCGACGTAAAAATGGTCACAGCTTGCGGCGAAAGCTTCCAAAAATCGTGAGAATGGAATTGGGGGCTCGTGGCAACAAACCGAAGACCTATAATTTTCGGGCTGAGCGGAGCACGGTTGAGGCGCGGTGGCAAGATCGGGCCGGGCCGGATACGGATGTCGCGGGAGGCCGATTGCAAGTGACGACGAGCAATCGGAATGCGATAACAGGTGGGGGGTGCCATACCGAAGCCGTCGGGCTACCTTTTATGTCTAAGTACATTGTTGGTCATTATGCCTATGAATATATATATATATATATGTAGTGCTTGTGCATGTTAGGGTTGGTATGGTTAGATGACTTTCCTTACATGCTTCCTTATCGTGCAGAACTATACACGTCGCATTAGGACATAGGGAGTCTGCTTGCACGCTTCCTTATCGTGCGGCACCATAGGCTTGCATTTGGACATAGGAAGCATAGGAACGAATATTATGACATTGAACCCTAGAGATGACTTAATCTTGCATGATTGCCAACTAGAGACATATGTGAACCAGGTAAAGAACTTGATGATTGACATTGTGACATAGTGTATAGAACACTAATGACATGAGAACCATGTAGATGACTTGATGAATATTATTGTATTGTAACTTAGTGTAAAGAACACTAGAGATATGTGAACCAAGTAAAGAACTTGATGATTGACATTATGACATAGTGTATGGAACACTAATGACATGAGAACCAAGTAGACAACGTGATGAATGACATTGTATGGTAACTTAGTGTAAAGAACACTAGAGATATGTGAACCAAGTAAAGAACTTGATGATTGACATTATGACATAGTGTAGAGACACTAGCGACATGTGATCCAAGTAAATAACTTGATGATAAATGACATAGAGACATAATGCTGCAAAACACTTATGCATTATCCCTGTGTGGATGCCCTCCCAAAGTGGAGGAGAAGATCATACTCACACTGTCTGTTCAGCGCTCGTGGTGGTCGCTCCACACGAGTAGTGCGAGTCTCCGGAGGTCTTGGCACGTGATTCGATAGGGATAGCCTATGTGGGGTCCCGAGGGATAGCCTATGTGGGGTCCCGCGGACAACCCATTGGGTTGAGTGGTGTGAGTCGTGGGCGAGTCTACGGGCTAGCCATTGATTGGGTAATAAACTCAAAGGAGTTATGTAATTGGGTACAGAAGTACATATTGAGCATAATAGAATTGCAAACATCGGTTAGAGTTATATTAGCATGTTAGTAGTTACATGGCTAGAACATTTACTCTTACCTTGTTGTTACAGGCATAGTAGTATTGCATTTTTCTTATTATGCTTTACTTACAGCACTTACAGTTTTAAGATAAATATCTATCTATCTATCTGCTTATGCTTGCTTAGACCTATTTGGTAGACCGGTGGGGTCGGTGGCCGAACCCACTGGGAACTAAGGAAGTTAGTTCTCACCCCACTCTATTACAGGTTCGAGCTCGCAGGCGGCTTGTGAGGATCGTGGCAAGGGCCTCGCGCCCTAATCGATAGTGGCCGCCTATTTGCATTAGAGCCTCCCCCGGTATTATTTTGGTATAAGTATATGATCGAGGAAAATCATGTATATTTTGGAAATGTGAACACTTATGTATTTTGGAAAGAAACAACATGTATATTCGTTGTGAGTAAAAGAATGTAATTGGATGTAATCGAATGATGAATGGTTGTAATAGATAGACTCTTCTCTCTTTATATTACTTGTATGATTACTTGTATCTTGCTCTTACTTGATCGCATCTTCAGGTGCTTCGCTATTGTCATGTATGTTATAGAATTAGTTCCTGGGTAATTCTTTGTACATAACTTGTTGTTGAGCCTTGGGCGGACGGGGAGAAGTCTTTGTCCAGATTCGGCGCACGATCGGAGTCCCCGAACCTAAGCAAATTGGTAGCGGTCTCGGGGCGTGACAGCTATCTTGGGCCACGAGCTAAATCCGACGCTTGCGCGGGTGAGATGATGATGTGGACGTGATCCAAATCATGTGTGGGGAGTCTCGGTGCGATTTCAAGTGAATCTCAGGCCCACAAGTCCAAAAGTGAGTTGGAACGGAGAAGAAATGGAACTCGAAAGGCTACTTTGGGCCGTGAGCCAAATCCGTCACTTGCGCGGGTGAAATGATGATGTGGACATGATCTAAATCATGTTTGGAGAGTCTCGGTTCGATTTGGAACGAATCGGATGTCAAACGGGCCAAAAGTGAGTTGGAACGTAGAAGAAACGGAAAAAGCTGAAAATTTGGCTAAGTCCTTTGAGTGGGCTGGAGGACCCTGCGGGGTCGGGACATTGATCCAATGTCCGGACATCCAAGGTCCAGACAATGGTGGATGTTCGGACCCCGTAAGCTGGAAAATGGGAAAAAGGGCCCTGCGCGGGCAGTCGGGACATTGATGAATGTCCAGGTCTGCTGACCCGAAGATGCCTAGTTTGGGCTGTTGCAAGAGAGTTGAAGTTGAGGGGTTTATTTGCAAAACTGCCTTGTGTTAGGTGTATAGAGAGGGTTGGGCCCTCTTTCTCTCTCACTCCCTCACTCTAATCTCTCTCTCTCCCTCTCTCTCTCTAAACGAAAAGAAAGAAAGAAAAAGAAGAAGGAGAGGAAGGAAAAGAAGAAGAAGAAGAAGAAGGAGAAGGTGAAGAAGGAAGCTTGGAGGAGTTCCCCCTCCATCATCTTCTTCCTCACCTTGGGCATCCTTGAGGGGTAAGCTTCTAAGCTCTCTCTCTCATGGTAGATTCTTAGGGCTTCTCTTGTATGCTCTAGGAATAGATCTATTGGAACCCTAGGATGCTAAAGAGAGGATTATTGCTAGAATAATGAAGCTATTTGAAGTATTCTTGCAATAGTTGTAGGCTAGGGTTCAAATGAGGGTTTTGTAAAATAGATGAGATTGATCTCATTTGACCCCATATAAACCTAATTGAGGGCCTAACGAATGCGTTGGCGCGCTCGGTTCGGTGATCCGATGAGCGAGTACAAAGATATTAATTATTTAATATATTCTTACCAGATGTCCGCAGCATGCAAGATAATGGCCCTAAATTCATGAGAATGGGGGGCATCGTGAAGTCATGTGTTAACGCGGGGAGGTCTCAGATCAAGATTCGGAGATCGTTCGGTTGGTCGCGCACGAGTCGAGCCGAACCGGGTCACGGGTGCCGCGGGCGGCCGATTGCAGTGTCGACGAGCAATCGGAGAGCAAAACCTAAGGTGGGTTGTGTTTACCGAAGCGACTAGGTCTCCTACATGTCGAAGAAATATATGTTTTCGTGTTGATGCATATATACATGTAATGGGAGTATAATGCATAGGTGTATGCTTAGAGTGATGCATGAGTTACTATGTAATAACTACCATGAATGAATATTAATACGTGATAGCATGATTAGAATAGTGCATGTTAAATTATTAGGATGCATGCTAGTTGATAATTGTGCACGAAACCCTGATAAATACATGCTAGTAAATAGAATTATGTTGACGTGTACTAAAGCATGTTAGAGAACATGTGCTAGAGAGTATGCAATTGTAGAACTCGATGTGAACAACTAGGTATCAACTAGATCGAGTGGCCTCGAACCTAGTGTATAAAACATAGGTTGGACACGAAAAACAACGAACCTAGTGTCATGAACATAGGTTGAACAAGTGAACCTAGAACCAAGATCTAGGAGGATTGACATCAGGTATTATGAAGTAATGTGGATGGAACGAGTAAGACATATTGACCTTATCGGTGAAAGCGGCCTTTAGCTATGAAACAGGGGTAGGTGTTGAGCTCGAAACAGGGGTAGGTGTTGGGCTATGGATCACCGAATAAGGTGTTGGTTAGAGAACTTGACATGGACAAATAGGTGTCGAATAGATCGAGTGGCATTAACCTAGTGTTGTGAACCTAGGATGGATAAATGTGACAAGAACCTAGTGTATAAAACATAGGTTGTGTTGAACCTAGAGTTAATAAGACCTAGGTGAGTGGCATTAACCTAGTGTCGTGAACATAGGTAGAGGATTGAACCTAGAGTTAGTAAACCTAGGTTATGTGATAAGGGTATTTAACCTAGAGTCTATTAGACCTAGGGTGCAAAGTACACTGGACCTAGATAGGTCGATGTTATAGGGTTTAAGACTACCCTAGAGACTTGGAAAGTGGATTAGGAATCCCAGGACACATGAACTCGATAGTTCATGTCCGCAGTGGTGGCAGGTTTCCCTCCCACAGGAAGAACTTCGAGGCTGAGCTTGAGGCCGATTCGAGGCCGCGGGTCGAGTGTGGCAGGTTCCCCCTCCCGTTGGCAGAATCAGGATTCGCTAGGGTCGAGTGTGGCATGTTCCCCTTCCCTATCGGGGGTCTTGGGCCGCGGGTTGAGTGTGGCATGGTTCCCCTTCCCACCGGAAAGATCCCTGACCACGGGTGTACGCAGCTCTGGGCGACCCGTTGGGCAATGTGATTGTGGATTGAAGGTGAGGTGTAAGTTGAGAGTTCCTTCACCTTGAGTCGGACGGAGCGCGGAGTAGCCGCAGTTAATTGACTCGAGGCCGAGTCGGATGGCTTGCTTGAGTAAGGTAGATAGAACCTTAGAAGCTAGTGGAATGTGAACTAGTTAGCCAGGTAGAAGTAGAATCGAGTGATCTACTTATGATAGCTGCATTATTGCACTTGTGAGGCAATGCATGGTTTTATTAGTTGCATAATCAAAATATATATCTATCTATTTGTCAAACTAACCTGCAGCTGCCTCCTTCGGACCTGTTGGTCGAGCTTTTCCCTTGGGTGGCCGTACCCACTGGGAACTATATTTATATAGTTCTCACCCCCTGTGGTTTGGGGGTATTTCCCAGGTACACACGTGAGCGGCGCGGCGGCGCGAGGCAAGGGCGTAGCTCCGTAGATAGCGCCCTACCCCGGAGACCAGAGATAGCAGTACCCTGTCGACATAGCTTAGGGGTATAGAGATGAAAAGAACAAATGTATCAAACTTGTAATATAATTGTAATAGATTAGATTCTATTTGGAAGCTCAATGTAATATGTAAACTCTAAGTGTGTGCTGGTGAATGCTTTTAATAGTTTAGCTATTTATGTTTGATACTTCCTTATGCAATCATTGTAGGTTGAATCATTCTGGTTGGAACCCTTGTAATTGTATTGATTGCGACGCCTAGAACGTACGGAGGAGACTGCGTCCGCGTACGAAACTCTGTCGTTCGGCGATGCTGTCGTCGGCGCGCGACCCCAGCCAAATTGGCGGGCGGTCGCGGGGCGTGACAGTGTGTGTACCTGTATTTTGGTAGAGGCTATCCTTATGTACCTAGAGCTACACTGTTGTGTTTACTTTTTACTTGTAGCAGTTTTAGTACTCTCTTTCCTTCCTACCTGTTTATTGATCCTACTTGCTGTTAGGGATAGCTGTATGTGGCTCTGATATTCTTAGTTGTAGCCTATTATTTCTTTAATTCCGCTGTTTTTATTTAGACGCCTCATATGTGTTGGCATATGCGGGTCTGGGCACGCTTTGGGGAAGGTCCTGCCGACTCCGGGGCGTGATAGTACTCCCTTTCGATTTATTCACTTTCGAAGAGGATTTTGGAGGAAATCTTTTCTTAAAATTTCGCCGGAACTTCTTCGTTAGAAGTGCGAGCTGTTTTTCGAAATCCTCCAATGTCGTGTCCGAATCCGTCTCGGAAGTAGATGATTCCGCATTGCCTCCTTTGGTGGATTTGAGCGCCATCCCTGTGGACTTAGAAGACAACTTGGAAGAAGATGAGTTAGAAGGAAAAGTCATCTCATAAGTTTGAAGAGCACCTACTAATTCATCTACTTTCATCTCATCCGGGTGTTTTACCGTTTCAATAGCCGCGACTTTCGGACGAAAACGTTCGGGAAGAGTTCTTAAAATCTTACGAATGATCTTGGTTTCGGGAATTTTCTCACCCAAGTTAGAACAAGTATTGACTATGTCCTGAAGTCGTGTATAATAATCAGTAAAATTTTCGTTTTCTTCCATATGAATTGAATCAAAACGACTAGTCAACATTTGTAACTTTTGTACTTTTACGAGGCTTGTTCCCTCATGGATGGTTTTAAGAGTATCCCAAATTTCCTTGGCGGTCTCACACGCCGAAACCCTAGAAAATTCGGTTTGATTTAAAGCATTAAATAAGGCATTGATACCCTTCCCGTTAAATGAAGAAAGCTCGTTTTCGTCATTAGTCCACTTAGTTCTCTTTTTCGGATCGGTAACAGTATCGACTACTTCGGTGGGGTGTTTCCAACCAAATTCCACCGCTTGCCAAACCCTCTCATCGATGGCAATAAGGAACTCCTCATGCGGACTTTCCAATAGGCGTAATTGGTGCCATCAAAGAGAGGAGGTCGATTAACGTTATCGCCCTCGGCCATTATCTACAACCTATACCCGCTCTGATACCACTTGTAAGATATGAATCCCAGGGATCTAAAAGGTAATCGACACCTAGAGGGGTGTGAATAGGTGTAAAATGGCAAAATAAAAAACCTCAATGCGTTTTAAAGTAAATGCGGAAAATAAAATCAACACACGAGATTTTAACGTGGGAAAACTCCAAAACGGAGAGAAAAACTCACGGGACCGATCACACGAAAAACCACTAAGAATCAAATTGAGTACAAGGTGATTTACCGACAATCCAACCCAACTTTACCAATTCTCCAATGTGGATATCTTTCGCTGGTCCTCGATCGCTTGAAATCCTTCAACCGATCACGCTGCAACTCCTTGCCTGTAACATACTGGACTTGCGCAAATTGCGGAGTTCGAGTAGTTGACTTGAGTTTGGAGCTTTTCCAGATTTTTCTGGAGGGTCGTTGACTGTGTTCCGACCTATGGCACGAGCACCGAGGTTAGTGGATGAATTCCAAGCACTAAAGTCCAAAAAGTTGGATTTTAGGTTGCTCTCGGGTTTGACTCTGGAGGGCTTGTACCGGTACAGCCATGGTTGCTATACCGGTACAGCCATTGTTGCTATACCGGTACAGGGTGGATTCTGTACCGGTATGGGATGGCTGGAGGCAGCCAACCCGAGCCTCGGGTTTTGCATTTCGCGAGGTCTCTAGGTATGGGATGGCTTGTCTGTACGGCTGTGATTTCGGCAGTTTAAAGCTGCGGGGTGTTTTTAGTATTTTGTTGCTTCTATTAGAGTACCACACACCCCTAGGGCTCCATTTGAGCACCCCTATTGCAGCAAAGAGGTAGGAGGAGCCTCTCTCTCTACTCCCTTGTGTTTTCTAGGGTTTAGGTTGGATCTTTAGAGGATTAAAACCCTCTCCTTTGCTCTTTTTGCTTGATAGAGCCTCTACCACCATTGTTGGAGCTTGGAGCTTGGTGGTTGGAGCTTTGTGGAGGATCAAGCTTCAAGCCTAGGGCTTTTTGAGCTTGGTGTTGAGTTTCTTAGAGGTATGTGAATGATCTCTTTCCTCTAGTTTTGGTTTTTGTGGGTTTTGTGAGATGAAACCCTAGAATGGGATTCTAGGGTTAGGATTTGGGGATTTTCGATTTAGGGCCTTTGGGACCTAATTGATGGGTTTAGAACTTTGATTTAGGTTGGATTAGAAGGACTCTAACTCCCATTTGGAGATCAAGAGCACTTCCTTCGCTTGTGGTGAGTTTTCCCCAACCTTTTGTAGAGTTCCTTAAAGTGTGAACTCAAGGTTCTTCTTAGCTTGTAACTCCTTGGGTGTGCTTTTTAGGACTCAAGGAGTGATTATCGAAGCTTCGTTGGCGGTTCGGAGCAACGCTTTTCGCACTTGGTGGGTTTGGCTTCATGAGCATAGGGGCAAATGGCTCCTAAGTGCTTATTCGGTTTGATTTAATTATTTTGAATGCATATTCATGCTAAATAGATTTATTATGAATTTTGAATCACTTAAAATGCATGCCTTATGTATGATTAAAATTTGACTCTATATAGTAGAAAAATCTGGGTTATATAGCTGGCATGTGGGGGTGATTCCTGTGGGCTCCTGGGAGTGGGCACTCGATGATATTATAGCTTAATTAATGTAATTGAGAACATTACACTTGTGTTGGAACTTAGAAAAGCTTAAGTATCATCAAGCGGCACTTAATGTAGAAAACTATAAAACTGCAACATAGAGACTTGACATAGGCCACTGGACATCTATTATTTCCATGTTAGAGACATGATGACATAGAGATAGGCCTTTTGGACACTTGTACATTCCATGTGAGAGACATGACGAGTTTGTGACTATATGCCATTGTGCTCATTCGCACATGCTTGTGAGGGTCGCTCCCTACAAGCCGGCACTCCGGAGTTGGCCAACGCGTTTCTTGTATTCGCCGTGCGGGATTGGGCGCCGAAGTGGATTGCCGTGGGACAGTCTCATTCCTAGGGTGGGAATGTTGACTACTACGGGGCCATTAGGCTCAGCATTTGGGTTAGGCAGCCTTCGGGTGGGCATCGGCCATATCGCCTTCGGGTTGATCTTATTGTACCTTAAACTTAATGTAGTTTAAAGAAAACTGTGGACTTTGACTAGAATAGTAAACTTTAACACTTTACTATCACTTGTGGACATTATAGATCTTGATTAGAATAGTAAACTTAGTCTTTTACTATCAAGTGGAGAACTTCATGTTAATTATAACGCTTTCTATTCATGCTTAGAATAGCTTACTTATGCAAATTCATGCTAAGTAGAGATATTGTGTTTAGTAGTTTACATGTTATTTACATGTCGCTTATTATCGCTTATATTATCGTTTATACTTACTTGCTTAGTTTTGGGCGTAGTGGAGCATGCAACTGAAGTCAGTAATTGCCCACTGGGAACTATTATCTAATAGTTCTCATGCCCCCTTTTTCTTTTGTGTTTCAGAGCCTTCGGCACCGGCGGAGGCAAGGGATCGTGGAAAGGGAATCGCTAGCTAGTTATCGCAGCTTTCCACCTTGTAGGGGTTTTTCTCTCTTTTTGTACTTTGGTGAGATTGAGAGAGTTTTGTATCCCTATGTAGAGACTACCATGTACTTGGTTATAGTGGTGTTTGGATTTCTTTTTGTTGTACTCTCTTTATAGTTATATTAGAGATTGGTACTTTATTTTTAGCCACTTTTTATGCTTCCTGGTATAGAATTCTAGTTGTTATACTGCTCTGATACTTCTAGATTCTTTTCATTTCGTTGGTTATTTATTGTTTTTGTTAGACGCCTTGTATGTTGTAGACATACGGCGGGTCTGGGCACGCGCCGGGCGGGCTTCCGCTGGGTCCCGGGGCATGACATTGCCGCAACAACGCCCCGAATCCTCGATGCGTCCACCGAATCCACGGTCCTTCACGCGATCTCCGCGCCAAACTCCATCCGGAGTAGTAGAAGATGATTTGTGGTGATATCACAATTAACGAACCATAACCAATGGGGGATCTCTTCTAATTAATCATCAACTTGATTCATGAAGAAACGAAGAATCAAAAACCTAGAATCAGTTTGATGATTAATTACCGCGGAAACTCTAATTTAGAAAAACATTAGGTTAAAAAGAGTTTCTAGGGTTTTCAAAGAGTTTATGATGTAGGTATATAGAATTATGAACCCCCATGGTCTTTATATAGTATTTAGAAGACTTAGAGATAGATTAGGATTGTAACAACCAAATCTAGAAAGATTTCCCGCAGCCAGGGTCAGGACCCTATATACAGAGACCGATCTTGAAAGGTCCGGACTCAACCCCCTCAACCGGTCCTCTCTTTCGTCATTGAAAAACAATTTTCACAGGGTCTGGTCCTAAGCCATGAGATCGGGTCCAAAGTTGCGCAACATCAAATATTAAGCTTCGGGGTCCGAATTTCAACACTTAGATCCGGTCCACCTTAATACATCCTGAGACAACAAGGTACGGGATCCGAATCTCATATCCAGGTCCGGATCTTAATGTAAAGTGCGCAAGAACCAGGCTTACGGGATCCGAATCTCACCCTTCAGATCCGGATCAGAAACAGATTTTTTCAGCTTTGATTTTTTATTAAATAGAAATAAGTCTAAGTCCTCTAACTACTATATCTTGAGTTAAAATGACCATAAATGATCTTAGAATATTACCTGAGGTGCCGAGCTTTACTACAGAGTCTTGTAACGTCCGTTTGCAACTGCTTTGTCCAAGTGTGCTCCTGACTCCTTCAAGACTCCAAACACCTCACGAAATACGCCAACTTATAAAATCCTTAACAACAACAAATACGATAAATAAACAAGAGTAAGGAACATCTAGATATATCAAAGCAAGTATACAGCTATGTTCTAACCACAAGTATAATCAAAAGAAACTAAACCACTAAAGTATAATGTAAAATTAGTACATCATAAATCTCAAGATACATAAGAAGGGTGGTCTCTATACATAGGTATAAAACTCTCAACCTCTCCAAGAACAAAACCAAAAGAGAGGTGGACCATCTATTGACAAATCCCTCGCTAGCTAGCCAATGGCGATTCCTTTCCCGCGATCCCTAGCCTCTCCCGGAGTGGAAGGCTTTGTAAGAAACATGAAACAGGGGGCATGGGAACTATAATTATTGTTCCCAGTGGGCAATTCGACCGCCGATGAACATCACCACTAGGCCCAAAATATGAGCGAGATAAGTAAATAAGTAAAAGCGATATGAACGACATGTAAATAAACATGTATGCTTACTACAACATGATGTCTCTACTTAGCATGAAATTGCATAAGTAAGAAAGCTATTCTATACATGAATAGGCATGAATGAACAACCAACATAATGTCTATAACGAAATAGTAAAATGTCATTGTTTGCTATTCTAGTCAATGTCCACATGGCATATTAACTACTTTAAGTTCCAATCTGGTAAGACTACTTCAGTGGGGCTGTTCTATCAATGCACAGGGTTAATACCGTGAGTGTGGCACATGCGTGCCTAATGGCCCTGTGGTAGTCAACAACCCTACTCTACGAATGAGCCTTGCCCATGGCAATCCACTTCGGCGCCCAATCCCGCATAGCGAGTATGTATCGCGATGGCTATCTCTGGAGTGCCGGCTTGTAGGGAGCGACCCTCACAAGCATGTGCGAATGAGTACAATGGCAAGCAAGAAAAAAGTCCGTCTTAAGTCCCAAGTCATCATGTCTAAAACATGAAATATAGCATATGTCTCTGTGGCCTATCACTATGTTAGCACGTCTAAAGCATGGAATATATATAGCAACTATGACGCACTAAATCTTTGCAAATTGCGCGATTCGAGTGTTCGAGTGGTGTATCGAACTTTTTCACACTTTGTGGGAGGTCGTAGACGGAGTTCCGACCCACGGTTCGAATTTACGAAGTTTTTGGCTAAGTCTCGAGAGGTTTACTCTGCGAGACCGGTCTCCGAAGGAGAGACCGGTCTCCCCTAACAGTGGTTGCGGCAGGAGGTGTGGCATCCGGTCTCGAGTCATGGCGACCGGTCCCAGTGCGCGCTGTCTGCGGAGGAGGCCATGGAGACCGGTTCTAGTACGCTGTTTTTGCGGGAAGGCCACCCGAGACCGATCTTGGCTAGTGGAGATCGGTCTCCAAGCCCGAAAACTGCCCAGACCGGGCTGTGCGCTGTTTGAAAAGTTGAGGGGCTTATCAGGATTTTGTTATATTAGAGGGCCATATGGCCACTCATTCTCTCTTTTTCTCAGATCACTCCCTCACACACTCTCTCTTGCACCTAGAAAGAGAAGAAGAAAGGGAAGGAAGGAGGAGAAGGAGAAGGAGAGGAAGAGCAAGCATTGGAGAGGTTTGATCATCTTCATCCTTCATCACCATTGGAGGATTGGAACTTGCTATTGAAGCTTGGTGGTGGACCAACCTTCAACCCTAGGGCATTTTGACCTTGGTTTGGAGCCTTGAGGAGGTAACCATCACATTTCCTCCTCTACATTTGAGTTTTGAGGCTTTTTGTGAGATGAAACCCTAGATGTGGGATTTAGGGTTTATTTTGGTGCTTTTTGATTTGGGGGCTTTGGGACCTAATTGATGGGTTTGGAACCTTGGATTAGGTTGCATTGGAAGGGCTTGGACCTCCATTTGTGGTTTGGTGAGAGATTTCTCCACATTAGGTGAGTTTCCGCGACCTCTTGTTGAGTTTCTTAAAGATTGAACTCATGGTTCATCTTTTGAGGTTGTAACTCCTATGGTTTGCTTCTTAGGGCACTAGGAGTAAGAATATAAGCTTCGTTAACATTTCGGAACAACGCTTGGATCACTCAGTGGGTTTGGCTTCACAAGTATAGGAGAAAATGTCTCCTATGTGGTTATTTGTTATCGATAAATTATTTGGCATTCATATTCATGCTAGATAGAATTTATATGAATTTTAGAACACTTAAAATACATGCCTTATGTATTATGAAAATTTCACTCTATGTAGTAGAGCATTATGGGGTATTTTGTATGCATGTGAGGGTGGTTCTTGTGGGCACTTGGGAACGTGCTTCTTATGTGATATACCGAAATTTAATATAAAATTAAGTGTGAATAAAAATAGTGTGAGATATTATTTTTATTGGACTTAAGGGTGTAAAATATAAGTCTGGAATGACTCATGTTGAAATCGGAGCAAAAACAGAAGATTTAGAATTTTTACGAAAGAAACGAGGCTAATATTTTAGCAGAAAATACACAGTGTCAGAAAATTATGAAAACTGGAGGATATGTCAGAATTATTTTTATGAGGCTAGATTTAAAGTTTCATGCCATTCTGACAGCCGGTAAGTGGAAAATAAAATCCGACTGCTATCTGTTAGAAATGTTGTTCGACGGAGCTTTCGGTGACCAAACAGGGTCGAAACTGAAAGATAAAAATTTCTTTCGTCAAGTTAAGTAAAACTGAACATGACCGTCAAATTTGAGCTCAAACGGATATTAAGAGGGTTCCGGCAAAAAGTATCAGATTCTGAGTTGAGAACAGATTTAATTAAGGCTATTGTAAAGGGTTTATATGCAATTGTTTAGCCCTTATCCATAAAACCCAACCCTCCACTAGCTACTTGCGTACAGGAAGCTTTTCTCACCCTTTTTTTTTTATCTACTTCTCCTTCTCTCTCTAGAGGACTTGGGTTGAGAGCTTTGGGAGGGGAATTAAAAGGAAAATTGAATAGAAACTTGGTGGAATTGGAGAAGATGTAGCTCCAGCCCATGAGGAGCTCGAGTGGCCATGAGTCAAGGTGGGTTATCTTGTAATTTCTGGTTGGGGCTTGATGTAAATCTCCTTTAGTACTTGGTTTTGAGGTTCTTATGTGGTTTTCTTGATTGGTTGAGTTTGTAGCTACCATGAAAATCATAGAAAAAGCTTGCTGAAATTTGACAACCTGAGGTAAGGTTGTTATATTCTCTTGATTAGAGATATGTTATTTACCCTAATAAGGATTAAGCTATGGATTCTTGATTGCTAAAGTTAGTAGTTACCATGAGAAACCTAGAGAAAGAATTATGTATTGTAATGTGTGAGCCTAGGTTGTATGTGAAACCTGTAGAAATATGTTGTCACGCCCCGAGGTCGGCAGGACCTTCCCCAAAGCGTGCCCAGACCCGCCCGCCATATGCCAACACATACAAGGCGTCTAAATAAAAACAGCGGAATTAAACCAAATATAAGGCTACACTAGGAATATCAGAGCCACATACAGCTATCCCTATCAACAAGTAGGATCAATAAACAGGTAGGAAGGAAAGAGAGTACTAAAACTGCTACAAGTAAAGAGTAAATACAACAGTGTAGCTCTAGGTACAAAAGGGTAGCCTCTACGAAAATACAGGTACACACACTCATCCTCTCCAACCAAAACAAAAGGAGAGATGAACCACCTAGCGAGACTCCCCGCCGCTAGCCGAAGCGACACCCTTGCCGTGATCCCTGGCCTCCCCCGCTGAAGGCGCTGAAACACGTCCAAAAGCAGAGGGCGTGAGAACTATAAAAATATAGTTCCCAGTGGGCAATTACTGACCTGCACAGGTTGCACCACTAGGCCCAAACGAAGTAGTAGTACAAGAACGGAAGTAAATAACTGTAAATAAAGCATAACTGTAAATGCTAAATAATTAACCCAAAATAAATATGGTACATGCTTTATCCAACCCGAAATGTCAACTTTAAACAAGTACTTTCTATTAATCTCTTGAGTATACTATAGTGGAAATGTTGACCTATCAAGTATACTACATATGCCCAATACTATGCCACAATATGTCCAGTATCCCACTACTAAGTCCTATCTAGTAGTGATATCAATTTTCTATTATATGTCACTGTTCTATTCTCTTTCTAGGATCTACACAAGTGTAATCCAGCTTGTGCCGCCTAAGTACCGTGGTAGCCCCAACATCCGCCGCAAGGAATGAGTCTGTCCCAAACGGTCCCATAGGCTTCTCAACACCGCACGCGCGAACGAATCGCGAAGGCCAACTCCGGAGTGCCGGCTTGTAGGGAGCGACCCTCACAAGCATGTGCGAAGAGCACAAATGGCAACAAGCACGTCCAAGTCTCAAGTGTCCAAAACCTCATGTCACTCTCATGGCAAATGTCACTAGTAACCCTAAGGTCTAGTACAATAGTTCACATGACACTAGAATTTCTATGTCAAAGTTCGAATCCGAGCCTAATGCCGCTTGATGACATTAGCTCACTAGTTCACAAACCGATGCCAAGTCTAATGGCGCTTAATGACATTAGCTTTTCTCCTATGTTATACATAGTCTAAGTTCAAGTTCACTTGTTCTCATGTCATTTTCACTATATCCAACATGCTCTCAAGCCACAAGTAGAATGCAACACTATGCCTAAGTCCACAAGCCACTCTCTACTATATAGAGGTCAAAGATTTTATTACATATAAGGCATATATTTTAAGCATTCTAAAATTCAACAACGATGCAACTAACATGAAAACACATAATTTTCTATTTTACGGTGCTCAAATAATCCCAATGAGAATTTTCATTGAATTTGGAGGTCAAACCCACCGATGATCCTCGCACGCTCCGGGTCGCCAACCCCGACACTTTTCAGACTCCTTGTACCCTAGAAAGGTCACACAAGAAGTTTCAAAGTCAACTGGCAAGCCCACGACTCAAACTGCGAAGATCAAAACTAGCGAACAGGAAAAAATTCACCTATGAGTGAAATCCCTCTCGAAGCTTCAAATAGAAGCTAGATCCCATCTAAGGCAACCTAAGTAAAGATTCTAAACCACATAATTAGGTTCAAAAGCCTTAGAAATTACCCAACTCCAAAACCACATAGAAAGGGTAAAACTCACCTCTAAGGTAGCAATCCCTCTAGAGATCCCAAAAGCAAGCTAGAGTCTCCTCAAACCAACCAAAAGGAAGGTTCTAACATCATCAATTAAGCTCTAGATGCACCAAATCAAAAAGCCCCCAAAACAAACCCTAATATCAACATCTAGGGTTTCATCTACTAGGAAGCAATAGAAGCTTAATCTAGAGGATTAGAAGTAATCCATACCTCTTAGGAGCCTCCTCTCATGGTTCAAAACCATCTAGAAGCAAAGATCTTCCTCCAAGAAAGCTCCCAAGCCAAGCTCAAGCTCTCCAATGGTGAGGAAGATGAAGTAGCAAGTACCAAAGCCACAAGCAAGCCTCCTCCCTAGATCTCCTCCTCTTCTTCTTCTCCTTCTCCTCCTCTTTCTCTCTCTCTCTAAGTGTGGGAGAGTGTATAAATGAGAGGGAGTGAGATGGGAGCAGCCATATAGGCTGTTAAGAGGTAACAAAATGCCGAAAAGCCCCTACAGTTTTGGATTTTTGAAAACTATCAGGCTGTACCGGTACAAGCCAATTTTGTACCGGTACAAACCCCAAAACTTGACCAAACCCGAGGCTCGGTTAGCTCGATGCACTTCTATCTGGGGTATAAATCTCGGCTTGTACCGGTATAGCCATCATGGCTGTACCGGTATAGACACCATTTTGTACCGGTACAAGAGCTCAGAAACTTAACCCGAGAGCAACCTAAAATCTAACTTTTTGGACTTAAGGGCTTGGAATTCATCCACTAACCTCGGTACTCGTGCCATAGGTCGGAACACAGTCAACAACCCTCCAGAAAATCTGGAAAAGCTCAGTTCTCACATCCAGCACTCGAACCTTGCTATTTGCGAAAGTTCAGTGCGTCACATATGTATATGACACAAGTTAATCTCTTGTAATCCTTTGGATTAATTGATTGAGGTTTCGAATAATTACTCTACAAAAAGGTTTAGCTTGGAGTTCTTTGATGCTAGTTTTTATAATTGCCAGGCCTCGAGACAAACGATAATATGTCGAAGCTCCAGTTGCTATGCTAACTTTGATCAAAGTGATCGAAGTAATGCAAAATATAAATTAGTAGCCCCGAGTTAAATTGGTCGCTTTGGGATAGCAAATTACAAGTTTTAGAAAGGTTTAAAAGGGTTTGGAACGAAGTGAAAGTGCGAAATCACCTTGGAAACGAGTGCTACCAAGTATAGATTTTGCACTAAAAAGCTGCAGGGACCTATGTGTAAAAGCAGAATTCTTGCTTTGTAGAGGGTTTAAGTGCAATTGCTGATTGCTTCTGCTGCTGATGCTACTACTACTGCTACTGCTGCTGCTGCTGCTGCTGTCTAGTGCAAAGAAAGGGTCTGTAGGGGCTGTTTTGTAAAAACTGCAAGGACTGTTTTGTAAACCAGAATTTCAGCATTGTGTGTTGGGTGTTGGCCTTGGCAGCTAGGAGTAAACAACCAGCTCTTATGCAGGTTTTGATTAGGGATTGATGTAAATCTCTTCAATCCCTTCGTTGAGGGTCTTTGGGGTAATGGAACTTCGATTGCGGTGGAAACCTATCGAAAAGCTATATGTTGTGTATATACCATATGAGCTTTTAGGTTGATGTGAAACTTTAGCAATGAGAAATAACAGGAGTTGATCTCTAATATTCCTAAGTTAGTGGCTTTGAGTTTGTCGGATTAATGAAGCCCAGGTTCCTATAAAGGTTCTTATAGAACCTGTATAGAAACAGGTTGTAATAATTGTAGAGTGTGTATAGTGATAGGTTAATTGGAACCTAAACTCGATAATGCACTTTTGCAGGATTGAGGTCCTAACTTGGAAATGATCGCATACAAACCTAATTGAGGGCAAAGCGAACACGTTGGCGATGTTGGTTCGGCAATCCGTCGAGCCTACGTGAAGATATCGCCAAAAGGACGTTTTCGGCTTCAATTGTCGCGAGCGCGGATCGTGATTCTTGGAAAAGTGCGGGAAGTGGATTTCCCGCATTCCGGTATCAAGTAAAGGTGGGTTGTGCTTACCGAAGCGATTAGGTCGCTTTCCATGCCAAAGCAATGTATGGTTTTTATTGACGCATATATGTTTAGCGGTAGGTTATGTTTGATTGTCACGCCCCGGGACCCAGCGGAAGCCCGCCCGGCGCGTGCGGACCCCCCGTAATTCTACAACATACAAGGCGTCTAACAAAAACGATAAATAACCAACAAAATAAAAAGAATCTAGAAGTATCGGAGCAGTATAACAACTAGAAATCTATACAAGGAAGCATAAAGAAGAGACTAAAAGTAAAGCACCAATCTTAAAATAAACCATAAAGAGAGTACAATAAAAAGAGATCCGAACACCACAATAACTAAGTACAGGGTAGTCTCTACATAGGGATACAAAACTCTCTCAATCTCACCAAGGTACAAAAAGAGAGAAAAACCCCTACAAGGAGGAAAGCTGCAAAACTAGCTAGCGGTCCCCTTTCCACGATCCCTTGCCTCCGCCGGTGCCGAAGGCTCTGAAACACATTAGAAAAAGAGGGCGTGAGAACTATTAAAAATAGTTCCCAGTGGGCAATTACTGACTTCAGTTGCATGCTCCACTAGGCCCAAAACTAAGCAAGTAAGTGTAAGCGAAATAAATAACGAGTAAGCTACTAAAGCATGATATCTCCACTTAGCGTAAATAAGCATAAGTAAACGACTATTCTAAGCATGAATAGTAAATATAACCAACAAGTCCAATATCCATAGCAATAGTAAAGAGTTAAAGTTTACTATTCTAACCCTAGCCCAATAATTCCTCAAGTGATAGTAAGGTGTAACAGTTTACTATTCTAGTCAAAGTCCACAGTTTTCTTTAAACTACATTAAGTTTAAGCACACTAAGATCAACCCGAAGGCGATATGGCCAATGCCCACCCGAAGGCTGCCTAGCCCAAATGCCGAGCCTAATGGCCCCGTAGTAGTCAACATTCCCACCCTAGGAATGCGACTGTCCCACGGCAATCCACTCCGGCGCCCAATCCCGCACGGCGAATACAAGAAACGCGTTGGCCAACTCGGAGTGCCTTGCATGAGAGCTACCCTCACAAGCATGTGAGAATGAGCACAATGGCAAAAGTCACAAAACTCGTCACAAGTCCCAAATCATCATGTCTCTAACATGGAATGTACAATTGTCCAAAAGGCCTATCTCTATGTCATCATGTCTCAAACATGGAATATAGTATATGTTAAGTGGCCTATGTCAAGTCTCTATGTTGCAGTTTCATAGTTTTCTATGTTAAGTGCCGCTTTATGACACTTAAGGTTTCTAAGTCCCAACATGTATTTAATGTTCACAATTAACATTAGCAAAGCTAAAATCACCATAAAGGCACACTCCCAGGCGCCCCCAAGAACCACCCCCACATGCATGCAGTTTAACCCAAATAGCTCTACTATATAGAGTGGAAATTTTATCATACATAAGGCATGCATTTTAAGTGATTCAAAATTCATAATAAATCTATTTAGCATGAATATGCATTCAAAATAATTAAATCAAACCAACTAAGCACTTAGGAGCCATTTGCTCCTATGCTCATGAAGCCAAACCCACCGAGTGCGAAAATCGCCGATCCGAATCGCTAACTAAGCTTCGATTCCTACTCCTAGCACCCTACAAGGCATGCCATAGGAATTACAAACTCAAAAGATGAGTCTTGAGTTCAAACAATAAGAAACTCTACTAAAGGGTGAAGAATACTCACCGAATGTGAAGAAAGTGCTCTTGATCTCCAAATGGGAGTTAGAGTCCTTCTAATCCAACCTAAATCAAAGTTCTAGACTCATCAATTAGGTCCCAAAGGCCCTCAATCGAAAATCCCCAAATCCTAACCCTAGAATCCCATTCTAGGGTTTCATCTTATGAAAACCCACAAAAATCGAAACTAGAGGAAAGAGATCACTCACATACCTCTAAGAAGCTCTAATCCAAGCTCAAAAAGCCCTAGGCTTGAAGCTTGATCCTCCACAAAGTTCCAAACACCAAGTTCCAAGCTCCAACAATGGTGGTAGAGGCTCTAACAAGCAAAAGAGAGCAAGGAGAGGGTTTTAATCCTCCAAAAATCAACCAAAACCCTAGAAAACACAAGAGAGTAGAGAGAGAAGCTCCTCCTACCTTCTTGCTGCAATGGGGGTGCTCAAATGGAGCCCTAGGGTGAAGGGGTAACCAAATAGAAGCAACAATATGCTAATACACCCCTGCAGTTTAAACTGCTCGAAACTGCCAGGTTGTACCGGTACAAGCCATCCCATACCGGTATAGACCCTGCGAAACACCCAAACCCGAGGCTCGGGTTGGCGTCCATCAGTTCTCCCACATGCGGTGCAGAATCCATCTGTCTGGGTATAGCAACAATTTCTGTACCGGTATAGCAACAATTTATGTACCGGTACAGACCCTCCAGACCTCAATCCGAGAGCAACCTAAAATCCAACTTTTTGGACTTTAGTGCTTAGGACTCATCCCCAAACCTCGGTACACGCGCCATAGGTCGGAACACAGTCAACGACCCTCCAGAAAATCTGAAAAAGCTCCAACAAGAGTCAAATACTCGAACTCCGCAATTTGCGCAAGTCCAGTATGTTACATTCACCCTCCTAAAAGGAGTTTCGTCCGAAACTCTAAAGCGAACTCATACCTCAAGATTCCATCCGAAAGAGATGGGGATAGCGCTCTGCGGTGCGCTCTCGAGCTCCCACGTGGCCTCTCGCTCCTCGTGGTTGCTCCAAAGAACCTTCATGTAGGGAATGTCACGATTCCTCAATTTCTTCACCTCGCGAGCCAAGATCTTCACGGGTTGCTCCTCGAAGCTCACATCCTCCCGCAGCTCTATGGGTACGACCTCCAATACATGAGCCGGATCATGGATATACTTAGAAGGACCGATACATGAAAGACGTTGTGCACGCCCGATAGGTTCGGCGGTAGAGCAAGTCGATACGCTCAGGACCTATACGTTCCAAGATCTCATAGGGTCCAATAAATCGAGGACTCAACTTACCTCGAATTCCAAATCTCCGAATCCCCTTTGACGGCGAGACTTCCAAGAAGACATGATCTCCAATCTGAAACTCCAAGTCTCGTCGTCGTTTATCTGCATAGCTCCTCTGCCTACTCTGGGCCGTCAGTAGTCGCTCCCGAGCGATTCGAACTTTATCCTCTGCTTCCGGGAGTACTTCAGGGCCTAAAGCCAATCTTTCGCCCACTTCACTCCAATGAAGTGGCGATCTGCACTTCCGTCCATACAATGCCTCGAACGGTGCCATCTTGATACTTGCTTGATAACTATTGTTATAAGCAAACTCCGCCATAGGTAGGTGCTGCGACCATCCTCCCTGAAAGTCAATCACACATGCTCGAAGCATGTCCTCTAGAGTCTGTATAGTGCGCTCATTGCCGTCACTGCAGGGTGGAAACGATCTTTGAAATCCAATCTAGTACCCAAAGCGTCCTGTAGACTCCTCCAGAAGTGTGACACAAAGCGAGTGTCCCTGTCAGATACGATCGATGTAGGTACTCCATGAAGTCGCACAATCTCATCAAGGTACACTTGTGCGAGCTTCTCTCCAGCCCAAGTAGTATGGATAGGTATAAAGTGCGCCGACTTCGTCAACCTATCCACGATCACCCAAATAGCATCATGCCCCGCTTGAGAGCGAGGCAATCCAGTCACGAAGTCCATGGTGATCTTCTCCCACTTCCACACGGGAATAGGCAAACTCTGAAGTTTTCCCGCTGGAACTCGATGCTCAGCTTTCACTTGTTGGCAAGTTAAACATCTAGCAACAAACTCGCCAACATCCTTCTTCATCCCAGGCCACCAATAGAGTAACCTCAAGTCCTTGTACATTTTGGTGCCTCCTGGATGAATAGCATAAGGTGCCCTGTGTGCCTCCTGAAGGATGTCCTCTCTAAGTCCCAAATCCGCTGGCACACAAATCCGTCCACCAAAGCGCATCACTCCCTGATCATCCACAAGGAAGTCGCCGGTGCAACCATCCACCATTTTGTCTCGAATCTTTTGCAACTCTAAGTCAAGAGCTTGCTTCTCTTTAATTCTATCCATAAGAGTAGGTTGCACCACCATAGTCATCAGCCGCATAGGCGTATCGGGAGTCACTACCTCCAACTCCAACCGCTTCATTTGTTCGATCAACTGCGGTTGAGTAACAACATGCATCGCTAAGTTCTCGGTAGATTTCCGACTTAGCGCATCCGCCACCACGTTAGCCTTGCCCGGGTGGTAGAGAATAGTCAAATCATAATCCTTGAGTAGCTCCAACCATCTGTTGTCTCAAGTTCAACTCCTTCTGAGTGAAAAGGTACTTTAAGCTCTTGTGATCCGTATAGACCTCGCACCGCTCGCCATACAAATAGTGGCGCCATAGCTTCAATGCAAAGACCACGGCCGCCAACTCCAAGTCGTGTGTAGGATAGTTCTTCTCATATTCCTTTAATTGGCGAGATGCATACGCGATCACCTTGTCACCCTGCATCAAGACACAGCCCAATCCGTTAAGAGATGCATCACTATAAACCACATACCCTGCTCCAGCAATAGGTAATGTGAGGATTGGAGCGGTCGTCAATCTCAGCTTCAACTCTTGAAAGCTCTTTTCACACGCATCATTCCAAATGAACTTAGCTCCTTTGTGCGTGAGCCTCGTGAGGGGAGTAGATAATTCGCAAAGCCCTCCACGAATCTGCGGTAGTAGGCCAAACCAAGGAAACTCTGGTCTCGGTGACGCTCGTCGGTCTTGGCCAATCAATGGCTTCTATCTTTCTAGGATCCTTTGCTATGCACGATCCACGAAATCACATGTCCCAAAAGCCACTTCTCGAAGCCAAAATTCGCACTTCTTGGTGAGCAAATAACTTCTTTTCCCGAAGCACTTGTAGTACCAATCTCAAGTGTTCCTCGTGCTCCACATCACTTCGGGAATAAACCAAGATGTCGTCGATGAAGACCACGACGAACCTGTCTAGATAAGGCTTGAAGACACGGTTCATTAGATCCATAAAACTAGGGGCATTAGTAAGCCCAAGCGGCATAACAGTGAACTCATAGTGTCCATACCGTGATCTAAAAGCCGTCTTCACCACGTCCCCAGGCGCAATCTTCAACTGATGGTATCCCGACTACAAGTCTATCTTGGAATACACATTCGACCCTTGAAGTTGATCAAAAAGATCATCAATCCTCGGCAACGGATACTTATTCTTGATAGTGACTTTATTAAGTTCACGATAGTCCACGCAAAGGCGAAGTGATCCGTTCTTCTTCTTCACAAAAAGAACCGGTGCTCCCCAAGGTGACACACTCGGTCGAATGAAGCCCTTGTCCAACATGTCCTGTAACTGTGCCCTCAGCTCCTTTAACTCTGCCGGTGCCATCCTATAGGGTGCCTTCGAGACTGGGGTAGTCCCGGGAGCGAGATCTACCACAAACTCGATCTCCCTATCAGGTGGCATGCCTGGTAGCTCCGATGGAAACACGTCCGAAACTCCGTGCCAGGATATCCTCGATCCTAGGGGTATCATCCTCACCCCTCAATGCGATACTAGCCAAATAGGCTACGCATCCACGGTTGATCAGTTGCCTAGCTCGAGACGAACTGATCGACATCGCAAAAAGCGAACTATGGCATCCTCTAAACACCACCTCACTCTGACCCGGTTCTCTAAAAGTAACCGTTCGATTAACACAATCGATAATGGCGTAGTATCTAGTCAACCAATCCATACCCAAAACCACGTCAAAATCCCCCAACTTGCGCACTACTCGCAAATCCGGGCATGGTCCAATCTCCTACCCGAATAGGGCAAGCGGGGCAATACTCTCGCACGTCCACAATGTGGTCGGGTACAACAATACGTCCGAGGGTGGAGTAAAGTAACAAACTGGATGGCATGAAGCTCGGCAAACAGACGATCTATAAATGAATGTGATGCACCGGTATCAAATAATGCACGTACTCTAATGCCATCAAGTAAAATGATACCTGCCACCACATCCTCAGCTGTCGCTGCCGCCTCAGTCTGCGCGGCGTACATGCGCCCACTCGGTGCCTGTCGTGACCCCTCACTCTGGCGCTGGGCGGTCGGCCGCCCGATGCGCTCTATGTCGACGGGGTCCACAGGCCGGTAGAGCCGGTGCCGATGCAGATGGTGCCGGTGAAGAACCTCTCGGGCACTCGGTACGGATGTGGCCCTCACAGCCCTGCGGAAGCACTGCCGCGCGTGGACGGTGCGGCGGGTGGTGAGGACCACCGCGAGATCACACACCGGGAGGCCGGCGTCGGTCGAGTCCTCCTCGGCGGGCGGTGCGCCACGATCGGCTAGCTGGTGTCTCGGATGCTTCGGTGGCCTCCTAGAGTGCGTCGCTCGCACCCTCGGCCGCGGGCCTCTTGCCCTTCCCCTTGTCCAAACCCTCGCGTCTCTCCTTCACCATGGCCGCGCCGCTCTCTACAGTGCGCGCGCGGTTCACCACCTGTCGGTAAGTCTGAAGCTCAGAGGACTGCACGAACCGAAAAATCGACGGTCGCAGTCCACGCTCGAAAATGCGGGCCTTATCCTCGTCGTCCCGCACGACGAAGGGCACGCAATGCAGAAGCCGAGAAAACTCTCTCTCGTACTCGGCTACAGATCTGTCCCCCTGTGTCAGGCTGCGCAAACTCTGCTCCATCTGCCTCTTGACGCTGTCGGGAAAGTAGTGTGCCAACAGTAGCTCCTTGAACCTCGTCCAAGTAATAGAAGCTAAGTCTGTGCTGGGGTTCTCCTGAAGATCCATCCACCAGCTGTAGGCCTCGCCGTCCAAGTGGTGGGTGGCGAGCCACACTCTATCCCGCTCCTCCACGAACGTGTCACGGAACGGTTCTCCATGTGCATCAACCACTTTTCCACGATCCGGTGGTCGACCTTCTCTCCGTCAAGGTCCTCGGGCTGCACATCCTGAACTCCTTGAGGCGAGCCATGAGTCGATCCCTCTCGGCTCCCTGAGCCATAACTGGAAATGCCGCTGCCACCGGCGATGCTCTCACTGGCGGGGTGTCCCGGTCCTCCTCCCGGCGCTCAACTGCCGGTGTCGTCTGGTGTGAGCCGGCCGCGGGGGACTGCGCCCGCGGTAAGTCAACCTCGGCTGGTGCTGGTGGAGAAGGGGTCTGAGCCTCCCTCGCAGCCGCCTGCTGCAGTAGAAGATCCTCCATGCGCTTCATGCGCGCTTCCTGACGCTGGGCCGCGGTCGCCTGCTGCGTCACCAAAGCTGTGAGGGCCGCCAACTGGCCCCTCAACTCACGGACCTCGCCGGATCCGGAGGTAGCGGAAGCCTCGACCTCCTCAAAAGTTGCCGCAATGTCCGCTCCAACAGATTTCGAGCGAGTTATCGGCATCGCCACTACAACATCATAAAAGCGCAAGTTAGTAAGCTCACGCAATCGCATCCCCGCACAAGCTATATATACCCAAATCATGCGAAAGTAAAGAAGTGTTGTCTACTACTAACTCCCGATGTTACGTTGTCGGCCGCCAACGTAACCCTCCGCGAAGTTAGAAGTTATACACTTCGATCCAACTCTACTTACTAGAGTTATTCAAGATACCCAATCTTAATACTTTCGCTCACAAGTTAAATAGACCTCGTCACTCACGAGCCTATATCCTATAGTCCGACCGGCCTAAGGTTTGCTAGGTCCACAAGAAGACTCAACCCTAGGCTCTGATACCAATTTAATCTGTCACGCCCCGGGACCCAGCGGAAGCCCGCCCGGCGCGTGCCCAGACCCGCCGTATGTCTACAACATACAAGGCGTCTAACAAAAACGATAAATAACCAACTAGTAAAAAGAATCTAGAAGTATCGGTATAACAACTAGAAATCTATACAAGGAAGCATAAAGAAGAGACTAAAAGTAAAGCACCAATCTTAAAATAAACCATAAAGAGAGTACAATAAAAAGAGATCCGAACACCACAATAACTAAGTACAGGGTAGTCTCTACATAGGGATACAAAACTCTCTCAATCTCACCAAGGTACAAAAGAGAGAAAAACCCCTACAAGGAGGAAAGCTGCGAAACTAGCTAGCGGTCCCCTTTCCACGATCCCTTGCCTCCGCCGGTGCCGAAGGCTCTGAAACACATTAGAAAAAGAGGGCGTGAGAACTATTAAAAATAGTTCCCAGTAGGCATTTACTGACTTCAGTTGCATGCTCCACTAGGCCCAAAACTAAGCAAGTAAGTGTAAGCGAAATAAATAACGAGTAAGCTACTAAAGCATGATATCTCCACTTAGCGTAAATAAGCATAAGTAAACAACTATTCTAAGCATGAATAGTAAATATAACCAACAAGTCCAATATCCATAGCAATAGTAAAGAGTTAAAGTTTACTATTCTAACCATAGCCCAATAATTCCTCAAGTGATAGTAAGGTGTTAAAGTTTACTATTCTAGTCAAAGTCCACAGTTTTCTTTAAACTACATTAAGTTTAAGCACACTAAGATCAACCCGAAGGCGATATGGCCGATGCCCACCCGAAGGTAGCCCAAATGCCGAGCCTAATGGCCCCGTAGTAGTCAACATTCCCACCCTAGGAATGCGGCGTCCCACGGCAATCCACTTCGGCGCCCAATCCGGCACGGCGAATACAAGAAACGCGTTGGCCAACTCGGAGTGCTTGGGCTTGTAGGAGCTACCCTCACAAGCATGTGCGAATGAGCACAATGGCAAAAGTCACAAAACTCGTCACAAGTCCCAAATCATCATGTCTCTAACATGGAATGTACAATTGTCCAAAAGGCCTATCTCTATGTCATCATGTCTCAAACATGGAATATAGTATATGTCAATTGGCCTATGTCAAGTCTCTATGTTGCAGTTTCATAGTTTTCTATGTTAAGTGCCGCTTTATGACACTTAAGGTTTCTAAGTCCCAACATGTATTTAATGTTCACAATTAACATTAGCAAAGCTAAAATCACCATAAAGGCACACTCCCAGGCGCCCCCAAGAACCACCCCCACATGCATGCAGTTTAACCCAAATAGCTCTACTATATAGAGTGGAAATTTTATCATACATAAGGCATGCATTTTAAGTGATTCAAAATTCATAATAAATCTATTTAGCATGAATATGCATTCAAAATAATTAAATCAAACCAACTAAGCACTTAGGAGCCATTTGCTCCTATGCTCATGAAGCCAAACCCACCGAGTGCGAAAATCGATCCGAATCGCTAACTAAGCTTCGATTCCTACTCCTAGCACCCTACAAGGCATGCCATAGGAATTACAAACTCAAAAGATGAGTCTTGAGTTCAAACAATAAGAAACTCTACTAAAGGGTGAAGAATACTCACCGAATGTGAAGAAAGTGCTCTTGATCTCCAAATGGGAGTTAGAGTCCTTCTAATCCAACCTAAATCAAAGTTCTAAACTCATCAATTAGGTCCCAAAGGCCCTCAATCGAAAATCCCCAAATCCTAACCCTAGAATCCCATTCTAGGGTTTCATCTCATGAAAACCCACAAAAATCGAAATTAGAGGAAAGAGATCACTCACATACCTCTAAGAAGCTCTAATCCAAGCTCAAAAAGCCCTAGGCTTGAAGCTTGATCCTCCACAAAGTTCCAAACACCAAGTTCCAAGCTCCAACAATGGTGGTAGAGGCTCTAACAAGCAAAAGAGAGCAAGGAGAGGGTTTTAATCCTCCAAAAATCAACCAAAACCCTTGAAAACACAAGAGAGTAGAGAGAGAAGCTCCTCCTACCTTCTTGCTGCAATAGGGGTGCTCAAATGGAGCCCTAGGGTGAAGGGGTAACCTAATAGAAGCAATAATATGCTAATACACCCCTGCAGTTTAAACTGCTCGAAACTGCCAGGTTGTACCGGTACAAGCCATCCCATACCGGTATAGACCCTGCGAAACAGCCCAAACCCGAGGCTCGGGTTGGCGTCCATCAGCTCTCCCATACCGGTACAGAATCCATCCTGTACCGGTATAGCAACAATTTATGTACCGGTACAGACCCTCCAGACCTCAATCCGAGAGCAACCTAAAATCCAACTTTTTGGACTTTAGTGCTTAGGACTCATCCCCAAACCTCGGTACACGCGCCATAGGTCGGAACACAGTCAACGACCCTCCAGAAAATCTGGAAAAGCTCCAACAAGAGTCAAATACTCGAACTCCGCAATTTGCGCAAGTCCAGTATGTTACATTGATAAAATGAAAGCATGAATCATGTAAAGTTACCTACCATTGGAATATGCATATGAATATATTGATGATCATATTGGATGATGTATGAATATGGATATATCATAAACATGCTAGATGCATATGAATGCTAGATGCATAGGAATGCATGAATTGTGGATGCTAGATGCATATGACTTAACACATATGAAAAGTGAATGCTAGGTGCATATGAATACATTATAGTTAAGCCTAAAGCATATATGAACATTGACATATTGTGGACATGTTAAATCCCTAAGAATTGGGTATAAGTCGATAACTCCAGTTGATTAGAAATCTCGACGGTGACAAGGTAAATGAAAACGTGTAAATTGTAATCCTAGGCGTGGATAACTAGGATGATACATAGATCGAGTGGCATGAACCTAGTGTTATTGAACATAGGTTGGACATAAACCTAGTGTCATTGAACATAGGTTGAATTAGTAAACCTAGAGTCGGGATCTAGGTGAAATGATAATGAACCTAGCGTGCTTGAACCTAGGTTATGATATATAGTGACACTTAGTAAACTTGGACTAAGTTATGGATTATAGTGGTAGAAAGACCACTAGGAAATGATTGGTTTGGACCTAGGAAAGGCGTCAACATAGGGTAAATGATTAAACCCTTAAGTTGTGAAAGTGGGTTCCGGAATCCTTAGGAATGGTGCTGTTGGCAAAAAGTGAATCAGAACTACGGGATCGACTGTTCTCCTCTCCCGGTATGCCACAGGTGAATCAGAACTATGGGATCGACGGTTCTTCTCTCCCAGTAGTGATTCAACGGGATTGACCGTTCTCCTCTCCCGGTATGAGCTTAGCGGGTTTAAACGGTTCTCCTCGCCCGTTAAGCGTGAGCGACTTAGGGTCACGGGGATCGACGGTTCTCCTCTTCTTGTGATTGTACCTATTGTCGCGTGGACTCAAGGCTGAGGTGCTTGTGAGTCGTCCTTCACCTCGAGCCTGACTGTGAGTTATGGGGAAGCCCCAAGGATCTATCTAGATTGTATCCAACACCTAGAGGGGGGTGAATAGGTGTAAAGGCCAAAAACCACAAATCTCGATGCTTTAAAAAGTAAATGCGGAAAATAAAAAGCACACTGAGATTTACGTGGGAAAACTCCAACTCGGAGTAAAAAACCCACGGGACCAACACGCGAATACCAATCCACTAAAAGAAAAGATTACAAGGTGATTACCGACTCCACGGACTTAACCTCTCTAACTCTCTTATGGATCTCCGCGCACTCCACCGAGTTGTCCACGATCACGTCCGAATCCACGAACGCCCACGTTCCAAATCCACGAAACGCCTTGCTTCGAATCCACGAAGTCTTCAATACGCCGAATCCACGACGCCACGCTCCGAATCCACGAAATCTTCAATCACGCCGAATCCACGACGCCACCATGAATAGAATCATGAATATGGTGATCCTTCGTTGGAGTATCGATGAAAACCGAAGAAGAAAACTCCAAACGAATCGTAGATCAAATCGACATATAGAATAAGAATTACTATGTCTCGATTTGACCTAAAAGAGGCTATTTAGTAGAAAATAGGTTTTGAAAGAATTCCTAGCCTCTAGGATTTCTCAAACATGTATTATGATGAAGTGCATAAAGTTTAGAGAACCCTAAGAACCTATTTATAGACTTTAGAATCAATTAGATTCGGATTAGAGAAAAATCAGATTTTTACCTATATCAGGTACAAACTTGAGCTGGTTCTAGGTTCCACAAGGACGGAAGATTATTTTTCGAAGCCTTGGAACCGGTAATGGGATTGATGGTTATACCGGTATAGCAACTTTTCCCATACCGGTACAGCATCTTTTTCCATACCGGTATAACTTTGTATTTTTGCTGATTTTCCATTTTTCGAAAACTACAAAGTTTCGTTACAGTTTCTAATCCGTTATTCAATGATTTTATGATTCTAATGCCTATAACTAAGTATGAATCACCATAACATGAATTAAAAACTTACCTAGGCATCGTGATTCTCATCGTGAGCCAATTACTTTTTCTTCGAAGTCTTTGATTCTTCACCGTTCTTCGATCCGCTCCGATCCTTCAAGACTCCGACTCAATTCACGAAACTTGCCAACACAAAATCCTTAACAATCTACCCCTTTGGCAATTTCGTGACAAAACACAAAAGCTCACCAAAATTACATCATAAAGAGAAACGAAGTTCAATGTCATCACCAAAACATTAAACTTCTCGCGTGTAATCCAAATACAATTAAGATCCAAAAATACATCAAAAACTCCTAAAACAAACCCTATGACTTAGACACAACTAGGAGTCTTGAAGTCTTGATGTCCTGCAAAATAATTTCAAACGAAAATAGACAATCAAAATATTAGTCAATCAACAATCTCTTTGTTCTCATCTTCTCTTCTCCTCTTTTCCTCTTTTCTTTGTCCTTGTTCCATCAACTTTTCAAATTCTTTCCTTTTCTCAAAAATACTTCCTTCTCCCTCCTTAACCATTTCTCCCCCTTTGTATATGCATCTCCCCCTACGTGTATGCACTATCAACTCCCCCTGTACCTGTAGTCCATTCTCCCCCTTTTTGTCAAAAATTGCCAAAAAGAAACAGAGATAGAAAGAAACACAAACTAAACAGAAAGTAGTTAAATCATAGTTACAAACCAAGATGCATAAGAAAAGATAAAAACATCAAGTACTACGCAAAGGTAAACTAAACATAATCCTAAGAAAAGCAGTAAAAATCAGCAGGAGAAAGAAGTCGAGGCAGAAGTCACTCAGTAGCCTCGTCATCATCGTCATCTCCTCTAGCAGGAGATCCGAGCCGGCGATGTGCAGTCCGAGCACACCGAGAGCAGTGTCGAGATGCAGATCGCTAATAGGATGAGGTCTGTGGAAATAAATCATCATGTCGACATCCCATCTTCTCAAGGATCCTCTTCATTCCTCTCTCGAGACTCTTGAATCCCTTCTTTAGAAAACGCACTTCCTTCGTGAGTTCACCCATGTCACGATGAAGTGTGTCCAAGACCTAGAGGACCCTGCAGGCGGTGCACGCTCTGCTCGTCGTGACGGTGGAGGTGGAGAAGGTACAGCACTACTCGATGCTGCAGGCGGTGGAGCTCCCTTGGTCTGCTGAAAAGTCTTCAAGGTGCTCACAGACTTAGCCCAAGTCACCGCATCAATCGGCCCAAGTCCGTAGTCATACTTATCGCACCTTGTGTCTACGCCGTGTTCCCGTAAAATCTGACTGATAAGCAAAGGAAACGGTAGTAGCTCCCGCCGTACTGATGACTGGATAACATGAACCATTCGCTGCCAGATAAGGAATGGTATGTTAATGTTTAATCCAAGGCTCTGCTCAGGGTGACCAAGAAGAAACAATAATAGCAAACGATCCCAGCGAAGCCTCTTGGTCCCAATAGTTGGCTGGACGTTGTAGCACAGAATCAAAGAAAGCAAGTGATACTAAGGGCGCAAATCCTTTGATTCCACAACTGCCCGATCCGTGCGAACGCCCGGCTTGATCGCTTCAACCACGAGTCTCCCAATGTGTCGAGGATGGAATGTCCCGACGGTATAATGTAGTTCAGTCGTGTCAACATACATCCCTAGAATCTCTCCAATCTCGTGAGGAGTGACCGTCAGTCTCTGTCCACGCACTGACGTCTCAAATACATAAGTCCCTGTCTCTTCATCCTCTGCGAGAACTACACCACGCAGGTAGAACTCCCGAATGAGTTCCACGCAGAAAGGTGGGCGAGTTGCTACCTGTCCAACAGGCTCAATAGGTGCTCTCTGCATCAGTCGCCTAAACTCAGGAACCTGCTCAGTCAGGTCCTTGAAGACTACATGCCGCTCTGCTAGGCATGATCGCACCGAGTAAGCACGAGCCCTCTCAGGAGGAACCTCAGCTATCCTCTTGGCTCGCCGCTCCCTGGTAGCACCACCTCCTCGCGATGACTCACCAGCAATGCATTTTCCCTTGTCGGGACGGGAAACAGGCTCCTCAGCATCTTCTTCTTCTTCTTCAACCTCCTCAGCTCCCTCGACCTGATAGTCGGTATCAGATCCTTCGGACTCCTCAGCTTGGCGAGTCCGTTTGGAAGTCTCTCTACTTCCTCTACTACGTCCTCGACGACCGCCAGCAGCCATGAGCACCAGAAGTACAAGAACCAGTGAAAAAGCTATTTTCCTGCACATGAAAAACCTCACATGAACACATTTTTGAAAAAATTCTCTAAAAATTGTGAAAAATTCACAAATAATTCAAGAATAAATAATAAAGCAATAACGAACTTGAATCATGCAGAAAATTTCATCAAATTTGGCACATTTTCAAAAATCCCGAAATTCTACCAATATTGAACCCTAGAACGTAAATCTGTAAAAAATAACGGATTTTAATGTGATCTAGGTGTTTTAGATGCAAGATCTTGTGTCCAATAGCCGATTTTCAGCAAAAAATCGCATCAAAAAGGAACGAAAACAGAGATCAAACAATTTTCCCGAAATTCCATTAAAATAGAAACCTAGAACATAGATCTGCGAAAAATATCGAATTTAAACTAGTTCTAAGTGTTCTGAATGCAAGATAATAAGTTCAGATAGTGAATTACTGCAAAAAATTGCATCAAAAACGAGTAATAACAAAGATCGAACACTTGTCCCGGAATATTCAAAAAATATGCAAAAATCGGGTTTGATCTTAGATCCAAGCTAAAATATCTGTTGTTTGAGGGGAATGTTAGTTACGGGGAAGCCCCAAGGATCTATCTAGATTGTATCTAACACCTTATCCCACACCTAGAGGGGGGTGAATAGGTGTAAAGGCCAAAAACCACAAATCTCGATGCTTTAAAAAGTAAATGCGAAAAATAAAAAACACCGAGATTTACGTGGGAAAACTCCAAACTCGGAGTAAAAAACCCATGGGACAAACACGCGAATAAACAATCAATAAGAGAAAAGATTACAAGGTGATACCGAACTCCACGGACTCGACCTCTCTAACTCTCCTATGGATCTCCGCGCAATCCTCCTTCGGGTTGTCCACGCCCTCACGTTCGAGTCCACGAACGCCTCCACGTCGAATCCACGAAGCTTCTATCACGCCGAATCCACGACGCCACTCGAATCCACGAGGCAACGATCCGAATCCACGAAACGCCTTCAATGCGCCGAATCCACGACGCCGTTCATGAGAAGCATGAATATGGTGATCCTTCGCTTAGGAGTATCGTTAAAAACCGAAGAAGAAAACTCCAAGCGAATCGTAGATCAAATCGACATATAGATATTCAATACGATATCTCGATTTGACCTAAAAGAGGCTATGAAGTAGAAAATAGGTTTTAGATCAATTCCTAGCCTCTAGGATTTCTCAAACATGTATATTCATGAAGCATATGAATTAATGGAACCCCCATCGCTTATTTATAGATTTAGAAGACTTAGAAGTAGACTAGGATTGTGAAAACCCAATTTTGGAAATAAAATTAGAGATAGACTAGGATTTGAAAACCTGTTTAAAATCAATTAGAAAACATAGAGATAGACTAGTATTTGAAAATCTATTTAAAATCAATTAGCAAACATAGAGATAGATTAGGATTTGAAAACCCAATTTTGTCTAAATATTCAATTTAAAAACATTCTAAGTCTTCCAAACACTTTTAAATATTTATAAATCATCATCAATAATATTTGAACTTACCGAGCATTGTGGATTCATGTTTTGAGTCTTCGATTCTTCGCTTTATCCCTTCTTTAAACCTTCAAGACTCCGGACTCACTTCACGAAATATGCCAACATAAAATCCGTAACAATCTCCCCCTTTGGCAATTTCGTGACAAAACCCAAAAATACATAAAAATACGCACAACGCTCATCTCTCCAAAAATAAAAATTGAAATTCATTGCCATCACCAAAACAATGAACTTCTCGCGTGAAAGATCCAAGGAAATACAAAATTACAATTTTGCAACTCCTAAACAAACTCTATGACTTAGACGCAATTAGGAGTCTTGAAGAATTGATTTCCTGCAAAACAAATTTTCAACAAATATTCAAAAATATTTTATACCTCTTCTCCATCTTTGTTCTTTTCTCCAACTTCTCGTTGTTCAAAAATATTCTCTCCTTCTCCCTCCTTAATCTCATCATGTCTCCCCCTTCGTGTATGCGTCAAATACCAAATATCTTCTCCCTCTATACCTTGTTCTTCATTCTCCCCCTTTTTGTCAAAAATTGCCAAAAAAAAACACAAATAGAGAGAAAAGCACACTAGCAAAAAGAAAGTAGTCATGTCATAGTTACAAATCTAGATACCAAAAATAAGCAAATTAGAAATAGTCCTAGGAGAGAAAAGATAAAATATAGATAATGAAGCTCAAAAAGGTAAAATCACTCCGTGTCCTCCTCATTAAAAATTTTGCCTTGTTTTCTCAAAAATCCTTCAAAATTAGATTAATTTCATAAAAATTAAAAGTTGACTCCAAAAATTATTATGATGAAGATAAAATATTATTTGATTTCAAAAGACATCAAAACATCAAAATTTGATATTAAGAATAATCTAATTATTTAAAGTCATCAAGATGCAAATTGATGAAAAATAATTTCTAGAAATTTAGCAAAATTGACACCAATTTGTCGCAACCCGTTCAAAATAGAGATTTAGCTAATAAACACGGGGTGGCTCTTTGAGCATCTTTTTCAATCTACCACCTTATAACGCCGAAAATTCTAAAATATTCACATATATTTTTTCTCAACCTTTTCGGTTTTTCATATAATTACCCATGAGGTAGCTTCACACACGTACCGGACGACCGGGGTGGTAGTACTTTCCTACATGTGGTGGTAGTTTTCACACTCCTTTCGGATGTACCTCTTTCCACATCTTTATAATCATAGGAGTTTCTTCCTTTTAAAAAAAAAAAGAAAAAATATTCAAACTCCTCCTAAATTAGACAATCTCATATTTGAAAATAATTTTGACGAACTTTAGTCGATTAGCAAATATCCATCAATTATATTCAACATTCACTATCAAAATGAATTAATTACCAAGAGATTTAAATTTAATTTCAAAATTTTGATGAATGTATGTAAGAAGAAATCACATATTAAATTATCGTCAAAATAATAAAAAGTTGAGTAAAACCAATAATTAATATGAATTTAATTCAATTTGAATTGACTTTAGATACCGGTTAAGGCACTTTTAAAAATCTTTAATCTCTCTAATTTAATGACTTTCAATCATCTCCTTTCTCAAAAATTTTTAATCAAATTAAAAACTCCCAAAAAACCTTTCCTTAAAAACGATTTTCAAAACAAATTTTAAAGATCAAACATCGTCTAATCATGTAATGTAATGAAAGAAAAATATACAATATGCACCAATCAAAACATTACATAAACAATAAAAACAAACTAAGAAGAAAAGTAAGGAAAGATATCACCTTTCCGGATCCAAACTTGTCGGATCTTTCGTTGGCTTTGCTTGTCGACGTTAGGTTTGCGTTGCTTTGATTTTGGATCAATCGTCGGTCGTTTCGTTGCTTGAAGCTTCGGTTGATGTTGTCGTTGAGGCTTTGAATTAGAAATCCGGTTCCCTTGATGGTTCGGTTTTGAGATCCAATTCGGTTGTGGGATCGGTCGAACTCGCCGTTGCTCCTTAGAAAACCGGTCCGAAAGAGGCACTCGACTCAAATTAATTTTCTTTTGATTCCGATGGGAATACCAAGTAGTAGGGGGTGCCGATTGATGTTTTGGAGTTGTAGATTGAGTTTTCTTTGACTTATTCGGACAACTCCTTTTAATATGTCCTTTGATGCCGCAGCGGTGACACACCTTTTCCTTCAATGTAGTTTAGACTTTAGAAGTTGACGTTAATTCCTTCTCAACATAGGTCCTTTCGTAACCAAGTCCAACCTTGTTCGTTTGACCCAATCCAAGCATGTGATCCAACTTCTTTGATCCGGAAGAAAATTTTTGAAGATCGAATTTAAGTTGATGAACTTGTTTGGTCAACTCTTTGTTGGATTTGTGCGATTCCTCAAATTGATGCTCCAAAAATTCAACTTTGTTCTTAGAGGATTTGATCGTTAAATCCGCTTCATCTAGCTTCTTTTGGATGATCGAATTATCTTTCAATATTGCTTCCTTTTCCTCTTCGAAAGCTTTCGTCATTGTTTTCAAATTTTTGTTCTCCTCTTCAATGTCAAGTAGACGCTTCCTAAGTCTTTTGTTATGCTTCGCCATCTTTTTAGATTCGACGAGGAGGTGATGATACGCTTTCGCTAAATCCTCGTCGTTTGATTCCTCATCGCCGGAATCCGAGTCCACGTCTTCTTCCTTTGATGTTTTCAACGCAATCCCTCTACTTTGAGAAAAAGACTTGGAAGAAGATTGGTTAGTAGGAAAAGTCATATCGTAAGTTTGCAACACACCTACTAACTCTTCGGCCATTAGATAGCAATATATCTAGATCCCGCTCTGATACCAATTGTGAGTTACGGGGAAGCCCCAAGGATCTATCTAGATTGTATCTAACACCTTATCCTACACCTAGAGGGGGTGAATAGGTGTAAAGGCCAAAAACCACAAATCTCGATGCTTTAAAAAGTAAATGCGGAAAATAAAAAACACACCGAGATTTACGTGGGAAAACTCCAAACTCGGAGTAAAAAACCCACGGGACAAACACGCGAATAAACAATCAATAAGAGAAAAGATTACAAGGTGATACCGAACTCCACGGACTCGACCTCTCTAACTCTCCTATGGATCTCCGCGCAATCCTCCTTCGGGTTGTCCACGCCCTCACGTTCGAGTCCACGAACGCCACCACTTCGAATCCACGAAGCTTCTATCACGCCGAATCCACGACGCCACTCGAATCCACGAGGCAACGATCCGAATCCACGAACCGCCTTCAATGCGCCGAATCCACGACGCCGTTCATGAGAAGCATGAATATGGTGATCCTTCGCTTAGGAGTATCGTTAAAAACCGAAGAAGAAAACTCCAAGCGAATCGTAGATCAAATCGACATATAGATATTCAATACGATATCTCGATTTGACCTAAAAGAGGCTATGAAGTAGAAAATAGGTTTTAGATCAATTCCTAGCCTCTAGGATTTCTCAAACATGTATATTCATGAAGCATATGAATTAATGGAACCCCCATCGCTTATTTATAGATTTAGAAGATTTAGAAGTAGACTAGGATTGTGAAAACCCAATTTTGGAAATAAAATTAGAGATAGACTAGGATTTGAAAACCTGTTTAAAATCAATTAGAAAACATAGAGATAGACTAGTATTTGAAAATCTATTTAAAATCAATTAGCAAACATAGAGATAGATTAGGATTTGAAAATCCAATTTTGTCTAAATATTCAATTTAAAAACATTCTAAGTCTTCCAAACACTTCTAAATATTTATAAATCATCATCAATAATATTTGAACTTACCGAGCATTGTGGATTCATGTTTTGAGTCTTCGATTCTTCGATTTATCCCTTCTTCTTTAAACCTTCAAGACTCCGGACTCACTTCGCGAAATATGCCAACATAAAATCCGTAACGGAAAACGTGCGGATCCGAAAGAGAAGAGGCTCGGGGTTTTAGAGAGAGAGAGAGAGAAATGAGTGTAGAGAGTGGAAAAAGGAATCGTTACCGGTGTTATATCACGGGCTACAGTAATTTGTACCGGTATGGGATGAATCTGTACCGGTACAGATCAACAGTAATTCGAAAAATAGCCTTTTTCATTTAAAAACTCTCCAAAAATAAATTAATTTCACAAAAATTACTGATTTGACGACAAAAATTATTATGATGACAGTAAAATATTCTATGATTTCAAAAGACATCATATCATCAAAATTTGATATTAAGAACAATCAAAATTATTTAAATCATCAAGATGCGAATTGATAAATAGTAATTTTCTAAAAATTTGTCCAAATTGACACCAATTTGTCGCAACCCGTTCAAAATAGAGATTTAACTAATATAGCACCGGGGGTGGCTCTTTGAGCATCTTTTTCTTCAAAACTATCACCTTATATCACCGAAAAATTCTAAAATATTCATTTTTTTTCAACATTTTTCGGTTTTTCTCATAATTTCTCACGTGGTAGCTTCACACACGTACCGGACGACCGGGGTGGTAGCTCTTTCCTACATGTGGTGGTAGTTTTCACACTCCTTTCGGATGTAACTCTTTCCACATCTTTTAAACTAAGGAGTTTCTTCCTTTTTTTTTTATCCCCCTCAATTAGACAATCTCACGATTGAAAATAATTTTGACGAATCTTAGTCAATTAGAAAATATCCATCAATTATATTCAACATTCACTACCAAGATGGATTAAATACAAAGTGATTAAAATTAATTTCAAAATTTTGATGAAGGTATGTAAAAAGAAATCACATAATAAATTATCGTCAAAATAATGAAAAGTGAAGTAAAATCAATAATTAATATGAATTTAATTCAATTTGAATTGACTTTAAATAGGTTAACTCTCTTTGAAAAACCTTTAATCTCTCTACTTTAAAGATTTTCAAACATCTCACTTCTCAATAAAAACTCCCCAAAAATCTTTCCTTAAAAAAATTTTCAAAATAAAATTTTAACCAACAAACCTCGTCTTAACATGTAATGCAATGATAAATAAAAATATGCAACATGCACCAATCAAAGCATTATAAAAATAAATTAAGACGAAAAACAAGGAAAGATATCACCTTCCGGATCCAAACTTGTCGGATCTTGATTTGCTTTGACTTGTCGACGTGAGGCTTGACTTGTTTTGATTTCGGATCAACCGTTGATCGTTTCGATGCAAGTTCCTTTGGTTGATATAGACGTTGGGACTTAGAGATCCGATTTGCTTGTTGTTGATTCTTTGAAACCCAAACCGCTTGTGTCTTCGACTTAGAAATCCGGTTTGGTTGTGGGTTCGGTCGATATTGACATTGAGGCTTAGACTTAGGTTTGCACGAGGTACTCGGCCCAATTGATTTCCAATTTGATTCCGTGGGGGGAGCCGAGTAGAGGAAGGTGCCGATATAGATTTCGATGTTGCCGATCGATTATCCATTGTCTTGTTCGGGCAACACTTTTTGATGTGTCCCTTGACGCCGCATCGATGACACACCTTCTCTATAAATGTAGTTGAGACTTTCAAAGTTGATGTAGATGCCTTCTCAACATATGTCCTTTCGTATCCGAGGCCCAACTTGTTCGTTTGACCTAACCCGAGCATGTTATCCAACTTTTTCGACCCCGAGGAAAATTGTTGAAGATCCGATTTGAGTTGATGAACTTGCTTGGTTAACACTTGATTGGATGTGTAGGTTTCCTTAAATTGTTGCTCCAAAAATCCAATCTTATCCCTATAAGATTTCATTGTTAATTCCGATTCTTCTAGCTTCTTTTGGAGGACCGAATTGATATTCAAAGTTGATTCCCGTTCCTCCTCAAGAGCTTCATTCATGATCCTCATATTGTTGTTATCTTCTTCAATCTCCAACAAACGACTTTCCGACTTCTTAGTGAATTTCGCCATTTTTCGCGATTCAACAAGAAGTTGGTTGTATGCTTCGGCTATATCCGCGTCGTTCGATTCCTCCTCACTTTCGCCATTCTCGCTCGAAGACCCATGCGAAGAGAGAGAAAGATTTGAGTTAGAAACAATAGATGATAAACAAGCAACATTAGAAGACGGAGGAAATGTAGAATTAGCGATTAAAGCCGTATGATCCTTTTCTTCATCACTTGATGATGATCCGTTTGAAGAAGAGTCATCCCAAGTTTTCGTTTTAGCTTGCAAAGCCTTCGGTTTATACGTCTTCTTCGAAGGACAATCTGTTGCAATATGGCCGTAGCCTCTACACTTGAAGCATTGGATTTCCCCTTCGAATTCATCTTTTTCATTCGAAAACTTTGCAAGTTTTTTATCTTTCAATTTAGAATTAGACGAAGGTTTAGAAAAGGATTTTCGCTTCGAAGATGAAGCATCGTTCTTCTTTCGGAAATTCCGGCGAAACTTCTTCGTGAGGAGCGCCAATTGTTGTTCAAAATCCGCAAGCGTAATATTTTCGTCGGAATCCGTGTCGTCGTCTTCTTCCTTTGTTGATTTGAGTCCCATCCCTGTGCTTTTAGAAAAAGACTTGGAAGAAGATTGATTAGTAGGAAAAGTCATCTCATACGTTTGTAAAGCGCCTACTAATTCTTCGACTTTCATCTCGTCCGAATGCTTAACCGTTTCGATCGCGGCAACCTTTGCCCGAAAACGTTCCGGAAGAGTTCGAAGAATTTTTCTAACAACTTTTGACTCCGGGATTTTCTCTCCCAAGTTAGCACATGTATTCACTACGTCTTGTAGACGTGTATAGTACTCGGTAAAGGTCTCGTTTTCATCCATGAAAATCGAATCAAATTTGCTTGTAAGCATTTGTAATTTTTGGACCTTTACTAAGCTTGTTCCTTCATGCGTAACTTGTAGAGTATCCCAAATCTCTTTCGCGGTTTCACAAGCCGACACGCGAGTAAACTCCGTTTGAGACAAGGCATTAAATAAAGCGTTTATGCCCTTGTCGTTAAACGAATATGCCTCGTTTTCATCTTTCGTCCACTTGTCTCGTGGTTTAGGCTTCTCAACATTATCGACCTTTTCGGTTGGAGGTTTCCATCCGAACTCAATTGATTTCCACACCCGCTCTTCGATTACAATTAGAAAAGCTCTCATGCGAACTTTCCAATAGGCATAATTTGTGCCGTCGAAAAGCGGAGGTCGATTAATGTTACCGCCTTCGGCCATTAGATATCAATATATCTAGATCCCGCTCTGATACCAATTGTGAGTTACGGGGAAGCCCCAAGGATCTATCTAGATTGTATCCAACACCTAGAGGGGGGTGAATAGGTGTAAAGGCCAAAAACCACAAATCTCGATGCTTTAAAAAGTAAATGCGGAAAATAAAAAGTCCAAAAAGTTGGATTTTAGGTTGCTCTCTAGTTGAATTTCTATGCTCTTGTACCGGTACAAAATTGTTGCATTACCGTCTGACCTTGATGGCTATACCTGAGTCACCGAGATTTATACCGTATAGAAGTGCGACGAGCTAACCGAGCCTCGGGTTTGGGTACATTTCGTGGGGTTTGTCTTAGGTACAAAATTGGCTTGTCTTAGTACGGCTGGCGATTTCGAATATCTTGTTAGCATTTTGTTGCTTCTATTTGTAACCCCTCAGCCCCCTTAGGGTCTTTTTGTGCTGAGACCAGAGAGAGAGAGGTAGGAGCTTCTCAAACCCTTCCCTCTCTATTTCTTGATTTTGGTTGGTTGTTTTTAAGAGATTGATCTTCTCTTTTTCCCCTTTTTGCTTCATGGTGCATTTTCCACCATTGGAGAGCTTAGAGCTTGGACTTGGAGCTTGGTGTGAGGGAGATCTTTGCTTCTAGAAGGTTTTGATCCTTGAGAGGAGGCTCCTAAGAGGTATGGATTACTTCTAATCCTCTAGATGAAGCTTCTTTTGCGTTATAATAGATGAAACCCTAGATGTTGATGTTAGGGTTTGTTTTGGGGGGTTTGCAACCTAGGGCTTTTAGAGTCCAATTGATTGGTTTAGAACCTTGATTTAGGTTGCTTTGGAAGGGATTTACACTCCATTTGAGGATTGGAGAAGGATTCTTACACTAAGGTGAGTTTTTCCTTATTCTTTGTATAGAAGTTTAAAGATTGAACACATGGTTCATCTTTAGAGGTTGTAACTCCTAGGATTTACTTTGTAGGGTACTAGGAGTAGGAATCGAAGCTTCGTTAGCGGTTCGGAGCGACGCTTGGAGCGACGGTGGGTTTGGCCTCACCTAGCACAATGAGAAATTCTCATTGGAGCTTATATGCTTACGGTTAATTGGGAAATCATGTGTTTTCATGTTTCATATATTATTTGTGAATTTTAGAATGCTTAAGATACATATGTTATGTATAGTGCAATTTTCCTCTATATAGTAGAGATGCATGCTTGTGAGAGCTGAGTGGAGGTAGCATTCTATTTGAGAACTTGAACTAAATTGTTATAGTTAGTTTGACATGTGTTTAAGAACATAGAACTATGCATGACATAGGAGAAAAGCCCTTGTCATTAAGCGGCATTGGCTTGGCATCAAAGGTGTAGAATAGTGAGCTAATGTCATCAAGCGGCATTAGGCTCGTGAATGAACTTGACATAGAGAATCTAGTGTCATGAGAATAATTGAAGTAGACCTTAGGGTTACTAGTTACTATTTCCATGTTAAGACATGAGGTTTGGACTTGAGACTTGACTATACTTGTTGCCATTTGTGCTCTTTCGCACATGCTTGTGAGGGTCGCTCCCTACAAGCCGGCACTCCGGAGTTAGCCTTTGCGATTCGTTCGCGCGTGCGGTGTGAGAAGCCTACGGGACCGTTGGGACAGACTCATTCCTTGCGGGGGATGTTGGGGCTACCACGGTACTTAGGCGGCACAAGCTGGACTACACTTGTGTAGATCCTAGAAAGAGAATTGAACAGTGACATATAATAGAAAATTGACATCACTACTAGATAGGACTTAGTAGTTGAATACTCGGATATACTGTGGCAGTATTGGACATGGGTAGTATACTTGATAGGACAACATTTCCATTATGGTATACTTGAGAGCTTATTAGAATGTACTTGTTTAAAGTGGGCATTTCGGGTTTAATAAAGCATGTAGCATATTTACTTTGGGTTAATTATTCAGCTTTACAGTTGTGCTCTATTTACCGTTATGCTTTATTAACACTTTTTTTTACTTCTGTACTATTACTTCTTTTGGGCCTAGTGGTGCAACCTGTGCAGGTCAGTAATTGCCCACTGGGAACTATATTTTTATAGTTCTCACGCCCTCTATTTTCTGACGTGTTTCAGCGCCTTCAGCGGGGGAGGCCAGGGATCGCGGCAAGGGTGTCGCTTCGGCTAGCGACGGGGAGTCTCGCTAGGTGGTTCATCTCTCCTTTGTTTTAGTTGGAGAGGATGAGTGTGTGTACGTGTATTTTGGTAGAGGCTACCCTTATGTACCTAGAGCTACACGGTTGTGTTTACTTTTTACTAGTAGCGGTTTAGTACTCTCTTTCCTTCCTAATGTTTATTGATCCTACTTGCGATAGGGATAGTTTGTATGTGGCTACGATATTCTTAGTTGTAGCCTATTATTGTTTTAGGTCATTGTTTTTATTTAGACGCCTTATATGTGTTGGCATATGGCGGAGTGCAGGCACTCTTTGGGGAAGGTCTGCCGACCCGGGGCATGACATGCAATCATATACTTGTGCAATTAATCCACAATCTAGTAGTTCAATCGATACTACTTGCAATTATTTATTCTTTGACATTCTTTATTATTGGCTATTCGTTAGCACTTGCCGTTCTTTACCCTTTATTCTTGGCCACACTTTACTCATTTGTAATTCTTTCCTAAGGTTATATTTACCTTAGCCAACTATGCCACTCGACTCGGTCTTGAGTCAATTAATTATGAATACAAGATCCACTTTCCAATTCTAGATCCTTTTGGCTAACCCGTAGGTTTCGCCTCAACCAACACATTTCTTTTACCCAATCTCTTGGCTAACCCGTTGGGCTCTTAGCTTCCTCCCACGGGGTTCCATAACTCACCAACTCGAAATCCCAATTATCTGGCCCTAAGCTGCCTCCCGATGGGACCGTCTGCTGGACAGATACTTTAGTCCATGGGCAAATACTTTAGCCCATCATGTGACAACTCCGGAGTACACTGCTTGGGTGGAGCGACCACCGCCAAGCCACAAACAGACTATGTGAGTATGATCTGATCCTCCTATAGAGGATCCAACGCTGACAATGCCACATTAAGTGTTCATTAATGCCACTTTTAACAACACGAGAAATCCTCTATTCCTATGTCGATATCATAGTGCTAATATCACACTTGTATTTTACAAGCCATTCACCTAGATCTTACTCTAGGTTCATTGTCGACCTATGTTCCACAACACTAGGTTCTTTGTCATTCTTATCCATCCTAGGTTCACGACACTAGGTTCATTGTTGTTCGTGTCCAACCTATGTTTTATACACTAGGTTCAATGCCACTTGCTTATTTACATGATCTATAACATGTCAATATGCATGTTTACCCACCACAACCTCGAAATACTAAATGCACCTAGCATATAGTCCATAAGATGTTATTCAAGTATTTTTTCTATATACTCTAACATGCTCTAGTACATATCATCATGAAACTATCCACTAGCATGTATCCTCAATGTATCATGTGCAAGTATCAACTAGCATACATTCTAATGAATTAACATGCACTAATAGCTAGCATACATTCTAATAGATTAACATGCACTATCAGCTAGCACACATTCTAATGGGTTAACATGCACTATTCTAATCATGCTAACACGTATATATATATTCATTCATGGTAGCTAGTGCATAGTAACTCATGCATCACTCTAAGCATTCGCCAATGCAATCAACTACCACTATCATGGATATATGCATCAATAAGAAAACATATATTTCTTCGACATGTAGGCGACCTAGTCGCTTCGGTAAGCACAACCCACCTGTTATCGTGTTTCGATTGCTCGTCGACACTTGCAATTTGCCTCCCGCGGCATCCGTATTCGGCACGGCCCGATATTGTAATTGCGCCTCAACCGTGCTCGCCCGCACCCGAAAATTATAGGTCTTCGGTTTGTTGCCACGAGCCCACAATTCCATTTTCACGATTTTTGGAAACTTTCGCGCAAGGCTGCGACGATCTTTACGTTAAAACCTTCAAACCTTCATAACTTCGCAACGGATCGACGGATTGCCGAACCGACTGGCCAGCGTGTTTCGTTACCTAGAAATTAGGTTTACGGAGGGTCAAATGAGATCAAACCCTTCTATTAGCGAAAATCGCATTTCTAAACCCTATAGGTTTACTATTGCAAAAACCATTAAATTAACATATGATTTAGGCAATAAAGCTCTAATTAGCATGCTAGGATTCCTCTAAATCCATTTTTAGAGCATATAAACCAAACCCTAAACACTTACCATCATTGTGAACGCCGCGACGAAAACACGTCGCTCTAACGGCCGCCCGAAAGCTCAATCCGTCGCTCCCAACGCGTTCACGAGCTCGCTCTCCGCCAACGCCGCGAATTTGGGCGAGAAATATTAAGAGATGAGAGAGATAATTAGAGAGAGAAACGAGGGTTTTATTTCTCCTCCAAGTGTGCGTGTGATGCTTGTGGGTGTGTGGCTCGGTTGAGGAAGCAGCAAGAAGAAGATAAAGGGATTAAATCCCATTTTACCATTTTGCCCCTCAACTAGTCACTATTCACACATAACTTACGGCTGAAGCTTAGACGCTTTCGCATGCCCTTCTGAATGTCCGATTGAGCTCAAATTTGACAGTTATGTTCGTTTTTACATAACTTAACAGAAAAAATTTAAATCTTTCAGTTTCGACCACATTTGGTCACTGAAAGCTCTACCGAACTGTAATCTTTATCAGATAGCATTCGGATTTTATTTCTCATCTTTCGGGTGTCAGAATGGCACGAAAGTTTAAATCTAGCCTCGTAATAATAATCACATACCCCTCGGTTTTCATAATTTTTCGACAACGTGTATTTTACGCTAATTTATCTGCCTCGTTTCTCACAGAAAATTCTAAAAATTCTGTTTTCGCTCCGATTTCAGCACAGGTTATTCCCAATCTATCCTTACACCCTTAAGTCCAATAAAAATAGTATCTCACACTATTTTTATTTACACTTAATTTTTATATTAATTTTCGGTATATCACATATGAGGTGTACGAGGCGATTGTGTCCACTGTCTCAATTACCTTCTCCTTTCCCTTTCCTTTAGCTTTTCCTTTGCCTTTTCCTTTTTCTTTTCCTTTTTCTTTTCCTTTCCCTTTCTCTTGTTCTTTCTTCTTTGAGCGAATCTCAGTGGCTATGGCTTCCCAATCCTCCCCCCGAGATTACGCCTCGAATCATCTCCCGGGTTATACTCACTACCCGCATCGTCGGCCGGCTCTCGTGTTGAGGGGCGTCTGCGCTTCGCTCCCGGACCCCCACGCGCCATCAAGAACACAAGCACCAAAAACGACGAATGCATTTCGTAAAAAGAACAACCGCTGTTTATATTGAGAAAAAACACAAATATCGATCCTAAAAACATCATTAATTAAGCATAATTGGTCAAAAATTTGAAAAATTATCTAGAGCATCCTAGGGCCATTAGGATTAAAATTAACACTATGAATATGCATGAAAAACAAAACAAAAATCACTAAATTTCAAAAAAATTGCTGCTGTGAACAGTAAAACAGCAAAACTGTGAAAACCCTAGTGATTTAGCCAATGTACGCACAGATCTGAAGTGAACCAGCGAAATAGAGCTTGTAGAAATGTTTGCTAAGTAAGTTTAAGTACACAAGAAACAACAAACTCAGTTCAAAACAAATAAAAAGAGATCAAACAACCTAAATCCCGAAATCCTACAAATTAGGGCACAAATGGCAAAAAGGAGATTAAGAGCAAGATTTTACTTATAATCCGAAGAAAATGAGAGCAAAGAAGTTCAAAGGGTCTCAGGGGTTTCTAGAGAGAAACACCGGCGAGAAAACAAGTTTTGAACACAATGGACCAAAACCCGGTCGTGCGGTTTATAGTCTCGCCGCTCAGGAGTCCGGATACGGTGAGGCGGTCAGGATGCCACGCCAAGTCACGCATAGAATGTGCGTGCGGTCCGGACCTGACTGCCGGATCCGGATCCCGAAGTCAGCAAAAACAAAAATTTTACATTAAAATTAATAAAGCTGCTCCTCGATTGATGTGAAACAAATTTGTATGAAATATATTAACAAAATTCTATTCAATAAAATTCAAAAATGTCATAAAAGTTGAACCGTACATCAACCAAGAATTAGGAAAATATACTGTGAAATTAAGCACATCCATCGAGCTCTAAACAATAGTTGTACCGAAACTAGTCATCAAATTCGCAAATATAAAGATTCAAATAAATCACATTAACTGAAATAAACACAAGAATATCGTCCAATTGAGTTATGCACACATTGAAACTAAAGAGTGGCTCTTTGAGCATCTTTTGAAGCATTTTTCAACTAATCTTCGCACTATCCACCGTATATCACCGAAAATTCTAAATATTTATATTTTTCTCAACCTTTTCGGTTGCTCAATAATTCGCTCACGTGGTAGCTTCACACACTTACCGGACGGCCGGGGTGGTAGCTCTTTCCAACATGTGGTGGTAGGTTTCACACTCATGAGGATGTAACTCTTTCCACATCTTTCGTAGGTGGTAGTTTTCACACTCCGTGAAGGGATGTAACTCTTTCCACATCTTTTATATTTAAAGTTACTCCCCCTCAAATAGTGCAACCCTCAATGGGAAAATATTATTGAGATTTCAGAAAATAGTGAGATAATTCATCTCATAGCCCAAATAATCAAACAAATTCAAATACTCCTTTGATAGTCCAAGAGAGAGATACCAATTTAACAAGTATATAAAAATAATTCATAGATGATGTTGAGGTTCAAATAAAATGACATAGAAGAATTTAAAAGAATAGAGCAATGTTAAAAAAAATCATGCAAACGTTATACACAAGTCAAAGAGGTCATAGAAAAATCACGCCAAAGCAATAAGCCCGTGAAAGAAGCTCGTATGCAAAGAAATGAATGATGCACAATTTACAGTTTTATTAAGTATGGCCCATAGAATATATCTAGATTGAAGAAAAAGAATTTAAGTTGACCAATTCTCTTAATAAATGATATCTTCCATCAATATGTCAATTTTGAGAGTGTAGAACATGGTTTTAGAATATTTAAAAGTACTCGTGTTCCCGGAATATTGTGAAAGGTGGAGGAAGGAATCCGATGTTCAATTTGTATACTTTCTCATCCATAATAACCGAGCATCACAACTTCAAAAACTCTAATAGGAAGATCTTTAGATGGTAAAGTTGAAAGAGATGGATGAATCACTTGATGCAACAATGACTAAGTAAAAACTAGTAAGGACAAGGGAAGATTTCACCTTTGCGCACCCAAACCTTACGTGTTTTGGGGTGCGACGGTCGACTAGAATGCGTCTTGAGATGCTTGTCGACGATTTTTGTTCTCTTGTTCTTTTGATCATCCACTTTTGGTTTCCAAAATTGGTTGGTCTTCAATTTGAGATCATCTTTCTTTGGCTTCCACGCTTGTCTCGACTTTCGTTGGTTCAAGGACTTTGTGGGGTTCTTCCTTTGTTTGCAATATTTCTTCACATGACCCAAAACTCCACAAACATGACAAGCTTTGTTAGTAAATGAATTTAAAATAGGAGTGAAGGTACCTTTAACCTTAGGAATAGGTTTAGTCGAGGTAGTGCCCTCTTGCTTGGAAACTTGGTCAATGTATGTCCTTTCATATCCAAGTCCCAACTTATTGGTTTGACCAATTCCAAGCATCCGGTCAAGTTTAGTCGTTCGGAGGAGAACTTGTTCAAGTCCGATCTAAGTTGTATAATTGTCTTGGTGAACTCCAAGTTTGCCTCCTTTGCCTCGAAAGTTGCTTGTTGAGAAACACTGAATTTTCTTCACACAACTCCTTTTCATTCTCAAGTATAGCAACCTTCTCTACTAGAGTATTATAGGCCCTCGACAATCCATCCTTCTCTTGCTCCAAACTACTTGTCAAGGTGCTCAATGTTTTGTTTTCTCCTTCAAGATCGATGATCCGTCGTCGAAGTTTCTTGTTGTGTTTAGCCATCTTTTTCGACTCAACCACCAATTGATGATATGCGGCGACCATATCATCTCCATCCGATTCTTCATCCGTTGAGTTCTCCGTCGTAGAATGTTCATGCAAAGACGAAATAGTAAGTGAATCGGATGAAGCTAAACACATGATAGAAGATTCACATGCAAGTAATGCCGTAGCATTAACATCCTCATCACTTGCGATAGACTCATCCGAAGAAGAAGAGTCATCCCAAGTGATGGTTTGCATAGCCTTCTTTTTCAAAGACTTCTTATTCGGACAATCCGATGCTATATGTCCAAACCCCCGACATTTATAGCATTGAATTTGTCCGTCCCCACTTTTCTTATCCTTTAAAGAATCTTTAGAAAAATTTTCAGAACGTTTAGATTTAGAGGATGAAGAAGAAGTACTTGTGACGCACTGAACTTTTGCAAATAGCAAGGTACGAGTGTTAGTTGTGAGATCTGAGTTTTTCCTGATTTTCTGGAGGGTCGTTGACTGTGTTCCGACCTATGGCACGAGTCCCGAGGATTGAGGCTTAGACCTATGCACTAAAGTCCAAAAAGTTAGACTTTAGGTGGCTCTCGGATTGAGTTTTCGGGCGGCCATACCGGTACAGGGTTGGTGGTTGTACCGGTATGGGCTTGATGGCTATACCGATACAGACCGTATTTTATACCAGTATGGTGTGCTGCAGAGGGCAAACCCGAGGCTCGGGTTTGACATTTTCGTAGCATCTGTGCCGGTATGGGAACCCGCATCTGGTACGACTGACTCGAAATCCGAAGCTGAGGGCATTTTGTTACCTCTCAACAGCCTATATGGCTGCTCCCATCTCACTCCCTCTCATTTTTACACTCTCCCACACTTAGAGAGAGAGAGAAGGAGAAGGAGAAGAAGAGGAGGAGATCTCGGGGGGAGGCTTACTTGTGTTTTGGTGCTAGCTTCTTCATCTTCCTCACCATTGGAGGGCTTGAGCTTGGCTTGGGAGCTTTCTTGGAGGAAGGTCTTTGCTTCTAGATAGTTTTGAACCTTGAGAGGAGGGTCCTAAGAGGTATGGATTACTTCTAATCCTCTAGATTAAGCTTCTATTGCTTCCTAGTAGATGAAACCCTAGATGTTGATATTAGGGTTTATTTTTGGGCCTTTTTGATTTGGTGCGTCTAGAGCTTAATTGATGATGTTAGAACCTTCCTTTAGGTTGGTTTGAGGAGACTCTAGCTTGCTTTTGGGATCTCTAGAGGGATTGCTACCGTAGAGGTGAGTTTTACCCTTTCTATGTGGTTTTGAAGTTGGGTAATTTCTAAGGCTTTTGAACCTAATTATGTGGTTTAGAATCTTTACTTAGGTTGCCTTAGATGGGATCTAGCTTCCATTTGAAGCATCGAGAGGATTTCACTCATAGGTTAATTTTTTCTGTTCACTAGTTTTGATCTTCGCAGTTTGAGTCGTGGGCATGCCAGTTGACTTTGAAACTTCTTGTGTGACCTTTCTAGGGTACAGGGAGTCTGAAAAGTGTCAGGGTTGGCGACCCAGAGCGTGCGAGGACCATCGGTGGGTTTTACCTCATAATTCAATGAAATTCTCATTGGAGTTACTTGAGCTTTGTAAAATGGAAAATTATGTGTTTTCATGTTAGTTGCATCGTTGTTGAATTTTAGAATGCTTAAAACATAAGCCTTATGTGTAATAAAATTTTTGACCTCTATATAGTAGAGAGTGGCTTGTGGACTTAGGCATAGTGTTGCATTCTACTTGTGGCTTGAGAGCATATTGGATATAGTGAAAATGACATGAGAACAACTGAACTTGAACTTAGAACTATGTATAACATAGGAGAAAAGCTAATGTCATTAAGCGGCATTAGACTTGGCATCGGTTTGTGAACTAGTGAGCTAATGTCATCAAGCGGCATTAGGCTCGGATTCGAACTTTGACATAAAAATTCTAGTGTCATGTGAACTATTGTACTAGACCTTAGGGTTACTAGTGACATTTGCCATGAGAGTGACATGAGGTTTTGGACACTTGAAACTTGGACAGTGCTTGTTGTCATTTGTGCTCTTCGCACATGCTTGTGAGGGTCGCTCCCTACAAGCCGGCACTCCGGAGTTGGCCTTTGCGATTCGTTCGCGCGTGCGGTGTTGAGAAGCCTACGGGACCGTTTGGGACAGACTCATTCCTTGCGGGGGATGTTGGGGCTACCACGGTACTTAGGCGGCACAAGCTAGATTACACTTGTGTAGATCCTAGAAAGAGAATTGAACAGTGACATATAATAGAAAATTGACATCACTACTAGATAGGACTTAGTAGTTGGATACTGTGACGCACTGGACTTTGCAAATTGCCAGGTTCGAGTGTTAGATGTGATATCTGAGCTTTTCAGTTTTACGGAGGGTCGTTGTTGTGTTAGACCCATGGCACGTGTCTGAGGTTGGTGGATGAATTCCAAGCACTAAAGTCCAAAAAGTTGGATTTTAGGCTGCTCTCGGGTTGAGTTTACGAGCCATTGTCGGTACAAAATTGTTGCTATATCTGGGTACAAAATGATGGCTATCTGGTACAAGCCGAGATTTATCGGTATAGATGAGCGTCTGGGCAAACCCGAGGCTCGGGTTGGCGGTTTCGTAGAGTTTATACCGGTACAAACTGTATTTGTACCGGTACAGACTGGCAGTTTTTGAAAATCCGAAACTGCAGGGGCTATTTAGCATTTTGTTGCTTCTATATGTTTCACCCCAGCCCCCTAGGGCTTCCTTTGAGCTCTTCACATCAGGGATTAGAGGTAGGAGTTTCTCACACTACCTCTCTTGGATTTCTTGGTGGATTTTGGGAGATTGATCTCTCTCTCTCTTTTGCCTCCTAGTGCCCTTGTCACCGTAGTAGAGGCTTGGAGCTTGGACTTGGGAGCTAGTTGAAGGAAGATCTTCAACTTTGTTGACTCTAGAGCCTTGATTAGAGCTTCTAAGAGGTAAGCAACTTCTCCATTTCCTTTAGATTCGAGTTTGGTTGCTTCTTTATAGTTGAAACCCTAGATTTTGGGAATTAGGGTTTTATTTGGGGCTTTTTGATTTGGGGCTTTTAGATTCCTTTTGAATGGTTTAGAACCTTTGTTTAGGTTGCCTTGGGATGGATCTAGCTTCCTTTTGGAATTTCTAAGAGGATTGTTGCACATTTAGGTGAGTATTTCTTGACTTTGACCTAGATGTTTAAAGTTTGAACTCAAGACTTATCTCTTGAGGTTGTAACTCCTAGGATCTACTTTGTAGGGTACTAGGAGTAGGAATCGAAGCTTCGTTAGCGGTTCGGAGCGACGCTTGGAGCGACGGTGGGTTTGGCCTCACCTAGCACAATGAGAAATTCTCATTGGTGTTTATTTGCTTATGGTTAAATGAAAATTAGTTCATTTTCATGCTATTTGATTTATTTGTAAATTTTAGAATGCTTAAGATACATATGTTATGTGTAACGCAATTTTGCTCTATATAGTAGTGACGTATGCATGTGAGAGCTGAAGCTTTGTAGCATTCTATTTGTAAACTTGAAACTATGTGTTTAAGAGGAATTTGGCATGTGTTTGAGAACATAGAACTATGTATGACATAGGAGAAAAGCCCTTGTCATTAAGCGGCATTGGCTTGGCATCAAAAGTGTAGAATAGTGAGCTAATGTCATCAAGCGGCATTAGGCTCGTGAATGAACTTGACATAGAGAATTTAGTGTCATGAGAACAATTGAACTAGACCTTAGGGATACTAGTTACTATTTCCATGTTGAGACATGAGGTTTGGACTTGAGACTTGACTTTACTTGTTGCCATTTGTGCTCTTTCGCACATGCTTGTGAGGGTCGCTCCCTACAAGCCGGCACTCCGGAGTTAGCCTTCGCGATTCGTTCGCGCGTGCGGTGTTGAGAAACCTACGGGACCGTTGGGACAGACTCATTCCTTGCGGGGGGTGTTGGGCTACCACGGTACTTAGGTGGCACAAGTTGGATTACTATGGGTAAATCCTAGTGAAAGAGAACTGAACTTGGACATTCAACTTTACTTATGACAATCACTACTAGATAGGACTTAGTAGTTGGATTATGTGAACTTTACTTGGATTTATAGTATACTTGTTAATGCTTTAATTAACTTATAGTATACTTGTTGGTTATAGTAAAACATAACATCTTATATGTTGGAACGAGGACTTATAACAATATCTTTGGAACATGGCTATGGTAGCATTTCCTTATGCTTTATTTACAAGTTCATTTATATCGCTTACTTACTCTCTTTTGGGCCTAGTGGAGCAATTTGGTGCAGGTCAGTAATTGCCCAGATGTTTATAGTTCTCACGCCCTCTGTTTCGACTCGTTTCGGTGCACTTACGCATCGGGGAGGCTCGGGACCGCAAAGGAGTTGCCTCGGGATAGCGGCTTGTGAGAGGGTGTGGATAGGTGGTTTCCGTTTTCTCTTATTTTATTTTGGAGAGAATGAGTGTTTTTACCTTGTATAGAGACCACCATTTTTGTGTTGTTGAGAGGTTATGTTGTTATCTGTGTACTACTCTCTTTTCCTTTGTTAGTGTTTTAGACGCTTTACTTTCTTTTACATGTGGTTTGGTTCTTGTTTAGTTGTGGCTCTGATATTCATAGTTGTAGCCTTATATTGTTTTAAATTCCGCCGTTTTTAGTTAGACGCCTTGTATGTGTTGACATATGGCGCACGCTTTGGGGAAGGTCCTGCCGACCCCGGGGCGTGACAGATTAATTTGGTATCAGAGCCTAGGGTGACGTCTTAGAGGACCTAGTAAACCTTAGGCTGGTTGGACTATAAGGATTAGACTCGTGAGAGACGTGATCTATTTGACTTATAAGCGAAAGTGTTTGATTGGGTTTTATGATAACTCTAAAAAGTTGGAGTTTAATCGAAGTGTATAACTTCTAGCTTCGCGGAGGGTTACGTTGGCGGCCGACAACGTAACATCGGGAGTTAGTAGAAAGCACACTTCTTTACTTTCGCACAATTTGGGTTTCTGAGTGGGGATTGCAATAGCGTGGGTTTTATTAACTTGCGCTTTTATGTTGTTACGGGGTTGATGCCTATTACTCGCTCCCAATCCGTCGGGCGGATAACATGGCACGCCTTGAGGAGGTCGAGACCTCGGCTATTTACGAGTCCGGCGAGTCCGCGAGCGAGGATCGGTGGCGGTCCTCGCGACCTTGTGGCTCGGCGGACGGCGGCGGCCAGCGACGGGCGGCGGCGCGCCGACGGGACGAGAGGATGAAGCGGCGGAGGACCTTCTTCCGACGGCGGCTGCCAGGGAGGCCAGAGACACTGTACCACCAGCTCCAGCCGAGGTGGTAGCACCGAGGGCGCCGACTCCAGCGCCCGGATCCTTACATTCTGTGCCGTCTGTGGCACGGCAGGAGAGAGTGGCGACGGCACCGCCAGTGCAGATGCCCCGGAGAAGCGGTGTTCGACGATGGTTGAGGGACTTGAGCGTGATCGACTGATGAGCCGCCTCAATGATTTCAGGAGGTGCAATCCACGTGTGTTCGATGGCGAGAACGTGGATCATTAGATAGTCGAGAAGTGGCTTATGCATATGGAGAAGCTCTTTCGCGACACTTTTGTTGAGGAGAGGGACAGAGTTTGGCTCGCCACTCACCACCTGGACGGCGAGGCCTATCAGTGGTGGCGGGACATTCGGGAGAACCCGAGCACCGACTTAGCGGCGATGACTTGGACCGGGTTCAAGGGGGTACTTGAGCACTACTTCCCGACGGTGTTCGATGCCGGATGGAGACGGATGCGCGGCTTGCGCCGGAGCGGACGGTGGCGGAGTATGAGCGGGAGTTCACCAGATCGCTACATGCGTGTACCTTTCGTCGTGCGGGACGGAGGACAAGGCTAGGATCTTCGAGAGTGGGTGAGGCCTTCTATCTATAGGCTTGTGCGGTCCGCTAACTGCGCACATGCGAAGTGAGGTGGTAAATCGCTCTCATTGTGGAGCGGGCGCGATAGTGATGAAGGAGCGGCAAGAAGGCTTGGATCGGGGCAAGGGCAAAAGGCCCTCGAGGGCGAGGGTGCGAGTCGAGACGCACTCAAGGAAGCCGCCGAAGTACCCCGGGAACGATCTCGAGCACGAGGTGCCCCACGGCGGCGCGAGGAGCGGATCGACGGCGGACACGCGTGTGATTTGCGGCGGCCCCACCACCCAAACGGTGCCGCGGGGTCGGGGCCGATGTTACTCTTGTGGCCGGGAGGGCCACTTCGATCAGTTGCCCGAGGGGATGCTGCGCCGACACCGTCGTCGGCTTGACACCGGCTTCACCGGGTTCCGGCCGGGGACACCTCTGCATCCTACCAGTGGGAGGTCTTCTGCGCGAGGCGAGCGAGGGTCTCGACAAGGCCGAGTGGGCGTTTGTATGCCGCCCGAGCGAGGCGGCGACGCGTGAGGATGCCGTTGCAGGTATCATTTTGATTTCCAGCATTCGAGTTCGTGCTTTATTTGATAGCGGTGCATCTTGCTCTTTTGTTGATCGGCTGTTTGCCGAGTTGCATGACATCCCTAGGACACCTTTGTCGCATTCGGGACGAGTGGTTATACCTGGACATTCTATAGATGTTCGAGAGTGTTGTATTAGTTGCCCAGTTCAGATTGGGGATTGGATCATGCCCGTGGACCTATTTGTGGTGCACAAACTCGGGGAGTTTGATTTAGTTTTGGGCGTGGATTGGTTGACCCGGTACTTTGCTACGATCGATTGTGTGAGTCGTACTGTGACTTTTAGGGAGCCTGGTCACGAGGCGGTTGTGTTTCAGGGTTGCCAGAGTTCGCTGTTTGCGATGACTATTAGCTACTCTCGAGCTAGGCAGTTGATTAGTAGCGGGTGCATAGCCTATTTGGCTAGTATTGCACTCCGAGATATTGAGGACTCTCCTAGGATTGAGGCCATTCCTGTGGTGAGGGAGTTCAGGATGTGTTTCAGTGAAATTTGCCGGGAATGCCACGATAGGGAGATTGAGTTTGTAGTAGATCTCGTCCACAGGACTACTCCAATCTCAAAGGCACCCTATAGGATGGCACCAGCGAGTTGAAAGAGCTGAAGGCACAGTTGTAGGACCTTTTGGATAAAGGTTATGTGAGACCGAGCGTGTCACCTTGGGGAGCGCCAGTTCTTTTTGTGAAGAAGAAGGACGGATCACTTCGCTTATGTATGGATTATCGTGAACTCAATAAAGTCACGATTAAGAATAAGTATCCGTTGCCGAGGATCGATGATCTGTTTGATCAGCTTCAGGGATCAAGCGTGTACTCCAAGATCGACTTGCAGTCGGGATATCACCAGCTGAAGATCAAGCCTGAGGCTGTATCGAAGACGGCTTTCAGGACACGGTATGGACACTATGAGTTCACTGGGATGCCGTTTGGGCTTACTAATGCCCCGGCAGCTTTTATGGATTTGATGAACCGTGTCTTCAGGCCATATCTGGATAGATTTTTCGTAGTGTTTATCGACGACATTTTGGTTTATTCCCGAAGTGATGCGGATCACGAGGAACACTTGAGACTTGTACTTCAAGTGCTTCGGGAAAAGAGACTCTATGCCAAGTTGAAGAAATGCGAGTTCTGGCTTAGAGAGGTGGCGTTTTTGGGCCATGTGATTTCGGGATCGGGTATAGCCGTGGATCCCAAGAAGATTGAAGCCGTCAAGGATTGGCCAAGGCAGACGAGTGTCAACGAGATACGGAGTTTTATTGGTTTGGCGGCTACTACAGGAGGTTTGTTGAGGGATTTGCTAAGTTATCTACCCCCCTCACGAGACTCACGCATAAAGGAACCAAGTTCATTTGGAATGATGCGTGTGAGAGAAGCTTTCAAGAGTTGAAGCTGCGATTGACTACCGCACCAATCCTAACCTTGCCAGTTGCGGGAGCAGGGTATGTGATTTATAGTGATGCTTCCTTTAATGGATTGGGTTGCGTGTTGATGCAGGATGGAAAGGTGATCGCGTATGCTTCACGCCAGCTGAAGGAGTATGAAAGGAATTATCCTACCCATGATTTGGAGTTGGCGGCCGTAGTCTTTGCTTTGAAGCTATGGCGTCACTATCTTTATGGCGAGCAGTGTGAAGTGTATACGGATCACAAGAGCTTAAAGTACCTGTTCACTCAGAAGGAGTTAAACTTGAGACAGCGCAGATGGTTGGAGCTGCTCAAGGATTATGATCTGACGATCTTGTACCACCCAGGCAAGGCTAACGTGGTGGTAGATGCGCTAAATAGGAAATCGACGGAAAACTTAGCGATGATGAAAGTTACTCAACCGCCTTTGATTGAGCAGCAGAAGCGGTTGGAGTTGGAGGTGGTGACTCCTGACACACCTATGAGGTTGATGACTTTGGTGGTGCAACCCACTTTATTGGAAAGGATAAAGGAAAAGCAAGCTCTTGATGTGGAGTTGCAAAAGGTTCGAGCGAAAATGGTTGATGGTTGCACCGGTGATTTTAGTGTTGACGGTGGTGACTTGATGGGATGCCGTGGGCGGATTTGTGTACCGGCGGAACCGACGCTTAAAGAGGAGATTCTCCTAGAGGCACACCGTGCAGTATGCTATACATCCAGGAGGCACCAAGATGTATAAGGATTTGAAGTTACACTATTGGTGGCCGGGATGAAAAAGGACGTTGGCGAGTTTGTAGCTCGATGTTTAACTTGCCAACAAGTGAAGGCTGAGCATAGAGTCCCCGCGGGAAATTGCAGAGCTTACCGATTCCAGTTTGGAAGTGGGAGAAGATCACCATGGACTTTGTGATGGGACTGCCCCGCTCTCAGGCCGGGCATGATGCTATATGGGTGATCGTGGATAGGTTGACAAAATCGGCACATTTCATACCTATCCATACTACTTGGACTGGAGAGAGACTCGCACAGGTTTACTTGGATGAGATTGTGCGACTTCACGGAGTACCTACTTCGATTGTATCAGACAGGGACACACGTTTTGTGTCACACTTTTGGAGGAGTCTGCGGGACGCCTTGGGTACTCGGCGGACTTCGACCTTTGCTTTCCACCCTCGGAGTGACGGACGGTCGGAGCGTACTATCTGAGACACTCGAGGATATGCTTCGAGCTGCGTGATCGACTTCCGGGGAGGATGGTCGCGGCATCTGCGATGTTTGAGTTTGCTTATAACAACGGTTATCAAGCAAAGCATCAAGATGGCGCCATTTGAGGCACTCTATGGACGGAAGTGTAGATCGCCACTTCAGTGAAGTTGGTGAGAGTTTGGCTTTAGGCCCAGATGTGCTCCAGGAAGCAGAGGACAAGGTTCGCATTGCTAGGGAGCGGTTGATGACAGCCCAGAGTAGGCAGAAGAGCTATGCTGATAGACGTCGACGAGACTTGGAGTTTCAGATTGGAGACCATGTCTTTTTGAAAGTCTCGCCGACGGAGGAGTCGGGAGATTTGGGATTCGGGGTAAGTTGAGCCCCGTTTCATTGGACCGTATGAGATTCTTGAGCGTGTGGGCCCGGTAGCGTATAGACTTGCTCTACCGCCGAACCTATCGGGTGTACACAATGTCTTCCATGTATCGGTCCTCAGTATATACATGATCCGGCTCATGTTTTGGATGCTACACCATTGGAGCTGAGGGACGATTTGAGCTTCGAGGAGCAACCCGTGAAGATTTTGGCTCGCGAGGTGAAGAAGTTGAGGAACTGGGAACTTTCTTACGCGAAAGTCCTTTGGAGCAACCACGAGGAGCGGGAGGCCACGTGGGAGCTAGAGAGTGCGCTTCGAGAGCGCTATCCCCATCTCTTTCAGATGGAGTCATGAGGTATAACTTTAATTTTGAGTTTCGCGGACGAAACCTCCTTTTAGGAGGGGTGAATGTGACGCACTGGACTTTGCAAATTGCCAGGTTCGAGTGTTAGATGTGATATCTGAGCTTTTCCAGATTTTCTGGAGGGTCGTTGACTGTGTTCCGACCCATGGCACGTGTACCGAAGATAGTGGATGAATCCCAAGCACTAAAGTTCAAAAGTTGGATTTTAGGCTCTCGGGTTGAGTTTCGAGCCCTTGTACCGGTACAAAATTGTTGCTATACCGGTACAAAATGATGGCTATACCGGTACAAGCCGAGATTTATACCGGTATAGAGGAGCGGCTGGGCCAACCCGAGGCTCGGGTTGGCGGTTTCGCAGAGTTTATACCGGTACAAACTGGATTTGTACCGGTACAGACTGGCAGTTTTCAAAAATTCGAAACTGCAGGGGCTCATTAGCATTTTGTTGCTTCTATATGTTTCGCCCCAGCCCCCTAGGGCTTCCTTTGAGCTCTTCACATCAGGGATTAGAGGTAGGAGTTTCTCACACTACCTCTCTTGGATTTCTTGGTGGATTTTGGGAGATTGATCTCTCTACATCTCTCCTTTTGCCTCCTAGTGCCCTTGTCACCGTAGTAGAGGCTTGGAGCTTGGACTTGGGAGCTAGTTGAAGGAAGATCTTCAACTTTGGTGACTCTAGAGCCTTGATTAGAGCTTCTAAGAGGTAAGCAACTTCTCCATTTCCTTTAGATTCGAGTTTGGTTGCTTCTTTATAGTTGAAACCCTAGATTTTGGGAATTAGGGTTTTATTTGGGGCTTTTTGATTTGGGGCTTTTAGATTCCTTTTGAATGGTTTAGAACCTTTGTTTAGGTTGCCTTGGGAGGGATCTAGCTTCCTTTTGGAATTTCTAAGAGGATTGTTGCACATTTAGGTGAGTATTTCTTGACTTTGACCTAGATGTTTAAAGTTTGAACTCAAGACTTATCTCTTGAGGTTGTAACTCCTAGGATCTACTTTGTAGGGTACTAGGAGTAGGAATCAAGCTTCGTTAGCGGTTCGGAGCGACGCTTGGAGCGACGGTGGGTTTGGCCTCACCTAGCACAATGAGAAATTCTCATTGGTGCTTATTTGCTTATGGTTAAATGGAAATTAGTTCATTTTCATGCTATTTGATTTATTTGTGAATTTTAGAATGCTTAAGATACATATGTTATGTGTAACGCAATTTTGCTCTATATAGTAGCGACGTATGCATGTGAGAGCTGAAGCTTTGTAGCATTCTATATGTAAACTTGAAACTATGTGTTTAAGAGGAATTTGGCATGTGTTTGAGAACATAGAACTATGTATGACATAGGAGAAAAGCCCTTGTCATTAAGCGGCATTGGCTTGGCATCAAAAGTGTAGAATAGTGAGCTAATGTCATCAAGCGGCATTAGGCTCGTGAATGAACTTGACATAGAGAATTTAGTGTCATGAGAACAATTGAACTAGACCTTAGGGATACTAGTTACTATTTCCATGTTGAGACATGAGGTTTGGACTTGAGACTTGACTTTACTTGTTGCCATTTGTGCTCTTTCGCACATGCTTGTGAGGGTCGCTCCCTACAAGCCGGCACTCCGGAGTTGGCCTTCGCGATTCGTTCGCGCGTGCGGTGTGGAGAAACCTACGGGACCGTTGGGACAGACTCATTCCTTGCGGGGGGTGTTGGGCTACCACGGTACTTAGGTGGCACAAGTTGGATTACTATGGGTAAATCCTAGTGAAAGAGAACTGAACTTGGACATTCAACTTTACTTATGACAATCACTACTAGATAGGACTTAGTAGTTGGATTATGTGAACTTTACTTGGATTTATAGTATACTTGTTAATGCTTTAATTAACTTATAGTATACTTGTTGGTTATAGTAAAACATAACATCTTATATGTTGGAACGAGGACTTATAACAATATCTTTGGAACATGGCTATGGTAGCAATTCCTTATGCTTTATTTACAAGTTCATTTATATCGCTTACTTACTCTCTTTTGGTCCTAGTGGAGCAATTTGGTGCAGGTCAGTAATTGCCCACTGGGAACTATATGTTTATAGTTCTCACGCCCTCTGTTTCTGACTCGTTTCAGTGCATACGCATCGGGGAGGCTCGGGAGCGGCAAAGGAGTTGCCTCGGGATAGCGGCTTGTGAGAGGGTTTGGATAGGTGGTTTCCTTTTTCTCTTATTTTATTTTGGAGAGAATGAGTGTTTTTACCTTGTATAGAGACCACCATTTTTGTGTTGTTGAGAGGTTATGTTGTTATCTGTGTACTACTCTCTTTTCCTTTGTTAGTGTTTTAGACGCTTTACTTTCTTTTACATGTGGTTTGGTTCTTGTTTAGTTGTGGCTCTGATATTCATAGTTGTAGCCTTATATTGTTTTAAATTCCGCTGTTTTTAGTTATACGCCTTGTATGTGTTGACATATGGCGGAGTGCAGGCACGCTTTGGGGTAGGTCCTGCCAGGGCGTGTGACGATATATTGTGGCATAGTATTGGACATATGTAGTATACTTGATAGGTCAACATTTCCATTATAGTATACTCAAGAGATTAATAGAAAGTACTTGTTTAAAAGTTGACATTTTGGGTTGAACAAAGCATGTAACATATGTATTTTTGGGTTAATTATTTAGCATTTACAGTTATGCTTTAATTACAGTTATTTACTTCAGTTCTTATTCTACTACTTCGTTTGGGACTAGTGGTACAACCTGTGCAGGTCAGTAATTGCCCACTGGGAACTATATTTTTATAGTTCTCACGCCCTCTGTTTTCTGACGTGTTTCAGCGCCTTCAGCGGGGGAGGCCAGGGATCGCGGCAAGGGTGTCGCTTTGGCTAGCTGCGGGGAGTCTCGCTAGGTGGTTCATCTCTCTTTTTGTTTTAGTTGGAGAGGATGAGTGTGTTTAACATATCGAACTTCTAAAGTCGTGAAGTTACGAGGTATGTTGGCATAGAAGGCCATAAGAGTGGTTCCGGTGAAGTCTGGAAGCTTTCGGGTGTTTTTGGTGCACTACGTGCGAGAACGAAGCCCGGAAGGCTATTGTAAGATCTTAGAACCGGAAATCATGAAGTTGCAGTAGAAGGTAATATATCGGATTCCTAAATTAAAAATAAATAAAAATAAAAATAGTGTGAGATACTATTTTTATTGGGTTTATAGAAGTAAAATGTAAGCCTGGATTGACCTGTGCTGAAATCGGACCTGAAACAGAAGATCTAGAATTTTACGCGAGAGAAGCGAGATAAATTAACAGAAAATGCAAAGTGTCAGAAAATTACGAAAACTGGAGGGTATGTCAGGATTGTTTTCATGAGGCTAGATTTAAAGTTTCATGCCAATCGGACACCCGGAAGATGAGAAATAAAATTCGAACGCTATCTGATAGCGATTCCGGTTCGGTACAATTTTCGATGACCAAACGGGGTCGAGCGAGAGATTAAAGTTTCTTGCGTTAAGTTGAGTCAAACCAACAGGCTTGTCAAATTTGAGCTCAATCGGACATTCGAAGAGCGAGGCAAAAAAATCAAAGCTTCGGCCAGAAAATTAAGGTGAATAGTGTGATGAATAGTATTGGGTTACTTAATTAAGAAGCAATGCTTCTTCTCCCTGCTTCCCAACCCGAGAGCACACAACACACCCACACACTCACGCACACATGGAGGAGAAAGAAAAACCCTCCTTTCTCTCTCTAAATATCTCTCTCATCTCTCTATATTCCTCGCCCAAATTCGCGGCGTTGGCGGAGATCGAGCTTGCGAACGCATTGGAGCGTCGGTTTGAGCTTTCGGGCGGCGTTGAAGCGACGTGTTTTCGTCGCGGTGTTCACGTTTAGGTAAGCTTTTGGGATTTGACTTAATCCATAAGTTTAAGTGTTCTAATAGCCTCTAGTGTGATGCTAGCACATTAAATCCTTAAAAATCGGATTATTTGGAGCATAATTAGAGGCTAGGGTTTAGAAATGCAATTTTCGCTATTAGATGGGTTTGATCTAAATTGAACCTATGTAAACCTAATTGCTAGGTAACGAAACACGTTGGCGAAGTCGGTTAGGCAATTCGTCGTGCCGTTGCGAAGATATTGCGGTTTGAAGCCGTCGACATAAAAATGGTCGCAGCTTGCGGCGAAAGCTTCCAAAATCGTGAGAATGGAATTGGGGGCTCGTGGCAACAAACCGAAGACCTATAATTTTCGGGGCTGCGAAGCGGAGCACGGTTGAGCGCGGTTGCAATATCGGGCCGTGCGGATACGGATGTCGCGGGAGGCGGGATTGCAAGTGACGACGAGCAATCGGAATGGGATAACGAGGTGGGGGTGCCATGCGAAGCCGTCGGGCTACCTTTTATGTCTAAGTACATTGTTGGTCATTATGCCTATGAATATATATATATATATATATATATATATATATATATATATATATATATATATATATATATATATATATAGGGTTGGTACGGTTAGATGACTTTCCTTACATGCTTCCTTATCGTGCAGAACTATACACGTCGCATTAGGACATAGGGAGTCTGCTTGCACGCTTCCTTATCGTGCGGCACCATAGGCTTGCATTTGGACATAGGAAGCATAGGAACGAATATTATGACATTGAACCCTAGAGATGACTTAATCTTGCATGATTGCCAACTAGAGACATATGTGAACCGGGTAAAGGACTTGATGATTTACATTGTGACATAGTGTATAGAACACTAATGACGTGAGAACCAAGTAGACAACTTGATGAATATTATTGTATTATAACTTAGTGTAAAGAACACTAGAGATATGTGAACCAAGTAAAGAACTTGATGATTGACATTATGACATAGTGTATGGAACACTAATGACATGAGAACCAAGTAGACAACGTGATGAATGACATTGTATGGTAACTTAGTGTAAAGAACACTAGAGATATGTGAACCAAGTAAAGAACTTGATGATTGACATTATGACATAGTGTAGAGACACTAGCGACATGTGATCCAAGTAAATAACTTGATGATAAATGACATAGAGACATAATGCTGCAAAACACTTATGCATTATCCCTGTGGATGCCCTCCCAAAGTGGAGGAGAAGATCATACTCACCTTTGTGCATTCGGGCGCTCGTGGTGGTCGCTCCACACGAGTAGTGCGAGTCTCGGAGGTCTTGGCACGTGATTCGATAGGGATAGCCTATGTGGGGTCCCGAGGGATAGCCTATGTGGGGTCCCGCAGACAACCCATTGGGTTGAGTGGTGTGAGTCGTGGGCGCGTCTACAGGCTTGCCATTGATTGGGTAATAAACTCAAATGAGTTATGTAATTGGGTACAGAAGTACATATTGAGCATAATAGAATTGCAAACATACTGGTTAGAGTTATATTAGCATGTTAGTAGTTACATGGCTAGAACATTTACCCTTACCTTGTTGTTACAGGCATAGTAGTATTGCATTTCTCTTATTATGCTTTACTTACAGCACTTACAGTTTTAAGATAAATATCTATCTATCTATCTGCTTATGCCTGCTTAGACCTATTTGGTAGACCGGTGGGGTCGGTGGCCGAGCCCACTGGGAACTAAGGAAGTTAGTTCTCACGCTCTATTACAGGTTCGAGCTCGCAGGCGGCGTGTGAGGTTCGTGGGAGGGGCCTCGCGCCCTAATCGATAGTGGGCGCCTATTTGCATTAGAGCCTCCCCCGGTATTATTTTGGTATAAGTATATGATCGAGGAAAATCATGTATATTTTGGAAATGTGAACACTTATGTATTTTGGGAAGAAACAACATGTATATTCGTTGTGAGTAAAAGAATGTAATTGGATGTAATCGAATGATGAATGGTTGTAATAGATAGACTCTTCTCTCTTTATATTACTTGTATGATTACTTGTATCTTGCTCTTACTTGATCGTACCTTCAGGTGCTTCGCTATTGTCATGTATGTTATAGAATTAGTTTCTGGGTAATTCTTTGTACATGACTTGTTGTCGCGCCTTGGGCGGACGGGGGAGAGTCTTTGTCCAGTTCGGCGCGATCGGAGTCCCGAACCTAACCAAATTGGTAGCGGTCTCGGGGCGGGACAGGTTCAAGATGGTATCAGAGCAAGCTAAGAGCAAGTAAAGAGAGAGTCTAGGATTGACCTGGGAGACCCTAGGACGGTGAACCTTAAGGCTATAGGTGCGTGAGCGAGACGTGAACCTAAGCCGGGTGGCGGAAGTTGAATCGATTGGGTTAAGTATTGAAACCTCTAAGATGGACATTAGAGGTAGACTCAAGATGTGGTTTATTCTTAACCAAGTGTGTTCATGTTGGGCGATCGACAACATGAAGGCGAGGGATGAGAATAAATGCTCTTGGATGACTTTCGCCCGATTTGAGGCGAGTCGATGTAAGTTGTTGCGTGCTTGACCTAGAGAGTCGAGGCGATCATGTTGTCGCGGTTCGAGGGACGATGGCACGCGTGGCGATCTTTGTTTAGATCGGCGCGGTAGGGGACAAGTGATGTCCCTGAGTGTTTCGACGTGCGAGCGGAGACTTGGAACTTCGTAAACGGTTGGCCACACTCGTAGGAGTGATGAGGCCACGTACAGGCTGAGTTGGTGCAACGACAGCAAGAGGCTGTTATGCGCCAGGAGGAGCGGACTAAAGGACTCTAAGAAACGATCGGTCGATTGGTGACCGTACTATTTTCAGCTCGTCGAATACGAATAGGAGTCGCGGCGAAGGTATTTCCGTCGAGGTCGGGCAACCCGACTTCTATCAGTTCAGAGGTGAAGGCGTTGAGGAAGTGAGCTTTGGCTGCCCTCATGACCTTCAAGCAGTTTGATCCGTCTACCTTGAGAGAGACGATGCAGATCCGTTGATCGTGGAGTTGTGGATCGACTCCATGGAGACTCCTTTTGAGGATTTGTACACTGTGGTGCGGGACAAGTATTGTCCATAACAGTTGACGAAGGTGTGGTGGATAGGCGTCGAGTGGAATCGATCGCCTAGTCTCCCTCTTGTGGCTTGGGAAGTGTTTCGGGGATTGATGATCTCCGTTTATTCCCCGACAGTGAGAAGAAAAGTCGGGTGAGGTTCGGAAGCTGCGGCGAGAAAGCTGCACCGTGGGGGAATACGAGTGGGGATCCTCACGCATCGTGAGTTACATCCCGAACGAAGTGTGGGATGACGAGGATGTGGCCGATGTGTTGGGGCGGAGACTTCGGCCGAACGCGGTCGAGGTTGTGGATGTACGAAAGTGGATTCTCAAAATTCGAGGATTGGACTTTATCGGAATTGACTAATTGTCGATTTGGTACGCTTCGGAAGGGCCGAAGGCGTTGGAAACCTAAAAAGTGCAAAGTGGCCTTAGTGGAGGAGTAAGGTCTTCATCTTCTTCCTCAGGTGGAGAGAAGCTTTTGGGGGTAAACTCTTGAGCTTGCCAATGGCATACATCTAGGGTTTTGCTATTTAGGCTCTAGAATGATTTGGGATAACCAAACCTTGGCGTTGGCGACGACCCCCCTCCTCTCTAAGACAGTCTGTGGGTGCGCCACCTACGGCATGGTCGGGAGAGCGAGTGATGAGAATGTGGCAACTGGAGGGTTCGCGGCGGGCACTAAGTGGCCATGGGTACGCGACCCAGGTTGTGGAACCTACTGCTACTGACCGCGTCATGGTAGGCATGAGTTGTTGGAGTAGGCTTGTGCTCCTACATGATGAAGGGTCGATGCATAGCATGCATTTGTCGTATGGTCACCTACTATTAATTATGCATTAGTATAGTAGAGACCAATGGATCGGTGAATGTAGATAGCCGAGCATGCTTGCGTGTGGAAACATGTTACCTGTTGAAGCAGGTAGAGAGCCAAGTGGTCCTAGCGCATGGCTAGTAGTGATTCTTGGACGAAGTGGTGCGGCAACTCTCAAGGCAGTGAGCAGTGGATTGCGAGAGTTGAGCCGTGATACTTGAGGATACCGAGTAATCCGAGCATTTCGAACGTAGTTTCGATAAATCGGCGATGAAAGTAGAACCGTTGTTAAGAGCGTGACCGATTAGTGGTCGAGTCGGGCATATAATGATACCTCAAATTGAGGTAGGTGAGTAGTGCTCGCGCGACCGGCTCGCATAGGCAAGGTTGCCTAATGCTTGGCTTAGTGTGGGACGCTATAGGCGTATAGGGCGCCGAGTACAAGTACTCGTGGAATACGGTTTTGATTCAGCCGAGGGAGTGTGTTGGCAGTAGCACTTTAGCATTGCTAAGTGCGAAGCGGACCATGGAGCACTCGGAGGGCTGGTGGCTCGCACTAGGTGCTTAGGAGCCCATGGAGTGTGTAGCTCTGTAGAGCATGTCGTATAAGACGACGTTGGCGAGTAATGCTGGGGGACGACCCGTGCACAGACCGTTTGTGGGTATGGAGCACAGGCCCTTTGGGCGGTGCGATCATTTGCAAGTGGCGGCGGCCCGATACCTATAGGTAGAGGCGAGTTTTGGTCGGAGACGGTAGTCCGAGCATGCGGAGCGTGGAAATGCCACGCGTTGGATCTCAGGATCGAGAATGCACTGAGAGTGCGGTTGTGACCCAACCCAAGAATTTGATGTGGGTTGCGATCTTGATAGCTCCTGGTTGGAGTGTGTGCGAATTCCCAAGTGAGAATGTCGCCCAGTGCTGATTGGGTCTACGCTTGCGAGTAAGAGACATCGAGCGTTGAGACACGTCTAGGCGGTAGGCCGATGTAGGGCATGGTGACCATTGGTCCACCCGTAGACCAGAAGATCGGTGTGGCCGGTAACTCTATTAATGAGTTTGGCTTAGGATCACGAACGAAGTGTTCGTGTGAGATGAGTGCGACAGAAGGGGCCGAATTGGCCGTGGCCATTGGAATTTGAAGCAAGTGGTCCCTAGGAGAACTTCAATAATGGAGGCCACGCGAGAGAGTGGGAGTTGATGCTCTCAGGAGAGTTGGAGCATAAGGATAGCGCTCTCTAGTGGATTGATATTTAAGATGTGCCGAAGTGCGCCATCTCACGATAGAACAGGGATCCGGTTGGGATTGGAACACTCGCGATTAAGCGATGCACCTACGATATTGCTTCTAAGCAATGACGGTGATCGAATCGGAGTGTGTTCCCTGAATTGAGGGTGAATGCAAGGAAGAGCTGTATAAGACTCTTGGATAGCCAGAGTGGTAAAGCGCCACTTTGTGGACGCCTGACTAATCCGAGAAGGTCTACCCGTGTGCATTGTGTAGTGGTGGTGGGTCGTTCGACTAGTTGGCGCATTCATGCTAGATCCACACCACGAGGATGGCGGGTAGTCCCAGTCTCAAAGGAAGCGGTTCGGCCTTGGTGTGCCGTTTGCGAGTGGGGTTAGAGTAGGTAAAGTCGTCGAGTATCGACTTGCCCTACCACCGAGTCTCGCGGGAGTGGTAATGCACTTTCAGAGTTTACTTGACTGATGTGAGTGAATCTGGTCTTATATCTTCCGTAGTGGGCCTCTTGACAATCCCGATGAGTAAAAGGCCACTCCGAAGTGCGAAAGTACATTGAAATTCCATATTGCTCGATAAGCTGAGTCCCCGTTATGTTGGGCCAAGTATTTGCTGATGGCCGAGTCCGCCTACAACAACGGTTACCAAGCCAGTGTGGAGATGGCACCGTTCGAAGTCCTTTGCGGGCGGAAGTGCCGATCTCCTGTGCATTGGGGTGATGTAGGTGAACGGGCGGTGATAGGTCCCGACGTGTTGCGGGAGGCGGAAGAGAAAGTTCGCCTCGCTCGTCAGCGGATGCTCACTGCGCAGTCGAGGCAACAAAGTTATGCCAATAAGCACCGTAGAGAATTGGAATTCGCGGTAGGAGACCGCGTGTTCTTAAAGGTCTCGCCTATGAGAGGCGTGAGACGGTTTGGAGTACGAGGAAAGTTGAGTCCTCGATATATTGGACCGTATGAAGTGTTGGAACGCATTGGTGCGGTAGCGTATCAGATTGCATTGCCACAATTAGCAGACGTGCACAATGTGTTTCATGTTTCCAACCTTCGGAAATATGTTCACAATCCCGAACACACTATGATGTTTGAACCGCCGGAGCTTCAAGAGGACTTGAGCTATGAAGAGTTTCCGGTGGCAATTATCGCTCGGGAGGTGCGCAAGTTGCGGAATCGCGAGATTCCCTATGTTAAAGTTCGGTGGAGTAATCACGACGATCGTGAAGCCACTTGGGAACTCGAGAGCGAGATGAAAACACATCATCCTCATCTATTTGGGGAGTAAGGTATGAATTTAAGTTTAAGTTAAATATAAGTGTTTGTTTCGAGGACGAAACTCCTTTTAAGGAGGGGAGGATGTAAGATACCGAACTGCGGAAATCATGAAGTTGCAGTAGAAGGTAATATATCGGATTCCTAAATAAAAATAAAAATAGTGTGAGATACTATTTTTATTGGGTTTATAAGTAAAATGTAAACCTGGATTGACACAGTCTTTGAAATCGGGCCTGAAACAGAAGATCTAGAATTTTCTGTGAGAGAACGGGCAGATAAATTAACAGAAAATGCACAGTGTCAGAAAATTACGAAAACTGGAGGGTATGTCAGGATTGTTTTCATGAGGCTAGATTTAAAGTTTCATGCCAATCGGACACCGGAAGATGAGAAATAAAATCCGAACGCTATCTGATAGCGATTCCGGTTCGGTACAGTTTTCGATGACCAAACGGGGTCGAAACTGAGAGATTAAAATTTCTTCTGTTAAGTTATGTAAAAACGAACACAACCAAATTTGAGCTCAATCGGACATTCCGAAGGGCGAGGCAAAAAAATCAAAGCTTCGGCCAGAAAATTGAGGTGAATAGTGTGATGAATAGTATTGGGTTACTTAATTAAGAAGCAATGCTTCTTCTCACCTTCCCAACCCGAGAGCACACAACACACCCACACACTCACGCACACATGGAGGAGAAAGAAAAACCCTCCTTTCTCTCTCTAAATATCTCTCTCATCTCTCTATATTCCTCGCCCAAATTCGCGGCGTTTGCGAAGATCGAACTTGCGAACGCATTGGAGGCGTCGGTTTGACCTTTCGGGCGGCCGTTGAGGCGACGTGGTTTCGTCGCGGTGTTCACGTTTAGGTAAACTTTTGGGATTTGACTTAATCCATAAGTTTAAGTGTTCTAATAGCCTCTAGTGTGATGCTAGCACATTAAATCCTTAATAATCGGATTATTTGGAGCATAATTAGAGGCTAGGGTTTAGAAATGTAATTTTCGCTATTAGATGGGTTTGATCTAAATTGAACCTATGTAAACCTAATTGCTAGGTAACGAAACACGTTGGCGAAGTCGGTTAGGCAATTCGTCGTGCCGTTGCGAAGATATTGAGGTTTGAAGCCGTCGACGTAAAAATGGTCACAGCTTGCGGCGAAAGCTTCCAAAAATCGTGAGAATGGAATTGGGGGCTCGTGGCAACAAACCGAAGACCTATAATTTTCGGGGCTGCGAAGCGGAGCACGGTTGAGCGCGGTTGCAATATCGGGCCGTGCGGATACGGATGTCGCGGAGGCCGATTGCAAGTGACGACGAGCAATCGGAATGCGATAGCAATTGGGGGTGCCATCAAAGCCGTCGGGCTACCTTTTATGTCTAAGTACATTGTTGGTCATTATGCCTATGAATATATATATATATGTAGTGCTTGTGCATGTTAGGGTTGGTATGGTTAGATGACTTTCCTTACATGCTTCCTTATCGTGCAGAACTATACACGTCGCATTAGGACATAGGGAGTCTGCTTGCACGCTTCCTTATCGTGCGGCACCATAGGCTTGCATTTGGACATAGGAAGCATAGGAACGAATATTATGACATTGAACCCTAGAGATGACTTAATCTTGCATGATTGCCAACTAGAGACATATGTGAACCAGGTAAAGAACTTGATGATTGACATTGTGACATAGTGTATAGAACACTAATGACGTGAGAACCAAGTAGACAACTTGATGAATATTATTGTATTATAACTTAGTGTAAAGAACACTAGAGATATGTGAACCAAGTAAAGAACTTGATGATTGACATTATGACATAGTGTATGGAACACTAATGACATGAGAACCAAGTAGACAACGTGATGAATGACATTGTATGGTAACTTAGTGTAAAGAACACTAGAGATATGTGAACCAAGTAAAGAACTTGATGATTGACATTATGACATAGTGTAGAGACACTAGCGACATGTGATCCAAGTAAATAACTTGATGATAAATGACATAGAGACATAATCTTGCAAAACACTTATGCATTATCCTGTGTGGATGCCCTCCCAAAGTGGAGGAGAAGATCATACTCACACTTTGCATTCGGCGCTCGTGGTGGTCGCTCCACACGAGTAGTGCGAGTCTCCGGAGGTCTTGGCACGTGATTCGATAGGGATAGCCTATGTGGGGTCTCGAGGGATAGCCTATGTGGGGTCCCGCAGACAACCCATTGGGTTGAGTGGTGTGAGTCGTGGGCGAGTCTACAGGCTAGCCATTGATTGGGTAATAAACTCAAAGGAGTTATGTAATTGGGTACAGAAGTACATATTGAGCATAATAGAATTGCAAATATACTGGTTAGAGTTATATTAGCATGTTAGTAGTTACATGGCTAGAACATTTACTCTTACCTTGTTGTTACATGCATAGTAGTATTGCATTTATCTTATTATGCTTTACTTACAGCACTTACAGTTTTAAGATAAATATCTATCTATCTATCTGCTTATGCCTGCTTAGACCTATTTGGTAGATCGGTGGGATCGGTGGCCGAGCTCACTGGGAACTAAGGAAGTTAGTTCTCACCCCACTCTATTACAGGTTCGAGCTCGCAGGCGGCTTGTGAGGATCGTGGCAAGGGCCTCGCGCCCTAATCGATAGTGGCCGCCTATTTGCATTAGAGCCTCCCCCGGTATTATTTTGGTATAAGTATATGATCGAGGAAAATCATGTATATTTTGGAAATGTGAACACTTATGTATTTTGGAAAGAAACAACATGTATATTCGTTGTGAGTAAAAGAATGTAATTGGATGTAATCGAATGATGAATGGTTGTAATAGATAGACTCTTCTCTCTTTATATTACTTGTATGATTACTTGTATCTTGCTCTTACTTGATCGCACCTTTGGGTGCTTCGCTATTGTCATGTATGTTATACAATTAGTTCCTGGGTAATTCTTTGTACATGACTTGTTGTTGAGCCTTGGGCGGACAGGGGAGGTGCTGTCCGTTCGGCGCCTGATCGGAGTCCCCGAACCTAAGCAAATTGGTAGCGGTCTCGGGGCGTGACAGCTATCTTGGGCCACGAGCTAAATCCGACGCTTGCGCGGGTGAGATGATGATGTGGACGTGATCCAAATCATGTGTGGGGAGTCTCGGTGCGATTTCAAGTGAATCTCAGGCCCACAAGTCCAAAAGTGAGTTGGAACGGAGAAGAAATGGAACTCGAAAGGCTACTTTGGGCCGTGAGCCAAATCCGTCACTTGCGCGGGTGAAATGATGATGTGGACATGATCTAAATCATGTTTGGAGAGTCTCGGTTCGATTTGGAACGAATCGGATGTCAAACGGGCCAAAAGAGAGTTGGAACGTCGAAGAAACCGAAACAGCTGAAAATTTGGCTAAGTCCTTTGAGTGGGGTGGAGGACCTGCGGGGGTCGGGACATTGATCCAATGTCCAGGACATCCAAGGTCCGGACAATGGTGGATGTTCGGACCCCGTAAGCTGGAAAATGGGAAAAAGGGCCCTGCGCAGGCCAGGTCGGGACATTGATGAATGTCCGGTCTCTGCAGCCCGAAAATGCCTAGTTTGGGCTGTTGCAAGAGAGTTGAAGTTGAGGGGTTTATTTGCAAAACTGCCTTGTGTTAGGTGTATAGAGAGGGTTGGGCCCTCTTTCTCTCTCACTCCCTCACTCTAATCTCTCTCTCTCCCTCTCTCTCTCTCTAAACGAAAAGAAAGAAAGAAAAAGAAGAAGGAGAGGAAGGAAAAGAAGAAGAAGAAGAAGAAGGAGAAGGTGAAGAAGGAAGCTTGGAGGAGTTCCCCCTCCATCATCTTCTTCCTCACCTTGGGCATCCTTGAGGGGTAAGCTTCTAAGCTCTCTCTCTCATGGTAGATTCTTAGGGCTTCTCTTGTATGCTCTAGGAATAGATCTATTGGAACCCTAGGATGCTAAAGAGAGGATTATTGCTAGAATAATGAAGCTATTTGAAGTATTCTTGCAATAGTTGTAGGCTAGGGTTCAAATGAGGGTTTTGTAAAATAGATGAGATTGATCTCATTTGACCCCATATAAACCTAATTGAGGGCCTAACGAATGCGTTGGCGCGCTCGGTTCGGTGATCCGATGAGCGAGTACAAAGATATTAATTATTTAATATATTCTTACCAGATGTCCGCAGCATGCAAGATAATGGCCCTAAATTCATGAGAATGGAACTGGGGCATCATGAAGTCATGTGTTAACGCGGGGAGGTCTCAGATCAAGATTCGGAGATCGTTCGGTTGGTCGCGCACGAGTCGAGCCGAACCGGGTCACGGGTGCCGCGGGCGGCCGATTGCGAGTGTCGACGAGCAATCGGAGAGCAAAACCTAAGGTGGGTTGTGTTTACCGAAGCGACTAGGTCTCCTACATGTCGAAGAAATATATGTTTTCGTGTTGATGCATATATACATGTAATGGGAGTATAATGCATAGGTGTATGCTTAGAGTGATGCATGAGTTACTATGTAATAACTACCATGAATGAATATTAATACGTGATAGCATGATTAGAATAGTGCATGTTAAATTATTAGGATGCATGCTAGTTGATAATTGTGCACGATGCCCTGATAAATAGATGCTAGTAAATAGAATTATGTTGACGTGTACTAAAGCATGTTAGAGAACATGTGCTAGAGAGTATGCAATTGTAGAACTCGATGTGAACAACTAGGTATCAACTAGATCGAGTGGCCTCGAACCTAGTGTATAAAACATAGGTTGGACACGAAAAACAACGAACCTAGTGTCATGAACATAGGTTGAACAAGTGAACCTAGAACCAAGATCTAGGAGGATTGACATCAGGTATTATGAAGTAATGTGGATGGAACGAGTAAGACATATTGACCTTATCGGTGAAACTGCCTTTAGCTATGAAACACGGGGTAGGTGTTGAGCTCTGAAACACCGGGGTAGGTGTTGGGCTATGGATCACCGAATAAGGTATTGGTTAGAGAACTTGACATGGACAAATAGGTGTCGAATAGATCGAGTGGCATTAACCTAGTGTTGTGAACCTAGGATGGATAAATGTGACAAGAACCTAGTGTATAAAACATAGGTTGTGTTGAACCTAGAGTTAATAAGACCTAGGTGAGTGGCATTAACCTAGTGTCGTGAACATAGGTAGAGGATTGAACCTAGAGTTAGTAAACCTAGGTTATGTGATAAGGGTATTTAACCTAGAGTCTATTAGACCTAGGGTGCAAAGTACATCGGACCTAGATAGGTCAATGTTATAGGGGTTTAGACTACCCTAGAGACTTGGAAAGTGGATTCCGAATCCCAGACCGTGAACTCGATAGTTCATGTCCGCAGTGGTGGCAGGTTCCCCTCCCACAGGAAGAACTTCGAGGCTGAGCTTGAGGCTGATTCGAGGCCGCGGGTCGAGTGTGGCAGGTTCCCCCTCCCGCTGGCAGAATCAGGATTCGCTAGGGTCGAGTGTGGCATGTTCCCCTTCCCTCTCGCGGTCTTGGGCCGCGGGTTGAGTGTGGCATGGTTCCCCTTCCCACCGGAAAGATCCCTGACCATGGGTGTACGCAGCTCTGGGCGACCCGTTGGGCAATGTGATCGTGGATTGAAGGCTGAGGTGTAAGTTGAGAGTTCCTTCACCTTGAGCCGGACAGAGCGCGGATTAGCCGCAGTTGATTGACTCGAGGCCGAGTCGGATGGCGTGCTTGAGTAAGGTAGATAGAACCTTAGAAGCTAGTGGAATGTGAACTAGTTAGCTGTAGAAGTAGAATCGAGTGATCTACTTATGATAGCATTATTGCACTTGTGAGGCAATGCATGGTTTTATTAGTTGCATAATCAAAATATATATCTATCTATTTGTCAAACTAACCTGCAGCTGCCTCCTTCGGACCTGTTGGTCGAGCTTTTCCCTTGGGTGGCCGTACCCACTGGGAACTATATTTATATAGTTCTCACCCCCTGTGGTTTGGGGGTATTTCCCAGGTATGTACGTGAGCGGCGCAGCAGCGGCGCGAGGCAAGGGCGTAGCTCCGTAGATAGCGCCTTTCCCCGGAGACCAGAGATAGCAGTACCCCGTCGACATAGTTTAGGGGTATAGAGATGAAAAGAACAAATGTATCAAACTTGTAATATAATTGTAATAGATTAGATTCTATTTGGAAGCTCAATGTAATATGTAAACTCTAAGTGTGAGCTGGTGAATGCTTGTAATAGTTTAGCTATTTATGTTTGATACTTCCTTATGCAATCATTGTAGGTTGAATACCTGTCTGGTTGGAACCCTTGTAATTGTATTGATTGCGACGCCAGAACGTACAGAGGAGACTCGTCCGCGTACAGTGGAAACTCGTCCGTTCGGCTCATTGTCGCCGCGACCCCGACCAAATTGGCGGGCGGTCGCGGGCGTGACAAAGGTGTGTACCCGTATTTTGCAGAGGCTACCCTTATGTACCTAGAGCTACACCGTTGTGTTTACTTTTTACTTGTAGCGCTTTAGTACTCTCTTTCCTTCCTACCGTTTATTGATCCTACTTGTCGTTAGGGATAGTCGTAAGTGGCTCTGATATTCTTAGTTGTAGCCTATTATTTCTTTAATTCCGCTGTTTTTATTTAGACGCCTCATATGTGTTGGCATATGCGGGTCTGGGCACGCTTTGGGGAAGGTCCTGCCGACTCCGGGGCGTGATAGTACTCCCTTTCGATTTATTCACTTTCGAAGAGGATTTTGGAGGAAATCTTTTCTTAAAATTTCGCCGGAACTTCTTCGTTAGAAGTGCGAGCTGTTTTTCGAAATCCTCCAATGTCGTGTCCGAATCCGTCTCGGAAGTAGATGATTCCGCATTGCCTCCTTTGGTGGATTTGAGCGCCATCCCTGTGGACTTAGAAGACAACTTGGAAGAAGATGAGTTAGAAGGAAAAGTCATCTCATAAGTTTGAAGAGCACCTACTAATTCATCTACTTTCATCTCATCCGGGTGTTTTACCGTTTCAATAGCCGCGACTTTCGGACGAAAACGTTCGGGAAGAGTTCTTAAAATCTTACGAATGATCTTGGTTTCGGAATTTTCTCACCCAAGTTAGAACAAGTATTGACTATGTCCTGAAGTCGTGTATAATAATCAGTAAAATTTTCGTTTTCTTCCATATGAATTGAATCAAAACGACTAGTCAACATTTGTAACTTTTGTACTTTTACGAGGCTTGTTCCCTCATGGATGGTTTTAAGAGTATCCCAAATTTCCTTGGCGGTCTCACACGCCGAAACCCTAGAAAATTCGGTTTGATTTAAAGCATTAAATAAGGCATTGATACCCTTCTCGTTAAATGAAGAAAGCTCGTTTTCGTCTTTAGTCCACTTAGTTCTCTGTTTTGGAACGGTAACAGTATCGACTACTTCGGTGGGGTGTTTCCAACCAAATTCCACCGCTTGCCAAACCCTCTCATCGATGGCAATAAGGAACTCCTCATGCGGACTTTCCAATAGGCGTAATTGGTGCCATCAAAGAGGAGGTCGATTAACGTTATCGCCTCGCCATTATCTACAACCTATACCCGCTCTGATACCACTTGTAAGATATGAATCCCAGGGATCTAAAAGGTAATCGACACCTAGAGGGGTGTGAATAGGTGTAAAATGGCAAAATAAAAAACCTCAATGCGTTTTAAAGTAAATGCGGAAAATAAAATCAACACACGAGATTTTAACGTGGGAAAACTCCAAAACGGAGAGAAAAACTCACGGGACCGATCACACGAAAAACCACTAAGAATCAAATTGAGTACAAGGTGATTTACCGACAACCCAACCCAACTTTACCAATTCTCCAATGTGGATATCTTTCGCTGGTCCTCGATCGCTTGAAATCCTTCAACCGATCACGCTGCAACTCCTTGCCTGTAACATACTGGACTTGCGCAAATTGCGGAGTTCGAGTAGTTGACTTGAGTTTGGAGCTTTTCCAGATTTTTCTGGAGGGTCGTTGACTGTGTTCCGACCTATGGCACGAGTACCGAGGTTAGTGGATGAATTCCAAGCACTAAAGTCCAAAAAGTTGGATTTTAGGTTGCTCTCGGGTTTGACTGATGCCCATGGTTGCTATACCTAAGCAGACCATTGTTGCTATGCTATACAGACAGGTGGATTCTATACCGTATGGGATGGTCGAGGCGCCCAACCCGAGCCTCGGGTTTGGTCGTTTACAGGTCTATACCGGTATGGGATGGCTTGTACCGGTACAGCCTGGCAGATTTCGAGCAGTTTAAACTGCAGGGGTGTTTTAGTATTTTGTTGCTTCTATTAGAGTACCACACACCCCTAGGGCTCCATTTGAGCACCCCTATTGCAGCAAAGAGGTAGGAGGAGCCTCTCTCTCTACTCCCTTGTGTTTTCTAGGGTTTAGGTTGGATCTTTAGAGGATTAAAACCCTCTCCTTTGCTCTTTTTGCTTGATAGAGCCTCTACCACCATTGTTGGAGCTTGGAGCTTGGTGGTTGGAGCTTTGTGGAGGATCAAGCTTCAAGCCTAGGGCTTTTTGAGCTTGGTGTTGAGTTTCTTAGAGGTATGTGAATGATCTCTTTCCTCTAGTTTTGGTTTTTGTGGGTTTTTGTGAGATGAAACCCTAGAATGGGATTCTAGGGTTAGGATTTGGGGATTTTCGATTTAGGGCCTTTGGGACCTAATTGATGGGTTTAGAACTTTGATTTAGGTTGGATTAGAAGGACTCTAACTCCCATTTGGAGATCAAGAGCACTTCCTTCGCTTGTGGTGAGTTTTCCCCAACCTTTTGTAGAGTTCCTTAAAGTGTGAACTCAAGGTTCTTCTTAGCTTGTAACTCCTTGGGTGTGCTTTTTAGGACTCAAGGAGTGATTATCGAAGCTTCGTTAGCGGTTCGGAGCAACGCTTTTCGCACTTGGTGGGTTTGGCTTCATGAGCATAGGGGCAAATGGCTCCTAAGTGCTTATTCGGTTTGATTTAATTATTTTGAATGCATATTCATGCTAAATAGATTTATTATGAATTTTGAATCACTTAAAATGCATGCCTTATGTATGATTAAAATTTGACTCTATATAGTAGAAAAATCTGGGTTATATAGCTGGCATGTGGGGGTGATTCCTGTGGGCTCCTGGGAGTGGGCACTCGATGATATTATAGCTTAATTAATGTAATTGAGAACATTACACTTGTGTTGGAACTTAGAAAAGCTTAAGTGTCATCAAGCGGCACTTAATGTAGAAAACTATAAAACTGCAACATAGAGACTTGACATAGGCCACTGGACATCTATTATTTCCATGTTAGAGACATGATGACATAGAGATAGGCCTTTTGGACACTTGTACATTCCATGTGAGAGACATGACGAGTTTGTGACTATATGCCATTGTGCTCATTCGCACATGCTTGTGAGGGTCGCTCCCTGATCGAGTTGGCCAACGCGTTTCTTGTATTCGCCGTGCGGATTGGGCGCCAAGTGGATTGCCGTGGGACAGCCTCATTCCTAGGGTGGGAATGTTGACTACTACGGGGCCATTAGGCTCGATTTGGGTTAGGCAGCCTTCGGGTGGGCATCGGCCATATCGCCTTCGGGTTGATCTTATTGTACTTAAACTTAATGTAGTTTAAAGAAAACTGTGGACTTTGACTAGAATAGTAAACTTTAACACTTTACTATCACTTGTGGACATTATAGATCTTGATTAGAATAGTAAACTTAGTCTTTTACTATCAAGTGGAGAACTTCATGTTAATTATAACGCTTTCTATTCATGCTTAGAATAGCTTACTTATGCAAATTCATGCTAAGTAGAGATATTGTGTTTAGTAGTTTACATGTTATTTACATGTCGCTTATTATCGCTTATATTATCGTTTATACTTACTTGCTTAGTTTTGGGCGTAGTGGAGCATGCAACTGAAGTCAGTAATTGCCCACTGGGAACTATTATCTAATAGTTCTCATGCCCCCTTTTTCTTTTGTGTTTGAGCCTTCGCACGGAGGCAAGGGATCGTGGAAAGGGAACCGCTAGCTAGTTATCGCAGCTTTTCACCTTGTAGGGGTTTTTCTCTTTTTTGTACTTTGGTGAGATTGAGAGAGTTTTGTATCCCTATGTAGAGACTACCATGTACTTGGTTATAGTGGTGTTTGGATTTCTTTTTGTTGTACTCTCTTTATAGTTATATTAGAGATTGGTACTTTATTTTTAGCCACTTTTTATGCTTCCTGGTATAGAATTCTAGTTGTTATACTGCTCTGATACTTCTAGATTCTTTTCATTTCGTTGGTTATTTATTGTTTTTGTTAGACGCCTTGTATGTTGTAGACATACGGCGGGTCTGGGCACGCGCCGGGCGGGCTTCCGCTGGGTCCCGGGGCATGACATTGCCGCAACAACGCCCCGAATCCTCGATGCGTCCACCGAATCCACGGTCCTTCACGCGATCTCCGCGCCAAACTCCATCCGGAGTAGTAGAAGATGATTTGTGGTGATATCACAATTAACGAACCATAACCAATGGGGGATCTCTTCTAATTAATCATCAACTTGATTCATGAAGAAACGAAGAATCAAAAACCTAGAATCGATATGATGATTAATACCGCGGAAACTCTAATTTAGAAAAACATTAGGTTAAAAAGAGTTTCTAGGGTTTTCAAAGAGTTTATGATGTAGGTATATAGAATTATGAACCCCCATGGTCTTTATATAGTATTTAGAAGACTTAGAGATAGATTAGGATTGTAACAACCAAATCTAGAAAGATTTCCATGACGTGGTCGGGACCCTATATACGAGACCGATCTTGAAAGGTCCTGACTCAACCCCTCAACCGGTCCTCTCTTTCGTCATTGAAAAACAATTTTCACAGGGTCTGGTCCTAAGCCATGAGATCGGGTCCAAAGTTGCGCAACATCAAATATTAAGCTTCGGGGTCCGAATTTCAACACTTAGATCCGGTCCGAATTTCAACACTTAGATCCGGTCCACCTTAATACATCCTGAGACAACAAGGTACGGGATCCGAATCTCATATCCAGGTCCGGATCTTAATGTAAAGTGCGCAAGAACCAAAGCTTACGGATCCGAATCTCACCCTTCGATCCTGGATCGTAAATGATTTTTTCAGCTTTGATTTTTTATTAAATAGAAATAAGTCTAAGTCCTCTAACTACTATATCTTGAGTTAAAATGACCATAAATGATCTTAGAATATTACCTGAGGTGCCGAGCTTTACTACAGAGTCTTGTAACGTCCGTTTGCAACTGCTTTGTCCAAGTGTGCTCCTGACTCCTTCAAGACTCCAAACACCTCACGAAATACGCCAACTTATAAAATCCTTAACAACAACAAATACGATAAATAAACAAGAGTAAGGAACATCTAGATATATCAAAGCAAGTATACTATGTTCTAACCACAAGTATAATCAAAAGAAACTAAACCACTAAAGTATAATGTAAAATTAGTACATCATAAATCTCAAGATACATAAGAAGGGTGGTCTCTATACATAGGTATAAAACTCTCAACCTCTCCAAGAACAAAACCAAAAGAGAGGTGGACCATCTATTGACAAATCCCTCGCTAGCTAGCCAATGGCGATTCCTTTCCCGCGATCCCTAGCCTCTCCCGGAGTGGAAGGCTTTGTAAGAAACATGAAACAGGGGGCATGGGAACTATAATTATTGTTCCCAGTGGGCAATTACTGACCGCCAGTGAACATCACCACTAGGCCCAAAATATGAGCAGATAAGTAAATAAGTAAAAGCGATATGAACGACATGTAAATAAACATGTATGCTTACTACAACATGATGTCTCTACTTAGCATGAAATTGCATAAGTAAGAAAGCTATTCTATACATGAATAGGCATGAATGAACAACCAACATAATGTCTATAACGAAATAGTAAAATGTCATTGTTTGCTATTCTAGTCAATGTCCACATGGCATATTAACTACTTTAAGTTCCAATCTGGTAAGACTCGCCCGTAGGCTGTCTGGCCTGAAGACCCACCCGTAGGCTGTCTGGCCTGTGCCGTGCCTAATGGCCCTGTGGTAGTCAACAACCCTACTCTACGAATGAGCCTTGCCCATGGCAATCCACTTCGGCGCCCAATCCCGCATAGCGAGTATGTATCGCGATGGCTATCTCGGAGTGCCGCTTGTAGGGAGCGACCCTCACAAGCATGTGCGAATGAGTACAATGGCAAGCAAGAAAAAAGTCCGTCTTAAGTCCCAAGTCATCATGTCTAAAACATGAAATATAGCATATGTCTCTGTGGCCTATCACTATGTTAGCACGTCTAAAGCATGGAATATATATAGCAACTATGACGCACTAAATCTTTGCAAATTGCGCGATTCGAGTGTTCGAGTGGTGTATCGAACTTTTTCACACTTTGTGGGAGGTCGTAGACGGAGTTCCGACCCACGGTTCGAATTTCTGAAGTTTTTGGCTAAGTCTCGAGAGGTTTACTCTCTGAGACCGGTCTCCGAAGGGAGAGACCGGTCTCCCCTAACAGTGGTTGCGGCAGGAGGTGTGGCATCCGGTCTCGAGTCATGGCGACCGGTCCCAGTGCGCGCTGTCTGCGGAGGAGGCCATGGAGACCGGTTCTAGTACGCTGTTTTTGCGGGAAGGCCACCCGAGACCGATCTTGGCTAGTGGAGATCGGTCTCCAAGCCCGAAAACTGCCCAGACCGGGCTGTGCGCTGTTTGAAAAGTTGAGGGGCTTATCAGGATTTTGTTATATTAGAGGGCCATATGGCCACTCATTCTCTCTTTTTCTCAGATCACTCTCTCACACACTCTCTCTTGCACCTAGAAAGAGAAGAAGAAAGGGAAGGAAGGAGGAGAAGGAGAAGGAGAGGAAGAGCAAGCATTGGAGAGGTTTGATCATCTTCATCCTTCATCACCATTGGAGGATTGGAACTTGCTATTGAAGCTTGGTGGTGGACCAACCTTCAACCCTAGGGCATTTTGACCTTGGTTTGGAGCCTTGAGGAGGTAACCATCACATTTCCTCCTCTACATTTGAGTTTTGAGGCTTTTTGTGAGATGAAACCCTAGATGTGGGATTTAGGGTTTATTTTGGTGCTTTTTGATTTGGGGGCTTTGGGACCTAATTGATGGGTTTGGAACCTTGGATTAGGTTGCATTGGAAGGGCTTGGACCTCCATTTGTGGTTTGGTGAGAGATTTCTCCACATTAGGTGAGTTTCCGCGACCTCTTGTTGAGTTTCTTAAAGATTGAACTCATGGTTCATCTTTTGAGGTTGTAACTCCTATGGTTTGCTTCTTAGGGCACTAGGAGTAAGAATATAAGCTTCGTTAACATTTCGGAACAACGCTTGGATCACTCAGTGGGTTTGGCTTCACAAGTATAGGAGAAAATGTCTCCTATGTGGTTATTTGTTATCGATAAATTATTTGGCATTCATATTCATGCTAGATAGAATTTATATGAATTTTAGAACACTTAAAATACATGCCTTATGTATTATGAAAATTTCACTCTATGTAGTAGAGCATTATGGGGTATTTTGTATGCATGTGAGGGTGGTTCTTGTGGGCACTTGGGAACGTGCTTCTTATGTGATATACCGAAATTTAATATAAAATTAAGTGTGAATAAAAATAGTGTGAGATATTATTTTTATTGGACTTAAGGGTGTAAAATATAAGTCTGGAATGACTCATGTTGAAATCGGAGCAAAAACAGAAGATTTAGAATTTTCTGTAAAGAACGAGGCTAATATTTTAGCAGAAAATACACAGTGTCAGAAAATTATGAAAACTGGAGGATATGTCAGAATTATTTTTATGAGGCTAGATTTAAAGTTTCATGCCATTCTGACAGCCGGTAAGTGGAAAATAAAATCCGACTGCTATCTGTTAGAAATGTTGTTCGACGGAGCTTTCGGTGACCAAACAGGGTCGAAACTGAAAGATAAAAATTTCTTTCGTCAAGTTAAGTAAAACTGAACATGACCGTCAAATTTGAGCTCAAACGGATATTAAGAGGGTTCCGGCAAAAAGTATCAGATTCTGAGTTGAGAACAGATTTAATTAAGGCTATTGTAAAGGGTTTATATGCAATTGTTTAGCCCTTATCCATAAAACCCAACCCTCCACTAGCTACTTGCGTACAGGAAGCTTTTCTCACCCTTTTTTTTTTTATCTACTTCTCCTTCTCTCTCTAGAGGACTTGGGTTGAGAGCTTTGGGAGGGGAATTAAAAGGAAAATTGAATAGAAACTTGGTGGAATTGGAGAAGATGTAGCTCCAGCCCATGAGGAGCTCGAGTGGCCATGAGTCAAGGTGGGTTATCTTGTAATTTCTGGTTGGGGCTTGATGTAAATCTCCTTTAGTACTTGGTTTTGAGGTTCTTATGTGGTTTTCTTGATTGGTTGAGTTTGTAGCTACCATGAAAATCATAGAAAAAGCTTGCTGAAATTTGACAACCTGAGGTAAGGTTGTTATATTCTCTTGATTAGAGATATGTTATTTACCCTAATAAGGATTAAGCTATGGATTCTTGATTGCTAAAGTTAGTAGTTACCATGAGAAACCTAGAGAAAGAATTATGTATTGTAATGTGTGAGCCTAGGTTGTATGTGAAACCTGTAGAAATATGTTGTCACGCCCCGAGGTCGGCAGGACCTTCCCCAAAGCGTGCCCAGACCCGCCATATGCCAACACATACAAGGCGTCTAAATAAAAACAGCGGAATTAAACCAAATATAAGGCTACACTAGGAATATCAGAGCCACATACAGCTATCCCTATCAACAAGTAGGATCAATAAACAGGTAGAAAGGAAAGAGAGTACTAAAACAGCTACAAGTAAAGAGTAAATACAACGGTAGCTCTAGGTACAAAAGGGTAGCCTCTACGAAAATACAGTACACACACTCATCCTCTCCAACCAAAACAAAAGGAGAGATGAACCACCTAGCGAGACTCCCCGCCGCTAGCCGAAGCGACACCCTTGCCGTGATCCCTGGCCTCCCCCGCTGAAGGCGCTGAAACACGTCCAAAAGCAGAGGGCGTGAGAACTATAAAAATATAGTTCCCAGTGGGCAATTACTGACCTGCACAGGTTGCACCACTAGGCCCAAACGAAGTAGTAGTACAAGAACGGAAGTAAATAACTGTAAATAAAGCATAACTGTAAATGCTAAATAATTAACCCAAAATAAATATGGTACATGCTTTATCCAACCCGAAATGTCAACTTTAAACAAGTACTTTCTATTAATCTCTTGAGTATACTATAGTGGAAATGTTGACCTATCAAGTATACTACATATGCCCAATACTATGCCACAATATGTCCGAGTATCCCACTACTAAGTCCTATCTAGTAGTGATATCAATTTTCTATTATATGTCACTGTTCAATATTCTTTCTATGATCTACACAAGTGTAATCCACCTTGTGCCGCCTAAGTACCGTGGTAGCCCCAACATCCCGCGCAAGGAATGAGTCTCCCAAACGGTCCCATAGGCTTCTCAACACCGCACGCGCGAACGAATCGCGAAGGCCAACTCGAGTGCCGGCTTGTAGGGAGCGACCCTCACAAGCATGTGCGAAGAGCACAAATGGCAACAAGCACTGTCCAAGTCTCAAGTGTCCAAAACCTCATGTCACTCTCATGGCAAATGTCACTAGTAACCCTAAGGTCTAGTACAATAGTTCACATGACACTAGAATTTCTATGTCAAAGTTCGAATCCGAGCCTAATGCCGCTTGATGACATTAGCTCACTAGTTCACAAACCGATGCCAAGTCTAATGGCGCTTAATGACATTAGCTTTTCTCCTATGTTATACATAGTCTAAGTTCAAGTTCACTTGTTCTCATGTCATTTTCACTATATCCAACATGCTCTCAAGCCACAAGTAGAATGCAACACTATGCCTAAGTCCACAAGCCACTCTCTACTATATAGAGGTCAAAGATTTTATTACATATAAGGCATATATTTTAAGCATTCTAAAATTCAACAACGATACAACTAACATGAAAACACATAATTTTCTATTTTACGGTGCTCAAATAATCCCAATGAGAATTTTCATTGAATTTGGAGGTCAAACCCACCGATGATCCTCGCACGCTCCGGGTCGCCAACCCCGACACTTTTCAGACTCCTTGTACCCTAGAAAGGTCACACAAGAAGTTTCAAAGTCAACTGGCAAGCCCACGACTCAAACTGCGAAGATCAAAACTAGCGAACAGGGAAAAAATTCACCTATGAGTGAAATCCCTCTCGAAGCTTCAAATAGAAGCTAGATCCCATCTAAGGCAACCTAAGTAAAGATTCTAAACCACATAATTAGGTTCAAAAGCCTTAGAAATTACCCAACTCCAAAACCACATAGAAAGGGTAAAACTCACCTCTAAGGTAGCAATCCCTCTAGAGATCCCAAAAGCAAGCTAGAGTCTCCTCAAACCAACCAAAAGGAAGGTTCTAACATCATCAATTAAGCTCTAGATGCACCAAAGCAAAAAGCCCCCAAAACAAACCCTAATATCAACATCTAGGGTTTCATCTACTAGGACGCAATAGAAGCTTAATCGAGAGGATTAGAAGTAATCCATACCTCTTAGGCGCCTCCTCTCATGGTTCAAAACCATCTAGAAGCAAAGATCTTCCTCCAAGAAAGCTCCCAAGCCAAGCTCAAGCTCTCCAATGGTGAGGAAGATGAAGTAGCAAGTACCAAAGCCACAAGCAAGCCTCCTCCCTAGATCTCCTCCTCTTCTTCTTCTCCTTCTCCTCCTCTTTCTCTCTCTCTCTAAGTGTGGGAGAGTGTATAAATGAGAGGGAGTGAGATGGGAGCAGCCATATAGGCTGTTAAGAGGTAACAAAATGCCGAAAAGCCCCTACAGTTTTGGATTTTTGAAAACTATCAGGCTGTACCGGTACAAGCCAATTTTGTACCGGTACAAACCCCACGAAACAGCCAAACCCGAGGCTCGGTTAGCTCGGTCTGCACTTCTATACCGGTATAAATCTCGGCTTGTACCCCAGATAGCCATCATGGTCGTACTCTATAGACACCATTTTGTACCCAGACAAGAGCTCGTAAACTTAACCCGAGAGCAACCTAAAATCTAACTTTTTGGACTTAAGGGCTTGGAATTCATCCACTAACCTCTGCATCGTGCCATAGGCTCCGAACACGTCAACAACCCTCCGTAAAACTGGAAAAGCTCGCTTCTCACATCCAAAGACTCGAACCTTGCTATTTGCGAAAGTTCAGTGCGTCACATATGTATATGACACAAGTTAATCTCTTGTAATCCTTTGGATTAATTGATTGAGGTTTCGAATAATTACTCTACAAAAAGGTTTAGCTTGGAGTTCTTTGATGCTAGTTTTTATAATTGCCATGCCTCGAGAGAAACTGTAATATGTCGAATGTCCAATTGCTATGCTAACTTTGATCAAAGTGATCGAAGTAATGCAAAATATAAATTAGTAGCCCCCGAGTTAAATTGGTCGCTTTGGGATAGCAAATTACAAGTTTTAGAAAGGTTTAAAGGGGTTTGGAACGAAGTGAAAGTGCGAAATCACCTTGGAAACGAGTGCTACCAAGTATAGATTTTGCACTAAAAAGCTGCAGGGACCTATGTGTAAAAGCAGAATTCTTGCTTTGTAGAGGGTTTAAGTGCAATTGCTGATTGCTTCTGCTGCTGATGCTACTACTACTGCTACTGCTGCTGCTGCTGTCTAGTGCAAAGAAAGGGTCTGTAGGGGCTGTTTTGTAAAAACTGCAAGGACTGTTTTGTAAACCAGAATTTCAGCATTGTGTGTTGGGTGTTGGCCTTGGCAGCTAGGAGTAAACAACCAGCTCTTATGCAGGTTTTGATTAGGGATTGATGTAAATCTCTTCAATCCCTTCGTTGAGGGTCTTTGGGGTAATGGAACTTCGATTGCGGTGGAAACCTATCGAAAAGCTATATGTTGTGTATATACCATATGAGCTTTTAGGTTGATGTGAAACTTTAGCAATGAGAAATAACAGGAGTTGATCTCTAATATTCCTAAGTTAGTGGCTTTGAGTTTGTCGGATTAATGAAGCCCAGGTTCCTATAAAGGTTCTTATAGAACCTGTATAGAAACAGGTTGTAATAATTGTAGAGTGTGTATAGTGATAGGTTAATTGGAACCTAAACTCGATAATGCACTTTTGCAGGATTGAGGTCCTAACTTGGAAATGATCGCATACAAACCTAATTGAGGGCAAAGCGAACACGTTGGCGATGTTGGTTCGGCAATCCGTCGAGCCTACGTGAAGATATCGCCAAAAGGACGTTTTCGGCTTCAATTGTCGCGAGCGCGGATCGTGATTCTTGGAAAAGTGCGGGAAGTGGATTTCCCGCATTCCGGTATCAAGTAAAGGTGGGTTGTGCTTACCGAAGCGATTAGGTCGCTTTCCATGCCAAAGCAATGTATGGTTTTTATTGACGCATATATGTTTAGCGGTAGGTTATGTTTGATTGTCACGCCCGCCTGGGCCAACACGCGCTGCCGTGTTCAGACCCGCCGTATGTCTACAACATACAAGGCGTCTAACAAAAACGATAAATAACCAACAAAATAAAAAGAATCTAGAAGTATCAGAGCAGTATAACAACTAGAAATCTATACAAGGAAGCATAAAGAAGAGACTAAAAGTAAAGCACCAATCTTAAAATAAACCATAAAGAGAGTACAATAAAAAGAGATCCGAACACCACAATAACTAAGTACAGGGTAGTCTCTACATAGGGATACAAAACTCTCTCAATCTCACCAAGGTACAAAAAGAGAGAAAAACCCCTACAAGGAGGAAAGCTGCGAAACTAGCTAGCGGTCCCCTTTCCACGATCCCTTGCCTCCGCCGGTGCCGAAGGCTCTGAAACACATTAGAAAAGAGGCGTGAGAACTATTAAAAATAGTTCCTGGGCAATTACTGACTTCAGTTGCATGCTCCACTAGGCCCAAAACTAAGCAAGTAAGTGTAAGCGAAATAAATAACGAGTAAGCTACTAAAGCATGATATCTCCACTTAGCGTAAATAAGCATAAGTAAACGACTATTCTAAGCATGAATAGTAAATATAACCAACAAGTCCAATATCCATAGCAATAGTAAAGAGTTAAAGTTTACTATTCTAACCATAGCCCAATAATTCCTCAAGTGATAGTAAGGTGTTAAAGTTTACTATTCTAGTCAAAGTCCACAGTTTTCTTTAAACTACATTAAGTTTAAGCACACTAAGATCAACCCGAAGGCGATATGGCCAATGCCCACCCGAAGGCTGCCTAGCCCAAATGCCGAGCCTAATGGCCCCGTAGTAGTCAACATTCCCACCCTAGGAATGCGACGTCCCACGCAATCCACTTGGCGCCCAATCCCGCACGACGAATACAAGAAACGCGTTGGCCAACTCGAGTGCCGCTTGTAGGGAGCTACCCTCACAAGCATGTGCGAATGAGCACAATGGCAAAAGTCACAAAACTCGTCACAAGTCCCAAATCATCATGTCTCTAACATGGAATGTACAATTGTCCAAAAGGCCTATCTCTATGTCATCATGTCTCAAACATGGAATATAGTATATGTTAAGTGGCCTATGTCAAGTCTCTATGTTGCGCTTTCATAGTTTTCTATGTTAAGTGCCGCTTTATGACACTTAAGGTTTCTAAGTCCCAACATGTATTTAATGTTCACAATTAACATTAGCAAAGCTAAAATCACCATAAAGGCACACTGTGCGCCCCAAGAACCACCCCCACATGCATGCGGTTTAACCCAAATAGCTCTACTATATAGAGTGGAAATTTTATCATACATAAGGCATGCATTTTAAGTGATTCAAAATTCATAATAAATCTATTTAGCATGAATATGCATTCAAAATAATTAAATCAAACCAACTAAGCACTTAGGAGCCATTTGCTCCTATGCTCATGAAGCCAAACCCACCGAGTGCGAAAATCGCCGATCCGAATCGCTAACTAAGCTTCGATTCCTACTCCTAGCACCCTACAAGGCATGCCATAGGAATTACAAACTCAAAAGATGAGTCTTGAGTTCAAACAATAAGAAACTCTACTAAAGGGTGAAGAATACTCACCGAATGTGAAGAAAGTGCTCTTGATCTCCAAATGGGAGTTAGAGTCCTTCTAATCCAACCTAAATCAAAGTTCTAAACTCATCAATTAGGTCCCAAAGGCCCTCAATCGAAAATCCCCAAATCCTAACCCTAGAATCCCATTCTAGGGTTTCATCTTATGAAAACCCACAAAAATCGAAACTAGAGGAAAGAGATCACTCACATACCTCTAAGAAGCTCTAATCCAAGCTCAAAAAGCCCTAGGCTTGAAGCTTGATCCTCCACAAAGTTCCAAACACCAAGTTCCAAGCTCCAACAATGGTGGTAGAGGCTCTAACAAGCAAAAGAGAGCAAGGAGAGGGTTTTAATCCTCCAAAAATCAACCAAAACCCTAGAAAACACAAGAGAGTAGAGAGAGAAGCTCCTCCTACCTTCTTGCTGCAAAGGGGGTGCTCAAATGGAGCCCTAGGGTGAAGGGGTAACCTAATAGAAGCAACAATATGCTAATACACCCCTGCAGCTTTAAATCGCTTCGAATCGCTGTTGTACCCAGACAAGCCATCCCATACCTAGATAGACCCCGCGAAAGCCCCAAACCCGAGGCTCGGTTGGCGTCCATCGCCTCTCCCATACCGGCATGTAATCCATCATGTACCTAAGATAGCAACAATTTCCGTACTGTATAGCAACAATTTATGTACCTGCACACCTCCGTACCTCAATCCGAGAGCAACCTAAAATCCAACTTTTTGGACTTTAGTGCTTAGGACTCATCCCCAAACCTCGACACGCGCCATAGGTCGAACACGTCAACGACCCTCCGTAAAATCGAAAAAGCTCCAACAAGAGTCAAATACTCGAACTCCGCAATTTGCGCAAGTCCGATGTTACATTCACCCTCCTAAAAGGAGTTTCGTCCGCGAAACTCTAAAGCGAACTCATACCTCAAGATTCCATCCGAAAGAGATGGGGATAGCGCTCCCGCAGGCGCGCTCTCGTGCTCCCACGTGGCCTCTCGCTCCTCGTGGTTGCTCCAAAGAACCTTCACGTACGAATGTCCCGATTCCGCAATTTCTTCACCTCGCGAGCCAAGATCTTCACGGGTTGCTCCTCGAAGCTCAAATCCTCCCGCAGCTCTATGGGTAGAGGCTCCAAAACATGAGCCGGATCATGGATATACTTCCGAAGGACCGATACATGAAAGACGTTGTGCACGCCCGATAGGTTCGGCGGTAGAGCAAGTCGATACGCTACCGGACCTATACGTTCCAAGATCTCATAGGGTCCAATAAATCGAGGACTCAACTTACCTCGAATTCCAAATCTCCGAATCCCCTTTGACGGCGAGACTTCCAAGAAGACATGATCTCCAATCTGAAACTCCAAGTCTCGTCGTCGTTTATCTGCATAGCTCCTCTGCCTACTCTGGGCCGTCAGTAGTCGCTCCCGAGCGATTCGAACTTTATCCTCTGCTTCCGGGAGTACTTCAGGGCCTAAAGCCAATCTTTCGCCCACTTCACTCCAATGAAGTGGCGATCTGCACTTCCGTCCATACAATGCCTCGAACGGTGCCATCTTGATACTTGCTTGATAACTATTGTTATAAGCAAACTCCGCCATAGGTAGATGCTGCGACCATCCTCCCCGGAAGTCAATCACACATGCTCGAAGCATGTCCTCTAGAGTCTGTATAGTGCGCTCCGACTGCCCGTCACTCTGGGGGTGGAAAGCAGTGCTGAAATCCAATCTAGTACCCAAAGCGTCCTGTAGACTCCTCCAGAAGTGTGACACAAAGCGAGTGTCCCTGTCATATACGATCGATGTAGGTACTCCATGAAGTCGCACAATCTCATCAAGGTACACTTGTGCGAGCTTCTCTCCAGCCCAAGTAGTATGGATAGGTATAAAGTGCGCTGACTTCGTCAACCTATCCACGATCACCCAAATAGCATCATGCCCACCTTGAGAGCGAGGCAATCCATACGAAGTCCATGGTGATCTTCTCCCACTTCCACACGGAATAGGCAAACTCGAAGTTTTCCCGCCGGAACTCGATGCTCGCCTTTCACTTGTTGGCAAGTTAAACATCTAGCAACAAACTCGCCAACATCCTTCTTCATCCTGTGCCACCAATAGAGTAACCTCAAGTCCTTGTACATTTTGGTGCCTCCCGGATGAATAGCATAAGGTGCCCCGTGTGCCTCCCGAAGGATGTCCTCTCTAAGTCCCAAATCCGCCGGCACACAAATCCGTCCACCAAAGCGCATCACTCCCCGATCATCCACAAGGAAGTCGCTGCAACCATCCACCATTTTGTCTCGAATCTTTTGCAACTCTAAGTCAAGAGCTTGCTTCTCTTTAATTCTATCCATAAGAGTAGGTTGCACCACCATAGTCATCAGCCGCATAGGCGTATCGGGAGTCACTACCTCCAACTCCAACCGCTTCATTTGTTCGATCAACTGCGGTTGAGTAACAACATGCATCGCTAAGTTCTCGGTAGATTTCCGACTTAGCGCATCCGCCACCACGTTAGCCTTGCCCGGTGGTAGAGAATAGTCAAATCATAATCCTTGAGTAGCTCCAACCATCTGCGCTGTCTCAAGTTCAACTCCTTCTGAGTGAAAAGGTACTTTAAGCTCTTGTGATCCGTATAGACCTCGCACCGCTCGCCATACAAATAGTGGCGCCATAGCTTCAATGCAAAGACCACGGCCGCCAACTCCAAGTCGTGTGTAGGATAGTTCTTCTCATATTCCTTTAATTGGCGAGATGCATACGCGATCACCTTGTCACCCCGCATCAAGACACCCAATCCGTTAAGAGATGCATCACTATAAACCACATACCCCGCTCCAAAGAATAGGTAATGTGAGGATGGGAGCGGTCGTCAAGCTCGGCTTCCACTCTTGAAAGCTCTTTTCACACGCATCATTCCAAATGAACTTAGCTCCTTTGGTCGTGAGCCTCGTGAGGGAAGTAGATAACTTCGCAAAGCCCTCCACGAATCTGCGGTAGTAGCCGCCAAACCAAGGAAACTCCCGGTCTCGGTGACGCTCGTCGGTCCTTGGCCAATCCCGAATGGCTTCTATCTTTCTAGGATCCACCGCTATGCCCGATCCCGAAATCACATGTCCTAAAAGCCACTTCGAAGCCAAAATTCGCACTTCTTCTACCGAGCAAATAACTTCTTTTCCCGAAGCACTTGTAGTACCAATCTCAAGTGTTCCTCGTGCTCCACATCACTTCGGGAATAAACCAAGATGTCGTCGATGAAGACCACGACGAACCTGTCTAGATAAGGCTTGAAGACACGGTTCATTAGATCCATAAAAGCTGCCGGGGCATTAGTAAGCCCAAACGGCATAACAGTGAACTCATAATGTCCATACCGTGATCTAAAAGCCGTCTTCGCCACGTCCCCCGGCGCAATCTTCAACTGATGGTATCCCGACTTCAAGTCTATCTTGGAATACACATTCGACCCTTGAAGTTGATCAAAAAGATCATCAATCCTCGGCAACGGATACTTATTCTTGATAGTGACTTTATTAAGTTCACGATAGTCCACGCAAAGGCGAAGTGATCCGTTCTTCTTCTTCACAAAAAGAACCGGTGCTCCCCAAGGTGACACACTTGGCCGAATGAAGCCCTTGTCCAACATGTCCCGTAACCGTGCCCTCGCCTCCTTTAACTCGCGGTGCCATCCTATAGGGTGCCTTCGAGATCGGGGTAGTCCCGGAGCGAGATCTACCACAAACTCGATCTCCCTATCAGGTGGCATGCCTGGTAGCTCCGCTGGAAATACGTCCTGAAACTCCCGTACCACCGGGATATCCTCGATCCTAGGGGTATCATCCTCACCCCTCAATGCGATACTAGCCAAATAGGCTACGCATCCACGGTTGATCAGTTGCCTAGCTCGAGACGAACTGATCGACATCGCAAAAAGCGAACTCTGGCATCCTCTAAACACCACCTCACTCTGACCCGGTTCTCTAAAAGTAACCGTTCGATTAACACAATCGATAGTGGCGTAGTATCTAGTCAACCAATCCATACCCAAAACCACGTCAAAATCCCCCAACTTGCGCACTACTCGCAAATCCGCGGGCATGGTCCAATCTCCTACCCGAATAGGGCAACTGGGGCAATACTCGCACGTCCACAATGTGGTGCACAACAATACGTCCAGGGTGTAGTAAAGGAACAACCGGATGTCATGCAACTCGGCAAAGCCCGATCTATAAATGAATGTGATGCACCGGTATCAAATAATGCACGTACTCTAATGCCATCAAGTAAAATGATACCGCCACCACATCTCACTGTTGCCGCCGTCGTCGCGCGCGGGCGCACACGCGCTCACGGTGCTCGTCGTGACCCTCACTGGCGCCGACGCCGGTCGCGCCGTTACGTGTCGACGGGGTCTGGGCGGCCGGTAGAGCCGGTGCCGATGCGTAAGACGGTGCGGTGAAGAACCTCTCGGCACTCAGACGGATGTGGCCCTCCCGGCCACACCGGAAGCACTCGCCGCCCGCCGTGGACATCGGCGGGTGGTGAGGAGCACCGCAGGTCACACACCGGGGGGGCCGGCGGCGGTCAGGTCCTCCTCGCTGGGGCGGTGCGCCACGACTGCGCTGCTGGTGTCTCGGATGCTTCGGTGGCCTCCTAGAGTGCGTCTGGCTCGCACCCTCGGCCGCGGGCCTCTTGCCCTTCCCCTTGTCCAAACCCTCGCGTCTCTCCTTCACCATGGCCGCGCCGCTCTCTACGTGAGCGCGCGGTTCACCACCCGTCTGAAGTCCGAAGCTCGCAGGACCGCACGAACCGAAAATCGACGTCGCGTCCACGCTCGAAAATGCGGGCCTTATCCTCGTCGTCCCGCACGACGAAGGGCACGCAATGCGAAGCCGAGAAAACTCTCTCTCGTACTCGGCTACGCGTATCCGTCCCCGTGTCGCCGCGCAAACTCGCTCCATCCGCCTCTTGACGCCGTCGGGAAAGTAGTGTGCCAACGGTAGCTCCTTGAACCTCGTCCAAGTAATAGAAGCTAAGTCCGTGCCGGGGTTCTCCCGAAGATCCATCCACCACCGTAGGCCTCGCCGTCCAAGTGGTGGGTGGCGAGCCACACTCGTCCCGCTCCTCCACGAACGTGTCACGAACGCTTTCTCCATGTGCATCAACCACTTTTCCACGATCCTGGTCGACCTTCTCTCCGTCAAAGGTCCTCGGGCTGCACCTCCTGAACTCCTTGAGGCGAGCCATGAGTCGATCCCTCTCGGCTCCCTGAGCCATAACTAGAAATGCCGCTGCCATCGGCGATGCTCTCACTGGCGGGGTGTCCCGGTCCTCCTCCCGGCGCTCAACTGCCGGTGTCGTCTGGTGTGAGCCGGCCGCGGGGATCGCGCCGCGGTAAGTCAACCTCGGCCGGTGCCGGTGGAGAAGGGGTCCGAGCCTCCCTCGTAGCCGCCCGTCGCAAGAGAAGATCCTCCATGCGCTTCATGCGCGCTTCCCGACGCCGTCGGGCCGTCGTCGTCACCCAAAGCCGTGAGGGCCGCCAATCGGCTCCTCAACTCACGGACCTCGCCGGATCCGGAGGTAGCGGAAGCCTCGACCTCCTCAAAAGTTGCCGCATTGTCCGCTCCAATGATTTCGAGCGAGTTATCGCATCGCCACTACAACATCATAAAAGCGCAAGTTAGTAAGCTCACGCAATCGCATCCCCGCACAAGCTATATATACCCAAATCATGCGAAAGTAAAGAAGTGTTGTCTACTACTAACTCCCGATGTTACGTTGTCGGCCGCCAACGTAACCCTCCGCGAAGTTAGGAGTTATACACTTCGATCCAACTCTACTTACTAGAGTTATTCAAGATACCCAATCTTAATACTTTCGCTCACAAGTTAAATAGACCTCGTCACTCACGAGCCTATATCCTATAGTCCGACCGGCCTAAGGTTTGCTAGGTCCACAAGAAGACTCAACCCTAGGCTCTGATACCAATTTAATCACGCCCGGAACCGGCGGAAGCCCGCCCGGCGCATGCCCAGACCCGCCGTATGGCTACAACATACAAGGCGTCTAACAAAACGATAAATAACCAACAAAATAAAAAGAATCTAGAAGTATCGAGCAAGATAACAACTAGAAATCTATACAAGGAAGCATAAAGAAGAGACTAAAAGTAAAGCACCAATCTTAAAATAAACCATAAAGAGAGTACAATAAAAAGAGATCCGAACACCACAATAACTAAGTACAGGGTAGTCTCTACATAGGGATACAAAACTCTCTCAATCTCACCAAGGTACAAAAAGAGAGAAAAACCCCTACAAGGAGGAAAGCTGCGAAACTAGCTAGCGGTCCCCTTTCCACGATCCCTTGCCTCCGCCGGTGCCGAAGGCTCTGAAACACATTAGAAAAAGAGGGCGTGAGAACTATTAAAAATAGTTCCCAGTGGGCAATTACTGACTTCAGTTGCATGCTCCACTAGGCCCAAAACTAAGCAAGTAAGTGTAAGCGAAATAAATAACGAGTAAGCTACTAAAGCATGATATCTCCACTTAGCGTAAATAAGCATAAGTAAACAACTATTCTAAGCATGAATAGTAAATATAACCAACAAGTCCAATATCCATAGCAATAGTAAAGAGTTAAAGTTTACTATTCTAACCATAGCCCAATAATTCCTCAAGTGATAGTAAGGTGTTAAAGTTTACTATTCTAGTCAAAGTCCACAGTTTTCTTTAAACTACATTAAGTTTAAGCACACTAAGATCAACCCGAAGGCGATATGGCCGATGCCCACCCGAAGGTCGCCTAGCCCAAATGCCGAGCCTAATGGCCCCGTAGTAGTCAACATTCCCACCCTAGGAATGCGACTGTCCCACGGCAATCCACTTCGGCGCCCAATCCCGCGCGGCGAATACAAGAAACGCGGTGGCCAACTCCGGAGTGCCGGCTTGTAGGGAGCTACCCTCACAAGCATGTGCGAATGAGCACAATGGCAAAAGTCACAAAACTCGGCACAAGTCCCAAATCATCATGTCTCTAACATGGAATGTACAATTGTCCAAAAGGCCTATCTCTATGTCATCATGTCTCTAACATGGAATATAGTATATGTCAAGTGGCCTAAGTCCAGTCTCTATGTTGCGCTTTCATAGTTTTCTATGTTAAGTGCCGCTTTATGACACTAAAGGTTTCTAAGTCCCAACATGTATTTAATGTTCACAATTAACATTAGCAAAGCTAAAATCACCATAAAGGCACACTCCTGTGCGCCCCAAAGATCCACCCCGACATGCAAGCAGTTTAACCCAAATAGCTCTACTATATAGAGTGGAAATTTTATCATACATAAGGCATGCATTTTAAGTGATTCAAAATTCATAATAAATCTATTTAGCATGAATATGCATTCAAAATAATTAAATCAAACCAACTAAGCACTTAGGAGCCATTTGCTCCTATGCTCATGAAGCCAAACCCACCGAGTGCGAAAATCGCCGATCCGAATCGCTAACTAAGCTTCGATTCCTACTCCTAGCACCCTACAAGGCATGCCATAGGAATTACAAACTCAAAAGATGAGTCTTGAGTTCAAACAATAAGAAACTCTACTAAAGGGTGAAGAATACTCACCGAATGTGAAGAAAGTGCTCTTGATCTCCAAATGGGAGTTAGAGTCCTTCTAATCCAACCTAAATCAAAGTTCTAAACTCATCAATTAGGTCCCAAAGGCCCTCAATCGAAAATCCCCAAATCCTAACCCTAGAATCCCATTCTAGGGTTTCATCTCATGAAAACCCACAAAAATCGAAATTAGAGGAAAGAGATCACTCACATACCTCTAAGAAGCTCTAATCCAAGCTCAAAAAGCCCTAGGCTTGAAGCTTGATCCTCCACAAAGTTCCAAACACCAAGTTCCAAGCTCCAACAATGGTGGTAGAGGCTCTAACAAGCAAAAGAGAGCAAGGAGAGGGTTTTAATCCTCCAAAAATCAACCAAAACCCTTGAAAACACAAGAGAGTAGAGAGAGAAGCTCCTCCTACCTTCTTGCTGCAATAGGGGTGCTCAAATGGAGCCCTAGGGTGAAGGGGTAACCTAATAGAAGCAATAATATGCTAATACACCCCTGCAGTTTAAACTGCTCGAAACTGCCAAAGTTGTACCTAAGACAAGCCATCCCATACCTAAGATAGACTCGCGAAACCTTCAAACCCGAGGCTCGGTTGGCGTCCATCGCCTCTCCCATACCGGCATGTAATCCATCCCGTACCGTGATAGCAACAATTTATGTACCGCATGCACCCTCCGTACCTCAATCCGAGAGCAACCTAAAATCCAACTTTTGGACTTTAGTGCTTAGGACTCATCCCCAAACCTCAGACACGCGCCATAGGTCGGAACACCCAACGACCCTCCAGAAAATCTGGAAAAGCTCCAACAAGAGTCAAATACTCGAACTCCGCAATTTGCGCAAGTCCAGTATGTTACATTGATAAAATGAAAGCATGAATCATGTAAAGTTACCTACCATTGGAATATGCATATGAATATATTGATGATCATATTGGATGATGTATGAATATGGATATATCATAAACATGCTAGATGCATATGAATGCTAGATGCATAGGAATGCATGAATTGTGGATGCTAGATGCATATGACTTAACACATATGAAAAGTGAATGCTAGGTGCATATGAATACATTATAGTTAAGCCTAAAGCATATATGAACATTGACATATTGTGGACATGTTAAATCCCTAAGAATTGGGTATAAGTCGATAACTCCAGTTGATTAGAAATCTCGACGGTGACAAGGTAAATGAAAACGTGTAAATTGTAATCCTAGGCGTGGATAACTAGGATGATACATAGATCGAGTGGCATGAACCTAGTGTTATTGAACATAGGTTGGACATAAACCTAGTGTCATTGAACATAGGTTGAATTAGTAAACCTAGAGTCGGGATCTAGGTGAAATGATAATGAACCTAGCGTGCTTGAACCTAGGTTATGATATATAGTGACACTTAGTAAACTTGGACTAAGTTATGGATTATAGTGGTAGAAAGACCACTAGGAAATGATTGGTTTGGACCTAGGAAAGGCGTCAACATAGGGTAAATGATTAAACCCTTAAGTTGTGAAAGTGGGTTAGGAATCCTTAGGAATGGTCTTTGTTGGCAAAAAGTGAATCGAACTACGGGATCGGCTGTTCTCCTCTCCGGTATGCCACGGGTGAATCGAGAACTATGGGATCGACGGTTCTTCTCTCCCGATGGTGATTCAACGGGATTGACCGTTCTCCTCTCCCGGTATGAGCTTAGCGGGTTTAAACGGTTCTCCTCGCCCGTTAAGCGTGAGCGACTTAGGGTCACGGGGATCGACGGTTCTCCTCTTCTTGTGATTGTACCTATTGTCGCGTGGACTCAAGGCTGAGGTGCTTGTGAGACGTCCTTCACCTCGAGCCTGACTGTGAGTTATGGGGAAGCCCCAAGGATCTATCTAGATTGTATCCAACACCTAGAGGGGGGTGAATAGGTGTAAAGGCCAAAAACCACAAATCTCGATGCTTTAAAAAGTAAATGCGGAAAATAAAAAGCACACCGAGATTTACGTGGGAAAACTCCAACTCGGAGTAAAAACCCACGGGACCAACACGCGAATACCAATCCACTAAAAGAAAAGATTACAAGGTGATTACCGACTCCACGGACTTAACCTCTCTAACTCTCTTATGGATCTCCGCGCACTCCACCGAGTTGTCCACGATCACGTCCGAATCCACGAACGCCCACGTTCCAAATCCACGAAACGCCTTGCTTCGAATCCACGAAGTCTTCAATACGCCGAATCCACGACGCCACGCTCCGAATCCACGAAATCTTCAATCACGCCGAATCCACGACGCCACCATGAATAGAATCATGAATATGGTGATCCTTCGTTGGAGTATCGATGAAAACCGAAGAAGAAAACTCCAAACGAATCGTAGATCAAATCGACATATAGAATAAGAATTACTATGTCTCGATTTGACCTAAAAGAGGCTATTTAGTAGAAAATAGGTTTTGAAAGAATTCCTAGCCTCTAGGGTTTCTCAAACATGTATTATGATGAAGTGCATAAAGTTTAGAGAACCCTAAGAACCTATTTATAGACTTTAGAATCAATTAGATTCGGATTAGAGAAAAATCAGATTTTTACCTATACATAGGTACAAACTTGAGCTGATTCTAGGTTCCACAAGGACGGAAGATTATTTTTCGAAGCCTTGGAACCGGTAATGGGATTGATGGTTATACCGGTATAGCAACTTTTCCCATACAGTCTGACATCTTTTTCCATACCGGTATAACTTTGTATTTTTCTTGATTTTCCATTTTTCGAAAACTACAAAGTTCGTTACGATTTCTAATCCGTTATTCAATGATTTTATGATTCTAATGCCTATAACTAAGTATGAATCACCATAACATGAATTAAAAACTTACCTAGGCATCGTGATTCTCATCGTGAGCCAATTACTTTTTCTTCGAAGTCTTTGATTCTTCACCGTTCTTCGATCCGCTCCGATCCTTCAAGACTCCGACTCAATTCACGAAACTTGCCAACACAAAATCCTTAACAATCTCCCCCTTTGGCAATTTCGTGACAAAACACAAAAGCTCACCAAAATTACATCATAAAGAGAAACGAAGTTCAATGTCATCACCAAAACATTAAACTTCTCGCGTGTAATCCAAATACAATTAAGATCCAAAAATACATCAAAAACTCCTAAAACAAACCCTATGACTTAGACACAACTAGGAGTCTTGAAGTCTTGATGTCCTGCAAAATAATTTCAAACGAAAATAGACAATCAAAATATTAGTCAATCAACAATCTCTTTGTTCTCATCTTCTCTTCTCCTCTTTTCCTCTTTTCTTTGTCCTTGTTCCATCAACTTTTCAAATTCTTTCCTTTTCTCAAAAATACTTCCTTCTCCCTCCTTAACCATTTCTCCCCCTTTGTATATGCATCTCCCCCTACGTGTATCCACCACCAACTCCCCCTGTACCTGTAGTCCATTCTCCCCCCTTTCGTCAAAAATTCCCAAAAAGAAACCGAGATAGAAAGAAACACAAACTAAACCGAGCGTAGTTAAATCAAAGTTACAAACCAAGATGCATAAGAAAAGATAAAAACATCAAGTACTACGCAAAGGTAAACTAAACATAATCCTAAGAAAAGCAGTAAAAATCAGCAGGAGAAAGAAGTCGAGGCAGAAGTCACTCAGTAGCCTCGTCATCATCGTCATCTCCTCTAGCAGGAGATCCGAGCCGCGATGTGTACGGTCGGAGCACCGAGCGAGAACGAGTCGAGATGCGGATCGCTAATAGGATGAGGTCGTGGAAATATATCATCATGTCGACATCACATCTTCTCAAGGATCCTCTTCATTCCTCTCTCGAGACTCTTGAATCCCTTCTTTAGAAAACGCACTTCCTTCGTGAGTTCACCCATGTCACGATGAAGTGTGTCCAAAGTGACTGCGCTTCCTGACCTAGAGGACCCTGCAGGCGGTGCACGCTCTGCTCGTCGTGACGGTGGAGGTGGAGAAGGTACAGCACTACTCGATGCTGCAGGCGGTGGAGCTCCCTTGGTCTGCTGAAAAGTCTTCAAGGTGCTCACAGACTTTGCCCAAGTCACCGCATCAATCGGCCCAAGTCCGTAGTCATACTTATCGCACCTTGTGTCTACGCCGTGTTCCGTAAATCGATAAGCAAAGGAAACGGTAGTAGCTCCCTCTTGATGTGGATAACATGAACCATTCGCTGCCAGATAAGGAATGGTATGTTAATGTTTAATCCAAGGCTCTGCTCAGGGTGACCAAGAAGAAACAATAATAGCAAACGATCCCAGCGAAGCCTCTTGGTCCCAATAGTTGGCTGGACGTTGTAGCATAGAATCAAAGAAAGCAAGTGATACTAAGAGCGCAAATCCTTTGATTCCACAATCGCCGATCCGTGCGAACGCCGGCTTGCAATTGCTTCAACGTCTCCCAATGTGTCGAGGAATGGAATGTCCCGGCAGTATAATGTAGTCCAGTCGTGTCAACATACATCCCTAGAATCTCTCCAATCTCGTGAGGAGTGACCGTCAGTCTCTGTCCACGCACTGACGTCTCAAATACATAAGTCCCTGTCTCTTCATCCTCTGCGAGAACTACACCACGCAGGTAGAACTCCCGAATGAGTTCCACGCAGAAAGGTGTGCGAGTTGCTACCTGTCCAACAGGCTCAATAGGTGCTCTCTGCATCAGTCGCCTAAACTCAGGAACCTGCTCAGTCAGGTCCTTGAAGACTACATGCCGCTCTGCTAGGCATGATCGCACCGAGTAAGCACGAGCCCTCTCAGGAGGAACCTCAGCTATCCTCTTGGCTCGCCGCTCCCTGGTAGCACCACCTCCTCGCGATGACTCACCAGCAATGCATTTTCCCTTGTCGGGACGGGAAACAGGCTCCTCAGCATCTTCTTCTTCTTCTTCAACCTCCTCAGCTCCCTCGACCTGATAGTCGGTATCAGATCCTTCGGACTCCTCAGCTTGGCGAGTCCGTTTGGAAGTCTCTCTACTTCCTCTACTACGTCCTCGACGACCTCCAGCAGCCATGAGCACCAGAAGTACAAGAACCAGTGAAAAAGCTATTTTCCTGCACATGAAAAACCTCACATGAACACATTTTTGAAAAAATTCTCTAAAAATTGTGAAAAATTCACAAATAATTCAAGAATAAATAATAAAGCAATAACGAACTTGAATCATGCAGAAAATTTCATCAAATTTGGCACATTTTCAAAAATCCCGAAATTCTACCAATATTGAACCCTAAAACGTAAATCTGTAAAAAATAACGGATTTTAAAGTGATCTAGGTGTTTTAGATGCAAGATCTTGTGTCCAATAGCCGATTTTCAGCAAAAAATCGCATCAAAAAGGAACGAAAACAGAGATCAAACAATTTTCCCGAAATTCCATTAAAATAGAAACCTAGAACATAGATCTGCGAAAAATATCGAATTTAAACTAGTTCTAAGTGTTCTGAATGCAAGATAATAAGTTCAGATAGTGAATTACTGCAACAAATTGCATCAAAAACGAGTAATAACAAAGATCGAACACTTGTCCCGGAATATTCAAAAAATATGCAAAAATCGGGTTTGATCTTAGATCCAAGCTAAAATATCTGTTGTTTGAGGGGAATGTTAGTTACGGGGAAGCCCCAAGGATCTATCTAGATTGTATCTAACACCTTATCCCACACCTAGAGGGGGGTGAATAGGTGTAAAGGCCAAAAACCACAAATCTCGATGCTTTAAAAAGTAAATGCGAAAAATAAAAAACACACCGAGATTGACGTGGGAAAACTCCAAACTCGGAGTAAAAACCCCATGGGACAAACACGCGAATAAACAATCAATAAGAGAAAAGATTACAAGGTGATACCGAACTCCACGGACTCGACCTCTCTAACTCTCCTATGGATCTCCGCGCAATCCTCCTTCGGGTTGTCCACGCCCTCACGTTCGAGTCCACGAACGCCACCACTTCGAATCCACGAAGCTTCTATCACGCCGAATCCACGACGCCACTCGAATCCACGAGGCAACGATCCGAATCCACGAAACGCCTTCAATGCGCCGAATCCACGACGCCGTTCATGAGAAGCATGAATATGGTGATCCTTCGCTTAGGAGTATCGTTAAAAACCGAAGAAGAAAACTCCAAGCGAATCGTAGATCAAATCGACATATAGATATTCAATACGATATCTCGATTTGACCTAAAAGAGGCTATGAAGTAGAAAATAGGTTTTAGATCAATTCCTAGCCTCTAGGATTTCTCAAACATGTATATTCATGAAGCATATGAATTAATGGAACCCCCATCGCTTATTTATAGATTTAGAAGACTTAGAAGTAGACTAGGATTGTGAAAACCCAATTTTGGAAATAAAATTAGAGATAGACTAGGATTTGAAAACCTGTTTAAAATCAATTAGAAAACATAGAGATAGACTAGTATTTGAAAATCTATTTAAAATCAATTAGCAAACATAGAGATAGATTAGGATTTGAAAACCCAATTTTGTCTAAATATTCAATTTAAAAACATTCTAAGTCTTCCAAACACTTTTAAATATTTATAAATCATCATCAATAATATTTGAACTTACCGAGCATTGTGGATTCATGTTTTGAGTCTTCGATTCTTCGATTTATCCTTCTTCTTTAAACCTTCAAGACTCCGGACTCACTTCACGAAATATGCCAACTTAAAATCCGTAACAATCTCCCCCTTTGGCAATTTCGTGACAAAACCCAAAAATACATAAAAATACGCACAACACTCATCTCTCCAAAAATAAAAATTGAAATTCATTGCCATCACCAAAACAATGAACTTCTCGCGAAAGATCAAAGGAAATACAAAATTACAATTTTGCAACTCCTAAACAAACTCTATGACTTAGACGCAATTAGGAGTCTTGAAGAATTGATTTCCTGCAAAACAAATTTTCAACAAATATTCAAAAATATTTTATACCTCTTCTCCATCTTTGTTCTTTTCTCCAACTTCTCGTTGTTCAAAAATATTCTCTCCTTCTCCCTCCTTAATCTCATCATGTCTCCCCCTTCGTGTATGCGTCAAATACCAAATATCTTCTCCCTCTATACCTTGTTCTTCATTCTCCCCCTTTTTGTCAAAAATTGCCAAAAAGAAACACAAATAGAGAGAAAAGCACACTAGCAAAAAGAAAGTAGTCATGTCATAGTTACACATCTTGATACCAAAAATAAGCAAATTAGAAATAGTCCTAGGAGAGAAAAGATAAAATATAGATAATGAAGCTCAAAAAGGTAAAATCACTCCGTGTCCTCCTCATTAAAAATTTTGCCTTGTTTTCTCAAAAATCCTTCAAAATTAGATTAATTTCATAAAAATTAAAAGTTGACTCCAAAAATTATTATGATGAAGATAAAATATTATTTGATTTCAAAAGACATCAAAACATCAAAATTTGATATTAAGAATAATCTAATTATTTAAAGTCATCAAGATGCAAATTGATGAAAAATAATTTCTAGAAATTTAGCAAAATTGACACCAATTTGTCGCAACCCGTTCAAAATAGAGATTTAGCTAATAAACACGGGGTGGCTCTTTGAGCATCTTTTTCAATCTACCACCTTATAACGCGAAAATTCTAAAATATTCACATATATTTTTCTCAACCTTTTCGGTTTTTCATATAATTACCCATGAGGTAGCTTCACACACGTGCGGACGGCCAGGGGTGGTAGTACTTTCCTACATGTGGTGGTAGTTTTCACACTCCTTTCGGATGTACCTCTTTCCACATCTTTATAATCATAGGAGTTTCTTCCTTTTAAAAAAAAAGAAAAAATATTCAAACTCCCCTAAATTAGACAATCTCATATTTGAAAATAATTTTGACGAACTTTAGTCGATTAGCAAATATCCATCAATTATATTCAACATTCACTATCAAAATGAATTAATTACCAAGAGATTTAAATTTAATTTCAAAATTTTGATGAATGTATGTAAGAAGAAATCACATATTAAATTATCGTCAAAATAATAAAAAGTTGAGTAAAACCAATAATTAATATGAATTTAATTCAATTTGAATTGACTTTAGATACCGGTTAAGGCACTTTTAAAAATCTTTAATCTCTCTAATTTAATGACTTTCAATCATCTCCTTTCTCAAAAATTTTTAATCAAATTAAAAACTCCCAAAAAACCTTTCCTTAAAAACGATTTTCAAAACAAATTTTAAAGATCAAACATCGTCTAATCATGTAATGTAATGAAAGAAAAATATACAATATGCACCAATCAAAACATTACATAAACAATAAAAACAAACTAAGAAGAAAAGTAAGGAAAGATATCACCTTTCCGGATCCAAACTTGTGGGATCTTTCGTTGGCTTTGCTTGTCGACGTTAGGTTTGAGTTGCTTTGATTTTGGATCAAGCTCGTCGTTTCGTTGCGTGAAGCTTCGGTTGATGTTGTCGTTGAGGCTTTGAATTAGAAATCCGGTTCCCTTGATGGTTCGGTTTTGAGATCCAATTCGGTTGTGGGATCGGTCGAACTCGCCGTTGCTCCTTAGAAAACCGGTCCGAAAGAGGCACTCGACTCAAATTAATTTTCTTTTGATTCCGATGGGAATACCAAGTAGTAGGGGGTGCCGATTGATGTTTTGGAGTTGTAGATTGAGTTTTCTTTGACTTATTCGGACAACTCCTTTTAATATGTCCTTTGATGCCGCAGCGGTGACACACCTTTTCCTTCAATGTAGTTTAGACTTTAGAAGTTGACGTTAATTCCTTCTCAACATAGGTCCTTTCGTAACCAAGTCCAACCTTGTTCGTTTGACCCAATCCAAGCATGTGATCCAACTTCTTTGATCCGGAAGAAAATTTTTGAAGATCGAATTTAAGTTGATGAACTTGTTTGGTCAACTCTTTGTTGGATTTGTGCGATTCCTCAAATTGATGCTCCAAAAATTCAACTTTGTTCTTAGAGGATTTGATCGTTAAATCCGCTTCATCTAGCTTCTTTTGGATGATCGAATTATCTTTCAATATTGCTTCCTTTTCCTCTTCGAAAGCTTTCGTCATTGTTTTCAAATTTTTGTTCTCCTCTTCAATGTCAAGTAGACGCTTCCTAAGTCTTTTGTTATGCTTCGCCATCTTTTTAGATTCGACGAGGAGTTGATGATACGCTTCTAAATCCTCGTCGTTTGATTCCTCGTCACCGGAATCCGAGTCCACGTCTTCTTCCTTTGATGTTTTCAACGCAATCCCTCTACTTTGAGAAAAAGACTTGGAAGAAGATTGGTTAGTAGGAAAAGTCATATCGTAAGTTTGCAACACACCTACTAACTCTTCGGCCATTAGATAGCAATATATCTAGATCCTGCTCTGATACCAATTGTGAGTTACGGGGAAGCCCCAAGGATCTATCTAGATTGTATCTAACACCTTATCCTACACCTAGAGGGGGTGAATAGGTGTAAAGGCCAAAAACCACAAATCTCGATGCTTTAAAAAGTAAATGCGGAAAATAAAAAACACACCGAGATTTACGTGGGAAAACTCCAAACTCGGAGTAAAAAACCCACGGGACAAACACGCGAATAAACAATCAATAAGAGAAAAGATTACAAGGTGATACCGAACTCCACGGACTCGACCTCTCTAACTCTCCTATGGATCTCCGCGCAATCCTCCTTCGGGTTGTCCACGCCCTCACGTTCGAGTCCACGAACGCCACCACTTCGAATCCACGAAGCTTCTATCACGCGAATCCACGACGCCACTCGAATCCACGAGGCAACGATCCGAATCCACGAACCGCCTTCAATGCGCCGAATCCACGACGCCGTTCATGAGAAGCATGAATATGGTGATCCTTCGCTTAGGAGTATCGTTAAAAACCGAAGAAGAAAACTCCAAGCGAATCGTAGATCAAATCGACATATAGATATTCAATACGATATCTCGATTTGACCTAAAAGAGGCTATGAAGTAGAAAATAGGTTTTAGATCAATTCCTAGCCTCTAGGATTTCTCAAACATGTATATTCATGAAGCATATGAATTAATGGCCCCCCCATCGCTTATTTATAGATTTAGAAGATTTAGAAGTAGACTAGGATTGTGAAAACCCAATTTTGGAAATAAAATTAGAGATAGACTAGGATTTGAAAACCTGTTTAAAATCAATTAGAAAACATAGAGATAGACTAGTATTTGAAAATCTATTTAAAATCAATTAGCAAACATAGAGATAGATTAGGATTTGAAAATCCAATTTTGTCTAAATATTCAATTTAAAAACATTCTAAGTCTTCCAAACACTTCTAAATATTTATAAATCATCATCAATAATATTTGAACTTACAGAGCATTGTGGCTTAATGTTTTGAGTCTTCGATTCTTCGATTTATCCCTTCTTCTTTAAACCTTCAAGACTCCGGACTCACTTCGCGAAATATGCCAACATAAAATCCGTAACAGGGAAAACGTGCAGATCTGAAAGAGAAGAGGCTCTGGGGTTTTTAGAGAGAGAAAGAGCGCGTTTTGAATGAGTGTAGAGAGTGGAAAAAGGAATCGTTACCGGTGTTATATCACGGGCTACAGTAATTTGTACCGGTATGGGATGAATGCATAGGTACGGATCAACGATGTAATTCGAAAAATAGCCTTTTTCATTTAAAAACTCTCCAAAAATAAATTAATTTCACAAAAATTACTGATTTGACGACAAAAATTATTATGATGACAGTAAAATATTCTATGATTTCAAAAGACATCATATCATCAAAATTTGATATTAAGAACAATCAAAATTATTTAAATCATCAAGATGCGAATTGATAAATAGTAATTTTCTAAAAATTTGTCCAAATTGACACCAATTTGTCGCAACCCGTTCAAAATAGAGATTTAACTAATATAGCACCGGGGGTGGCTCTTTGAGCATCTTTTTCAAAACTATCACCTTATATCACTGAAAAATTCTAAAATCTTTATTCTTCAACATTTTTCGGTTTTTCTCATAATTTCTCACGTGGTAGCTTCACACACGTACCGGACGACCGGGGTGGTAGCTCTTTCCTACATGTGGTGGTAGTTTTCACACTCCTTTCGGATGTAACTCTTTCCACATCTTTTAAACTAAGGAGTTCCTTCCTTTTTTTATCCCCTCAATTAGATAATCTCACAATTGAAAATAATTTTGACGAATCTTAGTCAATTAGAAAATATCCATCAATTATATTCAACATTCACTACCAAGATGGATTAAATACAAAGTGATTAAAATTAATTTCAAAATTTTGATGAAGGTATGTAAAAAGAAATCACATAATAAATTATCGTCAAAATAATGAAAAGTGAAGTAAAATCAATAATTAATATGAATTTAATTCAATTTGAATTGACTTTTAATACCGGTTAACTCTCTTTGAAAAACCTTTAATCTCTCTACTTTAAAGATTTTCAAACATCTCACTTCTCAATAAAAACTCCCCAAAAATCTTTCCTTAAAAAAATTTTCAAAATAAAATTTTAACCAACAAACCTCGTCTTAACATGTAATGCAATGATAAATAAAAATATGCAACATGCACCAATCAAAGCATTATAAAAATAAATTAAGACGAAAAACAAGGAAAGATATCACCTTTCCGGATCCAAACTTGTCGGATCTTCGGTTGCTTTGACTTGTCGACGTGAGGCTTGACTTGTTTTGATTTCGGATCAACCGTTGATCGTTTCGATGCAAGTTCCTTTGGTTGATATAGACGTTGGGACTTAGAGATCCGATTTGCTTGTTGTTGATTCTTTGAAACCCAAACCGCTTGTGTCTTCGACTTAGAAATCCGGTTTGGTTGTGGGTTCGGTCGATATTGACATTGAGGCTTAGACTTCCGGTTTGCACGAGGTACTCGGCCCAATTGATTTCCTATTTGATTCCGTGGGGGGAGCCGAGTAGAGGAAGGTGCTAATATAGATTTCGATGTTGCAGATCGATTATCCATTGTCTTGTTCGGGCAACACTTTTTGATGTGTCACTTGACGCAGCATCGATGACACACCTTCTCTATAAATGTAGTTGAGACTTTCAAAGTTGATGTAGATGCCTTCTCAACATATGTCCTTTCGTATCCAGAGGCCCAACTTGTTCGTTTGACCTAACCTGAGCTTGTTATCCAACTTTCTCGAACCCGAGGAAAATTGTTGAAGATCCGATTTGAGTTGATGATCTTGCTTGGTTAACACTTGATTGGATGTGTAGGTTTCCTTAAATTGTTGCTCCAAAAATCCAATCTTATCCTATAAGATTTCATTGTTAATTCCGCTTCTTCTAGCTTCTTTTGGAGGACCGAATTGATATTCAAAGTTGATTCCCGTTCCTCCTCAAGAGCTTCATTCATGATCCTCATATTGTTGTTATCTTCTTCAATCTCCAACAAACGACTTTCCAACTTCTTATTGAATTTCGCCATTTTTCGCGATTCAACAAGAAGTTGGTTGTATGCTTCGGCTATATCCTCGTCGTTCGATTCCTCCTCACTTTCGCCATTCTCGCTCGAAGACCCATGCGAAGAGAGAGAAAGATTTGAGTTAGAAACAATAGATGATAAACAAGCAACATTAGAAGACGGAGGAAATGTAGAATTAGCGATTAAAGCCGTATGATCCTTTTCTTCATCACTTGATGATGATCCGTTTGAAGAAGAGTCATCCCAAGTTTTCGTTTTAGCTTGCAAAGCCTTCGGTTTATACGTCTTCTTTGAAGGACAATCTGTTGCAATATGGCCGTAGCCTCTACACTTGAAGCATTGGATTTCCCTACGAATCCATCTTTTTCAGTCGAAAACTTTGCAAGTTTTTTATCTTTCAATTTAGAATTAGACGAAGGTTTAGAAAAGGATTTTCGCTTCGAAGATGAAGCATCGTTCTTCTTTCGGAAATTCCGTCGAAACTTCTTCGTGAGGAGCGCCAATTGTTGTTCAAAATCCGCAAGCGTAATATTTTCGTCGGAATCCGTGTCGTCGTCTTCTTCCTTTGTTGATTTGAGTCCCATTCCTGTGCTTTTAGAAAAAGACTTGGAAGAAGATTGATTAGTAGGAAAAGTCATCTCATACGTTTGTAAAGCGCCTACTAATTCTTCGACTTTCATCTCAGCCGGATGCTTAACCGTTTCGATCGCGGCAACCTTTGCCGAAACGTTCGGAAGAGTTCGAAGAATTTTTCTAACAACTTTTGACTCCGGGATTTTCTCTCCCAAGTTAGCACATGTATTCACTACGTCTTGTAGACGTGTATAGTACTCGGTAAAGGTCTCGTTTTCATCCATGAAAATCGAATCAAATTTGCTTGTAAGCATTTGTAATTTTTGGACCTTTACTAAGCTTGTTCCTTCATGCGTAACTTGTAGAGTATCCCAAATCTCTTTCGCGGTTTCACAAGCCGACACGCGAGTAAACTCCGTTTGAGACAAGGCATTAAATAAAGCGTTTATGCCCTTGCCGTTAATCGAAGATGCCTCGTTTTCATCTTTCGTCCACTTGTCTCGTGGTTTAGGCTTCTCAACATTATCGACCTTTTCGGTTGGAGGTTTCCATCCGAACTCAATTGATTTCCACACCCGCTCTTCGATTACAATTAGAAAAGCTCTCATGCGAACTTTCCAATAGGCATAATTTGTGCCGTCGAAAAGCGGAGGTCGATTAATGTTACCGCCTTCGGCCATTAGATATCAATATATCTAGATCCCGCTCTGATACCAATTGTGAGTTACGGGGAAGCCCCAAGGATCTATCTAGATTGTATCCAACACCTAGAGGGGGGTGAATAGGTGTAAAGGCCAAAAACCACAAATCTCGATGCTTTAAAAAGTAAATGCGGAAAATAAAAAGCACACCGAGATTTACGTGGGAAAACTCCAACTCGGAGTAAAAAACCCATGGGACCAACACGCGAATACCAATCCACTAAAAGAAAAGATTACAAGGTGATTTACAGCTCCACGGACTTAACCTCTCTAACTCTCTTATGGATCTCCGCGCACTCCAGAGTTGTCCACGATCACGTCCGAATCCACGAACGCCCACGTTCGAATCCACGAAACGCCTTGCTTCGAATCCACGAAGTCTTCAATACGCCGAATCCACGACGCCACGCTCCGAATCCACGAAGTCTTCAATCACGCCGAATCCACGACGCCACCATGAATAGAATCATGAATATGGTGATCCTTCGTTGGAGTATCGATGAAAACCGAAGAAGAAAACTCCAAACGAATCGTAGATCAAATCGACATATAGAATAAGAATTACTATGTCTCGATTTGACCTAAAAGAGGCTATTTAGTAGAAAATAGGTTTTGAAAGAATTCCTAGCCTCTAGGGTTTCTCAAACATGTATTATGATGAAGTGCATAAAGTTTAGAGAACCCTAAGAACCTATTTATAGACTTTAGAATCAATTAGATTCGAATTAGAGAAAAATCAGATTTTTACCTATAAATAGGTACAAACTTGAGCTGATTCTAGGTTCCACAAGGACGGAAGATTATTTTTCGAAGCCTTGGAACCGGTAATGGGATTGATGGTTATACCGGTATAGCAACTTTTCCCATACCGGTACAGAATCTTTTTCCATACCGGTATAACTTTGTATTTTTGCTGATTTTCTATTTTTCGAAAACTACAAAGTTCCGTTACAGTTTCTAATCCGTTATTCAATGATTTTATGATTCTAATGCCTATAACTAAGTATGAATCACCATAACATGAATTAAAAACTTACCTAGGCATCGTGATTCTCATCGTGAGCCAATTACTTTTTCTTCGAAGTCTTTGATTCTTCACCGTTCTTCGATCCGCTCCGATCCTTCAAGACTCCGCCTCAATTCACGAAACTTGCCAACACAAAATCCTTAACACTGACTTGCCGCGGTACTCCGTGGATGATTGACTCGAGGCCGAGTCGGGTGGATAGCTTGATTAAGGTAGATGACACCTTAGAAGCTAGTGTGATTTGAGCTATGGATAGCGAGATAGAAAGTAGTATCAGCAGATCTACTGTATATAGTTGCATAATTTGCATATTGCATATCGTGAGGCATACATGTTTTAATATCTGCATAAATTATTATGATTATCTGTTGGACTAACATGTTACAGTGCCTCCTTTGGACCTGGTGAGTCGAGCTCTTCTCTTGGGTGGCCGTACCCACTGGGAACTATATTTATATAGTTCTCACCCGCGTGTTGTTTTTGGGGGTACAGGTTCACACGCGGGCGGCGCGGCGACGCGAGGACAGGGCGTAGCTTCGTAGATAGCGCCCCACCACTGAGACCGAGATAGCAATACCCTGAAGAGGTCTAACTCAGAGTTCAAATTGAAAGAAACAAACTTGTAATAAATTTGTATAAGTTGTAATAACTTAAAGGTTTTGTAATATTGTAATATGTAAAAGCTGTGAGATGTATGCTTGTAATAGCATAGTTAACATTTTATGTTTTTGATACTTATACAATCGGTGGTTGAATACAGTTCCTGGTTGGAACCTCTTGTATTGCATTGTATAGATTGTGACGCCTAGAACGTACAGGGAAGGCTCTGTCTGTTCGGCGGTCTGTCGGCGTGCCCGAATCCGACCAAATTGGCGGAGCTCGGGGCGTGACAGATTAAGTGGTATCAGAGCATAAAAAGAATAATACGAACGGTTTAGATGGACCTAGGATACCTAGGATAGTAAACCGTAAGGATTTACGCTCGTGAGAGACGAGGACTTGTGACGTGTGGCGAAAGATAAATCGATTGTGTCAAGTTTAGTAAACCTCTAAGACGGATATTAGAGGTAGATTCAAGGTTTAGTTTATTCTTAGCCGAGGGTGTTCATGTTGGGTCGACACTACATGAAATCGTGGGATGGGAATAGGCTCCCTTGCATGACTTTCGCTCGATTTGAGTTGGTATTAATTTTCTTGTATTCGACCCGGAGGGTCGACTAACGAGTTGTCGTGTTTCGGGGATCGATGGCACCGCGTAGGCGATCTTTGTCTAGATCGACGCGGGATGGGACAAGTGGTGTCGTTTGCGCAAGGCGAGGCGAGCGGAGACTTGGAGCTTAGCAATCGATTAGCCACACTCCGGAGAAGGTGAATCGGTTGGTGACCGCACGGTTTCGGCTCACCAAATGCCGAGTCACAACGAGGCATTTTCGTTGGGGTCGGGCAATCCGACTATAGAGGTGGAGGCGGAAAGGGAACGAGCTTTGGTTTGCTCTTATGACCTTCAAGAATTTTGATCCACTTTGCTTTTGATGGAGAGGATGTAGTACCTCTTTGGAGTAGGTAGAGAGTACGAGGGCACTAGCAAATCCTTTGGTGATAGCCAGGTGGATAAGAGGTGAGACTCGTGGTAATGTTTGATCAACTCTCAACACCAATGCGAGTTGTGGATTGCGAGAGTCAAGTCGCGATGTTCGTGGAACTTTTGTAAGATCGAGCATTTTGCAGATTTTTCCGGTAGATCGAATAGTGAAAATGAAATCACTGTTGAGGAAATGGTCAGTTAGTGGTATAGTACGTGCACGTGGACCTAGTAGTACCTTAGATTGAGGTAGGTGGGTCGTGCTCGTGTAGTCAGCGTGCATAGGCAAGAGTTGCATAATGCTGAGCTTAGTGTGACACGCGATAGAGGCGTAGAGAGCGCTCGAGTATAGGTGCTCGTAGAGTGCGGATTTGATTCAGCCGTGAGTGTGTTGGCAGTAGCACTTCAGCGTTGCTAAGTGTGAAGCGTGCCAGGGATCACTCGTAGGGCTGGTGGCTCGCACTAGGTGTGTAGGAGCCGATAGCGATGCGTGTGCTCTTTAGAGCGTATCGTGTGAGACGATGGTTGCGAGTATTGCTTGGAGATGATCCGTGCCTGGACCACTTGTGAAGCTGCGAACTGGACGATTTAGCGAGCGCGGTTCTTTGGGTGTGACAACGGCCGATACTGTGGTTAGGGCGGAGGTTTGGTCGGGATGGTAGTCGAGCTTGGATTAGTAACGTAGTAGGTCACGTATTGGATCGTGTGACTAGTAATGTGCTAGAAGGGCATAATTGACCTAACCCTAGCAATTTGAATTGCTCTTAAATGGAGTAGGTATGCGAGATCTCAACGGAGGATTTTATCTCGTGATAATTGGGTCTACGCTTGTGAGCGAGAGACGTCGTGTGCTATCGCACGTGAGTTAGGCAATTGGCCTACGTCGGATCGGCGGGAATTGCGAGCCGATTTGTGGTAATTGAGGCAAGTGATTTACCCATGTACCTTTGGAAGTGGGTGTATTGAACATATCCAAGTGGATTATGAGTAGAGACCGTGAGAGCGAAGGCTTGGTCTAGTGGATTATCTAATCAAAATCGCTGAGATAAGCACCAACGAGGAGTTGATATTGGAAACGTGGACGAAGTGTACGTAGAGATTGATTGGGAGAACTCAGTATAGCATGAAATGAAGTTGAGAAAACTTCTGAACGATATAGTTCAAAAATTTGTGAGTACTGGAACATATCTCCATTCATTAAAGCAAATGAGGAGAAATATGTATAGAAGTTTCGCGGACGAAACTTTCGTTAACGGGGACGAATGTGATATACCGAAATTTAATATAAAATTAAGTGTGAATAAAAATAGTGTGAGATATTATTTTTATTGGACTTACGGGTGTAAAATATAAGTCTGGAATGACTCGTGTTGAAATTGGAGCAAAAACAGAAGATTTAGAATTTTCTGTAAAGAACGAGGCTGATATTTTAGCAGAAAATACACAGTGTCAGAAAATTATGAAAACTGGAGGATACGCCAGAATTATTTTTATGAAGCTAGATTTAAAGTTTCATGCCATTCTGACAGCCGGAAAGTGGAAAATAAAATCCGACTGCTATTTGTTAGAAATGTTGTTCGGTAGAGCTTTCGGTGAGCAAACGGTCGGCGAAAGATAAAAATTCCTTTCTTCAAGTTAAGTAAAACCGAACATGACTGTCAAATTTGAGCTCAAACGGATATTAAGAGGGTTCCGGCGAAAAGTATCAGATTCTGAGTTGAGAACAGATTTAATTAAGGCTATTGTTTTAAAGGGTTTATATGCAATTGTTTAGAGCTTATCCATAAAACCCAACCCTCCACTAGCTACTTGCGTACAGGAAGCTTCTCTCACCCTCCTTTTTTTTATCTTCTTCTTCTTCTCTCTCTAGAGGACTTGGGTTGAGAGCTTTGGGAGGGGAATTAAAAGGGAAATTGAATAGAAACTTGGTGGAATTGGAGAAGATGTAGCTCCATGAGGAGCTCGAGTGGCCATGAGTCAAGGTGGGTTATCTTGTAATTTCTGGTTGGGGCTTGATGTAAATCTCCTTTAGTACTTGGTTTTGAGGTTCTTATGTGGTTTTCTTGATTGGTTGAGTTTGTAGCTGCCATGAAAATCATAGAAAAAGCTTTATGTATCATGTGTGAAGGTTGGCAGCTAGGAAGTAGCTTGCTGAAATTTGACAACCTGAGGTAAGGTTGTTATATTCTCTTGATTAGAGATATGTTATTTACCCTAATAAGGATTAAGCTATGGATTCTTGATTGCTAAAGTTAGTAGTTACCATGAGAAACCTAGAGAAAGAATTATGTATTGTAATGTGTGGGCTTAGGTTGTATGTGAAACCTGTAGAAATATGTATGTTGGCATTCGGTTAAATCGAATCGGGTGCGCCCATGATCGGGCTCGATCTGACGGTTGTTATGTTGTCTAATTGGATTAGGATTAATCTCGCTTTTAATTGGAAAGCTAATTAGAGATAAGTTCTAATCATGTTAGGATAACAATTTATAACCGATTTGGCCTTATTCCTAATGCGATTAGGATTCTCAAAATCCCCTATAAATATACGGACGATCCCACATTAAACAATACACGAAAAAATATACGAAAAAACGAAAGTTTTCCACATCCTCCATTAACCTATTATTCTAGAGGGAGAGGGACTTGAACGGTGGATTTGCGATCGTGCTCGTTTGTAGTTCGATCCACCGCGAGTTCGGAGTGTAAGAAGATTTTCGAGGACGATCCAAGGACACGTGAATCACCTTTACGATCCGGGCGTTGTAACACGAATCGCTTCCGCAATAAGGTACGACTGAATACTTTCGCTGCGTTCTACATTGGTATCAAAGCCATATTTGGTTGATTAGTGCCCTAGAAACAAGTTTTAACGATATTGCATGCTTCGATCTAAATCTATAATAGTTTAGATTTTTTATTGCATGTATGTGAGCGTTAATGGCGGTTTTTTCATAAGTGGATATCTTTGCATGACTGTTACACATCTTAAAGCACCGATATTGTAGATTAGATCTACAGAAGTTTGATTTGACATGATTTTGTATTTTATTAGAAAAACGAAACCCTAAATCGGAACTTTAGGGGTAGCTTGTTTGATGTATGATGCATATCCTATTGTGAAACTTGCATGATTTGAAAGAGCTCGTCACAAGCTTTCCATCGATATATTTTTTTTTGCGAAAATCGAATCTCTAAATGTCTAGATATGAATTTTTGAAGATTCGCTATTTTTTTTTTTTTTAATTCTGTTTTGGTGTAATCCACGCGGCTTGAGCCGCGTCGGGCTGCGACCGCGCGCGAGCCATGTGGACCGCGCGAGTGCGCGCGAGCCGCGCGATCTTGCGAGGCCAAGCGCGACCACGGCGCGCGCGGGCCTCGAGCGCGCGAGTGCGGAATCGCGGCGAGAGCCGCGGGCCGCGGGCGCACCGGCCACGCTAGGCATGACGCGTGCGAGCCATCTTGCGCCGCACCCACGCAGCGCGCTAGCCGCAAGCCGGGTCTCGTGCGCGCGGGCCACCTAGGTCACGCGGGTCACGCACAAGCGGGCCGCGGGGCCACGCGGCCGCGGGGCGCGAACATGCGCCGCGCGGGCCACGCGGGCAGCTCAGCGCCACGGCGGCCGCGCGCGGCACACGCATGAGCCATGCGGGCCGCGCGGGCCACGCCGCCGCACGCAGCCGCGAACTTGTAGGCCGCGCGGCACGGCGCTGCACGCGCGGGTTGACTGCGAACGGGCCTGCGGCCGCTCGGGCGCGCAAGGCGCGCGCGGGCGCAGCCGGGCACCCGTGCGGCCATACGGACCGCGCTCGGGCCGCGGGCCGCAAGCGAGCCACCGGGCGTGCGCGCCGGGCCGGCCTCGCAGCCGCACGCGCACCTGCGCATGCGGGCGATCGCGCGGGCTAGCGTGCGCGGGCCTTGCATGCGGACCGACACGCGCGGGCGGCAAGCCTTGCCGCGGGCCGCGCGCCGAGCCGCACAAGCGGGCCGCGCGCTGGCGGTTGCCGGGCCGCACGTGCGGCCAACGCGGGGCCGCTAGGGCTACGCGCGACGCACGTGAGGGTACGCCGTGGCCGTCTTGTGCGCGCAAGCCGCACGGGTCACGCGGGCCACGCGTAGCGCGCGCTGCGCGAGCCACATTCGGCGCACGGGCCGCCAGTGGCCGCGGGCGGCGCGCGGCGCGAGCCAGCCCGCGGGCAGCCCGAGCTTTAATATGCATGTTTGATGGCTATAGCATGCATTTAAATTTGTTTAATCTGCATATTCGCTGATATTAATATGTTATCATGAAAGATAATGCATATATTAAGCATATTAGATGATTCAATATGCTTTTTGTGACATATTAGCATGCTTAAGTGTATTTAATGGGTTAACATGTTTTTCGATAAATATAGCCTGCATTTAAATATTATTATATGCCTTTTTTTTTATGTATAGATGTATTTTTTGGCATTATATAATTTTTTATGCATGCTTAGTCTAAGTGGGAGTCATTTTATTTTAGTAGAGTAAAATGTCTTTACTCCTAAATATTTATTTTGCGCAACTTAATTAAATAATTAAAATTTAAACATACTGTGTGATGTGATTATGAGCACAGCGAAGTTTTCCTTTACGCATTATGATCTATTTTTTAATTTATTTAATTGAGATGCGGCAAAATTAATATACATGTATCGTGTACATGTATCGTGTGCTAATTTTAAAATACCTTTTTTTTCTGCGCATTGTGTGAACATGAGTAATAAATTGGACCGACCCACAGAGGGCACCACTACCTAGATTCGCGAGAGATGGAAGTCTGTAATAATTGGCTTAAGAAAAATCGCATTGCTCGCATTAAGTTGCTGAGCGGTATGCTGAATGATCTCTTGTGCGAGTATGAGCAGTATCCGACCGCGTATGAGATGTGGGAGGCTCTCAAAACTAATTATGGTGCGACTTCGGCTACAAGGTTGCGCAGTCTGACTATGCGGTTTGACAGTTATAAGAAACGTGCCGATCATACTATGAAACAGCACATGAGTATAATGTCAAACATGATTCGCGAGTTAAAGTCGGCTGGCGGCACCTTAACTGATGGGCAGCAGATCCAAGCTATAATTCGCTTACTTTCCAATTCGTGGAAACATATGCGAGTAAATTTGACCCATAATGACAATATCAGAACTTTTGAGGATATTGAATGGCATTTGGAGTTGGAGGGGAAGCGCCTTGAGGCTGTTAAAACTCCAACTGTCAATGCTGCTGAGTCAAATTGTTTCGCAGAACATCTGGGTTCAAGCGAAAGAGGACTACTGGGTCTTAAAATCATAGCGGATCCGCGCCTAAGAATGCGAAGAGCACTAAAAGAAAGCAAAGCAAACGAAGTGGCAAGAAGGACAAGTCGAAAATGACCTGTTTTATTTGTAACCAGCAGGGACACTTCGCTCGTGATTGCACTGAGCCGAAGAAGGTACCACTCTATCCCGATTCTCGCTCTAACTCGTTTGTTGCTTAATCTCTCCCTGTGTGGATTGTAGACTAAGGAGTAACAAACCACGTAGCGAGGGATCGGATGGGATTCGTCGAGTACTGTCGTATGCCTGCTGGGAGCAAAAGAGTATACATGAGAAACGATTCTAGTGTCGATGTATTAGGCGTTGGCACATACAAGTTGATCATGCAAGGTGATCGAACTTTGTACCTACATGATGTACTTATGCTCCAGGAATTCGGAGAAACTTATTTTTTGTTCTTGCTATGCTACCGTTAGGCTTTTCTTTTCGTTTTGAGAATGATGTAAATAAGATTCATCTTGAAACCATTTATTAAAGCTTCTAGGGCAGAATTTTCTTTACAATTGATCCATTCCAACATTTGTGGCTCAATGAGCGTGAGAGCAAGACATGGTGTTTTTTTACTTCATCACATTTATAGATGACCATACGCGCTTCGGTCATGTCTAACTGATCTCCCGTAAGTCTGAAGCATTGGATTGTTTTAGACGTTATATTAATGAGGTTGAGAATCAGTTAAATTTGAAAATTAAAACTTTAAAAAACTGATCGAGGCCGCGAGTATCTATCTGAACAATTCAAGGAATTGTGTGATGAAAAGGGAATAATCAGATAGCTGACAATTCCTGGCACTCCACAGCAAATTGGTGTAGCGGAGAAAAGAAATCGCACCTTGCTTGACATGGTTAGGTCAATGATGGCGCAAGCAAATTTGCCTATCTCCTTTTGGGGAGACGCATTGCTAACTGCTGCCTACATTCTTAATCTTGTACCTTCTAAATCAGTACCTTCCGCCCCTTACAAATCATGGAACGGCAGGAAACCAAATTTGGAGTACCTGCGTCCTTGGGGTTCGGCAGCTTTTGTGCACAACACTTTTCACAAGTATGGGAAGTTGGGTCCTAGAGGAAAGAAGTGTATCTTTATAAGATACCCTAAACACTCTAAGGGATACGTGTTCATCGGAAAGCAGCCAGATGAAAGTTTGATTCAGATTGAGTCGCGAGATATTGAATTCCTCGAGGAGGTTTCTCCTTATAGAAGTGAGGTTCGAAATGAAATTGAGTTCCATGAGATGGATGACTCTGGTAATGGCGCTTTTATTCGCTCAGTAGAGGCAGAGAAGGCAACTCTGATATATCCTGGGGATAGTGGGAGCGATTTACTTTTAGATGAGGAACCTCAGCTTCGTAGGAGCACACGTGTGGGTGTTTGTCACGCCCCGGGGTCGGCAGGACCTTCCCCAAAGCGTGCCCAGACCCGCCATATGTCAACACATACAAGGCGTCTAACTAAAAACAGCGGAATTAAAACAATAAAAGGCTATAACTAGAAGATCAGAGCGACAACAACCAACGCTAAAGAACAGGTAGAGAGAAATAAGGAAACTACATCAAGTACAATCGAAGTATAAATAAAAGAAGTCTAAAAGTAACATCCTCAAAATACACAAAAGTGGTGGTCTCTATACAAGGTACACTCTCCATCTCTCACAAAATAAAACAAGAGAAATGGTAGACCACCTACGCACGCGTCCTCACCAACAGTCGCTAACCCTAGGCAATACTCTTGCCACGGTCCCGAGCCTCCCCCGATGCAGAAGGCACTGAAAGTAAACAGAAACAGAAGGCGTGAGAACTATAAATTATAGTTCCCAGTGGGCAAATACTGACCTGAACCATTGCACCACTAGGCCCAAAGAGAAGAGAGTAGGTAAGCGATATAAATGAACTTGTAAATAAAGCATAAGAAATGCTACCATAATCATGTTCCAAATATATATAGTCATAAGTTCTCGTTCCAACATATCGGATGTTATGTTTTACTTTAACCAACAAGTATACTGAAATATAATTAAAGCATTATCAAGTATACTATACAATCGAGCAAAATCCACATAATCCAACTACTAAGCCCTATCTAGTAGTGATTGTCATTTAGTATTGTTGAATGTCCAAGTTCAATTCTCTTTCACTAGGATTTACCATAGTAATCCAACTTGTGCCACCTAAGTACCGTGGTAGCCCAACATCCCCCGCAAGGGATGAGTCTGTCCCAACGGTCCCGTAGGTTTCTCAACACCGCACGCGCGAACGAATCGCGAAGGCCAACTCCGAGTGCTTGTAGGGAGCGACCCTCACAAGCATGTGCGAAAGAGCACAAATGGCAACAAGTAAAGTCAAGTCTCAAGTCCAAACCTCATGTCTCAATATAGCAATAGTGACTAGCAACCCTACGGTCTAGTTCAAATATTCTCATGACACTAGATTCTCTATGTCAAGTTCATTCACGAGCCTAATGCCGCTTGATGACATTAGCTCACTATTCTACACTTTTGATGCCAAGCCAATGCCGCTTAATGACAAGGGCTTTTCTCCTATGTCATGCATAGTTCTATGTTCTCAAACACATGTCAAAATTCTTCTTAAACACATAGTTTCAAGTTTCCAAATAGAATGCTACAAGGCTTCAGCTCCCACATGCATACGTCTCTACTATATAGAGTAAAATTGCATTACACATAACATATGTATCTTAAGCATTCTAAAATTCACAATTAAATCAAATAGTATGAAAATGAACTAATTTCCATTTAACCATAAGCAAATAAGCACCAATGAGAATTTCTCATTGTGCTAGGTGAGGCCAAACCCACCGTCGCTCCAAGCGTCGCTCCGAACCGCTAACGAAGCTTCGATTCCTACTCCTAGTACCCTACAAGGTAGATCCTAGGAGTTACAACCTCAAGAGATAAGTCTTGAGTTCAAACTTTAAACATCTAGGTTAAAGTCAAGAAATACTCACCTAAATGTGCAACAATCCTCTTAGAAATTCCAAAAGGAAGCTAGATCCCTCCCAAGGCAACCTAAACAAAGGTTCTAAACCATTCAAAAGGAATCTAAAAGCCCCAAATCAAAAAGCCCCAAATAAAACCCTAATTCCCAAAATCTAGGGTTTCATCTATGAGAAGCAACCAAACTCGAATCTAAAGGAAATGGAGAAGTTGCTTACCTCTTAGAAGCTCTAATCAAGGCTCTAGAGTCACCAAAGTTGAAGATCTTCCTTCAACTAGCTCCCAAACCAAGCTTCCAACCTTCCCTCATGGTGGAAAATGCACCAACAAGCAAAAGAGAGAGAAGAGGGAGATCAATCCACAAGAAAACACTCAAAATCCAAAAGATTGCAAAGGGGATAGAGAGAGAAACTCCCTTACCTTTCTCTCCCTTGTTCTCAGCACAAGAGAGGAGCCCTAAGGGGGGTGCTATATTAGAAGCAACAAAATGCCAATAAGCCCCTACGCTTTCGGATTTTGGAAATCGCTTTGTAAGACAAACCCGTTTTGTACCTAGTATAAACCTGCGAGGCAAAGAAACCCGAGCCTCGGGTCCGCCACCCGCTCATCTATACCTATAAATCTTGGCTTGTACCAGATAGCCATCATTTTGTACCGGTATAGCAACAATTTTGTACCGGTACAAAAGCATGAAATTCCAACCCGAGAGCAACCTAAAATCCACTTTTTGGACTTTAGTGCTTGGAAATCATCCACTAACCTCGGTACTCGTGCCATAGGTCGAACACGGTCAACGACCCTCCGTAAAATCCGGAAAAGCTCGTATCTCACATCTAACACTCGAACATTGCAATTTGCAAAGTCCAGGCCACATTCACCCTCCTAAAAGGAGGTTTCGTCCGCGAAACTCAAAATTAAAGTCATACCTCATGACTCCATCTGAAAGAGATGGGGATAGCGCTCTCGAAGCGCACTCTCTAGCTCCCACGTGGCCTCCCGCTCTTCGTGGTTGCTCCAAAGGACTTTCGCATAAGAAAGCTCCCGGTTCCTCAACTTCTTCACCTCGCGAGCCAAAATCTTCACGGGTTGCTCCTCGAAGCTCAAATCGTCCCTCAGCTCCAATGGTGTAGCATCCAAAACATGAGCTGGATCATGTATATACTTCCGGAGGACCGATACATGGAAGACATTGTGTACACCCGATAGGTTCGGCGGTAGAGCAAGTCTATACGCTACCGGGCCCACACGCTCAAGAATCTCATACGGTCCAATGAAACGGGGGATCAACTTACCCCGGCTCCTAAATCTCCTGACTCCTCGGTCGGCGAGACTTTCGTAAAGACATGGTCTCCAATCCGAAACTCCAAGTCTCGTCGACGCCTATCGCATAGCTCTTCCGCCTACTCCGTCAACAACCGCTCCCTAGCAATGCGAACCTTGTCCTCGCTTTCCCGGAGTACATCCGGGCCTAAAGCCAAACTCTCACCAACTTCACTCCGGTGAAGTGGCGATCTACACTTCCGTCCATAGAGTGCCTCAAATGGCGCCATCTTGATGCTTGCTTGATAACCGTTGTTATAAGCAAACTCACGCATCGGTAGATGCCGCGACCATCCTCCCCGGAAGTCGATCACGCAGCTCGAAGCATATCCTCGAGTGTCTCAGATAGTACGCTCCGATCGCCCGTCACTCGAGGGTGGAAAGCGATCTTGAAGTCCGCCGAGTACCCAAGGCGTCCCGCAGATTCCTCCAAAAGTGTGACACAAAACGTGTGTCCCCGTCCGATACAATCGAGGTAGGTACTCCGTGAAGTCGCACAATCTCATCCAAGTAAACCTGTGCGAGTCTCTCTCCAGTCCAAGTAGTATGGATAGGTATGAAATGTGCCGATTTCGTCAACCTATCCACGATCACCCAAATAGCGTCATGCCCGGCCTGAGAGCGAGGCAATCCCATCACAAAGTCCATGGTGATCTTCTCCCACTTCCACACTGGGATCGGTAGGCTCTGTAGTTTCCCCGCGGGAACTCGGTGCTCAGCCTTCACTTGTTGGCAAGTTAAACATCTAGCCACAAACTCGCCAACGTCCTTTTTCATCCCGGTCCACCAATAGTCTAACTTCAAATCCTTATACATTTTGGTGCCTCCCGGTTGTATAGCATAAGGTGCACGGTGTGCCTCTAGAAGAATCTCCTCTCTAAGTGTCGGTTCCGCCGGTACACAAATCCGCCCACGGAATCTCATCAAGTCACCATCGTCCACACTAAAATCACCCGTGCAACCATCAACCATTTTCGCTCGAACCCTTTGCAACTCCACATCAAGAGCTTGCTTTTCCTTTATCCTTTCAAATAAAGTGGGTTGCACCACCAAAGTCATCAACCTCATAGGTGTGTCAGGAGTCACTACCTCCAACTCTAACCGCTTCATCTGCTCGATCAACGGCGGTTGAGTAACTATCATCATCGCTAAGTTTTCCGTCGATTTCCTACTTAGCGCATCTGCCACCACGTTAGCCTTGACTGGGTGGTAAAGTATCGTCAAATCATAATCCTTGAGGAGCTCCAACCATCTGCGCTGCCTCAAGTTCAATTCCTTCTGAGTGAACAGATACTTTAAGCTCTTGTGATCCGTGTATACTTCACACCGCTCGCCATAAAGATAGTGGCGCCATAGCTTCAAAGCAAAGACTACAGCCGCCAACTCCAAGTCATGAGTAGGATAATTCCTTTCGTATTCCTTCAGCTGGCGTGAAGCATACGCGATCACCTTCCCATCCTGCATCAACACGCAACCCAATCCATTAAAGGAAGCATCACTATAAATCACATACCCTGCTCCAGCAACTGGCAAGGTTAGGATTGGTGCGGTAGTCAATCGCAGCTTCAACTCTTGAAAGCTTCTCTCACACGCATCATTCCAAATGAACTTGGTTCCTTTATGCGTGAGCCTCGTGAGGGGAGTAGATAACTTAGCAAATCCCTCAACAAACCTCCTGTAGTAGCCGGCCAAACCAATAAAACTCCGTATCTCTGTGACACTCGTCGGTCTAGGCCAATCCTTGACGGCTTCAATCTTCTTGGGATCTACGGCTATACCTGATCCTGAAATCACATGGCCCAAAAACGCCACCTCTCTAAGCCAGAACTCGCATTTCTTCAACTTGGCATAGAGTCTCTTTTCCCGAAGCACTTGAAGTACAAGTCTCAAGTGTTCCTCGTGATCCGCATCACTTCGGGAATAAACCAAAATGTCGTCGATAAACACTACGACAAATCTATCCAGATATGGCACGAAGACACGGTTCATCAAGGGGCATTAGTAAGCCCAAACGGCATCACAGTGAACTCATAGTGTCCATACCGCGTCCTGAAAGCCGTCTTCGATACATCCTCAGGCTTGATCTTCAACTGGTGATATCCCGACTGCAAGTCGATCTTGGAGTACACGCTTGATCCCTGAAGCTGATCAAACAGATCATCGATCCTCGGCAACGGATACTTATTCTTAATCGTGACTTTATTGAGTTCACGATAATCCATACATAAGCGAAGTGATCCGTCCTTCTTCTTCACAAAAAGAACTGGCGCTCCCCAAGGTGACACGCTCGGTCTCACATAACCTCTATCCAAAAGATCCTGCAACTGTGCCTTCAGCTCTTTCAGCTCTGCTGGTGCCATCCTATAGGGCGCCTTTGAGATTGGAGTAGTCCCAGGAACGAGATCTACTACAAACTCAATCTCCCTATCAGGCGGCATTCCTGGTAGCTCAGCTGGAAACACATCCTGGAACTCCCTCACCACAGGAATATCCTCAATCCTAGGAGCGTCCTCAACATCTCGGAGTGCAATACTAGCCAAATAGGCTATGCCCCCGCTACAAATCAACTGTCTAGCTCGAGAGGAGCTAATAGTCATCGCAAACGCGAACTCGGCATCCCTGAAATACCACTACCTCGTGACTCGGCTCTCTAAAAGTCACCGTCCGGTTCACACAATCAATCGTGGCGAAGTACTGGGTCAACCAATCCATGCCCAAAACTATATCAAACTCCCCGAGTTTGTGCACCACAAATAGGTCCACGGGCATGATCCAATCCCCAATCTGAACTGGGCAACCACTACAACACTCTCGGACATCTATAGAATGTCTAGGTATAACAACTCGTCCCGAAAATGACAAAGGTGTCCTAGGGATGTCATGCAACTCGGCAAACAGCTGATCAATGAAAGAGCAAGATGCACGGTATCAAATAAAGCACGAACTCGAATGCTAGAAATCAAAATGATACCCGCAACGACATCCTCACCGCGTCGCCGCCTCGGCGGCATACAAACGCCCACTCGGGCCCCGCGTGACCCTCGCTCGGCCTGCGCGAGAAGATCTCCCACCCTGGTAGGATGCGGTAGGTGTCCCCGGGCCGGAACCCAAGTGGTGTCAAGCCGACGACGGTGTCGGTGCGGATCCTCGGCACTGATCGAAGTGGCCCTCCCGGCCACAAGAGTAGCACCGGCCCCGACCTGCGGCACCGGGTGGTGGGGGCCGCCGCAAATCACACAACGCGGTGCTCGCCGTCGATCCGGTCCTCGCGCGCCGCGTGGGTACCTCGTCCTCGTGATCGGCTCTGGGGTACTTTGGCGGTTTCCTTGAGTGCGTCTGACTCGCACCATCGCCGGCGGGCCTCTTGCCCTTACCCCGATCCAAGCCTTCCTGTCGCTCCTTCCTCACTATCGCGCCCCGCTCCACAATGAGAGCGCGATTTACCACCTCACGGTATGTGCACAGGTTAGCGGACTGCACAAGCCTATAGATAGAAGGCCTCGACCCACTCTCGAAGATCCCGGCCTTGTCCTCGTCGTCCCGCACAACAAAAGGTACGCGTGTAAAAGCACAGTAAACTCCCGCTCGTACTCGATCCTTTGTCCGCTCCCACGACGCAAGCCGCGCAAGTGCTCTCCATCCGTCGCCGAACATCGGGGAAGTAGTGCTCGAGTAGCGATCCCTTGAACCTCGTCCAAGTCATCGATGCCAAGTCGGTGCTCGGGTTCTCTGGATGTCCCGCCACCACCGATAGGCCTCGCCGTCCCGGATGGTGAGTGGCGAGCCAAACTCGTCCTCTCCTCAACAAAAGTGTCGCGAAAGAGCTTCTCCATATGCATAAGCCACTTCTCGACTATCCAATGATCCACGTTCTCGCCGTCGAATACACGTGGACTGCACCTCCTGAACTCATTGAGGCGGCTCATCAGTCGGTCTCGCTCTAGCCCCTCAACCGTCGTCGGGAAAACCGCTCCTCCTGGAGGTATCTGAACCGGTGGTGCCGTCGCCACCCTCTCCTGCCGTGCCACCGACGGTGCAGAATGTAAAGATCCGGGCGCGGGAGTCGGCGTCCTCGGTGCTACCACCTCGGCTGGGGCTGGTGGTACTGGTGCTTGAGCCTCCACGGCGGCCGCTGCGAAGAAGGTCCTCAAGTCGCTTCATCCTCTCGTCTGTCGGCGCGCCGCCTCGGCTGTTTGGGCCGCCGCCGTCTCGCCGAGCCACAAGGTCCGTGAGGACCGCCACCTGGTCCATCAACTCGCGGACCCCGCTGGGCTCGGAAGTAGCTGAGGCCTCGACCTCCTCAATGCGTGCCATGTTATCGGCCCCGACGGATTGGGACCGAGTAATAGCCATCCACACTGCAGCAACATAAAAGCGCAAGTTAGTAAAACCCACGCTATCGCAACCCCACTCAAAAACCCAAATCATGCGAAAGTAAAGAAGTGTGCTTTCTACTAACTCCCGATGTTACGTTGTCGGCCGCCAACGTAACCCTCCGCGAAGCTAGAAGTTATACACTTCGATTAAACTCCAACTTTTTAGAGTTATAATAAAACCCAATCAAGTACTTTCGCTCACAAGTTATATAGACCTCGTCTCTCGCGAGCCTATTTCCTATTGTTCAACCAGCCTAAGGTTTACTAGGTCCTCTAAGACGTCACCCTAGGCTCTGATACCAAATTAATCTGTCACGCCCGGGTCGGCAGACCTTCCCCAAAGCGTGCCGGACCCGCCATATGTCAACACATACAAGGCGTCGAACTAAAAACAGCGGAATTAAAACAATAAAAGGCTATAACTAGAATATCAGAGCCACAACAACCAACGCAAAAGAACAGGTAGAGAGAAATAAGGAAACTACATCAAGTACAACTGAAGTATAAATAAAACAAGTCTAAAAGTAACATCCTCAAAATACACAAAAGTGGTGGTCTCTATACAAGGTACACTCTCCATCTCTCACAAAATAAAACAAGAGAAATGGTAGACCACCTACGCACGCGTCCTCTCCAACAGTCGCTAACCCGAGGCAATACTCTTGCCACGGTCCCGAGCCTCCCCCGATGCAGAAGGCACTGAAAGTAAACGAAACGAGAGGCGTGAGAACTATAAATTATAGTTCCCGGTGGGCAAATCGACGAACCATTGCACCACTAGGCCCAAAGAGAAGAGAGTAGGTAAGCGATATAAATGAACTTGTAAATAAAGCATAAGAAATGCTACCATAATCATGTTCCAAATATATATAGTCATAAGTTCTCGTTCCAACATATCGGATGTTATGTTTTACTTTAACCAACAAGTATACTGAAATATAATTAAAGCATTATCAAGTATACTATACAATCGAGCAAAATCCACATAATCCAACTACTAAGCCCTATCTAGTAGTGATTGTCATTTAGTATTGTTGAATGTCCAAGTTCAATTCTCTTTCACTAGGATTTACCATAGTAATCCAACTTGTGCCACCTAAGTACCGTGGTAGCCCAACATCCCCCGCAAGGGATGAGTCTGTCCCAACGGTCCCGTAGGTTTCTCAACACCGCACGCGCGAACGAATCGCGAAGGCCAACTCCGGAGTGCCGGCTTGTAGGGAGCGACCCTCACAAGCATGTGCGAAAGAGCACAAATGGCAACAAGTAAAGTCAAGTCTCAAGTCCAAACCTCATGTCTCAATATAGCAATAGTGACTAGCAACCCTACGGTCTAGTTCAAATATTCTCATGACACTAGATTCTCTATGTCAAGTTCATTCACGAGCCTAATGCCGCTTGATGACATTAGCTCACTATTCTACACTTTTGATGCCAAGCCAATGCCGCTTAATGACAAGGGCTTTTCTCCTATGTCATGCATAGTTCTATGTTCTCAAACACATGTCAAAATTCTTCTTAAACACATAGTTTCAAGTTTCCAAATAGAATGCTACAAGGCTTCAGCTCTCACATGCATACGTCTCTACTATATAGAGTAAAATTGCATTACACATAACATATGTATCTTAAGCATTCTAAAATTCACAATTAAATCAAATAGTATGAAAATGAACTAATTTCCATTTAACCATAAGCAAATAAGCACCAATGAGAATTTCTCATTGTGCTAGGTGAGGCCAAACCCACCGTCGCTCCAAGCGTCGCTCCGAACCGCTAACGAAGCTTCGATTCCTACTCCTAGTACCCTACAAGGTAGATCCTAGGAGTTACAACCTCAAGAGATAAGTCTTGAGTTCAAACTTTAAACATCTAGGTTAAAGTCAAGAAATACTCACCTAAATGTGCAACAATCCTCTTAGAAATTCCAAAAGGAAGCTAGATCCCTCCCAAGGCAACCTAAACAAAGGTTCTAAACCATTCAAAAGGAATCTAAAAGCCCCAAATCAAAAAGCCCCAAATAAAACCCTAATTCCCAAAATCTAGGGTTTCATCTATAGAGAAGCAACCAAACTCGAATCTAAAGGAAATGGAGAAGTTGCTTACCTCTTAGAAGCTCTAATCAAGGCTCTAGAGTCACCAAAGTTGAAGATCTTCCTTCAACTAGCTCCCAAACCAAGCTTCCAACCTTCCCTCATGGTGGAAAATGCACCAACAAGCAAAAGAGAGAGAAGAGGGAGATCAATCCACAAGAAAACACTCAAAATCCAAAAGATTGCAAAGGGGATAGAGAGAGAAACTCCCTTACCTTTCTCTCCCTTGTTCTCAGCACAAGAGAGGAGCCCTAAGGGCTGGGGTGCTATATTAGAAGCAACAAAATGCCAATAAGCCCCTACAGTTTCGGATTTTGGAAACTGCCAGTTTGTACCGGTACAAACCCGTTTTGTACCGGTAAAAACCTGCGAGGCGACAAACCCGAGCCTCGGGTGCTCAGCTCGCTCATCTATACGGTATAAATCTTGGCTTGTACCGGTATAGCCATCATTTTGTACCGGTATAGCAACAATTTTGTACCGGTACAAAAGCATGAAATTCCAACCCGAGAGCAACCTAAAATCCAGCTTTTTGGACTTTAGTGCTTGGAAATCATCCACTAACCTCGGTACTCGTGCCATAGGTCGGAACACAGTCAACGACCCTCCAGAAAATCTGGAAAAGCTCAGATCTCACATCTAACACTCGAACATTGCAATTTGCAAAGTCCAGTGCGTCACAGTGTTCCTCGTCGTCGTTTTGAGATTGAGGGTGTTAAGGATTTGTCTAAGTTGGCGAGTTTCGTGCATTGGTTCGGAGTTTTGGAGGCTTTGTTGAAGATCAAGTCAAAGGATTGCAATTCAAGTACAAAAGCGAGGTTGGATAAAGTTCGGTAACTCAGGTATGGACGAGAACACTTAGTGGTGTATTTAAAGTTATTAAAATATGTTTAGAAGACATCAGAACTGAGAACTATGTTTTGAACTTAACTGTTTTTAAAGCATGCGTAAACTGGTTGGGACGACCGGTCTCCACAACTGGAAGACCGGTCCCAGAGAGCTCCCTCTGCGCAACTTTGCACAGAGGACCGGTCTCAACAACTAGAAGACCGGTCCCAGAGAGCTCTCTCTGCGCAATTTAGCAAATAGGACCGGTCTCCACAACTGGAAGACCGGTCCCAGAGGCTGGAAATTCACATATCGCTGAATAAGACCGGTCCCCTGGCATGTGAGACCGGTCCCTCGGTGATTAACATTTTAATGCGCGAGGGAGGACCGGTCTCTGATTTGGAGGACTGGTCCCTCGATACGAAATCTGTTTTAAAGATTTTGTTTGTTATATCTAAATCTATCTAGATGTCTTCTAAACATATAAATATGATATGAGGGGTTATAGACATATATACTTAGAGAGAGATAATGTCACGCCCCGAGGCCGCTACCAATTTGGTTCGGTTCGGGACGCCGATCGTGCGCCGAATCTGACAAAGACTCTCCCCGTCCGCCCAAGGCTCGACAACAAGTCATGTACAAAGAATTACCCAGGAACTAATTCTATAACATAAATGACGATAGCGAAGCACCTAAAGGTGCGATCAAGTAAGAGCAAGATACAAGTAATCATACAAGTAATATAAAGAGATAAGAGTCTATCTATTACAACCATTCATCATTCGATTACATCCAATTACATTCTTTTACTCACAATGAATATACATGTTGTTTCTTCCCAAGATACTTAAGTGTTCACATTTCCAAAATATACATGATTTTCCTCGATCATATACTTATACCAAAATAATACCGGGGGAGGCTCTAATGCAAATAGGCGGCCACTATCGATTAGGCGCGAGGCCCTTGCCACGATCCTCACAAGCCGCTGCGAGCTCGAACTCGTAATAGAGTGAGAACTAACTTCCTTAGTTCCCAGTGGGCTCGGCCACCGACCCCACCGATCTACCAAATAGGTCTAAGCAGGCATAAGCATATAGATATTTATCTTAAAACTATAAGTGTTGTAAGTAAAGCATAATAAGAGAAATGCAATACTACTATGCCTGTAACAACAAGGTAAGAGTAAATGTTCTAGCCATGTAACTACTAACATGCTAATATAACTCTAACCAATATGTTTGCAATTCTATTATGCTCAATATGTACTTTTGTACCCAATCTCATTACTCTTTGGAGTTTATTACCCAATCCATGGCTGGCCCGTAGGCACGCCCACGACTCAACACATTCAACCCAATGGGTTGTCTGCGGGACTCCACATAGGCTATCCCTCGGGACCCCACATAGGCTATCCCTATCGAATCACGTGCCAAGACCTCCGAGACTCGCACTACTCGTGTGGAGCGACCACGTCACGAGCGCCGAGCAGATCGTGTGAGTATGATCTTCTCCTCCAATTTGGAGGGCATCCAACACAGGGGAACTAGTAACCATCTCCTCCACTTTGGAGGGCATCCACACAGGGAAAATGCATAAGTGTTTTGTAGCACTATGTCTCTATGTCATTTATCATCAAGTTGTCTACTTGGTTCACATATCTCTAGTGTTCTTTACACTATGTCATTGCACATGTCATTCATCAAGTTGGCTACTTGGTACTCATGTCACTAGTGTTTCTATACACTATGTTACCCATTCATCAAGTTCTATACTTGGTTCACATACCTCTAGTTATTATTCATGCAAGATTAAGTCATCTCTAGGGTTCAGTATCACAATATTCATCCTGATGCTTCCTATGTCCAAATGCAGGCCTATGGTGCCGCACGATAAGGAAGCGTGCAGGCAGACTTCCTATGTCCTAATGCGACGCCCATAGTTCCGCACGATAAGAAAGCATGCAAGGAAAGTCATCTAACCATACCAACCCTATCATGCATGAAAACTATACATATATATATGCAAGATTAAGTCATCTCTAGGGTTCAGTATCACAATATTCATCTTGATGCTTCCTATGTCCAAATGCAGGCCTATGGTGCCGCACGATAAGGAAGCGTGCAGGCAGACTTCCTATGTCCTAATGCGACGCCCATAGTTCCGCACGATAAGAAAGCATGCAAGGAAAGTCATCTAACCATACCAACCCTATCATGCATGAAAACGATACATATATATATTCATAGGCAATATGTTCAATACTTGTTCTTAGACATAAAAGGGAGCACGACGGCTTCGGACAGCACCCCCCACCTTTTGGGATGTTCACCGGAGCAACAATGTCGCTTTCGTTGCCTCCAATGCCTACTTTGACTCCCCGGGCCAAAATCGAAGTGAAAGCCTTTGTTTGGCTCGGATCGCTAAACCGTTCGCCGAATCGACAAACCATCGCCTCGCACGCGTTCGTGTACCTAACAATATGTTGGATATGAGGTTAAAAGAGATCAAAACCCCTTAAATCGAAAAACCCTAATTTGAGCCCTAGGATTTTGCCCCGAGCAAAAGCTACCATTAGAGCTCTAATTGCTTGTGCAAAACACTTCTTAGGAAGCCTAGGGTTCCATAAAAATTGTTCTTAGATGATTCAAAGCACTCTAGGAAAATCTACCATGAGAGCTCTCAAGAGCTTACCTCAAGTAGAAGCTCCAATGGTGGAGAGGAAGAAGATGAAGCCAAGGATCTTCCTCTTAGCTTGCTTCTCCACCAAATCCTCCACCTTTCTTCTCCTCCTTCCTCTCCTTCTCCTTCTTCTTCTTTCTAGAGAGAGAGAGGGAGAGTGTTATGTTTGTGTATGTGTGTGTGAAATGAGGGAGAGGGAGAGAAGAGAAGCCCTCTATAGGCTCTATTGTAACAAAATGCCAAAAGCCCCCTCAACAATTCAAACTGCACCAAACTGGGCATTTTCGGGCTGCAGGGTCCGGACATCCCCTCAATGTCCGGACATTGGCCTGCGAAATCCATTTTTGCCCATTTGACAGCCTACTGGGTTCGGACATCATCCATTGTCCGGACATCCAATGTCCGGACATTGATCAATGTCCCGACCCAGTGGGTCTCCTCAGCCCAACATAAAAGGACTTAGCCAAATTTCAGCATTTTTCGTTTCTTCTCCGTTTTCGCTCGTTTTCGCTCGTCTTGCCTCCGATTCTTTTCAAATCGCACCGGGAGCAACTCCGGTGCACTTTTTGCCTTCGGATCAACTTCGAACTTTCCGAAGTCCATCCAATCGACAATCAGTCGATTCTAAACATGGTGCAACTCTCGAATTTCGAGAATTCACTTCCTTACATGCATCCTCCCCGCCTTAAAAAGAGTTTCGTCCTCGAAACGAACCCTTATATTAAACTTAACTCAAACTTAAATTCATACCTCACTCCTCGAATAAATGGGGATGATGTGTTTTCATCTCGCTCTCGAGCTCCCAAGTGGCTTCACGATCGTCGTGATTACTCCACCGAACTCGAACATTGGGAATCTCGCGATTCCGCAACTTGCGCACCTCCCGAGCAATAATTGCCACCGGAAACTCTTCGTAGCTCAAGTCCTCTTGAAGCTCCGGCGGTTCAAACATCATGGCATGTTCGGGATTGTGAACATATTTCCGAAGGTTGGAAATGTGAAACACGTTGTGAACGTCCGCTAGGTGCGGCGGCAATGCAATCCGATATGCTACCGCTCCAATACGTTCCAACACTTCATACGGTCCAATATATCGAGGACTCAACTTTCCTCATACTCCAAACCGTCTCCGACCTATTTGATGCTTTAGACCTCTTTAAAGCATTCCAAACTCGACTTTGATCTATTTGAATCATAGCCCAGCTTTACACTTCGCAGTTTCGAGTCCTTAAAACGAGTTTCCACACTACGGGAATTGGGTAGAGAACATCAATCCCCGAATCTCGTCTCAAGTCACAGGAGGGATACGAGGCACTCAATCCGCTTGACGCCTTTCGACCACACCCTCGTCGATTGTTTAGACAACGTATGGCTAGGTGTACCTTGTCCTGATACACCGCACATCGACCCTCAAAGAGAGTCTCCATGGAGTTCATCCAACACTCCACGATACACGGATCCATATCCTCTTGGCGCACGACGGATTTTTGCTGTCGTTACACCAACTCGGCCCATTGCCTCGCCACTCCCACAAGATATCTCTACTTAGCATAAATAAGCATAAGCAAACGACTAATCTAAGCATGATTAGTAAGTACAACTACTAGTATAATGTTCCCAATTTAATAGTAAAGAGTTGAAGTTTACTATTCTAGTCAAATCCACAATGTCCATAAATGATAGTAAAGTATTAAAGTTTACTATTCTAGTCAAGTTCACAATTTTCTTTAAACTATATTAAGTTTAAGTCCAAAGATCCAACCCGAAGGCGGTATGGCCGATGCCCACCCGAAGGCTGCCTAGCCCAAATGCCGAGCCTAATGGCCCCGTAGTAGTCAACAACCCCACTCTAGGAACGAGACTGACCCACGGCAATCCACTTCGGCGCCCAATCCCGCACGGCGAATACATGAAACGCGTTGGCCAACTCCGGAGTGCCGGCTTGTAGGGAGCGACCCTCACAAGCATGTGCGAATGAGCACAATGGCATATAGTCACAAGAACTGTCACAAGTCTCAAATCATCATGTCTCTAACATGGAAGGTAAAGTCACTGTGTCCAAGGCCTATCTCTATGTCATCATGTCTCTAACATGGAATATGATAGATGTCAGTGGCCTATATCAATGTCTCTAGGTTGCAGTTTCACAGTTTTCTAAGTTAAGTGCCGCTTGATGACACTTAAGCTTTTCTAAGTCCCAACACAAATTTAATGTTCTCAAATACTTTAGTTGAGCTATATTAACATGAATGGCACACTCCCAGGCGCCCCCAAGAGCCACTCTCACATGCATGCAAAAATAACCCAAAAAGCTCTACTATATAGAGTGAAATTTTTATCATACATAAGGCATGCATTTTAAGTGCTCCAAAATTCATAATAATTCTATCTAGCAAGAATATGCATTTAGAATAATTTAATCAAACCAAATAAGCACTTAGGAGCCATTTGCTCCTATGCTCACGAAGCCAAACCCACCAAGTGCGAATAGCGTCGCTCGAAACGCTAACGAAGCTTCGATTATCACTCCTTGAGTCCTAAAAAGCAAACCCTAGGAGTTACAAGCTAAGAAAACGAACCATGAGTTCAATCTTTAAAGAACTCTACAAAAAGGGTGAAGAAAACTCACCGAATGCGAAGGAAACTCTCACGATCTCCAAATGGGAGTTAGAATCGTTGCAATCCAACCTAAACCAAAGTTCTAAACCCCTCAATTAGGTCTAAGAAGCCCTAAAACGAAAATCCCCAAAACCTAACCCTAGAATCCCATTCTAGGGTTTCATCACACAAAAAGCCTCAAAATCCGAATCTAGAGGAAGAGAACTTGATGCTTACCTCCAAGATGCTTCAAATCAAGTTCAAAAGGCTCTAGGGTTGAAGCTTGATCCTCTACCAAGCTCCAATCAAAAGCTCCAAAGCTCCAACAATGGAGGAAATAGGCTCTACCAAGCAAAAGAGAGCAAAGAGAGGGTTTTAATCCTCAAAAACCCATCCAAAACCAAGGAGAAATAAAGAAGATGGAGTGGAGGGAGCTCTTACCTCTTCTATTGCTGTGAAGAACACAAGGGAAAGCCCTAGGGGCGAGGCTTGCACTAATAGAAGTGCTACAATAGCCAAAAACCCCCTGCAGTTCGGTCTGCTCGAAAACTGCCAGCTTGTACCGGTACAAATTCATTTTGTACCGGTATAAACTCTGCGAAAAGCCAAACCCGAGGCTCGGGTTGCCTCGCTCAGCTGGTCTGTATCGGTACAAAATCCATTTTGTACCGGTATAGCCATCACGCTTGTACCGGTATAACCATCATTTTGTACCGGTACAAGGCCTCGAAATTTCAATCCGAGAGCAATCTAAAATCCAACTTTTTGGACTTTAGAGCTTGGAATTCATCCACCAATCTCGGTACTCGTGCCATAGGTCGGAACACAGTCAACGACCCTCCAGAAAATCTGGAAAAGTTCAAATCTCAATTAAGTACTCGAACTCCGCAATTTGCGCAAGTCCAGTATGCTACATTCACCCCTCCTAAAAAGGAGTTTCGTCCGCGAAACTCGGAGATACAGATCATACCTCAAGATTCCATCTGAAAAAGATGGGGATAGCGCTCCTGCAGCGCACTCTCCAGCTCCCACGTGGCCTCCCGCTCCTCGTGGTTGCTCCACAGGACTTTCACAAAAGAAGGCTCCCGATACCTCAGCTTCTTCACCTCGCGAGCCAAAATCTTCACGGGTTGCTCCTCGAAGCTCAAATCATCCATCAACTCCAAGGGTGTAGTATCCAATACATGAGCTGGATCATGTAATAACTTCCGAAGGTCCGACACATGGGATACGTTGTGTATGCCCGATAGGTTCGGCGGTAGAGCAAGTCTATACGCTACGGGCCCACACGCTCAAAAATCTCATACGGTCCAAAATAACGGGGGCTCAACTCACCCCGAATTCCAAATCTCCTGACTCCTCTGGTCGGCGAGACTTTCATGAAAACATGATCTCCAATCCGAAGCTCCAATTCTCGTCGACGTCTGTCAGCATAGCTCTTTTGCCTACTACAGGCAGTCAACAACCGCTCTCTAGCAATGCGAACTTTGCCCTCTGCTTCCTGGAGAACATCTGGCCCTAAAGCCAAACTCTCGCCAACTTCACTCCAATGAAGTGGCGATCTACATTTCCGTCCATAGAGTGCCTCAAATGGTGCCATTTCGATTCAAGCTTGATAACTGTCGCTGTAAGCAACCTCTGCGATCGGTAGTTGCTGCGACCATCCTCCTTGGAAGCCGATCACGCAGGCTCGAAGCATATCCTCGCGTGTCTGTATAGTACGCTCCGACTGCCCGTCACTCTGAGGGTGGAAAGCGATCTTGAAGTCCGATCGAGCACCCAAGGCGTCTTGCAGACTCCTCCAAAAGTGTGACACAAAACGTGTGTCCCTGTCCGATACAATCGATGTAGGTACTCCGTGTAGTCGCACATTCTTATCCAAATATATCTGTGCGAGTCTCTCTCTAGTCCAAGTAGTATGGATAGGTATAAAATGCGCCGATTTCGTCAACCTATCAACGATCACCCATATAGCACCGTGCCCTGCCTGTGAGTGAGGTAATCCCATCACAAAATCCATGGTGATCTTCTCCCACTTCGACACTGGAATCGGTAGGCTTTGCAATTCCCCCGCGGGAACTCTCTGCTCAGCTTTCACTTGTTGGCAAGTTAGACAACGAGCTACAAACTCGCCAACATCCTTTTCATTCCGGGCCACCAATAAAGCAACTTCAAGTCTTCTCCGAGAAGTTCCTTCTCTAAATTGCGCTCGTTCGACAAGCTATTCAGTTGGTCATCACCAAAACCAAGTGCTCCCAAGAGCTGAATTCCAGTACCCACTTTCCTCGTCTAGGTCGAGGGCGAAGCCTAGCTCTGCCTCAATTTACTCGTACAATTGGAATTCCGCTATATAGCTCTCTGAGGCGGATCCAACAATACCGCTCGTAGCAAGAACCCGGGGGTCAAACCCGTTACCCGTTCCATCAACACTCCATCGGAATGCTCACTAAAGAGATGTGATACAATAGCTAGTCGTTGGCTCGAATCCCAACGATGCTCACTTACTCAACGCCAGATCTTGTCAAAAGATTGCACGACTGAGTGCAACTCCAATCCTTAATTAAGCATAGCGTAATTTTCACATGGCTATCCTTTTATACCTGCTTTGCATGAACAGCCCGACAATCAAAAATCCGTAATAATCATCTCTTCGATTGTCGCGACACTGGACAAATCGTCCAAATTGGTTCTCCAGAAGTGGTCACTCGATTCACCAATCGGCATTGCACCCCAATGCCTCCACAGCAATCTCAACTCCACCACTGGGGTGGTACTCGCTGCTTCTCTTCTATTTATATAGTCAAGAACCACAACCCACACACATCCTCAATCTACTAAGGTCATTCCCTTAGTCTCGACTTGATGCCTCAAGTAAACTCTTCATAAGCCTACGCCGAGAGCTTATCTTCGATAGAGGGTCTCATAGCACTAACTGCTCAAGCGCTCGAAACGAATCATTCGAAATTCTTCTCCACAATGCTTCCCTTAGCATCAGATACCCCAGGTATCCATAGTCACAGAGCTCAACTCAAGTGATAGAGAGGGTTCCATTTACAATTAGTAGTAGCTCTCTATCAATGTCACCATGAAGTGACTATCGACCAGAACGTCGATCTCAACCACTCTTCCACGAAGTCTTCATTACAAGGAACTTAATTCCATGTGCAACATCCGAACAAGGGAAAATCAGCAACTTGGCACATTCCCTCGCGAATTTTTCCCAACCACTCGATCCAACAAAGAGAGTCCACACTCAGCTCACCTCAGTATGCTTCCGCAGTTGATCCTTGCTGATCTTAATCGGGATACCCATGGTCATCTGCGACCGGTTCCGCCAATCCATCTAGAGGGCTTGGAATTATCATTCCGCAAGTCCCTAACGTTGGTGAAGTACTACAGGCTTCAGCAGCGTCAAGCTAATCCCCATGATGTCCCAAACAAGTACCAACATTCGCTTGAGGTACAACCTCAAAACTCCAACCCAAAATGGTATTACTCCGATTGCAATACGATTCAATCGAGTATGCCAATATCTAGAGACTAATTGAAACGATCAACGAGCCTCTACAGCCGAGCGATTGCCCATTCGTGATTCAGTTTAGATCACGATGGTCGACATATAGTCGAAACGACCCTACTGGTCCCACTTCAATAGAGGGTGTTTCTCACGAGACGAAACACTAGATGCAAAGATCTCCCCGTCCCCCGAGCTCGCGATTCGCGACTCAGTCAGGAGAACAACAACAACTCCGAAGATATCCTTCATTCTGAGGATTCTCGAACAACCGAAGGTAATGGCCAATTAGGCCCCCAAATCCTCCCCAATACTTACCCAATTTAGGCAATAGAGGTAGTCATCGCCACCAGAGGAATAAACCCTCAACATGCACTATTTCGCGCTCAAGTTTCCAAGGCGAGTCAAATCAGCTCGCAAGACCCAAGGTACAAAGTACCTCACAAACTCCACACCAAGAAGGCCAATCTATTTGTTGGCACGCAAAACCTTCTCGCAAGGTAGGGTGTTCGAGACGACACACCCAATTATCTGATCATCCTATAGGCATCGAAGAATGATCAATGCTAGAAATCCTCGGGTTGGTTCACTACACACCCGGTGTATCCTCGATCTCACGATCCCACACGTGGCATTCCACGCTCTTGGGTCAAAGCTCGGACTACCGTCCGGACCAAAACTCTGCCCTACCCGAAGGCACGGGCCTGTCACTCCACGGCTAAGCTGCGCTGCCCGAGAGGGCCGAGCTCCCGCGATCTACAAGCGGGTCCGAGCACGGGTCGTCCCCGAGCACCATCCGGCAAATAGCCGATCCAGGGATGCAACTAATGCAATCGTCGTGAGATCCATATAGCATAGCAGAAAGCTACCCACAACCCGCAAACTAACCGTCCCAGTCAAGGGCTAACCCTCATCGCAAACAGCGAACTAACGTGATGCAATGCAACTCGGCAAATAGCCGATCAAAGGATAGGTGCAATGCACCGGCATCAACCAATGCACACTCGAAATTCATAGTACGAACCAAAACACGTAGTCACTATCTCGTGCCGTCTTGCCTCTCGATCGAGCAGCCATGCATGCGGCCGCTCGGGGCCTGTTGTGACTCCTCCGTCAGCCTCTAAACAGGTTGCCTCCCAGAGTGCGTCTGACTCGCACCTCGGCCGTGGGCCGCTAGCCCAGATCCCTAGTCTAAGCCTTCTCAATGAGCACGTGGTTTACCACATCTCGGTAAGTCTGAAGATCGAAAGGTTGCGCCAACCGAAAGATCAACGGCCGAAGTCTTCGCCGTCTCGCACAACAACGGCCACCCTGTGGGAGCCGAGGGAACTCCCTCTCGCACTCGGCCACCGTCCGGTTCCCTTGGAGCATACCCCACAGATCTTGCTCCGACTTTCTCTTAACACTGTCAGTGAAGTAAAGCTTCAACAGGAGTTCCTTGAACCTCCTTCAAGTAGTCGCCACCATATCCGCGTTGATGCTATCCTGAATGTCCAACCACCAGCTACAAACCTCATCACTCAGGTGATGCGCGGCAAGCCAAACTCTGCCTATCTCCTCCACGAATGTGTCGCGGAAATAGATTCTCCGTCTGCATCGACCACTTCCCTACGATCCAGTGGTCGTCCTTCTCTCCATCGAGGATCCTGGGATTACACCTCTTGAACTCGTTGGGCGATCCATGAGCCACTCTCGCTCTGCTCCCTCAACCATCACAGGAGAACCGCCCGTTGCAGTAAGGATCTCTCCAGGTGTTTCATGCGCGCATCCTGCCTGCGTGCCGCATTTGCCTACCGTTGAGCCGGTGTCGCCTGCTGAGTCGCCAAACCAGTGAGAGCCGCAAGTAGGCACCTCACTCGCGGACCTCGTTGGATCCGAGGGTAGTGGACATCTCCACTTCCCCAAAGGTTGTCGCGTCATCCGCTCCAACAAACTTAGAGCGGGTCGTCAACAAGACGCCACAACATCACTAAAGCGCAAGTTAATAAAACCCACGCTATCGCGGCCCCACTCAACAATACCCAAATCATGCGAAAGTAATGAAGTGGGTTTCACAACTAACGCCCGATGTTACGTTGTCGGCCGCCAACGTAACCCTCCGCGAAGTTAGGAGTTATACACTTCGGTCCAACTCTACTTACTAGAGTTATTCAAGATACCCAATTTGAATACTTTCGCTCACAAGTTAAATAGACCTCGTCTCTCACGAGCCTATATCCTATAGTCCAACCGGCCTAAAGTTTGCTAGGTCCACAAGAAGACTCAACCCTAGGCTCTGATACCAATTTAATCTGTCACGCCCCGGGACCCAGCGGAAGCCCGCCCGGCGCGTGTCCAGGCCCGCCGTACATCTAAAATATACAAGGCGTCCAGCAAAACGATAAATAAAACAACAAGAAAAGAGGCATCTAGTAGTATCAGAGCACAATATAACAACTAGATCTCTATATAGGAAATAAAGTACTAACAACACTAAGAAGCTGAAAATAAGTACAACCATAACTCCACAACCAAAAGCTATAAAAGGTACATGGTAGTCTCTATACCGGTATACAAAAATCTCTCTCTCACAAATACCAAAAAGAGAGAAAAGTAGAACCATCTAAAAGAGAGTAAAGCTACTATGAGCTAACTAGACGCGACTCCCTTGCCGCGATGCCTTGCCTCCGCCGGTGCCGAAGGCTCTGAAACACATTAGAAAAAAAAGGGCGTGAGAAATATTAATTAATAGTTCCCAGTGGGCAATTACTGACTTCAGTTGCATGCTCCACTAGGCCCAAAACTAACCAAGTAAACGATAAACTATGCATAAGTAAGGTAAACGACATGTAAAATAAACAGGTAAGCTACTAAACATGATATCTCTACTTAGCATAAATAAGCATAAGCAAACGACTAATCTAAGCATGATTAGTAAGTACAACTACTAGTATAATGTTCCCAATTTAATAGTAAAGAGTTGAAGTTTACTATTCTAGTCAAATCCACAATGTCCACAAATGATAGTAAAGTATTAAAGTTTACTATTCTAGTCAAGTTCACAATTTTCTTTAAACTATATTAAGTTTAAGTCCAAAGATCCAACCCGAAGGCGGTATGGCCGATGCCCACCCGAAGGCTGCCTAGCCCAAATGCCGAGCCTAATGGCCCCGTAGTAGTCAACAACCCCACTCTAGGAACGAGACTGACCCACGGCAATCCACTTCGGCGCCCAATCCCGCACGGCGAATACATGAAACGCGTTGGCCAACTCCGGAGTGCCGGCTTGTAGGGAGCGACCCTCACAAGTATGTGCGAATGAGCACAATGGCATATAGTCACAAGAACTGTCACAAGTCTCAAATCATCATGTCTCTAACATGGAAGGTAAAGTCACTGTGTCCAAGGCCTATCTCTATGTCATCATGTCTCTAACATGGAATATGATAGATGTCAGTGGCCTATATCAATGTCTCTAGGTTGCAGTTTCACAGTTTTCTAAGTGCCGCTTGATGACACTTAAGCTTTTCTAAGTCCCAACACAAATTTAATGTTCTCAAATACTTTAGTTAAGCTATATTAACATGAATGGCACACTCCCAGGCGCCCCCAAGAGCCACTCTCACATGCATGCAAAAATAACCCATAAAGCTCTACTATATAGAGTGAAATTTTTATCATACATAAGGCATGCATTTTAAGTGCTCCAAAATTCATAATAATTCTATCTAGCAAGAATATGCATTTAGAATAATTTAATCAAACCAAATAAGCACTTAGGAGCCATTTGCTCCTATGCTCACGAAGCCAAACCCACCAAGTGCGAATAGCGTCGCTCCGAAACGCTAACGAAGCTTCGATTATCACTCCTTGAGTCCTAAAAAGCAAACCCTAGGAGTTACAAGCTAAGAAAACGAACCATGAGTTCAATCTTTAAAGAACTCTACAAAAAGTGTGAAGAAAACTCACCGAATGCGAAGGAAACTCTCACGATCTCCAAATGGGAGTTAGAATCCTTGCAATCCAACCTAAACCAAAGTTCTAAACCCCTCAATTAGGTCAAAGAAGCCATAAAACGAAAATCCCCAAAACCTAACTGTAACATACTGGACTTGCGCAAATTGCGGAGTTCGAGTATTTGTCACGCCCCGGGACCCAGCGGAAGCCCGCCCGGCGCGTGCCCAGACCCGCCGTATGTCTACAACATATAAGGCGTCTAACAAAAACGATAAATAACCAACAAGTAAAAAGAATCTAGAAGTATCAGAGCAGTATAACAACTAGAATTCTATACAAGGAAGCATAAAGAAGAGACTAAAAGTAAAGCACCAATCTTAAAATAAACCATAAAGAGAGTACAATAAAAAGATATCCGAACACCACAATAACTAAGTACAGGGTAGTCTCTACATAGGGATACAAAACTCTCTCAATCTCACCAAAGTACAAAAAGAGAGAAAAACCCCTACAAGGTGGAACGCGGCGATAACTAGCTAGCGGTTCCCTTTCCACGATCCCTTGCCTCCGCCGGTGCCGAAGGCTCTGAAACACATTAGAAAAAGAGGGCGTGAGAACTATTAAAAATAGTTCCCAGTGGGCAGTGCGACTTCAGTTGCATGCTCCACTAGGCCCAAAACTAAGCAAGTAAGTGTGAGCGAAATAAATAACGAGTAAGCTACTAAAGCATGATATCTCTACTTAGCATAAATAAGCATAAGTAAACGACTATTCTAAGCAAGAATAGTAAATATAACCCACAAGTCCAATATCCATAGCAATAGTAAAGAGTTAAAGTTTACTATTCTAACCATAGCCCAATAATCCCACAAGTGATAGTAAGGTGTTAAAGTTTACTATTCTAGTCAAAGTCCACAGTTTTCTTTAAACTACATTAAGTTTAAGCACAATAAGATCAACCCGAAGGCGATATGGCCGATGCCCACCCGAAGGCTGCCTAGCCCAAATGCCGAGCCTAATGGCCCCGTAGTAGTCAACATTCCCACCCTAGGAATGCGACTGTCCCACGGCAATCCACTTCGGCGCCCAATCCCGCACGGCGAATACAAGAAACGCGTTGGCCAACTCCGGAGTGCCGGCTTGAAGGGAGCTACCCTCACAAGCATGTGCGAATGAGCACAATGGCAAAAGTCACAAAACTCGTCACAAGTCCCAAATCATCATGTCTCTAACATGGAATGTACAATTGTTCAAAAGGCCTATCTCTATGTCATCATGTCTCTAACATGGAATATAGTATATGTTAAGTGGCCTATGTCAAGTCTCTATGTTGCAGTTTCATAGTTTTCTATGTTAAGTGCCGCTTGATGACACTTAAGATTTCTAAGTCCCAACATGTATTTAATGTTCACAATTAACATTAGCAAAGCTAAAATCACCATAAATGGCACACTCCCAGGCGCCCCCAAGAACCACCCCCACATGCATGCAGTTTAACCCAAATAGCTCTACTATATAGAGTGGAAATTTTATCATACATAAGGCATGCATTTTAAGTGATTCAAAATTCATAATAAATCTATTTAGCATGAATATGCATTCAAAATAATTAAATCAAACCAACTAAGCACTTAGGAGCCATTTGCTCCTATGCTCATGAAGCCAAACCCACCGAGTGCGAAAATCGCCGATCCGAATCGCTAACTAAGCTTCGATTCCTACTCCTAGCACCCTACAAGGCATGCCATAGGAATTACAAACTCAAAAGATGAGTCTTGAGTTCAAACAATAAGAAACTCTACTAAAGGGTGAAGAATACTCACCGAATGCGAAGAAAGTGCTCTTGATCTCCAAATGGGAGTTAGAGTCCTTCTAATCCAACCTAAATCAAAGTTCTAAACTCATCAATTAGGTCCCAACGGCCCTCAATCGAAAATCCCCAAATCCTAACCCTAGAATCCCATTCTAGGGTTTCATCTCACAAAAACCCACAAAATTCGAAACTAGAGGAAAGAGATCACTCACATACCTCCAAGAAGCTCTAATCCAAGGTTTAAAGTGTCGTGGCACGGGGGCGTGCCGTTACTGCCCTGGCACGGTACGGCACGGGCACGCTTGCGTGCCGACACGTGGCACGCTGGCGTGCCGACAGATACGCACGACCTCCTACTGGCACGCTTTGGCACGGATTTTTTATTCCAATAAACTCTTATAATGTTATTTTGATAAATTTAAATAAATAATTATGAATATTTGCTATATATACCTTACTATACTCATCAATTAACATGCATATAAGCTTTTGGAAAGTAAGATACAACTATAAGATGTAGAATAAAAATTAAATTACAATAAAATAATTCACAAATATAATAATTATTTAAATTTACATCTTTACATAGAGATGAGCTTAATTCTACATAGATTGTCGCGCTTGATCATATGGCATATTGTCATCTGCTGATACAAGATTTATTTGACAATGTTGATATAAGTATTGCCAGTATTGTGAGAAACTCATATATTCCCGATATTAAATTTATTTTTTGTTCTTTTATTCTTTTTAAAATATCGATTAAAATTTGTTTAGGAGATTGACTTTTGTTCCCTTGAATCAGAAAAATTCGCGGTGCGACAATTTTACCAAAATTTTTTGCGAAGAAAAAATGGATGTCTGTGGTGGAAGCGGAGGGTGCGGGGGGGCGAAGCCCCCCCGCGGTATGGATCAGGTCAATTAAAAATTTTCTCCTATATTGATAAATGAGAAGTTAAAAAAAAGGCATCCGCCAAAAAGCAAAAAAAAAGTTAAAAAAAAGACAATATAGGTGGCCCGGGGGGGCTTGATACTCCAGAAAACAAAACAAAACAAAAAAAACAAAAAAAAAAGCCAAAAAAATAAGAAGGAAAAGCATATGTGGCAAAAAAACAAAAAAAAAGGAAAAGAAAAAAGAAATAAACAAGAAAAAGCATCATGGGGGAAAAGGGGCGGGGGGGGGGGGGGGAAAAAAAAACCAAAAGCAAAAAAAGAAAGAAAAAAAAAAAAAAAAAAAAAAAAAAAAGGGCGGCACGGCACGGTCTGTGCGCACCCCGGCGTGCGCTTTGTCTCGGCGGCACGGGGGGGTGCCGCGGCACCGAGGGTCGAGACCCCCATGCGTGCCCCTATCTAAGGGGCACGGTACGTGCCGCGGCGTGCCGAGCGGCACGCCGCGGCACTTTAATCCTTGCTCTAATCCAAGCTCAAAAAGCCCTAGGCTTGAAGCTTGATCCACCACAAGGCTCCAAACACCAAGCTCCAAGCTCCAACAAAGGTGATGTTGCCTCTACCAAGCACAAAGAAGCAAAAAGAGGGTTTAATCCTAAGAAAAACCCTACCAAAACCCTAGAAATGTCAAGGGGTAGAGAGAGAAGTTCCTCCTACCTCTTGCTGCGGTGGGGGGGGCACAAAAGAAGCCCTAGTGTGTGTGGTACACTAATAGAAGCAACAAAATGCTAAAACACCCTGCGTTTAAAGCGCTCGAAATCTGCATTTGCCAGTACTGCAGTACAAGCCATCCCATACAGTATAGACCTGTAAAGCACCAAACCGAGGCTCGGGTTGGCGTCCATCGGCTTCTCCCATACGGTACGGAATCCATCACTGTGCGGTATAGCAACAATTTACGTACCGGTATAGCAACAATTTACGTCCGTACGGACCCTCAGAACCTCAATCCGAGAGCAACCTAAAATCCAACTTTTTGGACTTTAGTGCTTAGGATTCATCCGCTAACCTCGGTACACGTGCTCTAGGTCGGAACATAGTCAACGACCCTCCAGAAAATCTGGAAAAGCTCCGAACTCACGTCGAATACTCGAACTCCGCAATTTGCGCAAGTCCAGTATGTTACATTCACCCCTCCTAAAAAGGAGTTTCGTCCGCGAAACTCTAAAGCGAACTCATACCTCAAGATTCCATCTGAAAGAGATGGGGATAGCGCTCTTGCAGTGCGCTCTCAGGCTCCCACGTGGCCTCTCGCTCCTCGTGGTTGCTCCAAAGAACCTTCACGTACGGAATGTCCCGATTCGCAATTTCTTCACCTCGCGAGCCAAGATCTTCACGGGTTGCTCCTCGAAGCTCAAATCCTCCCGCAGCTCTATGGGTACGACCTCCAAAACATGAGCGGATCATGGATGTACTTCCGAAGGACCGATACATGAAAGACGTTGTGCACGCCCGATAGGTTCGGTGGTAGAGCAAGTCGATACGCTCGGACCTATACGTTCCAAGATCTCATAGGGTCCAATGAATCGAGGACTCAACTTACCTCGAATTCCAAATCTCGAATTCCCTTAGATGGCGAGACTTTCAAGAAGACATGATCTCCAATACGAAACTCCAAGTCTCGTCGGCGTTTATACGCATAGCTCCTGCCTACTGCGGGCCGTCAGTAGTCGCTCCCGAGCGATTCGAACTTTATCCTCTGCTTCCTGGAGCACTTCAGGGCCTAAACCCAATCTTTCGCCCACTTCAATCCAATGAAGTGGCGATCTGCACTTTCGTCCATACAATGCCTCGAACGGTGCCATCTTGATACTTGCTTGATAACTATTGTTATAAGCAAACTCCGCCATAGGTAGATGCTGCGACCATCCTCCCTGGAAGTCAATCACGCATGCTCGAAGCATGTCCTCAAGAGTCTGTATAGTGCGCTCCGACTGCCCGTCACTCTGGGGGTGGAAAGCAGTGCTGAAATCCAATCTAGTACCCAAGGCGTCCTGTAGACTCCTCCAAAAGTGTGACACAAAGCGTGTGTCCCTGTCAGATACGATCGATGTAGGTACTCCATGAAGTCGCACAATCTCGTCAAGGTACACTTGTGCGAGCTTCTCTCCAGCCCAAGTAGTATGGATAGGTATAAAGTGCGCCGACTTCGTCAACCTATCCACGATCACCCAAATAGCATCATGCCCGGCTTGAGAGCGAGGCAATCCTGTCACGAAGTCCATGGTGATCTTCTCCCACTTCCACACGGGAATAGGCAAACTCTGCAGTTTTCCCGCTGGAACTCGATGCTCAGCTTTCACTTGTTGGCAAGTTAGACATCTAGCAACAAACTCGCCAACATCCTTCTTCATCCCAGGCCACCAATAGAGTAACCTCAAGTCCTTGTACATTTTGGTGCCTCCTGGATGAATAGCATAAGGTGCCCTGTGTGCCTCCTGAAGGATGTCCTCTCTAAGTCCCAAATCCGCTGGCACACAAATCCGTCCACCCAAGCGCATCACTCCCTGATCATCCACAAGGAAGTCACCGGTGCAACCATCAACCATTTTGTCTCGAATCCTTTGCAACTCTAAGTCAAGAGCTTGCTTCTCTTTAATTCTATCCATAAGAGTAGGTTGCACAACCATAGTCATCAGCCGCAAAGGAGTATCGGGAGTCACTACCTCCAACTCCAACCGCTTCATTTGCTCGATCAACTGCGGTTGAGTAACAACATGCATCGCTAAGTTTTCAGTCGATTTCCGACTTAGCGCATCCGCCACCACGTTAGCCTTGCCGGGTGGTAGAGAATAGTCAAATCATAATCCTTGAGTAGCTCCAACCATCTGCCATTGTCTCAAGTTCAACTCCTTCTGAGTGAAAAGATACTTCAAGCTCTTGTGATCCGTATAGACCTCGCACCGCTCGCCATACAAATAGTGGCGCCATAGCTTCAATGCAAAGACCACGGCCGCCAACTCCAAGTCGTGTGTAGGATAGTTCTTCTCATATTCCTTTAATTGGCGAGATGCATACGCGATCACCTTGTCACCCTGCATCAAAACACAACCCAATCCGTTAAGAGATGCATCACTATAAACCACATACCCTGCTCCAGCAATCGGTAATGTGAGGATTGGAGCGGTCGTCAATCTCAGCTTCAACGCTTGAAAGCTCTTTTCACACGCATCATTCCAAATGAATTTAGCTCCTTTGTGCGTGAGCCTCGTGAGGGAAGTAGATAACTTCGCAAAGCCCTCCACGAATCTGCGGTAGTAGCCGGCCAAACCAAGGAAACTCCTGATCTCGGTGACGCTCGTCGGTCTTGGCCAATCCTGAATGGCTTCTATCTTCCTAGGATCCACGGCTACGCCTGATCCCGAAATCACATGTCCCAGAAAAGCCACTTCTCGAAGCCAAAATTCGCACTTCTTCGGCTGTGCAAATAACTTCTTTTCCCGAAGCACTTGAAGTACCAATCTCAAATGTTCCTCGTGTTCCACATCACTTCGGGAATAAACCAAGATGTCGTCGATGAAGACCACGACGAACCTGTCTAGATAAGGCTTGAAGACACGGTTCATTAGATCCATAAAAGCTACTGGGGCATTAGTAAGCCCAAACGGCATGACAGTAAACTCATAATGTCCATACTGTGATCTAAAAGCCTTCTTCGCTACATCCCCAGGCGCAATCTTCAACTGATGGTATCCCGACTTCAAGTCTATCTTGGAATACACATTCGATCCTTGAAGTTGATCAAAAAGATCATCAATCCTCGGCAACGGATACTTATTCTTGATAGTGACTTTATTAAGTTCACGATAGTCCACGCAAAGGCGAAGTGATCCGTTCTTCTTCTTCACAAAAAGAACCGGTGCTCCCCAAGGTGACACACTCGGTCGAATGAAGCCCTTGTCCAACATATCCTGTAACTGTGCACTCAGCTCCTTTAACTCTGCCGGTCCCATCCTATAGGGTGCCTTCGAGACTGGGGCAGTCCCGGGAGCGACATCTACCACAAACTCGATCTCCCTATCGGGTGGCATGCACAGTAGCTCCGCCTGAAACACGTCCCGAAACTCCCGTACCACCGGAATATCCTCGATCCTAGGGGTATCATCCTCACCCCTCAATGCGATACTAGCCAAATAGGCTACGCATCCACGGTTGATCAGTTGCCTAGCTCGAGACGAACTGATCGACATCGCAAAAAGCGAGCTCTGGCTTCCTCTAAACACCACCTCACTCTGACCCGGTTCTCTAAAAGTAACCCTTCGATTAACACAATCGATAGTGGCGTAGTATCTAGTCAACCAATCCATACCCAAAACCACGTCAAAATCCCCCAACTTGCGCACTACTCGCAAATCCGCGGGCATGGTCCAATCTCCTACCCGAATAGGGCAAGCTGGGCAATACGCCCGCACGTCCACCATGTGGTCGGGTACAACAATACGACCGGGGTGTAGTAAAGGAACAAACTGGATGTCATGCAACTCCGCAAACAGCCGATCTATAAATGAATGTGATGCACCGGTATCAAATAATGCACGTACTCTAATGCCATCAAGTAAAATGATACCTGCCACCACATCCTCAGCTGTCGCTGCCGCCTCAGTCTGCGCGGCGTACATGCGCCCACTCGGCGCTGTCGTGACCCCTCACTCTGCGGCGGACGGTCGGCCGCCCGGCAGTGCGTGTCGACGGGGTCCCACTGGCGGTGGTAGAGCCGGTGCCGTCTGAGAAACGGTGCGGTGCGAGAACCTCTCGGGCACTCGGTACGGATGTGGCCCTCACAGCCTGCTTGGAAGCACTGCACCCCCGGCCCCTTGCGGCGGGTGGTGAGGACCACCGCGAGATCACACACCGGGGAGGCCGGCGTCGGTCGGGTCCTCTCGGCGGGGCGGTGCGCCACGGCTGGCCGGTGTCTCGGATGCTTCGGTGGCCTCCTAGAGTGCGTCTGGCTCGCACCCTCGGCCGCGGGCCTCTTGCCCTTTCCCTTATCCAAACCCTCGCGTCTCTCCTGCACCATGGCCGCGCCGCTCTCTACAGTGAGCGCGCGGTTCACCACCTGTCGGTAAGTCTGAAGCTCAGAGGACTGCACAAACCGGAAAATCGACGGTCGCAGTCCACGCTCGAAGATGCGGGCCTTATCCTCGTCGTCCCGCACGACGAAAGGCACGCAATGCGAAGCAGAAAACTCTCTCTCGTACTCGGCTACGAATCTGTCCCCACTGTGTCGAGCGCAAACTACGCTCCATACGCCTCTTGACGGCGTCGGGAATTAGTGTGCCAACGGTAGCTCCTTGAACCTCGTCCAAGTAATAGAAGCTAAGTCTGTCTTTGGGGTTCTCATGGAGATCCATCCACCAGCGGTAGGCCTCGCCGTCCAAGTGGTGGGTGGCGAGCCACACTCTGTCCCGTTCCTCCACGAACGTGTCACGGAACAGTTTCTCCATGTGCATCAACCACTTTTTCACGATCCAGTGGTCGACCTTCTCTCCGTCAAAGGTCCTCGGGCTGCACCTCCTGAACTCCTTGAGGCGAGCCATGAGTCGATCCCTCTCGGCTCCCTGAGCCATAACTGGGAATGCCGCTGCCACCGGTGATGCTCGAACTGGCGGGGTGTCCCGGTCCTCCTCCCGGCGCTCGACTGCCGGAGTCGTATGGTGTGAGCCGGCCGCGGGGATCGCGCCGCGTAAGTCAACCTCGGGCTGGTCTTTGGCGGTGAAGGGGTACGAGCCTCCCTCGCGGCCGCCTGCTGCGATGAAGGTCCTCCGTGCGCTTCATGCGCGCCTCCTGTCGCTGCGCTGCCGTCGCCTGCTGCATCACCAGTGCCGTGAGGGCCGCCAACTTGCCCCTCAACTCACGGACCTCGCCGGATCCGGAGGTAGCGGAGGCCTCGACCTCCTCAAAAGTTGCCGCATTGTCCGCTCCAACAGATTTCGAGCGAGTTATCGGCATCGCCACTACAACATCATAAAAGCGCAAGTTAGTAAGCTCACGCAATCGCATCCCGCTCATGCTATAAATACCCAAATCATGCGAAAGTAATGAAGTGTCATTTACTACTAAATCCCGATGTTACGTTGTCGGCCGCCAACGTAACCCTCCACGAAGTTAGAAGTTATACACTTCGATCCAACTCTACTTACTAGAGTTATTCAAGATACCCAATCTTAATACTTTCGCTCACAAGTTAAATAGACCTCGTCTCTCACGAGCCTATATCCTATAGTCCCACCGGCCTAAGGTTTGCTAGGTCCACAAGAAGACTCAACCCTAGGCTCTGATACCAATTTAATCTGTCACGCCCCGGGACCCAGCGGAAGCCTGCCCGGCGCGTGCCCAGACCCGCCGTATGTCTACAACATACAAGGCGTCTAACAATAACGATAAATAACCAACAAGTAAAAAGAATCTAGAAGTATCAGAGCAGTATAACAACTAGAATTCTATACAAGGAAGCATAAAGAAGAGACTAAAAGTAAAGCACCAATCTTAAAATAAACCATAAAGAGAGTACAATAAAAAGAGATCCGAACACCATAATAACTAAGTACAGGGTAGTCTCTACATAGGGATACAAAACTCTCTCAATCTCACCAAAGTACAAAAAGAGAGAAAAACTCCTACAAGGTGGAAAGTGGCGATAACTAGCTAGCGGTTCGCTTTCCACGACCTCTTGCCTCCGCCGTGCGAAGGCTACGAAACACATTAGAAAAGAGGGCGTGAGAACTATTAAAAATAGTTCCCGGTGGGCAGTGCGACTTCAGTTGCATGCTCCACTAGGCCCAAAACTAAGCAAGTAAGTGTGAGCGAAATAAATAACGAGTAAGCTACTAAAGCATGATATCTCTACTTAGCATAAATAAGCATAAGTAAACGACTATTCTAAGCAAGAATAGTAAATATAACCCACAAGTCCAATATCCATAGCAATAGTAAAGAGTTAAAGTTTACTATTCTAACCATAGCCCAATAATCCCACAAGTGATAGTAAGGTGTTAAAGTTTACTATTCTAGTCAAAGTCCACAGTTTTCTTTAAACTACATTAAGTTTAAGCACAATAAGATCAACCCGAAGGCGATATGGCCGATGCCCACCCGAAGGCTGCCTAGCCCAAATGCCGAGCCTAATGGCCCCGTATTAGTCAACATTCCCACCCTAGGAATGCTACTGTCCCCCGGCAATCCACTTCGGCGCCCAATCCCGCACGGCGAATACAAGAAACGCGTTGGCCAACTCCGGATCTTAGGCTTGTGAGGGAGCTACCCTCACAAGCATGTGCGAATGAGCACAATGGCAAAAGTCACAAAACTCGTCACAAGTCCCAAATCATCATGTCTCTAACATGGAATGTACAATTGTTCAAAAGGCCTATCTCTATGTCATCATGTCTCTAACATGGAATATAGTATATGTTAAGTGGCCTATGTCAAGTCTCTATGTTGCAGTTTCATAGTTTTCTATGTTAAGTGCCGCTTGATGACACTTAAGATTTCTAAGTCCCAACATGTATTTAATGTTCACAATTAACATTAGCAAAGCTAAAATCACCATAAATGGCACACTCCCGGGCGCCCCCAAGAGCCACCCCCACATGCATGCAGTTTAACCCAAATAGCTCTACTATATAGAGTGAAAATTTTATCATACATAAGGCATGCATTTTAAGTGATTCAAAATTCATAATAAATCTATTTAGCATGAATATGCATTCAAAATAATTAAATCAAACCAACTAAGCACTTAGGAGCCATTTGCTCCTATGCTCATGAAGCCAAACCCACCGAGTGTGAAAATCGCCGATCCGAATCGCTAACTAAGCTTCGATTCCTACTCCTAGCACCCTACAAGGCATGCCATAGGAATTACAAACTCAAAAGATGAGTCTTGAGTTCAAACAATAAGAAACTCTACTAAAGGGTGAAGAATACTCACCGAATGCGAAGAAAGTGCTCTTGATCTCCAAATGGGAGTTAGAGTCCTTCTAATCCAACCTAAATCAAAGTTCTAAACTCATCAATTAGGTCCCAAAGGCCCTCAATCGAAAATCCCCAAATCCTAACCCTAGAATCCCATTCTAGGGTTTCATCTCACAAAAACCCACAAAATTCGAAACTAGAGGAAAGAGATCACTCACATACCTCCAAGAAGCTCTAATCCAAGCTCAAAAAGCCCTAGGCTTGAAGCTTGATCCACCACAAGGCTCCAAACACCAAGCTCCAAGCTCCAACAAAGGTGATGTTGCCTCTACCAAGCACAAAGAAGCAAAAAGAGGGTTTAATCCTAAGAAAAACCCTACCAAAACCCTAGAAATGTCAAGGGGTAGAGAGAGAAGTTCCTCCTACCTCTTGCTGCTGTGGGGGGGGCACAAAAGAAGCCCTAGTGTGTGTGGTACACTAATAGAAGCAACAAAATGCTAAAACACCACTGCAGTTTAAACTGCTCGAAATCTGCCAGGCTGTACCGGTACAAGCCATCCCATACCGGTATAGACCTGTGAAATGACCAAACCGAGGCTCGGGTTGGCGTCCATCGCTCTCCCATGCGGTACGAGAATCCATCTGTCTGGTATAGCAACAATTTACTGTACCGGTATAGCAACAATTTACGTGCATGCGGACCCTCAGAACCTCAATCCGAGAGCAACCTAAAATCCAACTTTTTGGACTTTAGTACTTAGGATTCATCCGCTAACCTCGGTACACGTGCTCTAGGTCGGAACATAGTCAACGACCCTCCAGAAAATCTGGAAAAGCTCCGAACTTACGTCGAATACTCAAACTCCGCAATTTGCGCAAGTCCAGTATGTTACAGTATTTGACTCTTGTTGGAGCTTTTCCAGATTTTCTGGAGGGTCGTTGACTGTGTTCCGATCTATGGCGCGTGTACCGAGGTTTGGGAATGAGTCCCAAGCCCTAAAGTCCAAAAAGTTGGATTTTAGGTGGCTCTCGGGTTGGAAATTCTGTGCCTTGTACCGGTACAAAATGGTGTCTATACCGGTACAAAATGATGGCTATACCGGTACAGACCAAGATTTATACCGGTACAAAAAGGGCAGACTTGGCAAACCCGAGGCTCGGGTTTGGCGTTTCGCAGGGTTTATACCGGTACAAAATGGATTTGTCTTAGGTACAAGCTAACGATTCAGCGATTTAAGCTGCGGTGTTTTAGCATTTTGTTGCTTCTAATATAGCACCCCTTGCCCCTAGGGCTTTTCCTTGTGCTGAGAACAAGAGAGAAAGAGGTAAGGAGCTTCTCTCTCTACTCCCTTGTGCTTTCTAGGGTTTGGTTGGATTTTTTTAGAGGATTAAAACCCTCTCTTTTATTCTTTTTGCTTGATAGAGCCATTGTCTTCTTGTTGGAGCTTGGAGCTTGCCTTTTGGAGCTTTGTGGTGGATCAAGCTTCAAGCCTTGGGCCTTTTGAGCTTGGTTTAGAGCTTCCTAGAGGTATGTGAACGATTTCCTTCCTCTAGTTTCGGATTTTGTGGGTTTCTTTGAGATGAAACCCTAGAATGGGATTCTAGGGTTGGGATTTGGGGATTTTCGATTTAGGGCCTTTGGGACCTAATTGATGGGTTTAGAACTTTGATTTAGGTTGGATTAGAAGGACTCTAACTCTCATTTGGAGATCAAGAGCACTTCCTTCGCATTCGGTGAGTTTTCTCCAACCTTTTGTAGAGATCCTTAAAGTGTGAACTCAAGGTTTATTTTCTTAGCTTGTAACTCCTAGGGTGAACTTTTTAGGACTCTAGGAGTGATTATCGAAGCTTCGTTAGCGGTTCGGAGCAACGCTTTTCGCACTTGGTGGGTTTGGCTTCATGAGCATAGGAGCAAATGGCTCCTAAGTGCTTATTCGGTTTGATTTATTTATTTTGAATGCATATTCATGCTAAATAGATTTATTATGAATTTTGAACCACTTAAAATGCATGCCTCATGTATGATAAAATTTTCACTCTATATAGTAGAGCTTTCGGGGTTAAACAGCATGCATGTGTGGGTGGGATTTGTGGGCACCTGGGAGTGTGCCATTCATGTTTATATAGCTTGGATAATGTAATTGTAAACATCGAACTCTTGTTGGAACTTAGAAGAGCTTAAGTGTCATCAAGCGGCACTTAACTTAGAAAACTATGAAACTGCAACATAGAGACTTGACATAGGCCACTGGACATCTATTATTTCCATGTTAGAGAAATGATGACATAGAGATAGGCCTTTTGGACACTTGTACATTCCATGTTAGAGACATGACGATTTGGGACTTGTGACGAGTTTTGTGACTATATGCCATTGTGCTCATTCGCACATGCTTGTGAGGGTCGCTCCCACAAGCCGGCACTCCGGAGTTGGCCAACGCGTTTCTTGTATTCGCCGTGCGGATTGGGCGCCAAGTGGATTGCCGTGGGACGCTCATTCCTAGGGTGGGAATGTTGACTACTACGGGGCCATTAGGCTCGGCATTTGGGCTAGGCGACCTTCGGGTGGGCATCGGCCATATCGCCTTCGGGTTGATCTTATTGTACTTGAACTTAATGTAGTTTAACGCAAACTGTGGACTTTGACTAGAATAGTAAACTTTAACACTTTACTATCACTTGTGGACATTATAGATCTTGATTAGAATAGTAAACTTAGTCTTTTACTATCAAGTGGGGAACTTCATGTTAATTATAACGCTTTCTATTCATGCTTAGAATAGCTTACTTATGCAATTCATGCTAAGTAGAGATATTGTGTTTAGTAGTTTACATGTTATTTACATGTCGCTTATTATCGCTTATTATCGTTTATACTTACTTGCTTAGTTTTGGGCCTAGTGGCGCATGCAACTGAAGTCAGTAATTGCCCACTGGGAACTATTAATTAATAGTTCTCACGCCCTCTTTTTCTAATGTGTTTCAGAGCCTTCGGCACCGGCGGAGGCAAGGGATCGTGGAAAGGGAATCGCTAGCTAGTTATCGCGACTTTCCACCTTGTAGGGGTTTTCTCTCTTTTTGTACTTTGGTGAGATTGAGAGAGTTTTGTATCCATATGTAGAGACTACCATGTACTTAGTTATAGTGGTGTTGGATTTCTTTTGTTGTACTCTCTTTATAGTTTATATTAGAGATTGGTACTTTACTTTTAGTCACTTCTTTATGCTTATTAGTTTAGAATTCTAGTTGTTATACTGCTCTGATGCTTCTAGATTCTTCTTATCTTCGTGGTTATTTATCGTTTTTGCTAGACGCCTTGTATGTTGTAGACATACGGCGGGTCTGGGCACGCGCCGGGCGGGCTTCCGCTGGGTCCCGGGGCGTGACAGATTAAATTGGTATCAGAGCCTAGGGTTGAGTCTTCTTGTGGACCTAGCGAACCTTAGGCAGGTTGGACCATAGGATATAGGCTCGTGAGAGACGAGGTCTACTTAACTTGTGAGCGAAAGTATTAAGATTGGGTATCTTGAATAACTCTAGTAAGTAGAGTTGGATCGAAGTGTATAACTTCTAACTTCGCGGAGGGTTACGTTGGCGGCCGACAACGTAACATCGGGAGTTAGTAGGAAATGACACTTCATTACTTTCGCATGATTTGGGTATTTATGGCATGAGCGGGGATGCGATTGCGTGAGCTTACTAACTTGCGCTTTTATGATGTTGTAGTGACGATGCCGATAACTCGCTCGAAATCTGTTGGAGCGGACAATGCGGCGACCATTGAGGAGGTCGAGGCCTCCGCTACCTCCGGATACGGCGAGGTCCGTGAGTTGAGGGCCACCGGTGGCGGCCCTCACAGCCTTGGTGACGCAGAAGGCGACAGCGGCACAGCGTCAGGAGGCGCGCATGAAGCGCATGGAGGACCTTCTACTGCGGCAGGCGGCTGCGAGGGAGGCTCAGGCCCCTTCACCGCCACCGGCCCGAGGTTGACTTACCGCGGCGCGATCCCCCGCGGCCGGCTCACACCAGACGACTCCGGCAGTTGAGCGCCGGGAGGAGGACGGGGACACCCCGCCAGTTCGAGCATCACCGGTGGCAGCGGCATTCCCAGTTATGGCTCAGGGAGCCGAGAGGGATCGACTCATGGGTCGCCTCAAGGAGTTTAGGAAGTGTAGTCCGAGGATCTTTGACGGTGAGAACGTCGACCACTGGTGTGGCCTTATTTGGACTTTGCAAATTGCAAGGTTCGAGTGTTAGATGTGAGATACGAGCTTTTCAGTTTCTGGAGGGTCGTTGACCGTGTTCCGACCTATGGCACGAGTACCGAGATTAGTGGATGATTTCCAAGCACTAAAGTCCAAAAAGCTGGGTTTTAGGTTGCTCTTGGGTTGGAATTTTATGCCTTTGTACCGGTACAAAATTGTTGCTATACCGGTACAAAATGGTGGCTATCTGGTACAAGCCAAGATTTATACCGGTATAGATGAGGCTCTTGGACAAACCCGAGGCTCGGGTTTGTTTGTTCAGGGGGTTTATACGGTACAAAATGGATTTGTACCGTACAAGTAACGATTTCGAAAATCCGAAAGCTGAGGGGCTTTTGGGCATTTTGTTGCTTCTAATATAGCACCCCAGCCCTTGGGGCTCCTCTCTTGTGCTGAGAACTTGGGAGAGAAAGGTAAGAGAGCTTCTCTCTCTATTCCCTTGCATCTCCTTGGGTTTTAGGTTGATTTCTTGAGGATTAATCTCCCTCTTCTCTCTCTTTTGCTTGTGGGTGCATCTTCCACCATGAGGGAAGGTTGGAAGCTTGGTTGGGGAGCTTGTTGAGGGAAGATCTTCAACTTTGGTGGGTTTTGAGCCTTGTTTAGAGCTTCTAGGAGGTAAGCAACTCCTTCTTATCCTCTAATTTAAGCTTTGGTTGCCTTCTATGAGATGAAACCCTAGATTGTGTTGTTAGGGTTATTTTTGGGGCTTTTTGATTTGGGGCTTTTAGATTCCTTTTGATTGGTTTTGAACCTTTGTTTAGGTTGCCTTGGGAGGGATCTAGCTTCCTTTTGGAATTTCTAAGAGGATTGTTGCACATTTAGGTGAGTATTTCTTGACTTTGACATAGATGTTTAAAGTTTGAACTCAGGACTTATCTCTTGAGGTTGTAACTCCTAGGGTCTACTTTGTAGGGTACTAGGAGTAGGAATCGAAGCTTCGTTAGCGGTTCGGAGCGACGCTTGGAGCGACGGTGGGTTTGGCCTCACCTAGCACAATGAGAAATTCTCATTGGTGCTTATTTGCTTATGGTTAAATGGAAATTAGTTCATTTTCATGCTATTTGATTTATTTGTGAATTTTAGAATGCTTAAGATACATATGTTATGTGTAATGCAATTTTACTCTATATAGTAGAGACGTATGCATGTGAGAGCTGAAGCCTTGTAGCATTCTATTTGGAAACTTGAAACTATGTGTTTAAGAGGAATTTGACATGTGTTTGAGAACATAGAACTATACATGACATAGGAGAAAAGCCCTTGTCATTAAGCGGCATTGGCTTGGCATCAAAAGTGTAGAATAGTGAGCTAATGTCATCAAGCGGCATTAGGCTCGCGAATGAACTTGACATAGAGAATCTAGTGTCATGAGAATATTTGAACTAGACCTTAGGGCTACTAGTTACTATTTCCATGTTAAGACATGAGGTTTGGACTTGAGACTTGACTTTACTTGTTGCCATTTGTGCTCTTTCGCACATGCTTGTGAGGGTCGCTCCCTACAAGTCGGCACTCCGGAGTTGGCCTTCGCGATTCGTTCGCGCGTGCGGTGTTGAGAAACCTACGGGACCGTTGGGACAGACTCATTCCTTGCGGGGGATGTTGGGGCTACCACGGTACTTAGGTGGCACAGGTTGGATTCGTGGGTACATCCTAGTGAAAGAGAATTGAACTTGGACATTCAACAATACTAAATGACAATCACTACTAGATAGGGCTTAGTAGTTGGATTATGTGGACTTTGCTCGATTGTACAGTATACTTGATAATGCTTTAATTATATTTCAGTATACTTGTTGGTTAAAGTAAAACATAACATCCTATATGTTGGAACGAGAACTTATGACTATATATATTTGGAACATGATTATGGTAGCATTTCTTATGCTTTATTTACAAGTTCATTTATATCGCTTACTTACTCTCTTCTCTTTGGGCCTAGTGGTGCAATGGTTCAGGTCAGTAATTGCCCACTGGGAACTATAAATTATAGTTCTCACGCCTCTCATTTCGTTTACTTTCGGTGCCTTGCATCGGGGGAGGCTCGGGACCGTGGCAAGAGTATTGCCTCGGGCTAGCGACTGTTGGAGAGGACGCGTGCATAGGTGGTCTACCATTTCTCTTGTTTTATTTTGTGAGAGATGGAGAGTGTACCTTGTATAGAGACCACCACTTTTGTGTATTTTGAGGATGTTACTTTTAGACTTGTTTTATTTATACTTCAGTTGTACTTGCTGTAGTTTCCTTCTTTCTCTCTACCTGTTCTTTAGCGTTGGTTGTTGTGGCTCTGATATTCTAGTTATAGCCTTTTATTGTTTTAATTCCGCTGTTTTTAGTTAGACGCCTTGTATGTGTTGACATATGGCGGGTCTGGGCACGCTTTGGGAAAGGTCCTGCCGACCCCGGGGCGTGACAACTGGATTGTGGAAAAGTGGTTGATGCACATGGAGAAGCTATTCCGCGACACATTTGTGGAGGAGCGGGATAGGGTGTGGCTCGCCACCCACCACCTCGACGGCGAGGCCTACTGCTGGTGGATGGACATTCAAGAGAACCCGGACGGATTTGGCATCTATCACCGGATGAAGTTCAAGGAACTTCTATTGTCACACTACTTCCCCCGACGGTGTCAAGAGACGGATGGAGCGAACTGCGCGGACCTTACCCGGGGGATCGATGCGTAGCCGAGTACGAGGGGAGTTTTCTCGGCTTCTGCATTGCGTGCCCTCCGTCGTGCAGGACGACGAGGATAAGGCCCGCATCTTCGAGCGTGGACTACGACCATCGATCTTCCGGTTCGTGCAGTCATCGGAGCTTCAGACTTACCGACAGGTGGTGAACCGCGCGCTCACTGTCGAGAGCGGCGCGGCCATGGTACAGGAAAGACGCGAGGGTTTGGACAAGGGAAAGGGCAAGAGGCCCGCGGCCGAGGGTGCGAGCCAGGCGCACTCTAGGAGGCGCCCGAAGCATCCGAGACACCAGCAGCGCAGTCGTGGCGCACCGCCCCAGCGAGGAAGACCTGACCGACGCCGGCCTCCCCGGTGTGTGATATGCGGTGGTCCCCACCACCCGCCGCAGTGTCCACAGCGGGCAGGCAGGTGCTTCCAGTGTGGCCAGGAGGGCCACATCCGTACCGAGTGCCCGAGAGGTTCTTCACCGGCACCATCTTCTGCATCGGCACCGACTCTACCAGCCGCCAGCTAGGGGACCCCGTCGACACAGTACCAGACTGGGCGGCCGACCGTCCAACGCCGAGTGGGCGCATGTACGCCGCGCAGACCGAGGCGGCAACGACAGCTGAGGATGTGGTGGCAGGTATCATTTTACTTGATGGCATTAGAGTACGTGCATTATTTGATACCGGTGCATCACATTCATTTATAGATCGGCTGTTTGCCGAGTTGCATGACATCCAGTTTGTTCCTTTACTACACCCTGGACGTATTGTTGTACCCGACCACATTGTGGACGTGCGAGAGTATTGCCCCAGTTGCCCTATTCGGGTAGGAGATTGGACCATGCCCGCGGATTTGCGAGTAGTGCGCGAGTTGGGGGATTTTGACGTGGTTTTGGGTATGGATTGGTTGACTAGATACTACGCCACCATCGATTGTGTTAATCGAACGGTTACTTTTAGAGAACCCGATCAGGATGAGGTGGTGTTTAGAGGATGTCAGAGTTCGCTTTTTGCGATGTCGATCAGTTCGTCTCGAGCTAGGCAACTGATCAACCGGGGATGCGTAGCCTATTTGGCTAGTATCGCATTGAGGGGTGAGGATGATACCCCTAGGATCGAGGATATCCGGTGGTACGGGAGTTTCGGGACGTGTTTCCGGCGGAGCTACCGGGCATGCCACGATAGGGAGATCGAGTTTGTGGTAGATCTCGTTCCCGGGACTACCCTAGTCTCGAAGGCACCCTATAGGATGGCACCGGCAGAGTTAAAGGAGCTGAGGGCACAATTACAGGATATGTTGGACAAGGGCTTCATTCGGCCGAGTGTGTCACCTTGGGGAGCACCGGTTCTTTTTGTGAAGAAGAAGAACGGATCACTTCGCCTTTGCGTGGACTATCGTGAACTTAATAAAGTCACGATTAAGAATAAATATCCGTTGCTGAGGATTGATGATCTTTTTGATCAACTTCAAGGATCGAATGTGTATTCCAAGATAGACTTGAAGTCGGGATACCATCAGTTGAAGATTGCGCCTGGGGATGTGGCGAAGACGGCTTTTAGATCACGGTATGGACATTACGAGTTCTGTTATGCCGTTTGGGCTTACTAATGCCCGGCGACTTTTATGGATCTAATGAACCGTGTCTTCAAGTCTTATCTAGACGGGTTCGTCGTGGTCTTCATCGACGACATCTTGGTTTATTCCGAAGTGATGTGGAGCACGAGGAACACTTGAGATTGGTACTACAAGTGCTTCGGGAAAAGAAGTTATTTGCAGTAGAAGAAGTGCGAATTTTGGCTTCGAGAAGTGGCTTTTCTGGGACATGTGATTTCAGGATCAGGCATAGCAGTGGATCCTAGGAAGATAGAAGCCATTCAGGATTGGCCAAGACCGACGAGCGTCACCGAAATCAGGAGTTTTCTTGGTTTGGCCGGCTACTACCGCATATTCGTGGAGGGCTTTGCGAAGTTATCTACTCCCCTCACGAGGCTCACGCACAAAGGAGCTAAATTCATTTGGAATGATGCGTGTGAAAGGAGCTTTCAAGAGTTGAAGCTGAGATTGACGACCGCTCCAATCCTCACATTACCTATTGCTGGAGCAGGGTATGTGGTTTATAGTGATGCATCTCTTAACGGATTGGGCTGCGTCTTGATGCTGGGTGACAAGGTGATCGCGTATGCATCTCGCCAATTAAAGGAATATGAGAAGAACTATCCTACACACGACTTGGAGTTGGCGGCCGTAGTCTTTGCATTGAAGCTATGGCGCCACTATTTGTATGGCGAGCGGTGCGAGGTCTATACCGATCACAAGAGCTTAAAGTACCTTTTCACTCGTAAGGAGTTGAACTTGAGACAGCTGCAGATGGTTGGAGCTACTCAAGGATTATGATTTGACTATTCTCTACCACCCGGCAAGGCTAACGTGGTGGCGGATGCGCTAAGTCGGAAATCTACCGAGAACTTAGCGATGCATGTTGTTTCTCAACCGCAGTTGATCGAGCAGATGAAGCGGTTGGAGTTGGAGGTAGTGACTCCCGAAACGCCTATGCGGCTGATGACTATGGTGGTGCAACCTACTCTTATGGATAGAATTAAAGAGAAGCAAGTTCTTGACTTAGAGTTGCAAAAGATTCAAGACAAAATGGTTGATGGTTGCACCGGTGACTTCCTAGTGGATGATCAGGGAGTGATGCGCTACTGTGGACGGATTTGTGTGCCGGCAGATTTGGGACTTAGAGAGGACATCCTTCAGGAGGCACACAGAGCACCTTATGCTATTCACCCAGGAGGCACCAAAATGTACAAGGACTTGAGGTTACTTTATTGGTGGCCTGGGATGAAAAAGGATGTTGGCGAGTTTGTTGCTAGATGTCTAACTTGCCAACAAGTGAAAGCTGAGCATCGAGTTCCAGCGGGAAAACTTCAGAGTTTGCCTATTCCCGTGTGGAAGTGGGAGAAGATCACCATGGACTTCGTGACAGGATTGCCTCGCTCTCAAGCTGGGCATGATGCTATTTGGGTGATAGTGGATAGGTTGACGAAGTCAGCGCACTTTATACCTATCCATACTACTTGGGCTGGAGAGAAGCTCGCACAAGTGTACCTTGATGAGATTGTGCGACTTCATGGAGTACCTACATCGATCGTATCTGACAGGGACACTCGCTTTGTGTCACACTTCTGGAGGAGTCTACAGGACGCCTTGGGAACTAGATTGGATTTCAAAGATCGTTTCCACCCCGCAGTGACGGCACGGGAGCGCACTATACAGATTTCAGAGGACATGCTTCGAGCATGTGATTGACTTCCGTGGAGGATGGTCGCAAAGATCTACCTATGGCGGAGTTTGCTTATAACAATAGTTATCAGGCAAGTATCAAGATGGCACCGTTCGAGGCATTATATGGACGGAAGTGTAGATCACCGCTTCATTGGAGTGAAGTTGGCGAAAGATTGGCTTTAGGCCCTGAAGTGCTCCAGGAAGCAGAGGATAAAGTTCGAATTGCTCGGGAGCGACTACTGACAGCCCAGAGTAGGCAGAGGAGCTATGCAGATAAACGCCGACGAGACTTGGAGTTTCAGATTGGAGATCATGTCTTCTTGAAAGTATCGCCGTCAAAGGGGATTCGGAGATTTGGAATTCGAGGTAAGTTGAGTCCTCGATTTATTGGACCCTATGAGATCTTGGAACGTATAGGTCCGGTAGCGTATCGACTTGCTCTACCGCCGAACCTATCGGGCGTGCACAACGTCTTTCATGTATCGGTCCTTCGGAAGTACATCCATGATCCGGCTCATGTATTGGAGGCTGTACACATAGAGCTTGTGAGTTACGGGGAAGCCCCAAGGATCTATCTAGATTGTATCAAATAACACCTAGAGGGGGGTGAATAGGTGTAAAGGCCAAAAACCACAAATCTCGATGCTTTAAAAAGTAAATGCGGAAAATAAAAAGCACACCGAGATTTACGTAGGAAAACTCCAAACTCGGAGTAAAAAACCCACGGGACCAACACGCGAATAAACAATCAATAAGAGAAAAGATTACAAGGTGATACCGAACTCCACGGACTCGACCTCTCTAACTCTCCTATGGATCTCCGCGTAATCCTCCTTCGGTTGTCCACGCCCTCACGTTCGAGTCCACGAACGCCACCACTTCGAATCCACGAAGCTTCTATCACGCCGAATCCACGACGCCACTCGAATCCACGAGCCAACGATCCGAATCCACGAACCGCCTTCAATGTGCCGAATCCACGACGCTTCACGATTGTATCATGAATATGGTGATCCTTCGTTGGAGTATCGATGAAAACCGAAGAAGAAAACTCCAAGCGAAGCGTAGATCAAATCGACATATAGAGAAGGATTTACTATGTCTCGATTTGACCTAAAAGAGGCTATTTAGTAGAAAATAGGTTTTGAAGGAATTCCTAGCCTCTAGGGTTTCTCCAACATGTATTATGATCAAGTGCATGAAGTTAGAGAACCCTAAGAACCTATTTATAGACTTTAGAATCAATTAGATTCGGATTAGAGATTTTTCAGATTTTTACCCATCCGATTCTGACAAACTTGAATCGTTACCTGCTCCATAAGGACGGAAGATTATTTTTCGAAGCCTTGGAACCTAGGTAATGGGATTGATGGTTATACCGGTATAGCAACTTTTCCCATACCGATACAAAGATCTTTTTCCATACCCAGATAACTTTGTATTTTTGCCGATTTTCCATTTTTCGAAAACTACAAAGTTCCGTTACAGTTTCTAATCCGTTATTCAATGATTTTATGATTCTAATGCCTATAACTAAGTATGAATCACCATAACATGAATTAAAAACTTACCTAGGCATCGTGATTCTCATCGTGAGCCAATTCCTCTTTCTTCGAAGTCTTTGATTCTTCACCGTTCTTCGATCCGCTCCGATCCTTCAAGACTCCGACTCAATTCACGAAACTTGCCAACACAAAATCCTTAACAATCTCCCCCTTTGGCAATTTCGTGACAAAACACAAAAGCTCACTAAAATTACATCATAAAGAGAAACGAAGTTCAATGTCATCACCAAAACATTAAACTCCTCGCATGTAGTCCAAATACAATATGAAATCTAAAAGTACATCAAAAACTCCTAAAACAAACTCTATGACTTAGACGCAACTAGGAGTCTTGAAGTCTTGATTTCCTGCAAAACAATTACAAAATAAAATAGAAGATCAGAACATTAGTCAACCACCAATTAATGTCTTTGTTCTCATCTTCGCCCCCTTTTTGTCCTTGGTCCTTTAACTTTTCTATCGTTTCAACTTTTCTTTCGTACACAACTATCTCCTTCTCCCTCCTTAAAATCATCATGTCTCCCCCTTCGTGTAAGCATCCTGATTATCTCCTCCCTACTAACCTGTTTAGCATTCATTTATTCTTCTCCCCCTTTTTGACAAAAATTGCCAAAAAGAAACAGTAAGTAGAGAGAAAAAGACTAAGAAAAAGAGAGTAAGCACATCATAGTTACAGACCAAGATGCAGAAAAGAGAAAACATCAAGTACTAGGCAAAGGTAAACTAAACATAATCCTAAGAAAAGCAGTAAAAATCAGCAGGAGAAAGTGTTAGATGTATACCCTAGAAGCCAACCAGGCCGACACATTATTCTTTCTAGGACATAATTTTGTATTTGACTTTAAATTATTATGAATAATTTTGGGTTCTTGTTTCATTCATGTTGTGTATGTGTCCATGAATCGTCCAAGGAATTAATAAGATGATGACATATATTCTCAAGAGTTGAGAATTAGAGACATGTGTCATTGATGGTTAATTAATTCCTAAATGCTCCCGATCAATGGATCATCACGTGGACGGTGATTGATCCTGAGATTGGTGCATAGGTCGCTTCCCTTTGGGTAGACGGGTCTCGAGTCGACAGCAGTGGGGACACTGCAGCGAATATGCAGGTGGTTGTTAGAGCACAAGGGTACCGAGCGTGATAGATGGGAGAAGTCACTCGGATGTCTACTCACCCGTCAGTGACTTACTCAATGTTGCAAAGAGGATCGGTCCTTTGACTCGCGGGTGCTCTGCTATTCACAATGAGGTCACCGTAGTTTGACCGTACAGACACTTGGTCCCTAACCATTCGGGTCCATGCGGTGCATGTTGGCTGCAGTAGGTTCATTGTAGGAATAGGATGCGCACTTAGATGGAATCTATCTCCCTTGGTAGATAGGGGCGTTAGTCCTATGTGATTTATGAGACCGAGTTTACAAGACCTTGGCCAGGGCAGAGTTAATAGCGGAAAAGGGTTTCCGATATTAGAAACTCGAGTCGAATAAATTTAACATATGACAGGCGATTGGGTTTGACGAGTTATTCCATAACCTCCGTCTAGTCGGGACTCATGATAGAAGGATTGTATCACACGAATCGCACCAAGAGGTTCATTCCATTCTACGGGAATGCCACTACATGCTGCTAGGCGTCACTAGTGGATTGTGAGACTCATAAGAATTATCTAGATGATCGATCATTCTTATCCGAGTTGAATTGTTCCGATCCACCTAAAAGGGTTTCGTGATATTGTTGATAGTGATCAAAATATATCTCACTACCAGATCGAATAGAACCTATGGGGTCACACACATAAGAGGTTGTGATTGATCTGATAGCTAGATCGCGATTATTGAATCACGGAGGACCTAATTGTCAATATGTTGATAATTGGACTAATTTATAATTGTTACAAATTAGTGGTATTAAAGTGTAAATGTTACTAGAGAGGACTTACTAATAGTTAGTAAATTATAAAAGGACTTATGTGCAAATATTGTATTATTAATTTGATATGATTAAATTAATATAAAGTTCAATTCGAATCAAATTAGGATTTGATCGATCTAACCAATTAAGGAAAGGATAAATCTAGATTTATATTTATTCTTAATTGTCATTATATTATTAGAAGTAGGATTATATTCCTCTATATAATATACGGGGGTTTTTAGAAAATCCTAACGGTCATCTCTCTTCTCCTCTCTCTTCTCCATATTCTAGTAAGAACGACGTTCTTTGCAAGGGGGCTAGCACCCCGGTGAGGACATCGATCAAATCAAGAATCTCGTGGATACCTATAGAGGCCTGGACGCTGCAGCGCTTCAAGAGAACCGATTCCACGATCATCAAATTGAGGTGAAGATCAATCCGCTAAAAAGGTAAAGATTCGATCTTGCTTTTCTCCTTTAATCTTAAAGAACATGAGGATCCTAATTGCGTGGTTTTTGAGATTGAATCTCGAGAGTTTTTAAAATCAAATTTGTTTGATTTCTTTCCGCTGCGTTTTTACCGTACGCAATTTTCTAACAAAGGGTATCGTAGACATCCTCATGTTTTTAAGATTAAAATTATGATTTTGGGTATTCTAAACCGTTTTTCGCCGATAGAACAATTTATAGATTGTTTTTGGCTAATTCAAAATTCAATTGATCAAACAACTTAATCGACGCTTTTCTTGTTTTCTTTCTATTAAAAAAAAAAAAAAAAAAAAGGGGAAAAAAAAAAAACGCTACTGTAGCAGTCCGTACGGTTGGTACTGTAGCATCCGTACGGACAGCAAATATTTTTTTTAACTTTTTTTTTTTATTTTTATTTTCTTTTAATTGATTAGATCAATTTAAAAGTTTTAAACAAAATAATAAATAAAAAAAAAAAATCTAATTTGATTAGATTAGATCTTGATGAGATCAAGTTGTTATTTTTACGATTAAATTTTTGAAAGATAAAGATAAAAGATAAAGATCTAATTTGATTAAATCAAATCTTGATGAGATCAAGTTGTTATTCTTGAAGATTAAGTTGTTGATCAAAAGTATTAACGATCAATAAGATTGATTGTATTAGTGATTTAGTCACTATTATTTTTCGAATCATCGGTTAACTCTGCTTAATTAGAATACCCAAATTTATTATTATATACTTGTGATGTATGAGATACATATCGGTGATGATCATGGATAGAGACCTATTTGTTTCTGATTCGACATGTGATGTATGATGTGTATGCAGAATCCTGTAATTTTAAATTTGTTTAAATTAAGGACTTTGTATTAGAGATGGCTATATTTGTGCCTGCGAGCACAAGCCGATTTATTTGGAGACCGCGTGTCTCCATAGGATAGAGATAAAAGTTATCAAATGTAATTAATTTTCACATCATCGCTATTGTTGGGTTGTATTATGTATGGTTGCACGTCATTGGTTGATCGGATGCAAGCCTAAAAGTTCGCGAGGCCCGGATAGAGACGAATACTTGATGGCGGTCGGATCAAGGTGTTGATAAGGATCGGATCAAGTTGAAGCTTTAGATCAGATCAAAGAGTTGAAGACGATCAAACCAATGACGTGTGTGTGCTTGTAATTTATGACCCTATGACCCCGATTCCGACTCAGTGGCTCGAGTCCGAATCCAATTCTAAGATCCATGATCATCACCAGTTATATTTTATTTTTCATGCGCGGATTATTTTATTTGCATTAGATGTAAATAAATAATATATTGTTTTGAGACCTAAATTTAAATCTCCTCACAAATATTAAGTCGAGCGGTCTTCCGCCGTTGTAGAAGTGCGGGCGTTTTTCTGGTGTTGATTGGCACGGCTGGTTACAGTGGTCAATTGCATCGGGAATCCGCAACCACTCTCTTAGTGTGAGATGTCATGGAGTAAAGACGGGGGTTGGGCCCAATAACTGTCAAAGTGAGGGACTCAATGACGGCTTTGCTTACGCGTTTGAACTGGGTCCGACTTAACTAAAGAATGGGGCCAATAATCGTCGGGTGAGGCCTACAGACTTAGAGATCGATCACCGCAATTTGCTTGAGAAGCATTGGACAAGAGTTGTCCACTCATTGGTTAGCATATCACCAATAAGTGAGGTGATACGTTAAACCGGTGGGACCGCAGACTCACGTGAAACCTTTTGTTGCGTTGGGTTTTCGTTTCTTTACCCGAGGAGTGTAAGAGACTCGAGAAAATAGTGGGAGGCTATATTTGTTTTTAAAATCCCTAAAACAATTTTTCAAAACAAATACAAATATCTAACTTGAATCTTTACTCTCTGCAAAGTAAAGGTCTGCTTCCAATTTTTCTCTCTTGTATTCTCGACACCAAATACTTAATCGAACCTAATTATAAAGATCGGCTAAAGAACTTAAAATAGTTTTAAGTTCCAAGAAGCTCGCAATGTTCTCAATCAGAAAATCTCATGTTACCAAACCGTCCAATAACTAACCGAATGGCCTCTGCTCATTGTTTGACAATGATCAAAGACCTCGAGGAGCTTAAGAAGCTCGGCGTAAAAATGGACAAGGAAGCGCAAGTGGATATGATCCTGCAATCCCTTTCTATATCATATGGACAGTTTATTGTAAACTACCATATAAATAAAATTGACTGCACCAAACGCGAAGTTATTGAACATGTTAGTAACTACAGAGGGGACTTTGAAAAGTTCAAAGGGCACTGTTCTCGCTGTGGAGCGAGCTTCCTCTTCCAAAAGAAAGTCTAATTGGAAGAAGAAACCCGCGAAGAAACAAAAGACGGAAAACAAGCACAAGAAGGAAGCTCCTAAGAAAAGGGCCGCTAACCGCAGAAAAATGTTTCCACCGTAATGTTGACGGTCATTGGAAAGGAACTGTCCTTTCTACCTGGAGAGCTTGAAGAATATGAAGAAAGACACACCTTAGGGAAGGTATGTCAGACTTGCTCGTAATAGAAACTAATCTTACGGTTTCCTCTACTTTCAGTTGAGTTATTGACTCTAATGTAGAGTCTAAGAAAAAGTAGAGGGCTTAGAAAAGGTGAAGTGACCCTACGGGTGGGCAACGGGGCAAGAGTTGCTACTGTGGCTGTTGACACCTATCCTTTGTGATTACCGTAAGGATATGTTTTATCAAAGACTGTTATTACATACCTCCTGCTAGCAGAAATTTGATTTCTGATTCCTTTTAGCACGGGATGATTATATTTTGATAAAAATTACTGCATAATTTATTTTAGAAGTAAAATTATTGGCCGTGATTTTTGATTGACAGTCTTTATCATTTACATATGGATGTATCTGTAAATGTTACTGAGCAAGTAGTGAGTGCTGTTGGGTCTAAGAGACCTAGAGATGAGTTGAACCTAAAGTATATGTGGCAGGTTTGGTCATATTGGAGAAGAAAGGATCAATAAATTGGATAAAGATGGGCTTCTCGGCTCATTGACTTCAGAGTGTTATCCAGTTTGTGAATCTCGTCTTCAAGGAAAATTGACTAAATTACCTTTTGTAGGACAAGGGGAAAGGGCCACTGAGATACTTTCCCTAATACACACTGATGTGTGTGGGCCATTTGATGTGCATGCTAGGAGTGGTTATCTCTACTTCATAACCTTTACCGATGATTATTCACGGTATGGGTATGTGTATCTTATGAAACACAAATCTGAGGCTTTTGAAAAGTTCAAAGAATTCAGATATGAAGTAGAAAAGCAAACTGAAAATCCATTAAGGTTCTTCGATTAGATCGAGGAGGAGAATACCTTAGTTGAGAGTTTCTAAATTATCTCAAAGAAAACGGCATAGTCTCACAGTGGACTCCTCCGGGAACACCTCAACTCAACGGGGCGTCAGAACGGAGAAACCGAACCTTATTGGATATGGTTCGATCCATGATAAGCTTCAATGATCTTCTTTTATTTCTTTGGGGACATGTTTTGCTTACCGCAGCTTACTTGTTAAATAGAGCTTCCTCTAAATCCGTTCCTACCACGTCGTATGAGATGTGGCATGGTAAGAAACCAAGTCTTGGTCATATCAAGATTTGGGGTGTCCGGCCTATGTTAAGCGACTACAGGCGGACAAGTTAGAGGTTAGGTCCGAGAGGGCTCGTTTTATTGGATATCCTAAAGAATCTTTAGGTTACTATTTTTATCCCAGAGAATCACAATGTAGTTGTGAGCAAACATGCTATTTTCTTGGAAAAACAGTTTATTCAAGAAGAAGCTAGTGGGAGAAAAATTGAGCTCGAAGAGAGAGTCTCTGAAGAGCAACGAGTCATCAAACCTACAGAACCTATTCAAGCTGAGCCAGTACATGTAGTACCTCCTCCATCTCGTAGGTCGAGTAGAATCTCCTATCCTACTAAACGATATTTAAGTATCGTTACTGAGGAAGTAGATGAAATGTTTCTCATGGGAGATAGGGAACATGGAGATGATCCCAAAACCTACAACGAGGCGATGTCTGACATCGATTCCGAGAAATGGCTAGATGCCATGAAGTCAGAAATTGACTCAATGCATTCCAACAAGGTTTGAATTTTGGTAGACCCACCAGAAGGTATAGTACCTATCGGGTGTAAATGGATCTACAAAAGAAAGATAGGTTCGGATGGAAAGGTGGAGACCTATAAAGCAAGGCTAGTTGCAAAAGGTTATAGTCAACGCGAAGGCATTGACTATCAGGAGACCTTTTCACCTGTGGCCATGCTTAAATCCATTCGAACACTGCTTGCCGTTGCAGCATACTATGATTATGAGATCTGGCAAATGGATGTAGAAGATATCTATATGGAGCAGCCTCTGGGTTTTACTTCCAGTGACGAAAGTCACAAAGTATACAAGTTGCAACGGTCCATATATGGACTTAAGCAAGCATCTCGGATTTGGAATACTCGTTTTGATGACGTGATTAAATCGTTTGATTTCGTTAACAAAGAGGAGGAATCATGTGTTTATAAGAATGTCAGTGGGAGAGCTGTCACATTCCTCGTATTGTACGTGGATGACATTCTCCTAATTAGGATTGACATTTCAATGTTGACTTCAATTAAGATATGGTTGTCTAAAGAATTCTCCATGAAAGATTTAGGGGAAGCATCCTATATTTTGGGGATAAAGGTCTATAGAGATAGATCTAAAAGGATGCTAGGCCTCTCACAGAAAATGTACATATAGGAGGTGCTGAAGAGGTTCGGCATGAAAAACTCCAAAAGAGGACTTTTACCTCTTAGACATGGAATTTATCTCTTTAAGAAAATGTGCCCCAATATATTTGAAGAGATTCAACGTATGAGTAAGATCCCTTATGCCTCAGCTATAGGGAGTCTTATATACACCATACCGTGTACACAATCTGATATAGCGTTTTCTGTGAGTGTCACAAGCAGATATCAATCTAATCCATGCGATGAGTACTGGATTGCTGTGAAGAACATACTCAAGTACTTGAGAAGGACTAAGAATATGTTCTTGGTCTTTGGAGGATGAGAGTTGAAAATACAAGGATATACTGATTCAGACTTTATGTTTGATGTTGACGATAGAAAGTCTACGTCAGGATGTGTGTTCTTATGCGATAGTGGCTTGATGTATTGGAAGAGTTCCAAACAACAACCCTACTATGCATAGCAGAGTATATTGCCGCATTTGATGTAGGCCTTCTGATTCATAAAAGTTTGTCGCGGAATTAAGTGTAGTGACATCGGACGTCATACCACACTATTGCGACAACTATGGCGCCATAGCCCTTGCTAAGGAGCACATGTCTCATCAGAAGTCCAAACATATAGAGCGGCAGTTCCATATTATACGCGACTATCTCGACTGAAATATATCGAGATGCAGAAAGTAGACTCCACGGATAACGTGGCAGACCCATTGACTAAACCACTTAGCCAGCAGAAGACTGAAGTCCACCTTGAGAAGATGGGGCTTAGGTATATGGCTGATTGGCTTTAGTGCAAGTGGGAGATTGTTAGATGTATACCCTAGAAGCCAACCAGGCCGACACATTATTCTTTCTAGGACATAATTTTGTATTTGACTTTAAATTATTATGAATAATTTTGGGTTCTTGTTTCATTCATGTTGTGTATGTGTCCATGAATCGTCCAAGGAATTAATAAGATGATGACATATATTCTCAAGAGTTGAGAATTAGAGACATGTGTCATTGATGGTTAATTAATTCCTAAATGCTCCCGATCAATGGATCATCACGGGACGGTGATTGATCCGGTGAGATTGGTGCATAGGTCGCTTCCCTTTTGGGTAGACGGGTCTCGAGTCGACAGTGTGGGGACACTGAAGCGAATATCCAGGTGGTTGTTAGAGAACAAGGGTACCGAGCGTGATCAATGGGAGAAGTCACTTGGATGTCTACTCACTCGTCAGTGACTTACTCAATGTTGCAGTAGTGTGACTGGTCCTTTGACCTGCGGTGCCTCGGCTATTCACAATGAGGTCACTGTAGTTTGACTGTACATACACTTGGTCCCTAACCATTCGGGTCCATGCGGTGCATGTTGGCTGCAGTAGGTTCATTGTAGGAATAGGATGCGCACTTAGATGGAATCTATCTCCCTTGGTAGATAGGGGCGTTAGTCCTATGTGATTTATGAGACCGAGTTTACAAGACCTTGGCCAGGGCAGAGTTAATAGCGGAAAAGGGTTTCCGATATTAGAAACTCGAGTCGAATAAATTTAACATATGACAGGCGATGGGGTTTGACGAGTTATTCCATAACCTCCGTCTAGTCGGGACTCATGATAGAAGGATTGTATCACACGAATCGCACCAAGAGGTTCAAGATTCCATTCTATCGAATGCCACTACATGCTGCTAGGCGTCACTAGTGGATTGTGAGACTCATAAGAATTATCTAGATGATCGATAATTCTTATTGGGCTGAGTTGGAATTGTTCCGATCCACTGAAAAGGGTTTCAGTGATATTGTTGATAGTGATCAAAATATATCTCACTACCAGATCGAATAGAACCTATGGGGTCACACACATAAGAGGTTGTGATTGATCGGATAGCTAGATCGCGATTATTGAATCAGGAGGACCTAATTGTCAATATGTTGATAATTGGACTAATTTATAATTGTTACAAATTAGTGGTATTAAAGTGTAAATGTTACTAGAGAGGACTTACTAATAGTTAGTAAATTATAAAAGGACTTATGTGCAAATATTGTATTATTAATTTGATATGATTAAATTAATATAAAGTTCAATTCGAATCAAATTAGGATTTGATCGATCTAACCAATTAAGGAAAGGATAAATCTAGATTTATATTTATTCTTAATTGTCATTATATTATTAGAAGTAGGATTATATTCCTCTATATAATATACGGGGTTTTTAGAAAACCCTAACGGCCATCTCTCTTCTCCTCTCTCTCTCCATATTCTAGTAAGAACGACGTTCTTTGCAAGGGAGCTAGTACCCGGTGAGGACATCGATCAAATCAAGAATCTCGTGTGGATACCTATAGAGGCCTGGACGCTGTGCGGCTTCAAGAGAACCGATTCCACGATCATCAAATTGAGGTGAAGATCAATCCGCGAAAATGGTAAAGATTCGATCTTGCTTTTCTCCTTTAATCTTAAAGAACATGAGGGATCCTAATTGCGTGGTTTTTGAGATTGAATCTCGAGAGTTTTTAAAATCAAATTTGTTTGATTTCTTTCCGCTGCGTTTTTACCGTACGCAATTTTCTAACAGTGGTATCAGAGACATCCTCATGTTTTTAAGATTAAAATTATGATTTTGGGTATTCTAAACCGTTTTTCACCGATAGAACGATTTATAGATTGTTTTTGGCTAATTCGAAAAGTCCGAATTGATCAAACAACTTAATCGACGTTTTCTTGTTTTCTTTCTATTAAAAAAAAAAAAAAAAAAAAAAAAAAAAGGGGAAAAAAAAAAAACGCTACTGTAGCAGTCCGTACGGTTGTTACTGTAGCATTCGTACGGATAGCAAATATTTTTTTTAACTTTCTTTTTTTTTTTATTTTTATTTTCTTTTAATTGATTAGATCAATTTAAAAGTTTTAAACAAAATAATAAATAAAAAAAAATCTAATTTGATTAGATTAGATCTTGATGAGATCAAGTTGTTATTTTTACGATTAAATTTTTGAAAGATAAAGATAAAAGATAAAGATCTAATTTGATTAAATCAAATCTTGATGAGATCAAGTTGTTATTCTTGAAGATTAAGTTGTTGATCAAAAGTATTAACGATCAATAAGATTGATTGTATTAGTGATTTAGTCACTATTATTTTTCGAATCATCGGTTAACGGTTAATTAGAATACCCAAATTTATTATTATATACTTGTGATGTATGAGATACATATCGGTGATGATCATGGATAGAGACCTATTTGTTTCTGATTCGACATGTGATGTATGATGTGTATGTAGAATCTTGTAATTTTAAATTTGTTTAAATTAAGGACTTTGTATTAGAGATGGCTATATTTGTGCCTGCGAGCACAAGCCGATTTATTTGGAGACCTGCGTGTCTCAATAGGTTAGAGATAAAAGTTATCAAATGTAATTAATTTTCAATTCATTGCTATTGTTGGGTTGTATTATGTATGGTTGCACGTCATTGGTTGATCGGATGCAAGCCTAAAAGTTCGCGAGGCCCGGGTAGAGACGAATACTTGATGGCGGTCGGATCAAGGTGTTGATAAGGATCGGATCAAGTTGAAGCTTTAGATCAGATCAAAGAGTTGAAGACGATCAAACCAATGACGTGTGTGTGCTTGTAATTTATGACCCTATGACCCCGATTCCGACTCAGTGGCTCGAGTCCGAATCCAATTCTAAGATCCATGATCATCACCAGTTATATTTTATTTTTCATGCGCGGATTATTTTATTTGCATTAGATGTAAATAAATAATATATTGTTTTGAGACCTAAATTTAAATCTCCTCACAAATATTAAGTCGAGCGGTCTTCCGCCGTTGTAGAAGTGCGGGCGTTTTTCTGGTGTTGATTTGCACGGCTGGTTACAGTGGTCAATTGCATCGGGAATGCGCAACCACTCTATTAGCATGAGATGCTGCGGAGTAACGGTGGGGTTGGGCCCAATAAGCGTCAGTGAGGGACTCAATGACGGCTTTGCTTACGCGTTTGAACGGTGGGTCTGACTTAACTAAAGAATGGGGCCAATAACTGTCAGGTGAGGCCTACAGGACTTAGAGACTGATCACTGCAATTTGCTTGAGAAGCATTGGACAAGAGTTGTCCACTCATTGGTTAGCATATCACCAATAACTGTCAGGTGAGGTGATACGTTAAACTGGTGGGACCGCAGTACTCACTTGAAACCTTTTGTTGCGTTGGGTTTTCGTTTCTTTACCCGAGGAGTGTAAGAGACTCGAGAAAATAGTGGGAGGCTATATTTGTTTTTAAAATCCCTAAAACAATTTTTCAAAACAAATACAAATATCTAACTTGAATCTTTACTCTCTGCAAAGTAAATGTCTGCTTCCAATTTTTCTCTCTTGTATTCTCGACACCAAATACTTAACTGAACCTAATTATAAAGACTGGCTAAAGAACTTAAAATAGTTTTAAGTTCCAAGAAGCTCTGCAATGTTCTCAATCAGGAAAATCTCATGTTACCAAACCGTCCAATAACTAACCGAATGGCAGTCTGTTCATTGTTTGACAATGATCAAAGAGCTCGGGGAGCGTAAGAAGCTCGGCGTAAAAAGGGACAAGGAATCGCAATTTGATCTGATCCTGCAATCCCTTTCTATATCATATGGACAGTTTATTGTAAACTACCATATAAATAAAATTGACTGCACCAAACGCGAAGTTATTGAACATGTTAGTACCTACGAGGGACTTTGAAAAGTTCAAAGGGCACTGTTCTCGCTGTGGAGCGAGCTTCCTCTTCCAAAAGAAAGTCTAATTGGAAGAAGAAACCCGCGAAGAAACAAAAGACGGAAAACAAGCACAAGAAGGAAGCTCCTAAGAAAAGGGCCGCTAACAGAGAAAAATGTTTCCACTGTAATGTTGACGGTCATTGGAAAGGAACTGTCCTTTCTACCTGGAGAGCTTGAAGAATATGAAGAAAGACACACCTTAGGGAAGGTATGTCAGACTTGCTCGTAATAGAAACTAATCTTACGGTTTCCTCTACTTTCAGTTGAGTTATTGACTCTAATGTAGAGTCTAAGAAAAAGTAGAGGGCTTAGAAAAGGTGAAGTGACCCTACGGGTGGGCAACGGGGCAAGAGTTGCTACTGTGGCTGTTGACACCTATCCTTTGTGATTACCGTAAGGATATGTTTTATCAAAGACTGTTATTACATACCTCCTGCTAGCAGAAATTTGATTTCTGATTCCTTTTAGCACGGGATGATTATATTTTGATAAAAATTACTGCATAATTTATTTTAGAAATAAAATTATTGGCCGTGATTTTTGATTGATTTTTATCATTTACATATGGATGTATCGTAAAAGTTACTGAGCAAGTAGTGAGTGCTGTTGGGTCTAAGAGACCTAGAGATGAGTTGAACCTAAAGTATATGTGGCAGGTTTGGTCATATTGGAGAAGAAAGGATCAATAAATTGGATAAAGATGGGCTTCTCGGCTCATTGACTTCAGAGTGTTATCCAGTTTGTAAATCTCGTCTTCAAGGAAAATTGACTAAATTACCTTTTGTAGGACAAGGGGAAAGGGCCACTGAGATACTTTCCCTAATACACACTGATGTGTGTGGGCCATTTGATGTGCATGCTAGGAGTGGTTATCTCTACTTCATAACCTTTACCGATGATTATTCACGGTATGGGTATGCGTATCTTATGAAACACAACCGAGGCTTTTGAAAAGTTCAAAGAATTCAGGATATGAAGTAGAAAAGCAACCGAAAATCCATTAAGGTTCTTCGATTAGATCGAGGAGGAGAATACCTTAGTTGAGAGTTTCTAAATTATCTCAAAGGAAACGGCATAGTCTCACAGTGGCCTCCTCCGGGAACACCTCAACTCATCGGGGCGTCAGAACGGAGAAACCGAACCTTATTGGATATGGTTCGATCCATGATAAGCTTCAATGATCTTCTTTTATTTCTTTGGGGACATGTTTTGCTTACCGCAGCTTACTTGTTAAATAGAGCTTCCTCTAAATCCGTTCCTACCACGTCGTATGAGATGTGGCATGGTAAGAAACCAAGTCTTGGTCATATCAAGATTTGGGGTGTCCGGCCTATGTTAAGCGACTACAGGCGGACAAGTTAGAGGTTAGGTCCGAGAGGGCTCGTTTTATTGGATATCCTAAAGAATCTTTAGGTTACTATTTTTATCCCAGAGAATCACAATGTAGTTGTGAGCAAACATGCTATTTTCTTGGAAAAACAGTTTATTCAAGAAGAAGCTAGTGGGAGAAAAATTGAGCTCGAAGAGAGAGTCTCTGAAGAGCAACGAGTCATCAAACCTACAGAACCTATTCAAGCTGAGCCAGTACATGTAGTACCTCCTCCATCTCGTAGGTCGAGTAGAATCTCCTATCCTACTAAACGATATTTAAGTATCGTTACAGAGGAAGTAGATGAAATGTTTCTCATGGGAGATAGGGAACATGGAGATGATCCCAAAACCTACAACGAGGCGATGTCTGACATCGATTCCGAGAAATGGCTAGATGCCATGAAGTCGAAATTGACTCAATGCATTCCAACAAGGTTTGAATTTTGGTAGACCCACCAGAAGGTATAGTACCTATCGGGTGTAAATGGATCTACAAAAGAAAGATAGGTTCGGATGGAAAGGTGGAGACCTATAAAGCAAGGCTAGTTGCAAAAGGTTATAGTCAACGCGAAGGCATTGACTATCAGGAGACCTTTTCAACTGTGGCCATGCTTAAATCCATTCAAACACTGCTTGCCGTTACAGCATACTATGATTATGAGATCTGGCAAGTGGATGTAGAAGATATCTATATGGAGCAGCCTCTGGGTTTTACTTCCCGTGACGAAAGTCACAAAGTATACAAGTTGCAACGGTCCATATATGGACTTAAGCAAGCATCTCGGATTTGGAATACTCGTTTTGATGACGTGATTAAATCGTTTGATTTCGTTAACAAAGAGGAGGAATCATGTGTTTATAAGAATGTCAGTGGGAGAGCTGTCACATTCCTCGTATTGTACGTGGATGACATTCTCCTAATTAGGAATGACATTTCAATGTTGACTTCAATTAAGATATGGTTGTCTAAAGAATTCTCCATGAAAGATTTAGGGGAAGCATCCTATATTTTGGGGATAAAGGTCTATAGAGATAGATCTAAAAGGATGCTAGGCCTCTCACAGAAAATGTACATATAGGAGGTGCTGAAGAGGTTCGGCATGAAAAACTCCAAAAGAGGACTTTTACCTCTTAGACATGGAATTTATCTCTTTAAGAAAATGTGCCCCAATATATTTGAAGAGATTCAACGTATGAGTAAGATCCCTTATGCCTCAGCTATAGGGAGTCTTATATACACCATACCGTGTACACAATCTGATATAGCGTTTTCTGTGAGTGTCACAAGCAGATATCAATCTAATCCATGCGATGAGTACTGGATTGCTGTGAAGAACATACTCAAGTACTTGAGAAGGACTAAGAATATGTTCTTGGTCTTTGGAGGATGAGAGTTGAAAATACAAGGATATACTGATTCAGACTTTATGTTTGATGTTGACGATAGAAAGTCTACGTCAGGATGTGTGTTCTTATGCGATAGTGGCTTGATGTATTGGAAGAGTTCCAAACAACAACCCTACTATGCATAGAAGCAGAGTATATTGCCGCATTTGATGTAGGCCTTCTGATTCATAAAAGTTTGTCGCGGAATTAAGTGTAGTGACATCGGATGTCATACCACACTATTGCGACAACTATGGCGCCATAGCCCTAGCTAAGGAGCCCAGGTCTCATCAGAAGTCCAAACATATAGAGCGGCAGTTCCATATTATACGCGACTATCTCGACTGAAATATATCGAGATGCAGAAAGTAGACTCCACGGATAACGTGGCAGACCCATTGACTAAACCACTTAGCCAGCAGAAGACTGTAGTCCTCCTTCAGAAGATGGGTCTTAGGTATATGGCTGATTGGCTTTAGTGCAAGTGGGAGATTGTTAGATGTATACCCTAGAAGCCAACGGTGACACATTATTCTTTCTAGGACATAATTTTGTATTTGACTTTAAATTATTATGAATAATTTTGGGTTCTTGTTTCATTCATGTTGTGTATGTGTCCATGAATCGTCCAAGGAATTAATAAGATGATGACATATATTCTCAAGAGTTGAGAATTAGAGACATGTGTCATTGATGGTTAATTAATTCCTAAATGCTCCCGATCAATGGATCATCACGGGGACGGTGATTGATCCGGTGAGATTGGTGCATAGGTCGCTTCCCTTTTGGGTAGACGGGTCTCGAGTCGACAGTGTGGGGACACTGAAGCGAATATGCAGGTGGTTGTTAGAGAACAAGGGTACCGAGCGTGATCAATGGGAGAAGTCACTTGGATGTCTACTCACTCGTCAGTGACTTACTCAATGTTGCAGTAGTGTGACTGGTCCTTTGACCTGCGGTGCCTCGGTTATTCACAATGAGGTCACTGTAGTTTGACTGTACATACACTTGGTCCCTAACCATTCGGGTCCATGCGGTGCATGTTGGGCTGCGATGGGTTCATTGTAGGAATAGGATGCGCACTTAGATGGAATCTATCTCCCTTGGTAGATAGGGGCGTTAGTCCTATGTGATTTATGAGACCGAGTTTACAAGACCTTGGCCGGGCGAGTTAATAGCGGAAAAGGGTTTCTGATATTAGAAACTCGAGTCGAATAAATTTAACATATGACAGGCGATGGGGTTTGACGAGTTATTCCATAACCTCCGTCTAGTCGGGACTCATGATAGAAGGATTGTATCACACGGTAACTGCACCAAGAGGTTCAGTATTCCATTCTACTGGAATGCCACTACATGCTGCTAGGCGTCACTAGTGGATTGTGAGACTCATAAGAATTATCTAGATGATCGATAATTCTTATTGGGCTGAGTTGGAATTGTTAGATCCTGAAAAGGGTTTTGATGATATTGTTGATAGTGATCAAAATATATCTCACTACCAGATAGAATAGAACCTATGGGGTCACACACATAAGAGGTTGTGATTGATCGGATAGCTAGATCGCGATTATTGAATCGCCGGAGGACCTAATTGTCAATATGTTGATAATTGGACTAATTTATAATTGTTACAAATTAGTGGTATTAAAGTGTAAATGTTACTAGAGAGGACTTACTAATAGTTAGTAAATTATAAAAGGACTTATGTGCAAATATTGTATTATTAATTTGATATGATTAAATTAATATAAAGTTCAATTCGAATCAAATTAGGATTTGATCGATCTAACCAATTAAGGAAAGGATAAATCTAGATTTATATTTATCCTTAATTGTCATTATATTATTAGAAGTAGGATTATATTCCTCTATATAATATACGGGGGTTTTAGAAAACCATAACGGTCATCTCTCTTCTCCTCTCTCTTCTCCATATTCTAGTAAGAACGGCGTTCTTTGCAAGGGAGCTAGCACCCCGGTGAGGACATCGATCAAATCAAGAATCTCGTGTGGATACCTATAGAGGTCGGACGCGTGTGCGGCTTCAAGAGAACCGGATTCCACGATCATCAAATTGAGGTGAAGATCAATCCGCGAAAAAGGTAAAGATTCGATCTTGCTTTTCTCCTTTAATCTTAAAGAACATGAGGGATCCTAATTGCGTGGTTTTTGAGATTGAATCTCGAGAGTTTTTAAAATCAAATTTGTTTGATTTCTTTCCGCTGCGTTTTTACCGTACGCAATTTTCTAACAGAAAGAAGTCGAGGCAGAAGTCACTCAGTAGCCTCGTCATCATCGTCATCTCCTCTAGCAGGAGATCCGAGCCGGCGATGTACGGTCCGACACCGAGCGAGAGCAGGCGGCGAGATACCGATAGGATGAGGTCGATGGAAAGATATCATCATGTGTGCAACCCATCTTCTCCAAGATCCTCTTCATTCCTTTCTCGAGACTCTTGAATCCCTTCTTTAGAAAACTCACTTCCTTCGTGAGTTCACCCATGTCACGATGAAGTGTGTCCAATGCAGGCGGTGCACGCTCTGCTCGTCGTGACGGTGGAGGTGGAGAGGGTACAGCACTACTCGATGCTGCAGGTGGTGGAGCTCCCTTGGTCTGCTGAAAAGTCTTCAAGGTGCTCACAGACTTTGCCCAAGTCACCGCATCAATCGGCCCAAGTCCGTAGTCATACTTATCGCACCTTGTGTCTACGCCGTGTCCCCGTAAAATCTGACTGATAAGCAAAGGAAACGGTAGTAGCTCCCGCCGTACTGATGACTGGATAACATGAACCATTCGCTGCCACATAAGGAATGGTATGTTAATGTTTAATCCAAGGCTCTGCTCAGGGTGACCAAGAAGAAACAATAATAGCAAACGATCCCAGCGAAGCCTCTTGGTCCCAATAGTTGGTTGGACGTTGTAGCACAGAATCAAAGAAAGCAAGTGATACGCAGGGCGCAAATCCTTTGATTCCACAACTGCCCGCTCCGTGCGAACACCGAAGCTTACGCTTCAACCACGGTCTCCCAATGTGTCGAGGACTGGAATGTCCCAGCAGTATAATGTAGTCCAGGCGTGTCAACATACATCCCTAGAATCTCTCCAATCTCGTGAGGAGTGACCGTCAGTCTCTGTCCACGCACTGACGTCTCAAATACATAAGACCCTGTCTCTTCATCCGCTGCGAGAACTACACCACGCAGGTAGAACTCCCGAATGAGTTCCACGCAAAAAGGTGTGCGAGCTGCTACCTGTCCAACAGGCTCAATAGGTGCTCTCTGCATCAGTCGCCTAAACTCAGGAACCTGCTCAGTCAGGTCCTTGAAGACTACATGCCGCTCCGCTAGGCATGATCGCACCGAGTAAGCACGAGCCCTCTCAGGAGGAACCTCAGCTATCCTCTTGGCTCGCCGCTCCCTGGTAGCACCACCTCCTCGCGATGACTCACCAGCAATGCCTTTTCCCTTGTCGAGACGGGAAACAGGCTCCTCAGCATCTTCTTCTTCTTCTTCAACCTCCTCAGCTCCCTCGACCTGATAGTCGGGATCAGATCCTTCGGACTCCTCAGCTTGGCGAGTCCGTTTGGAAGTCTCTCTACTTCCTCTACTACGTCCTCGACGACCTCCGGCGACCATGAGCACCAGAAGTACAAGAACCAGTGAAAAAGCCATTTTCCTGCACATGAAAAACCTCACATGAACACATTTTTGAAAAAATTCTCTAAAAATTGTGAAAAATTCACAAATAATTCAAGAATAAATAATAAAGCAATAACGAACTTGAATCATGCAGAAAATTTCATCAAATTTGGCACATTTTCAAAAATCCCGAAATTCTACCAATATTGAACCCTAGAACGTAAATCTGTAAAAAATAACGGATTTTAATGTGATCTAAGTGTTTTAGATGCAAGATCTTGTGTCCAAAAGCCGATTTTCAGCAAAAAATCGCATCAAAAAGGAACGAAAACAGAGATCAAACAAATTTCCCGAAATTCCATTAATATAGAAACCTAGAACATAGATCTGCGAAAAATATCGAATTTAAACTAGTTCTAAGTGTTCTAAATGCAAGATAATAAGTTCGAGATAGTGAATTACGCAAAAAATTGCATAAAAAATGAGTAATAACAGAGATCGAACACTTGTCCCGGAATATTCAAAATATATGCAAAAATCGGGTTTGATCTTAGATCCAAGCTAAAATACATGTTGTTTGAGGGAAAACGTGCGGATACGAAAGAAGAGGCTCGGGGTTTTTAGAGAGAGAGAGAGCGCGTTTTGAATGAGTGTAGAGAGTGGAAAAAGGAATCGTTACCGGCGTTATATCGCGACTACGATAATTTGTAGGTATGGGATGAATGCATAGTACAGATCAACAGTAATTCGAAAAATAGCCCTTTTTTTTTAAAAAAAAATTCTCCAAAATCAAATTAATTTCACAAAAATTAATGATTTGACGTCAAAAATTATTATGATGACAGTAAAATATTCTATGATTTCAAAAGACATCATATCATCAAAATTTGATATTAAGAACAATCAAAATTATTTAAATCATCAAGATGCGAATTGATAAATAATAATTTTCTAGAAATTTGTCCAAATTGACACCAATTCGTCGCAACACGTTCAAAATAGAGATTTATCTAATATAGCACCGGTGGCTCTTTGAGTATCTTTTTCAAAAACTATCACCTTATATCACCGAAAAAGTCTAAAATATTCATTTTTTCCAACCTTTTTCGGTTTTTCTCATAATTTCTCACGTGGTAGCTTCACACACGTACCGGACGACCGGGGTGGTAGCTCTTTCCAACATGTGGTGGTAGTTTTCACACTCCTTTCGGATGTAACTCTTTCCACATCTTTTAAACTAAGGAGTTTCTTCCCCCTTTTTTTTAAAATAAAACAAACTCCCCCTCAATTAGACAATCTCACAATTGAAAATAATTTTGATGAATCTTAGTCAATTAGAAAATATCCATCAATTATATTCAACATTCACTACCAAGTTGGATTAAATACAAAGTGATTAAAATTAATTTCAAAATTTTGATGAAGGTATGTAAAAAGAAATCACATAATAAATTATTGTCAAAATAATGAAAAGTGAAGTAAAATCAATAATTAATATGAATTTAATTCAATTTGAATTGACTTTAAATACCGGTTAATTCTCTTTGAAAAACCTTTAATCTCTCTACTTTAAAGATTTTCAAACATCTCATTTCTCAATAAAAACTCCCCAAAAACCTTTCCAAAATAAAATTTTAACCAACAAACCTCGTCTTAACATGTAATGCAATGATAAAAATATGCAACATGCACCAATCAAAGCATTATAAAAATAAAATAAGCTAAGACGAGGAGCAAGGAAAGATATCACCTTTCCGGATCCAAACTTGTCGGATCTTTGGTTGTCTTGGCTTGTCGACGTTAGGTACAAGTTGTTTCGACTTTTGATCCACCGTTGGTCTTTTCATTGCTTGAAGCTTCGGTTGTTGTTGTCGTTGAGGCTTTGAAACCCAAACCGCTTGTGACTTTCGCTTAGAAATCCGGTTTGGTTGAGATACTCGACCCAAATTATTATTCTTTTGATTCCGAGGGGAGGCGAGTAGTAGGGAATCTGGATTTATTCTTCTTTGGACAACTCTTCTTGATGTGTCCTTTGATGCCGCACTTGTGACACACCTTTTCCTTCAAGGTCGTTGAGACTTTAGATATCGACTTTAACTCCTTCTCAACGTATGTCCGTTCATATCCGAGGCCCAACTTATTCGTTTGACCTAACCCAAGCATACTATCCAACTTCTTCGACCCCGAAGAAAATTGTTGAAGATCGGATTTGAGTTGATAAACTTGCTTGGTTAACACTTGATTGGATGTAAAAGTTTCCTTAAATTGTTGCTCCAAAAATCCAATCTTATCCTTATAAGATTTCATCGTTAATTCCGCTTCTTCTAGCTTCTTTTGGAGGACCGAATTGATATTCAAAGTTGATTCCCGTTCCTCCTCAAGAGCTTCATTCATGATCCTCATATTGTTGTTATCTTCTTCAATCTCCAACAAACGACTTTCCAACTTCTTATTGAATTTAGCCATCTTTTTCGATTCGATAAGAAGTTGGTTGTATGCTTTGGCTATATCCTCGTCATTCGATTCCTCCTCACTTTCGCCATTCTCGCTCGAAGATTCATGCGAAGAAATAGAAACATTAGAATTAGTAGCAATAGAGGATAAACAAATAGCATTAGAGGAAGGCAAAGAAGACTTAGAAATTAAAGCAATATGATCCTTTTCTTCATCACTTGATGATGATCCGTTTGAAGAAGAGTCATCCCAAGTTTTCGTTTTAGCTTGCAAAGCCTTCGGTTTATACGTCTTCTTCGAAGGACAATCCGTTGCGATATGGCCGTAGCCTCTACACTTGAAGCATTGGATTTCCCCTTCGAATTCATCTTTTTCATTCGAAGACTTTGCAAGTTTTTTATCTTTCAATTTAGAATTAGAAGAAGGTTTAGAAAAGGATTTTCGCTTCGAAGATGAAGCATCGTTCTTCTTTCGGAAATTCCGGCGAAACTTCTTCGTGAGGAGCGCCAATTGTTGTTCAAAATCCGCAAGCGTAATATTTTCGTCGAAATCCGTGTCGTCGTCTTCTTCCTTTGTTGATTTGAGTGCCATCCCTGTGCTTTTAGAAAAAGACTTGGAAGAAGATTGATTAGTAGGAAAAGTCATCTCATACGTTTGTAAAGCGCCTACTAATTCTTTGACTTTCATCTCATCCAGGATGCTTAACCGTTTCGATCGCGGCAACCTTTGCCCGAAACGTTCCGGAAGAGTTCGAAGACTTTTTCTAATGACTTTTGACACCGGGATTTTCTCTCCCAAGTTAGCGCATGTATTTACAATGTCTTGTAGACGCGTATAATACTCGGTAAAGGTCTCGTTTTCGTCCATAGAGATCGAATCGAATTTGCTAGTAAGCATTTGTAATTTTTGGACCTTTACTAAGCTTGTTCCTTCATGCGTAACTTGTAGAGTATCCCACATCTCTTTATTTGTTTCACAAGCGAGTAAACTCCGTTTGAGACAAGGCATTAAATAAAGCGTTTATGCCCTTGCCGTTAAACGAAGATGCCTCGTTTTCATCTTTTGTCCACTTGTCTCGTGGTTTAGGCTTCTCAACATTATCGACCTTTTCGGTTGGAGGTTTCCATCCGAACTCAATTGATTTCCACACCCGCTCTTCGATTGCAATTAGAAAAGCTCTCATGCGAACTTTCCAATAGGCATAATTCGTGCCGTCGAAAAGCGGAGGTCGATTAATGTTACCGCCTTCGGCCATTAGATATCAATATATCTAGATCCCGCTCTGATACCAATTGTGAGTTACGGGGAAGCCCCAAGGATCTATCTAGATTGTATCAAATAACACCTAGAGGGGGGTGAATAGGTGTAAAGGCCAAAAACCACAAATTTCGATGCTTTAAAAAGTAAATGCGGAAAATAAAAAGCACACCGAGATTTACGTGGGAAAACTCCAAACTCGGAGTAAAAAACCCACGGGACCAACACGCGAATAAACAATCAATAAGAGAAAAGATTACAAGGTGATACCGAACTCCACGGACTCGACCTCTCTAACTCTCCTATGGATCTCCGCGCAATCCTCCTTCGGGTTGTCCACGCCCTCACGTTCGAGTCCACGAACGCCACCACTTCGAATCCACGAAGCTTCTATCACGCCGAATCCACGACGCCACTCGAATCCACGAGCCAACGATCCGAATCCACGAACCGCCTTCAATGTGCCGAATCCACGACGCTTCACGATTGTATCATGAATATGGTGATCCTTCGTTGGAGTATCGATGAAAACCGAAGAAGAAAACTCCAAGCGAAGCGTAGATCAAATCGACATATAGAGAAGGATTTACAATGTCTCGATTTGACCTAAAAGAGGCTATTTAGTAGAAAATAGGTTTTGAAGGAATTCCTAGCCTCTAGGGTTTCTCCAACATGTATTATGATCAAGTGCACGAAGTTAGAGAACCCTAAGAACCTATTTATAGACTTTAGAATCAATTAGATTCGGATTAGAGATTTTTCAGATTTTTACCCATCTGTACCGGTACAAACTTGAGCGGTTCTAGGTTCCATAAGGACGGAAGATTATTTTTCGAAGCGTTGGAACCGGTAATGGGATTGATGGTTATACCGGTATAGCAACTTTTCCCATACCGATGACATCTTTTCCATACCGTATAACTTTGTATTTTTCTTTGATTTTTCATTTTTCGAAAACTACAAAGTTCCGTTCTGATTTCTAATCCGTTATTCAATGATTTTATGATTCTAATGCCTATAACTAAGTATGAATCACCATAACATGAATTAAAAACTTACCTAGGCATCGTGATTCTCATCGTGAGCCAATTCCTCTTTCTTCGAAGTCTTTGATTCTTCACCGTTCTTCGATCCGCTCCGATCCTTCAAGACTCTGACTCAATTCACGAAACTTGCCAACACAAAATCCTTAACAGAGCTGCGGGAGGATTTGAGCTTCGAGGAGCAACCAGTGAAGATCTTGGCTCGCGAAGTGAAGAAATTGCGGAATCGGGACATTCCGTACGTGAAGGTTCTTTGGAGCAACCACGAGGAGCGAGAGGCCACGTGGGAGCCTGAGAGCGCACTGCAGGAGCGCTATCCCCATCTCTTTCAGATGGAATCTTGAGGTATGAGTTCGTTTTAGAGTTTCGCGGACGAAACTCCTTTTTAGGAGGGGTGAATGTAACATACTGGACTTGCGCAAATTGCGGAGTTCGAGTATTTGACTCTTGTTGGAGCTTTTCCAGATTTTCTGGAGGGTCGTTGACTGTGTTCCGATCTATGGCGCGTGTACCGAGGTTTGGGAATGAGTCCCAAGCCCTAAAGTCCAAAAGTTGGATTTTAGGTGGCTCTCGGGTTGGAAATTACGTGCCTTGTCTTAGGTACAAAATGGTGTCTATCTGGGTACAAAATGATGGCTATCTTAGAGTCTGAGACCAAGATTTATAGGTACAAAAAGGCGGACTTGGCAAACCCGAGGCTCGGGTTTGGCATTTCGCGAGGTTTATACCGGTACAAAATGGATTTGTCTGGTACAAATAGCTGCGCACGGGTGTTTTAGCATTTTGTTGCTTCTAATATAGCACCCCTTGCCCCTAGGGCTTTTCCTTGTGCTGAGAACAAGAGAGAAAGAGGTAAGGAGCTTCTCTCTCTACTCCCTTGTGCTTTCTAGGGTTTGGTTGGATTTTTTTAGAGGATTAAAACCCTCTCTTTTGCTCTTTTTGCTTGATAGAGCCATTGTCTTCTTGTTGGAGCTTGGAGCTTGCCTTTTGGAGCTTTGTGGTGGATCAAGCTTCAAGCCTTGGGCCTTTTGAGCTTGGTATAGAGCTTCTTAGAGGTATGTGAATGATCTCTTTCCTCTAGTTTGAAATTTTGTGGGTTTTTGTGAGATGAAACCCTAGAATGGGATTCTAGGGTTAGGATTTGGGGATTTTCGATTTAGGGCCTTTGGGACCTAATTGATGGGTTTAGAACTTTGATTTAGGTTGGATTCGAAGGACTCTAACTCCCATTTGGAGATCAAGAGCACTCCCTTCGCATTCGGTGAGTTTTCTCCAACCTTTTGTCGAAATCCTTAAAGTGTGAACTCAAGGTTTATTTTCTTAGCTTGTAACTCCTAGGGTGAACTTTTTAGGACTCTAGGAGTGATTATCGAAGCTTCGTTAGCGGTACGGAGCAAAGCTTTTCGCACTTGGTGGGTTTGGCTTCATGAGCATAGGAGCAAATGGCTCCTAAGTGCTTATTCGGTTTGATTTATTTATTTTGAATGCATATTCATGCTAAATAGATTTATTATGAATTTTGAACCACTTAAAATGCATGCCTCATGTATGATAAAATTTTCACTCTATATAGTAGAGCTTTCGGGGTTAAACAGCATGCATGTGTGGGTGGGATTTGTGGGCACACAGGAGTGTGCCATTCATGTTTATATAGCTTGGATAATGTAATTGTAAACATCAAACTCTTGTTGGAACTTAGAAGAGCTTAAGTGTCATCAAGCGGCACTTAACTTAGAAAACTATGAAACTGCAACATAGAGACTTGACATAGGCCACTGGACATCTATTATTTCCATGTTAGAGACATGATGACATAGAGATAGGCCTTTTGGATACTTGTACATTCCATATTAGAGACATGACGATTTGGGACTTGTGACGAGTTTTGTGACTATATGCCATTGTGCTCATTCGCACATGCTTGTGAGGGTCGCTCCCTACAAGCCGGCACTCCGGAGTTGGCCAACGCGTTTCTTGTATTCGCCGTGCGGGATTGGGCGCCGAAGTGGATTGCCGTGGGACAGTCTCATTCCTAGGGTGGGAATGTGTGACGCACTGGACTTTGCAAATTGCAATGTTCGAGTGTTAAATGTGAGAACTGAGCTTTTCCAGATTTTCTGGAGGGTCGTTGACTGTGTTCCGACCTATGGAACGTGTACCGAGGTTAGTGGATGAATCCCAAGCAATAAAGTCCAAAAAGTTGGACTTTAGGTTGCTCTCGGTTTGCTATGCGGGAGTGTCGTAGGTACGGGAAAAGTTCTTGTCGTGCGGCCTTGGTTGCTATCTTAGGTACGGAGGGGATGCATGTACGTATGGGACAGTTGGAGGCGACCAAACCCGAGCCTCGGGTTTGGTGCATTTCAGAGTCTGTCGTACGGACTTGGCTTGTCTTCGTCTGACTGGCGATTTTCAAAAATTCAAAGCTGCAGGGCTTATGGGCATTTTGTTGCTTCTAATATAGCACCCCCGGCCCTTAGGGCTTCTCTCTTGTGCTGAGAACAAAGGAGAGGAAGGTAAGAGAGCTTCTCTCTCTATCCATTTACTTCTCTTTGGGTTTTTGGTTGTTTACTTGTGGATTGATCTCCCTCCTCTCTCTCTTTTGCTTGTCGGTGCATTTTCCACCATGAGGGAAGGTTGGAAGCTTGATTTGGGAGCTAGTTGAAGGAAGATCTTCAACTTTGGTGACTCTAGAGCCTTGATTAGAGCTTCTAAGAGGTAAGCAACTTCTCCATTTCCTTTAGATTCGAGTTTGGTTGCTTCTCTATAGATGAAACCCTAGATTTTGGGAATTAGGGTTTTATTTGGGGCTTTTTGATTTGGGGCTTTTAGATTCCTTTTGAATGGTTTAGAACCTTTGTTTAGGTTGCGTTGGGAGGGATCTAGCTTCCTTTTGGAATTTCTAAGAGGATTGTTGCACATTTACGTGAGTATTACTTGACTTTGACCTAGATGTTTAAAGTTTGAACTCAAGACTTATCTCTAGAGGTTGTAACTCCTAGGATCTACTTTGTAGGGTACTAGGAGTAGGAATCGAAGCTTCGTTAGCGGTTCGGAGCGACGCTTGGAGCGACGGTGGGTTTGGCCTCACCTAGCACAATGAGAAATTCTCATTGGTGCTTATTTGCTTATGGTTAAATGGAAATTAGTTCATTTTCATGCTATTTGATTTATTTGTGAATTTTAGAATGCTTAAGATACATATGTTATGTGTAATACAATTTTACTCTATATAGTAGAGACGTATGCATGTGAGAGCTGAAGCCTTGTAGCATTCTATTTGAAAACTTGAAACCATGTGTTTAAGAGGAATTTGACATGTATTTGAGAACATAGAACTATACATGACATAGGAGAAAAGCCCTTGTCATTAAGCGGCATTGGCTTGGCATCAAAAGTGTAGAATAGTGAGCTAATGTCATCAAGCGGCATTAGGCTCGTGAATGAACTTGACATAGAGAATCTAGTGTCATGAGAATATTTGAACTAGACCTTAGGGCTACTAGTTACTATTTCCATGTTAAGACATGAGGTTTGGACTTGAGACTTGACTTTACTTGTTGCTATTTGTGCTCTTTCGCACATGCTTGTGAGGGTCGCTCCCTACAAGCCGGCACTCCGGAGTTGGCCTTCGCGATTCGTTCGCGCGTGCGGTGTTGAGAAACCTACGGGACCGTTGGGACAGACTCATTCCTTGCGGGGGATGTTGGGCTACCACGGTACTTAGGTGGCACAAGTTGGATTACTATGGTAAATCCTAGTGAAAGAGAATTGAACTTGGACATTCAACTTTACTAAATGACAATCACTACTAGATAGGACTTAGTAGTTGGATTATGTGGACTTCACTTGAGTTATAGTATACTTGATAATGCTTTAATTATATTTTAGTATACTTGTTGGTTATAGTAAAACATATCATGCTTATATGTTAGAACATGGACTTATGGTTACAGATTTGGAACATGAGTAATGTAGCTTTTTCTTATGCTTTATTTACAAGTTTTATATCGCGCTCTTACTCTCATTTTCTTTTGGGCCTAGTGGTGCAATGGTGCAGGTCAGTAATTGCCCACTGGGAACTATAAATTATAGTTCTCACGCCCTGTTTTGTTTCCTTTTCGGTGCCTTCCGCATCGGGGAGGTTAGGGATCGCGGCAAGGGTGTTGCTTCGGGTTAGCGGCACTCGGCGAGGAGTTCGATAGGTGGTTACTTCTCTATTTCATGTTGTTTAGCGACGTTGTGAGTTGTTACTGTATTTAGAGAGACCACCACATCTTGACACAGTGTTGTATTAACCTTATGTTCTTTTGGTTATGTTGTTAGTCTCTTTATGCTTTAGTCTACCTACTCTCTACTTGTTGATAGGGCTAGCTGTATGTTGCTCTGATATCCATAGTTTTAGCCTATTGTATGTTTTTATTTCCGCTGTTTTTAGTAGACGCCTTGTATGTGTTGACATATGGCGGGTCTGGGCACGCTTTGGGGAAGGTCCTGCCGACCCCGGGGCGTGACAGAATGTTGACTACTACGGGGCCATTAGGCTCGGCATTTGGGCTAGGCAGCCTTCGGGTGGGCATCGGCCATATCGCCTTCGGGTTGATCTTATTGTACTTGAACTTAATGTAGTTTAAAGAAAACTGTGGACTTTGACTAGAATAGTAAACTTTAACACTTTACTATCACTTGTGGACATTATAGATCTTGATTAGAATAGTAAACTTAGTCTTTTACTATCAAGTGGGAAACTTCATGTTAATTATAACGCTTTCTATTCATGCTTAGAATAGCTTACTTATGCAATTCATGCTAAGTAGAGATATTGTGTTTAGTAGTTTACATGTTATTTACATGTCGCTTATTATCGCTTATTATCGTTTATACTTACTTGCTTAGTTTTGGGCCTAGTGGAATATGCAACTGAAGTCAGTAATTGCCCACTGGGAACTATTAATTAATAGTTCTCACGCCCTCTTTTTCTAATGTGTTTCAGAGCCTTCGGCACCGGCGGAGGCAAGGGATCGTGGAAAGGGAATCGCTAGCTAGTTATCGCAGCTTTCCACCTTGTAGGGGTTTTTCTCTCTTTTTGTACTTTGGTGAGATTGAGAGAGTTTTGTATCCCTATGTAGAGACTACCATGTACTTAGTTATAGTGGTGTTGGATTTCTTTTGTTGTACTCTCTTTATAGTTTATATTAGAGATTGGTACTTTACTTTTAGTCACTTCTTTATGCTTATTAGTTTAGAATTCTGGTTGTTATACTGCTCTGATGCTTCTAGATTCTTCTTATCTTCGTGGTTATTTATCGTTTTTGCTAGACGCCTTGCATGTTGTAGGCATACGAGCGGGTGAAGTGTGGAGCGAACTAGCGGTCATGGGCGGGCATTGACCGTGAGTCAGGGGCAAGTGACATAACCCTAGAATCCCTTTCTAGGGTTTCATCAAACAAAAAGCCTCAAAATCTGAATCTTGAGGAAGAGAACTTGATGCTTACCTCCAAGATGCTTCAAATCAAGTTCAAAAGGCTCTAGGGTTGAAGCTTGATCCTCTACCAAGCTCCAATCAAAAGCTCCAAAGTTCCAACAATGGAGGAAATAGGCTCTACCAAGCAAAAGAGAGCAAAGAGAGGGTTTTAATCCTAAAAAACCCATCCAAAACCAAGGAGAAATGAAGAAGATGGAGTGGAGGGAGCTCTTACCTCTTCTATTGCTGTGAAGAACACAAGGGAAAGCCCTAGGGGCGAGGCTTGCACTAATAGAAGTGCTACAATAGCCAAAAACCCCCTGCAGTTCGGTCTGCTCGAAAACTGCCAGCTTGTACCGGTACAAATTCATTTTGTACCGGTATAAACTCTGCGAAAAGCCAAACCCGAGGCTCGGGTTGCCTCGCTCAGCTGGTCTGTATCGGTACAAAATCCATTTTGTACCGGTATAGCCATCACGCTTGTACCGGTATAACCATCATTTTGTACCGGTACAAGGCCTCGAAATTTCAATCCGAGAGCAATCTAAAATCCAACTTTTGGACTTTAGAGCTTGGAATTCATCCACCAATCTCGGTACTCGTGCCATAGGTCGGAACACAGTCAACGACCCTCCAGAAAATCTGGAAAAGTTCAAATCTCAATTAAGTACTCGAACTCCGCAATTTGCGCAAGTCAAGTATGCTACAGGCCCTTGCCACGATCCTCACAAGCCGCCTGCGAGCTCGAACCTGTAATAGAGTGGGGTGAGAACTAACTTCCTTAGTTCCCAGTGGGCTCGGCCACCGACCCCACCGATCTACCAAATAGTTCTAGCGAGGCATAAGCGAGATAGATATTTATCTTAAAACTGTAAGTGCTGTAAGTAAAGCATAATAAGAGAAATGCAATACTACTATGCCTGTAACAACAAGGTAAGAGTAAATGTTCTAGCCATGTAACTACTAACATGCTAATATAACTCTAACTAGTATGTTTGCAATTCTATTATGCTCAATATGTACTTTTGTACCCAATCTCATTACTCTTTGGAGTTTATTACACAATCCATGGCTGGCCCGTAGGCACGCCCACGACTCAACACATTCAACCCAATGGGTTGTCTGCGGGACCCCACATAGGCTATCCCTCGGGACCCCACATAGGCTATCCCTATCGAATCACGTGCCAAGACGTCCGGAGACTCGCACTACTCGTGTGGAGCGACCACGTCACGAGCGCTGAGCAGACTATGTGAGTATGATCTTCTCCTCCAATTTGGAGGGCATCCAACACAGGGGAACTAGTAACCATCTCGTCCACTTTGGAGGGCATCCACACAGGGAAAATGCATAAGTGTTTTGTAGCACTATGTCTCTATGTCATGTATCATCAAGTTGTCTACTTGGTTCTCATATCTCTAGTGTTCTTTACACTATGTCATTGCACATGTCATTCATCAAGTTGGCTACTTGGTACTCATGTCACTAGTGTTTCTATACACTATGTTACCCATTCATCAAGTTCTATACTTGGTTCACATACCTCTAGTTATTATTCATGCAAGATTAAGTCATCTCTAGGGTTCAGTATCACAATATTCATCCTGATGCTTCTTATGTCCAAATGCAGGCCTATGGTGCCGCACGATAAGGAAGCGTGCAGGCAGACTTCCTATGTCCTAATGCGACGCCCATAGTTCCGCACGATAAGAAAGCATGCAAGGAAAGTCATCTAACCATACCAATCCTATCATGCATGAAAACTATACATATATATATATTCATAGGTAATATGTTCAATACTTATTCTTAGACATAAAAGGGAGCCCGACGGCTTCGGACAGCACCCCCCACCTTTTGGGATGTTCACCGGAGCAACAATGTCGCTTTCGTTGCCTCCAATGCATACTTTGACTCCCCGGGCCAAAATCGAAGCTGAAAGCCTTTGTTTGGCTCGGATCGCTTAAACCGTTCGCCGAATCGACGAACCATCGCCTCGCACGCGTTCGTGTACCTAACAACATGTTAGATATGAGGTTAAAAGAGATCAAAACCCCTTAAATCGAAAAACCCTAATTTGAGCCCTAGGATTTTGCCCCGAGCAAAAGCTACCATTAGAGCTCTAATTGCTTGTGCAAAACACTTCTTAGGAAGCCTAGGGTTCCATAAAAATTGTTCTTAGATGATTCAAAGCACTCTAGGAAAATCTACCATGAGAGCTCTCAAGAGCTTACCTCAAGTAGAAGCTCCAATGGTGGAGAGGAAGAAGATGAAGCCAAGGATCTTCCTCTTAGCTTGCTTCTCCACCAAATCCTCCACCTTTCTTCTCCTCCTTCCTCTCCTTCTCCTTCTTCTTCTTTCTAGAGAGAGAGAGGGAGAGTGTTATGTTTGTGTATGTGTGTGTGAAATGAGGGAGAGGGAGAGAAGAGAAGCCCTCTATAGGCTCTATTGTAACAAAATGCCAAAAGCCCCCTCAACAATTCAAACTGCACCAAACTGGGCATTTTCGGGCTGCAGGGTCCGGACATCCCCTCAATGTCCGGACATTGGCCTGCGAAATCCATTTTTGCCCATTTGACAGCTTACTGGGTCCGGACATCATCCATTGTCCGGACATCCAATGTCCGGACATTGATCAATGTCCCGACCCAGTGGGTCTCCTCAGCCCAACACAAAAGGACTTAGCCAAATTTCAGCATTTTTCGTTTCTTCTCCGTTTTCGCTCGTTTTCGCTCGTCTTGCCTCCGATTCTTTTCAAATCGCACCGAGACTTTCCAAACATGTTTTCGAACATGTTTTCGAACACGTTTTCATCATCTTTTCATCCACGCTAATGTCGGATTTAGCTCGCGACCCGACATAGCTTTTCGGGTTCCGTTTTCGCGCCTATGCGCACAAAAACGCCCGAAGGCTTCGAACTTCACCGGGAGCGACTCCGGTGCACTTTTTGCCTTCGGATCAACTTCGAACTTTTCGAAGTCCATCCCATCGACAATCAGTCGATTCTAAACATGGTGCAACTCTCGAATTTCGAGAATTCACTTCCTTACAGCTAATACTAAAATCCCTAGAAAAAGCTTGAGATGTTTTTCTTCGATTTACAAGTTTTCAAAAACCAAGCTTTTTGGATTTGATCATCGATACGATTCTTCGAAAAGAGATTGATATTCTTAAGAATCGTTTTGATGATGAACACCTAGGGTTTTCGCTCCTCATCTCATATGTGCTTTCTAAGTTCATAAAATCACCACAAAGTTTCTTCAAATTTCTTCGAACTTCGGACGAAGTTTGGCGCGTGGATTTCGCGTGAAGGCCGTGGATTCGGTGAGCGTTTCGTGGATTCGAGACGTGGAAGCTGTGAGGATTTGCAGCGGGATCGATAGAAGGATTTCCATCAATCGAGGACCAACGGAGACGATCTACAACGAGGATTCGGTAAAATCGAGTTGTGTTTAGGATTAAATCACTTGTACTCGATTTTTCTATAGTGGATTGTTTGCGTGATCGGTCCGTGGATTTTTCTCTCCGATTTGGAGTTTTCCCACGTTAAATCTCGGTGTTTGATTTTTATTTTCCGCATTTATTTTATTTTGCATCGAGATTTCATATTTTTGCCGTTTACACCTATTCACCCCCCTCTAGGTGTTAATTACCTTTTAGATCTTTGGGATTCATATCTCACAATTGGTATCGTAGCGGGTATAGGTTGTAAACTATGGGTGAGGCGGTAACATTAATCGACCTCCGCTCTTTGATGGCACTAATTACGCTTACTGGAAAGTTCGTATGAGAGCGTTCCTTATTGCCATCGACGAGCGAGTTTGGCAATCAATTGAATTTGGATGGAAACATCCAACTGAGGTTGTCGAAAATGTTAGTGGCCCTAAACCTAGAAATAAGTGGACAAAGGATGAGAATGAATTATCATCGTTTAATGGGAAGGGTATGAATGCTTTATTTAACGCTTTAAATCAAACTGAGTTTTCTCGTGTCTCGGCATGTGGTACCGCCAAAGAGATTTGGGACACATTACAAGTTACACACGAGGGTACAAGCTTGGTAAAAGTTCAAAAATTGCAAATGCTTACGAGTAAATTTGATTCTATTCGTATGGAAGAACATGAACTTTTTACCGAGTATTATACTCGTTTGCAAGATATAGTTAATACGTGTGCTAACTTAGGAGAAAAGATTTCTGAATCTAAAGTTGTTCGAAAAATTTTATGAACCCTTCCCGAACGATTTCGTCCAAAGGTTGCGGCCATAGAAACGGTAAAACATCCGAATGAAATTAAAGTAGAAGAATTAGTCGGTGCACTTCAAACTTATGAAATGACTTTTCCTACTAATTCATCTTCTTCCAAGTTGTCTTCGAAGTCTTCAGGTATGGCTTTGAAATCGACGGAAGGAGACGACTTGACATCTTCATCGGATTCGGATGACGTGACATTGGAGGAGTTCAAAAAGCAACGCTATTACGACGAAAGTTTCGTCGAAACTTTAGGAAGAGACAATATTCAAAGCCGAACTTCACAAAGTCGAATAAATCAAAAGGGAGTTTTCCTTCTTCCTCTTCATCTTCAAAATTTAGAAAATCTGAGAATTTTTCAAAAGACACAACAAAAGAAAAGAAGAATAATGAAGGTCAAATTCAATGCTATAAGTGTAGAGGATTTGGTCATATTGCATCGGATTGTTCAAATAAGAAGTCCTTGAAAAAGAAAGCGATGCAAGCCATTACTTGGGATGACTCTTCTGAGGAGTCAACCTCTAGTGATGAGGACGTGAATGCGACTGCTCTTATTGCTTATGATTCTTCATGTGTGTGTTTATCATCTACTGACTCTATTTCCATGAATCACTTACATGATCAATCCGCTTCGGAGAATTCTATGGACGAAGAGTCGGATGCAGATGAGATTGCCGCGACATATCACCAATTGATCGTTGAGTCGAAGAAGATGGCAAAGCTTAACAAGAAGTTGAGAAGAAGGATCATCGATTTAGAAGAAGAAAACTCAAGATGGGTCACATCGACAAAGGATTTGGAACAAGCAAAGGATGGCTGTCAAGAGCATACAATTCTTTGTTAGAGAAAATCTCTTTGCTTGAGAAGGAAAAAGAATCATATGAAGATAATATGAAATACCTCAACAAGCAACTCACGGAGACGATGGAAGCAAACTTGGAATTCACCAAGACAATTATTCAAGAAGTCGGACATGAAGAAGTTTTCTTCTGGAACTACAAAACTCGACAAGATGTTAGGAATTGGTCAAACTAACAAGTTTGGTCTTGGATATGAACGGACGTATGTGGAACAAGTGAACAAGCAAATGAGCGAGATCCATAACAAACCAAGGCCTAAGGTTCAAGGTAATCTTTCTCGAGCTACTAATCCTTTTGCTAACAAAGTTTGTCATTTTTGTGGAATTCTAGGACATGTGAAGAAACGTTGTACACAAAAGAAGAACTCCGGGGCAAACACGAACCGAGGGATCCAAGCTAGGTCCAGGAAGGAAGGTCCAAAATTGATGTCAAAGCAAGCATGGAAACCGAAATCAGTTGAGCCACACAAGAAGAAAACACAATTCGTCGACAAGCTACACAAGACGCATACAAGCCAACCGACGCATCCTAAAACTCACAAGGTTTGGGTGCGCAAAGGTGAACTCTTCCCATGCCTTGTTATTCACACTTCATTGCATGCTTATGATACTACTTCTTGGTATCTTGATAGTGGCTGTTCACGTCATATGACCGGTGATAAAAACTGTTTCGATTCTTTGAATAAAATTTCCGGAGGACTTGTCGTTTTCGGAGATGGCCGGTCATCTAAAATTATTGGCAAAGGAACAGTCACTATCTCTGATGGCCCTACTTTGAATGACGTATTTTATGTTGAGGGGCTTAGATCAAATCTCATAAGCATAAGTCAATTGTGTGATGACGGGTACTCTGTGAATTTTTCTGCAAAAGAATGTTATAATGATATAATGATGACTCTTTCTTTTTAAAAGGTGTTAGATCACGTAATAATTGTTATATTGTTCCATGCTCTTCAAGTGAATTTTGTAATCTAGCGACTTTAGATATTGAAACTCTTTGGCATGAACGTCTAGGTCACATGAACTTTAAGGAACTATCCAAGATAACGAAAAGGAAGTAGTTAGAGGTGTACCTAAGATAGAGTATAAAGAGAACGTTGTTTGTGAGGGTTGTCAACTGGGAAAACAAAGTAGATCCTCCCATAAGAGTTTGAATCACTTAGGAACAACTAAACCTCTTGAACTTCTCCATATGGACTTGATGGGACCCTCTAGGATTCAAAGTATTGGGGGAAAACGTTATATCTTGCTTGTAGTTGATGATTTTACACGTTTTGCTTGGTGTGCATTTTTAAGAGAAAAAGCTGATACTTTTGATTCTTTTTCTGAACTCTGTCTTCGTCTTATGAATGAACGTAATGAAAATATTATACGCATCAGTTATACGCATCAGAAGTGATCAAGGGGGAGAATTTATAAACTCAAAATTTGTTGATTTTTGTGTTTCAAAAGGAATTAAACATGAATTCTCCGCTCCTTATACTCCACAACAAAATGGAGTCGTTGAACGAAAAAACCGGATTGTTCAAGAAATGGCACGTGTTATGCTTCATAGTAAGAAAATTGCACTTCATTTTTGGGCCGAAGCAGTTAACACGGCGGTCTATGTGATTAATCGTATTTATACACGCACGGGTACTTTAAATACTCCTTATGAATTGTGGAATGGTAGAACACCAAACGTAAAATACTTTCGTGTTTTTGGAAGTAGATGCTTTATCCTTCGGGATCGTGAGAATCTTGGAAAATTTGACTCCCGAAGTTACGAAGGAATTTTTCTTGGGTACTCTACTACTAGTCGGGCTTATCGTGCGTATAATATAAAAACTAAGACGGTGATAGAATCAAGTAATATAAGAGTAGACGAAGCTTTTTCTGCAAATTCTTCTTTGAATGATACTACTTCTACTACTTTGATTGTTGATGATGATGATGATTCTCCATTTATCTTGCCTGTGAACAATGAAAATTTTGTCATTGATAATCCTATTCAAACTGAAACTGGTGCTCCTCACGAGTCATCGGAACCTCCTACTCTTACTGAATTGACCCCTGTGAAAGATCACCCTCTGTCTAATGTGATTGGAGACCCTCTTACTGGTGTACGAACTAGGAGACAAATACAGTGTGAGTTTGCATGTTATATATCCCTAGTTGAGCCAAAACATATTGTGAAGCTCTTCTTGATGAATTTTGGATAAATGCTATGCAAGAAGAACTTAGTCAATTCATTCGAAATGATGTATGGGAATTAGTGCCACGTCCCGAGCAACAACATGTAATTGGTACAAAATGGATTTTTAAAAATAAGAAAAATGAAGATGGTACCATTATTCGAAACAAAGCAAGACTTGTTGCTCAAGGATATTCTCAAATTGAAGGAATTGATTTTAATGAATCCTTCGCCCGGTTGCTAAATCTAGAATCCATTCGTATTATGTTCGCAATTGCTTGTCATTTTAAAATAACTCTTTTTCAAATGGATGTCAAAAGTGCATTTTTAAATGGATTTCTAAAAGAGGAAGTTTTTGTAGAACAACCAAAAGGGTTTATAGATTCAAAATTTTCCGATCATGTTTTTCGACTGAAAAAGGCACTTTATGGACTTAAACAAGCACCGCGAGCATGGTACGAACGTTTAACAAATTTTCTTCTAAATAAAGGCTACAACCGAGGGGGAGCGGATAGAACTCTTTTTGTAAAACATACGAAAAATGATTTTATTGTGGCTCAAATTTATGTGGATGACATTGTTTTTGGCGCAACTAGAGATGAGGATGCCACTGAATTTGCAAATTTGATGACCAGTGAATTTGAGATGTCAATGATGGGGGAGCTTACTTATTTTCTTGGGTTGCAAGTTAAACAAAGTAGAGATGGAATTCATCTATGTCAATCCAAGTATGCGAAAGAGTTGGTTAAGAAATTTGGATTGGATAGTACAAAAGCTTTTGATACACCAATGGGTACTAGTAACAATGGACTCGGATTAAATTCTGAAGGACAGAGTGTTGATGAAAAACAGTACCGAAGCATAATTGGGAGTTTGCTCTATTCGACTGCGAGTAGACCCGATATTGCTTTTAGTGTTGGAGTTTGTGCCCGATTTCAAGTAGATCCGAAAGAGGTTCATTTGAAAGCTGTTAAAAGAATAATTCGGTATATTAAAGGCACGTCTGAATATGGTATCTGGTATCCAAAGGGAACATCTTTAGAATTAATCGGATACTCAGATGCGGATTGGGCCGGTTCTGCTGATGATCGGAAAAGTACAAGCGGAGCATGTTTTTATCTTGGACACTGTCTGGTTGCATGGCACAGTAAGAAACAAAACTGCATTGCACTCTCAACAGCTGAGGCAGAGTACATTGCAGCAGGTAGTTGTTCCACTCAATTACTGTGGATGAAAAGCTTATTGAGTGACTATCTGTCACGCCCCGGGGTCGGCAGGACCTTCCCCAAAGCGTGCCCAGACCTGCCATAGGTCAACACATACAAGACGTCTAACTAAAAACAGCGGAATTAAAACAATATAAGGCTACAACTATGAATATCAGAGCCACAACTAAACAAGAACCAAAACACAAGTAAAAGAAAGTAAAGAGTCTAAATCACTAACATAGAAATAGAGAGTAGTACACAGTTAACATCATAACCTCTCAACTACACAAAAGTGGTGGTCTCTATACAAGGTAAAAACACTCATTCTCTCCAAAATAAAACAAGAGAAAAAGGAAACCACCTATCCAAAACCCTCTCACAAGCCGCTATCCCGAGGCAACTCCTTTGCCGCGGTCCCGAGCCTCCCCCGATGCGAAGGCGAAACGAGTCGAAACAGAGGGCGTGAGAACTATAAACATATAGTTCCCAGTGGGCAATTACTGACCTGCACAAAATTGCTCCACTAGGCCCAAAAGAGAGTAATATACAAGTACTGAAGTAGATAACTGTAAATAAAGCGTAACTGAAAAGCTGAATAATTAACCCAAGGTAAATATATTACAAGCTTTAATCTACCCGATAGCCAACATTAACCAAGTATAATCAATTAAGTTCACAAGTATACTATAATAGAAATGAAGACCTATCAAGTATACTACTATGTCCAATACTATGTCACAACATATATATCCAACTACTAATCTAAGTTAAGTAGTGATTATCCTTTATTATAGAATGACGATGTTCAATCTCAATTTGGGATCTACACAAGTGTAATCCCGCTTGCGCCCCCTAAGTGTCGTGGTAGCCCCAACATCCTCGTAGGAATGAGTCTAACCAATTCGGCCCATAGGTTTCTCAATACCGCACGCGCGAATACATCGCAAAGGCTAACTCCGGAGTGCCGGCTTGTAGGGAGCGACCCTCACAAGCATGTACGAAGAGCACAAATGGCAACAAGCAAGTCCAAGTCCCAAGTCCCACACATGGCAAATGTCACTAGCAACCCTAAGGTCTAGTACAACAAATTCTCATGACACTAGAATTTCTATGTCAAGTTCATTCACGAGCCTAATGCCGCTTGATGACATTAGCTCACTATTCTACACTTTTGATGCCAAGCCAATGCCGCTTAATGACAAGGGCTTTTCTCCTATGTCATGTATAGTTCTATGTTCTCAAACACATGTCAAAGTCCTCTTAAACACATAGTTTTAAGTTTCCAAATAGAATGCTACAAGGCTTCAGCTCTCACATGCATACGTCTCTACTATATAGAGTAAAAATTGCATTACACATAACATATGTATCTTAAGCATTCTAAAATTCATAAATAAATCAAATAGCATGAAAATGTACTAATTTCCATTTATCCATAAGCAAATAAGCACCAATGAGAATTTCTCATTGTGCTAGGTGAGGCCAAACCCACCGTCGCTCCGAACCGCTAACGAAGCTTCGATTCCTACTCCTAGTACCCTACAAAGTAGATCCTAGGAGTTACAACCTCAAGAGATAAGTCTTGAGTTCAAACTTTAAACATTTAGGTCAAAGTCAAGAAATACTCACCTAAATGTGCAACAATCCTCTTAGAAATTCCAAAAGGAAGCTAGATCCCTCCCAAGGCAACCTAAACAAAGGTTCTAAACCATTCAAAAGGACTCTAAAAGCCCCAAATCAAAAAGCCCCAAATAAAACCCTAATTCCCAAAATCTAGGGTTTCAACTATAATGAAGCAACCAAACTCGAATCTAAAGGAAATGGAGAAGTTGCTTACCTCTTAGAAGCTCTAATCAAGGCTCTAGAGTCACCAAAGTTGAAGATCTTCCTTCAACTTGCTCCCATAATCAAGCTCCTAGCTTCAACCTTGGTGTAGGGAGCACCACAAGACAAAAGAGAGCAAAAAGGGTGATCAATCCTCAAGAAATCACCCAAAATCCAAAAGAATGCAAAGGGGATAGAGAGAAACTTTCTTACCTTTCTCTCCCTTGTTCTCGGCCACAAGAGAGGAGCCCTAAGGGCGGGATGCTATATTAGAAGCAACAAAATGCCAATAAGCCCCTGCGATTTCGGATTTTCAAAAGCGCGCTTATGTACCGTACAAATCCGGTTTGTGCGGTATAAACCTCTAACAAGCAAGGAGCCTCGGGTTTGCCCCGACTCATCTATCTCGGTATAAATCTTGGCTTGTCTGGGGTATAGCCATCATTTTGTACCGGTATAGCAACAATTTTGTGCGGTACAAAAGCTACGAAACTCGGCAGGAAACGACCTAAAATCCAACTTTTTGGACTTTAGCGCTTGGAATTCATCCACCAACCTCGGTACTCGTGCCATAGGTCGGAACACAGTCCTCGACCATCCAGAAAATCTGGAAAAGCTCAAATCTCACTTCCACACTCGAACCTTGCTATTTGCACAAGTTCAGTGCGTCACATACACCCCTCCTAAAAAGGGGTTTCGTCCGCGAAACTCGAATTTAAAGTCATACCTCAAGGCTCCATCTGGAAGAGATGGGGATAGCGCTCTCGAAGCGCACTCTCTAGCTCCCACGTGGCCTCCCGCTCCTCGTGGTTGCTCCAAAGGACTTTCGCGTAAGAAAGCTCCCGGTTCCTCAACTTCTTCACCTCGCGAGCCAAAATCTTCACGGGCTGCTCCTCGAAGCTCAAATCGTCCCTCAGCTCCAATGGTGTAGCATCCAAAACTGGTGGATCATGTATATACTTAGAAGGACCGATACATGAAATACGTTGTGTACACGATAGGTTCGGCGGTAGAGCAAGTCTATACGCTACCGGGCCCACACGCTCCAAAATCTCATACGGTCCAATGAAACGGGGCTCAACTTACCCCGAATCCCAAATCTCCCGACTCCTGCGGTGGCGAGACTTTCAAAAAGACATGGTCTCCAATCTGAAACTCCAAGTCTCGTCGACGTCTATCAGCATAGCTCTTCTGCCTACTCTGGGCTGTCAACAACCGCTCCCTATCAATGCGAACCTTGTCCTCTGCTTCCTGGAGCACATCTGGGCCTAGAGCCAAACTCTCACCAACTTCACTCCAGTGAAGTGGTGATCTACATTTTCGTCCATAAAGTGCCTCGAATGGCGCCATCTTGATGCTTGCTTGATAACTGTTGTTGTAAGCAAACTCTGCCATCGGTAGATCTTTGCGACCATCCCTCGGAAGTCGATCACGCAGCTCGAAGCATATCCTCGAGTGTACGTATAGTACGCTCGGCGCCCATCACTGCGAGGGTGGAAACGATCTTTGAAGTCCGATCGAGTACCCAAGGCGTCTGCGGACTCCTCCAAAAGTGTGACACAAAACGTGTGTCCTGTCCGATACTGATAGAAGTGGGTACTCCATGTAGTCGCACAACCTCGTCAAGGTAAACACATGCGAGTCTCTCGCCAGGCCAAGTAGTGTGGATAGGTATGAAATGTGCCGATTTTGTCAACCTATCCACGATCACCCAAATAGCATCATGCCCGGCTTGAGAGCGAGGCAATCCCATCACAAAGTCCATGGTGATCTTCTCCCACTTCCACACTGGAATCGGTAAGCTCTGTAATTTCCCCGCGGGAACTCTATGCTCAGCTTTCACTTGTTGGCAAGTTAAACAACGAGCTACAAACTCGCCAACATCCTTTTTCATCCCGGGCCACCAATAGTGTAGCTTCAAATCCTTATACATCTTGGTGCCTCCCGGATGTATAGCATAAGGAACGGTGTGCTTCTAGAAGAATCTCATCTTTAAGTGTCGGTTCTGCCGGTACACAAATCCGCCCACGGAATCTCATCAAGTCACCACCGTCAACACTAAAATCACCGGTGCAACCATCAATCATTTTCGCTCGAACCTTTTGCAACTCCACATCAAGAGCTCGCTTTTCCTTTATCCTTTCCAATAAGGTAGGTTGCACCACCAAAGTCATCAACCTCATAAGTGTGTCAGGAGTCACCACCTCCAACTCTAACCGCTTCATCTGCTCGATCAACGGCGGTTGAGTAACTATCATCATCGCTAAGTTTTCCGTCGATTTTCTACTTAGCGCATCTGCCACCACGTTAGTCTTGCCTGGGTGGTAAAGTATCGTCAAGTCATAATCCTTGAGGAGCTCCAACCATCTGCGCTGCCTCAAGTTCAATTCCTTTCGGGTGAACAGATACTATAAACTCTTGTGATCCGTATACACTTCACACCGCTCGCCATAAAGATAGTGGCGCCATAGCTTCAGTGCGAACACTACAGCCGCCAACTCCAAGTCATGTGTAGGATAATTCCTTTCATACTCCTTCAACTGGCGAGAAGCATACGCGATCACCTTTCCGTCCTGCATTAACACGCAACCCAATCCGTTAAAGGAAGCATCGCTATAAATCACATACCCTGCTCCAGCCACTGGCAAGGTTAGGATTGGCGCGGTAGTCAATCGCAGCTTCAACTCTTGAAAGCTTTTCTCGCACGCATCATTTCAAATGAATTTGGTGCCTTTATGCGTGAGCCTCGTGAGGGGAGTAGATAACTTAGCAAATCCCTCAACAAACCTCTTGTAGTAGCCGGCCAAACCAATAAAACTCCGTATCTCTGTGACACTCGTCGGTCTTGGCCAATCCTTGACGGCTTCAATTTTCTTGGGATCCACGGCTATACCTGATCCTGAAATCACATGGCCCAAAAACGCCACCTCTCTAAGCCAAAACTCACATTTCTTCAACTTGGCGTAGAGTTTCTTTTCCCGAAGCACTTGAAGTACCAGTCTCAAGTGTTCCTCGTGATCCGCATCACTTCGGGAATAGACCAAAATGTCGTCTATAAACACCACGACAAATCTGTCCAAATATGGCTTGAAGACACGGTTCATTAAATCCATAAAATCTGCTGGGGCATTAGTAAGCCCAAACGGCATAACGGCGAACTCATAGTGTCCATACCGTGTCCTGAAAGCCGTCTTTGACACATCCTTAGGCTTGATCTTCAGCTGATGATAACCCGACTGCAAGTCGATCTTGGAGTACACGCTAGATCCCTGAAGCTGATCAAACAGATCATCGATCCTCGGCAACGGATACTTATTCTTAATCATGACTTTGTTAAGTTCACGATAATCCATACATAAGCGAAGTGATCCGTCCTTTTTCCTCACAAAGAGAACCGGCGCTCCCCAAGGCGACACACTCGGCCTCACAAAACCTTTATCCAAAAGATCCTGCAACTGTGCCCTCAGCTCCTTAAGTTCTGCTGGTGCCATCCTATAGGGCGCCTTTGAGATTGGAGTAGTCCCAGGGACGAGATCTACTACAAATTCAATCTCCCTATCAGGCGGCATTCCTGGTAGCTCTGCTGGAAACACATCCTGGAACTCCCTCACCATAGGGATATCCTCAATCCTAGGAGAGTCCTCAACATCTCGGGGTGCAATACTAGCCAAATAGGCTATGCACCCGCTACTAATCAACTGCCTAGCTCGAGAGGAGCTAATAGTCATCGCAAACAGCGAACTCTGGCAACCCTGAAACACAACCTCCTCGTGACCAGGCTCTCTAAAAGTCACAGTACGACTCACACAATCGATCGTAGCAAAGTACCGGGTCAACAAATCCATGCCCAAAACTATGTCAAACTCTCCGAGTTTGCGCACCACAACTAGGTCCGCGGGCATGATCCAATCCCCAATCTGAACCAGGCAACTAGCACAACACTCCTGAACGTCTAAAGAATGTCCGGGTATAACCACTCGCCCCGAATGCAACAAGGAAGTCATAGGAATGCTATGCAACTCGGCAAATAGCCGATCAATAAAAGAACAAGATGCGCCGGTATCAAATAAAGCACGAACTCGAATGCAGGAATCCAAGATAAGAACAAGCGGAGCATGTTTTTATCTTGGACACTGTCTGGTTGCATGGCACAGTAAGAAACAAAACTGCATTGCACTCTCAACAGCTGAGGCAGAGTACATTGCAGCAGGTAGTTGCTCCACTCAATTCCTGTGGATGAAAAGCTTATTGAGTGACTATCGGATTCCTTCTACCACCGTGACAATTCTTTGTGATAATACAAGTGCTATTAATATTTCAAAAAACCCTGTGTTACATTCTAGTACGAAACACATTGAACTTCGATATCATTTTTTAAGAGAACTAGTTGATTCGAATGTTCTTCAACTTGAATACATTTCCACTGATGATCAACTAGCAGATATTTTAACAAAGCCTTTGGATCAAAAACGTTTTTTACATTTACGAAAGGCAATTGGTATGAATCTTATAGTCTAGATTTATTCTTTGGGCCATAGTTTATGCATCTAATAGTGTCACATTGCATGTGATATCCGTGTTTGACTTTAATTACTTTTTGACGATATTTTGACTTAGTCAAGTTTATTTTTGTGTTCATGTAACGTCTTATTTGTTGATTGACTTGACGGATTAAATTTCTTTTGAGTACATGTTGTTAAAATCAATATATCTTACCTTGATCTTTAAAAACAATGTGCTTGACTTGTTTGATTATGAGTCTTGGTGTGAATATTGATTTTCCAATGTCTTGAAATTATCATACTATCGTCAAATTGGAGGTTGTACTTTCTTAGGGGGAGTCATTCCTGCGGTTATATCTAATGGAAAGATGTGGAAAGAGTTACATCTATAATGGGAGTGTGAAAACTACCACCAACAAAAGATGTGGAAAGAGTTACATCCCTTGCGGGAGTGTGAAAACTACCACCACATGTAGGAAATAGCTACCACCCCGGTCGTCCGGTAAGTGTGTGTGAAGCTACCACATGAGCAATTATTAAACGACCGAAAAATTAAAGAAAAGTATAAGAATTTAGAAATTTCGGTGATATACGGTGGATAGTATGAAGACTAGTTGAACATTGCTTCTAAAGATGCTCAAAGAGCCACCTCGTCCTAATTCTGTGCATAATTCAATTTGACCATATTATCTTAATTTCATTTTCTTTAGACTATCGTATTCTTATTCTTGATGAATTTGATAGTGAGCTGAACACTTTCTATTTTCAGCTCTTGTTTGATGTGTGGATGTTTACACAATACTCATCTTAAATTTGTTCTAATAGACGATTTGACAAATTTTGGCGTTTTATTTTATTCAAAAATAAAGTTTGGGTTCGTGAAATTATTTTCATGAAAATTTTTGTTTAAAGTCATGAGGATGGCACATAAATTTTTATTTTTATTTTTCTGTGCATTTTCTGTGATATCATGGCTCTGGGACCGGTCCTCCACATTGAGCGACCGGTCTCGCCGCTCGGCCCGATATATAGAGAGACACAAGGGTTCGGCCCTTTTATCTCATTCAAACTTTTTTAGCTCTTTCTCTCTCTAAACTCTGAGTTCCCAAGGACCCTTGTGATCAAGTTTCTACTTCGATTTCTTCTCTATTTCGGTAAGAACCCTAGATTTGGTTCTTTATTCAAGACGTTTTTTTTTTCGAATCTAGGGTTTCTAGGGTTTTTGTGCATGTAGTTCACGGTTTGTTTGCTTTCTTCTTTCAGATCATGGTTCGCATTCACGGTTACTGTGTATAACTTCGTTCTCGAGTTGATTGATCATGTTTGATTTCGTCTATGCATGTTTCTCGCGATCTTTCTCCATCCTGTGCATCGCGTTTTGTGTGCATTTCATCCTGTTGATATTTAGGTCTTGGACTACCTGCTAGACTTCATCTTGCTCATGGTTTCTTGTGTTTTTGCATTCTTTCTTAGTAGTCCTGGCCCTAGGATAGTCTGGTTCTATATGATCCTCCATAATGCTTTCACATTTGGCCTCAATCTTGCTATCTTACTTGTACACAGGGACTTCTTCTTTCAAAATGTATTCGATATTGTTAGTGCTTGTGTTCCTCATGGCCGGTGGTGGCAAGGGTCGCAAACGCCGTCGTTCTCCTACACCACCGATTCTGGCACCTCCTGCTGAGGATGTTGGTAGTGACTACGTCCCTGAGGACGAGGACTCCGATGAGGAATCCGAGGATTGGGAGAATTTGCCAATTAAAGCATTGGCACACGCTAAAGGTAAAGAAAAAGTTGTAGTTGAGGAGAAGAGAGGGAAGAAGAAATCATCTGCAAATGGGAAAGGGAAGAAGAAAGAGATTGAAAAGAAAAAAAGGGAAAAGAAAATGAGCGAAAGGGAGAAAGGAAAGAAGAAACTGACTGCTAAGGAGAAGGGAAAACGACAGGTAACAGAGAAAGCTGAACCCCGTGGCGCTCGGAAGAAACCTGTTGGTCTCAAGATTCGCGAATCTAGTGGTCTTGAACTGCGAGGACAAATGAATGTTCTGTCATCCTCTGAGAGTTCGATCCCGTTCTATACCGAGGAGCCAATTAGTTCGAAACGGCGATCTTTGTTTTCGACAAAGCTATGTATTGGTGAGCGTTTTGTTGCCGCTCAACAGTTGTTCAAACATGCACCCGCACTTGCCTCATTGCTCGAAAATGGAGATCGTATGAAGTTTGCAATTTTAGCGAGAAAACGGGTTATGGTGTCGAGTTGGTTCGTGAGTTCTATATGCGCGCCGGATCTCTGATAGAATCCGAGGGCGGACCGTATAGCTTCAAGTCGAGGGTTCGTGGAGTGGATATTTCTGTAACTCCCGACGATATTGCATCAGTTTTAAATATGGAGGCTCAGACTGAGGGCACGGATTATCTTGACTCTGGGTTCGACTCGGTAAAAGATTGGTTGAAAGTTTTGCGCGCAATTACGGTGCCGGACACTGATTCGAATGGATTGGTCATAATGTCGAAAGACTTGAAGTTAGAATATCGGTTTCTGAATTTTATAGTTTGCTACAATGTACTGCCGTTGGTCAATACAAAGGTGGTCCGGTGGGATCGGATGCTTTACATGTATCTCCTCGGACATCCCGACATTGTACATCTTCGAAATATCAATCTGAATGTTCCGTTTTTAATATGGCGTCGCATGGCTAAGGATATCAAGACTTCTAGTCGGATACTCGACGATCACCCACTGAGGGGCTGCAGGGAGTTAAGAAGTCGACGAAGCCCAGTTCATCCCGCGCTGCTCCTCGTGCTGCTGACTCCCCGGCTGTTCCAAGTCATGACGCACTTCTTCACGAAGTGTCGCGCCTCTCTGCCGAGGTTGCCGAGCTGCGGAGGATGGTCCAAGCTATCTTTGATAAGCTTGGTTGTGCCCTGCCTAATCCTATTCCTCCTCCTACTCCGCCCGGTGCTGATGTTTGACTTCTCCTTTTGCTTTGTTTTGGCGTTTTGGTGACAAAAAGGGGGAGATGTTAGTGTGGGAGTTGATGAGGAGCTAGTTGATGAGCTATGAGATGATGAGGAGCTAGCTACTTGATTTTTAGAGCTGAGAACTTGACTTTTACTTGGTTTCTTTGATGCTTACTTGACTTACTCACTTGTAGTATAAGCGTTACTGTACTTGATGTCTTACTTGATACTTACTTGGACTTGTACTTGATGCTTACTTGACACTTGACTTTTGCGAACTTTTGCGATGATAGATGTGTTGATATCTTGATGAGTCTGTAGAGAATTTTTGCAGGTATCTTCAAGACTTCAAAACTCCGTGTCTAGAATAAGTCATAGAGTTTGTTTTAAGGATGTGAAAATGTAATTTAACTCTTTATTGGATCGTTCATGTAAGGGGACGTTGTTTGGTGATTGCAACGATCTCTTATTTTTCTAGTGGTATTCCTCTATGTAATGTTTGGATTATGTTTTGTCACGAAACCGCCAAAGGGGGAGATTGTTAAGGATTTGTCTAAGTTGGCGAGTTTCGTGCATTGGTTCGGAGTTTTGGAGGCTTTGTTGAAGATCAAGTCAAAGGATTGCAATTCAAGTACAAAAGCGAGGTTGGATAAAGTTCGGTAACTCAGGTATGGACGAGAACACTTAGTGGTGTATTTTAAGTTATTAAAATATGTTTAGAAGACATCGGAGCGAGAACTATGTTTTGAACTTAAGCTGTTTTTAAAACATGCGTAAACTGGTTGGGACGACCGGTCTCCACAACTGGAAGACCGGTCCCAGAGAGCTCCCTCTGCGCAACTTTGCACAGAGGACCGGTCTCCACAACTGGAAGACCGGTCCCAGAGAGCTCTCTCTGCGCAATTTAGCAAATAGGACCGGTCTCCACAACTGGAAGACCGGTCCCAGAGGCTGGAAATTCACATATCGCTGAATAAGACCGGTCCCCTGGCATGTGAGACCGGTCCCTCGGTGATTAACATTTTATTGCGCGAGGGAGGACCGGTCTCTGATTTGGAGGACCGGTCCCTCGATACGAAATCTGTTTTAAAGATTTTGTTTGTTATATCTAAATCTATCTAGATGTCTTCTAAACATATAAATATGATATGAGGGGTTATAGACATATATACTTAGAGAGAGATAATACTAAAAACCCTAGAAAAAGCTTGCAATGTTTTTCTTCGATTAACAAGTTTTCAAAAACCAAGCTTTTTGGATTTGATCATCGATACGATTCTTCGAAAAGAGTTTGATATTCTTAAGAATCATTTTGATGATGAACACCTAGGGTTTTCGCTCCTCATCTCATATGTGCTTTCTAAGTTCATAAAATCACCACAAAGTTTCTTCAAATTTCTTCGAACTTCGGACGAAGTTTGGCGCGTGGATTTCGCGTGAAGGCCGTGGATTCGGTGAGCGTTTCGTGGATTCGAGACGTGGAAGCTGTGAGAATTTGCAGCGGGATCGATAGAAGGATTTCCATCGATCGAGGACCAACGGAGACGATATACAACGAGGATTCGGTAAAATCGAGTTGTGTTTAGGATTAAATCACTTGTACTCGATTTTTCTATAGTGGATTGTTTGCGTGATCGGTCCCGTGGGTTTTTCTCTCCGATTTGGAGTTTTCCCACGTTAAATCTCGGTGTTTGATTTTTATTTTCTGCATTTATTTTATTTTGCATCGAGATTCCATATTTTTGCCATTTACACCTATTCACCCCTCTCTAGGTGTTAATTACCTTTTAGATCTTTGGGATTCATATCTCACAGAGGGGGAAGCTTTTATGGTTGCTGCACATGATGATGAGCCTGGATCTTTCCAAGAGGCTCTCTCTTTTCCTACTCATAAGGAAGGGATGGATGCAATGGTGAAGGAAATAGAATCGATAAAGTCAAATCAGGTCTGGGACTTGGTTGACTTGCCGCAAGGCAGACGGTTCAATCGATAGGTACAAGGCTCGCTTGGTAGCAAAGGGTTTTACCCAACGAGAAGGCGTTGATTATGAGGAAACCTTCTCTCCTGTTGTAAGGTTTGCTTCGATCCGCCTAATCTTGGTCATGGTCGTATATTTGGATTTGGAACTTTACCAAATGGACGTTAAAACTGCATTTCTCAATGGAGAAGCTGGATGAGGAGATCTATATGGATCGGCCCTACGGCTTCTCTGTAAAGGGTGAGGAGCATAAAGTTTGTAAGCTCCGACAATCCATTTATGGATTGAAGCAGTCCTCCAGGCAGTAGTATATTCGATTTCATCGAGCCATCACTAAAGATGGGTTTACGATGATTGAAGAAGATCACTGTGTGTATGTTAAACGGTCCAAGGGATTTTTTCTAATCCTTTCCTTATATGTTGATGACATTCTAATGACCGGAAACAATAAGGAGATGATTGTCGCCACTCAGACGTGGTTGCCCTCTAATTTTGAGATGAAGGACATGGGTGAAGCGAATTATGTGCTCAGAGTTAAGATCCTACGAGATTGTTCAAAGAAACTTTTAGGTCGGTCTTAAGAGACTTACCTAAGAAAAGTTTTAGAACGATTTCAGATGCACAATTGCAAACCCATTGACACTCCTATTGCTAAAGGTGAGAGTCTGAACCTTAAATAGTGCCCTAAAACTTGTGTAGAGAAGGATAAGATGAATCGGATTCCATATGCTAGTGCGGTCGGGAGCCTGATGTATGCCAAGAGGTGTACTCGGCCTAATATGTGCTAAGCTGTGGGGTTGATTAGCCATCTTCAGTCCAATCTGGGATTGGACCACTGCGAGGCAGTGGCGCAGAAGGAAATAATCCTGGAACACATTTATACGAGTCGCATGGTTACAAATTCTCTGAGTAAGCCTATCGTTAGAGAATTCTTTTTGGCTCATGGACTCCGTAGGATTTGATTGTGTAGACAGTCGATTATTTTTTGGCCATTTCTTTTGTAAAATTTTTGGCAAAGATATTTAGTAAAATTAGCACATGTGTATATATTATTATAAAACGAATTGATAGTATGTCGCAGGCTGATTGGCCCTTTCACACGGGCAATCATACTTTTCGGCGCTGTAGAGAGCGAGCGAAAATTGAGGCATTTATGGAAGCCGCCTTGGTTGGCACCAAGATGAGGTCATTAATGAGACCGCATACGAATAGTCCCACGATTCGTATGGCCTGTATATTAAGAGCCGGATGTGAGCTCACCTTTTGGCGCTTGAGATAGCGAGCGAATGGAGAACTCAGGCTAGACACTCCGGGAGTGACTGAGCTAAGATCCGTATGACATTGAGAAGGACATACGCACATTAAGATTCTCTGTCATAGCATGTATTTCATACTACATGTGCTGGGCGACCGAAATAAAGAAGATGAGTGAATGGATCCCTGCTTCCTCATCGTGTGAGTTCTTATGGACATTATTTTGAGGCAATGTCCTATAAATGTTAGATGCCCTTAGTGACTTTTGACTATGTCATTAAGTGAAAGAATTGATGTTGCTACTTTGGCATGTTTCCTACGGCTATGAGTGATGCGGCTTTACGGGGCATTGCTGGGAAAGCAGTCAGTTCTCAACTTGGTGGCATGAGGGCTCAAGGAAGACTAGTTGAATTACATTCAGACACTTTGACTCATTGTCGACAGGTTGTGTCGCTTCAGTATAGCGAAACAATCATGAGTATAGTGTTATAATGTGCGCAATAGAGGTTAGCATGGCTCTTTGAGGGATTAGAAACGCTGAACCTAATGTAATTCAATGGTCTAGGGCATCACGAGTCTAATATTTTCTTCTTTTTTAGGATTGATGTCTCTATGCTGGCCGTATGCGGTTTCTAGTATAGAGCTCCCAAAATGCAGGTTGACTCGGCGGTCGCACTGTTCATTTTCCAGTATGAATAGAATTAATAGTGGTGTAATGTTGAGGAAGTGGTTACGATGGCATCGATCCCGTCATGTGCGAGGGACTTGAACGGTGGATTTGCGATCGTTCTCGTTTGTAGTTCGATCCACCGCGAGTTCGGAGCGCGAGAAGATTTTCAAGGACGATCGAAGGACACGTGAATCAACTTCTACGATCCGGGCGTTGTAACGCGAATCGCTTCCGCAATAAGGTACGAACGAATACTTCCGCTGCGTTCTACAATGTATATGACACAAGTTAATCTCTTGTAATCCTTTGGATTAATTGATTGAGGTTTCGAATAATTACTCTACAAAAAGGTTTAGCTTGGAGTTCTTTGATGCTAGTATTTATAATTGCCATGCCTCGAGAGAAACGATAATATGTCGAATCTCCAGTTATGCTAACTTTGATCAAAGTGATCGAAGTAATGCAAAATATAAATTAGTAGTCCCCGAGTTAAATTGGTCGCTTTGGGATAGCTAATTACAAGTTTTAGAAAGGTTTAAAAGGGTTTGGAACGAAGTGAAAGTGCGAAATCACCTTGGAAACGAGTGCTACCAAGTATAGATTTTGCACTAAAAAGCTGCAGGGACCTATGTGTAAAAGCAGAATTCTTGCTTTGTAGAGGGTTTAAATGCAATTGCTGATTTCTTCTGCTGCTGCTACTACTGAATGCTGCAGCTGCTGCTGCTACTACTACTGCTACTGCTGCTGCTGCTGTCTAGTGCAAAGACAGGGGCTGTTTTGTAAAAACTGCAGGGACTGTTTTGTAAACCAGAATTTCAGCATTGTGTGTTGGGTGTTGGCCTTGGCAGCTAGGAGTAAATAACCAGCTCTTATGCAGGTTTTGATTAGGGATTGATGTAAATCTCTTCAATCCCTTCGTTGAAGGTCTTTGGGGTATTGGAACTTCGATTGCGGTGGAAACCTATCGAAAAGCTATATGTTGTGTATATACCATATGAGCTTTTAGGTTGATGTGAAACTTTAGGAATGAGAAATAACAGGAGTTGATCTCAAATATTCCTAAGTTCGTGGCTTTGAGTTTGTCGGATTAATGAAGCCTAGGTTCCTATAAAGGTTCTTATAGACCCTGTATAGAAACAGGTTGTAATAATTGTAGAGTGTGTATAGTGATAGGTTAATTGGAACCTAAACTCGATAATGCACTTTTGCAGGATTGAGGTCCTAACTTGGAAATGATCGCATACAAACCTAATTGAGGGCAAAGCGAACACGTTGGCGATGTCGGTTTGGCAATCCGTCGAGCCTACGTGAAGATATCGCCAAAAGGACGTTTTCGGCTTCAATTGTTGCGAGCGCGGATCGTGATTCTTGGAAAAGTGCGGGAAGTGGATTTCTCGCATTCCGGTATCAAGTAAAGGTGGGTTGTGCTTACCGAAGCGATTAGGTCGCTTTCCATGCCAAAGCAACGTATGGTTTTTATTGACGCATATATGTTTAGCGGTAGGTTATGTTTGATAAAATGAAAGCATGAATCATGTAAAGTTACCTACCATTGGAATATGCATATGAATATATTGATGATCATATTGGATGATGTATGAATATGGACATATGATAAACATGCTAGATGCATATGAATGCTAGATGCATAGGAATGCATGAATTGTGGATGCTAGATGCATATGACGAAACACATATGAAAAGTGAATGCTAGGTGCATATGAATACATTATGGTTAAGCCTAAAGCATAAATGAACATTGACATATTGTGGACATGTTAAATCCCTAAGAATTGGGTATAAGTCGATAACTCCAGTTGATTAGAAATCTCGACGGTGACAAGGTAAATGAAAACGTGTAAATTGTAATCCTAGGCGTGGATAACTAGGATGATACATAGATCAAGTGGCATGAACCTAGTGTTATTGAACATTGGTTTGACATAAACCTAATGTCATTGAACATAGGTTGAATTAGTAAACCTAGAGTCAGGATCTAGGTGAAATGATATTGAACCTAGCGTGATTGAACCTAGGTTATGACATATAGTGACACTTAGTAAACTTGGACTAAGTTATGGATTATAGTGGTAGAAAGACCACTAGGAAATGATTGGTTTGGACCTAGGAAAGTCGTCAACATAGGGTAAATGATTAAACCCTTAAGTTGTGAAAGTGGGTTCCGGAATCCTTAGGAATGGTGTTGTTGGCAAAAAGTGAATCAGAACTACGGGATCGACGGTTCTTCTCTCCCGGTAGTGATTCAACGGGATCGACGGTTCTCCTCTCGCGGTATGCCACAGGTGAATCAGAACTACGAGATCGACGGTTCTCCTCTCCCGGTAGTGATTCAACGGGATCGACGGTTCTCTTCTCCTGGTATGAGCTCAGCGGGTTTGACGGTTCTCCTCGCTCGTTAAGCGTGACCGACTTAGGGTCACGGGGATCGACGGTTCTCCTCTCCCGGTATAAGCTCAGCGGGTTTGACGGTTCTCCTCGCCCGTTAAGCGTGAGCGATTTTGGGTCACGGGGATCGACCGTTCTCCTCTCTCTGTGATTGTACCTATTGTCACGTGGACTCAAGGCTGAGGTGCTTGTGAGATGTCCTTCACCTCGAGCCTGACTTGACGCGGTACTCCGCGGATGATTAACTCGAGGCCGAGTCGGGTGGATAGCTTGATTAAGGTAGATGACACCTTAGAAGCTAGTGTGATTTGAGCTATGGATAACGAGATAGAAAGTAGTATCAGCAGATCTACTGTATATAGTTGCATAATTTGCGTATTGCATATCGTGAGGCATACATGTTTTAATATCTGCATAAATAATTATGACTATCTGTTGGACTATCATGTTGTAGTGCCTACTTTGGACTTGGTGGGTCGAGCTCCTCTCTTGGGTGGCCGTACCCACTGGAAATTATATTTATATAGTTCTCACCCGCATGTTGTTTTTGGGGGTACAGGTTCACACGCGAGCGGCGCGGCGACGCGAGGACAGTGCGTAGCTTCGTAGATAGCGCCCCACCACTGAGACCGAGATAGCAATACCCTGAAGAGGTCTAACTCAGAGTTCAAATTGAAAGAAACAAACTTGTAATAAATTTGTATAAGTTGTAATAACTTAAAGGTTTTGTAATATTGTAATATGTAAAAGCTGTGAGATGTATGCTTGTAATAGCATAGTTAGCATTTTATGTTTTTGATACTTATACAATCGGTGGTTGAATACAGTTCCTGGTTGGAACCTCTTGTATTGCATTGTATAGATTGTGACGCCTAGAACGTACAGGGAAGGCTCTGTCCGTTCGGTGGTCTCTCGGCGTGCCTGAATCCGACCAAATAGGCGGAGCTCGGGGCGTGACATCTTTTGTTTGATATTGCTCAAATGATGTATTTGTAAGCATTAAACTCATGTTGGGACTTAGCAAGATTAAGTGTCATCAAGGGGCACTTAATTTAGAAAACTATGAAACTGCAACATAGAGACATTGACATAGGCCATTGGACATCTATTGTATTCCATATTAGAGACATGCTAACATAGAGATAGGCCTTGGACACAGTAGCTTTACTTTTCATGTTTTAGACATGACGACTTGGTATTTTAGACGGATCTATGATTACATTGCCATTGTGCTCATTCGCACATGGTTGTGAGGGTCGCTCCCTACAAGCCGGCACTCCGGAGTTGGCCAACGCGATACTTATTCGCCGTGCGGGATTGGGCGCCGAAGTGGATTACCGTGGGATAGGCTCATTCTTAGGGTGGGGATGTTGACTACCACGGGGCCATTAGGCTCGGCATCGGCTAGACGGTCTACGGGTGGGTCTTTAGGCCAGACAGCCTTCGGGCGGGTCTTTTCAGATTTAAACTTCAAATAGTTTAATTGCCATTTGGACATTGATTAGAATAGTAAATCGAGACACTTTACTATTACATGCGGGACATATACATGATAGTTGTATTTGCTTATTCATGTTTAGAATAGCTCTTTATTTATGCAAGTTCATGACTAGTAGAGATAGCATGTTTTAGCAGTTTACCTGTTCATTTACATGTCGCTTATTTCGTTATACATATCCGCTTACTTGTTTCTTTTGGGCCTAGTGGCGCATGGAACTGAAGTCAGTAATTGCCCACTGGGAACTATTATTTAATAGTTCTCACGCCCTTTGTTTATTATGTGTTACAGAGCCTTGGCACCGATGGAGGCACGGGATCGCGGCAAGGGAGTCGCCTAGCTAGCTAGCTACAGTTTTTGATTACTTAGGAGGTTATTTTCTCTCTTTATAGTTTTGGTGAGAGAGAGATTTTGCATATCCATGTATAGAGACCACCTTGTATTACCTATGGTTTTGTTTATGGGATCTATTGTTGTACTTAGTTTTATGGTTCATAGTGAATATTACTTCTTTACCTTTTGCCTATTTTAGCTTCTAGTTGTTATTTTCCGCTTTGATACTTCTAGATGCCTTCTCTTGTTGTTCTATTTATCGCTTTCTTCTAGAGGCCTTGTATGTTGTAGACGTACGGCAGGTCTGGGCACGCGTCGGGTGGGCTTCCGCTGGGTCCCGGGGCGTGACAGCAACTATATCAATGGCCTATCACTATGTCATCATGTCTAAAACATGGAATATAGTCGATATCCCAATTGCCAATCACTATGTCCAATGCCCATTTATGGCATTATATCTCACTAGGTCCAATTCTTGTTCCAACACTAATGCTACCTCATGACATTAGGTTTACTAAGTCCACACATATTCCAAGCCTAATGCCCCTTTATGACATTAGCTTGCTAAGTCCATATTTAGTCCAAGCCTAATGCCGCTTTATGACATTAGCTTACTAAGTCCATATCTAGTCCAAGCCAAATGTCGCTTTATGACATTAGCTTACTATGTCCATATCTAGTCCAAGTCTAATGCCGCTTTATGACATTAAATTACTATGTCCATTTTTAGTCCAAGTCTAATGCCGCTTTATGACATTGGCTTACTATAACATGCATCACTCAAGTCTAATACCAAGCATGAGTTCTAAGTCAAAGAATGCAATGTACTTATCATTTTCACTATATGAAACATGATCCAAATTCACACTTAGGAGGCCTATCCATAGGCCCAAGCTGTAACATGCAAACTCTCTACTACATAGAGGTCCAAGAATGCATCATACATAATATGTGTATTTTACGCATTCTAAAATTCACAATAAATCTATCTAGCATGTATATGCATGCATTTTTATTTTACGATAAGTAAAAACCATCATAGAAAAATTAATCCCATTTTTTGACGAGACCAAACCCACTAAGAGTTCCGCTCGGTTCCGAAATGCTAACGAAGCTTCGATCTACACTCATAGCACCCTAAGAGTTAAGCTAAAGGAGTTACAACATCGAAACGAAGAACCATGAGTTCAAACATTAAGCATCTCAAGCAAAAGGGGTAAACACTCACCTATAGTGAAGAAATCCCCTTCTAAATACCAAATGGAAGCTAAAGTTCTTCCAAAGCAACCTAAACCAAGGTTCTAATCCAATTAGATGAGCTCTAAAAGCTTCTAATCAAAAAGCCCAAATAAACGCTAGATTTCCATCTCTAGGGTTTCATCTAGTAAAAACCATCAAAATATGAATCCAAAGGATTAAACATATTACTAACCTCTCTAGATGCTTCAATCAAGGCTCCAAACCAACTAGGGCTGAAGATCACTCCTCCAACAAGCCTCAATCCAAGCTCCAAGCCTTCAACAATGGGGGAAAAGCCACCAAGAAACAAAAAGGAGCAAAAAGAGAGGATTAAATCTCAAAAATCTCAACTAAAGAGAAGGAAAACCAAAGAGATGGTGAGGAGAGCTCCCTTACCTCTTTCCCTGCTGTGGCAAGCTTAGGGGAAAGCCCCTAGGGCGTGGGGTATTAAGTAGAAAGGCCACAATGCAAATACACCCCTGCAGTTCAAACTATTCAGAAACTGCCAAAGTGTACTGGTACACGGGCAAGTGTACCGGTACAAATCCCACGAAAATTGCAAACCTAAGCATCGGGTTTGAGAGAAAACGACCATTTGTACCGGTACAAATCTAAAGTGTACTGCACAACCATCGATCCCGTACTGCAGACAAATGCCCATCAACCCCGTACTAGTCCACGCCCCCAAAAAGCAATCCGAGGGCGCCCTAAGTTCTCCTCTTTAGCGACCTTAGTGCTACTTTACATACCTCAATTCTCAGGATGGGAGCCATAGGTCGGAACACTCTCAACGTCCAAAAATATGGAAAAGCTCGGAACTCACATTAAACATTCAAACCTTGCAATTTGCAAAAGTCCAGTATGTTACATTCTCCCCTCCTAAAAGAAAGTTTCGTTCGCAAAACTGCAGGTCAACCACACTACAAATCCATCTGAAGAGGATGGAAGAAACGCTCCAACGGCGTACCGACTAGACCACGAAGGTCTCAAGCATGTCGGATCAACCCAAGGCACAACACAACAAAATCCTACAACTCCAATGATTGGGCATATCACAAGCCCAAACCCACAAAATCTCCTAGAAACTGAGTCTTCACCGAGAAGCTTCTTCTCTACTCTGTGCTTGATCAACAAGCCCTTCAGTTGGTCCTTACAAAACCAAGTGTCACACCCCGGGACCGCCAATTTGGTCGGGGCACGCCAATGTACGCCGAACGACAGAGCTCTCCCCGTCGCCCCCAGGGCTCAACAATAACGAGTACATGTATAGAGAAGTGAACAATGCCCAGGACAACATTTCAATATACATGGCTTGCACGAGGGCAAGCAACATAAGCAAAAGTGAAAGTAACTATCTAAACCATTAGCACATTGTATTTTGATTACTTTAACCCAAATACAAAGCTTATACATTTTCTTTACATTCATTCATCCAATATACATTTGCATCTCTCAAATGAACATAATACATTTACATCTCAACATATCTTTATTACATTTCCTTTCATCGACATAACAGAAGAATTATACAAATGGTGTCTCTATACACAATGCACGGTAGAACTCTACCTAGAGCACGATAACCATGCCTCGGGCCCCAGTCGCCCCGCTCGCACTAGAACCTGCATGGTTAGTGGGATGAGAACTACAACAAAGTTTCCAGTGGACTCGGCCTCCAATCACACCGACTTTCTCACTAGGTCTATTTCAGACATAATTTGAAGGGATAAGCAGATAGTAACCAAACTATAATGCATACAACTAATATGCCTGAACAATAGTAAAGATTTCTTATGCTCAACAGGATAATAAAGATGAATGCAAGATCATAATTCCATAACCCAAGTATTAAGGATTTAGCATTCTAATAATACCTAAGAGATCATTAGAACTTCATACACAAAAAGGATTTAATTAAAATCCCATTTGCAATCCTAGATCTCTATTTCATCAAGAGGGTCTCATTAATTATGATACTCTCTTCATTAAACTAGTTTAGAATCATATATAGATCCTAATTAAACATCTCATTTAGTCTTAATCCTAACCTTAACTCAAATTCACAAAACTTACCATGGCCACCAGGACATCAAGCTAAACCTACCATTGGAAAGCTTGCTTCCACCATTAGAGAGCTTCAAGCTTCATCTCTACCCTTCAATTAGAGAGCAATAGGGTTATTATAGATCAAAACCCTCATTTACCAAAAACCCCAATTACTAACCCTAGGTTTAATACTAGGTGAAAATCCACCATTAGAGCTTTGGATTCAAGCAATAAATCTCTATTTAGCATGCTAGAATGCATCTAAATCCATTATTAGAGCATATAATCAAAGCTTTAGACATCTACCATTAGAGGGTTCAAGAAGCTTATCTCAAAACGTGCTCCAAACTAAGGAGAAGATGAAGAAGACGAAGACGATCCACTTCTATGCTTCAATCTCCACCAAATCCACCATTTTTGGGAGAGATTTACAGAGAGAAATGGAGCTCTCTCTCTATCTCCATATGTGTGTATGTGAGGGTGTGTGTGTGTGTGTGTGTGTGGTGCTCTCGGGTTGAGGGAGGAGAAGAAAAGGACACAAACACTTTTTACACATTAGTCCCTCAACATTGCACTATTCAACTTCCAACTTTCTTGCTCAAATGATCCAAACAGTTGGAGCCCTTCTGGACGTCCGTTTGAGCTCAAATTTTACAGTCAGGTTCGTTTTAACCTACTGAGTGAGAAAATATCTTAACATTTCAGTTTGGACCCCATTTGGTCACCGCGAACTCTACTGAACTGTAATCGTTATCAGATAACATTCGGAATTTATTTCTCATCTTCTGGGTGTCAGAATGGCACGAAACTTTAAATCTAGCCTCGTAATAATAATCCTGACCTATCCCTCAGCTTTCATAATTTTCTTGCACTGTGTCTTTTCTGCTAATTTATCTGTCTCGTCTCTCATAGAAAATTCTAAATCTTCTGTTTTCATTTCGATTTCAGCACAGGTCATTTCAGACTTATATTTTACTCCGCTAAATCTAATAAAATAGTATCTCACACTATTTTTATTTATATTCACTTTTAAATTAAAATTCGGGATGTTACATTCTCCACCCCTTAAACAGAATTTCGTCTGCGAAATTCAAACCACGTCTCACTTCAGCTCCTCGAATAATTGAGGGTACCAATATACTCTTCTACTCCGGTATGCCCTCACGTTCATCAAAACGCTTCAAGGCCCGCTACGGAGGATACGAAATCAAATACATACACGTTTGCAAGGTGCAGCACATAAGGTGCATTACGGTCTCCATAACTCTCGGTGGCAGCGCAAGTCGAAACTGAACGACTCTATGCGCTCTAACACCACTTGCTACTCGGCTAACAAGAAACTTTTCCTTGTATCCACTTTTCCTTCAGGAAATACACTCTGATTCGACCACTGACATTGCTTAGAAGCTATATCACTAGTGCATCGCTACATCGTGAGTGCTCCAATTCCGCACCGACTTTTAGCTCTGACGTGAGATGGCCTACCTCGGCACATTCTAATTCCAATCTCTATCCTCAAACTCCACGTGGGTTGTCACCAGCTCAAGGTCTCGCCTAGAGCAATTCATCTTCTGATGCCATAGGCCACGGTCAACGTCAATTACTTTCGCAATGAGCTCGCACGAACGCTCTGTTCGTGAAAGTCTAGTCAAACTCCTCGATAAGGCTATCCACCTAATCGCTTTCTCAACTTCATAGGTGGTTCACAGACCGCCAATGCTACGAGGCCCATCGCCTAACCTGTCTCAATACGCAGCGTCTCTCGCTCGCAGTGCAGACCCAATTATCATCGGGCGAAATTCTCACTTTGGAATTCGCACACACTCCAATCAGGAGCAACTATGACCCCAAACCACTATAAATCCTCGGGTTGGGTCAAACCGAACTCTCGGTATACTATCGATCACACGACACGCTCTATCGAGCACACGTATCACTACCGGCCCCTAAGCACCTAGTGCGAGCCACCGCTCTATGAGTGATCCATGGCACGCTTCACACCTAGCAATGCTCAAGTGCTACTGCCAACACACTCACTCGGCTGAGCCCAGTTCGCACTCCATGAGTAATTATGCTCGAACGTCACACGCCTCTATAACGTTTCGCGCTAAGTCTTGCATTAGGCAATTCTTGCCTATGCATGCCAACTACACAAGCACGACCCACTTACCTCGCATTGAGGTACTGTTAGGTCCACGTGCTGGCACTTGGTTACTAACCAACTACTCCCTCAACAGTGATTCAGTTTTACTGTTCGACTTACCGGAGCAACATCGTGAACACTCGGACTACTCGAGTGCCCACGAGTGTCATGCCTCAACTCTCGCAATCAATTACTCACATTGCTCAGCGAGTTGGTCCACCGTTCTCATCTTGACCCTGAATCTTACTCTCTATCCTCAGATCATCACTAGCAATTCGCTAGTGCCATCTGGCTCTATACCTGTACTCGCAGGTACTACGCCCCACAACACAAGCATACCCGTCCACTCGGCCTCTAGTATGCTCATGCACGACAATGGCAATTAGCCACATAACCGTTGCATGTAATGCATGAACTTCACATCATGCAGAAGCGCACGATTGCAATAAGTCAAGAACTTGACGACCACCGAACCCACTCGTTGGCCGTCCTATTCCTTTTTCCTTACAATTAGACTCACGCTCCCCCACGCACAATTGCACCGCCTTGTTCTATCCACAAGGTCCAATCCTCAAATCTCCTCTAATCTCCACCAATCCACACTTGGGAAAGGCTTCAAAAAGTGAAATGAGAGGGGGAGTTAGTGGGGTCTATTACATGTTGTATCCACTGCAACAAAACCCTCCAAACACCTGTATTTGCAGCAAACTTAATTCTGCTGCCAGAGCCATCTTGTACCGGTATAAGGGCATTTTGTACCGGTATACTTCGGCACAGAGGTAAACCCGAGAGCTGCTCTCGGCTTTTCGCACCATTTGTACCTAAGATAATTTGGAGTTGTACCTGTACAACTGCTAAAATTCTCAAACCCGAGAGCTCTCCACCTCTCGGTTAAAGTGGCTGTACCGATACAACCATCACGCTTGTACCGGTACAGATTGCCCAGACTTACGTTTTTCGCGTCGTTTCGACTCTATTTCGCGCCGAACAACGCCAAAACCTTCTAACTCTTTTAGATCCTCCTTTAACCCTTCCAAGATTGTTGGAATGTTAATTGGACTTTGTCCAACTACTTCTCTCGACGCACTTTGGTCAATTTGACAAAAAGTGACCCACCACGACGAGGATTCCGTTAAATTTCTCAATTATCATGAGGGCCACCAAAGCTCACGAAGTTTCCAAGTCTCCGCTCGCCTCAAATTCCTCTATTCCAGGTGCATTGTAGCCTCATGTTGACATTGCACCAAATCGGCTTCGAGTCTCCACTACGCTCGACCAACTCGAGGACACCACTCATCCTAATCCATATCGATCTCCTTTAAGGATCGACCACGCGTAACCACTGAACGCAAATTAGCTCAACCCTCAAGGTTAAGCGCGCGACACACACGATACCTACCCCGACTCAAATCAAGGCGAAAGTCATACAAGGGAGCCTATTTTCATCACTCAGTTTCATATTGTGTGCACCCAACATGAACACTCCCTGATGAAAATACACTACACCTTAGATCCACCTCTAACATCCGTCATAGAGGCATACCACACACGACCCAATCGATTAACCTTTCGCCACAATTCCAAATCCTCGTTACAATTCAAGAACCTAAATCCTTATGGTTTCCATCCTAAGGTTCCTAGGTCAATCCTATACTTTCACTTTTCATGCTCTGATACCATTATATCTGTCACGCCCCGGGACCGCCAATTTGGTCGGTTCGGGCACGCCAACAGACGCCGAACGGACAGAGCCTCCCCTGTCCGCCCAAGGCTTAACAATAACGAGTACATGTATAGAGAAATGAACAATTCCCAGGACAACATTTCAATATACATGGCTTGCACGAGGGCAAGCAACATAAGCAAAAGTGAAAGTAACTATCTAAACCATTAGCACATTGTATTTTGATTACTTTAACCCAAATACACAAATTTATACATTTTCTTTACATTCATTCATCCAATATACATTTGCATCTCTCAAATGAACATAATACATTTACGTCTCAACATATCTTTATTACATTTCCTTACATCGACATAAGATGAATTATACAAATGGTGTCTCTATACACAATGCACGGTAGAACTCTACCTAGAGCACGATAACCATGCCTCGGGCCCCAGTCGCCCCGCTCGCGCTAGAACTTGCATGGTTAGTGGGATGAGAACTACAACAAAGTTCCCAGTGGGCTCGGCCTCCAATCACACCGACTTTCCCACTAGGTCTATTTCAGGCATAATTTGAAGGGATAAGCAGATAGTAACCAAACTATAATGCATACAACTAATATGCCTGAACAATCGTAAAGATTTCTTATGCTCAACAGGATAATAAAGATGAATGCAAGATCATAATTCCATAACCCAAGTATTAAGGATTTAGCATTCTAATAATACCTTAGAGATCATTAGAACTTCATACACAAAAAGGATTTAATTAAAATCCCATTTGCAATCCTAGATCTCTATTTCATCAAGAGGGTCTCATTAATTATGATACTCTTTTCATTAAACTAGTTTAGAATCATATATAGATCCTAATTAAACATCTCATTTAGTCTTAATCCTAACCTTAACTCAAATTCACAAAACTTACCATGACCACCATGACATCAAGCTAAACCCACCATTGGAAAGCTTGCTTCCACCATTAGAGAGCTTCAAGCTTCATCTCTACCCTTCAATTAGAGAGCAATAGGGTTATTATAGATCAAAACCCTCATTTACCAAAAACCCCAATTACTAACCCTAGGTTTAATACTAGGTGAAAATCCACCATTAGAGCTTTGGATTCAAGCAATAAACCTCTATTTAGCATGCTAGAATGCATCTAAATCTATTATTAGAGCATATAATCAAAGCTTTACACATCTACCATTAGAGGGTTCAAGAAGCTTATCTCAAAACGTGCTCCAAACCAAGGAGAAGATGAAGAAGACGAAGACGATCCACTTCTATGCTCCAATCTCCACCAAATCCACCATTTTTGGGAGAGATTTAGATAGAGAAATGGAGCTCTCTCTCTATCTCCATGTGTGTGTATGTGAGGGTGTGTGTGTGTGTGTGTGTGGTGCTCTCGGGTTGAGGGAGGAGAAGAAAAGGACACAAACACTTTTTACACATTAGTCCCTCAACATTGCACTATTCAACTTCCAACTTTCGGTTTAGCCATCTGAAACAGTTGGAGCCCTTCTGGACATCCGTTTGTGCTCAAATTTGACAGTCAGGTTCGTTTTAACTCATCGTCACGCCCGGGTCCTGCAACCTTCCCCAAGGCGTGCCCAGACCAGCCATATGCCAACACATACCAGGCGTCTAAATAAAAACAGCGGAATTAAAACAACAAAAGGCTATAACTAGAATATCAGAGCCACAACAACTAACGCTAAAGAACAGGTAGAGAGAAATAAAGAAACTATATCAAGTATAACTAGAAGCATAAATAAAATAAGGCTAATAGTATCCTCCCCAAAATACACAAAGGTGGTGGTCTCTATACAAGGTACAACTGTGACGCACTGGACTTTGCAAATTGCCAGGTTCGAGTGTTAAATGTGAGATCTGAGCTTTTCCAGATTTTCTGGAGGGTCGTTGACTGTGTTCCGACCTATGGCACGAGTACCGAGGTTAGTGGATGATTTCCAAGCACTAAAGTCCAAAAAGCTGGATTTTAGGTTGCTCTCGGGTTGGAATTTCATGCTTTTGTACCGGTACAAAATTGTTGCTATACCGGTACAAAATGATGGCTATACCGGTACAAGCCAAGATTTATACCGGTATAGACGAGCGGCTGGGCAAACCCGAGGCTCGGGTTTGTCGTTCGCAGGTTTATACCGTACAAAACGGGTTTGTACCTAAGATAGATCGCGCTTTCGAAAATTCGAAATCGCAGGACCGTTTGGCATTTTGTTGCTTTATACATATGCCCTTCACCCCTAGGGCTCATTTTGAGCCCTTCACCGCAGAGAGAGAGGTAGGGAGCTCTCACCCTTCTTTCCCCTTTGATTTCTTGGGTCTAGGGTGCTCTTTGGTGGTCTAACCCTTCTCTCTTCTTCTCCTTTTTGCTTCTTGGTGCATCCTCCACCATGGATGAAGCTTGGTGCTTGGTTTGGGAGCAAGTTGAGGGAAAGATCTTCAAGTTTGGTGGACTTGGAACTTGTTTGTGAGCTTCTTGAAGGTAGGCATCACCTCTATTTCCTCTAGTTTGGGATTTTGGAGCTTTCTACTTGTTGAAACCCTAGTTTTTGTAGAATAGGGTTTATTTTGGGGATTTGCAACCTAGGGCTTTTAGGGTCCGATTAATTGGTTTAGAACCTTTGTTTAGGTTGCATTGGAAGGGATCTCACCTCCATTTGAGGATTGGAGAAGGATTTTTACTCTAAGGTGAATTTTTCCTTACTCTCTACATAGAAGCTTAAAGTTTGAACTCAAGACTTATCTCTTGAGGTTGTAACTCCTAGGATCTCCTTTGTAGGGTACTAGGAGTAGGAATCGAAGCTTCGTTAGCGGTTCGAGCGACGCTTTGAGCGACGGTGGGTTTCTCACCTAGCACAATGAGAAATTCTCATTGGTGCTTATTTGCTTATGGTTAAATGAAAATTAGTGCATTTTCATGTTATTTGATTTATTTGTGAATTTTAGAATGCTTAAGATACATATGCTATGTGTAATGCAATTTTACTCTATATAGTAGAGACGAATGCATGTGAGAGCTGAAGTCTTGTAGCATTCTTTTTGGGAACTTGAAACTAAGTGTTTGAGAGGACTTTGACATGTGTTTGAGAACATAGAACTATACATGATATAGGAGAAAAGCCCTTGTCATTAAGCGGCATTGGCTTGGCATCAAAAGTGTAGAATAGTGAGCTAATGTCATCAAGCGGCATTAGGCTCGTGAATGAACTTGACATAGAAATCCTAGTGTCATGAGAATTTGTTGTACTAGACCTTAGGGTTGCTAGTGACATTTGCCATGTGTGGGACTTGGGACTTGGACTTGCTTGTTGCCATTTGTGCTCTTCGCACATGCTTGTGAGGGTCGCTCCTACAAGCGGCACTCCGGAGTTAGCCTTTGCGATGTATTCGCACGTGCGGTATTGAGAAACCTATGGGGCCGAATTGGTTAGACTCATTCCTACGGGGATGTTGGGGCTACCACGACACTTAGGGGGCGCAAGCGGGATTGCACTTGTGTAGATCCCACATTGAGATTGACCATTGTCTTTCTATATTAAAGGATAATCACTACTTAACTTAGATTACTAGTTGGATATATGTGTTGTGATATAGTATTGGACATAGTAGTATACTTGATAGGTCTTCAATTCTATTATAGTACACTCGTGAACTTATTTGAATATACTTGTTTAAAGTTGGCTATCGGGTAGTTTAAAGCATGTAATTCATTTACCTTGGGTTATTCATTCACTTTACGCTTATGCCTTTATTTCGCTTATTTACTTCGATCGTATATTACTCTTTTTGGGCCTAGTGGAGCAATTTTGTGCGTCGCACTTGCCCACCGGGAACTATATGTTTATAGTTCTCACGCCCTCGTTTTCGACTCGTTTCGGTGCCTTACGCATCGGGGAGGCTCGGGACCGCGGCAAAGGAGTTGCCTCGGGATAGCGGCTTGTGAGAGGGTTTTGGATAGGTGGTTTCCTTTTTCTCTTGTTTTATTTTGGAGAGAAGGAGTGTTTTTATCTTGTATAGAGACCACCACTTTTGTGTTTTTGAGAGCTTTGGATGTTAACTGTGTACTACTCTCTATTCCTATGTTAGTGTTTTAGACGCTTTACTTTCTTTTACTTGTGGTTTGGTTCTTGTTTAGTTGTGGCTCTGATATTCATAGTTGTAGCCTTTTATTGTTTTAAATTCCGCTGTTTTTAGTTAGACGCCTTGTATGTGTTGACATATGGCGGGTCTGGGCACGCTTTGGGGAAGGTCCTGCCGACCCCGGGGCGTGACAGATTAATTTGGTATCAGAGCCTAGGGTGACGTCTTAGAGGACCTAGTAAACCTTAGGCTGGTTGGACTATAAGGATTAGACTCGTGAGAGACGTGATCTATTTGACTTATAAGCGAAAGTGTTTGATTGGGTTTTATGATAACTCTAAAAAGTGGGAGTTTAATCGAAGTGTATAACTTCTAGCTTCGCGGAGGGTTACGTTGGCGGCCGACAACGTAACATCGGGAGTTAGTAGAAAGCACACTTCCTTACTTTCGCACAATTTGGGTTTCTGAGTTGGGATTGCGATAGCGTGGGTTTTATTAACTTGCGCTTTATGTTGTTGCAGTGTTGATGCCTATCACTCGCTCCCAGTCTATTGGAGCAGCGGACATGGCACATCTTGAGGAGGTCGAGACCTCCGCTACTTGAGTCCGGCGAGTCCGCGAGCCGAGGATCAGTGGCGGTCCTCACCGACCTTGTGGCTCGGCGAGACGGCGGCGGCCCGACGAGCCGAGGCGGCGCGCCGGCAGACGAGAGGATGAAGCGGCGACGGAGTACCTTCTTCGCGGCGGGCGGCGCCGGGGAGGCGAGAGACAACTGTACCACCGGCCCAGTAAGGTGGTAGCACCGAGGGCGCCGACTCCAGCGCCCGGATCTTTGCACTCTGTGCCGTCTGTGGCACGCCAGGAGAGGGTAGCGACGGCACCGCCAGTTCAGATGCCCCCGGGAGGAGCTGTGTTCCCTACGATGGTTGAGGGGCTTGAGCGAGACCGACTGATGAGCCGCCTCAATGAGGTCAGGAGATGCAATCCACGTATATTCGACGGCGAGAACGTGGATCACTGGATTGTGGAGAAATGGCTTATGCACATGGAAAAGCTATTTCGGGATACCTTTGTCGAGAGAGGGACAGTGTGGCTCGCCACTCACCATCCGGACGGCGAGGCCTATCGGTGGTGGCGGGACATTCGGGAGAACCCGAGCACCGACTTGGCGAAGATGACTTGGACGAGGTTCAAGGGATTGCTACTCGAGCACTACTTCCCCGACAGTGTTCGACGACGGATGGGCGATTTGCGCAACTGCGCCGGGGGGACGGACGGTGGCGAGTATGAGCGGGAGTTCACCGAGGCTTCTACACGTGTACCTTTCGTCGTGCGGGACGACGAGGACAAGGGATCTTCGAGAATGGACTTCGGCCATCTATCTTTAGACTCGTGCGATCGTACGGGTTGCAGACCTATAGAGAGGTGGTAAATCGCGCTCTCATTGTGGAGCGGGCGCGATGGTCTTGAAGGACGAGCGGGAAGGCTTGGATCGGGGCAAGGGCAAGAGGCCCTCGGGCGAGGGTGCGAGCCAGGCGCACTCTAGGAAGCCGCCAAAGTACCCCAGGAGCCAGTCACGTGGACGAGGACCCCCACAGCAGCGCCGAGGATCTGAGCGGCGACCAGCGCCGCGGTGTGTGATTTGTAGCGGCCCCCACCACCCCCGACAGTGCCCGCAGGGGCGGGGCCGATGCTTCTCTTGCGGTCAGGAGGGCCATTTCCAGTCAGAGTGTCCGAGGGGATCTGCTCCCACACCGTCGACAGCGTCAGCACCGGCTTCACCAGGTTCCAGCCCGGGGACACCTGCAGCATCTTACCAGGCCGGGAGATCTTCTGCACAGAGGCAGAGCGAGGGGTCACGACAGGGCCCGAGTGGACGATTGTACGCCGCCCATCGAGGCAAAGACGGCGGCAAGTGACGGTATCATTTTGATTTCCTGCATTCGAGTTCGTGCTTTATTTGATACCGGCGCATCTTGTTCTTTTATTGATCGGCTGTTTGCCGAGTTGCATAGCATTCCTATGACTTCCTTGTTGCATTCGGGGCGAGTGATTATACCCGGACATCATATAGACGTTCAGGAGTGTTGTGCTAGTTGCCCGGTTCAGATTGGGGATTGGATCATGCCCGCGGACCTTTTTGTGGTGCGCAAACTTGGAGAGTTTGACATAGTTTTGGGCATGGATTGGTTGACCCGATACTTTGCTACGATCGATTGTGTGAGTCGTACTGTGACTTTTAGAGAGCCTGGTCACGAGGAGGTGGTGTTTCAGGGTTGCCAGAGTTCGCTGTTTGCGATGACTATTAGCTCCTCTCGAGCTAGGCAGTTGATTAGTAGCGGGTGCATAGCCTATTTGGCTAGTATTGCACCCCGAGATGTTGAGGATTCTCCTAGGATTGAGGATATCACTGTGGTGAGGGAGTTCCGGGGATGTGTTTCGTGAGCTACCGGGAATGCCGATAGGGAGATTGAGTTTGTAGTAGATCTCGTCAGGACTACTCCAATCTCAAAGGCGCCCTATAGGATGGCACCACAGAACTTAAGGAGAGCCGAGGGCACGGTTGCGGGGATCTTTTGGATAAAGGTTTTGTGAGGCCGAGTGTGTCACCTTGGGGAGCACCGGTTCTCTTTGTGAGGAAAAAGGACGGATCACTTCGCTTATGTATGGATTATCGTGAACTTAATAAAGTCACGATTAAGAATAAGTATCCGTTGCCGAGGATCGATGATCTGTTTGATCAGCTTCAGGGATCTAGCGTGTACTCCAAGATCGACTTGCAGTCGGGTTATCATCGGTGAAGATCAAGCACGAGGATGTGTCAAAGACGGCTTTCGGGACACGGTATGGACACTATGAGTTCACCGTTATGCCGTTTGGGCTTACTAATGCCCGGCGGCTTTTATGGATTTGATGAACCGTGTCTTTAAGCCATATTTGGACAGTTCGTCGTGGTGTTTATAGACGACATTTTGGTTTATTCCGAAGTGATGTTGATCACGAGGAACATTTGAGGTACTTCAAGTGCTTCGGGAAAAGAGACTCTTTGCCGGGTTGAAGAAGTGTGAGTTTTGGCTCAGGGAGGTGACGTTTTTGGGCCATGTGGTTTCGGGATCGGGTATAGCCGTGGATCCTAAGAAGATTGAGGCCGTCAGGGAGTGGCCTAGACCGACGAGTGTCACGGAGATACGCAGCTTTATCGGTTTGGCCGGCTACTACAGGAGGTTTGTTGAGGGATTTGCAAGGTTATCTACTCCCCTCACGAGGCTCACGCATAAAGGCACCAAGTTCATTTGGAATGATGCGTGCGAGAAAAGCTTTCAAGAGTTGAAGTGCGATTGACTACCGCGCCAATCCTAACCTTGCCGTGGGCGGAGCAGGGTATGTGATTTATAGCGATGCTTCCTTTAACGGATTGGGTTGCGTGTTAATGCAGGACGGAAAGGTGATCGCGTATGCTTCTCGCCAGTTGAAGGAGTATGAAAGAAATTATCCTACACACGACTTGGAGTTGGCGGCTGTAGTGTTCGCACTGAAGCTATGGCGCCACTATCTTTATGGCGAGCGGTGTGAAGTGTATACGGATCACAAGAGTTTAAAGTATCTGTTCACTCAGAAGGAATTGAACCTGAGGCAGCGCAGATGGTTGGAGCTCCTCCAGGATTATGATCGACGATACTTTACCACCCGCAAGGCTAACGTGGTGGCGGATGCGCTAAGTAGGAAATCGACGGAAAACTTAGCGATGATGATAGTTACTCAACCGCCTTTGATTGAGCGGTGCGGTTAGAGTTGGAGGTGGTGGCTCCTGACACACCTATGAGGTTGATGACACTTGTGGTGCAACCTACTTTATTGGAAAGAATCAAGGAAAAGCAAGCACTTGATGCGGAGTTGCTAAAGATCCGAGCAAAGATGACAGATGGTTGCACCGGGGACTTTACTTTGGACGGTGGCGACATGATGCGATTCCGTGGACGGGTTTGTGTACCGGCGGAACCGACACTTAAAGAGGAGATTCTCCTAGAAGCACACCGAGCGCCGTATGCTATACATCCGGGAGGCACCAAGATGTATAAGGATTTGAAACTACACTATTGGTGGCCCGGGATGAAAAAGGATTTTGGCGAGTTTGTAGCTCGTTGTTTAACTTGCCGACAAGTGAAAGCTGAGCATAGAGTGCCCGCGGGAAAATTACAGAGCTTACCGATTCCAGTGTGGAAGTGGGAGAAGATCACCATGGACTTTGTGATGGGATTGCCTCGCTCCCAGGCCGGGCATGACGCTATTTGGGTGATCGTGGATAGGTTGACGAAATCGGCACATTTCATACCTATCCACACTACTTGGACTGGCGAGAGACTCGCACAGGTTTACCTTGACGAGGTTGTGCGACTACATGGAGTACCCACTTCTATAGTATCGGACAGAGATACTCGCTTTGTGTCGCACTTTTGGAGGAGTCTGCAGGACGCCTTGGGTACTCGGCGGATTTCGACCGTTTCCACCCTCGTAGTGACGGGCGTCGGAGCGTACTATACGGACACTCGAGGACATGCTTCGAGCTGCGTGATCGACTTCCGGGGAGGATGGTCGCAGACCTACCGATGGCTGAGTTTGCTTATAACAACAGTTATCAAGCAAGCATCAAGATGGCGCCATTTGAGGCACTCTATGGACGGAAGTGTAGATCGCCACTTCATTGGAGTGAAGTTGGTGAGAGTTTGGCATTAGGCCCAGATGTGCTCCAGGAAGCCGAGGACAAGGTTCGCATTGCTAGGGAGCGGTTGTTGACGGCAGTAGGCGGAAGAGCTATCGATAGACGTCGACGAGACTTGGAGTTTCGAGTGGAGACCATGTCTTTTTGAAAGTCTCGCCGGCCAGAGGAGTCAGGAGATTTGGGATTCGGGGTAAGTTGAGCCCCCGTTTCATTGGACCGTATGAGATTTTGGAGCGTGTGGGCCCGGTAGCGTATAGACTTGCTCTACCGCCGAACCTATCGGGTGTACACAACGTATTTCATGTATCGGTCCTTCGGAAGTATGTACATGATCCAGCTCATGTTTTGGATGCTACACCATTGGAGCTGAGGGGGATTTGAGCTTCGAGGAGCAACCCGTGAAGATTGTAGCTCGCGAGGTGAAGAAGTTGAGGAACCGGGAGCTTCCTTATGTGAAGGTCCTGTGGAGCAACCACGAGGAGCGGGAGGCCACGTGGGAGCTAGAGAGTGCGCTTCGAGAGCGCTATCCCCATCTCTTTCATATGGAGTCATGAGGTATAACTTTAATTTTGAGTTTCGCGGAGGAAACCTCCTTTTAGGAGGGGTGAATGTGACGCACTGGACTTTGCAAATTGCCAGGTTCGAGTGTTAAATGTGAGATCTGAGTTTTTCCAGATTTTCTGGAGGGTCGTTGGCTGTGTTCCGACCTATGGCACGAGTACCGAGGTTAGTGGATGATTTCCAAGCACTAAAGTCCAAAAAGCTGGATTTTAGGTTGCTCTCGGGTTGGAATTTCATGCTTTTGTACCGGTACAAAATTGTTGCTATACCGGTACAAAATGATGGCTATACCGGTACAAGCCAAGATTTATACCGGTATAGACGACTGAGCAAACCCGAGGCTCGGGTTTCTTGTCTCGCGAGGTTTATACCGTACAAAACGGGTTTGTACTCGATACGATTTTCGAAAATCCGAAAGCTATTTGGTATTTTGTTGCTTTATACATATGCCCCTTCACCCCTAGGGCTCATTTTGAGCCCTTCAACTGCAGGAGAGAGAGGTAGGGAGCTCTCACCCTTCTTTCCCCTTTGATTTCTTGGGTCTAGGGTGCTCTTTGGTGGTCTAACCCTTCTCTCTTCTTCTCCTTTTTGCTTCTTGGTGCATCCTCCACCATGGATGAAGCTTGGTGCTTGGTTTGGGAGCAAGTTGAGGGAAAGATCTTCAAGTTTGGTGGACTTGGAACTTGTTTGTGAGCTTCTTGAAGGTAGGCATCACCTCTATTTCCTCTAGTTTGGGATTTTGGAGCTTTCTACTTGTTGAAACCCTAGTTTTTGTAGAATAGGGTTTATTTTGGGGATTTGCAACCTAGGGCTTTTAGGGTCCGATTAATTGGTTTAGAACCTTTGTTTAGGTTGCCTTGGAAGGGATCTCACCTCCATTTGAGGATTGGAGAAGGATTTTTACTCTAAGGTGAATTTTTCCTTACTCTCTACCTAGAAGCTTAAAGTTTGAACTCAAGACTTATCTCTTGAGGTTGTAACTCCTAGGATCTCCTTTGTAGGGTACTAGGAGTAGGAATCGAAGCTTCGTTAGCGGTTCGGAGCGACGCTTTGAGCGACGGTGGGTTTGGCCTCACCTAGCACAATGAGAAATTCTCATTGGTGCTTATTTGCTTATGGTTAAATGAAAATTAGTGCATTTTCATGTTATTTGATTTATTTGTGAATTTTAGAATGCTTAAGATACATATGCTATGTGTAATGCAATTTTACTCTATATAGTAGAGACGAATGCATGTGAGAGCTGAAGTCTTGTAGCATTCTTTTTGGGAACTTGAAACTAAGTGTTTGAGAGGACTTTGACATGTGTTTGAGAACATAGAACTATACATGATATAGGAGAAAAGCCCTTGTCATTAAGCGGCATTGGCTTGGCATCAAAAGTGTAGAATAGTGAGCTAATGTCATCAAGCGGCATTAGGCTCGTGAATGAACTTGACATAGAAATCCTAGTGTCATGAGAATTTGTTGTACTAGACCTTAGGGTTGCTAGTGACATTTGCCATGTGTGGGACTTGGGACTTGGACTTGCTTGTTGCCATTTGTGCTCTTCGCACATGCTTGTGAGGGTCGCTCCCTACAAGCCGGCACTCGGGAGTTAGCCGTTGCGAGATATTCGCACGTGCGGTATTGAGAAACCTATGGGGCCGGGTGGTTAGACTCATTCCTACGGGGATGTTGGGGCTACCACGACACTTAGGGGGCGCAAGCGGGATTGCACTTGTGTAGATCCCACATTGAGATTGACCATTGTCTTTCTATATTAAAGGATAATCACTACTTAACTTAGATTACTAGTTGGATATATGTGTTGTGATATAGTATTGGACATAGTAGTATACTTGATAGGTCTTCAATTCTATTATAGTACACTCGTGAACTTATTTGAATATACTTGTTTAAAGTTGGCTATCGGGTAGTTTAAAGCATGTAATTCATTTACCTTGGGTTATTCATTCAGCTTTACAGTTATGCCTTTATTTCAGTTATTTACTTCAGTACTCGTATATTACTCTTTTTGGGCCTAGTGGAGCAATTTTGTGCAGGTCAGTAATTGCCAACTGGGAACTATATGATTAAAGTTTTCACGCCTCTCGTTTCGACTCGTTTCGTGCCTTCGCATCGGGGAGGCTCGGGACCGCGGCAAAGGAGTTGCCTCGGGATAGCGGCTTGTGAGAGGGTTTTGGATAGGTGGTTTCCTTTTTCTCTTGTTTTATTTTGGAGAGAAGGAGTGTTTTTATCTTGTATAGAGACCACCACTTTTGTGTTTTTGAGAGCTTTGGATGTTAACTGTGTACTACTCTCTATTCCTATGTTAGTGTTTTAGACGCTTTACTTTCTTTTACTTGTGGTTTGGTTCTTGTTTAGTTGTGGCTCTGATATTCATAGTTGTAGCCTTTTATTGTTTTAAATTCCGCTGTTTTTAGTTAGACGCCTTGTATGTGTTGACATATGGCGGGTCTGGGCACGCTTTGGGGAAGGTCCTGCCGACCCCGGGGCGTGACAACAACTCTCCATCTCTCACAAAATAAAAAGAGAAATGGTAGACCACCTATGCACGCGTCCTCTCCAACAGTCGCTAGCCCGAGGCAATACTCTTGCCACGGTCCCGAGCCTCCCCCGATGCAGAAGGCACTGAAAGTAAACAGAAACAGAGGGCGTGAGAACTATAATTTATAGTTCCCGGTGGGCAATTACTGACCTGCACCAATTGCACCACTAGGCCCAAGAAAAGAGCAAGTAAGCGATATAAATAAACCTGTAAATAAAGCTTAAGAAAATGCTGCTATAACCAAGTTCCAATATATAAGCATGATACGTTTTACTTTAACCAACAAGTATACTAAAATGTAATTAAAGCATTATCAAGTATACTATATATTCGAGCATAATCCACATAATCCAACTACTAAGTCCTATCTAGTAGTGATTGTCAATAGTAATGTTGAATGTCCAAGTCAATTCTCTTTCTCTAGGATTTACCCATAGTAACCCAACTTGTGCCACCTAAGTACCGTGGTAGCCCCACATCCCTCGCGAGGTATGTGTCTGTTCCAACGGTCCCGTAGGTTTCTCAATACCGCACGCGCGAACAAATCGCAAAGGCTAACTCCGGAGTGCCGGCTTGTAGAGAGCGACCCTCACAAGCATGTGCGAAAGAGCACAAATGGCAACAAGTATAGTCAAGTCTCAAGTCCAAACCTCATGTCTCAACATGGTACTAGTACTAGCAACCCAAAGGTCTAGTTCAATTATTCTCATGACCCTAGATTCTCTATGTCAAGTTCATTCACGAGCCTAATGCCGCTTGATGACATTAGCTCACTATTTTACAAGTAGATGCCAAGTCTAATGCCACTTGATGACATTAGCTTTTCTCCTATGTCATGCATAGTTTCTAAGTCCCATAATACTCTATTACATGTCTATTTTATCAAATACAACATGTTCACATATTACAAATAGAATGCTACTACATACATTGTCAACATAGCTAGTCTCTACTACATAGAGTTCCAAAATGCATTGTACATAAGGCATATGTTTTAAGCACTCTAAAATTCATAAATAATTCATACAACGTGGAAATGAAGAGCTTTCTAATTAACAATACTCCAATGAGAATATTTTTCCCATTTACATAAGTGAGGCCAAACCCACCAATGATCCTCGCACGCTCCGGGTCTCCAACCCTGACACTATTCAGACTCCTTGTACCCTAGAAAGGTCACACAAGAAGTTTCAAAGTCAACTAGCGAGCCCACGACTCAAACTGCAAGTATCAGATCTAAAGAACAAGGAAAAAACTCACCAACGAGTGAAATCCCTCACCAAGCTTCGAATGGAAGCTAGATCCCTTCTAAGGCACCCTAATCAAAGATTCTAAACCAACTAATTAGGTTCAAAAGCCCTAGAATTTACCCAACATAAAAATCACATAGAGAAGGGTTAAACCCACCTTGTGCAAGAATCCTTCTCCAATCCACAAATGGAGGTTAGATCTCTTCCAAGGCAACCTAAATAGAGGTTCTAAACTCATCAATTAGGTTCTAAAAGCCTTACAAAGAAAACCCCCAAAACAAACCCTAAGTGCTCAATCTAGGGTTTCAACTAATAGCAAGCAACAAAAGCATAAACTAGATGCTTTAGAAGTAATACATACCTCTTAGAAGCTCCCCTCAAGTATCCAAGGCCTCTAGAAGCAAAGCCCTTCCCCCAAGAAGCTCCCAAGCCAAACCCTAGCCCTCCAAGGGTGAGGTAGATGAAGTAGCAAGCTCCCAAAACCCCAAGCAAGCCTCCTCTCAAGATCTCCTCCTCCTCTACTTCTCCTTTTCCTTCTCCTTCTCTCTCTCTCTAAGGGTGGGAGAGTGTAAAAATGAGAGGGAGTGAGATGGGAGCAGCCTATAAGGCTGATGGGAAGTAACAAAATGCCAAAAAGCCCCTGCAGTTTCGAATTTTCGAAAGCGCAGTATCTTGAGTACAAGCCGGTTGTGCAGGTACAAACCTAGCAGCTTGACCAAAGCCGAGCCTCGGGTTGCCTAAGCTGCCCCTCTATACCAGTATAAATCTAGGTCTGTACGGGTATAGCCATCATTTTGTACCGGTATAGACACCATTTTGTACCGGTACAAAGGCATAAAAATTCCAACCCGAGAGCAACCTAAAATCCAACTTTTTGGACTTTAGTGCTTAGGATTCACCCACTAACCTCGGTACACGCGTCATAGGTCGGAACACAGTCAACGACCCTCCAGAAAATCTGGAAAAGCTCAGATCTCACATCTAACACTCGAACTTCGCTATTTGCAAAAGTTCAGTGTGTCACATTCACCCCTCCTAAAAAGGGGTTTCATCCGCGAAACTCGAAATTAGAGTCATACCTCATGACTCCATCTAGAAGAGATGGGGGTAGCGCTCTCGAAGCGCGCTCTCTAGTTCCCACGTGGCCTCCCGCTCCTCGTGGTTGCTCCAAAGGACTTTCACATAAGAAAGCTCCCGGTTCCTCAGCTTCTTCACCTAGCGAGCCAAAATCCGCACTGGTTGCTCCTCGAAGCTCAAATCCTTTCTCAGTTCCAATGGTGTAACCTCCAAAACATGAGCTGGATCATGTATATACTTCCGGAGGACCGATACATGGAAGACATTGTGTACACCCGATAGGTTCGGCGGTAGAGCAAGTCTATACGCTACCGGGCCCACACGCTCAAGAATCTCATACGGTCCAATGAAACGGGGGCTCAAATTACTCCGAATCCCGAATCTCCTGACTCCTCTGGTCAGCGAGACTTTCAAAAAGACATGGTCTCCAATCTGAAATTCCAAGTCTCGTCGACGCCGGTCGGCGTAGCTCCTCTGCCTACTCTGGGCTGTCAGCAACCGCCCTCTAGCAATACAGACCTTTTCCTCTGCTTCCTGGAGCACATCCGAGCCTAAAGCCAAACTCTCACCAACTTCACTCCAATGAAGTGGCGATCTACATTTCCGTCCATAAAGTGCCTCAAATGGCGCCATCTTGATGCTTGCTTGATAACTGTTGTTATAAGCAAACTCTGCCATCGGTAGATGTTGCGACCATCCTCCCTGGAAGTCGATCACGCAGGCTCGAAGCATATCCTCGAGTGTCTGTATAGTGCGCTCTGACTGCCCGTCACTCTGAGGGTGGAAAGCAGTGCTGAAATCCAGTCGAGTACCCAAGGCGTCCTGCAGACTCCTCCAAAAGTGTGACACAAAACGTGTGTCCCTGTCCAATACAATCGAGGTAGGTACTCCGTGTAGTCGCACAATCTCATCCAAGTAAACCTGTGCGAGTCTCTCTCCAGTCCATGTAGTATGGATAGGTATGAAATGCGCCGATTTCGTCAACCTATCCACGATCACCCAAATAGCGTCATGCCCGGCCTGAGAGCGAGGCAATCCCATCACAAAGTCCATAGTGATCTTCTCCCACTTCCACACTGGAATCGGTAAGCTCTGTAATTTCCCCGCGGGAACTCTATGCTCAGCTTTCACTTGTTGGCAAGTTAGACAACGAGCTACAAACTCGCCAACATCCTTTTTCATCCCAGGCCACCAATAAAGCAACTTCAAGTCCTTATACATCTTGGTGCCCCCCGGATGTATAGCATAAGGTGCACGGTGTGCTTCTAGAAGAATCTCATCTTTAAGTGTCGGTTCCGCCGGTACACAAATCCGCCCACGGAATCTCATCAAGTCACCACCGTCAACACTAAAATCACCGGTGCAACCATCAACCATTTCCGCTCGAACCTTTTGCAACTCCACATCAAGAGCTTGCTTTTCCTTTATCCTTTCCAATAAAGTAGGTTGCACCACTAAAGTCATCAACCTCATAGGTGTGTCAGGAGTCACTACCTCCAACTCTAACCGCTTCATCTGCTCGATCAACGGCGGTTGAGTAACTATCATCATCGCTAAGTTTTGCGTCGATTTCCTACTTAACGCATCAGCCACCACGTTAGCATTGCCTGGGTGGTAAAGTATCGTCAAATCATAATCCTTGAGGAGCTCCAACCATCTGCGCTGCCTCAAGTTCAATTCCTTCTGAGTGAACATATACTTTAAACTCTTGTGATCCGTATACACTTCACACCGCTCGCCATAAAGATAGTGGCGCCATAGCTTCAGTGCGAACACTACAGCCGCCAACTCCAAATCGTGAGTAGGATAATGTTAAGGATTTGTCTAAGTTGGCGAGTTTCGTGCATTGGTTCGGAGTTTTGGAGGCTTTGTTGAAGATCAAGTCAAAGGATTGCAATTCAAGTACAAAAGCGAGGTTGGATAACGTTCGATAACTCAGGTATGGACGAGAACACTTAGTGGTGTATTTTAAGTTATTAAAATATGTTTAGAAGACATCAGAACTGAGAACTATGTTTTGAACTTAACTGTTATTAAAGCATGCGTATACTGGTTGTAACGACCGGTCTCCACAACTGGAAGACCGGTCCCAGAGAGCTCCCTCTGCGCAACTTTGCACAGAGGACCGGTCTCCACAACTGGAAGACCGGTCCCAGAGAGCTCTCTCTGCGAAATTTAGCACATAGGACCGGTCTCCACAACTGGAAGACCGGTCCCAGAGGTTGGAAATTCACATATCGCTGAATAAGACCGGTCCCCTGGCATGTGAGACCGGTCCCTCGGTGATTAATATTTTATTGTGCAAGGGAGGACCGGTCACTGATTTGGAGGACCGGTCCCTCGATACGAAATCTGTTTTAAAGATCTTGTTTGTTATATCTAAATCTATCATGTCTTCTAAACATATAAATATGATATGAGGGGTTATAGACATATATACTTAGAGAGATATAATATAAAAAACCCTAGAAAGCTTGTGATGTTTTTCTTCGAACAATAGTTTTTCAAAAACCAAGTTTTTCGAATTTGATCATCAATACGATTCTTCGAACAGAGTTTGATATCCTATAGAATCGTATTGATGATGAACGTCTAGGGTTTTCGCTCCTCATCTCTTATGTGCTTTCTAAGTTTATAAAATCGGCCACAAAGTTTCTTAAAAATCTCTTCGAACTTCGGACGAAGTTTGGCGCGTGGATTTCGCGTGAAGGCGTGGATTCGGTGAGCGTTTCGTGGATTCGAGACGTGAAAATTTGTGAGGATTTGCAGCGGGATCGATAGAAGGATTTCCGTCGATCGAGGACCAACGGAGACGATCTACAACAAGGATTCGGTAAAATCGAGTTGTGTTTAGGATTACATCACTTGTACTTGATTTTTCTATAGTGGATTGTTTGCGTGATCGGTCTCGTGGGTTTTTCTCTCCGGCTTGGAGTTTTCCCACGATTAAATCTCGGTGTTTGATTTTTATTTTCTGCATTTATTTTATTTTGCATCGAGATTCCATATTTTTGCCGTTTACACCTATTCAGCCCCCTCTAGGTGTTAATTACCTTTTAAATTTTTGGAATTCATATCTAACAATTGGTATCAGAGCGGGTATAGGTTGTAAACTATGGCTGAGGGCGGTAACATTAATCGACCTCCGTTCTTTGATGGCACTAATTACGCTTACTGGAAAGTTCGTATGAGAGCGTTCCTTATTGCCATCGACGAGCGAGTTTGGCAATCAATTGAATTTGGATGGAAACATCCAACTGAGGTTGTCGAAAATGTTAGCGGCCCTAAACCTAGAAATAAGTGGACAAAGGATGAGAATGAATTATCATCGTTTAATGGGAAGAGTATCAATGCTTTATTTAACTCTTTAAATCAAACTGAAATCTCTCGTGTCTCGGCGTGTCAAACCGCCAAGGAGATTTGGGACACATTACAAGTTACACACGAGGGTACAAGCTTGGTAAAAGTTCAAAAATTGCAAATGCTTACGAGTAAATTTGATTCTATTCGTATGGAAGAACATGAAACTTTTACCGAGTATTATACTCGTTTGCAAGATATAGTTAATACGTGTGCTCACTTAGGAGAAAAGATTTCTGAATCTAAAGTTGTTCGAAAAATTTTAAGAACCCTTCCCGAACGATTTCGTCCAAAGGTTGCAGCCATAGAAACGGTAAAACATCCGGATGAACTTAAAGTAGAAGAATTAGTCGGTGCACTTCAAACTTATGAAATGACTTTTCCTACTAATTCATCTTCTTCCAAGTTGTCTTCTAAGTCTACAGGTATGGCTTTGAAATCAACGAAAGGAGACGACTTGACATCTTCATCGGATTCGGATGACGAAGTGACATTGGAGGAGTTCGAAAAGCAACTGGCGCTATTAACGAGAAAGTTTCGTCGAAACTTTAGGAAGAGACAATATTCAAAACCGAACTTCTCAAAGTCGAATAAACCAAAAGGGAGTTTTCCTTCTTCTTCTTCATCTTCAAAATCTAAAAAATCTGAGAACTATTCAAAGGACACAACGAAAGAAAAGAAGAATAATGAAGGTCAAATCCAATGCTATAAGTGTAGTGGATTTGGTCATATTGCATCGGATTGTTCAAATAAAAAGTCCTTGAAAAAGAAAGCGATGCAAGCCATTACTTGGGATGACTCTTCTGAGGAGTCAACCTCTAGTGATGAGGACGTGAATGCTCTTATTGCTTATGATTCTTCATGTGTGTGTTTATCATCTACTGACTCTATTTCTATGAATCACTTAAATGATCAATCCGCTTAGGAGAATTCCTTGGACGAAGAGTCGGATGCAGATGAGATTGCCGCGGCATATCACCAATTGATCGTTGAGTCGAAGAAGATGGCAAAGCTTAACAAGAAGTTGAGAAGAAGGATCATCGATTTAGAAGAAGAAAACTCAAGATGGGTCACATCGACAAAGGATTTGGAACAAGAAAAGGATGGCCTGTCAAGAGCATACAATTCTTTGTTAGAGAAAATCTTTTTGCTTGAGAAGGAAAAAGAATCATATGAAGATAATATGAAATACCTCAACAAGCAACTCACGGAGACGATGGAAGCAAACTTGGAATTCACCAAGACAATTATTCAAATGAAGTCGGACATGAAGAAGTTTTCGTCTGGAACTATAAAACTCGACAAGATGTTAGGAATTGGTCAAAGTAACAAGTTTGGTCTTGGATATGAACGGACGTATGTGGAACAAGTGAACAAGCAAATGAGCGAGATCCCTAACAAACCAAGGCCTAAGGTTCAAGGTAATGCTATCCCTTCTACAAATATTTTGCTAATAAAATTTGTCATGCTTGTGGAGTTTCAGGTCATGTGAAAAGGGTTTGCAAGCAAAAGAAGAAGAGGAACTTCACAACATCGTTGAACCCAACAAAGAAGGATGATTCGAACAAGAGAACAAAGCGAATTTGGAAGCGAAAGGTGGTGGATCCAAAGGAGAAAATGAACAAATTCGTCGACAAGCAAACAATGTATCAATCAAGTCAACCGACGCACTCTAAAACACGAAAGGTTTGGGTGCGCAAAGGTGAACTCTTCCCATGCCATGTCATTCACACCTCACTTCATGCTTATGATACTACTTCTTGGTATCTAGATAGTGGTTGTTCGCGCTATATGACCAGTGATAAAAACTGTTTCACTTCTTTAAATAGAATTTCCGGAGGATTTGTCGTTTTCGGAGATGGCCGGTCATCTAAAATTGTTGGCAAAGGAACAGTCACTATCTCAGATGGCCCTACTTTGAATGATGTATTTTACGTTGAGGGGCTTAGATCAAATCTCATAAGCATAAGTCAATTGTGTGATGACGGGTATTCCGTGAACTTTTCCGCAAAAGAATGTTCTGTGAGGCATGATGACTCTTTCTTTTTAAAAGGTGTTAGGTCTCAGAATAATTGTTATGTAGTTCCTAGTCCTTCAACTGAATTTTGTAATCTAGCGACACTAGATACTGAAACTCTTTGGCATGAACGTCTAGGTCACATGAACCTTAAGGAACTATCCAAGATAACGAGAAAGGAGGTAGTTAGAGGTGTACCTAAGATAAATTATAAAGAGAACATTGTGTGTGAGGGTTGTCAACTAGGAAAACAAATTAGATCCACCCATAAGAGTTTGAATCACTTAGGAACATCTAAACCTCTTGAACTTCTTCATATGGACTTGATGGGACCCTCTAGGATTCAAAGTATTGGGGGAAAACGTTACATTCTACTTGTAGTTGATGACTTTACACGTTTTGTTTGGTGTGCATTTTTGAGAGAAAAAGCTGATACTTTTGATTCTTTTTCTGAACTCTGTCTGTGTCTTATGATTGAGCGTAATGATAATATTATACTCATTAGAAGTGATCAAGGGGGAGAATTTATAAATTCAAAATTTGTTGATTTTTGTGTTTCAAAAGGAATTAAACATGAATTCTCCGCCCCTTATACTCCACAACAAAATGGAGTCGTTGAACGGAAAAACCGGGTTGTTCAAGAGATGGCACGTGTTATGCTTCATAGTAAGAAAATTGCACTTCATTTTTGGGCCGAGGCAGTTAACACGGCGGTCTATGTTATTAATCGTGTTTATACACGCCCGGGTACATTAAATACTCCATATGAATTGTGGAACGGTAGAACACCAAATGTACAATACTTTCGTGTCTTTGGGAGTAGATGTTTTATCCTTCGGGATCGTGAAAATCTTGAAAAAGTTGACTCCCGAAGTCATGAAGGAATTTTTCTTGGATATTCTACTACTAGTCGAGCCTATCGTGCGTATAATTTATATTCTAAGACGGTGATAGAATCAAGTAATATAAAAGTAGACGAAGCTTTTTCTCCAAATACTTTTGTGAATGATACTTCAACTGTTTTGATTGATGATGATGATGATGATTCTCCTTTCATTTTGCCTGTGAATAATGAAAATTTTGTTATTGATGAACCCATTCAAACTGAAAATGTTGCTTTACCTGAGCCATCGGAACCCCCTACTTTTACTGAAATGACACCTGTGAAAGATCACCCTTTGTCTAATGTTATTGGAGACCCTCTCACCTGGTGCAAGAACTAGGAGACAACTTCAGTGTGAGTTTGCATGCTATGTTTCCCTAGTTGAGCCAAAACATATTGATGAAGCTCTTCTTGATGAATTTTGGATAAATGCTATGCAAGAAGAGCTTGGTCAATTCATTCGAAATGATGTATGGTAATTAGTGCCATGTCCCGAGCAACAACATATAATTGGTACAAAATGGATTTTCAAAAATAAGAAAAATGAAGATGGTGCCATTATTAGAAATAAAGCTAGACTTGTTGCTCAGGGATATTCTCAAATTGAAGGAATTGATTTTGATGAATCCTTCGCCCCGGTTGCTCGTCTTGAATCCATTCGTATTATGTTCGCAATTGCTTGTCATTTTCAAATCACTCTTTTTCAAATGGATGTCAAAAGTGCATTTTTAAATGGATTTTTAAAAGAGGAAATTTTTGTGGAACAACCAAAAGGTTTTATAGATTCAAAATTTTCCAATCATGTTTTTCGATTGAAAAGGGCACTTTATGGACTTAAACAAGCACCTCGAGCATGGTACGAGCGTTTAACAAATTTTCTTTTACAAAAGGGCTACAACCGAGGGGGAGCGGATAGAACTCTTTTTGTAAAACACACGAAAAATAATTTTATTGTGGCTCAAATTTATGTGGATAACATTGTGTTTGGCGCAACTAGAGATAAGGATGCCACTGAATTTGCCAATTTGATGACTAGTGAATTCGAGATGTCAATGATGGGCGAGCTTACTTATTTTCTTGGACTGCAAGTTAAACAAAGTAGAGATGGAATTCATCTGTGTCAATCCAAGTATGCGAAAGAGTTGGTTAAGAAATTTGGATTGGACAGTGCAAAAGCTTTTGATACACCGATGGGTACTAGTAACAAAGGACTTGGATTAAATTCTGATGGACAAAGTGTAGATGACAAACAGTACCGAAGCATAATTGGAAGTTTGCTTTATTTGACTGCGAGTAGACCCGATATTGCTTTTAGTGTTGGAGTTTGTGCCCGATTTCAAGTAGATCCGAAAGAGGTTCATTTGAAAGCTGTTAAAAGAATAATTCGGTATATTAAAGGCACGTCTGAATATGGTATCTGGTATCCAAAGGGAACGTCTTTAGAATTAATCGGATACTCAGATGCGGATTGGGCCGGTTCTGCTGATGATCGAAAAAGTACAAGCGGAGCATGTTTTTATCTTGACACCGTCTCGGTTGCATGGCACAAGAAGAAACAAAACCGCATTGCACTCTCAACCGAGGCAGTACAGTACATTGCCGGTAGTTGCTCCACTCAATTACTGTGGATGAAAAGCTTATTGAATGACTATCGGATTCCTTCTACCACCGTGACAATTCTTTGTGATAACACAAGTGCTATTAATATTTCAAAAAATCCTGTGTTACATTCTCGTACGAAACACATTGAACTTCGATATCATTTTTTAAGAGAACTAGTTGATTCGAATGTTCTTCAACTTGAATACATTTCCACTGATGATCAACTAGCAGATATTTTAACAAAGCCTTTGGATCAAAAACGATTTCTACATTTACGGAAGGCAATTGGTATGAATCTTATAGTCTAGATTTATTCTATGGGCCATAGTTTATGCATCTAATAGTGTCACACTGCATGTGATATCCGTGTATGATTTTAATTACTCCTTGACGATATTTTGACTTAGTCAAGCTTATTTTTGTGTTCATATAACGTCTTATTTGTTGACTGACTTGAATGATTAAATTTCTTTTGAGTACATGTTGTTAAAATCAATATATCTTACCTTGATCTTTAAAAACAATGTGCTTGACTTGTTTGATTATGAGTCTTGGTATGAATATTGATTTTCCAATCTCTTGAAATTATCACACTACCGTCAAATTGGAGGTTGCACTTTCTTAGGGGGAGTCTTTCCTGTGATTATATCTAATGAAAAGATGTGGAAAGAGTTACATCCTTCTTGGGAGTGTGAAAACTACCACCAACAAAAGATGTGGAAAGAGTTACATCCTTCTTGGGAGTGTGAAAACTACCACCAACAAAAGATGTGGAAAGAGTTACATCTCTTGCGAGAGTGTGAAAACTACCACCACATGTAGGAAAGAGCTACCACCCCGGTCGTCCGGTAAGTGTGTGAAGCTACCACATGAGCAATTATTAACCGACCGAAAAATTAAAGACAAGTATAAGAATTTAGAAATTTCGGTGATATACGGTGGATAGTATGAAGACTAGTTGAACATTGCTTCTAAAGATGCTCAAAGAGCCACCTCGTCCTGATTCTGTGCATAATTCAATTTGACCATATTATCTTAATTTCATTTTCTTTGGACTATCGTATTCTTACTCTTGATGAATTTGATAGTGAGCCGAACACTTTCAATTTTCAGCTGTTGTTTGATGTGTGGATTTTTTACACAATACTCATCTTAAATTTGTTCTGAATAGGCGATTTGACAAATTTTGACGTTTTATTTTATTTCAAAATAAAGCTTGACTTCGTAAAATTATCTTCATGAAGTTTGTTTGTTTAAAATCATGAAGATATCACATAAACTTTTTATTTTTATTTTTGGGTGTTTTTATTTCTGTGATTTCTTGCGTCTGGGACCGGTCCCCCATCTCGAGAGACCGGTCCCGCCGCCCGACCCGAGTTATATAATCACAGGGGTTCGGTCTTTTATTTTGTATCACACACTTTGGCGCTTTCTCTCTCTACCCTCTGAGATCCCCAGGAGTCTAGAGATCGCGATTTCTCTTCGATTTCTTCTTTGTTTCGGTAAGAATCCTAGGTTTTGGTTCTTTATTGCAGAATTTTTCGGATCTAGGGTTTCTTTGCTTGTCTCCTCACTCGCTTCGTTTTTCTTGTCAAGATCATGGATAGAGTTTATGGTTTTTGTATAAATCATCCTTCTAGAGGTGTTTGATCATGTTTGATTACTTCTCTCCTCTTTTCTAGCGTTTTTCATTGTGTACATCGGTTTTTTTTGGGAATTAGGTCTTGTAGTATCTGCTTGAGTTCTTCGTGTTCATGCTTTCTTATCCTACTTGCATTCATTGTTAGTAATCTTGGCCCTAGGATAGTCTAGTTCTATATGATCCTCCTTAATGCTTTACACAATGTGCCTCCATTTTGAACAGGGACATTTTGGGTTCATAATGTCTTCGTTATTGTTAGTGTTTGTGTTCCTTATGGCCGGTGGTGGCTAGGGTAGCAAACGCCGCTGTTCTCCTACTCCCGCACCTCCCGCCGAGGATGCTGGTAGTGACTACGTCCCTGAGGACGAGGAATCTGATGAAGACAAAGAGGATTGGGAGAATTTGCCAATTGAAGCATTGGCACAAGCTACAGGTAAAGAAAAAGTTGTAGTTAAGGAGAAGAAAGGGAAGAAGAAATCATCTGAAAAAGGGAAGGGGAAGAAGAAAGAGATTGAAAAGGAAAAAGGGAAAAAGAAAGTGAGCGACAGGGAGAAAGGAAAGAAGAAATTGACTGCTAAGGAGAAGGGAAAACGACAGGTAACAGAGAGAGCTAAACCCCGTGGCGCTCGAAAGAAACCTGTTGGTCTCAAGATTCGCGAATCTAGTGGTCTTGAACTGCGAGGACAAATAAATGTTCTGTCCTCCTCTGAGAGTTCGATCCCGTTCTATACCGAGGAGCCAATTAGTTCGAAACGGCGATCTTTGTTTTCGACAAAGCTATGTATTGGTGAGCGTTTTGTTGCCGCTCAACAGTTGTTCAAACATGCACCCGCACTTGCCTCATTGCTCGAAAATGGAGATCTGTATGAAGTTTGCAATTTTAGCGAGAAAACGGGTTATGGTGTCGAGTTGGTTCGTGAGTTCTATATGCGCGCCGGATCTCTGATAGAATCCGAGGGCGGACCGTATAGCTTCAAGTCGAGGGTTCGTGGAGTGGATTTTTCCGTAACTCCCGACGATATTGCATCAGTTTTAAATATAGAGGCTCAGACTGAGGGCACGGATTATCTTGACTCTGGGTTCGACTCGGTGAAAGATTGGTTGAAAGTTTTGCGCGCAATTACGGTGCCGGACACTGATTCGAATGGATTGGTCGTAATGTCAAAAGACTTGAAGTTAGAATATCGGTTTCTGAATTTTATAGTTTGCTACAATGTCCTGCCGTTTGTCAATACAAAGGTGGTCCGGTGGGATCGGATGCTTTACATGTATCTCCTCGGACATCCCGACATTGTACATCTTCGAAATATCAATCTGAATGTTCCATTTTTAATATGGCGTCGCATGGCTAAGGATATCAAGACTTCTAGTCTCACGGAGCGATTACCATTCCCACTTCTTATTATGTGACTTCTGAATAAGTTCGGTGTTGACTTGCGGTGCAGCTCTTACGAGTTTCCTTTAGGAGTGATTAGTGAGATTACGCTTGCGAAATCTCTAGGTCAACTTCAGTCGGATACTCGACGATCACCCACTGAGGGGCTGCAGGGAGTTAAGAAGTCGACGAAGCCCAGTTCATCCCGCGCTGCTCCTCGTGCTGCTGACTCCCCGGCTGTTCCAAGTCATGACGCACTTCTTCACGAAGTGTCGCGCCTCTCTGCCGAGGTTGCCGAGCTGCGGAGGATGGTCCAAGCTATCTTTGATAAGCTTGGTTGTGCCCTGCCTGATCCTATTCCTCCTCCTCCTCCGCCCGGTGCTGATGTTTGACTTCTCCTTTTGCTTTGTTTTGGCGTTTTTGGTGACAAAAAGGGGGAGATGTTAGTGTGGGAGTTGATGAGGAGCTAGTTGATGAGCTATGAGATGATGAGGAGCTAGCTACTTGATTTTTAGAGCTGAGAACTTGACTTTTACTTGGTTTCTTTGATGCTTACTTGACTTACTCACTTGTAGTATAAGCGTTACTGTACTTGATGTCTTACTTGATACTTACTTGGACTTGTACTTGATGCTTACTTGACACTTGACTCTTTTGCGGAGATAGATGTGTTGCATATCTTGATGAGTCTACAGAGAATTTTTGCAGGTACCTTCAAGACTTTAAAACTCCGTGTCTAGAATAAGTCATAGAGTTCGTTTTAAGGATGTGAAAATGTAATTTAACTCTTTATTGGATCGTTCATGTAAGGGGACGTTGTTTGGTGATTGCAACGATCTCTTATTTTTCTAGTGGTATTCCTCTATGTAATGTTTGGATTATGTTTTGTCACGAAACCGCCAAAGGGGAGATTGTTAAGGATTTGTGTAAGTTGGCGAGTTTCGTGCATTGGCTCGGAGTTTTGGAGGCTTTGTTGAAGATCAAGTCAAAGGATTGCAATTCAAGTACAAAAGCGAGGTTGGATAAAGTTCGGTAACTCAGGTATGGACGAGAACACTTAGTGGTGTATTTTAAGTTATTAAAATATGTTTAGAAGACATCAGAACTGAGAACTATGTTTTGAACTTAACTGTTTTTAAAACATGCGTAAACTGGTTGGGACGACCGGTCCCCACAACGGAAGACCGGTCCCCAGAGAGCTCCTCTCGCGCAACTTTGCAGAGGACCGGTCTCCACAATCGGAAGACCGGTCCCAGAGAGCTCTCTTTGCGCAATTTAGCACATAGGACCGGTCTCCACAATCGGAAGACCGGTCCCGCAGGCCGGAAATTCACATATCGTCAATAAGACCGGTCCCCCGGCATGTGAGACCGGTCCCTCGGTGATTAATATTTTATTGCGCAAGGGAGGACCAGTCTCTGATTTGGAGGACCGGTCCCTCGATACGAAATCTGTTTTAAAGATCTTGTTTGTTATATCTAAATCTATCATGTCTTCTAAACATATAAATATGATATGAGGGTTATAGACATATATACTTAGAGAGATATAATATAAAAAATCCTAGAAAGCTTGTGATGTTTTTCTTCGAACAATAGTTTTTCAAAAACCAAGTTTTTCGGATTTGATCATCAATACGATTCTTCGAAAAGAGTTTGATATCCTATAGAATCGTTTTGATGATGAACGTCTAGGGTTTTCGCTCCTCATCTCTTATGTGCTTTCTAAGTTCATAAAATCACCACAAAGTTTCTTAAAAATCTCTTCGAACTTCGGACGAAGTTTGGCGCGTGGATTTCGCGTGAAGGTCGTGGATTCGGTGAGCGTTTCGTGGATTCGAGACGTGAAAGCTGTGAGGATTTGCAGCGGGATCGATAGAAGGATTTCCGTCGATCGAGGACCAACGGAGACGATCTACAACAAGGATTCGGTAAAATCGAGTTGTGTTTAGGATTAAATCACTTGTACTTGATTTTTCTATAGTGGATTGTTTGCGTGATCGGTCTCGTAGGTTTTTCTCTCCGGCTTGGAGTTTTCCCACGATTAAATCTCGGTGTTTGATTTTTATTTTCCGCATTTATTTTATTTTGCATCGAGATTTCATATTTTTGCCGTTTACACCTATTCACCCCCCTCTAGGTGTTAATTACCTTTTAGATCTTTGGGATTCTTATCTAGATAATTTCTTTCATACTCCTTCACCAAGAGAGGCATACGCGATCACCTTTCCATCCTGCATCAGCACGCAACCAAATACATTAAAGGAAGCATCACTATAGATCACATACCCTGCTCCAGCAATTGGCAGGGTTAGGATTGGCGCGGTAGTCAACCGTTGCTTCAACTCTTGGAAGCTTCTCTCACACGCATCATTCCAAATGAACTTGGTTCCTTTATGCGTGAGCCTCGTGAGGGGAGTAGATAACTTAGCAAATCCCTCAACAAACCTTCTGTAGTAGCCGGCCAAGCCAACAAAACTCCGAATCTCGGTCACACTCGTCGGTCTTGGCCAATCCTTGACGGCTTCAATCTTCTTAGGATCCACGGCTATACCTGATCCTGAAATCACATGGCCCAAAAATGCCCCCTCTCTAAGCCAAAACTCGCATTTCTTCAACTTGGCAAAGAGTTTCTTTTCCCGAAGCACCTGGAGTACAAGTCTCAAGTGTTCCTCGTGATCCGCATCACTTCGGGAATAAACCAAAATGTCGTCGATAAACACTACGACAAATCTATCCAGATATGGCCTGAAGACACGGTTCATCAAATCCATAAAAGCTGCCGGGGCATTAGTAAGCCCAAACGACATCACAGTGAACTCATAGTGTCCATACCGTGTCCTGAAAGCCGTCTTCGATACATCCTCAGGCTTGATCTTCAACTGATGATATCCCGACTGTAAGTCGATCTTGGAATATACGCTCGATCCCTGAAGCTGATCAAGCAGATCATCGATCCTCGGCAACGGATACTTATTCTTAATCGTCACTTTATTGAGTTCACGATAATCCATACATAAGCGAAGTGATCCGTCCTTCTTCTTCACAAAAAGAACCGGCGCTCCCCAAGGTGACACGCTTGGCCTCACGTAACCTCTATCCATAAGATCCTGCAACTGTGCCTTCAGCTCTTTCTCTCACTGGTGCCATCCTATAGGGTGCCTTTGAGATTGGAGTAGTCACGGGACGAGATCTACTACAAACTCAATCTCCCTATCAGGCGGCATTCCTGGTAGCTCAGCTGGAAACACGTCCTGGAACTCCCTCACCACAGGAATATCCTCAATCCTAGGGGAGTCCTCAACATCTCGCAGTGCAATACTAGCCAAATAGGCTATGCACCCGCTACTAATCAACTGCCTAGCTCGGGAGGAGCTAATAGTCATCGCAAACAGCGAACTCTGGCATCCCTGAAATACCACTACCTCGTGACTCGGCTCTCTAAAAGTCACCGTCCGGTTCACGCAATCAATCGTGGCGAAGAACTGGGTCAACCAATCCATGCCCAGAACTATATCAAACTCTCCGAGTTTGTGCACCACAAATAGGTCCACGGGCATGATCCAATCCCCAATCTGAACTGGGCAACTAATACAACACTCTCGAACATCGATAGAGTGTCCAGGTATAACGACTCGTCCCGAAAGTGACAAAGGTGTCCTAGGGATGTCATGCAACTCGGCAAACAGCCGATCAATAAAAGAGCAAGATGCACGGTATCAAATAAAGCACGTACTCGAATGTCAAATCAAAATGATACCCGCAACGACATCCTCACGCCTCGTCTGGCGGCATACAAACGCCCACTCGGCCCCGTCGTGACCCTCGCTCGGCCTCGCGCGAAGACCTCCCACCGGTAGGATGCAGTAGGTGTACCCAGGCTGGAACCTGGTAAAGCTGGTGCTGAAGCTGACGACGGTGTCGGTGTAGATCCCCTCGGGCAATCTGACTGGAAGTTGCTGTGACGCCCCAACTTCCCAGGGGGTCACCCATCCTAGGACTACTCCCGTCCTAGCACGCTTAACTCTCTTAACCTCTTGGGCCTTGCCACCACCCAAAATGCTTAAGCCGGGTTAAGAGTTTAGCCCTATTATATCTTATATATAGGACTAACTAGGGTCTCACAATCTCCCCTCCTTTAAGCCCTGACGTCCTCGTCAGGCTCAGACTCACAAGTACCAGGCGATGTGAGACTCGTTTCGCTAGCCCGTCATCCAGACCCTGGCTCAGCCGAGACTTATCTCACACTTCCGGCTGGTAATTGGCTCTGATACCATCTGTGACGCCCCAACTTCCCAGGGGGTCACCCATCCTAGGACTACTCCCGTCCTAGCACGCTTAACTCTCTTAGCCTCTTGGGCCTTGCCACCACCCAAAATGCTTAAGCCGGGTTAAGAGTTTAGCCCTATTATATCTTATATATAGGACTAACTAGGGTCTCACAGTGGCCCTCCTAACCACAAGAGTAGCACCGGCCCCGACCCTGCGGGCACTGTCGGGGGTGGTGGGGGCCGCTGCAAATCACACAGAGCGGTGCCTGCCGTCGATCCGGTCCTCGGCGCCGTGGGGCACCTCGTCCTCGAGGCGGCTCCCCGGGGTACTTCGGCGGCTTCCTTGAGTGCGTCGACTCGCACCCTCGCTTGAGGGTCTTTTGCCCTTGCCCCGATCCAAGCCTTCCTGCCTATCCTTCAAGACCATCGCGCCCTGCTCCACAATGAGAGCGCGATTTACCACCTCTCTATAGGTTTGCAACTCAGACGACTGCACAAACCTAAAGATAGATGGCCGAAGTCCACTCTCAAAGATCCTGGCCTTGTCCTCGTCGTCCCGCACAACGAAAGGTACACAGTGTAGAAGCCTGGTGAACTCCCGCTCATACTCAGCCACTGTCCGCTCCCCCTGGCGCAGGTTGCGCAAATCAGTCTCCATCTGGCGTCGAACACTGTCGGGGAAATAGTGCTCAAGTAACAGTCCCTTGAACCTCGTCCAAGTCATAGCCGCTAAGTAGGTGCTCGGGCTCTCCTGGATGTCCCGCCACCACTGATAGGCCTCGCCGTCCAGATGGTGAGTGGCGAGCCACACTCTGTCCCTCTCCTCAACAAAAGTGTCGCGAAATAGCTTCTCCATATGCATAAGCCACTTCTCGACTATCCAATGATCCACGTTCTCGCCGTCGAATATACGTGGATTGGACCTCCTGAACTCGTTGAGGCGGCTCATCAGTCGGTCTCGCTCTAGCCCCTCAACCAACGTAGGGAACACTGCTCCTCCCGGGGGCATCTGAACTGGCGGTGCCGTCGCTACTCTCTCCTGGCGTGCCACAGACGGCACAGAATGCAAAGATCCGGCGTCGGAGTCGGCGCCCTCTGCTACCACCTCTACTGGCCGGTGGTACAGAGCCCGGCCTCCCCGGCGCCCGCCTGCTGCAAAAGAAGGTCCTCAAGCCGCTTCATCCTCTCGTCCTGTCGGCGCGCCGCCTCTGCCTGCTGCTGGGCCGCCGCCGTCTGCTGAGCCACAAGGTCGGTGAGGACCGCCACCTGATCCCTCAGCTCGCGGACCTCGCCGGACTCGAAGTAGAGTGAGGTCTCAACCTCCTCCGTATGTGCCATGTCACCGCTCCAATAGGGTCGGGAGCGAGTGATAGGCATCAACACCGCAACAACATAAAAGCGCAAGTTAATAAAACCCCGCTATCGCAATCCCCACTCGTAAACCCAAATCATGCGAAAGTAAAGAAGTGTGCTTCACTACTAACTCCCGATGTTACGTTGTCAGCCGCCAACGTAACCCTCCGCGAAGCTAGAAGTTATACACTTCGATTAAACTCCAACTTTTTAGAGTTATAATAAAACCCAATCAAGTACTTTCGCTCACAAGTTAAATCGTCTCTCGCGAGCCTATTTCCTATTGTCCAACCAGCCTAAGGTTTGCTAGGTCCTCTAAGACGTCACCCTAGGCTCTGATACCAAATTAATCTGTCACGCCCCGGGGTCGGCAGGACCTTCCCCAAAGCGTGCCCAGACCCGCCATATGCCAACACATACCAGGCGTCTAAATAAAAACAGCGGAATTAAAACAACAAAAGGCTATAACTAGAATATCAGAGTCACAACAACTAACGCTAAAGAACAAGTAGAGAGAAATAAAGAAACTATATCAAGTATAACTAGAAGCATAAATAAAACAAGGCTAATAGTATCCTCCTCAAAATACACAAAGGTGGTGGTCTCTATACAAGGTACAACTCTCCATCTCTCACAAAATAAAAAGAGAAATGGTAGACCACCTATGCACGCGTCCTCTCCAACAGTCGCTAGCCCGAGGCAATACTCTTGCCACGGTCCCGAGCCTCCCCCGATGCAGAAGGCACTGAAAGTAAACAGAAACAGAGGGCGTGAGAACTATAATTTATAGTTCCCGGTGGGCAATTACTGACCTGCACCAATTGCACCACTAGGCCCAAGAAAAGAGCAAGTAAGCGATATAAATAAACTTGTAAATAAAGCTTAAGGAAATGCTGCTATAACCAAGTTCCAATATATAAGCATGATACGTTTTACTTTAACCAACAAGTATACTAAAATGTAATTAAAGCATTATCAAGTATACTATATATTCGAGCATAATCCACATAATCCAACTACTAAGTCCTATCTAGTATTGATTGTCAATAGTAATGTTGAATGTCCAAGTCAATTCTCTTTCTCTAGGATTTACCCATAGTAACCCAACTTGTGCCACCTAAGTACCGTGGTAGCCCGACATCCCTCGCAAGGAATGTGTCTGTCCCAACGGTCCCATAGGTTTCTCAATACCGCACGCGCGAACAAATCGCAAAGGCTAACTCCGGAGTGCCGGCTTGTAGAGAGCGACCCTCACAAGCATGTGCGAAAGAGCACAAATGGCAACAAGTATAGTCAAGTCTCAAGTCCAAACCTCATGTCTCAACATGGAACTAGTACTAGCAACCCAAAGGTCTAGTTCAATTATTCTCATGACCCTAGATTCTCTATGTCAAGTTCATTCACGAGCCTAATGCCGCTTGATGACATTAGCTCACTATTTTACAAGTAGATGCCAAGTCTAATGCCGCTTGATGACATTAGCTTTTCTCCTATGTCATGCATAGTTTCTAAGTCCCATAATACTCTATTACATGTCTATTTTATCAAATACAACATGTTCACATATTACAAATAGAATGCTACTACATACATTGTCAACATAGCTAGTCTCTACTACATAGAGTTCCAAAATGCATTGTACATAAGGCATATGTTTTAAGCACTCTAAAATTCATAAATAATTCATACAACGTGGAAATGAAGAGCTTTCTAATTAACAATACTCCAATGAGAATATTTTTCCCATTTACATAAGTGAGGCCAAACCCACCAATGATCCTCGCACGCTTCGGGTCTCCAACCCTGACACTATTCAGACTCCTTGTACCCTAGAAAGGTCACACAAGAAGTTTCAAAGTCAACAAGCGAGTCCACGACTCAAACTGCGAGTATCAAATCTAAAGAACAGGGAAAAACTCACCAACGAGTGAAATCCCTCACCAAGCTTCGAATGGAAGCTAGATCCCTTCTAAGGCACCCTAATCAAAGATTCTAAACCAACTAATTAGGTTCAAAAGCCCTAGAATTTACCCAACATAAAAATCACATAGAGAAGGGTTAAACCCACCTTGTGCAAGAATCCTTCTCCAATCCACAAATGGAGGTTAGATCTCTTCCAAGGCAACCTAAATAGAGGTTCTAAACTCATCAATTAGGTTCTAAAAGCCTTAGAAAGAAAACTCCCAAAACAAACCCTAAGTGCTCAATCTAGGGTTTCAACTAATAGCAAGCAACAAAAGCATAAACTAGATGCTTTAGAAGTAATACATACCTCTTAGAAGCTTCCCCTCAAGGATCCAAGGCCTCTAGAAGCAAAGCCCCTCCTCCAAGAAGCTCCCAAGCCAAACCCTAGCCCTCCAAGGGTGAGGTAGATGAAGTAGCAAGCTCCCAAAACCCCAAGCAAGCCTCCTCTCAAGATCTCCTCCTCCTCTACTTCTCTTTCTCCTTCTCCTTCTCTCTCTCTCTAAGGGTGGGAGAGTGTAAAAATGAGAGGGAGTGAAATGGGAGCAGCCTATAAGGCTGATGGGAAGTAACAAAATGCCGAAAAGCCCCTGCAGTTTCGAATTTTCGAAACCGCAGTCCGTACAAGACAAGCCGCTTGTTCGACAAACCTGCGAAACCCAAACCGAGCCTCGGGTTGCCTAAGCTGCCCCTCTATACCGGTATAAATCTAGGTCTGTACCGGTATAGCCATCATTTTGTACCGGTATAGACACCATTTTGTACCGGTACAAAGGCATAAAAATTCTAACCCGAGAGCAACCTAAAATCCAACTTTTTGGACTTTAGTGCTTGGGATTCACCCACTAACCTCGGTACACGCGTCATAGGTCGGAACACAGTCAACGACCCTCCAGAAAATCTGGAAAAGCTCAGATCTCACATCTAACACTCGAACTTCGCTATTTGCAAAAGTTTAGTGCGTCACACCTACTGAGTGAGAAAATATCTTAACATTTCAGTTTGGACCCCGTTTGGTGTTAAGGATTTTGTGTTGGCAAGTTTCGTGAATTGAGTCGGAGTCTTGAAGGATCGGAGCGGATCGAAGAACGGTGAAGAATCAAAGACTTCGAAGAAAAAGGAATTGGCTCACGATGAGAATCACGATGCCTAGGTAAGTTTTTAATTCATGTTATGGTGATTCATACTTAGTTTTAGGCATTAGAATCATAAAATCATTGAATAACGGATTAGAAACTGTAACGGAACTTTGTAGTTTTCGAAAAATGGAAAATCAGCAAAAATACAAAGTTATACCGGTATGGAAAAAGATCTTTGTCTAGGTATGGGAAAAGTTGCTATCTGGTATAGCCATCAATCCCAGTACCGGTTCCAAAGCTTCGAAAAATAATCTTCCGTCCTTGTGGAACCGGTAACCAGTTCAAGTTTGTACCGGTACAGATAGGTAAAAATCTGATTTTTCTCTAATTAGAATCTAATTGATTCTAAAGTCTATAAATAGGTTCTTAGGGTTCTCTAAACTTTATGCACTTCATCATAATACATGTTTGAGAAACCCTAGAGGCTAGGAATTCTTTCAAAACCTATTTTCTACTAAATAGCCTCTTTTAGGTCAAATCGAGACATAGTAATTCTTATTCTATATGTCGATTTGATCTACGATTCGTATGGAGTTTTCTTCTTCGGTTTTCATCGATACTCCAACGAAGGATCACCATATTCATGATTCTATTCATGGTGGCGTCGTGGATTCGGCGTGATTGAAGACTTCGTGGATTCGGAGCGTGGCGTCGTGGATTCGGCGTATTGAAGACTTCGTGGATTCGAAGCAAGGCGTTTCGTGGATTCGGAACGTGGGCGTTCGTGGATTCGGACGTGATCGTGGACAACTCGGTGGAGTGCGCGGAGATCCATAAGAGAGTTAGAGAGGTTAAGTCCGTGGAGTCGGTAATCACCTTGTAATCTTTTTTTTTAGTGGATTGGTATTCGCGTGTTGGTCCCGTGGGTTTTTTTACTCCGAGTTGGAGTTTTCCCACGTAAATCTCGGTGTGCTTTTTATTTTCCGCATTTACTTTTTAAAGCATCGAGATTTGTGGTTTTTAGCCTTTACACCTATTCACCCCCCTCTAGGTGTTGGATACAATCTAGATAGATCCTTGGGGCTTCCCCGTAACTCACATTTGGTCATGAACTCTACCGAACTGTAATCGTTATCAGATAACATTCGGAATTTATTTCTCATCTTCTGGGTGTCAGAATGGCACGAAACTTTAAATCTAGCCTCGTAATAATAATCCTGACATACCCCTCAGTTTTTATAATTTTCTGACGCTGTGCATTTTCTGCTAATTTATCTGTCTCGTCTCTTACAGAAAATTCTAAATCTTCTCGTTTTCATTCGATTTCGACAGGTCATTTCAGACTTATATTTTACTCCTCTAAATCTAATAAAAATAGTATCTCACAGTATTTTTATTTATATTCACTTTTAAATTAAAATTCGGGATGTTACATTCTGCACCCCTTAAACAGAATTTCGTCCGCGAAATTCAAACCACGTCTCACTTCAGCTCCTCGAATAATTGAGGGTACCAATATACTCTTCTACTCCGGTATGCCCTCACGTTCATCAAAACGCTTCAAGGCCCGCTACGGAGGATACGAAATCAAATGCATACACGTTTGCAAGGTGCAGCACATAAGGTGCATTACGGTCTCCATAACTCTCGGTGGCAGTGCAAGTCGAAACTGAACGACTCTATGCGCTCTAACACCACTTGCTACTCGGCTCACAAGAAACTTTTCCTTGTATCCACTTTCCCTGCAGGAAATACATTCTGATTCGACCACTGACATTGCTTAGAAGCTATATCACTAGTGCATCGCTACATCGTGAGTGCTCCAATTCCGCACCGACTTTTAGCTCTGACGTGAGATGGCCTACCTCGGCACATTCTAATTCCAATCCCTATCCTCAAACTCCACGTGGGTTGTCACCAGCTCAAGGTCTCGCCTAGTGCAATTCATCTTCTGATGCCATAGGCCACGATCAACGTCAATTACTTTCGCAATGGGCTCGCACGAACGCTCTGTTCGTGAAAGTCTAGTCAAACTCCTCGATAAGGCTATCCGCCTAATCGCTTTCTCAACTTCATAGGTGGTTCACAGACCGCCAATGCTACGAGGCCCATCGCCTAACCTGTCTCAATACGCAGCGTCTCTCGCTCGCAGTGCAGACCCAATTATCATCGGGCGAAATTCTCACTTTGGAATTCGCACACACTCCAATCAGGAGCAACTATTGTGAGTTATGGGGTAGCCCCAAGGATCTATCTAGATTGTATCCGACACCTAGAGGGGGGTGAATAGGTGTACCGGCCAAAAACCACAAATCTCAATGCGATAAAAAGTAAATGCGGAAAATAAAATCAACACACCGAGATTTTTACGTGGGAAAACTCCAACTCGGAGTAAAAAATCCACGGGACCAACACGCGATAACAATCCACTAAGAATAAAAGATTACAAGGTGATTTACCGAATCCACGGACTCAAACCTCTCTTTATCTTCTTCGGATCTCGCGCACGCCGCCGGTTGTCCACGCCCCACATTCGAATCCACGAACGCCTCCACTTCGAATCCACGAAGCCTCCGATCACGCCGAATCCACGACGCCCACTCGAATCCACGAGCGCACTCCGTCCGGAGCAAGAACCATACGATCGGTGATGATTTATTGCTTAGATAATCATTAAAGAACCGTAGAAGATGTTTCTAAGCAATAGCCGGATCAATTCTCCATGAAGAACGAGAAATTAGGGTTTCAAGAATTGATCCGATAGAAACTTGTTGTTGAAGAAAGAAAGAAAGCACCCAACAAGTTTCTAGGGTTTCATAATGGTCTAAACTCTAAGCATACGAATTAATGGAACCCCCATTACTTATTTATAGATTTAGAAGACTTAGAAGTAGACTAGGATTGTGAAAATCCAATTTTGAAAATAAAATTAGAGATAGACTAGGATTTGAAAAACACAATTTTGTCCATATATTCAATTTAAAAATATTCTAAGTCTTCCAAACACTTTTAAATATTTATAAATCATCATCAATAATATTTGAACTTACCGAGCATTGTGGATTCATGTTTTGAGTCTTCGATTCTTCGATTTATCCCTTCTTCTTTAAACCTTCAAGACTCCGGACTCACTTCACGAAATATGCCAACATAAAATCCGTAACAATCTCCCCCTTTGGCAATTTCGTGACAAAACCCAAAATTACATCACAACGCTCAACTCACAAAAAAAATGAAATTCATTGCCATCACCAAAACAATGAATTTCTCGCGTGAAAGATCCAAAGAGAAATACAAAATTACAATTTTGCAACTCCTAAACAAACTCTATAACTTAGACGCAACTAGGAGTCTTGAAGTCTCCAATAATATGCAATTAAGTTACTTTCTCCACGTGAAAGATCACAAACAAAGTTAGTATGAAAATGAAAATCTCTCCCCCTTTGTTCATGCATCAAAAGATTGAAATTCAAACTCGAAAATCAAAAATTATCACACGCTCTCCCCCTTTGATCTTAAATTCAAGTTTTCAATTCTTCTCCCCCTTTTTGTCAAAAATTGCCAAAAAAAAAACACAAATAGAGAGAAAAACAAACTAGCAAATAGAAAGTAGTCGTGTCATAGTTAAAAGCAAAAATAAGCAAACTAAACATAGTCCTAGGAGAGAAAAGATAAAACATAAATAATGAGGCTCAAAATGATAAAATCACTCCGTGTCCTCCTCATCAAAAATTTTGCCTTGTTTTCTCAAAAATCCTTCAAAATTAGATTAATTTCATAAAAATTAAAAGTTGTACTCCAAAAATCATTATGATGAAAATAAGATATTAGTTGATTTCAAAAGACATCAATTCATCAAAATTTGATATTAAGAAAAATCTAATGATTTAAAGTCATCAAGATGCAAATTGATGAAAAATAATTTTTAGAAATTTGGCAAAATCGACACCAATTTGTCGCAATTCGTTCAAAATAGAGATTTAACTAATAAGGCACCGGAGGTGGCTCTTTGAGCATCTTTTTCAAACTATCGCCTTATATCACCGAAAATTCTAAAATATTCATATATATTTTTTCAACCTTTTCGGTTTTTCATATACTTTCTCATGTGGTAGCTTCACACACGTACCGGACGACCGAGGTGGTAGCTCTTTCCTACATTTGGTGGTAGTTTTCACACTCCTTTCGGATGTAACTCTTTCCACATCTTTTATACTTGGAGTTTCTTTTTTTTTTTTAAACATAATTCAAACTCCCCCTAAATTAGATAATCTCACAATTGAAAATAATTTTGACGAATTTTAGTCGATTAGCAAATATTCATCAATTATATTCAACATTCACTACCAAGATGAATTAATTACGAAGAGATTAAAATTAATTTTAAAATTTTGATGAATGTATGTAAGAAGAAATCACATAATTAAATTATCGTCAAAATAATAAAAATTGGAGTGAAACCGATAATTAATATGAATTTAATTCAATTTGAATTGACTTTAGATACCGATTAAGACTCTTTTAAAAACCTTTAATCTCTCTAATTTAATGATTTTCAATCATCTCCTTTCTCAAAAATTTTTAATCAAATTAAAAACTCCCCAAAAACCTTTCCTTAAAAACGATTTTCAAAACAAATTTTAAAGATCAAACATCGTCTAATCATGTAATGTAATGAAAGAAAAATATGCAATATGCACCAATCAAAACATTACATAAACAAAAACAAACTAAGACGAAAGACATGGAAAGATATCACCTTTTCGGATCCAAACTTGTCGGATCTTTGGTTGTCTTGGCTTGTCGACGTTAGGTACACTTTGTATCGACTTTTGATCCACCGTTGCTCGATTCGTTGCTTGAAGCTTCGGTTGATGTTGTCGTTGAGACTTAGACATCCGATTCCCTTGATGGTTCGGTTTTGAGATTCGGTTTGCACGAGGTACTCGACTAACTTGATTTTTCTTTTGATTCCGTGGGGGATGTCGAGTGTTAGTTAATACCAATTGTCGTTTCGAAGTTGCCGATTGAGACTTGAAATTTTTGTTCGGACAACTCTTTTTGATGTGTCCTTTGATGCCACATCGATGACACACCTTGTCCTTCAAAGTTGTTGAGACTTTTGATGCCGTCTTTTGATCCTTCTCAACATACGTCCTTTCATATCCGAGACCAAACTTGTTCGTTTGACCTAACCCAAGCATATGATCCAATTTCTTCGATCCGGAAGAAAATTGTTGAATGTCGGACTTGAGTTGATGAACTTCCTTGGTCAACTCTTTGTTGGATTTGTGCGATTCCTCAAATTGATGCTCCAAAAATTCAACTTTGTTCTTAGAGGATTTGATCGTTAAATCCGCTTCATCTAGCTTCTTTTGGAGGATCGAATTATCTTTTAATATTGCTTCCTTTTCCTCTTCGAAAGCTTTCGTCATTGTTTTCAAATTTTTGTTCTCCTCTTCAATGTCAATTAGACGCTTCCGAAGCCTTTTGTTATGCTTCGCCATCTTTTTAGATTCGACGAGGCGTTGATGATACGCTTCCGCTAAATCCTCGTCGTTTGATTCCTCATCGCCTAATCCGAGTCCACGTCTTCTTCCTTTGATGTTTTCAACGTTATCCCTTTACTTTGAGAAAATGACTTGGAAGAAGATTGGTTAGTAGGAAAAGTCATATCGTAAGTTTGCAACACACCTACTAACTCTTCGGCCATTAGATAGCAATATATCTAGATCCCGCTCTGATACCAATTGTGATTTCCGAGTTATGGGGTAGCCCCAAGGATCTATCTAGATTGTATCCGACACCTAGAGGGGGGTGAATAGGTGTACGGCCAAAAACCACAAATCTCAATGCGATAAAAAGTAAATGCGGAAAATAAAATCAACACACCGAGATTTTTACGTGGGAAAACTCCAACTCGGAGTAAAAAACCCACGGGACCAACACGCGATAACAATCCACTAAGAATAAAAGATTACAAGGTGATTTACCGAATCCACGGACTCAAACCTCTCTTTATCTTCTTCGGATCTCGCGCACGCCGCCGGGTTGTCCACGCCCCACATTCGAATCCACGAACGCCTCCACTTCGAATCCACGAAGCCTCCGATCACGCCGAATCCACGACGCCCACTCGAATCCACGAGCGCACTCCGTCCGGAGCAAGAACCATACGATCGGTGATGATTTATTGCTTAGATAATCATTAAAGAACCGTAGAAGATGTTTCTAAGCAATAGCCGGATCAATTCTCCATGAAGAACGAGAAATTAGGGTTTCAAGAATTGATCCGATAGAAACTTGTTGTTGAAGAAAGAAAGAAAGTACCCAACAAGTTTCTAGGGTTTCATAATGGTCTAAACTCTAAGCATACGAATTAATGGAACCCCCATTACTTATTTATAGATTTAGAAGACTTAGAAGTAGACTAGGATTGTGAAAATCCAATTTTGAAAATAAAATTAGAGATAGACTAGGATTTGAAAAACACAATTTTGTCCATATATTCAATTTAAAAATATTCTAAGTCTTCCAAACACTTTTAAATATTTATAAATCATCATCAATAATATTTGAACTTACCGAGCATTGTGGATTCATGTTTTGGGTCTTCGATTCTTCGATTTATCCCTTCTTCTTTAAACCTTCAAGACTCCGGACTCACTTCACGAAATATGCCAACATAAAATCCGTAACAACTATGACCCCAAACCACTATAAATCCTCGGGTTGGGTCAAACCGAACTCTCGGTATACTATCGATCATGCGACACGCTCTATCGAGCACACGTATCACTACCGGCCCCTAAGCACCTAGTGCGAGCCACCGGCTCTATGAGTGATCCATGGCACGCTTCACACCTAGCAATGCAAAAGTGCTACTGCCAACACACTCACTCGGCTGAGCCCAGTTCGCACTCCACGAGTAATTATGCTCGAACGTCACACGCCTCTATAGCATTTCGCGCTAAGTCTTGCTTTAGGCAATTCTTGCCTATGCATGCCTACTACACAAGCACGACCCACTTACCTCGCATTGAGGTACTGCTAGGTCCACGTGCTGGCACTTGGTTACTAACCAACTACTCCCTCAACGGTGATTCGGTTTCAGCATTCGACTTACAGGAGCAACATCGTGAACACTCGGACTACTCGAGTGCCCACGAGTGTCATGCCTCAACTCTCGCAATCAATTACTCACATTGCTCTGCGAGTTGGTCCACCGTTCTCATCTTGACCCTGAATCTTACTCTCTATCCTTAGATCATCACTAGCAATTCGCTAGTGCCATCTGGCTCTATACCTGTACTCGCAGGTACTACGCCCCACAACACAAGCATACTCGTCCACTCGGCCTCTACTATGCTCATGCACGACAATGGCAACTAGCCACATAACCGTTGCATGCAATGCATGAACTTCACATCATGCAGAAGCGCACTATTGCACTAAGTCAAGAACTTGACGGACCACCGAACCCACTCGTTGGCCATCCTATTCCCTTTTCCTTACAATTAGACTCACGCTCCCCCATGCACAATTGCACCGCCTTGTTCTATCCGCAAGGTCCAATCCTCAAATCTCCTCTAAGCTCCACCAATCCACACTCGGGAAAGGCTTCAAAAAGTGAAATGAGAGGGGGAGTTAGTGGGGTCTATTACATGTTGTATCCACTGCAACAAAACCCTCCAAACACCTGTATTTGCAGCAAACTTAATTCTGCTGCAAGAGCCATCTTGTACCGGTATACGGGCATTTTGTACCGGTATACTTCAGTACAGAGGCAAACCTGAGAGCTGCTCTCGGCTTTTCGCACTATTTGTACCGGTATAATTTGGATTTGTACCGGTACAACTGCTAAAATTCTCAAACCCGAGAGCTCTCCACCTCTCGGTTAAAGTGGCTGTACCGATACAACCATCACGCTTGTACCGGTACAGATTGCCCAGACTTACGTTTTTCGCGTCGTTTCGACTCTATTTCGCGCCGAACAACGCCAAAACCCTTCTAACTCTTTTAGATCCTCCTTTAACCCTTCCAAGATTGTTGGAATGTTAATTGGACTTTGTCCAACTACTTCTCTCGACGCACTTCGGTCAATTTGACAAAAAGTGACCTACTACGACGATGATTCCGTTAAATTTCTCAATGATCATGAGGGCCACCAAAGCTCACGAAGTTTCCAAGTCTCCGCTCGCCTCAAATTCCTCTATTCCAGGTGCATTGTAGCCTCATGCAGACATTGCACCAAATCGGCTTCGAGTCTCCACTACGCTCGACCAACTCGAGGACACCACTCATCCTAATCCATATCGATCTCCTTTAAGGATCGACCACGCGTAACCACTGAACGCAAATTAGCTCAACCCTCAAGGTTAAGCGCGCGACACAAACGATACCTACCCCGACTCAAATCAAGGCGAAAGTCATACAAGGGAGCCGATTTTCATCACTCAGTTTCATATTGTGTGCACCCAACATGAACACTCCCTGATGAAAATACACTACACCTTAGATCCACCTCTAACATCCGTCATAGAGGCATACTACACACGACCCAATCGATTAACCTTTCGCCACAATTCCAAATCCTCGTTACAATTCAAGAATCTAAATCCTTATGGTTTCCATCCTAAGGTTCCTAGGTCAATCCTATACTTTCACTTTTCATACTTTGATACCATTATATCTGTCACGCCCCGGGACCGCCAATTTGGTCGGTTCGGGCACGCCAACAGACGCCGAACGAACAAAGCCTCCCCTGTCCGCCCAAGGCTCAACAATAACGAGTACATGTATAGAGAAATGAACAATTCCCAGGACAACATTTCAATATACATGGCTTGCACGAGGGCAAGCAACATAAGCAAAAGTGAAAGTAACTATCTAAACAATTAGCACATTGTATTTTGATTACTTTAACCCAAATACAAAACTTATACATTTTCTTTACATTCATTCATCCAATATATTTGCATCTCTCAAATGAACATAATACATTTACATCTCAACATATCTTTATTACATTTTCTTTCATCGACATAACAGATGAATTATACAAATGGTGTCTCTATACACAATGCACGGTAGAACTCTACCTAGAGCACGATAACCATGCCTCGGGCCCCAGTCGCCCCGCTCGCGCTAGAACCTGCATGGTTAGTGGGATGAGAACTACAACAAAGTTCCCAGTGGGCTCGGCCTCCAATCACACCGACTTTCCCACTAGGTCTATTTCAGACATAATTTGAAGGGATAAGCAGATAGTAACCAAACTATAATGCATACAACTAATATGCCTGAACAATAGTAAAGATTTCTTATGCTCAACAGGATAATAAAGATGAATGCAAGATCATAATTCCATAACCCAAGTATTAAGGATTTAGCATTCTAATAATACCTTAGAGATCATTAGAACTTCATACACAAAAAGGATTTAATTAAAATCCCATTTACAATCCTAGATCTCTATTTCATTAAGAGGGTCTTGTTAAGAATTTTATAAGTTGGCGGATTTCGTGAAGTTATTGGAGTCTTGAAGAAGTGAAGAGCACAAAGATGAAGTTTGGAGACTCAAGGCTCGACGGAGAAGCTCGATACCTCAGGTATGTCTTAAAGAGTATTTATGGTGATTTAAACTAAGATAATAGTGGTTAGAAGACTTGAAATACTTTTAATTTGACAAAACTATGGTTTATGAGGTCAATGTCAGGACCTTGGTCAATGTCCGGATCCCGTGGGCTTGACATTCCATAACTCTTATGTAAGTCCGGACATCCTGGCATTGTCCGGTCTCAGTACAATGAGATCAATGTTACGCAAGGTAAGACCGGACATCCTCAGGCATTGTCCGGACTCAGTACTCTGCGAAAATATTGACGGAAGGGTGGACCGGTCAAGGAGCTAAGACCGGACAGCATCAAGACCGGACATTCCTATTAAGACCGGACATTGGACACGAAAATTTCCATAAAAGGCTGATTTCAATCCTAATCTATTTCAAAAAGGGCTGACGTCAATCCTAATCTATTTCTAAGTCTTCTAACACTATATATAGACCATGGGGGGGTTCATTATTGATATGCTTAGGATTCTTAGATTATAGATCCTCTTAAAACCCTAGAAACTCCTTTTAAGCTTTATGATTCAATTCTAAAAGCGAGTTTTGTTTTTGTTGATCGTCGAGTTGATTCTAGGTTTTTCTTTGAATGTTCCTTTATGAATCAACTTGATGATTGACTAAAAGGGTTCCCCCATAGTCTATGGTACTTTAACGTTAAGATCACCACAAATCATCGTTACTATCTCTCCGGACGGAGAATTTGCGCGGGGATCGCGTGTGAAGGCCGAGGACTCGGTGGACGCTTTGAGGAGTCAAGGCGTTGGCGCGGCAAGGAGTTGCGGCGTGATCGGTTGAAGGATTTCAAGCGATCGAGGACCAGCGAAGGAGATCCACGTTGAAGATTCGGTAAAATTGGGTAAAGTCGTGGGTAAATCGCCTTGTACTCAATTGTTTCTTAGTGGATAGTTCGTGTGATCGGTCCCGCGGGTTTTTCACTCCGGTTTGGAGTTTTCCCACGTAAAATCTTGGTGTGTTGATTTTATTTTCCGCATTTACTTTAAAATCGCATCGAGATTTTTAATTAGCCATTGTACACCTATTCACCCCCCTCTAGGTGTTGATTACCTTTTAGATCCTAGGGTTTCATAACTTACAAGTGGTATCAGAGAGGGTCTAGGTTGCCTACAATGGCGAGTAATATTAATCGACCTCCTTTCTTCGATGGCACTAACTATGCTTATTGGAAAGTCCGCATGAGGGCGTTTCTAATTGCCATCGATGAAAGAGTTTGGCAAGCGGTGGAATTTGGTTGGACACACCCCACCGAGGTTGTCGATACTATCACCGTCCCCAAGCCTAGAACCAAGTGGAGTAAGGATGAAAATGAACGTTCTTCATTCAACGGGAAGGGGATTAATGCCTTATTTAATGCCTTAAACCAAACCGAATTTTCTTGGGTTTCGGCGTGTGAAACCGCCAAGGAAATATGGGATACTCTTAAAACCACCCACGAGGGAACTAGTCTTGTTAAAGTTCAAAAGTTACAAATGTTGACTAGTCGTTTTGATTCTATTCATATGGAAGAAAACGAGACTTTTACCGAATATTATACTCGTCTTCAAGACATAGTCAACACTTGTTCCAACTTGGGTGAGAAAATTCCCGAAACCAAGATTATTCGTAAGATTCTAAGGACTCTTCCCGAGCGCTTTCGTCCGAAAGTCGCGGCAATTGAAACCGTTAAACTTCCCGATGAGATGAAAGTAGATGAATTAGTAGGTGCTCTTCAAACTTATGAGATGACTTTTCCCGCTAACTCATCTTCTTCCAAGTTGTCTTCAAAGTCTACTGGGATGGCGCTCAAATCGACTAAAGGAGGCAACTCGGACTCTACTTCCTCCGACACGGACTCAGACACGACGTTAGAGGATTTTGAGAGACAACTAGCTCTTCTAACAAGGAAGTTCCGACGGAACTTTAAGAAGAAGTTTCCTTCAAAGTCCTCTTCTTCCAAATTCAACAAATCGAAAGGGAGTTCTTCTTCTTCTTCTTCTAAGTTTAAAAATTCTGAAAATTTGTCTAAAGAATCTTCCAAAGATAAGAAAAGTGGAGAAGGACAAATCCAATGCTATAAGTGTCGGGGATTTGGACATATAGCATCGGATTGTCCGACTAAGAATTCTAATAAGAAAAAGGCTATGCAAGCCATCACTTGGGATGACCACTTCCGATGAGGAGTCAACCTCAAGCGATGAGGAAATAAATGCCACTGCTTTATTGGCACATGATTCTACTTTTATGTGTTTGTCCTCTATTGACTCAATCTCCGTGTCTTCTATGCATGAACAATCTACACCGGAGAGCTCGACGGACGAAGAATCGGATGGAGATGATATGATCGCCGCTTATCATCAATTGGTCGTTGAGTCAAAGAAGATGGCCAAGCACAACAAGAAGCTTCGACGAAGAATCATTGATCTAGAAGGAGAAAATGCTAAACTAATCACATCGACAAGAAGCATGGAGCAAGAGAAGGACGGATTGTCGAGGGCCTACAATTCCATTGTAGAGAAGGTTGCTATGCTTGAGAACGAAAGAGAGACGAGCGAAGAAAACTTGAAGTTTCTCAACAAGCAACTTTCGGAGGCAAATGAGGCAAATTTGGAGTTCACAAAGACTATCATTCAACTTAGATCCGATATGAACAAGTTCTCCTCCGGTTCTACCAAACTCGACAAGATGCTAGGACTTGGTCAAACATCTAAGCTTGGACTTGGATATGAAAGGACATATTTTGACCAAGTTTCTAAGCAAGTGGGCGTGAACTCGACTAAGTCAATGCCTAAGGTTCAAGGTAAATTCGGTTCTTCTAGAAAATCTTTTGCTGATAAAGTTTGTCACTTGTGTGGAGTTCTAGGTCATGTGAAGAGAGCTTGCACACAAAAGAAGAACTCCACAACTCCCTTGAACCAACGGACATTATCAAAGCCAACAAAGGAAGATCCGAAAGTGAAGGCTAATCAAACGTGGACGAAAAAGAAGGATGATCCAAAACTAAGGACTAAACAAGCTTGGAGGCCGAAAGTGAATGGTCGAAAGAACATGAAAATTCAAATTGTCGACAAGCTTCACAAGACGCTTACAAACCAACAAACACATCCCAAAATTCGTAAGGTTTGGGTGCGCAAAGGTGAAATCTTTCCTTACTAAGCAACTATCGGATACCTACCTCCTCCCTCACTATCTTTTACGAGAACTTTAGTGCCATACATACTTCTAAAACCTTGTTCCATACTCGGGAATTTGTCATATTGAACTAAGATATCATTTATTAAGAGAATTGGTCGAATCAATCCTCCTTTCTAGATACATTCTATGGGCCATTATGTACATACTGTCAATGTTTCATCACTCATTATTTTGCATGGATGTTTTGACTTAATCTAAATTTTTGCATGATTTATTTTAACATTCTTCAATTCATTTGAATTCTTCTATGTCATTGTATTTTGAACCTCAACATCATCTAGAAATTGCTTCTATATACTTGCTAAATTAGAATTCACTCTTGAACTTTCTAAAGTGTATTGAGATTATTTGATTGTTTGCATTATTAGAAAAATAATTTCACCATTTTATGAAATCACAATACTATTTTCTCATTGAGGGTTGCACTATTTGAGGGGGAGTAATCTTAAAGTTGAAAGATGTGGAAAGAGTTACATCCCTTTGGGAGTGTGAAAACTACCACCAATAAAAGATGTGGAAAGAGTTACATCCCTTCAAGGGAGTGTGAAAACTACCACCACATGTAGGAAAGAGCTACCACCCCGGTCGTCCTAAGTATGTGAAGCTACCACATGAATATAAGTGTACATCTCTAAGGAAAGAAAAGAAATCAAGTTTTTTTTGAGGTGTTTGGTGGATGTTTTATTATTGAATGACATAAGGTGGAAGTTATGATAAAGATGCTCAAAGAGCCACTCCTTAATTTAGATGTGTGCATAACTCAATTAGACAATATTCTTGTGTTTATTTCATTTAATGTGATCTTTTTGATCTTAATCAATGCATACTTGTCAAGTAAAATCGGCGCATTTAATGATTAGATCTTGATTGATGTGCTTGTTTAGCGATATATATTATTAAATTCTGGTTGATGTACGATTCAACATGTATGACATCTTTGAATTCTATTGACTAGAGGTTTGTTACTATATATTTCATGTCAAACCTCCGTTGGAAACAAATTTTTCGAAAATTTTAATATCTTTGCGAAATTGCCTTCGAGACCGGTCTTCATCGCCATGTCCTGGACATCACACAAGCAACCGCACAGACTTTGTGGCATCCGGACATTGGAAGCTATGTCCGGTCTTGGCTAAGAATTTTGTTGCTTTTTGAAATTAACTGTATTTTGCAACACTTATATGCATGATTGTCAGTATTAAACTTAATGTGCATGGCCCTAGGAAGCTCTAGAGATCATTTTTTTAAAAAAAGGTTTTCTTAATTATTGATATGTTTATGTTCAATATGTTTAAACTTATATGTGAACAGCGGATTTTAATCTCGACATCATGTATTTTTGTTATTTTGGCGTTTTCGGACAAAAAGGGGGAGATGAATATGATGATAGGGGGAGATGAGATGGTGATTGCGATTTATGTGATGCTTACTTTGCTTACTTATTTGCCTGTATCTATGATTAGAACTTGACTCGACTTAGGATGACTCGACTTAGGACATTTATGCTTAATGAAAATCTTGAGGCTTGAATGTGTGTTGAGTTTTCTTTGTAGGGACGTTCAAGACTTCAAGACTCCAATGTCTAAGTCATAGAGTCTGTAGTAGGTTGAGTTTGAACTTGTAATTTTATTTTTATTGGATCGGTCATGCAGGGGATTATCGTTTTGGTGATTGCGATAATTCTCATCTTTTTGTTTTTGAGGTTTGTACGGGCTTATAGATTGTTTTGTCACGAAATCGCCAAAGGGGGAGATTGTTAAGAATTTTATAAGTTGGCGGATTTCGTGAAGTTATTGGAGTCTTGAAGAAGTGAAGAGCACAAAGATGAAGTTTGGAGACTCAAGGCTCGACGGAGAAGCTCGATACCTCAGGTATGTCTTAAAGAGTATTTATGGTGATTTAAACTAAGATAATAGTGGTTAGAAGACTTGAAATACTTTTAATTTGACAAAACTATGGTTTATGAGGTCAATGTCCGGACCTTGGTCAATGTCCGGATCCCGTGGGCTTGACATTGCATAACTCTTATGTAAGTCCGGACATCCTGGCATTGTCCGGTCTCAGTACAATGAGTTTCAATGTTACGCAAGGTAAGACCGGACATCCTCAGGCATTGTCCGGACTCAGTACTCTGCGAAAATATTGACGGAAGGGTGGACCGGTCAAGGAGCTAAGACCGGACAGCATCAAGACCGGACATTCCTATTAAGACCGGACATTGGACCCGAACATTTCCATAAAAGGTGATTTCAATCCTAATCTATTTCAAAAAGGGCTGATTTCAATCCTAATCTATTTCTAAGTCTTCTAACACTATATATAGACCATGGGGGGTTCATTATTGATATGCTTAGAATTCTTAGATTATAGATCCTCTTAAAACCCTAGAAACTCCTTTTAAGCTTTATGATTCAATTCTAAAAGCGAGTTTTATTTTTGTTGATCGTCGAGTTGATTCTAGGTTTTTCTTTGAATGTTCCTTTATGAATCAACTTGATGATTGACTAAAAGGGTTCCCCCATAGTCTATGGTACTTTAACGTTAAGATCACCACAAATCATCGTTACTATCTCTCCGGGCGGAGAATTTGCGCGGGGATCGCGTGGGAAGGCCGAGGACTCGGTGGACGCTTTGAGGAGTCAAGGCGTTGGCGCGGCAAGGAGTTGCGGTGTGATCGGTTGAAGGATTTCAAGCGATCGAGGACCAGCGAAGGAGATCCACGTTGAAGATTCGGTAAAATTGGGTAAAGTCGTGGGTAAATCGCCTTGTACTCAATTGTTTCTTAGTGGATAGTTCGTGTGATCGGTCCGTGGGTTTTTCACTCCGGTTTGGAGTTTTCCCACGTAAAATCTTGGTGTGTTGATTTTATTTTCCGCATTTACTTTAAAATCGCATCGAGATTTTTAATTAGCCATTGTACACCTATTCACCCCCCTCTAGGTGTTGATTACCTTTTAGATCCTAGGGTTTCATAACTTACAGGTCTCATTAATTATGATACTCTCTTCATTAAACTAGTTTAGAATCATATATAGATTCTAATTAAACATCTCATTTAGTCTTAATCCTAACCTTAACTCAAATTCACAAAACTTACCATGGCCACCATGACATCAAGCTAAACCCACCATTGGAAAGCTTGCTTCCACCATTAGAGAGCTTCAAGCTTCATCTCTACCCTTCAATTAGAGAGCAATAGGGTTATTATAGATCAAAACCCTAATTTACCAAAAACCCCAATTACTAACCCTAGGTTTAATACTAGGTGAAAATCCACCATTAGAGCTTTGAATTCAAGCAATAAACCTCTATTTAGCATGCTAGAATGTATCTAAGTCCATTATTAGAGCATATAATCAAAGCTTTAGACATCTACCATTAGAGGGTTCAAGAAGCTTATCTCAAAACGTGCTCCAAACCAAGGAGAAGATGAAGAAGACGAAGACGATCCACTTCTATGCTTCAATCTCCACCAAATTCACCATTTTTGGGAGAGATTTAGAGAGAGAAATGGAGCTCTCTCTCTATCTCCATGTGTGTGTATGTGAGGGTGTGTGTGTGTGTGTGTGTGTGTGTGGTGCTCTCCGGTTGAGGGAGGAGAAGAAAAGGGCACGCACTTTTTACACATTAGTCCCTCAACATTGCACTATTCAACTTCCAACTTTCGGTTCAGCCATCTGAAACAGTTGGAGCCCTTCTGGGCGTCCGTTTGTGCTCAAATTTGACAGTCAGGTTCGTTTTAACCTACTGAGTGAGAAAATATCTTAACATTTCAGTTTGGACCCCGTTTGGTCACCGCGAACTCTACCGAACTGTAATCGTTATCAGATAACATTCGGAATTTATTTCTCATCTTCTGGGTGTCAGAATGGCACGAAACTTTAAATCTAGCCTCGTAATAATAATCCTGACATGCCCCTCAGTTTTCATAATTTTCTGACACTGTGTATTTTCTGCTAATTTAGCTGTCTCGTCTCTCACAGAAAATTCTAAATCTTCTGTTTTCATTCTGATTTCAGCACAGGTCATTTCAGACTTATATTTTACTCCTCTAAATCTAATAAAAATAGTATCTCACACTATTTTTATTTATATTCACTTTTAAATTAAAATTCGGGATGTTACACCCCGGGACCGACGGAGGCCTTCCCGATAGCGCGCCCAGACCCACCATATGTCAGCACATACAAGGCGTTTACAACAAATGTGGAAGCAAAACAAAAGATAATCTACAGCTAGAGATATCAGAGCAATATAAGCTAAGTTCTATCGACAAGTATAAAGGAAATAGAGCTAAACAATAAAGATAAAGCATAAGGTTATACAAGAACTGTCTCAAGAATCCAAAATAGGGTGGTCTCTATACACAGGTACAACTTTCAAAAAACCTCTCCAAAATAAAAACAAAGAGAAGTGGACCACCTATCCAAAAGTCCCTCACCAACGATCGCTAGCCCGAGGCAATGCCCTTTTCTCGGTCCCTGGCCTCTCCCGGCGCGGAAGGCTCTAAAAGGAACAGAAAATAGGGGGCGTGAGAACTATAATTTATAGTTCCGAGTGGGCAATTACTAACCTGAGCAAAATGCACCACTAGGCCCAAAAGAAGTAAGCAAGAAAGAGTACGATAAATAACTGTTGAAATGAAAGCATATATGAAATGCTATACTACAATGCCATAAAGTATATGATGTGTATAAATGCTATCATGGTCCAATATGTCAACATATGATGAATATGCTCTATCATGACAATCAAGTATACTATGATGCAATAGGTAACTATCAAGTATACTACATGTCCAAAGCTATGCTATAACCATGTCAAAGTAATCCCACTACTATAACCTATCTAGTAGTGATTGTCATTTACTAATTAATGTCATTGTTCAATCTTGTTATAGAATCTACACAAGTGTAGTCTGGCTTGTGCCTCCTAAGTGCCGCGGTAGCCCCAACATCCCCCGTAAGGAATGAGTCTATCCCACTCGGACCCGTAGGTTTCTCGATACCGCACGAGCGAACATAGGTCGCAAAGGCTAACGCCGGAGTGCCGGCTTGTAGGGAGCGACCCTCACAAGCATGTGCGAATGAGCACAAATGGCAAGCAAGCATGGTCGATATTTCAAGTATCCAATCATCATGTCTCTAACATGGTAATGATCACTAATAACCCCAAAGGTCTAGTGTAATGCCCCTTTATGACATTACATCTCAATATGTCCAAATCCGGTTCTAACACTAATGCCGCTTTATGACATTAGGTTTGTTACTCCACAAATGATCCAAGCCTAATGCCGCTTTATGACCTTAGCTTATTATTTCTCACATAAATGCCATGCCTAATGCCTTTTTATGACATTAGCTTTCTCTATACATACATCACTCTATACTAATGTCACCTTATGATATTAAGTTTTCTCCTATGTCAAGCATAAGTTCTAAGTCCAAGAGTGCAATGTACAAGTCATTTTTACTATGTACAACATGATCTCAAGTCGAATAAAGAATGCCATTCACATGCATGTTCCCAGCATGGATAACCCTCCACTATATAGAGGTCTAAATATGCATCATACATAAGATATGTATTTAAAGCATTCTAACATTCACAAATAATGCATCTAATATGAAAATGCATGATTTCCCATTTAACCAAACTTAAATCAATACCAATGAGATTTTCTCATTGTTTTCGGTGAGGTCAAACCCACCAAAACTCCATGCGGTCTTCCGAACCGCTAACGAAGCTTCGATCCACACTCCTAGCGCCCTAAGAAGTAAGCTAAAGGGGTTACAACATCAAAACGATGAACCATGTGTTCAATCATTAAGCATCTTGAGCAAAGGGCATAGAAAACTCACCTATAGTGTAGAAATCCCCCTTTAAAACTCAAATGGAAGCTAAATCCCTTGCAAAGCAACCTAAACCAAGGTTCTAATCCCATTAGATAAGCTCTAAAAGCTTCTAATTAAAAAGCCCAAATAAACCCTATGGGTGATCGTGGATAGGTTGACGAAATCGGCACATTTCATACCTATCCATACTACTTGGACTGGTGAGAGACTCGCACAAGTGTACCTTGATGAGATTGTGCGACTCCATGGAGTACCTACATCGATCGTATCGGACAGGGACACCCGTTTCGTGTCACATTTTTGGAGGAGCGTACAGGATGCCTTGGGCACACGCTTGGATTTCAGCATTGCTTTCCACCCTCAGAGTGACGGGCAGTCAGAGCATACTATACAGACACTCGAGGATATGCTCCGAGACTGCTTGATCGACTTTCAGGGAGGATGGTCGCAGCATCTACCGATGGCAGAGTTTGCTTATAACAATAGTTACCAAGCAAGCATCAAGATGGCGCCATTCGAGGCACTTTATGGACGGAAGTGTAGATCGCAACTTCTCGCCACTTCAATGGAGTGAAGTTGGCAAGAGTTTGGCTTTAGGCCACGATGTGCTCCAGGAAGCAAAGGACAAGGTTCGCATCGCTAGGGAGCATTTGTTGACAGCCCAGAGTAGGCAAAGGAGCTACGCTGACAGGCGTCGACGAGACTTGGAGTTTTAGATTGGAGATCATGTCTTTTTGAAAGTCTCGCCGACCAGAGGGATCAGACGATTTGGGATTCGGGGTAAGTTGAGCCCCCGTTTCATTAGACCATATGAGATTTTGGATTGTGTGGGCCCGGTAGCGTATAGACTTGCTCTACCGCCGAACCTATCGGGTGTGCACAACGTATTTCGTGTATCGGTCCTTTGGAAGTATATTCATGATCCAGCTCATGTATTGGATGCTACACCGTTGGAGCTGAGGAATGATCTGAACTTCGAGGAGCAACCAGTGAAGATACTAGCTCGCGAGGTGAAGAAGCTGCGGAACTGGGAGCTTTCTTAAGTGAAAGTCCTGTGGAGCAATCACGAGAAGCGGGAGGCCACGTGGGAGCTAGAGAGCGCGCTGCGAGAGTGCTATCCCCATCTCTTCCAGATGGAGTCATGATGTATGACTTTTTTTCGAGTTTCGTGGACGAAACTCCTTTTTAGGAGTGGTGAATGTGACGTTCTGAACTTTCGCAAATAGCAAGGTTCGAGTGTTGGATGTGAGATACGATCTTTTCCAGACTTTCTGGAGGGTCGTTGACTGTGTTTCGACCTATGGCACGAGTCCCAAGAATAAAGGTTTAAATCTTAGCACCAAAGTCCAAATAGTTGGATTTTGGGTAGCTCTCGGGTTGCCATTTCGGGCATCTGTACCGGTACAGACCGGGTGGTTGTACCGGTACAGACACCTACACCGGTACAAACCGGGATTTGTACCGGTATACATGGCAGGACTTGGCAAACCCGAGGCTCGGGTTTGGCTGTTTCGTGGGACTTGTATCGGTACAAATAGGATTTGTACCGGTACTGGCAGACCGCGAACTGTGGGAACTTCAGGTGCTTTTATGCTATTGTGGCCTCTTATATCAGCACCCCACGCCCTTAGAGGGTTCTTTTGTGCTGTGAACCAGAGAGAGAGGGAGCTCCTCACACCTCCCACTTCATCCCCTTGATTTTTGGCTTGGTTTTTGGGAGATTAAACCGCTCTTTTCTCTCTTTTTGCCTCCTAGGGCTATTGTCACCTTGATAGAGGCTTGGAGCTTGGTTTTGGGAGCTTGAAGGAGAAGAGATCTTCAAGGTTTGAGGACTTAGGACTTGGTTTGAAGCTACAAAGAGGTAGGAAACAAATCTTTTCCTATGGATTTAAGTTTTGAAGCTTCTACTAGATGAAACCCTAGATTTTGGAAATTAGGGTTTATTTGGGGTTTTTTGATTAGAGGCTTTTCGATCCCTTTTGATTGGTTTAGAACCTTTGTTTAGGTTTCCTTGGAAGGAATCTAGCTTCCTTTTGGATTTTATAAGAGGATTTTTGTACATTAGGTGAGTATTTTCTTACCTATTACCTAGATGTTTAATGTTTGAGCTCAAGGCTCATCTCTTGAGGTTGTAACTTCTATGGCATGCCTTGTAGGGTGCTAGGAGAAGGAATATAAGCTTAGTTAGCGATTCGGATCATCGCACGGAGCATCGATGGGTTTGGCCTCACCTAGCACAATGAAAAATTTTCAGTGGTGCTTATTTGCTTATGATTAATTGGAAAATCATTCATTTTCATGTTATAAATATTATTTGTGAATTTTAGAATGCTTAAGATACATATTTTATGTATAATACAATTTTACCTCTATATTGTAGAGATGTATTCATGTGAGAACTATATAGTTGTAGCATTCTATTTGGGGACTTGAAACTATATGGATACGATGTTTTGGATATATGCTTGTGGACATAGAAATTATGCACGACATAGGAGAAAAGCCCTTGTCATAAAGAGGCATTGGCTTGGCATTAAATTGTGAATTAGTGAGCTAATGTCATCAAGCGGCATTAGGCTCGAAATGGAACTTTGACATAGTAAATTCTAGTGTCATAAGAGATATTGTACTAGACCTTAGGGTTGCTAGTGACATTTGCCATGTGAGAGACATGAGGGTTGGATACTTGTTTCTTGACTATGCTTGCTTGCCATTTGTGCTCATTCGCACATGCTTGTGAGGGTCGCTCCCTACAAGTCGGCACTCCGGAGTTGGCCTTTGCGATACGTTCGCGCGTGCGGTATTGAGAAACCTACGGGGCTGATTGGGACAGACTCATTCCTTGCGGGGGATGTTGGGGCTACCACGGCACTTAGGTGGCACAAGCTGGATTACCTTGTGTAGATCCTGAAAAAAGAGTTGAACTATAACATTCAATATTAAATGATGATCACTACTAGATAGGACATAGTAGTTGGATTACTTGGACTTGCTAAGAGCATTACTTGAGTTATGTAGTATACATGATAGTTCATTATTTGCATCATAGTATACTTGACTATTACAGTAGAGCATATTCTTTATATGTTGCCATATCGGGTTGGATAGTTTATACATTTTCTTTGTATACTTGTGGCTTGGTAGTATAGCATTTTATTATACTTTTATTTCAGCTGTTCATTTTACTATTTATCGCACACTTACAGCTTTCCTTTTTGGGCCTAGTGGTGCATGCAGCTGAGGTCAGTAATTGCCCACTGGGAACTATAAATTATAGTTCTCACGCCCTCTGTTTTCTGACTCTTTTCAGTGCCTTCTGCATCGGGGGAGGCCAGGGACCGCGGCAAGGGTGTTGCCTCGGGTTAGTGTTGTTCGGCGAGGCGTTCGATAGGTGGTTCACCTCTCTTGTATCTTATTTTGGAGAGGTTTTGAGTGTTGTACTGTCACGCCCCGGGACCCAGCGGAAGCCCGCCCGGCGCGTGCCCAGACCCGCCGTATGTCTACAACATACAAGGCGTCTAACAAAAACGATAAATAACCACAAAAAAATAAGAAGAATCTAGAAGCATCAGAGCAATATAACAACTAGAATTCTAGACTAGGAAGCATATAAGAAGTGACTAAAATAAAGTACCAAAATCCACTAAGAACTATAAAGGAGTAAATACAACAATAACCTCCACGAGCAACAACTAAAGATCCCAAAGCGAAAACTAACATAATACATGGTGGTCTCTATAAATGGATACAAAAATCACTCTCTCACAAAACACAAAAGAGAGGAATAACCACCTAAACAAAAGTGGCAAAGAAGCTAGCTAACTAGGCGACTCCCTTGCCGCGATCCCGTGCCTCCGCCGGTCGAAGGCTACGAAACACATAAGAAACGGGGGGCGTGAGAACTATTAAAAATAGTTCCCAGTGGGCAATTACTGACTTCAGTTGCATGCGCCACTAGGCCCAAAACTAAGCAAGTAAGTGTAAGCGAAATAAATAACGAGTAAGCTACTAAACCATGTTATCTCTACTTGGCATGAACATTACACAAGTAAAATACGCTATTCTAAGCATGAATAGAAAGTATTATAAATAACATGAAGTTCCCAACTTGATAGTAAAAGATTTAAATTTACTATTCTAATCAAGTTCCATGATGTCCACAAGTGATAGTAAAGTGTTAAAGTTTACTATTCTAGTCAAGTCCACAATGTCCACAAGTAATAGTAAAGTGTTAAAGTTTACTATTCTAGTCAAGTCCACAATGTCCGCAAGTGATAGTAAAGTGTTAAAGTTTACTATTCTAGTCAAGTCCACAATTTCCATTAAACTATATTAAGTTTAAGTACAATAAGATCCAACCCGAAGGCGATATGGCCGATGCCCACCCGAAGGCTGCCTAGCCCAAATGCCGAGCCTAATGGCCCCGTAGTAGTCAACATTCCCACCCTAGGAATGAGACTGTCCCACGGCAATCCACTTCGGCGCCCAATCCCGCACGGCGAATACATGAAACGCGTTGGCCAACTCCGGAGTGCCCGCTTGTAAGGAGCGACCCTCACAAGCATGTGCGAATAAGCACAATGGCATATAGTCACAAAACTCGTCATATGTCCCAAATCTTCATGTCTCTAACATGGAATACACAAGTGTCCAAAAGGCCTATCTCTATGTCATCATGTCTCTAACATGGAAATAATAGATGTCCAGTGGCCTATGTCAAGTCTCTATGTTGCAGTTTCATAATTTTCTAAGTTAAGTGCCGCTTGATGACACTTAAGCTTTTCTAAGTTCCAACACAAGTTTAATGTTCACAATTAACATTATTTAAGCTATAATCACCATAAATGGCACACTCCCAGGCGCCCACAAGAACCACCCCCACATGCATGCAATTTAACCGAGATAGCTCTACTATATAGAGTGAAAATTTTATCATACATAAGGCATGCATTTTAAGTGATTCAAAATTCATAATAAAATTATTTAGCATGAATATGCATTCAAAATAATTAAATCAAACCGAATAAGCACTTAGGAGCCATTTGCCCCTATGCTCATGAAGCCAAACCCACCAAGTGCGTGTAGCGTTGCTCCGAACCGCTAACGAAGCTTCGATAATCACTCCTTGAGTCCTAAGAAGCACACCCTAGGAGTTACAAGCTAAGAAGTTGAACCATGAGTTCACACTTTAAGAAATTCCACCAAAGGTTGGAGAAAACTCACCGCGTGCGAAAGAAACTCTCTCGATCTCCAAATGGGAGTTAGAGTCCTTCTAATCCAACCTAAATCAAAGTTCTAAACCCATCAATTAGGTCCCAAAGGTCCTAAATCGAAAATCCCCAAATTCTAACCCTAGAATCCAAAACTAGGGTTTCATCTCAAAGAAACCTCCAAAAAAACCGAATCTAAGTGAAGAGAGCTTGTTGCTTACCTCTAAGAAGCTTCAAACCAAGTCCAAAAGGCCCAAGGGTTGAAGTTTGATCCACCACAAAGCTCCACTCACCAAGCTCTAAGCTCCAACAATGGAGGAAATAGGCTCTACCAAGCAAAAGAGAGCAAAGAGAGGGTTTTAATCCTCAAAAACCCATCCAAACCAAGGAGAGAAGAAGGAGATGGAGTGGAGGGAGCTCTTACCTCTCCCCTTGCTGTGAAGAACACAAAGGGAAACCCTAGGGGCAAGACTTGCACTAATAGAAGTGCAACAATAGCTAAAAACCCCCTGCAGTTCAAACTGCTCAAAATCTGCCAGTTTGTACCGGTACAAATTCATTTTGTACCGGTATAAACCCTACGAAAAAGCCAAACCCGAGCCTCGGGTTTGCCCTCGCTCAGCTGGTCTGTACCGGTACAAAATCCATTTTGTACCGGTATAGCCATCACGCTTGTACCGGTATAACCATCATTTTGTACCGGTACAAGACCTCGAAATTTCAATCCGAGAGCAACCTAAAATCCAACTTTTTGGACTTTAGTGCTAGGGATTCATCCCTTAACCTCGGTACACGTGCCATAGGTCGGAACACAGTCAACGACCCTTCAGAAAATCTGGAAAAGCTCCAAACTCAAGTCAGATACTCGAACTCCGCAGTTTGCGCAAGTTCAGTATGTTACATTCACCCCTCCTAAAAAGGAGTTTCGTCCGCGAAACTCTAAAGCGAACTCGTACCTCAAGATTCCATCTGAAAGAGATGGTGATAGCGCTCCTGCAGTGCGCTCTCAGGCTCCCACGTGGCCTCTCGCTCCTCGTGGTTGCTCCAAAGAACCTTCACATACGGAATATCCCGATTCCTCAATTTCTTCACCTCGCAAGCCAAGATCTTCACTGGTTGCTCCTCGAAGGTCAAATCCTCCCGCAGCTCTAAGGTACAGCCTCCAATACATGAGTCGGATCATGGATATATTTCCGAAGGACCGATACATGAAAGACGTTGTGCACGCCCGATAGGTTCGGTGGTAGAGCAAGTCGATACGCTACCGGACCTATACGTTCCAAGATCTCATATAGTCCAATGAATCGAGGGCTCAACTTGCCTCGAATTCCCAAATCTCCGAATTCCCTTTGACGGCGAAACTTTCATGAAAACATGATCTCCAATCCGAAGCTCCAATTCTCGTCGACGTCTGTCAGCATAGCTCTTTTGCCTACTACAGGCAGTCAACAACCGTTCTCTAGCAATGCGAACTTGTCCTCTGCCTCCTGGAGCACATCTGGGCCTAAAGCCAAACTCTCGCCAACTTCACTCCAATGAAGTGGCGATCTGCATTTCCGTCCATACGGTGCCTCGAACGGTGCCTTCTTGATGCCCGATAACTATTGTTATAAGCAAACTCCGCCATAGGTAGATGCTGCGACCATCCTCCCTGGAAGTCGATCACACATGCTCGAAGCATGTCCTCAAGAGTCAGTATAGTACGCTCCGACTGCTCGTCACTCTGAGGGTGAAAAGCAGTGCTGAAGTCCAGTCGAGCACCTAAGGCGTCCTGCAGACTCCTCCAAAAGTGTGACACAAAACGTATCCCTGTCCGATACAATTGATGTAGGTGCTCCGTGCAGTCGCACATTCTTATCCAAATATATCCGTGCGAGTCTCTCTCTAGTCCAAGTAGTATGGATAGGTATGAAATACGCCGATTTCGTCAACCTATCCACGATCACCCATATAGCGTCACGCCCGGCCTGTGAGCGAGGCAATCCCATCACGAAAATCATGGCGTTCTTCTCTCACTTCCACACTGGAATCGGTAGGCTCAACAATTTCCCCGCGAAAATTCTATGCTCAGCCTTCACTTGTTGGCAAGTTAGATAACGAGCTACTAACTCGCCAACATCCTTTTTTTACATCCCGAGCCATCAGTAAAACAACTTCAAGTCTTCTCCGAGAAGTTCCTTCTCTAAATTGCGCTTGTTCGACAAGCTATTCAGTTGGTCATCATCAACACCAAGTGCTCCCAAAAGCTGAATTCTAGTCCTCACCTTCCTCGTCTTAGTCGAGGGCGAAGCCTAGCTCTGCCTCAATATACTCGTACAATTGGAATTCCGCTATATAGCTCTCTGAGGCGGATCCAACAAAACCGCTCGTAGCAAGAACCCGGGGTTCAAACCCGTTACCTGATCCATCAACGCTCTATCGGAATGCTTACTAAAGAGATGTGACACAATATCTAATCGTTGGCTCTAATCCCAACAATGCTTGCTCAGCTCCAAGTCAGATCTTGTTAAGAGATTGCACTACTGAGTGTAAATCCAATCCATAATGATCGTCTCTTCCGATTGTCGCGACATTCGACAAGTCGTCCAATTGTTCTCCAGAGATGGTTACCCGATTCACCAATCGGCATTGTACCCCCAATGCCTCCACAGTAATCTCAACTCCACCACCGGTGGTACTCATCATTTCTCTTCTATACATATGGTCAAGAACCATATCCCACACACATCCTCGATCTACTAAGGTCATTCCCTTAGTCTCAACTTGATGTCTCAAGTAAACTCTTCATAAGCCTACACCGAGAGCTTATCTTCGGTAGGGAATCTCATAGCACTAACTGCTCAAGCGCTCGAAACGAATCATTCAAAATTTCTTCTCCACAATGCTTCCCTTAGCATCAGATACCCCAGGTATCCATAGTCACAGAGCTCAACTCAAGTGATAGAGAGGGTTCCATTTACAAATAGTAGCAGCTCTCTATCAAGGTCACCAGAAAGTGACCATCGACCAGAACGTCGATCGCAACCACTCTTCCACGAAGTCTCCATTGCAAGGAACGTAATTCCACATGCAACATCCGAACAAAGGAAAATCAGTACCTGGTACTTTCCCTCACGAATTTTTTTTTTTTTCGACAACTTGATCCCAAAGTGAGGGTTTACACTTCGCTCACCTCAGTACGCTTCCGCAGTTGATCCTTGTAGATCTTCCTCGGAATACCCATGGCCGTCTCCGACCGGTTCCACCAATCCATCTAGAGGGCTTGGAATTATCATTCCGCAAGACCCTAACGTTGGTGAAGTACTACGAGGCTTCGACAACGTCACGCTAATCCCGTGATGTCCCAAACAGGTGCCAACATTCGCTTGAGGTGCAGCCTCAAACACCAACACAAAAAGGTATTACTCCCGCTTGCAATACGATTCGATCGAGTACGCCAATATCACAAGACTAATCGAAACGATCAACGAGCCTCTACAGCCGAGCAAATGCCCAATCGTGATTCACTTTAGATTACGATGGCCGACGTATAGTCGAAACGACTCTACTGGTCCTACCTCATCAGAGGGTGTTTCTCACGAAGCGAAACACGAAATGCAAAGATCTCCCTGCCACTTGAGCTCACAATTCGTGACTCCGTCAGGAGAGCATCAACAACTCCAAAGGTATCCTTCAATCTGAGGATTCTCGGACAACCAAAGGTAATGGCCAGTTAGGCCCCAAATCCTCTCCAATACTTACCTAGTTTTAGGTAAGGGAGATAGTCACCACAACCAGTGGGACAAATCCTCAACATGCACTATTTCGTGCTCAAAATCCCAAGGCGAGTTAAATCAGCTCGCAAGTCCCAAGGTACACGGTACCTCACAACTCCACACCACGAAAGCCAATCTATTTGTTGGCACGCAAGACCTTCTCGCAAGGTAGGGTGCTCGAAACGACACACCCGATCATCTGATCATCCTATTAACATCGAAGAATGATCAATGCTAGAAATTCTCGGGTTGGTTCACTACACACTCGGTGTATCCTCGATCTCACGATCCCACACGTGGCATTCCACGCTCTTGGGTCAAAACTCGGACCACCGTCCTGACCAAAACTTTGCCCTACCCGAAGGCACCGGACTGTCACTCACACTAATCGCGCACCGCCCAAAGGGCCCGAGCTCCGCAGATCTACAATCGGGTCCAGTGCACGGGTCGTCCCCGAGCACCATCCGCTACCACCCGATCTAGGGATGCAACTAATGCAACGATCGTGAGATCCAAATAGTATAAGCGAAAGCTACCCACAACCCGCAGACTAACCGTCTCATTCAAGGCTAATCCTCATCACAAACAGCGATCAAACGTGATGCAATGCACCTCGGCAAATAGCCGATCAAAGGATAGGTGCAAAGCACCGGCATCAACCAATACAGTCTCGAAAATCATAGTGCGAACCAAAACAAGTAGTCACCACCTCGGCTGCCGTCGCCTCCTCAGTCTGAGCCGTATACATGCGGCCGTTCGGGGCCTGTTGTGGCTCCGCCGTCTGTCTCTAAACAGGTTGCCTCCCAGAGTGCGTCTGACTCGCACCCTCGGTCATGGGCCTCTAGCCCAAATCCTTAATCTAAGCCTTCTCGACGAGCGCGCAGTTTACCACATCTTGGCAAGTCTGAAGATTGGGATGTTGCGCCAACCGAAAGATCAACGGCCGAAGTCCTCACAGTTCCGCACTACAACGGCACACCATGGGGGAGTCGAGGGAACTCCCATTCGTACTTGGCCACAGTCCGCTTCCCTTGGGGCATATCACACAGATACTGTTCTGACTCTTTCCTTAACACTGTCATTGAAGTAAAGCCTCAACAGGAGTTCCTTGAACCTCCTTCAAGTAGTCGTCACCATATCAGCATTAGTGTTATCCTGAATATCCAACCACCAGCTATAGACTTCATCTTCCAGGTGGTGATCGGCGAGCCGAACTCTGCCTCTCTCTTCCACGAATGTGGCGCGGAAATAGTTTCTCCATCTGCATCGACCACTTCCCTACGATCCAGTGGTCGTCCTTCTCTCCATCGAGGATCCTGGGATTACACCTCTCGAACTCGTTGGGCGACCCACGGGCCACTCTCGCTCTGCTCCCTCAGCCAACACGGGAAAACCACTTGTTGCAGTAAGGATCTCTCCAAGTGTTTCATGCGCGCATCCTGCCTGTCGTTGAGCCGGTGTCGCCTGCCGAGTCGCCAAACTAGTGAGAGCCGCAAGTAGGCACCTCACTCACGGACCTCGTTGGATCCGGGGGTAGTGGACATCTCCACTTCCCCAAACGTTGTCGCGTCATCCACTCCAACAAACTTAGAGTGGGTCGTCAACAAGACGCCACAACATCACTAAAGCGCAAGTTAATAAAACCCACGCTATCGCAGCCCCACTCAACAATACCCAAATCATGCGAAAGTAATGAAGTGTGTTTCACAACTAACTCCCGATGTTACGTTGTCGGCCGCAAACGTAACCCTCCGCGAAGTTAGGAGTTATACACTTCGGTCCAACTCTACTCACTAGAGTTATTCAAGATACCCAATCTTAATACTTTCGCTCACAAGTCAAATAGACCTCGTCTCTCACGAGCCTATATCCTATAGTCCAACCGGCCTAAGGTTTGCTAGGTCCACCAGAAGACTCAACCCTAGGCTCTGATACCAATTTAATCTGTCATGCCCCGGGACCCAGCGGAAGCCCGCCCGGCGTGCCCGTACAACATACAAGGCGTCTAACAAAAACGATAAATGACCAACACAAAAAGAAGAATCTAGAAGCATCAGAGCAATATAACAACTAGAATTCTAGACTAGGAAGCATATAAGAAGTGACTAAAATAAAGTACCAAAATCCACTAAGAACTATAAAGGAGTAAATACAACAATAACCTCCACGAGCAACAACTAAAGATCCCAAAGCGAAAACTAACATAATACATGGTGGTCTCTATAAATGGATACAAAAATCACTCTCTCACAAAACACAAAAGAGAGGAATAGCCACCTAAACAAAAGTGGCAAAGAAGCTAGCTAACTAGGCGACTCCCTTGCCGCGATCCCGTGCCTCCGCCGGTGCCGAAGGCTCTGAAACACATAAGAAACAGGGGGCGTGAGAACTATTAAAAATAGTTCCCAGTGGGCAATTACTGACTTCAGTTGCATGCGCCACTAGGCCCAAAACTAAGCAAGTAAGTATAAGCGAAATAAATAACGAGTAAGCTACTAAACCATGTTATCTCTACTTGGCATGAACATTACACAAGTAAAATACGCTATTCTAAGCATGAATAGAAAGTATTATAAATAACATGAAGTTCCCAACTTGATAGTAAAAGATTTAAGTTTACTATTCTAATCAAGTTCCACAGTAAAGTGTTAAAGTTTACTATTCTAGTCAAGTCCACAATGTCCACAAGTGATAGTAAAGTGTTAAAGTTTACTATTCTAGTCAAGTCCACAATGTCCACAAGTGATAGTAAAGTGTTAAAGTTTACTATTCTAGTCAAGTCCACAATTTCCATTAAACTATATTAAGTTTAAGTACAATAAGATCCAACCCGAAGGCGATATGGCCGATGCCCACCCGAAGGCTGCCTAGCCCAAATGCCGAGCCTAATAGCCCCGTAGTAGTCAACATTCCCACCCTAGGAATGAGACTGTCCCACGGCAATCCACTTCGGCGCCCAATCCCGCACGGCGAATACATGAAACGCGTTGGCCAACTACGGAGTGCCGGCTTGTAGGGAGCGACCCTCACAAGCATGTGCGAATGAGCACAATGGCATATAGTCACAAAACTCGTCATATGTCCCAAATCGTCATGTCTCTAACATGGAATACACAAGTGTCCAAAAGGCCTATCTCTCTGTCATCATGTCTCTAACATGGAAATAATAGATGTCCAGTGGCCTATGTCAAGTCTCTATGTTGCAGTTTCATAGTTTTCTAAGTTAAGTGCCGCTTGATGACACTTAAGCTTTTCTAAGTTCCAACACAAGTTTAATGTTCACAATTAACATTATTTAATCTATAATCACCATAAATGGCACACTCCCAGGCGCCCACAAGAACCACCCCCACATGCATGCAATTTAACCCAGATAGCTCTACTATATAGAGTGAAAATTTTATCATATATAAGGCATGCATTTTAAGTGATTCAAAATTCATAATAAATCTATTTAGCATGAATATGCATTCAAAATAATTAAATCAAACCGAATAAGCACTTAGGAGCCATTTGCCCCTATGCTCATGAAGCCAAACCCACCAAGTGCGTGTAGCGATGATCAGAACCGCTAACGAAGCTTCGATAATCACTCCTTGAGTCCTAAGAAGCACACCCTAGGAGTTACAAGCTAAGAAGTTGAACCATGAGTTCACACTTTAAGAAATTCCACCAAAGGTTGGAGAAAACTCACCGCGTGCGAAGGAAACTCTCTCGATCTCCAAATGGGAGTTAGAGTCCTTCTAATCGAACCTAAATCAAAGTTCTAAACCCATCAATTAGGTCCCAAAGGCCCTAAATCGAAAATCCCCAAATTCTAACCCTAGAATCCAAAACTAGGGTTTCATCTCAAAGAAACCTCCAAAAACCGAATCTAAGTGAAGAGAGCTTGTTGCTTACCTCTAAGAAGCTTCAAACCAAGTCCAAAAGGCCCAAGGGTTGAAGTTTGATCCACCACAAAGCTCCACTCACCAAGCTCTAAGCTCCAACAATGGAGGAAATAGGCTCTACCAAGCAAAAGAGAGCAAAGAGAGGGTTTTAATCCTCAAAAACCCATCCAAACCAGGAGAGAAGAAGGAGATGGAGTGGAGGGAGCTCTTACCTCTCCTCTTGCTGTGAAGAACACAAAGGGAAACCCTAGGGGCAAGGCTTGCACTAATAGAAGTGCAACAATAGCTAAAAACCCCCTGCAGTTCAAACTGCTCAAAATCTGCCAGTTTGTACCGGTACAAATTCATTTTGTACCGGTATAAACCCTGCGAAACAGCCAAACCCGAGCCTCGGGTTTGCCCTCGCTCAGCTGGTCTGTACCGGTACAAAATCCATTTTGTACCGGTATAGCCATCTTGTACCGGTACAACCATCATTTTGTACCGGTACAAGACCTCGAAATTTCAATCCGAGAGCAACCTAAAATCCAACTTTTTGGACTTTAGTGCTAGGGATTCATCCCTTAACCTCGGTACACGTGCCATAGGTCGGAACACAGTCAACGACCCTCCAGAAAATCTGGAAAAGCTCCAAACTCAAGTCAGATACTCGAACTCCGCAGTTTGCGCAAGTTCAGTATGTTACATGTACCTTGTAGAGAGACCACCATATTTTGTGGATTCATGTGTTAGATGTTGTATAACCTTATACTTCTATTTTATTTGCTCAGTTCATTATCCTTCCTACTTGTTGTAGATTTAGTTGTATGTGGCTCTGATATACTTAGTTATAGCCTATTGTTGTTTTAATTCCGCTATCTTTAGTAGACGCCTTGTATGTGTTGATATATGGCGGGTCTGGGCACGCTACTGGAAAGGCCAGGCCGGTCCCGGGGCGTGACAGTTTGCTTATAACAATAGTTACCAAGCAAGCATCAAGATGGTACCATTCGAGGCACTTTATGGACGGAAGTGTAGATCGCCACTTCATTGGAGTGAAGTTGGCGAGAGATTGGCTTTAGGCCCAGATGTGCTCCAGGAAGCAGAGGACAAGGGTCGAATTGCTAGGGAGCGTTTGTTGTGACGAGTAGGCGAGAGGAGCTATGCCAGTGCGAGACTTGGAGTTTCCATTGGAGACCATGTCTTTTTGAAAGTCTCGGACAAGAGGAATCAGGAGATTTACGATTCGGGGTAAGTTGAGTCCCCGATTCATTGGACCGTATGAGATTTTGGATCGTGTGGGCCCGGTAGCGTATAGACTTGCTCTACCGTCGAACCTATCGGGTGTGCACAACGTATTCCATGTATCGGTCCTTCGAAAGTATATTCATGATCCAGCTCATGTATTGGATGCTACACCATTGGAGTTGAGGGATGATCTGAGCTTCGAGGAGCAACCCATGAAGATTTTGGCTCGCGAAGTGAAGAAGCTGCGGAACCAGAGCTTTCTTATGTGAAAGTCCTGTGGAGCAACCACGAGGAGCGGGAGTGTGACGCACCGAACTTTCGCAAATAGCAAGGTTCGAGTGTTGGATGCGAGTTCTGAGCTTTTTCAGATTTTCCGCAGGGTCATTGACTGTGTTCCGACCTATGGCACGTGTACCGAGGTTAGTGCATGTGAGACCCCGGTTAGTCCTATATATGAGATATAATAGGGCTAAAACTCTTAACCAGGCTTAAGCATTTTGGGTGGTGGTAAGACCCAAGAGGTTAAGAGAGTTAAGCGTGCTAGGACGGGAGTAGTCCTAGGATGGGTGACCCCGTGGGAAGTTGGGGCGTCACAGATGGTATCAGAGCCAATTACCAGCCGAAAGTGTGAGATGAGTCTCGGCTGAGCCAGGGTCTGGATGACGGGCTAGCGAGACGAGTCTCACATCGCCTGGTACTTGTGAGTCTGAGCCTGACGAGAACGTCAGGGCTTAAAGGAGGGGAGATAGTGAGACCCCAGTTAGTCCTATATATAAGATAAAATAGGGCTAAACTCTTAACCCGGCTTAAACATTTTGGGTGGTGGCAAGACCCAAGAGGTTAAGAGAGTTAAGCGTGCTAGGACGGGAGTAGTCCTAGGATGGGTGACCCCGTGGGAAGTTGGGGCGTCACAGATGGTATCAGAGCCAATTACCAGCCGAAAGTGTGAGATGAGTCTCGGCTGAGCCAGGGTCTGGATGACGGGCTAGCGAGACGAGTCTCACATCGCCTGGTACTTGTGAGTCTGAGCCTGACGAGGACGTCAGGGCTTAAAGGAGGGAAGATTGTGAGACCCCGGTTAGTCCTATATATGAGATATAATAGGTCTAAACTCTTAACCCGGCTTAAGCATTTTGGGTGGTGGCAAGGCCCAAGAGGTTAAGAGAGTTAAGCGTGCTAGGACGGGAGTAGTCCTAGGATGGGTGAACCCCTGGGAAGTTGGGCGTCACAGATGGTAGCAGAGACAATTACCCGCCGTAAGTGTGAGATGAGTCTCGGTGAGCCGAGTCCGGATGACGGGCTAGCGAGACGAGTCTCACATCGCTGGTACTTGTGAGTCTGAGCCTGACTAGGACGTCAGGGCTTAAAGGAGGGGAGATTGTGAGACCCCAGATAGTCCTATATATGAGATATAATAGGGCTAAAACTCTTAACCCGGCTTAAGCATTTTGGGTGGTGGTAAGACCCAAGAGGTTAAGAGAGTTAAGCGTGCTAGGACGGGAGTAGTCCTAGGATGGGTGACCCCCTGGGAAGTTGGGCCGTCACAGTGGATGAATCCCAAGCACTAAAGTCTAAAAAGTTGGAATTTAGGTTGCTCTCGGATTGCATGTTTGGGGGTCTGTACCGGTGCAGGAAAAGTTGCTGTACCGGTACAGCAGTTGTTGCTATACCGGTACAGGGGGGGATCTTTACTAGTATGGGATGGCTGGAGGTAGCCAACCCGAGCCTCGGGTTTGGCTGTTTCGCAGTCTGCGTACGGATATCGCTTATCTTGTCTGACAGCGGTTTTCAAAATACGAAGCTGCGGGGGGCTTGGCATTTTGTTGCTTCTATAACTTCACCCCCATGCCCTTAGGGCTCATTTGAGCTACTCCACTGCAGGGAAAGAGGTAGGAGGCCCCTCCACACCTTCCATTTCCATTCTTTTGGATTTTTGGGCGTTTTCTTGAAGATTGATCACTCCTTTTGCTCTCTTGTGCTTCTTGGAGACATTTCCACCATTAGAGAGGCTTGGAGCTTGGTCTTGGGAGCTTGGAGGAGGAGAGATCTTCAAGATTGGTGGACTTTGAACTTGTTTTAGAGCTTCTTGAAGGTAAGCATCACCTGTGACGCACTGTACTTTAGCAAATAGCAAGGTTCGAGTGTTCAATGTGAGAACGGAGCTTTTCCAGATTTTTTGGAGGGTCGTTGACTGTGTTCCGACCTATGGCACGTGTATCGAGGTTGGTGGATGAATCCCAAGCACTAAAGTCCAAAAAGTTGGATTTTAGGTTGCTCTCGGTTTGCTATCTGGGGAGTCTGTACCGGTACAGAAAAAGTTGCTGTACCGGTACGGCCGTGGTTGATATACCGGTACAAGGGGTCCTGTACCGGTATGGGACGGCTGGAGGCAGCAAACCCGAGCCTCGGGTTTGGCTGTTTCGCATGGTCTGTGCAGTCTGGACACAGCTTATCTTCGTGGACACTTGAAAATCCGACATTTTGTTACCTCTTAACATCCTATATGGCTGCTCCCATCTCACTCCCTCTCATTTTTACACTCTCCTACACTTAGAGAGAGAGAGAAGGAGAAGGAGAAGGGGAAGAAGAAAAGGAGGAGATCAAGGGAGGAGGCTTGCTTGTGGCTTTGGTGCTTGCTACTTCATCTTCCTCACCATTGGAGAGCTTGAGCTTGGCTTGGGAGCTTTCTTGGAGGAAGGTCGTTGCTTCTAGAAGGTTTTGATCCTTGAGAGGAGGCTCCTAAGAGGTATGGATTACTTCTAATCCTCTAGATTAAGCTTCTATTGCTTTCTACTAGATGAAACCCTAGAATGTTGATGTTAGGGTTATTTTTGGGCATTTTGGATCTAGGGCTTTTAGAGTCCGATTGATGGGTTTAGAACCTTTGTATAGGTTGCTTTGGAGAGGATCTAGCATCCATTTGAGGTTTCGAGAGGGATCCTTCACCGAGGTGAGTTTTCCCTAGTTCTCCAAATCTGATACTCGCTGTTTGAGTCGAGGGCTCGTCGTTTGACCCTGAAACTTTGTGGGTGATCTTTTTAGGATATCTGGAGCCTAGTTAGTGTCGGGGTTGGAGACCCGGAGCGCGCGAGGATCATCGGTGGGTTTGACCTCATAATTCAATGAAATTCTCATTGGAGTTACTTGAGCTTTGTAAAATGGAAAATTATGTGTTTTCATGTTAGTTATATCATGATTGAATTTTTAGAATGCTTAAACATGTGCCTTATGTATAATAAAAAATATTGACCTCTATGTAGTAGAGAGCGACTTGTGCATGATGTAGCATTCTTCTAGTGGCTTGAGGGCCGATTGAACTTAGTGGAATTGACATGTAAATGATGAACTTGAACTTAGAACTATGTACAACATAGGAAAAAGGCCTTGTCAAGAGTGGCATTGGCTTGGCATCAAGATTGATTTATAGTGAGCTAATGTCTTTAGAAAGCATTAATAGGCTCGTCGTGAACTTTGACATAGACAATTCTAGTGTCATGAAAATTATTGTACTAGACCTTAGGGTTGCTAGTGACATTGCCATGTGAGGGACATGAGGTTGGACACTTGGGACTTGGACTGTGCTTGTTGCCATTTGTGCTCTTCGCACATGCTTGTGAGGGTCGCTCCCTACAAGCCGGCACTCCGGAGTTGGCCTTCGCGATTCGTTCACGCGTGCGGTGTTGAGAAGCCTACGGGACCGTTTGGGACAGACTCATTCCTTGCGAGGGATGTTGGGGCTACCACAGTACTTAGGCAGCACAAGCTGGATTACACTTGTGTAGATCCTAGAAAGAGAATTGAACAGTGACATGTAATAGAAAATTGATACCACTACTAGATAGGACTTAGTAGTTGGATACTTGGTTATGTTTGGACATGGTGTTGGGCACTTATAGTATACTGAGAGAATATCTAATGACATCGTTGTGTACTTGAGAACTTAGTAGAGCATGTTACGTTTTATTTATGCTAGTGGCATAGTAGAGTATCTTTACTTCATGCTTTTTATTTACAGTTATGCTTTACTTTCAGTTGCTTACTTATCGCAGTTACGCGTTCTCCTTTGGGCCTAGTGGTGCAATTTGTGCAGGTCAGTAATTGCCCACTGGGAACTATATGTTTATAGTTCTCACGCCTTCTGTTTTCTGACGTTTTTCAGCGCCTTCAGCGGGGGTGTCGCTTCAGACTAGCGACGAGGAGTCTCGCTAGGTGGTTCATCTCTCCTTTTGTTTTAGTAGGAGAGGATGAGAGTGTTGTACCTTTTTGGTAGAGGCTACCCTTTTTGTACTTAGTACTACTGGATTACTCAGTTGTATTTATTTCATACTTGTTCAGTTTTTGTACTCTCTTTCTTTCTTACCTGTTTATAGAGCCTACTTTGATAGGGATAGCTTTATGTTGCTCTGATATCTATAGTTATAGCACTGTTATTATTTTAATTCCATTTGTTTTTGGTTAGACGCCTTGTATGTGTTGGCATATGGCGGGTCTGGGCACGCTTTGGGGAAGGTCCTGCCGACCCCGGGGCGTGACAGGGAGGCCACGTGGGAGCTTGAGAGCGCGCTGCGAGAGCGCTATCCCCATCTTTTCCAGATGGAGTCGTGAGGTATGATTTTGATTTCGAGTTTTGCAGCCGAAACTCCTTTCTAGGAGGGTGAATGTGACGCACTGAACTTTCGTAAATAGCAAGGTTCGAGTGTTGGATGTGTTAAGGATTTTGTATTGGCAAGTTTCGTGAATTGAGTCGGAATCTTGAAGGATCGGAGCGGAACGAAGAACGTCAAAGAATCAAAGACTTCGAAGAAAGTGGAATTGGCTCACAATGTGAATCATGACGTCCAGGTAAGGTTTTAAATCATAACATGGTGATTCATACTTAGTTATAGGCATTAGAATTATAAAATCATTGTATAACGGATTAGAAATTGTATCGGAACTTTGTAGTTTTCGAAAAGTGAAAAATCAGCAAAAATACAAAGTTATACCGGTATAAAATTGGTTTTGTACCGGTACAAGAAAAGTTGCTATACCGGTATAGCCATCAATGCATTACCGTGTGGCTCTTGTGAGAAAAATCTTCCGTCATTACATTACCGGTAATGGCTATGTTTTTGTACCGGTACAAGATGGTAAAAATCTGAAAAATCTCTAATCCGAATCTAATTGATTCTAAAGTTTATAAATAGGTTCTTAGGGTTCTCTAACTCTGTGTGCTTGTCACGCCCCGAGCCCCGCCTATTTGGTCGGGTTCGGGCGCGCCGACAGGCCGCCGAACGGACAGAGTTTCCCCTGTACGCGGACAGAGTCTCCTCTGTACGTTCTAGGCGTCGCAATCAATACAATTACAAGGGTTCCAACCAGGAACAGTATTCAACATACCATGATTGCATAAGGAAGTATCAAACATAAATAGCTAAGTTATTACAAGCATTCACCAGTTTACATTTAAAGTTTACATATCACACATAACTTCCAAATACAATCTGAATTTAGTACAATTACATTACAAGTTTGATACATTTGTTCTTGTCATCTCTATACCCCTAGGACATCGACGGGTACTTCTATCTCTGGTCTCTGGTAGGGCGCTATCTACGAAGCTACGCCTTGCCTCGCGCCGCCGCTGCGCCACTCACGTGTGTACTGTACCCCCAAAACCGCAACACGAGGGTGAGAACTATTGTCCATAGTTCTCGTGGGTATGGTCACCCAAGAGAAAAGTTCGACCAACAGGTCCGAAGGAGGCAGGTGCAGGTTAGTTTAATGAACAGATAGATATATATCTTGATTATGCAACTAATGGAACCATACATTGCCTCACAAATGCAATATTGAAATGCTAAATGTAATAACGAAGTAAATCTAATAATTTTACTTCTATCTCGCTATCTCACTTGTATCCAACTTGCTTCTAAGGTTCTGTTACCCTAGATCTAAGCTGTGTATCACTAGCTCCTAAGGTTCCATTTACCTTATTCAAGCTAGCCACCCGACTCGGTCTCGACAACTGCGGCTAATCCGCGCTCTGTCCGGCTAAAGGTGAAGGAACTCTCAACTTACACCTCAGCCTTCAATCCACAATCACATTGCCCAACGGGTCGCCCAGAGCTGCGTACACCCGTGGTCAGGGATCTTTCCGGTGGGAAAGGGAACCATGCCACACTCGACCCGCGGCCCAAGACCACCGATAGGGAGGGGAACCTGCCACACACAACCCTAGCAATCCATGATCCTGCCAGCGGGAGGGGGAACCTGCCACACTCGACCCGCGGCCTCGAATCAGCCTGAAGCTCAGCCTCGAAGTTCTTCCTGTGGGAGGGGAACATGCCACACACCCGCGGACACGAACTGTCGAGTTCACAAGTCTGGGATTCCGGAATCCACTTTGCAAGTCTCTAGGGTAATCTAAAACCCTATAACATTGACCTATCTAGGTCCAGTGTACTTTCCACCCTAGGTCTAATAGACTGTAGGTTTAATGCCCTTATCACATGGCCTATGTTCCTTAAACTAGGTTAACACCTCTCACCTAGGTCTAATTAACTCTAGGTTTAACAACCCTATGTTCAGTGTCAACCTATGCTCAACAACACTAGGTGCGATATCAACCTGCCTAGATCTTGGTTCTAGGTTCATTCTATTCAACCTATGTTCACGACATTAGGTTCAGTACAACCTATGTTATATAACCCTAGGTTCAACATTATTCTTATTCATCCTAGGTTCTCGACCCTAGATTCATATTCGACCTATGTTAATTACACTAGGTTCGATGCCACTCGATCTAGTTCAAATTAACTCTAGAGTCACAACCTTATGTTCAATGTCAACCTATGTTTAACAACACTAGGTTAATGCCACTCGATCTAGTTGGCACCTAATTGTCCACATCGAGTTTCTATAACATTCACGCTATCAACATGCATATTATACTTAGCCTTTTCTCATTATGTCACTATGCTCTCTTCTAGCATGTTGGTTAACAATATGCAAATAACATCTAGCATACATTTCACTAAGCATATATATGTCAAGATCTTTATACGCATATGTTCTCTAACATGATCTACAACATGTTATCATTCACTTACATGCTCTATTGCATATCAACATGAAACTTAGCACTAGCATATATTTTAAATGCATCAACTTGCTATTATGCATATAAGCTCTCTATCTAGCATTTAAATCCACATGCATAAACCTCTAAACCAAGTAATTAGGTTTACATGCATACATTCTTAATCTAGCATAATTACCATGCTATCATGAGGCTAACATGTATATTTTATATTAAATTGCTCTAGCATGCTCTACTATGCCGTTATGCCCATACATATGCGTCAACGAGGAAACATACTTTTCTTCGACATGCGGGGCGACCTAGTCGTTCGGTAAACACAACCCACCTTTTATCACGTTCCGATTGCTCGTCGACACTTGCAATCGGCCGCCCGCACCCGATATCCGGTTTGGCTCGGACTCTTGCGCGGCCACCCGAACGGTCACCGATCCTTGATCTGAGACTTCGTGGCGTTACCCCACGCCTTCACGATGTCCCGGTTCCGATTTCACGATTTATGGGCTTCTATTTTGCGTGCTGCGGCTATCTGGCAAGAATATATTAAAATATTAATATCTTTGCAACCGCTCGTCGGATCACCGAACCGAGCGCGCCAACGCGTTCGTTATACCCTCAATTAGGTTTACAGAGGGTCAATTGAGATCAAACTCAACTATTTATAAAAACCCCCTTTAGAACCCTAGATTTGTAACTATAGCGAAAACCACCACCGAATCCTTCGATTCATGTAATTAGCATCTAATTAACATGCTAGGGTTCCAAACAAACCAATTCTAGAGCAAAAGATCAAAGCCTTAGAGATCTACCATTAGAACCCTACAAGCTTACCTCCAAAACCTTGCTCCAAAGCAAGGAAGAAGAAGATGGTGATGATGATCCCACCTTCAAGCCTCTTCTCCTCCAAATCCTTCTCCTTCTTCTTTCCTCTTTTCTTCTCTTTCTTTCCTTCCTTTTCGTTTAGAGAGAGAGAGAGGGAGAGAGAGAGAGATGATACGGTGAGGGGAAATGAGAAAGAGAGAGAGCTATCCTCTCTCTTTGTCTCTAACTCATGTAACAAGTGCACTTAGCCCCCTCAACTCTTAGCCTCTCTAACAGCCCAAACTGGGCAATTTCGGGCTACTGGGACCGGACATTCCCACAATGTCCGGACCCCAAGTACTTAGCCAAATTTTCGGCATTTTCACTTTTGGTCCGTTTTGCGTTTCGCTCGTTCGACTTCCGATTCCTTTCAAATCGAACCGAGACTCTCCAAACATGTTTTCGAACATGTTTTCATCATCTTTTCATCCACGCTAATGCCGGATTTAGCTCATGGCTCAACATAGCCTTTCGGGTTCCGTTTCCACGCCTACGCGCACCGAAACGCCAGAACGCTCCCGAACTTCACCGAACCTCACTAGAACCATTCAAATGGCTCTCCAACCAATTGTACACCATAACTTCGTGATCTTAGAAGTCCGGTACCTTACATTCTCCCCTTCTTAAAAGAGTTTCGGCCCCGAAACTAACTCACCTCAACTCCAATCACTCTCCAACTCGATTAATCGAGCAATCGGGGATTCCGTTGCACTTTTCTATCTCGGAGTGGCCTCTCACTCATTGGAACTATCCAAAGGCCCACTACGGAGGATGTGAGGCTAGATTTACTCACATTTACTAAGTATAACTCCAAAAGTGCATTACCACCATGCAAAGAACTACTCTTTGTACTACACTCTCAATCGGGAAATTCACTCCGATTCGATCACCGGTATTGCATAAAAGCAATATCGTTGGTGCATCGACTAATCGCGAGTGCTACTATCCTCAACCTAATCCTCGCTCTATCACGAGATGGCACACTCCGGCACATCTCCTATTCCCAATCCATAAAAGAGCATTATCTTCAAGCTCCAATTCTCACGTGGCTTTCCACATCTCAATGTCTCACAAGAGCATTTCATCCTTTTGCCATCACAAGCCACGACCAACTCGACTTCGTCGTCGCAACAACTCGGGAACACTCCGTTCGTGGATCCAAGCCAAACTCCTTAACAGAGTTATCGGCTAAACCGATTTCTTCGGCTTTCCACAGGTGAGCCACAGGCCACCCATCCTACGTATGCCTAGCGCCTAAACCGGTCTCAACTACGCGTAGCAACGTCGACCCAATCAGCATTGGGCGAAATTCTCACTTTGGAATTCGCACACACTCCAGCCAGGAGCAACCATGACCCCAAACCACATCAACCTTTGGGTTGGGTCACTACACACTCGGTGTATCATCGATCCCGCAATCCTACACGACAAACTCTACCGAGCCACACGTATCACTATCGGCTCCTATGCACCTAGTGCGAGCCATCAGCCCCACGAGTGATCCCAGGCACGCTTCACACCTAGCAATGCTACAGTGCTACTGCCATCTCACTCTCTCGGCTGAATCAAATCCGCACACTACGAGTACCTACACTCGAGCGCTCTGTATGCAAGCCCAGCATTAGGCAACTTTGCCTAAGCACACCGACTACAAGCACGACTCACCCACCTCAATTCGAGGCACCGCTAGGTCCACGTGCCCGCACTCGGCCACTAACTAATCGCTCTACCACGAGCCCTATTCCCGGTTCATCACCAAAGAACCAATCAAGATCGACCAATCACCTATCCACTTAGGTAGGCGACGCACTATCACAATTATGCATGCTAGGGTAGTCACATTGACCCTTGTCTTGGTCTCTACTATACTCATGAATAATAGTAGTAAACGACTACAATTATAGATGCATGCAATGCTTTAGCTCTACACCATGCAGAAGTCTAATTGCTTCAATTAAACCATACCTGCTATGACATCGGCAGCAGCTGTAGGTTCCTCAACCTGGGTCGCATATCCTCGGTCGCTTCGCACTCGCAGCGAACCCTCCGGTTGCCTGATCACCAGCCCTCGCTCTCCAGACTGTGCCAAAGGTTGCACATCCATAAACTGTCCCGGAGAGGAAAATGCTGTTGCCATCGGCAGAGGTTGACCATCGCCCACGGGACAATCGTACTTTGTGTGGTCCAACTGCCCGCAATAAAAACATCTTCCCTCGCGCAGCGCACACCGCCGCGCCCTATGGGATCCACCACAAATTACACATCCCGAAGAAGACTGGCTAGAGGACGACCGGGATTCGAGCTGTGATTGCGACTGACTCAGGGGTTGCCTGGAACCTGATTGACCACCCAAACAGTTTCTCGGTCGCATAGCTCCCATTTCTTGCTCATCAGACTCGTGCTCCTCTCGCACAGAATCATCGCCTTGCTCCACCCACAAGGCCCGATCCAAGGCCTCGGCAAAAGTTCTAAACTTGAACGGATGAATATATCGAAAAATTTCCGACCGAAGTCCCCGTACAAAGCAGTCAGCCTTGTCCTTGCTATCCTGCACCACATGTGGGATACAATTCACAAAACGGGTGAATTCCCGTTCATATTACCTCACGGTACGGTCTCCCTGCCGCAGCTTCCTGAATCTCTCTTGAAGCCTTCTCTTCTCACTGTCGGGGAAATACTCGGAGAATACCAATCCCCGAAACTCATCCCAAGTCATAGGAGGGAGACTAGGCGGTCGTTCTTGTTTGATGCCTCTCCACCACACCTTCGCCGACTTCTCCAAACAATGTGCGGCCAGGTGCACTTTGTCCCGTTCCAAGGTATACAGATCCTCAAACGTGGCTTCTATGGAATCTATCCACATCTTCACAATCCACGGATCTGCATCCTCTCCATCATAGGTAGGTGGCTTAGGTTTCTTGAAACCCATGAGGGCCGCCAAAGCTCGAGCCCTCTCAGCCTCCATTTCCACAGAACCAAGGGCCACAGCCCCCGAATCAACCGCTACTCCTGTCGGTGCACGGCGCGCTGCTATCGGCGCGGCCGCCGCAGCCATTCTCCCAGTCGCATTAGGTGAACCGACTAGAGGCACCATTGGCTCCTGTCCCGCTCGAGCCGTTTCAGCCTGTCGTGCCAACAACTCATGGAGCGCCTTGATTTGCTCCTCCTGTCGCTGCACTACACCCATGAGCGTATTCAATTGCTCACGGAGCACTGGGTCTCCGCTCGCATCAGTTTGCTCGGCGACACCACTTGTCCCACCCCGCGCCGATCTCGATGAAGATCGCCTACGCGGTGCCATCGCTTCCTGAAATAGGACAACTCGATCAGTTCTCAGCCTTCTAGGTCAAGTATAAACGACTAACATAACACGGACTAAATCAGGCGAAAGTCAACAAGGGTGTCTATTCTCATCACTCGGTTTCATGTTGTCGCGCGCCAACATGAACATCCTCGGTTGAGAATAAACCACGCCTTGAGTCTACCTCTAATATCCATCTTAGAGGTTTCAACACTACCCAATCCATAATTCTTTCGCCACACATTACAAGTCCTCGTCTCTCACGAGCCTTAGCCTCTATGGTTTTACTATCCTAGAGTCTCCTAGGTCCATCTAAACCATTTGCCCATTCTCTACTTTATGCTCTGATACCACTTACTCTGTCACGCCCCGAGCCCCGCCTATTTGGTCGGGTTCGGGCGCGCCGACAAAGCCGAAACGGACGAGTTTCCGTGTACGCGACGAGTCTCCTCTGTACGTTCTAGGCGTCGCAATCAATACAATTACAAGGGTTCCAACTAGGAACAGTATTCAACATACCATGATTGCATAAGGAAGTATCAAACATAAATAGCTAAGTTATTACAAGCATTCACCAGTTTACATTTAAAGTTTACATATCACACATAACTTCCAAATACAATCTGAATTTAGTACAATTACATTACAAGTTTGATACATTTGTTCTTGTCATCTCTATACCCCTAGGACATGCTGACGGGGTACTTCTATCTCTGGTCTCCTGGTAGGGCGCTATCTACGAAGCTACGCCCTTGCCTCGCGCCGCTGCTGCTGCGCCACTCACGTGTGTACCTGTACCCCCAAAACCGCAACACGGGGGTGAGAACTATTGTCCATAGTTCTCGTGGGTATGGTCACCCAAGAGAAAAGTTCGACCAACAGGTCCGAAGGAGGCAGCTGTAGGTTAGTTTAATGAACAGATAGATATATATCTTGATTATGCAACTAATGGAACTATACATTGCCTCACAAATGCAATATTGAAATGCTAAATGTAATAACGAAGTAAATCTAATAATTTTACTTCTATCTCGCTATCTCACTTGTATCCAACTTGCTTCTAAGGTTCTGTTACCCTAGATCTAAGCTGTGTATCACTAGCTCCTAAGGTTCCATTTACCTTATTCAAGCTAGCCACCCGACTCGGTCGCGAGTCAATCAACTGCGGCTAATCCGCGCTGTCCGCTCTAAGGAACTCTCAACTTACACCTCAGCCTTCAATCCACAATCTCATTGCCCAACGGGTCTGTAACATACTGGACTTGCGCAAATTGCGGAGTTCGAGTATCTAACTTGAGTTTGGAGCTTTTCCAGATTTTCTGGAGGGTCGTTGACTGTGTTCCGACCTATAGCACGTGTACCGAGGTTAAGGGATGAATTCCTAGCACTAACGTCCAAAAAGTTGGATTTTAGGTTGCTCTCGGCTTGAAATTTCGAGGCCTTGTATCGGTACAAAATGATGGTTATACCGGTACAAGCGTGATGGCATACTCCTTTAGGTACAAAATGGATTTTATACCTGCAGATGCACTGGGCAAGGGCAAACCCGAGGCTCGGGTTTGGGTTTTGCGAGGTTTATACCGGTACAAAATGGATTTGTCTTGGGGTACAAAGCGATTTGACGATTTGAGCTGCGGGGGTTTCAGCTATTGTTGCACTTCTATTAGTGCAAGCCTTGCCCCTAGGGTTTCCCTTTGTGTTCTTCACAGCAAGGGAAGAGGTAGGGCTCCCTCCACTCCATCTTCTTCTTTTCTTCTTGGTTTGGATGGGATTTTGAGGATTAAAACCCTCTCTTTTGCTTCTTTATGCTTGGTAGAGGCAACATCACCATTGTTGGAGCTTGGAGCTTGGTGGTTGGAGCTTTGTGGTGGATCAAGCTTCAAGCCTAGGGCTTTTTGAGCTTGGTTTTGAGCTTCTTAGAGGTATGTGATTGATCTCCTTCCTCTAGTTTCGGTTTTAGTAGGTTTTGTGAGATGAAACCCTAGAATGGGATTCTAGGGTTAGGATTTGGGGATTTTCGATTTAGGGCCTTTGGGACCTAATTGATGGGTTTAGAACTTTGATTTAGGTTGGATTAGAAGGACTCTAACTCCCAATTGGAGATCGAGAGAGTTTCCTTCGCACTCGGTGAGTTTTCTCCAACCTTTTGTGGAATTTCTAAAAGTGTGAACTCATGGTTTGACTTCTTAGCTTGTAACTCCTCGGGTGTGCTTCTTAGGACTCAAGGAGTGATTATCGAAGCTTCGTTAGCGGTTCGGAGCAACGCTACTCGCACTTGGTGGGTTTGGCTTCATGAGCATAGGAGCAAATGGCTCCTAAGTGCTTATTCGGTTTGATTTAATTATTTTGAATGCATATTCATGCTAAATAGATTTATTATGAATTTTGAACCACTTAAAATGCATGCCTCATGTATGATAAAATTTTCACTCTATATAGTAGAGCTTTCGGGGTTAAACAGCATGCATGTGAGGGTGGGATTTGTGGGCACCTGGGAGTGTGCCATTCGTGTTATGTAGCTTAATTAATGTAATTGAGAACATTAAACTTATGTTGGAACTTAGAAAAGCTTAAGTGTCATCAAGCGGCACTTAACTTAGAAAACTATGAAACTGCAACATAGAGACTTGACATAGGCCACTGGACATCTATTATTTCCATGTTAGAGACATGATGACATAGAGATAGGCCTTTGGACACTTGTACATTCCATGTTAGAGACATGACGATTTGGGACTTGTGACGAGTTTTGTGACTATATGCCATTGTGCTCATTCGCACATGCTTGTGAGGGTCGCTCCCTACAAGCCGGCGCTCCGGAGTTGGCCAACGCGTTTCTTGTATTCGCCGTGCGGGATTGGGCGCCGAAGTGGATTGCCGTAGGACAGTCTCATTCCTAGGGTGGGAATGTTGACTACTACGGGGCCATTAAGCTCGGCATTTGGGCTAGGCAGCCTTCGGGTGGGCATCGGCCATATCGCCTTCGGGTTGATCTTATTGTACTTAAACTTAAAGTAGTTTAAAGAAAACTGTGGACTTTGACTAGAATAGTAAACTTTAACACTTTACTATCATTTGTGGACATTGTGGATTTGACTAGAATAGTAAACTTCAACTCTTTACTATTAAATTGGGAACATTATACTAGTAGTTGGACTTACTAATCATGCTTAGATTAGTCGTTTGCTTATGCTTATTTATGCTAAGTAGAGATAGCATGTTTAGTAGCTTACATGTTTATTTTACATGTCGTTTGCTTTACTTATGCATAGTTTATCGTTTACTTGTTTAGTTTTGGGCCTAGTGGAGCATGCAACTGAAGTCAGTAATTGCCCACTGGGAACTATTAATTAATAGTTCTCACGCCCTCTTTTTCTAATGTGTTTCAGAGCCTTCGGCACCGGCGGAGGCAAGGGAGTCGCGTCTAGTTAGCTCTTAGTAGCTTTACTCTCTTTAGATGGTTCTACTTTTCTCTCTTTTGGTATTTGTGAGAGAGAGATTTTTGTATCCCGGTATAGAGGCTACCATGTACCTTTTATAGCTTTTGGTTACTTTGGGATCTTTGGTTGTACCCCCCTTTTTATAGTTCTTAGTGGAATCTTGGTACTTTCATTTATCTACTTCTTGTATGCTTATTAGTTTAGAATTCTAGTTGTTATACTGCTCTGATGCTTCTAGATTCTTCTTATTTTTGTGGTTATTTATCGTTTTTGTTAGACGCCTTGTATGTTGTAGACATACGGCGGGTCTGGGCACGCGCCGGGCGGGCTTCCGCTGGGTCCCGGGGCGTGACAGGGTCGCCCAGAGCTACGTACACCCGTGGTCAGGGATCTTTCCGGTGGGAAGGGGAACCATGCCACACTCGACCCGCGGCCCAAGACCCCCGATAGGGAGGGGAACCTGCCACACACAACCCTAGCAATCCATGATCCTGCCAGCGGGAGGGGGAACCTGCCACACTCGACCCGCGGCCTCGAATCAGCCTGAAGCTCAGCCTCGAAGTTCTTCCTGTGGGAGGGGAACATGCCACACACCCGCGGACACGAACTGTCGAGTTCACAAGTCTGGGATTCCGGAATCCACTTTGCAAGTCTCTAGGGTAATCTAAAACCCTATAACATTGACCTATCTAGGTCCAGTGTACTTTCCACCCTAGGTCTAATAGACTGTAGGTTTAATGCCCTTATCACATGGCCTATGTTCCTTGAACTAGGTTAACACCTCTCACCTAGGTCTAATTAACTCTAGGTTTAACAACCCTATGTTCAGTGTCAACCTATGCTCAACAACACTAGGTGCGATATCAACCTGCCTAGATCTTGATTCTAGGTTCATTCTGTTCAACCTATGTTCACGACATTAGGTTCAGTACAACCTATGTTATATAACCCTAGGTTCAACATTATTCTTATTCATCCTAGGTTCTCGACCCTAGATTCATATTCGACCTATGTTAATTACACTAGGTTCGATGCCACTCGATCTAGTTCAAATTAACTCTAGAGTCACAACCTTATGTTCAATGTCAACCTATGTTTAACAACACTAGGTTAATGCCACTCGATCTAGTTGGCACCTAATTGTCCACATCGAGTTTCTATAACATTCACGCTATCAACATGCATATTATACTTAGCCTTTTCTCATTATGTCACTATGCTCTCTTCTAGCATGTTGGTTAACAGGTAATATGCAAATAACATCTAGCATACATTTCACTAAGCATATATATGTCAAGATCTTTATACGCATATGTTCTCTAACATGATCTACAACATGTTATCATTCACTTACATGCTCTATTGCATATCAACATGAAACTTAGCACTAGCATATATTTTAAATGCATCAACTTGCTATTATGCATATAAGCTCTCTATCTAGCATTTAAATCCACATGCATAAACCTCTAAACCAAGTAATTAGGTTTACATGCATACATTCTTAATCTAGCATAATTACCATGCTATCATGAGGCTAACATGTATATTTTATATTAAATTGCTCTAGCATGCTCTACTATGCCGTTATGCCCATACATATGCGTCAACGAGGAAACATACTTTTCTTCGACATGCGGGGCGACCTAGTCGCTTCGGTAAACACAACCCACCTTTTATCACGTTCCGATTGCTCGTCGACACTTGCAATCGGCCGCCCGCGGCACCCGATATCCGGTTTGGCTCGGACTCTTGCGCGGCCACCCGAACGGTCACCGATCCTTGATCTGAGACTTCGTGGCGTTACCCCACGCCTTCACGATGTCCCGGTTCCGATTTCACGATTTATGGGCTTCTATTTTGCGTGCTGCGGCTATCTGGCAAGAATATATTAAAATATTAATATCTTTGCAACCGCTAATCGGATCACCGAACCGAGCACGCCAACGCGTTCGTTATACCCTCAATTAGGTTTACAGAGGGTCAATTGAGATCAAACTCAACTATTTATAAAAACCCCCTTTAGAACCCTAGATTTGCAACTATAGCAAAAACCACCACCGAATCCTTCGATTCATGTAATTAGCATCTAATTAACATGCTAGGGTTCCAAACAAACCAATTCTAGAGCAAAAGATCAAAGCCTTAGAGATCTACCATTAGAACCCTACAAGCTTACCTCCAAAACCTTGCTCCAAAGCAAGGAAGAAGAAGATGGTGATGATGATCCCACCTTCAAGCCTCTTCTCCTCCAAATCCTTCTCCTTCTTCTTTCCTCTTTTCTTCTCTTTCTTTCCTTCCTTTTCGTTTAGAGAGAGAGAGGGAGAGAGAGAGAGATGATACGGTGAGGGAAATGAGAAAGAGAGAGAGCTATCCCCTCTCTTTGTCTCTAACTCATGTAACAAGTGCACTTAGCCCCCTCAACTCTTAGCCTCTCTAACAGCCCAAACTGGGCAATTTCGGGCTACTGGGACCGGACATCCCCACAATGTCCGGACCCCAAGTACTTAGCCAAATTTTCAGCATTTTCAGCTTTTGGTCCGTTTTCGCCCGTTTTCGCTCGTTCGACTTCCGATTCCTTTCAAATCGAACCGAGACTCTCCAAACATGTTTTCGAACATGTTTTCATCATCTTTTCATCCACGCTAATGCCGGATTTAGCTCATGGCTCAACATAGCCTTTCGGGTTCCGTTTCCACGCCTACGCGCACCGAAACGCCAGAACGCTCCCGAACTTCACCGAACCTCACTAGAACCATTCAAATGGCTCTCCAACCAATTGTACACCATAACTTCGTGATCTTAGAAGTCTGGTACCTTACAGTGCTTCATGTTTATACATATTTGAGAAACCCTAGAGGCTAGGAATTCATCTAAAACCTATTTCTACATTATAGCCTCTTCTAGGTCAAATCGAGACATAGTAATTCCTTCTCTATATGTCGATTTGATCTACGTTTTCGCTTTGAGTTCTCGTTTCTCGTTTTCATCGATACTCAAGCGAAGGATCACCATATTCATGATTCTCTTCATGATGGCGTCATGGATTCGGCGTGTGTAAAGACGTTTCGTGGATTTGGAGCGTGGCGTCGTGGATTCGGCGTGTTGAAGACTTCGTGGATTCGAAGCGGGGGCGTTCGTGGATTCGGACGTGATCGTGGACAACTCGGTGGAGTGCGCGGAGATTCATAGGAGGTTAAGAGAGGTTAAGTCCGTGGAGTCGGTAATCACCTTGTAATCTTTTTTCTTAGTGGATTGTTATTCGCATGTTGGTCCCGTGGGTTTTTTACTCCGAGTTGGAGTTTTCCCACGTAAATCTCGGTGTGTTTTTAATTTCCGCATTTACTTTTTATTGCATCGAGATTTGTGCTTTTTGGCAGATACACCTATTCACCCCCCTCTAGGTGTTGTTTGATACAATCTAGATAGATCCTTGGGGCTTCCCCGTAACTCACAGGATGTGAGTTCTGAGCTTTTTCAGACTTTCTCGAGGGTCGTTGACTGTGCTCCGACCTATAGCACGAGTCCCGAGAATAGTGGTTGAAATCTTTATACCAAAGTCCAAAAAGTTGGCTTTTGGGTTGCTCTCGGGTTCTTTGTTCCGGGCGTACGTAAGTTACAAGTTGATGGTTGTCACCGTCTGACCATGATGGCTACACCGGTACACTTTGGATTTTGTACCGGTATAATTGGGCAGAATGTCACAAACCCGAGGCTCATGTTTGGCTGTTTCGTAGGATTTGTACCGGTACACTTTGGGTGTCTGCAGGGTACACTTTGGTCCCAGTAGGCGAAAGCTGCGGGTGTTTTTGCTTTTGTACGCCTCTATAATAGCACCCACGCCCCTTAGGGCTTTCTTTTGTGCTGTGAACCAGAGAGAGAAGGATGAGGGAGCTCTCTACTTCCCCTCTTGATTTCCTTTGGGTTTTAAATGGTTTTCTAAAGGATTGATCTCTCATTTCTCCCTCTTTTGCTTCTTGGTGCATGCTCCACCATGGATGAAGCTTGAAGGCTTGGCTTGGGTGCTTGAAGGAGGAGAGAACTTCAAGCTTTGAGGTCCTTGGGCCTAGATTGAAGCTTCAAAGAGGTAGGAAACATCTCTTTTACTATAGATTTGGATTTTATAGCTTTCTTTTGGTAGAAACCCTAGTTTTGGGAAATTAGAGTTTTATTTGTGGCTTTTTGATTAGAAGCTTTTAGATCCATGTTGATTGATTTAGAACCTTTGTTTATTTTGCTTTGAGAGGGATCTAGCTTCCTTTCGGATTTTCTAAGAGGATTTTTTGCACATTAGGTGAGTATTTCCTTACCTTTTACCTAGTTGTTTAAAGTTTGAGCTCATGGTTCATCTTTAGAGGTTGTAACTCCTAGGGTTTACCTTGTAGGGTGGTAGAAGGAAGAATATAAGCTTAGTTAGCGATTCGGATCGTCGCTTGGAGCATCGGTGGGTTTGGCCTCACCTAGCACAATTAGAAATTCTCATTGGTGCTTATTTACTTATGGTTAATTGGAAAATCATTCATTTTCATATTATAAACATTATTTGTGAATTTTAGAATGTTTAAAATATATGCCTTATGTATAATGTATTTTCGACCTCTATATTATAGAGAGCAGCCTAGTAGACTTAGGCATTTGTGATAGCATTTCTCTAATGTTTGAAAACATGTTGTACTTAGTGAAAGTGACATGTAAATGATAATCTTGGATATAGAACTATGCATGACATAGGAGAAAAGCTAATGTCATTAAGCGGCATTAGGCTTGGCATTTACTTGTGATTTAGTGAGCTAATTTCATCAAGCGGCATTAGGCTCGGAATGGAATATTTACATAGTAAAATATAGTGTCGTGAGAGCTATTGTACTAGACCTTAGGGTTGCTAGTTACATTTGCCATGTGAGAGACATGAGGATTTGGGTACTTGAGACTTGACTGTTGTCACGCCCCGGGGTCCCTTTTTGATAGAAACACAGCGAAATTTTTTATTTTTTTTTTGAAAACCTGACCTCCAGGGTATGTCAGATCTGCCACAAATACAGGGAGTCCATTGTTCACACGGACAGAGTCTCCCCTGGATTTGGACGGCGTCGCACAAGTACAGAGTATTATAATACAACCAGGAAACAACCACAACGAATGAACATACAAACAATCAACAGTTATACATTCACATACACCATTCACCACAGGTTATTATGAAATCCCGAGTATTCAAAGGTAATAGAACAACTGAACCATAAAGTCTACAATAATAAACAGAATATAAAGAGGGTAGTAACTAAACCAACAAACTGGGTCGGAGGCTCTATCGACCGCTACGAACGTGTCTCACGTCTCGTCTCAATTCTCACCGCCCACGATACCTGAAAAATAGTTGGGGAGGGGGGGGACAACAATATGGGTAAGTGAAATACTAAAGGTATACTAGAAACAACCGCTACTATAGCTACATGCGTCAACCGGACAAGAAGTCCAAATATACCCAATTTGATGTTGCTATATTGGTCCGCAGACCTCAAGCGTTGCCTGTCACAGAGCAGACACTGCAAGCTTATTCATGCGTCACCGACGACCTATCCGGATACGTACACCCCCTTGGCTGGTGTCCAAACCAACCTGGTGTCTAGAATATACAATGCTGTGACTAAATCATGCTGATATGCTCAAAACAAAAACCGGCAAAAAGGGACCGGTGCCTTGGCCGAAGCCAGCTGCAAAGGTGTAACATACTGGACTTGCGCAAATTGCGGAGTTAGAGTAGTTGACTTGAGTTTGGAGCTTTTCCAGATTTTGTCTGGAGGGTCGTTGACTGTGCTCCGACCTATGGCACGAGCACCGAGGTTAGTGGATGAATACCAAGCACTAAAGTCCAAAAAGTTGGATTTTAGGTTGCTCTCGGGTTTGACTCTGGAGGGCTTGTACCGGTACAGCCATGGTTGCTATCTTGCGCGACCATTGTTGCTATCTTAGGTACAGGGTGGATTCTGTACCGGTATGGGATGGCTGGAGGCAGCCAACCCGAGCCTTGGGTTTGGTTGTTTCGCAGGGTCTGTACCGGTATGGGATGGCTTGTACCGGTACAGCCTGACAGATTTCGAGCAGTTTAAACTGCAGGGGTGTTTTAGCATTTTGTTGCTTCTATTATTGTACCACACACCCCTAGGGCTCCATTTGAGCACCCCTATTGCAGCAAAGAGGTAGGAGGAGTCTCTCTCTCTACTCCTTTGTGTTTTCTAGGGTTTAGGTTGGATTTTTTAGAGGATTAACCCTCTTTTTTGCTCTCTTTTGCTTGGTAGAGCATATCCCACCATTGTTGGAGCATGGAGCTTGGTGGTTGGAGCCTTGTGGTGGATCAAGCTTCAAGCCTAGGGCTATTTGAGCTTGGTTTTGAGCTTCTTAGAGGTATGTGAATGATCTCTTTTCTCTAGTTTTGGTTTATGTGGGTTTTTGTGAGATGAAACCCTAGAATGGGATTCTAGGGTTAGGATTTGGGGATTTTTGATTTAGGGCCTTTGGGACCTAATTGATGGGTTTAGAACTTTGATTTAGGTTGGATTAGAAGGACTCTAACTCCCATTTGGAGATCAAGAGCACTTCCTTCGCATTCGGTGAGTTTTCTCCAACCTTTTGTCGAAATCCTTAAAGTGTGAACTCAAGGTTTATCTTCTTAGCTTGTAACTCCTAGGGTGTGCTTTTTAGGACTCTAGGAGTGATTATCGAAGCTTCATTAGCGGTTCGGAGCAACGCTTTCCGCACTTGGTGGGTTTGGCTTCATGAGCATAGGAGCAAATGGCTCCTAAGTGCTTATTCGGTTTGATTTAATTATTTTGAATGCATATTCATGCTAAATAGATTTATTATGAATTTTGAACCACTTAAAATGCATGCCTCATGTATGATAAAATTTTCACTCTATATAGTAGAGCTTTCGGGGTTAAACAGCATGCATGTGAGGGTGGGATTTGTGGGCACCTGGGAGTGTGCCATTCATGTTTATATAGCTTAGATAATGTAATTGTAAACATCGAACTCTTGTTGGAACTTAGAAAAGCTTAAGTGTCATCAAGCGGCACTTAACTTAGAAAACTATGAAACTGCAACATAGAGACTTGACATAGGCCTTTGGACATCTATTATTTCCATGTTAGAGACATGATGACATAGAAATAGGCCTTTGGACACTTGTACATTCCATGTTAGAGACATGACGATTTGGGACTTGTGACTATATGCCATTGTGCTCATTCGCACATGCTTGTGAGGGTCGCTCCCTACAAGCCGGCACTCCGGAGTTGGCCAACGCGTTTCTTGTATTCGCCGTGCGGGATTGGGCGCCGAAGTGGATTGCCGTGGGACTGTCTCATTCCTAGGGTGGGAATGTTGACTACTACGGGGCCATTAGGCTCGGCATTTGGGCTAGGCAGCCTTCGGGTGGGCATCGGCCATATCGCCTTCGGGTTGATCTTATTGTACTTAAACTTAATGTAGTTTAAAGAAAACTGTGGATCTTGATTAGAAGAGTAAACTTAGTCTTTTACTATCAAGTTGGGAACTTCATGTTAATTATAACGCTTTCTATTCATGCTTAGAATAGCTTACTTATGCAAATTCATGCTAAGTAGTGATATTGTGTTTACTAGTTTACATGTTATTTACATGTCGCTTATTATCGCTTATATCATCGTTTATACTTACTTGCTTAGTTTTGGGCCTAGTGGAGCATGCAACTGAAGTCAGTAATTGCCCACTGGGAACTATTAATTAATAGTTCTCACGCCCTCTTTTTCTAATGTGTTTCAGAGCCTTCGGCACCGGCGGAGGCAAGGGATCGTGGAAAGGGAACCGCTAGCTAGTTATCGCAGCTTTCCACCTTGTAGGGGTTTTTCTCTCTTTTTGTACTTTGGTGAGATTGAGAGAGTTTTGTATCCCTATGTAGAGACTACCATGTACTTAGTTATAGTGGTGTTTGGATTTCTTTTCATTGTACTCTCTTTATAGTTTATATTAGAGATTGGTACTTTATTTTTAGTCATTTCTTTATACTTCCTTGTATAGAAATCTAGTTGTTATTCTGCTCTGATACTTCTAGATTCTTTTTATTTTGTTGGTTATTTATCGTTTTGTTAGACGCCTTGTATGTTCTAGACATACGGCGGGTCTGGGCATGCGCCGGGCGGGCTTCCGCTGGGTCCCGGGGCGTGACAAAAGGCGTACAACGCCGAACCACGATCAACCAGATCGAAACACACGACAAAAGAGTCGATGTGTTGCCTGGACCCAAGGTCCACAAAGATATGATATATATGTAACCTGCTCTACATGTCTATCCACAACTATCCAAATGCAATCAACGAGATACGATAAACAAACGATAAACAATCAACTGACATGTAGAGACTACGATACTGATATGAAGTACGAGAACCGACCAACCAGGTCAACAGATACGGAATATAAACAGAACTACTCTACTCCTACTCAGGATACTAAGCATGCAGACAACGAGTAGAGTATAATGGAATAACAAGGGTGCAAGGCTCAATATAAATAGGTAATAATAATCACGAAAGAGCAAGGTAAGAAACCATCACCAAGCGTGCACCACTGTATCGACGTCGGATCGAAGTACCCACCTGTAAGGATGTCGCGTCTGTCTTCTGACTGCAAAAGAATGTCAACCGGACCTAAGGAAGGTCCACCGGGTTAGTGTCTAACCCACCACTAATAACCACTGACTCCACAACCAAACCCACGGAGTTCGGTTTCCCAAAACCGACTACCGTAACTCGTCGGAAATCCCAAAAACCATAACGGGACTCCGCCGGGACCCACGAACTGTCCCGGAACGCACCGACTCGTACCACGAGTCACACGCTGCCCCAAAACACTCCGATTTGGATGTTTTAGCAGCAAACACAAGATAACACTACAACGCAATTATCGTTGGATAATTGTACGAACACGGGTTCCCGGAAGTGTCTATTTCGACACCGGAACCCATCGTCGCTCACCCATCATCACCGAACCCACAAAATGGTGATGATGACCAGCCAACAAGGCTCAGCGACTACTCACAAGACAACCAAACCACATTGGAGGAAATCCGACCCGAAACCGCGTTCTTTCGGCAAATTTTGCCGAAAAACGCACCGAAATCGACTTCTCAATTTCCGCGAAAGCTACCGAATCATGGACAATCAGTCCAGAGGTCAAACACACTCAAACGTGCTGCTCACGCCAGCCACACGACGCAAAATTGCACAAAAGTCCCTCTAATTACATAAAATCCTATTATTTTATGTAGTTTGAGCGATCAAGTGGCTCGTACACGTAAACCGAGGACTTCCAAGGTCTGCCGAGACACGTACTGCTAGGTCTCAACGTGCTGGAGGCCGTGCTCTCAATGTGGAGCACAACAGATCACCGTGGGAGGTGCGGAAGCAATCCGAACTTTCTGCGAACAGCGCGCAGTCGGAGAAAATCGCGCCGAACAAGCCGATACGACATCCGCTGATCCAAAGTGAGGTGATCACTGTGATTGGCACTGACCCACGATCACCGTGCTTACCTCCAGAGGCATCAGGACAGCCTCGGATCGCCGAAAAAGTGCGCGCAAACCCGTAACAGCAGCCAAAAAGGCTCAACAGGGTTGACATCGCCGAAACAGCAGAACGAGGCCTTCCCGACAGAAACTAAGGTGAGCACGATGATCAGCGATGAGTCACGATCATCGTGCTCCCTTTCGTGGAGATCAAAGAACCTCGGATAGCACGGAACAAGAAGTCGCCAAGGAATAGCCCTATTTCGGGCTTGGCCGGAGCAAGGTTGCTCCGGCCGGCTTTCGGCGCACGGCGGCACGTGCGGTGGCCTGGGATGGGTGCGGGGGAGGTGAGGAGTGTGATGCTCACCTCGGATGGCGGCGGGGATCGGCGGCGGCGCAAACCGAACCCGGACGGGCTGAGCTCGGGTTCCACGAACAACGACGGCCACGGCGGCGGCCGTGGAGCTCGTGGACGGCAGAGGAGGGTCGCCCGAGGCCGGCGGGAGGCGGCACGGTGGTCCTGTGGCGGCGACTACGGGCCGGTCGAGGCGGCGGCGGCGGCGGCCTACGGGCGGCGGCGCGGCCGGCGGGGAGCGTTGCTAGGGCTCCGGGAGGCGGCGCGGCCGAGTCAAGGTGGTGGCGGCGCGCGTGCCAGGTCGCGAGGTGACCCGGGCCCGGCTCGGCCAGTTGCTGCAGGCGGCTACAGCCCATCGGCGGCGGCGCTCGGGGGAGTGCGGCTAGGGCTGGGGAGGGAGATGGAGGTGGCTAGGGCGCGGCTAGGGCAGCAGGGGGCGCGGCTAGGGCTAGAATAAGGGTTCCAAGTGCAAAACCCCGGAAAACCCTATTTAAACAAAGCTCTTCTCACACCAAAGTCGCTCCACACTCGATATTTTAATCCGAGTCCTTCACAGCGCGAGTGAAATGCATGAATAGCCCTCCATGAATGATTTCATGCGAAACAATACATAAAATGTCATGACTTTTGCGAAAATACAGTTTGCCAACGTTGACCCCTCCTCGATCAACGCGCGATATCTGTAGATCCGTCCGTCAGATTTGCGAACGGATCACGCCAGTGTGATCAGTACGACGGAGACAACAAACCTACGATTTTGGTTTGTCTCGATCGGTCATGGATTCGCGACAAAAATCCACTTTCTCTCCAATAGGCCAAAATGATGCATAATACATAAGAAATATGTATTTTCAGATTTTCTCGAAAACCGTGCATCATATCTAAAATCCGTCAGTGCCATTGGTTCCCAGAATAGCTGAACCGGTCGAAATGAGCTATTGGATCGCTATGAACGGAGTCCGATACGCGCCGATAGCCAACTCTACTCCGTGGCTTCACCGAAAAACCGGGTTACTATTCACTTTAAGTGAAAACTAATAATCGCGTATCTTCTCCAATTTAGCTCATTTTCTCCTAAAACTTGACGAGTGCTTATGTAATTAAATTACACACATAAACATTGTCAACAGAGAGTCTAATTGCACCGTCAAAATCTCAGTCCTTACAACTGTGCTTGCTTGCCATTTGTGCTCATTCGCACATGCTTGTGAGGGTCGCTCCCTACAAGCTGGCACTTCGGAGTTGGCCTTTGCGATACATTCGCACGTGCGGTATTGAAAAACCAACGTGGCCGATTGGGACAGACTCATTCCTTGCGGGGGATGTTGGAGCTACCACGGCACTTAGGTGGCACAGGCTGGATTACACTTGTGGAGATCCTGGAAAGAGAATGGAACAATGACATTCAATATTAAATAATAATCAATACTAGATAGGACATAGTAGTTGGATTACTTGGACAAGATTAGAGCATACTTGGGTTATGTAGTATACATGAGAGTTCATTATTTGCATCATAGTATACTTGACTATTATAGTAGAACATATTCTTTATGTTGCCATGTCGGGTTTGGATAGTTCATACATGTACCTTATATACATGCAGCTTGGTAGTTTAGCATTTTACTATGCCTTTGTTTCTGCAGTTTTATATTACTTTATATTACACACTTACAACTTTCCTTTTTCGGCCTAGTGGTGCATGCAGCTGAGGTCAGTAATTGCCCACTGGGAACTATAACTTTTAGTTCTCACGCCCTCTGTTTTCTGACTTGTTTCAGTGCCTTCTGCATCTGGGGAGGCTAGGGACTGCGGCAAGGGTGTTGCTTCAGGCTAACGACCGAGGAGTCCAGCTAGGTGGTTCATCATCTCCTTTTTGTTTTGTTGGAGATGATGAGTGTTTTGTACCATGTAGGGAGACCACCTTATTTTGGGAATTCGAGACTACTGTTGTACCTACCTTATGTTTTATGGTTATGTTGACTAGTTTTCTCTTTTATTATCTAGTTACCTATCCTCTACTTGTTGATAGATCTAGTTGTATGTGGCTCTGATATTCTTAGTGATAGCCTCTTGTTGTTTTTAATTCCGCTGTTTTTGGTAGACGCCTTATATGTGTTGACGTATGGCGGGTCTGGACACGCTTCTGGGAAGGTTCTGCCGATCCCGGGGCGTGACACTCGGCGTCATGTTGTCGGCCACCAACACAACCACCTTAAGACAAAAACTCATATCACTTGAATCCATCTCTAGTAACTACTAGAGACCTAACATCAACTTCGACCCAATCGATTCAACTTCTGCCACTCGGCATAGGTCCACGTTCCACTCCGGCACCTATGGTCTTAAGGTTTCCATCCTAGGGTCTCTTAGGTCAATCCTAGACTCTCTCTTTACTTGCTCTTACTTGCTCTGATACCACCGCTATCTGTCACGCCCAGAGACTGCTACCAATTTGGTCCGATTCGGGCGCGTCGAACAAACGTCGGATGGACAGCACCTCCCATATCCGCCCAAGGCTTGTGACGCACTGAACTTTCGCAAATTGCAAGTTTAAGTGTCGGTTGTGGGATTTGAGCTTTTCCAAATTTTCTGGAGGGTCGTTGACTGTGTTCCGACCTATGGCACGAGTACCGAGGTTAGTGGATGATTTCCAAGCACTAAAGTCCAAAAAGCTGGATTTTAGGTTGCTCTCCGGTTGGAATTTCATGCCTTTGTACCGGTACAAAATGGTGTCTATACCGGTACAAAATGATGGCTATACCGGTACAAGCCGAGATTTATACCGGTATAGATGAGCAGCTGGGCAACACCGAGGCTCGGGTTTGCTGTTTAGAGCTTATACCGCACAAACCGGATTTGTACGATACTGCGTTTTCGAAAATCCGAAACTGCAGGGGCTTGTTGGCATTTTGTTGCTTCTAATATAGCACTCCAGTCCTTAGGGCTTCTCTCTTGTGCTGAGAACAAGGGAGAGAAAGGTAAGAGAGCTTCTCTCTCTATCCCTTTACTTTTTCTTGGGTTTTTGGTTGATTTCTTGTGGATTGATCTCCCTCTTCTCTCTCTTTTGCTTGTTGGTGCATCTTCCACCATGAGAGAAGGTTGGGAGCTTGGATTTGGAGCTTATTGAAGGAAGATCTTCAACTTTGGTGACTCTAGAGCCTTGATTAGAGCTTCTAGGAGGTAAGCAACTTCTCCATTTCCTTTAGATTCGAGTTTGGTTGCTTCTCTATAGTTGAAACCCTAGATTTTGGGAATTAGGATTTTATTTGGGGCTTTTTGATTTGGGGCTTTTAGATTCCTTTTGAATGGTTTAGAACCTTTATTTAGGTTGCCTTGGGAGGGATCTAGCTTTCTTTTGGAATTTCTAAGAGGATTATTGCACATTTAGGTGAGTATTTCTTGACTTTGACCTAAATGTTTAAAGTTTGAGCTCAAGACTCCTCTTTTGAGGTTGTAACTCCTAGGATCTACTTTGTAGGGTACTAGGAGTAGGAATCGAAGCTTCGTTAGCGGTTCGGAGCGGCGCTTGGAGCGACGGTGGGTTTGGCCTCACCTAGCACAATGACAAATTCTCATTGGTGCTTATTTGCTTATGATTAAATGGAAATTAGTACATTTTCATGACAATTGATTTATTTGTGAATTTTAGAATGCTTAAGATACATATGTTATGTGTAACGCAATTTTCCTCTATATAGTAGAGACGTATGCATGTGAGAGCTGAAGTTTTGTAGCATTCTATTTGGAAACTTGAAACTATGTGTTTAAGAGGAATTTGACATGTGTTTGAGAACATAGAACTATACATGACATAGGAGAAAAGCCTTTGTCATAAAGCGGCATTGGCTTGGTATCGAAAGTGTAGAATAGTGAGCTAATGTCATCAAGCGGCATTAGGCTCGTGATTGAACTCTGACATAGAAAATCTAGTGCCATAAGAGATATTGTACTAGACCTTAGGGTTACTAGTGACATTTTCCATGTTGAGACATGAGGTTTGGACTTGAGACTTGACTATACTTGTCGCCATTTGTGCTCTTTCGTACATGCTTGTGAGGGTCGCTCCCTACAAGCCGGCACTCCGGAGTTGGCCTTCGCGATTCGTTCGTGCGTGCGGTATTGAGAAACCTACGGGACCGTTGGGATAGACACATTCCTTGCGAGGGATGTCGGGCTACCACGGTACTTAGGTGGCACAAGTTGGATTACTATGGTAAATCCTAGTGAAAGGGAATTGAACTTGGACATTCAACTTTACTAAATGACAATCACTACTAGATAGGACTTAGTAGTTGGATTATGTGGACTTTACTTGGAGTTATAGTATACTTGATGATGCTTTAATTACATTTTAGTATACTTGTTGGTTGTAGTAAAACATATCATCTTATATGTTGGAACGAGGAATTATGACATCTAATTTTGGAACATGGTTGTGGTAGCATTTCTTTATGCTTTAATTGCAAGTTTAATCATATCGCTTACTTACTCTCTTTTCTTTGGGCCTAGTGGTGCAATGGTGCAGGTCAGTAATTGCCCACTGGGAACTATAAATTATAGTTCTCACGCCCCCTGTTTCTGTTTCCTTTTTAGTGCCTTCCGCATCGGGGGAGGTTAGGGATCGCGGCAAGGGTGTTGCTTCGGGTTAGCGGCACTCGGCGAGGTTGATCGATAGGTGGTTACTTCTCTATTTCTGTTGTTTAGAGAGGTTGTGAGTTGTTCCTGTATTTAGAGAGACCACCACTTTTTGAGACAGTGTTGTGTTAACCTTATGTTCTTTTGGTTATGCTGTTAGTCTCTTTATGTTTATAGTACCTACTCTCTACTTGTTGATAGGGCTAGCTGTATGTTGCTCTGATATCTATAGTTTTAGCCTATTGTATGTTTTATTTCCACTGTTCTTAGTGGACGCCTTGTATGTGTTGACATATGGCGGGTCTGGGCACGCTTTGGGGAAGGTCCCGCCGACCCCGGGGCGTGACAAGGCTAAACAACCAGATTGTGTACAAGAATTTGCCATGAGGGGCACCACTAGTGCCAACAAAAAAGAGCAAGCATCACAAGTGTACAACAAGTGAATAAAAGAGAGATTTACTAGCTATTACATCACATTGCATTCATTTACATTTACATCTTTTTCCAAAATGAATACATGTCTACTAAGTCATCTCCATAATACATCAATAGCTCTCCAATCCTCACCTACATAAGTCTCTCAAATACATAAGGTGATACTAATGCAAAATAGAAAAGCTACTATGTACTACTACTCGGGCGCGATGCCCTTGCCGCGGCCCTTGCCCGGCGTACTCGTACTAGGCCCTGCAACAATGTGGGGTGAGAACTATCTTCCATAGTTCCCGGTGGGTTCGGCCGCCGACACCGCCAATCTGCCCACTAGGTCCGAGTGGGCAAAAGCAGATAGATAGATAGATAGATAGATACGAAAACTGTAAATGACATAGTAAGAAAACTATGCTACTATGCCCAAAATCATATGTAATGTATGCATGCATCATATAGTAAATGGATAATTGCCTATATACCTCTCATACGTTTGAAAATATTCGATTTACCCCTACTTTTTTTTTCTTTCTAAAATACCCCTCATATGTTCCACCATTATTGCAAAATACCCCTACAGTTATCTCCTGTTAAGTTAATTTGGGTTAAACGTGGGTTAAATATCAACCACAGTTAAAAAAAATTAAAATGCCAATTTTGCCCTTAACTTAAGGGCAAATAAGAAATGTTATTGACGGTAGAGGGGTATATTGGAAAAGACCAAAAGTCAAAATAGTTTTTGTGCCCCTGAACTTAAGGGCAAATAAGAAAAACAGTGTTGGTGGAAGGGTATATTTGAAAGGGCAAAATAGTAAATTTACATGGATAACAGAGTTAATTAACAGATTTTAACTATATGGGTATATTATAAATAGGTTGGAACATAGTAAGGGTATTTTCAATATTAGCCTTCTAAGAGGAGTAAATCGGAAAGTCAGGAACTTTTCAGGGGTATATAAGCAATTGCCCCTATAGTAAATGGTTTACTAACATGCCACTATATCCATTAACGATGTCCAATAAGAAAATGTTCAATGACAGTGCTATCCTCTTGTTTATCCAATCATTGGCGATCCCTTGGGTTCGCCCACGACTCTCCTCGCCATCCCGTATAGTAAAGAGACTCACCTCGCTCTCAAACCTGGGACCGTCTGCGGGACATCAACTCTGCCCCTCTCGCACAAAACTCCGGAGTGCCCGACGACATGGGTGGCTCAACCCCCACAAGTATAACAGACTGTGAGCTTGATCCATCCTCTCAACTCGACGATACCCTATCTGCTAGGGCTAAAAGTCACCCAGGAATCCACCTATCTCAATGTTCATGTGTAAGTATTTAACTACACTATGTTCATGTTCAACGAGTTATCACTAAGGAGTCCACCTATCCTTATGTTCACAATGCACTAGTGTCACTTTACACTAAGTTATATGCCACTCGTTCTGTTCATTTATCACTCATATGCCACTCGTCATGTCACTAGGTAACCATCGTGTCACGCTCCGGGACCGCCAATTTGGTCGGTTCGGGCACGCCAACAGACGCCGAACGGACAGCACCTCCCCTATCCGCCCAAGGCTCAACAACAACGAGTACATGTATAAAGAAATAAATAATTCCCAAGATAACATTTCAATATACATGGCTTGCACGAGGGCAAGCAACATAAGCACAAGTGAAAGTAAACTAACTAAACCATTCATACATTGTATCTTGATTACTTTAAACCAAATACAGAGCTTATACATTTTCTTTACATTCATTCATCCAATTTACATTTTCATCTCTCAAATGATTTTATTACACTTTCATCTCTCACATGATTTTATTATATTTCCATTCATCAACATAATAGATGAAATATACAAAGGGTGTCTCTATACACAAGGGTAGAACACTACCTAGAGCACGATAACCATGCCTTGGGGCCCGGTCGCCCCGCTCGCACCGCTCGCTCTAGAACCTGCATGGTTAGTGGGATGAGAACTACAACAAAGTTCCCAGTGGGCTCGGCCCCCAATCACACCGACTTTCCCACTAGGTCTATTTCAGGCATAATTTGAAAGGATAAGCAGATAGTAACCAAACTAAAATACATACAACTAAAATGCATACAACTAATATGCCTGAACAATAATAAGAATGCTTATGCTCAACATAATAATAGTGATGAATGCAAGATCTCAATCTCGATACCCAATCTCATGGCTAGCTCGTAGGTTTCGCCGCTCAAGAACTCACCAACTCAAATCCCAGTATCGGGGGGACTACTACGACCCGACGGGACCGTCCTCTGGGACGCTCATCCCAGTGGTGACCTACTGTAACATACTGGACTTGCGCAAATTGCGGAGTTCGAGTATTTGACTTGTGTTGGAGCCTTTTCAGATTTTCTGGAGGGTCGTTGACTGTGTTCCGACCTATGGCGCGTGTACCGAGGTTTGGGGATGAGTCCCAAGCCCTAAAGTCCAAAAAGTTGGATTTTAGGTGGCTCTCGTTGAAAAATTCCGTGCCTTGTACCCAGACAAAATGGTGTCTATACCCAGACAAAATGATGGCTATACCCAGATGTACCAAGATTTATACCAAGATAAACGGGCAGATTTTGGCAAACCCGAGGCTCCTGGTTTGGTCAAGCTGTAGTTTATACCAGACAAAATGGATTTGTACCAGACAACGGCAGCTTTAGCGCTTTGAACTCAGGGGGTTTTTAGCTATTGTAGCATTCCTATTAGTGTACCACACACCCTAGGGCTCCATTTGAGCACCCCTATTGCAGCAAGAGGTAGGAGGAGCCTCTCTCTCTACTCCCTTGTGTTTTTGTCACGCCCCGGGGTCGGCAGGACCTTCCCCAAAGCGTGCCCAGACCCGCCATATGTCAACACATACAAGGCGTCTAACTAAAAACAGCGGAATTTAAAACAATATAAGGCTACAACAATGAATATCAGAGCCACAACTAAACAAGAACCAAACCACAAGTAAAAGAAAGTAATCGTCTAAATCACTAACAAAGAAATAGAGAGTAGTACACAATTAACATCAATAGCTCTCAACTACACAAAAGTGGTGGTCTCTATACAAGGTAAAAACACTCCTTCTCTCCAAAATAAAACAAGAGAAAAAGGAAACCACCTATCCAAAACCCTCTCACAAGCCGCTATCCCGAGGCAACTCCTTTGTCGTCCCGAGCCTCCCCGATGCGTAAGGCACCGAAACGAGTCGAAACAGAGGGCGTGAGAACTATAAACATATAGTTCTCAGTGGGCAATTACTGACCTGCACAAAATTGCTCCACTAGGCCCAAAAGAGAGTAATATAAGTACTGAAATAAATAACTGTAAATAAAGCGTAACTGAAAAGCTGAATAATTAACCCAAGGTAATTATATTACATGCTTTAATCTATCCGTTAGCCAACTGTAAACAAGTATATCCAACCAAGTTCCCAAGTATACCATAATAGAAATGATGACCTATCAAGTATACTACTATGTCCAATACTATGTCACAACATATATAGCCAACTACTAATCTAAGTTAAGTAGTGATTATCCTTTAATATAGAATGACGACGTTCAATCTCAATTTGGGATCTACACAAGTGTAATCCCGCTTGCGCCCCCTAAGTGTCGTGGTAGCCCCAACATCCCCGTAGGAATGAGTCTAACCAATTCGGCCCCATAGGTTTCTCAATACCGCACGTGCGAATACATCGCAAAGGCTAACTCCGGAGTGCCGGCTTGTAGGGAGCGACCCTCACAAGCATGTGCGAAGAGCACAAATGGCAACAAGCAAGTCCATGTCCCAAGTCCCACACATGGCAAATGTCACTAGCAACCCTAAGGTCTAGTACAACAAGTTCTCGTGACACTAGAATTTCTATGTCAAGTTCATTCACGAGCCTAATGCCGCTTGATGACATTAGCTCACTATTCTACACTTTTGATGCCAAGCCAATGCCGCTTAATGACAAGGGCGTTTCTCCTATGTCATGTATAGTTCTATGTTCTCAAACACATGTCAAAGTCCTCTTAAACATATAGTTTCAAGTTTCCAAATAGAATGCTACAAGGCTTCAGCTCTCACATGCATTCGTCTCTACTATATAGAGTAAAATTGCATTACACATAACATATGTATCTTAAGCATTCTAAAATTCACAAATAAATCAAATAGCATGAAAATGTACTAATTCCCATTTAACCATAAGCAAATAAGCACCAATGAGAATTTCTCATTGTGCTAGGTGAGGCCAAACCCACCGTCGCTCCAAGCGTCGCTCTGAACCACTAACGAAGCTTCGATTCCTACTCCTATTACCCTACAAAGGAGATCCTAGGAGTTACAACCTCAAGAGATAAGTCTTGAGTTCAAACTTTAAGCTTCTATGTAGAGAGTAAGGAGAAATTCACCTTAGAGTAAAAATCCTTCTCCAATCCTCAAATGGAGGTGAGATCTCTTCCAAGGCAACCTAAACAAAGGTTGTAAACCAATTAATTGGACTCTAAAAGCCATAGGTTGCAAATCCCCAAAATAAACCGTAATCTACTAAATCTAGGATTTCAACAAGTAGAAAGCTTCAAAATCCCAAACTAGAGGAAATAGAGGTGATGCCTACCTTTAAGGAGCTCCAAATCAAAGTCCACAATCCTCTAGAAGTGAAGGTCTTCCTCCAATAGAGCTCCAAGATCAAGCTCCAAGCCTCAACAAAGAAGATGCTAGCACTAGCAAGCAAAAGAGGGAAAAAGAGAGGGTTAATCTCTTTAGAAATCCATCCAAAAACCAAGTAATGGAAGAGAAATGGTTGGAGGGCTCCCCTACCTCTCTCCCTCAGGTCCTCAGCCCAAAAAAAGCCCTAGGGGGCGTGGCTGCTACTAATAGAAGCAACAAATTGCTAAAAAGCCCCTGCAGTTTCGGATTTTCGAAAATCGCCATGTCGTACGCATAAGCCAAGTCCGTACCGATACACTCCTCCGAAATGTACCCAAACCCGAGGCTCGGGTTTGTCGCTCCACTGTCCCATACCGCATGCATCCCCTCCGTACTCAAAGATAGCAACCAAGGCCGTACCGATAAAGAACTTTTCCCCGTACGGCTACGTACTCCCGTATAGCAAACCGAGAGCAACCTAAAATCCATCTTTTTGGACTTTAGTGCTTGGGATTCATCAACTAACCTCGGTACACGTGCCATGGGTCGGAACACCGTCAACGACCTTCCAGAAAATCTGGAAAAGCTCAGATCTCACATCTAACACTCGAACCTGGCAATTTGCAAAGTCCAGTGCGTCACATTCACCCCTCCTAAAAGGAGGTTTCGTCCGCGAAACTCAAAATTAAGGTCATACCTCATGACTCCATCTAGAAGAGATGGGGATAGCGCTCTCGAAGCGCACTCTCTAGCTCCCACGTGGCCTCCCGCTCCTCGTTGTCGCTCCACAGGACCTTCACATAAGGAAGCTCCTGCTCCTCAACTTCTTCACCTCGCGAGCTAAAATCTTCACGGGTTGCTCCTCGAAGCTCAAATCGTCCCTCAGCTCCAATGGTGTAGCATCCAAAACATGAGCTGGATCATGTATATACTTCCGAAGGACCGATACATGAAATACGTTGTGTACACCCGATAGGTTCGGCGGTAGAGCAAGTCTATACGCTACCGGGCCCACACGCTCAAAAATCTCATACGGTCCAATGAAACGGGGGCTCAACTTACCCCGAATCCCAAATCTCCTGACTCCTCTGGTCGGCGAGACTTCCAAAAAGACATGGTCTCCAATCTGAAACTCCAAGTCTCGTCGAAGTCTATCAGCATAGCTCTTCTGCCTACTCTGGGCTGTCAACAACTGCTCCCTAGCAATGCGAACCTTGTCCTCTGCTTCCTGGAGCACATCTGGGCCTAGAGCCAAACTCTCACCAACTTCACTCCAATGAAGTGGCGATCTACATTTCCGTCCATAGAGTGCCTCAAATGGCGCCATCTTGATGCTTGCTTGATAACTGTTGTTATAAGCAAACTCAGCCATCGGTAGATGCTGCAACCATCCTCCCTGGAAGTCGATCACGCAGGCTCGAAGCATGTCCTCGAGTGTCCAGATAGTACGCTCCGATCGCCTGTCACTCTGAGGGTGGAAAGCAGTGCTGAAATCCAGTCGAGTACCCAAGGCGTCCTGCAGACTCCTCCAAAAGTGTGACACAAAACGTGTGTCCCTGTCCGATACAATCGAGGTAGGTACTCCGTGAAGTCGCACAATCTCATCCAAGTAAACCTGTGCGAGTCTCTCTCCAGTCCAAGTAGTATGGATAGGTATGAAATGTGCCGATTTCGTCAACCTATCCACGATCACCCAAATAGCGTCATGCCCGGCCTGGGAGCGAGGCAATCCCATCACAAAGTCCATGGTGATCTTCTCCCACTTCCACACTGGAATCGATTGGCTCTGTAATTTCCCCGCAGAACTCCTGCTCGCCTTTACTTGTTGGCAAGTTAAACATCTAGCCACAAACTCGCCAACGTCCTTTTTCATCCCGGCCACCAATAGTGTAACTTCAAATCCTTATACATTTTGGTGCCCCGGATGTATAGCATAAGGTGCACGTGCCTCCGTAAGTATCTCATCTTTAAGCGTCCGACGGTACACAAACCCGTCCACAATCGCATCAAGTCACCACCGTCCAAAGTAAAGTCCCTGCAACCATCAATCATCTTTGCTCGGATCTTTAGCAACTCCGCATCAAGAGCTTGCTTTTCCTTAATTCTTTCCAATAAAGTAGGTTGCACCACTAATGTCATCAACCTCATAGGTGTGTCAGGAGCCACCACCTCCAACTCTAGCCGCTTCAACTGCTCGATCAACGGCGGTTGAGTAACTATCATCATCGCTAAGTTTTCCGTCGATTTCCTACTTAGCGCATCAGCCACCACGTTAGCCTTGCTTGGGAGGTAGAGTATCGTCAGATCATAATCCTTGAGCAGCTCCAACCATCTGCGCTGTCTCAAGTTCAACTCCTTCTGAGTGAACAGGTACTTTAAGCTCTTGTGATCCGTATACACTTCACACCGCTCGCCATAAAGATAGTGGCGCCATAGCTTCAGTGCGAACACTACAGCCGCCAACTCCAAGTCATGTGTAGGATAATTTCTTTCATACTCCTTCAACTGGCGAGAAGCATACGCGATCACCTTTCCGTCCTGCATTAACACGCAACCCAATCCGTTAAAGGAAGCATCGCTATAAATCACATACCCTGCTCCAGCAACTGGCAAGGTTAGGATTGGCGCGGTAGTCAATCGCAGCTTCAACTCTTGAAAGCTTTTCTCGCACGCATCATTCCAAATGAATTTGGTGCCTTTATGCGTGAGCCTCGTGAGGGGAGTAGATAACTTAGCAAATCCCTCAACAAACCTCCTGTAGTAGCCGGCCAAACCAATAAAACTCCGTATCTCTGTGACACTCGTCGGTCTTGGCCAATCCTTGACGGCTTCAATCTTCTTGGGATCCACGGCTATACCTGATCCTGAAATCACATGGCCCAAAAACGCCACCTCTCTAAGCCAGAACTCGCATTTCTTCAACTTGGCATAGAGTTTCTTTTCCCGAAGCACTCACTTCGGGAATAGACCAAAATGTCGTCTATAAACACCACGACAAATCTGTCCAAATATGGCTTGAAGACACGGTTCATCAAATCCATAAAAGCTGCCGGGGCATTAGTAAGCCCAAACGGCATAACGGTGAACTCATAGTGTCCATACCGTGTCCTGAAAGCCGTCTTTGACACATCCTCAGGCTTGATCTTCAGCTGATGATAACCCGACTGCAAGTCGATCTTGGAGTACACGCTAGATCCCTGAAGCTGATCAAACAGATCATCGATCCTCGGCAACGGATACTTATTCTTAATCGTGACTTTGTTAAGTTCACGATAATCCATACATAAGCGAAGTGATCCGTCCTTTTTCCTCACAAAGAGAACCGGTGCTCCCCAAGGCGACACACTCGGCCTCACAAAACCTTTATCCAAAAGATCCTGCAACTGTGCCCTCAGCTCCTTAAGTTCTGCTGGTGCCATCCTATAGGGCGCCTTTGAGATTGGAGTAGTCCCAGGGACGAGATCTACTACAAACTCAATCTCCCTATCAGGCGGCATTCCTGGTAGCTCTGCTGGAAACACATCCTGGAACTCCCTCACCACAGGGATATCCTCAATCCTAGGAGAGTCCTCAACATCTCGGGGTGCAATACTAGCCAAATAGGCTATGCACCCGCTACTAATCAACTGCCTAGCTCGAGAGGAGCTAATAGTCATCGCAAACAGCGAACTCTGGCAACCCCGAAACACAACCTCCTCGTGACCAGGCTCCCTAAAAGTCACAGTACGACTCTGTCACACCCCGGGACCCAGCGGAAGCCCGCCCGGCGCGTGCCCAGACCCGCCGTATGTCTACAACATACAAGGCGTCTAACAAAAACGATAAATAACCAACAAGTAAAAAGAATCTAGAAGTATCAGAGCAGTATAACAACTAGAATTCTATACAAGGAAGCATAAAGAAGAGACTAAAAGTAAAGCACCAATCTTAATATAAACCATAAAGAGAGTACAATAAAAAGAGATCCGAACACCACAATAACTAAGTACAGGGTAGTCTCTACATAGGGATACAAAACTCTCTCAATCTCACCAAAGTACAAAAAGAGAGAAAAACCCCTACAAGGTGGAAAGCTGCGATAACTAGCTAGCGGTTCCCTTTCCACGATCCCTTGCCTCCGCCGGTGCCGAAGGCTCTGAAACACATTAGAAAAAGAGGGCGTGAGAACTATTAAAATAGTTCCCAGTGGGCAATTACTGACTTCAGTTGCATGCTCCACTAGGCCCAAAACTAAGCAAGTAAGTGTAAGCGAAATAAATAACGAGTAAGCTACTAAAGCATGATATCTCTACTTAGCATAAATAAGCATAAGTAAACGACTATTCTAAGCATGAATAGTAAGTATAGCCCACAAGTCCAATGTCCATAGCTATAGTAAAGAGTTAAAGTTTACTATTCTAACCATAGCCCAATAATCCCACAAGTGATAGTAAGGTGTTAGAGTTTACTATTCTAGTCAAAGTCCACAGTTTTCTTTAAACTACATTAAGTTTAAGCACAATAAGATCAACCCGAAGGCGATATGGCCGATGCCCACCCGAAGGTCGCCTAGCCCAAATGCCGAGCCTAATGGCCCCGTAGTAGTCAACATTCCCACCCTAGGAATGCGACTGTCCCACAGCAATCCACTTTGGCGCCCACCCCGCACGGCGAATACAAGAAACGCGTTGGCCAACTCCGAGTGCCGCTTGTAGGGAGCTACCCTCACAAACATGCACGAGTGACCACAATGGCAAAAGTCACAAAGCTCATCACAAGTCCCAAATCATCATGTCTCTAACATGGAATGTACAACTGTCCACAAGGCCTATCTCTATGTCATCATGTCTCTAACATGGAATATAGTATATGTTCAGTGGCCTATGTCAAGTCTCTATGTTGCAGTTTCATAGTTTTCTATGTTAAGTGCCACTTTATGACACTTAAGGTTTCTAAGTCCCAACATGTATTTAATGTTCACAATTAACATTATCAAGCTAAAATCACCATAAATGGCACACTCACAGGCGCCCCCAAGAACCACCCCCACATGCATGCAGTTTAACCCAAATAGCTCTACTATATAGAGTGGAAATTTTATCATACATAGGGCATGCATTTTAAGTGATTCAAAATTCATAATAAATCTATTTAGCATGAATATGCATTCAAAATAATTAAATCAAACCAACTAAGCACTTAGGAGCCATTTGCTCCTATGCTCATGAAGCCAAACCCACCGAGAGCGAAAATCGCCGATCCGAATCGCTAACTAAGCTTCGATTCCTACTCCTAGCACCCTACAAGGCATGCCATAGGAATTACAAACTCAAAAGATGAGTATTGAGTTCAAACAATAAGAAACTCTACTAAAGGGTGAAGAATACTCACCGAAAGCGAAGAAAGTGCTCTTGATCTCCAAATGGGAGTTAGAGTCCTTCTAATCCAACCTAAATCAAAGTTCTAAACTCATCAATTAGGTCCCAAAGGCCCTCAATCGAAAATCCCCAAATCCTAACCCTAGAATCCCATTCTAGGGTTTCATCTCACAAAAAAACCCACAAAATTCGAAACTAGAGGAAAGAGATCACTCACCTACCTCTAAGAAGCTCTAATCCAAGCTTAAAAAGTCCTAGGCTTGAAGCTTGATCCTCCACAAAGCTCCAAAAAGCAAGCTCCAAGCTCCAACAAGAAGATAATGGCTCTAGGTGGCCAAAGGAGAAGGAGAGAGAGATCAATCTCCTAACAATCCACCAAAAATCCAAAAGAGCACAAGGGTTTAGAGAGAGAAGGTCTCCTACCTTGCTTGCTGTGATGGAGGGCTCAAATGAAGCCCTAGGGGTGTGTGGTGACCTAATAGAAGCAACAAGATGCTAAAACACCCCTCAGCTCGTCACACATTCTCGTTTGTACCGCAAGACAAAACCATTTTGTACCTAAGATAAACCCCGCGAAACACCCAAACCCGAGCCTCGGGTTTGCCAAGTCTGCCCTCTTTATACCGGTATAAATCTTGGTCTCAGACTCAGATAGCAATCATTTTGTACCCAGATAGACACCGTTTTGTACCTGTATAAGGCACAGAATTTAAAACCCGGGAGTCAGCTAACATCCAACTTTTTGGACAATAGGGCTTGGGACTCATCCCCAAACCTCAGACACGCGCCATAGGTCGGGACACCAACGACCTTCCGTAAAAACTGAAAGGCTCCAACACAAGTCAAATACTCGAACTCCGCAATTTGCGCAAGTCCAGTATGTTACATTCACCCCTCCTAAAAAGGAGTTTCGTCCGCGAACTCAAAAGCGAACTCATACCTCAAGATTCCATCTGAAAGAGATGGGGATAGCGCTCTTGCAGTGCGCTCTCAGGCTCCCACGTGGCCTCTCGCTCCTCGTGGTTGCTCCAAAGAACCTTCACGTACGGAATGTCCCGATTCCGCAATTTCTTCACCTCGCGAGCCAAGATCTTCACGGGTTGCTCCTCGAAGCTCAAATCCTCCCGCAGCTCTACGGGTACAGCCTCCAATACATGGGCCGGATCATGGATATACTTCCGAAGGACCGATACATGAAAGACGTTGTGCACGCCCGATAGGTTCGGCGGTAGAGCCAGTCGATACGCTACCGGACCTATACGTTCCAAGATCTCATATGGTCCAATGAATCGAGGGCTCAACTTACCTCGAATTCCAAATCTCCGAATTCCCTTTGACGGCGAGACTTTCAAGAAGACATGATCTCCAATCAAAACTCCAAGTCTCGTCTGCGTTTATCCGCATAGCTCCTCCGCCTACTCGTCGCGTCGCAGTCGCTCCCGAGCGATTCGAACTTTATCCTCTCGCTTTCGGAGCACTTCGTGGCCTAAAGCCAATCTTTCGCCCACTTCACTCCAATGAAGTGGCGATCCGCACTTCCGTCCATACAATGCCTCGAACGGTGCCATCTTGATACTTGCTTGATAACTATTGTTATAAGCAAACTCCGCCATAGGTAGATGCTGCGACCATCCTCCCTGGAAGTCAATCACACATGCTCGAAGCATGTCCTCTAGAGCCTGTATAGTGCGCTCCGACTGCCCGTCACTGGGGGTGGAAAGCAAGGTCGAAATCCAATCTAGTACCCAAGGCGTCCCGTAGACTCCTCCGAAGTGTGACACAAAGCGAGTGTCCCCGCGATACGATCGATGTAGGTACTCCATGAAGTCGCACAATCTCATCAAGGTACACTTGTGCGAGCTTCTCTCCAGCCCAAGTAGTATGGATAGGTATAAAGTGCGCCGACTTCGTCAACCTATCCACGATCACCCAAATAGCATCATGCCCAGCTTGAGAGCGAGGCAATCCACTCACGAAGTCCATGGTGATCTTCTCCCACTTCCACACGGGAATAGGCAAACTCTGAAGTTTTCCCGCTGGAACTCGATGCTCAGCTTTCACTTGTTGGCAAGTTAGACATCTAGCAACAAACTCGCCAACATCCTTCTTCATCCCAGGCCACCAATAGAGTAACCTCAAGTCCTTGTACATCTTGGTGCCTCCTGGATGAATAGCATACGGTGCCCTGTGTGCCTCCTGAAGGATGTCCTCTCTAAGTCCCAAATCCGCTGGCACACAACTCCGTCCACCAAAGCGCATCACTCCCTGATCATCCACAAGGAAGTCGCCGGTGCAACCATCCACCATTTTGTCTCGAATCCTTTGCAACTCTAAGTCAAGAGCTTGCTTCTCTGTAATTCTATCCATAAGAGTAGGTTGCACCACCATAGTCATCAGCCGCATAGGCGTATCGGGAGTCACTACCTCCAACTCCAACCGCTTCATCTGCTCGATCAACTGCGGTTGAGTAACAACATGCATCGCTAAGTTTTCACCGACTTCCGACTTAGCGCATCCGCCACCACGTTAGCCTTGCCGGGTGGTAGAGAATAGTCAAATCATAATCCTTGAGTAGCTCCAACCATCTGCGCTGTCTTAAGTTCAACTCCTTCTGAGTGAAAAGATACTTCAAGCTCTTGTGATCTGTATAGACCTCGCACCGCTCGCCATACAAATAGTGGCGCCATAGCTTCAATGCAAAACTACGGCCGCCAACTCCAAGTCGTGTGTAGGATAGTTCTTCTCATATTCCTTTAATTGGCGAGATGCATACGCGATCACCTTGTCACCCTGCATCAAAACACAACCCAATCCGTTAAGAGATGCATCACTATAAACCACATACCCTCGCTCTCCAAAGAATAGGTAATGTGAGGATTGGAGCGTCAATCTCAGCTTCAACTCTTGAAAGCTCTTTTCACACGCATCATTCCAAATGAACTTAGCTCCTTTGTGCGTGAGCCTCGTGAGGGAAGTAGATAACTTCGCAAAGCCCTCCACGAATCTGCGGTAGTAGCCGGCCAAACCAAGGAAACTCCTGATCTCTGTGACGCTCGTCGGTTTTGGCCAATTCTGAATGGCTTCTATCTTTCTAGGATCCACTGCTATACCTGATCCTGAAATCACATGTCCCAGAAAAGCCACTTCTCGAAGCCAAAATTCGCACTTCTTCGGTTGAGCAAATAACTTCTTTTCCCGAAGCACTTGTAGTACAAATCTCAAGTGTTCTTCGTGCTCCACATCACTTCGGGAATAAACCAAGATGTCGTCGATGAAGACCACGACGAACCTGTCTAGATAAGGCTTGAAGACACGGTTCATTAGATCCATAAAAGCTGCCGGGGCATTAGTAAGCCCAAACGGCATAACAGGGAACTCATAATGTCCATACCGTGATCTAAAAGCCGTCTTCGCCACGTCCCCAGGCGCAATCTTCAACTGATGGTATCCCGACTTCAAGTCTATCTTGGAATACACGTTCGACCCTTGAAGTTGATCAAAAAGATCATCAATCCTCGGCAACGGATACTTATTCTTGATAGTGACTTTATTAAGTTCACGATAGTCCACGCAAAGGCGAAGTGATCCGTTCTTCTTCTTCACAAAAAGAACAGGTGCTCCCCAAGGTGACACACTCTACGAATGAAGCCCTTGTCCAACATATCCCGTAATCGTGCCCTCGCCTCCTTTAACTCGCCGTGCCATCCTATAGGGTGCCTTCGAGATCGGGGTAGTCCCGGAGCGAGATCTACCACAAACTCGATCTCCCTATCGTGTGGCATGCCCGGTAGCTCCGCCGGAAACACGTCCCGAAACTCCCGTACCACCGGGATATCCTCGATCCTAGGGGTATCATCCTCACCCTCAATGCGATACTAGCCAAATAGGCTACGCATCCATGGTTGATCGCCTGCCTAGCTCGAGACGAACCGATCGACATCGCAAAAAGCGAGCTCTGGCATCCTCTAATCACCGCCTCACTCTGACCCGGTTCTCTAAAAGTAACCGTTCGATTAACACAATCGATAGTGGCGTAGTATCTAGTCAACCAATCCATACCCAAAACCACGTCAAAATCCCCCAACTTGCGCACTACTCGCAAATCCGCGGCATGGTCCAATCTCCTACCCGAATAGGGCAACCGGGGCAATACTCTCGCACGTCCACAATGTGGTCGGGTACAACAATACGTCCAGGGTGTAGTAAAGGAATAAATCGGATGTCATGCAACTCGGCAAACAAACCGATCTATAAATGAATGTGATGCACCGGTATCAAATAATGCACGTACTCTAATGCCATCAAGTAAAATGATACCGACAAGGCGTACATGCGCCCACTCGGCGCCCGTCGTGACCCTCACTCTCGGCGCTGGACGGTCGGCCGCCTGGGCCTGCATCGCGTCGACGGGGTCCTCGGTCGGCCGGTAGAGCTGGTGCCGATGCGTAAGACGGTGCCGGTGCAGAACCTCTGGCACTCGCAGACGGATGTGGCCCTCCCGGCCACACCGGAAGCACTCGCCCGCCGTGGACATCCGCGGCGGGTGGTGAGGACCACCGCAGATCACACACCGGGGAGACCGGCGTCGGTCGTGTCCTCTCGCCGGGGCGGTGCGCCACGATCACGCCGGTGTCTCTGATGCTTCTGGCCTCCTAGAGTGCGTCCGGCTCGCACTCGCCGCGGGCCTCTTGCCCTTCCCTTGTCCAAACCCTCGCGTCTCTCCCCGCACCATGGCCGCGCCGCTCTCACGTGAGCGCGCGGTTCACCACCCGTCGTAAGTCCGAAGCTCGAGGACCGCACGAACCGGAAAATCGACGGCCGCACCACGCTCGAAAATGCGGGCCTTATCCTCGTCGTCCCGCACGACGAAGGGCACGCAATGCGTAAGCCGAGAAAACTCTCTCTCGTACTCGGCCACGTATCCGTCCCCTCGTGTCGCCGCGCAAACTCGCTGCTCCATCCGCCTCTTGACGCTATCGGGGAAGTAGTGTGCCAACGTAGCTCCTTGAACCTCGTCCAAGTAATAGAAGCTAAGTCCGTGCCGGGGTTCTCCCGAAGATCCATCCACCACCGTAGGCCTCGCCGTCCAAGTGGTGGGTGGCGAGCCACACTCGTCCCGCTCCTCCACGAACGTGTCACGAACGCTTTCTCCATGTGCATCAACCACTTTTCCACGATCCGGGTCGACCTTCTCTCCGTCAAAGGTCCCTGCCGCACCTCCCGAACTCCTTGAGGCGAGCCATGAGTCGATCCCTCTCGGCTCCCTGAGCCATAACTGGAAATGCCGCTGCCACCGGTGATGCTCGTACTGGCGGGGTGTCCCGATCCTCCTCCCGACGCTCAACTGCCGGAGTCGTCTGGTGTGAGCCGGCCGCGGGGATCGCGCCCGCGGTAAGTCAACCTCGCCGGTGCCGGCGGTGAAGGGGTCCGAGCCCCCTCGCAGCCCGCCCGCCGCAGAGAAGGTCCTCCATGCGCTTCATGCGCGCTCCCCGACGCCGTGCCGCCGTCGCCGCGTCACCAATGTCGTGAGGGCCGCCAATCGGCTCCTCAACTCACGGACCTCGCCGGATCCGGAGGTAGCGTGAGGCCTCGACCTCCTCAAAAGTTGCCGCATTGTCCGCTCCAACGTATTTCGAGCGAGTTATCCGCATCACCACTACAACATCATAAAAGCGCAAGTTAGTAAGCTCACGCAATCGCATCCCCGCTCATGCTATAAATACCCAAATCATGCGAAAGTAATGAAGTGTCATTTACTACTAACTCCCGATGTTACGTTGTCGCCGCCAACGTAACCCTCCGCGGGTTAGAAGTTGTACACTTCGATTCAACTCTACTTACTAGAGTTATTCAAGATACCCAATCTTAATACTTTCGCTCACAAGTTAAATAGACCTCGTCTCTCACGAGCCTATATCCTATAGTCCAACCTGCCTAAGGTTTGCTAGGTCCACAAGAAGACTCAACCCTAGGCTCTGATACCAATTTAATCGCCACACCCCCGGACCCAATGGAAGCCCGCCTTGCCACAAGTGTTTGCACCCGTATGTCTACAACATACAAGGCGTCTAACAAAAACGATAAATAACCAACAAGTAAAAAGAATCTAGAAGTATCGAGCAAGATAACAACTAGAATTCTATACAAGGAAGCATAAAGAAGAGACTAAAAGTAAAGCACCAATCTTAATATAAACCATAAAGAGTGTACAATAAAAAGAGATCCGAACACCACAATAACTAAGTACAGGGTAGTCCCAACATAGGAATACAAAACTCTCTCAATCTCACCAAGGAACAAAAAGAGAGAAAAACCCCTACAAGGTGGAAAGCTGCAATAACTAGCTAGCGGTTCCCTTTCCACGATCCCTTGCCTCCGCCGGTGCCGAAGGCTCTGAAACACATTAGAAAAAGAGGGCATGAGAACTATTAAAATAGTTCCCAGTGGGCAATTACTGACTTCAGTTGCATGCTCCACTAGGCCCAAAACTAAGCAAGTAAGTGTAAGCGAAATAAATAACGAGTAAGCTACTAAAGCATGATATCTCTACTTAGCATAAATAAGCATAAGTAAACGACTATTCTAAGCATGAATAGTAAGTATAGCCCACAAGTCCAATGTCCATAGCTATAGTAAAGAGTTAAAGTTTACTATTCTAACCATAGCCCAATAATCCCACAAGTGATAGTAAGGTGTTAGAGTTTACTATTCTAGTCAAAGTACACAGTTTTCCTTCAACTACATTCAGTATAAGCACAATAAGATCAACCCGAAGGCGATATGGCCGATGCCCACCCGAAGGTCGCCTAGCCCAAATGCCGAGCCTAATGGCCCCGTAGTAGTCAACATTCCCACCCTAGGAATGCGACCGTCCCACGGCAATCCACTTCGGCGCCCACCCGCACGGCGAATACAAGAAACGCGTTGGCCAACTCCGGAGTGCCGGCTTGTAGGGAGCTACCCTCACAAGCATGTGCGAATGAGCACAATGGCAAAAGTCACAAAGCTCGTCACAAGTCCCAAATCATCATGTCTCTAACATGGAATGTACAACTGTCCACAAGGCCTATCTCTATGTCATCATGTCTCTAACATGGAATATAGTATATGTTCAGTGGCCTATGTCAAGTCTCTATGTTGCAGTTTCATAGTTTTCTATGTTAAGTGCCACTTTATGACACTTAAGGTTTCTAAGTCCCAACATGTATTTAATGTTCACAATTAACATTATCAAGCTAAAATCACCATAAATGGCACACTCCCAGGCGCCCCCAAGAACCACCCCCACATGCATGCAGATTAACCCAAATAGCTCTACTATATAGAGTGGAAATTTTATCATACATAGGGCATGCATTTTAAGTGATTCAAAATTCATAATAAATCTATTTAGCATGAATATGCATTCAAAATAATTAAATCAAACCAACTAAGCACTTAGGAGCCATTTGCTCCTATGCTCATGAAGCCAAACCCACCGAGAGCGAAAATCGCCGATCCGAATCGCTAACTAAGCTTCGATTCCTACTCCTAGCACCCTACAAGGCATGCCATAGGAATTACAAACTCAAAAGATGAGTATTGAGTTCAAACAATAAGAAACTCTACTAAAGGGTGAAGAATACTCACCGAAAGCGAAGAAAGTGCTCTTGATCTCCAAATGGGAGTTAGAGTCCTTCTAATCCAACCTAAATCAAAGTTCTAAACTCATCAATTAGGTCCCAAAGGCCCTCAATCGAAAATCCCCAAATCCTAACCCTAGAATCCCATTCTAGGGTTTCATCTCACAAAAAACCCACAAAATTCGAAACTAGAGGAAAGAGATCACTCACCTACCTCTAAGAAGCTCTAATCCAAGCTTAAAAAGTCCTAGGCTTGAAGCTTGATCCTCCACAAAGCTCCAAAAAGCAAGCTCCAAGCTCCAACAAGAAGATAATGGCTCTAGGTGGCCAAAGGAGAAGGAGAGAGAGATCAATCTCCTAACAATCCACCAAAAATCCAAAAGAGCACAAGGGTTTAGAGAGAGAAGGTCTCCTACCTTGCTTGCTGTGATGGAGGGCTCAAAGGAAGCCCTAGGGGTGTGTGGGAACCTAATAGAAGCAAAAAGATGCTAAAACACCCTCAGCCTTGGTCGCTCACATTCTCGCATTTTGTACCAAGACAAACCCATTTTGTACCTAAGATAAACCTCAAATGTACCCAAACCCGAGCCTCGGTTTGCCAAGTCCGCCTCTTTATACCTATAAATCTTGGTCTCAGACAGATAGCAATAATTTTGTACCGGTATAGACACCGTTTTGTACCGGTATAAGGCACAGAATTTTCAACCCGAGAGCTACCTAAAATCCAACTTTTTGGACTTTAGGGCTTGGGACTCATCCCCAAACCTCAGACACGCGCCATAGGTCGGGACACTCAACGACCTTCCGTAAAACTGAAAAGCTCCAACACAAGTCAAATACTCGAACTCCGCAATTTGCGCAAGTCCAGTATGTTACAGACTCACACAATCGATCGTAGCAAAGTACCGGGTCAACCAATCCATGGCCAAAACTATGTCAAACTCTCCAAGTTTGCGCACCACAAATAGGTCCGCGGGCATGATCCAATCCCCAATCTGAACCGGGCAACTAGCACAACACTCCTGAACGTCTATAGAATGTCCGGTATAACCACTCGCCCGAATGCAACAAGGAAGTCATAGGAATGCCATGCAATCGGGCAAATAGCCGATCAATAAAAGAACAAGATGCGCCGTATCAAATAAAGCACGAACTCGAATGCAGAAATCAAAATGATACCCGCAACCACGTCCTCACCGCCGCCGCTTTGCCTCGCATACAATCGTCCACTCGGGCCCGGCGTGACCCCCTCGCTCCGCCTCTCGTGCGTAAGATCTCCCGCTCGGTAAGATCGCCGCAGTGTCCCCGGCCGGAACCCGGTGAAGCCGGTGGCCGAAGCGTCGACGGTGTGGGGCGCATCCCCTGACACTCGATCGGAAATGGCCATCCCGGCCGCAAGAGAAGCACGGCCCCGCGCCCGCGGCACCGCTGGGGTGGTGGGGGCCGCTACAAATCACACATCGCGGCGCCGGTCGCCGCTCCGATCCTCGCGCCGCCGTGGGGTCCTCGTCCACGTGATCGGCTCTCGGGGTACTTTGGCGGCTTCCTAGAGTGCGCCCGGCTCGCACCTCGCCCGAGGGCCTCTTGCCCTTGCCCCGATCCAAGCCTTCCCGCTCGTCCTTCAAGGCCATCGCGCCCGCTCCACAATGAGAGCGCGATTCACCACCTCTCTATAGGTTTGCAACCCGTACGATCGCACGAGCCTAAAGATAGATGGCCGAAGTCCATTCTCAAAGATCCCGGCCTTGTCCTCATCGTCCCGCACGACGAAAGGTACACAATGTAGAAGCTCGGTGAACTCCCGCTCATACTCGCCCACCGTCCGTCCCCCGGCGCAGTTGCGCAACCGCCTCCATCCGGCGTCGAACACCGTCTGGGAAATAGTGCTCCAAGAATAGTCCCTTGAACCTCGTCCAAGTCATCGCTGCCAAGTCGGTGCTCGGGTTCTCCTGAATATCCCGCCACCACTGATAGGCGTCGCCGTCCAGATGGTGAGTGGCGAGCCAAACTCCGTCCCTCTCCTCGACAAAGGTATCCCGAAATAGCTTTTCCATGTGCATCAGCCATTTCTCCACAACCCAGTGATCCACGTTCTCGCCGTCGAATATACGTGGATTGCACCTCCTGAACTCGTTGAGGCAGCTCATCAGTCGGTCTCGCTCTAGCCCTCAACCAACGTAGGGAACACCGTTCCTCCCGGGGACATCTCGAATCGGCGGTGTCGTGCCATTTTCTCCGGCGTGCGCGTACGGCACGTAATGCAAAGATCCGGCGCGGAGTCGGCGCACTCTGCCGCCACCTCGCCGGGGCCGGTGGTACAGAGCTCGGGCCTCCCTAGCGCCCGCCCGTCGCAGGCGAGGTCCTCAAGTCGCTTCATCCTCTCATCCCGTCGACGCGCCGCCTCGTATCGCGCCGGGCCGCCGCCGTCTCGCCGAGCCACAAGGTCGGTGAGGACCGCCACCGATCCTCGCCTCGCAGACCTCGCCGGACTCGTAAGTAGCCGAGGTCTCGACCTCCTCAAGGCGTGCCATGTTATCTGCCCCGACGGATTGGGAGCGAGTAATAGGCATCAATCCTGCAACAACATAAAAGCGCAAGTTAATAAAACCCACGCTATCGCAATACCCACTCACAAACCCAAATTGTGCGAAAGTAAAGAAGTGTGCTTTCTACTAACTCCCGATGTTACGTTGTCGGCCGCCAACGTAACCATCCGCGAAGCTAGAAGTTATACACTTCGATTAAACTCCAACTTTTTAGAGTTATCATAAAACCCAATCAAACACTTTCGCTTATAAGTCAAATAGATCACGTCTCTCACGAGTCTAATCCTTATAGTCCAACCAGCCTAAGGTTTACTAGGTCCTCTAAGACGTCACCCTAGGCTCTGATACCAAATTAATCTGTCACGCCCCGGGATCGGCAGGACCTTCCCCAAAGCGTGCCCAGACCCGCCATATGTCAACACATACAAGGCGTCTAACTAAAAACAGCGGAATTTAAAACAATATAAGGCTACAACAATGAATATCAGAGCCACAACTAAACAAGAACCAAACCACAAGTAAAAGAAAGTAAAGCGTCTAAATCACTAACAAAGAAATAGAGAGTAGTACACAGTGAACATCAATAGCTCTCAACTACACAAAAGTGGTGGTCTCTATACAAGGTAAAAACACTCCTTCTCTCCAAAATAAAACAAGAGAAAAAGGAAACCACCTATCCAAAACCCTCTCACAAGCCGCTATCCCGAGGCAACTCCTTTGCCGCGGTCCCGAGCCTCCCCGATGCGTATGCACCGAAACGAGTCGAAACAGAGGGCGTGAGAACTATAAACATATAGTTCTCGTGGGCACCATCGACCTGCACAAAATTGCTCCACTAGGCCCAAAAGAGAGTAATATAAGTACTGAAATAAATAACTGTAAATAAAGCGTAACAGAAAAGCTGAATAATTAACCCAAGGTAATTATATTACATGCTTTAATCTATCTGTTAGCCAGCTCTAAACAGGTATATCCAACCAAGTTCCCAAGTATACCATAATAGAAATGATGACCTATCAAGTATACTACTATGTCCAATACTATGTCACAACATATATATCCAACTACTAATCTAAGTTAAGTAGTGATTATCCTTTAATATAGAATGACGACGTTCAATCTCAATTTGGGATCTACACAAGTGTAATCCCGCTTGCGCCCCCTAAGTGTCTTGGTAGCCCCAACATCCCCGTAGGAATGAGTCTAACCAATTCGGCCCCATAGGTTTCTCAATACTGCACGTGCGAATACATCGCAAAGGCTAACTCCGGAGTGCCGGCTTGTAGGGAGCGACCCTCACAAGCATGTGCGAAGAGCACAAATGGCAACAAGCAAGTCCATGTCCCAAGTCCCACACATGGCAAATGTCACTAGCAACCCTAAGGTCTAGTACAACAAGTTCTCGTGACACTAGAATTTCTATGTCAAGTTCATTCACGAGCCTAATGCCGCTTGATGACATTAGCTCACTATTCTACACTTTTGATGCCAAGCCAATGCCGCTTAATGACAAAGGCTTTTCTCCTATGTCATGTATAGTTCTATGTTCTCAAACACATGTCAAAGTCCTCTTAAACATATAGTTTCAAGTTTCCAAATAGAATGCTACAAGGCTTCAGCTCTCACATGCATTCGTCTCTACTATATAGAGTAAAATTGCATTACACATAACATATGTATCTTAAGCATTCTAAAATTCACAAATAAATCAAATAGCATGAAAATGTACTAATTCCCATTTAACCATAAGCAAATAAGCACCAATGAGAATTTCTCATTGTGCTAGGTGAGGCCAAACCCACCGTCGCTCCAAGCGTCGCTTTGAACCGCTAACGAAGCTTCGATTCCTACTCCTAGTACCCTACAAAGGAGATTCTAGGAGTTACAACCTCAAGAGATAAGTCTTGAGTTCAAACTTTAAACTTCTATGTAGAGAGTAAGTGTAAGTTATGAAACCCTAGGATCTAAAAGGTAATCAACACCTAGAGGGGGGTGAATAGGTGTACAATGGCTAATTAAAAATCTCGATGCGATTTTAAAGTAAATGCGGAAATAAAATCAACACACCAAGATTTTACGGGGGAAAACTCCAAACCGGAGTGAAAAACCCACGGGACCGATCACACGAACTATCCACTAAGAAACAATTGAGTACAAGGCGATTTACCCACGACTTTACCCAATTTTACCGAATCTTCAACGTGGATCTCCTTCGCTGGTCCTCGATCGCTTGAAATCCTTCAACCGATCACGCCGCAACTCCTTGCCGCGCCAACGCCTTGACTCCTCAAAGCGTCCACCGAGTCCTCGGCCTTCACACGCGATCCCCACGCAAATTCTCCGTACGGAGAGATAGTAACGATGATTTGTGGTGATCTTAACGTTAAAGTACCATAGACTATGGGGGAACCCTTTTAGTCAATCATCAAGTTGATTCATAAAGGAACATTCAAAGAAAAACCTAGAATCAACTCGACGATCAACAAAAACAAAACTCGCTTTTAGAATTGAATCATAAAGCTTAAAAGGAGTTTCTAGGGTTTTAAGAGGATCTATAATCTAAGAATTCTAAGCATATCAATAATGAACCCCCCCATGGTCTATATATAGTGTTAGAAGACTTAGAAATAGATTAGGATTGAAATCAGCCATTTTTGAAGTAGATTAGGATTGAAATCAGCCTTTTATGAAAATTTTCGTGTCCAATGTCCGGTCTTAATAGGAATGCCCGGTCTTGATGCTGTCCGGTCTTAGCTCCTTGACCGGTCCACCCTTCCGTCAATATTTTCGCAGAGTACTAAGTCCGGACAATGCCTGAGGATGTCCGGTTTTACCTTGCGTAACATTGATCTCATTGTACTGAGACCGGACAATGCCAGGATGTCCGGACTTACATAAGAGTTATGCAATATCAAGCCCACGGGATCCGGACATTGACCAAGGTCCGGACATTGACCTCATAAACCATAGTTTTGTCAAATTAAAAGTATTTCAAGTCTTCTAACCACTATTATCTTAGTTTAAATCACCATAAATACTCTTTAAGACATACCTGAGGTATCGAGCTTCTCCGTCGAGCCTTGAGTCTCCAAACTTCATCTTTGTGCTCTTCACTTCTTCAAGACTCCAATAACTTCACGAAATCCGCCAACTTATAAAATTCTTAACAATCTCCCCTTTTGGCGATTTCGTGACAAAACAATCTATAAGCCCGTACAAACCTCAAAAACAAAAAGATGAGAATTATCGCAATCACCAAAACGATAATCCCCTGCATGACCGATCCAATAAAAACAAAATTACAAGTTCAAACTCAACCTACTACTGACTCTATGACTTAGACATTGGAGTCTTGAAGTCTTGAACGTCCCTGCAAAGAAAACTCAACACACATTCAAGCCTCAAGATTTTCATTAAGCATAAAAGTCCTAAGTCGAGTCATCCTAAGTCGAGTCAAGTTCTAATCATAGATACAGGCAAGTAAGTAAGCAAAGTAAGCATCACATAAATCGCAATCTATAATCTCATCTCCCCCTATCATCATATTCATCTCCCCATTTTTTTGTCCGAAAACGCCAAAATAACAAAAATACATGATGTCGAGATTAAAATCCGCTGTTCACATATAAGTTTAAACATATTGAACATAAACATATCAATAATTAAGAAAACCTTTTTTTTAAAAAAAATAATCTCTAGAGCTTCCTAGGGCCATGCACATTAAGTTTAATACTGACAATCATGCATATAAGTGTTGCAAAATACAGTTAATTTCAAAAAGCAACAAAATTCTTAGCCAAGACCGGACATAGCTTCCAATTCCGGATGCCACAAAGTCCCGTGCGCTTTGCTTGTGTGATGTCCTGACATGGCGATGAAGACCGTCTCGAAGGCAATTTCGCAAAGATATTAAAATTTTCGGAAAAATTTGTTTCCAACGGAGGTTTGACATGAAATATATAGTAACAAACCTCTAGTCAATAGAATTCAAAGATGTCATACATGTTGAATCGTACATCAACCGTAATTTAATAATATATATCGCTAAACAAGCACATCAATCAAGATCTAATCATTAAATGCGCCGATTTTACTTGACAAGTATGCATCGATTAAGATCAAAAAGATCACATTAAATGAAATAAACACAAGAATATTGTCTAATTGAGTTATGCACACATCTAAATTAAGGAGTGGCTCTTTGAGCATCTTTATCATAACTTCCACCTTATGTCAATCAATAATAAAACATCCACCAAACACCTCAAAAAAAACTTGATTTCTTTTCTTTCCTTAGAGATGTATACTTATATTCATGTGGTAGCTTCACATACTTACCGGACGACCGGGGTGGTAGCTCTTTCCTACATGTGGTGGTAGTTTTCACACTCCCTTGAAGGGATGTAACTCTTTCCACATCTTTTATTGGTGGTAGTTTTCACACTCCCAAAGGGATGTAACTCTTTCCACATCTTTCAACTTTAAGATTACTCCCCCTCAAATAGTGCAACCCTCAATGAGAAAATAGTATTGTGATTTCATAAAATGGTGAAATTATTTTTCTAATAATGCAAACAATCAAATAATCTCAATACACTTTAGAAAGTTCAAGAGTGAATTCTAATTTAGCAAGTATATAGAAGCAATTTCTAGATGATGTTGAGGTTCAAAATACAATGACATAGAAGAATTCAAATGAATTGAAGAATGTTAAAATAAATCATGCAAAAATTTAGATTAAGTCAAAACATCCATGCAAAATAATGAGTGATGAAAAATTGACAGTATGTACATAATGGCCCATAGAATGTATCTAGAAAGGAGGATTGATTCGACCAATTCTCTTAATAAATGATATCTTAGTTCAATATGACAAATTCCAGAGTATGGAACAAGGTTTTAGAAGTATGTATGGCACTAAAGTTCTCGTAAAAGATAGTGAGGGAGGAGGTAGGTATCCGATAGTTGCTTAGTAAGGAAAGATTTCACCTTTGCGCACCCAAACCTTACGAATTTTGGGATGTGTTTGTTGGTTTGTAAGCGTCTTGTGAAGCTTGTCGACAATTTGAATTTTCTTGTTCTTTCGACCATTCACTTTCGGCCTCCAAGCTTGTTTAGTCCTTAGTTTTGGATCATCCTTCTTTTTCGTCCACGTTTGATTAGCCTTCACTTTCGGATCTTCCTTTGTTGGCTTTGATAATGTCCGTTGGTTCAAGGGAGTTGTGGAGTTCTTCTTTTGTGTGCAAGCTCTCTTCACATGACCTAGAACTCCACACAAGTGACAAACTTTATCAGCAAAAGATTTTCTAGAAGAACCGAATTTACCTTGAACCTTAGGCATTGACTTAGTCGAGTTCACGCCCACTTGCTTAGAAACTTGGTCAAAATATGTCCTTTCATATCCAAGTCCAAGCTTAGATGTTTGACCAAGTCCTAGCATCTTGTCGAGTTTGGTAGAACCGGAGGAGAACTTGTTCATATCGGATCTAAGTTGAATGATAGTCTTTGTGAACTCCAAATTTGCCTCATTTGCCTCCGAAAGTTGCTTGTTGAGAAACTTCAAGTTTTCTTCGCTCGTCTCTCTTTCGTTCTCAAGCATAGCAACCTTCTCTACAATGGAATTGTAGGCCCTCGACAATCCGTCCTTCTCTTGCTCCATGCTTCTTGTCGATGTGATTAGTTTAGCATTTTCTCCTTCTAGATCAATGATTCTTCGTCGAAGCTTCTTGTTGTGCTTGGCCATCTTCTTTGACTCAACGACCAATTGATGATAAGCGGCGATCATATCATCTCCATCCGATTCTTCGTCCGTCGAGCTCTCCGGTGTAGATTGTTCATGCATAGAAGACACGGAGATTGAGTCAATAGAGGACAAACACATAAAAGTAGAATCATGTGCCAATAAAGCAGTGGCATTTATTTCCTCATCGCTTGAGGTTGACTCCTCATCGGAAGGGTCATCCCAAGTAATGGCTTGCATAGCCTTTTTCTTATTAGAATTCTTAGTCGGACAATCCGATGCTATATGTCCAAATCCCCGACACTTATAGCATTGGATTTGTCCTTCTCCACTTTTCTTATCTTTGGAAGATTCTTTAGACAAATTTTCAGAATTCTTAAACTTAGAAGAAGAAGAAGAAGAACTCCCTTTCGATTTGTTGAATTTGGAAGAAGAGGACTTTGAAGGAAACTTCTTCTTAAAGTTCCGTCGGAACTTCCTTGTTAGAAGAGCTAGTTGTCTCTCAAAATCCTCTAACGTCGTGTCTGAGTCCGTGTCGGAGGAAGTAGAGTCCGAGTTGCCTCCTTTAGTCGATTTGAGCGCCATCCCTGTAGACTTTGAAGACATCTTTGAAAAGGATAAGTTAGCAGGAAAAGTCATCTCATAAGTTTGAAGAGCACCTACTAATTCATCTACTTTCATCTCATCGGGATGTTTAACGGTTTCAATTGCCGCGACTTTCGGACGAAAGCGCTTGGGAAGAGTCCTTAGAATCTTACGAATAATCTTGGTTTCGAGAATTTTCTCACCCAAGTTGGAACAAGTGTTGACTATGTCTTGAAGACGAGTATAATATTCGGTAAAAGTCTCGTTTTCTTCCATATGAATAGAATCAAAACGACTAGTCAACATTTGTAACTTTTGAACTTTAACAAGACTAGTTCCCTCGTGGGTGGTTTTAAGAGTATCCCATATTTCCTTGGCGGTTTCACACGCCGAAACCCGAGAAAATTCGGTTTGGTTTAAGGCATTAAATAAGGCATTAATCCCCTTCCCGTTGAATGAAGAACGTTCATTTTCATCCTTACTCCACTTGGTTCTAGGCTTGGGGACGGTGATAGTATCGACAACCTCGGTGGGGTGTGTCCAACCAAATTCCACCGCTTGCCAAACTCTTTCATCGATGGCAATTAGAAACGCTCTCATGCGGACTTTCCAATAAGCATAGTTAGTGCCATCGAAGAAAGGAGGTCGATTAATATTACCGCCCTCGGCCATTGTATGCAACCTATACCCGCTCTGATACCACTTGTAAGTTATGAAACCCTAGGATCTAAAAGGTAATCAACACCTAGAGGGGGGTGAATAGGTGTACTGTAACATACTGGACTTGCGCAAATTGCGGAGTTCGAGTATTCGACGTGAGTTCGGAGCTTTTCCAGATTTTCTGGAGGGTCGTTGACTATGTTCCGACCTAGAGCACGTGTACCGAGGTTAGCGGATGAATCCTAAGCACTAAAGTCCAAAAAGTTGGATTTTAGGTTGCTCTGGATTGAGGTTCTGAGGGTCCGTACTGCACGTAATTTGTTGCTATACCCACGAAATTGTTGCTATACCAGACAGTGATGGATTCCGTACGGTATGGGAGAGTTGATGGACGCCAACCCGAGCCTCGGTTTGGTCAAGCTTTACAGGTCTATACCAGGTATGGGATGGCTTGTACCAGACAACTGGCAGCTTTGAGCGCTTTAAACTCATAGGGTGTTTTAGCATATTGTTGCTTCTATTAGGTTACCCCTTCACCCTAGGGCTCCATTTGAGCACCCCCATTGCAGCAAGAAGGTAGGAGGAGCTTCTCTCTCTACTCTCTTGTGTTTTCTAGGGTTTTGGTTGATTTTTGGAGGATTAAAACCCTCTCCTTGCTCTCTTTTACTTGTTAGAGCCTCTACCACCATTGTTGGAGCTTGGAACTTGGTGTTTGGAACTTTGTGGAGGATCAAGCTTCAAGCCTAGGGCTTTTTGAGCTTGGATTAGAGCTTCTTAGAGGTATGTGAGTGATCTCTTTCCTCTAGTTTCGATTTTTTGTGGGTTTTCATGAGATGAAACCCTAGAATGGGATTCTAGGGTTAGGATTTGGGGATTTTCGATTGAGGGCCTTTGGGACCTAATTGATGAGTTTAGAACTTTGATTTAGGTTGGATTAGAAGGACTCTAACTCCCATTTGGAGATCAAGAGCACTTTCTTCGCATTCGGTGAGTATTCTTCACCCTTTAGTAGAGTTTCTTATTGTTTGAACTCAAGACTCATCTTTTGAGTTTGTAATTCCTATGGCATGCCTTGTAGGGTGATAGGAGTAGGAATCGAAGCTTAGTTAGCGATTCGGATGATTTTCGTACTCGGTGGGTTTGGCTTCATGAGCATAGGAGCAAATGGCTCCTAAGTGCTTAGTTGGTTTGATTTAATTATTTTGAATGCATATTCATGCTAAATAGATTTATTATGAATTTTGAATCACTTAAAATGCATGCCTTATGTATGATAAAATTTCCACTCTATATAGTAGAGCTATTTGGGTTAAACTGCATGCATGTGGGGGTGGTTCTTGGGGGCGCCTGGGAGTGTGCCTTTATGGTGATTTTAGCTTTGCTAATGTTAATTGTGAACATTAAATACATGTTGGGACTTAGAAACTTTAAGTGTCATAAAGCGGCACTTAACATAGAAAACTATGAAACTGCAACATAGAGACTTGACATAGGCCACTTAACATATACTATATTCCATGTTTGAGACATGATGACATAGAGATAGGCCTTTTGGACAATTGTACATTCCATGTTAGAGACATGATGATTTGGGACTTGTGACGAGTTTTGTGACTTTTGCCATTGTGCTCATTCGCACATGCTTGTGAGGGTAGCTCTCATGCCGCACTCCGAGTTGGCCAACGCGTTTCTTGTATTCGCCGTGCGGATTGGGCGCCGAAGTGGATTGCCGTGGGACGCCGCATTCCTAGGGTGGGAATGTTGACTACTACGGGGCCATTAGGCTCGGCATTTGGGCTAGGCAGCCTTCGGGTGGGCATCGGCCATATCGCCTTCGGGTTGATCTTATTGTGCTTAAACTTAATGTAGTTTAAAGAAAACTGTGGACTTTGACTAGAATAGTAAACTCTAACACCTTACTATCACTTGTGGGATTATTGGGCTATGGTTAGAATAGTAAACTTTAACTCTTTACTATTGCTATGGACATTGGACTTGTGGGTTATACTTGCTATTCATGCTTAGAATAGTCGTTTACTTATGCTTATTTATGCTAAGTAGAGATATCATGCTTTAGTAGCTTACTCGTTATTTATTTCGCTTACACTTACTTGCTTAGTTTTGGGCCTAGTGGAGCATGCAACTGAAGTCAGTAATTGCCCACTGGGAACTATTATTTAATAGTTCTCACGCCCTCTTTTTCTAATGTGTTTCAGAGCCTTCGGCACCGGCGGAGGCAAGGGATCGTGGAAAGGGAACCGCTAGCTAGTTTCGCAGCTTTCCTCCTTGTAGGGGTTTTTCTCTCTTTTTGTACCTTGGTGAGATTGAGAGAGTTTTGTATCCCTATGTAGAGACTACCCTGTACTTAGTTATTGTGGTGTTCGGATCTCTTTTTTATTGTACTCTCTTTATGGTTTATTTTAAGATTGGTGCTTTACTTTTAGTCTCTTCTTTATGCTTCCTTGTATAGATTTCTAGTTGTTATACTGCTCTGATACTTCTAGATTCTTTTTATTTTGTTGGTTATTTATCGTTTTTGTTAGACGCCTTGTATGTTGTAGACATACGGCGGGTCTGGGCACGCGCCGGGCGGGCTTCCGCTGGGTCCCGGGGCGTGACATGTACAATGGCTAATTAAAAATCTCGATGCGATTTTAAAGTAAATGCGGAAAATAAAATCAACACACCAAGATTTTACGTGGGAAAACTCCAAACCGGAGTGAAAAATCCACGGGACCGATCACACGAACTATCCACTAAGAAACAATTGAGTACAAGGCGATTTACCCACGACTTTACCCAATTTTACCGAATCTTCAACGTGGATCTCCTTCGCTGGTCCTCGATCGCTTGAAATCCTTCAACCGATCACGCCGCAACTCCTTGCCGCGCCAACGCCTTGACTCCTCAAAGCGTCCACCGAGTCCTCGGCCTTCACACGCGATCCCCGCGCAAATTCTCCGTCCGGAGAGATAGTAACGATGATTTGTGGTGATCTTAACGTTAAAGTACCATAGACTATGGGGGAACCCTTTTAGTCAATCATCAAGTTGATTCATAAAGGAACATTCAAAGAAAAACCTAGAATCAACTCGACGATCAACAAAAACAAAACTCGCTTTTAGAATTGAATCATAAAGCTTAAAAGGAGTTTCTAGGGTTTTAAGAGGATCTATAATCTAAGAATTCTAAGCATATCAATAATGAACCCCCCCATGGTCTATATATAGTGTTAGAAGACTTAGACATAGATTAGGATTGAAATTATCACACGCCGACCCCCCGGCGGCGCACGCGCTGCTCAGACTCCGCCGTATGTCTACAACATACAAGGCGTCTAACAAAACGATAAATAATCAACAAGAAAGAGGCATCTAGTAGTATCAGAGCGAAATAAAACAACTAGATCTCTACATAGGAAATAAAGCACTAACATCCACTATGAAGTATAAAAATAAATACAACCAAAACTCCACAACCAAAAGCTATAAAAGGTACATGGTAGTCTCTATACCGGGATACAAAAATCTCTCTCTCACAAATACCAAAAGAGAGAAAGTAGAACCATCTAAAGAGAGTAAAGCTACTAAGAGCTAACTAGACGCGACTCCCATGCCGCGATCCCTTGCCTCCGCCGGTGCCGAAGGCTCTGAAACACATTAGAAAAAGAGGGCGTGAGAACTATTAATTAATAGTTCCCAGTGGGCAATTACTGACTTCAGTTGCATGCTCCACTAGGCCCAAAACTAAACAAGTAAACGATAAACTATGCATAAGTAAAGTAAACGACATGTAAAACAAACATGTAAGCTACTAAACATGATATCTCTACTTAGCATAAATAAGCATAAGCAAACGACTAATCTAAGCACGATTAGTAAGTACAACTAGTAGTATAATGTTCCCAATTTAATAGTAAAGAGTTGAAGTTTACTATTCTAGTCAAATCCACAATGTCCACAAATGATAGTAAAGTGTTGAAGTTTACTATTCTAGTCAAATCCACAATGTCCACAAATGATAGTAAAGTGTTGAAGTTTACTATTCTAATCAAATCCATAATGTCCACAAATGATAGTAAAGTGTTGAAGTTTACTATTCTAATCAAATCCACAATGTCCACAAATGATAGTAAAGTGTTGAAGTTTACTATTCTAGTCAAATCCACAATGTCCACAAATGATAGTAAAGTGTTGAAGTTTACTATTCTAATCAAATCCATAATGTCCACAAATGATAGTAAAGTGTTGAAGTTTACTATTCTAATCAAATCCACAATTTACTTTAAACTGCTTTAAGTTTAAGTACAATAAGATCAACCCGAAGGCGATATGGCCGATGCCCACCCGAAGGTCGCCTAGCCCAAATGCCGAGCCTAATGGCCCCGTAGTAGTCAACATTCCCACCCTAGGAATGAGACCGTCCTACGCAATCCACTTTGCGCCCAATCCCGCACGGCGAATACATGAAACGCGTTGGCCAACTCTCGAGTGCCGCTTGTAGGGAGCTACCCTCACAAGCGTGTGCGAATGAGCACAATGGCAAAAGTCACAAAACTCGTCATAAGTCCCAATTCGTCATGTCTCTAACATGGAATGTACAAGTGTCCAAAAGGCCTAACTCTCGTCATCATGTCTCTAACATGGAAATAATAGATGTCCAAAGGGCCTATGTCAAGTCTCTATGTTGCGCTTTCATAGTTTTCTAAGTTAAGTGCCGCTTGATGACACTTAAGCTTTTCTAAGTTCCAACACAAGTTTAATGTTCACAATTAACATTATTTAAGCTATAATCACCATAAATGGCACACTCCCAGGCGCCCACAAGAACTACCCCCACATGCATGCAATTTAACCCAGATAGCTCTACTATATAGAGTGAAAATTTTATCATACATAAGGCATGCATTTTAAGTGATTCAAAATTCATAATAAATCTATTTAGCATGAATATGCATTCAAAATAATTAAATCAAACCGAATAAGCACTTAGGAGCCATTTGCCCCTATGCTCATGAAGCCAAACCCACCAAGTGCGTGTAGCGTTGCTCCGAACCGCTAACGAAGCTTCGATAATCACTCCTTGAGTCCTAAGAAGCACACCCTAGGAGTTACAAGCTAAGAAGTTGAACCATGAGTTCCCACTTTAAGAAATTCCACAAAAGGTTGGAGAAAACTCACCGAGTGCGAAGGAAACTCTCTCGATCTCCAAACGGGAGTTAGAGTCCTTCTAATCCAACCTAAATCAAAGTTCTAAACCCATCAATTAGGTCCCAAAGGTCCTAAATCAAAAATCCCCAAATTCTAACCCTAGAATCCAAAACTAGGGTTTCATCTCAAAGAAACCTCCAAAAACCGAATCTAAGTGAAGAGAGCTTGTTGCTTACCTCTAAGAAGCTTCAAACCAAGTCCAAAAGGCCCAAGGGTTGAAGTTTGATCCACCACAAAGCTCCACTCACCAAGCTCTAAGCTCCAACAATGGAGGAAATAGGCTCTACCAAGCAAAAGAGAGCAAAGAGAGGGTTTTAATCCTCAAAAACCCATCCAAACCAAGGAGAGAAGAAGGAGATGGAGTGGAGGGAGCTCTTACCTCTCCTCTTGCTGGGAAGAACACAAAGGGAAACCCTAGGGGCAAGGCTTGCACTAATACAAGTGCAACAATAGCTAAAAACCCCTTGCAGCTTCAAATCGCTCAAAACTGCTACTTGTACCCCAAGACAAATCCATTTTGTACCGGTATAAACCCCGCGAACACCCAAACCCGAGCCTCGGTTTGCTCCTCGTCACTGAACCGTACTGCACAAAATCCATTTTGTACCTAAGATAGCCATCACGCTTGTACCGGTATAACCATCATTTTGTACCTAAGACAAGGCCTCGAAATTTCAATCCGAGAGCAACCTAAAATCCAACTTTTTGGACTTTAGTGCTAGGGATTCATCCCTTAACCCCAGACACGTGCCATAGGTCGGAACACAAGCCAACGACCCTCCGTAAAACTGAAAAGCGCCAACCTCAAGTCAGATACTCGTACTCCGCAGTTTGCGCAAGTCCAGTATGTTACATTCACCCCTCCTAAAAAGGAGTTTCGTCCGCGAAACTCTAAAGCGAACTCGTACCTCAAGATTCCATCTGAAAGAGATGGGGATAGCGCTCCTGCAGTGCGCTCTCAAGCTCCCACGTGGCCTCTCGCTCCTCGTGGTTGCTCCAAGGAACCTTCACATACGGAATATCCCGATTCCTCAATTTCCTCACCTCGCAAGCCAAGATCTTCACTGGTTGCTCCTCGAAGGTCAAATCCTCCCGCAGCTCTAAGGGTACAGCCTCCAATACATGAGCCGGATCGTGAACAAATTATCGAAGGACCGATACATGAAAGACGTTGTGCACGCCCGATAGGTTCGGTGGTAGAGCAAGTCGATACGCTACCGGACCTATACGTTCCAAGATCTCATATAGTCCAATGAATCGAGGGCTCAACTTGCCTCGAATTCCAAATCTCCGAATTCCCTTTGACGGCGAAACTTTCATGAAAACATGATCTCCAATCCGAAGCTCCAATTCTCGTCGACGTCTGTCAGCATAGCTCTTTTGCCTACTACAGGCCGTCAACAACCGTTCTCTAGCAATGCGAACTTGTCCTCCGCTCCCGGAGCACATCTCGGGCCTAAAGCCAAACTCTCGCCAACTTCACTCCAATGAAGTGGCGATCCGCATTTCCGTCCATACGGCCTCGAACGGTGCCTTTCTTGATGCTTGCTTGATCACTACTCTTATAAGCAAACTCCGCCATAGGTAGCTGCTGCGACCATCCTCCCTGAAAGTCAATCACACATGCTCGAAGCATGTCCTCAAGAGTCGATAGTACGCTCCGCTCGTCACTCGAGGGTGAAAAGCAAAGGTCGAAGTCCGCCGAGCACCTAAGGCGTCCTGCAGACTCCTCCAAAAGTGTGACACAAAACGTGTCCCGGTTCGATACAATTGATGTAGGTGCTCTGTGTAGTCGCACATTCTTATCCAAATATATCTGTGCGAGTCTCTCTCTAGTCCAAGTAGTATGGATAGGTATGAAATACGCCGATTTCGTCAACCTATCCACGATCACCCATATAGCGTCACGCCCGGCCTGTGAGCGAGGCAATCCCATCACGAAAATCATGGCGTTCCTCTCTCACTTCCACACTGGAATCGGTAGGCTCTACAATTTCCCCGCGGAAATTCTATGCTCAGCCTTCACTTGTTGGCAAGTTAGACAACGAGCTACTAACTCGCCAACATCCTTATTACATCCCGAGCCATCAGTAAAACAACTTCAAGTCTTCTCCGAGAAGTTCCTTCTCTAAATTGCGCTTGTTCGACAAGCTATTCAGTTGGTCATCATCAACACCAAGTGCTCCCAAAAGCTGAATTCCAGTACTCACCTTCCTCGTCTAGGTCGAGGGCGAAGCCTAGCTCTGCCTCAATATACTCGTACAATTGGAATTCCGCTATATAGCTCTCTGAGGCGGATCCAACAAAACCGCTCGTAGCAAGAACCCGGGGTTCAAACCCGTTACCTTATCCATCAACACTCCATCGGAATGCTTACTAAAGAGATGTGATACAATATCTAATCGTTGGCTCTAGTCCCAACAATGCTTGCTCAGCTCAAAGTCAGATCTTGTTAAGAGATTGCACTACTGAGTGTAAATCCAATCCATAATGATCGTCTCTTCCGATTGTCGCGACATTCGACAAGTCGTCCAATTTGTTCTCCAGAGATGGTTACCCGATTCACCATTCGGCATTGTACCCCCAATGCCTCCACAGTAATCTCAACTCCACCACTGGGGTGGCACTCACTGTTACTCTTCTATACATATGGTCAAGAACCATATCCCACACACATCCTCGATCTACTAAGGTCATTCCCTTAGTCTCAACTTGATGTCTCAAGTAAACTCTTCATAAGCCTACGCCGAGAGCTTATCTTCGGTAGGGAATCTCATAGCACTAACTGCTCAATCGCTCGAACGAACATTCGAATTTCTTCTCCCCAATGCTTCCCTTCGCATTGGACACTCCAGGTATCCATAGTCACTGAGCTCATCTCAAGTGATAGAGAGGGTTCCATTTACAGTTTAGTAGTAGCTCTCTATCAATGTCACCATGAAGTGACTATCGACCAGAACGTCGATCTCAACCACTCTTCCACGAAGTCTCCATTGCAAGGAACTTAATTCTGCGTGCAACATCCGAACAAGGAAAAATCAGCACTTGGTACTTTCCCTCACGAATTTTCCCAACAACTCGATTCAACAGTGAGAGTTTACACTTCACTCACCTCAAAGATGCCTCCACGCTGATCCTTGCATCTTTATCTAATACCCATGGCCGTCTACGACCGGTTCCGCCAATCCATCTAGAGGGCTTGGAATTATCATTCCGCAAGACCCTAACGTTGGTGAAGTACTACAGGCTTCAGCAATGTCACGCTAATCCCCGTGATGTCCCAAACAGGTGCCAACATTCGCTTGAGGTGCAGCCTCAAACACCAACACAAAAAGGTATTACTCCCGATTGCAATACGATTCGATCGAGTACGCCAATATCACAAGACTAATCGAAACGATCAACGAGCCTCTACAATGAAAGGCCCAATCGTGATTCACTTTAGATCACGATGGCCGAAGTATAGTCGAAACGACCCTACAGTCCTACCTCAACAGGGGGTGTTGCTCACGAATCGAAACACGCAATGCAAAGCTCTCCCTGCCACTTGAGCTCACAATTCGTGACTCCGTCAGGAGAGCATCAACAACTCCAAAGGTATCCTTCAATCTGGGGATTCTCGAACAACCAAAGGTAATGGCCAGTTAGGCCCCAAATCCTCTCCAATACTTACCTAGTTTTAGGTAAGGGAGATAGTCACCCCAACCAGTGGGACAAATCCTCAACATGCACTATTTCGTGCTCAAAATCCCAAGGCGAGTTAAATCAGCTCGCAAGTCCCAAGGTACAAGGTACCTCACAACTCCACACCACGAAAGCCAATCTATTTGTTGGCACGCAAGACCTTCTTGCAAGGTAGGGTGTTCGAAACGACACACCCGATCATCTGATCATCCTATAAACATCGAAGAATGATCAATGCTAGAAATCCTCGGGTTGGTCCACTACACACTCGGTGTACCCTCGATCTCACGATCCCACACGTGGCATTCCACGCTCTGGGTCAAAGTCGGACTACCGTCCCGACCAAAACTCGCCCTACCCGAAGGCACCGGCCGTGACACTCACATTAATCGCGCCGCCCAAAGGGCCTGTGTTCCGCAGCTACAATCGGTCTGTCAGCACGGTCGTCCTCGAGCACCATCCGGCTACCACCGATCTAGGGATGCAACTAATGCAATAGTCGTGAGATCCAAATAGCATAGCGTAAAGCTACCCACAACCCGCACTAACCGTCTCGCCAAGGCTAATCCTCATCACAAACAGCGATCAAACGTGATGCAATGCATCTCGGCAAATAGCCGATCAAAGGATAGGTGCAAAGCACCGGCATCAACCAATACACACTCGAAAATCATAGTGCGAACCAAAACAAGTAGTCACCACCTGCCGCCGTCGCTCCTCGCCCGAGCCGTATACATGCGGCCGTTCGGGGCCTGTTGTGGCTCCTCCGTCTGTCTCTAAACATGTTGCCTCCCAGAGTGCGTCTGACTCGCACCCTCGGTCATGGGCCTCTAGCCCAAATCCATAGTCTAAGCCTTCTCGATACTCCTGCACATACGCCACACCGCCTCCCACGACGAGCGCGCGGTTTATCACACAGATCCTGCTCCGACTTTCTCTTAACACTCTCAGGGAAATAAAGCTCCAACAGGAGTTCCTTGAACCTCTTCCAAGTAGCCGCTACGATGACAGCGTTGATGCTATCCAGAATGTCCAACCACCCTACAAACCTCATCACTCGTGTGATGCGCGGCAAGCCAAACTCGCTCTCTCCTCCACGAATGTGTCGTGGAAATAGATTCTCCGTTTGCATCGACCACTTCCCAACGATCCAGTGGTCGTCCTTCCCTCCATCGAGGATCCTGGGGTTACACCTCTCGAACTCGTTGGGCGATCCATGAGCCACTCTCGCTCTGCTCCCTCAACCATCCCGGGGAAAACCGCCTGTTGTAGTAAGGATCTCTCCGTGTGTTTCATGCGCGCATCCCGCTCGCGTGCCGCATTTGCCTGTCGTTGAGCCGATGTCGCCCGCCGAGTCGCCGAACCAATGAGAGCCGCAAAAAGGTACCTCACCCACGGACCTCGTTGGATCCGGGGGTAGTGGATATCTCCACTTCCCCAAACGTTGTCGCGTCATCCGCTCCAACAAGTCTAGAGTGGGTCATCGACAAGACACCACGACATCAATAAAGCGCAAGTTAATAAAACCCACGCTATCGCAGCCCCACTCAACTATACCCAAATCATGCGAAAGTAATGAAGTGTGTTTCACAACTAACTCCCGATGTTACGTTGGCGGCCGCCAACGTAACCCTCCGCGGAGTTAGAAGCTATACACCTCGATCCAACTCTACTTACTAGAGTTATTCAAGATACCCAATCTTAATACTTTCGCTCACAAGTTAAATAGACCTCGTCTCTCACGAGCCTACATCCTATAGTCCAACCTGCCTAAGGTTTGCTAGGTCCACAAGAAGACTCAACCCTAGGCTCTGATACCAATTTAATCTGTCACGCCCGGACTCAAGCCCGCCGCGCGTGACTCCGCCGTATGTCTACAACATACAAGGCGTCTAACAAAAACGATAAATAATCAACAAGAAAGAGGCATCTAGTAGTATCGAGCTAAATAAAACAACGACATCTCCACATAGGAAATAAAGCACTAACATCCACTATGAAGTATAAAAATAAATACAACCAAAACTCCACAACCAAAAGCTATAAAAGGTACATGGTAGTCTCTATACCGGGATACAAAAATCTCTCTCTCACAAATACCAAAAGAGAGAAAAGTAGAACCATCTAAAGAGAGTAAAGCTACTAAGAGCTAACTAGACGCGACTCCCATGCCGCGATCCCTTGCCTCCGCCGGTGCCGAAGGCTCTGAAACACATTAGAAAAAGAGGGCGTGAGAACTATTAATTAATAGTTCGTGGGCAATTACCGACTTCGCTTGCATGCTCCACTAGGCCCAAAACTAAACAAGTAAACGATAAACTATGCATAAGTAAAGTAAACGACATGTAAAACAAACATGTAAGCTACTAAACATGATATCTCTACTTAGCATAAATAAGCATAAGCAAACGACTAATCTAAGCACGATTAGTAAGTACAACTAGTAGTATAATGTTCCCAATTTAATAGTAAAGAGTTGAAGTTTACTATTCTAGTCAAATCCACAATGTCCACAAATGATAGTAAAGTGTTGAAGTTTACTATTCTAGTCAAATCCACAATGTCCACAAATGATAGTAAAGTGTTGAAGTTTACTATTCTAATCAAATCCATAATGTCCACAAATGATAGTAAAGTGTTGAAGTTTACTATTCTAATCAAATCCACAATGTCCACAAATGATAGTAAAGTGTTGAAGTTTACTATTCTAGTCAAATCCACAATGTCCACAAATGATAGTAAAGTGTTGAAGTTTACTATTCTAATCAAATCCATAATGTCCACAAATGATAGTAAAGTGTTGAAGTTTACTATTCTAATCAAATCCACAATTTACTTTAAACTGCTTTAAGTTTAAGTACAATAAGATCAACCCGAAGGCGATATGGCCGATGCCCACCCGAAGGTCGCCTAGCCCAAATGCCGAGCCTAATGGCCCCGTAGTAGTCAACATTCCCACCCTAGGAATGAGACTGTCCTACGGCAATCCACTTCGGCGCCCAATCCCGCACGGCGAATACATGAAACGCGTTGGCCAACTCCGGAGTGCCGGCTTGTAGGGAGCTACCCTCACAAGCGTGTGCGAATGAGCACAATGGCAAAAGTCACAAAACTCGTCATATGTCCCAAATCGTCATGTCTCTAACATGGAATACACAAGTGTCCAAAAGGCCTAACTCTCTGTCATCATGTCTCTAACATGGAAATAATAGATGTCCAGTGGCCTATGTCAAGTCTCTATGTTGCAGTTTCATAGTTTTCTAAGTTAAGTGCCGCTTGATGACACTTAAGCTTTTCTAAGTTCCAACACAAGTTTAATGTTCACAATTAACATTATTTAAGCTATAATCACCATAAATGGCACACTCCTGTGCGCCCACAAGAACTACCCCACATGCATGCAATTTAACCCGTATAGCTCTACTATATAGAGTGAAAATTTTATCATACATAAGGCATGCATTTTAAGTGATTCAAAATTCATAATAAATCTATTTAGCATGAATATGCATTCAAAATAATTAAATCAAACCGAATAAGCACTTAGGAGCCATTTGCCCCTATGCTCATGAAGCCAAACCCACCAAGTGCGTGTAGCGTTCGAACCGCTAACGAAGCTTCGATAATCACTCCTTGAGTCCTAAGAAGCACACCCTAGGAGTTACAAGCTAAGAAGTTGAACCATGAGTTCCCACTTTAAGAAATTCCACAAAAGGTTGGAGAAAACTCACCGAGTGCGAAGGAAACTCTCTCGATCTCCAAACGGGAGTTAGAGTCCTTCTAATCCAACCTAAATCAAAGTTCTAAACCCATCAATTAGGTCCCAAAGGTCCTAAATCAAAAATCCCCAAATTCTAACCCTAGAATCCAAAACTAGGGTTTCATCTCAAAGAAACCTCCAAAAACCGAATCTAAGTGAAGAGAGCTTGTTGCTTACCTCTAAGAAGCTTCAAACCAAGTCCAAAAGGCCCAAGGGTTGAAGTTTGATCCACCACAAAGCTCCACTCACCAAGCTCTAAGCTCCAACAATGGAGGAAATAGGCTCTACCAAGCAAAAGAGAGCAAAGAGAGGGTTTTAATCCTCAAAAACCCATCCAAACCAAGGAGAGAAGAAGGAGATGGAGTGGAGGGAGCTCTTACCTCTCCTCTTGCTGTGAAGAACACAAAGGGAAACCCTAGGGGCAAGGCTTGCACTAATAGAAGTGCAACAATAGCTAAAAACCCCTCAGCTCAAATCTGCTCAAAATCTGCAGTTTGTACAGACAAATCCATTTTGTACCTAAGATAAACCCCGCGAAAACCCAAACCCGAGCCTCGGTTTGCCCTCGTCATTGAGTCTGCACAAAATCCATTTTGTACCGGTATAGCCATCACGCTTGTACCGGAATAACCATCATTTTGTACCGGTACAAGGCCTCGAAATTTCAATCCGAGAGCAACCTAAAATCCAACTTTTTGGACTTTAGTGCTAGCGATTCATCCCTTAACCTCGGTACACGTGCCATAGGTCGGAACACAGTCAACGACCCTCCAGAAAATCTGGAAAAGCTCCAAACTCAAGTCAGATACTCGAACTCCGCAGTTTGCGCAAGTCCAGTATGTTACATCAGCCCTTTTTGAAATAGATTAGGATTGAAATCAGCCTTTTATGGAAATTTTCGTGTCCAATGTCCGGTCTTAATAGGAATGTCCGGTCTTGATGCTGTCCGGTCTTAGCTCCTTGACCGGTCCACCCTTCCGTCAATATTTTCGCAGAGTACTGAGTCCGGACAATGCCTGAGGATGTCCGGTCTTACCTTGCGTAACATTGATCTCATTGTACTGAGACCGGACAATGCCAGGATGTCCGGACTTACATAAGAGTTTTGCAATGTCAAGCCCACGGGATCCGGACATTGACCAAGGTCCGGACATTGACCTCATAAACCATAGTTTTGTCAAATTAAAAGTATTTCAAGTCTTCTAACCACTATTATCTTAGTTTAAATCACCATAAATACTCTTTAAGACATACCTGAGGTATCGAGCTTCTCCGTCGAGCCTTGAGTCTCCAAACTTCATCTTTGTGCTCTTCACTTCTTCAAGACTCCAATAACTTCACGAAATCCGCCAACTTATAAAATTCTTAACAGTAAGGAGAAATTCACCTTAGAGTAAAAATCCTTCTCCAATCCTCAAATGGAGGTGAGATCTCTTCCAAGGCAACCTAAACAAAGGTTCTAAACCAATTAATTGGACTCTAAAAGCCCTAGGTTGCAAATCCCCAAAATAAACCCTAATCTACTAAATCTAGGGTTTCAACAAGTAGAAAGCTTCAAAATCCCAAACTAGAGGAAATAGAGGTGATGCCTACCTTTAAGGAGCTCCAAATCAAAGTCCACAATCCTCTAGAAGTGAAGGTCTTCCTCCAATAGAGCTCCAAGATCAAGCTCCAAGCCTCAAGCAAGAAGATGATAGCACTAGCAAGCAAAAGAGGGAAAAAGAGAGGGTTAATCTCTTTAGAAATCCATCCAAAAACCAAGTAATGGAAGAGAAATGGTTGGAGGGCTCCCCTACCTCTCTCCCTCAGGTCCTCAGCACAAAAAAAGCCCTAGGGGGCGTGGGTGCTACTAATAGAAGCAACAAATTGCTAAAAAGCCCCTGTAGTTTCGAATTTTCGAAAACAAACAGTCAGACTCAAGATAAGCCAAGTCCGTACGCATGCACTCGCGAAATGTACCCAAACCCGAGGCTCGGGTTTGTCGCCTCCAGTCCCATACCGGCACGATCCCCCTCCGTACCTAAGATAGCAACCAAGGCCGCACTGCACAAGAACTTTTTCTATACCTACGTACTCCCGTATAGCAAACCGAGAGCAACCTAAAATCCAACTTTTTGGACTTTAGTGCTTGAGATTCATCCACTAACCTCGGTACACGTGCCATGGGTCGGAACACCGTCAACGACCCTCCAGAAAATCTAAAAAAGCTCAGATCTCACATCTAACACTCGAACCTGGCAATTTGCAAAGTCCAGTGCGTCACAGTTTTCTAGGGTTTAGGTTGGATTTTTAGAGGATTAAAACCCTCTCCTTTGCTCTTTTTGCTTGATAGAGCCTCTACCACCATTGTTGGAGCTTGGAGCTTGGTGGTTGGAGCTTTGTGGTGGATCAAGCTTCAAGCCTAGGACTTTTTGAGCTTGGTTTTGAGCTTCTTAGAGGTATGTGATTGATCTACTTCCTCTAGTTTTGGTTTTTGTGGGTTTTTGTGAGATGAAACCCTAGAATGGGATTCTAGGGTTAGGATTTGGGGATTTTCGATTTAGGGCCTTTGGGACCTAATTGATGGGTTTAGAACTTTGATTTAGGTTGGATTAGAAGGACTCTAACTCCCATTTGGAGATCAAGAGCTCTTCCTTCGCATTCGGTGAGTTTTCTCCAACCTTTTGTCGAAATCCTTAAAGTGTGAACTCAAAGTTTATCTTCTTAGCTTGTAACTCCTAGGGTGTGCTTTTTAGGACTCTAGGAGTGATTATCGAAGCTTCGTTAGCGATTCGGAGCAACGCTTTTCGCACTTGGTGGGTTTGGCTTCATGAGCATAGGAGCAAATGGCTCCTAAGTGCTTATTCGGTTTGATTTAATTATTTTGAATGCATATTCATGCTAAATAGATTTATTATGAATTTTGAACCACTTAAAATGCATGCCTCATGTATGATAAAATTTTCACTCTATATAGTAGAGCTTTCGGGGTTAAACAGCATGCATGTGAGGGTGGGATTTGTGGGCACCTGGGAGTGTGTCATTCATGTTTATATAGCTTAGATAATGTAATTGTAAACATTGAACTCTTGTTGGAACTTAGAAAAGCTTAAGTGTCATCAAGCGGCACTTAACTTAGAAAACTATGAAACTGCAACATAGAGACTTGATATAGGCCACTGGACATCTATTATTTACATGTTAGAGACATGATGACATAGAGATAGGCCTTTTGTACACTTGTACATTCCATGTTAGAGACATGACGATTTGGGACTTGTGACTTTATGCCATTGTGCTCATTTGCACATGCTTGTGAGGGTCGCTCCCTACAAGCTGGCACTCCGGAGTTGGCCAACGCGTTTCATGTATTCGCCGTGCGGGATTGGGCGCCGAAGTGGATTGCCGTGGGACAGTCTCATTCCTAGGGTGAGAATGTTGACTACTATGGGGCCATTAGGCTCGGCATTTGGGCTAGGCAGCCTTCGGGTGGGCATCGGCCATATCGCCTTCGGGTTGATCTTATTGTACTTAAACTTAATGTAGTTTAAAGAAAACTGTGGACTTTGACTAGAATAGTAAACTTTAACACTTTACTGTCACGTGTGGACATTATGGATCTTGATTAGGATAGTAAACTTAGTCTTTTACTATCAAGTTGGGAACTTCATGTTAATTTTAACGCTTTCTATTCATGCTTAGAATAGCTTACTTATGCAAATTCATGCTAGTAGAGATATTGTGTTTAGTAGTTTACATGTTATTTACATGTCGCTTATTAGTGCTTATATCATCGTTTATACTTACTTGCTTAGTTTTGGGCCTAGTGGAGCATGCAACTGAAGTCAGTAATTGCCCACTGGAAACTATTAATTAATAGTTCTCACGCCCTCTTTTTCTAATGTGTTTCAGAGCCTTCGGCACCGGCAGAGGCAAGGGAGCGTGGAAAGGGAATCGCTAGCTAGTTATCGTAGCTTGCCACCTTGTAGGGGTTTTTCTCTCTTTTTGTACTTTGGTGAGATTGAGACAGTTTTGTATCCCTATGTAGAGACTACCATGTACTTAACTATAGTGGTGTTTGGAATTCTTATTGTTGTATTTACCTTTTTATAGTTTATATTAGAGATTGGTACTTTACTTTTAGTCACTTCTTTATGCTTCATTGTATAGAACTCTAGTTGTTATACTGCTCTGATACTTCTAGATTCTTTTCATTTCGTTGGTTATTTATTGTTTTGTTAGACGCCTTGTATGTTGTAGACATACGGCGGGTCTGGGCACGCGCCGGCGCTTCCGCCGGGTCCCGGCGTGATGATTAAATTGGTATCAGAGACTAGGGTTGAGTCTTCTTGTGGACCTAGCAAACCTTAGGCAGGTTGGACTATAGTATATAGGCTCGTGAGAGACGAGGTCTATTTAACTTGTGAGCGAAAGTATTAAGATTGGGTATCTTGAATAACTCTAGTAAGTAGAGTTGGATCGAAGTGTATAACTTCTAACTTCGCAGAGGGTTACGTTGGCGGCCGACAACGTAACATCGGAGTTAGTAGTAAATGACACTTCATTACTTTCGCATGATTTGGGTATTTATAGCATGAGCGGGGATGCGATTGCGTGAGCTTACTAACTTGCGCTTTTATGATGTTGTAGTGACGATGCCGATAACTCGCTCGAAATCTGTTGGAGCGGACAATGCGGCAACGTTTGAGGAGGTCGAGGCCTCCGCTACCTCCGATCCGGCGAGGTCCGTGAGTTGAGGGCAAGTTGGCGGCCCTCACAACGGCATTGGTGACGCAGCGCGACCGCGGCCCGGCGACGATGAGCGCATGGAGTATCTTCTACTGCAGCAGGCGGCTGCGAGGGAGGCTCAAACCCCTTCACCGCCGCCGCCCGAGGTTGACTTACCGCCGCGATCCCCGCGGCCGCTCACACACGGATGACTCCGGCGAGCGCGCGGGAGGAGGACCGGACACCCCGCCGGTTGAGCATCACCGGTGGCGGCGGCATTTCCGATTATGGCTCAGGGAGCCGAGAGGGATCGACTCATGGGTCGCCTCAAGGAGTTTAGGAAGTGCGGTCAGGGATCTTTGACGGAGAGAACGTCGACCGGATTGTGGGAAAGTGGTTGATGCACATGGAGAAGCTATTCCGCGACACATTTGTGGAGGAGCGGGATAGGGTGTGGCTCGCCACCCACCACCTCGACGGCGAGGCCTACTGCTGGTGGATGGATATTCAGGAGAACCCCGGCCACGGACTTGGCGGCTATTACTTAGTTGAAGTTCAAGGAACTTCGTTGTCACATTACTTCCCCGACGGTGTTAAGAGGCGGATGGAGCGAGCTGCGCGGCCTTACTCGGGGGATCGATGCGTAGCCGAGTACGAGAGGGAGTTTTCTCGGCTTACGCATTGCGTGCCCTTCGTCGTGCGGGACGACGAGGATAAGGCCCGCATCTTCGAGCGTGGATCGCGACCGTCGATCTTCCTGGTTCGTGCGATCATCGGAGCTTCGGACTTACGGGTGGTGAACCGCGCGCTCACCGTGGAGAGCGTCGCGGCCATGGTACAGGAAAGACGCGAGGGCTTGGATAAAGGAAAGGGCAAGAGGCCCGCGGCAGAGGGTGCGACCCAGACGCACTCTAGGAGGCCCCCGAAGCATCCGAGACACCAGCAGCGCAGTCGTGGCGCACCGCCCCAGCGAGGAGGACCTGACCGACGCCGGCCTCCCCGGTGTGTGATCTGCGGTGGTCCTCACCACCCGCCGCAGTGTCCACAGCGGGCAGGCAAGTGCTTCCAGTGTGGCCAGGAGGGCCACATTCGTACCGAGTGCCCGAGAGGTTCTTCACGGCACCGTCTTCGCATCGGCACCGGCTCTACGGCCGCCGGACGAGGACCCCGTCGACACGATACCGGGCGGCCGACCGTCAGCCCGGCGCGAGAGTCACTACGGGCGCCGAGTGGGCGCATGTACGCCGCGTGAGACCGAGGTCACGACGGACAAAGAGTGGCAGGTATCATTTTACTTGATGGCATTAGAGTACGTGCATTATTTGATACCGGTGCATCACATTCATTTATAGGTCGGCTATTTGCCGAGTTGCATGACATCCAGTTTGTTCCTTTACTACACCCTGGACGTATTGTTGTACCCGACCACATTGTGGACGTGCGAGAGTATTGCCCCAGTTGCCCTATTCGGGTAGGAGATTGGACCATGCCCGCGGATTTGCGAGTAGTGCGCAAGTTGGGGGATTTTGACGTGGTTTTGGGTATGGATTGGCTGACGCGATACTACGCCACCATCGATTGTGTTAATCGAACGGTTACTTTTAGATAACCGGGTGTCACGCCCCGGGTTGCATATTCACCGGGCACGCCGACAAATCCGCCGTATACAAAAGAATTTCTCCTGTATACGAAGCGTAGATGTACCTGTAAAAACATACAATGCTACAAATAGTAGCATAGAGCTGAAATAACTAAAAACAAACAGGTAGAAAAACAACAACTTTATATACATACAATCACAGATACAAAAGAACACTACTCGCTCCAGCGAGTTCAACTGTATGTACAAAAGTGTCAAACCCAAAAACTGTCACTACCTGCAGTGGAAGTCCTCTAGTACCGAACTCGAAGGGTAGGCTCTAGCCCGCCACGCCCTTCCCACGGTCCGACTCAGACGGAGCAGCAGCCGCAACAGAAGGCCCTGCAACAACAGTGGAAGGAAGAGGGCGTGAGAACTACTATAAAAACAAGTAGTCCTCAGTGGGTACCGCCCTAAACACATCGGTCCACCCACTAAGTCTACAGGGTAAGCAAGAAAGTAAAAGAAGCTGGAAACACTCGACAGCTAACAATCCCTATACTATCCTGCTCTAAACCACTCTCTGTAGAACAAGTAAAAGCTGACCCAATCTTACGAGGGACTGTGAAAGCACCCGTCCCGCCACATGTTTGAATTATGTTTTAAAAAAAAAGAAGGAGAAACTCCTAAGTATAAAAGATGTGGAAAGAGTTACATCCGAAAGGAGTGTGAAAACTACCACCACATGTAGGAAAGAGCTACCACCCCGGTCGTCCGGTACATGTGTGAAGCTACCACATGAGAAATTATATGAAAAACCGAAAAGGTTGGAAAAAATATATATATATGAATATTTTAATATTTTCGGCGATATAAGGTGGTAGAATGAAAAAGATGCTCAAAGAGCCACCCCCGGTGCCTTATTAGTTAAATCTCTATTTTGAACGAATTGCGATAAATTGGTGTCAATTTTGCCAAATTTCTAAAAATTATTTTTCATCAATTTGCGTCTTGATGTTTTGAAACATTAGATTATCTTTAATATCAAATTTTGATGTTTCAATGTGTTTTGAAATCCTATAATATTTTATTTTCATCATAATGATTTTTGGAGTACAACTTTTAATTTTTATGAAATTAATCTAATTTTGAAGGATTTTTGAGAAAATAAGATAAAATTTTTGATGAGGAGGACACGGAGTGATTTTATCTTTTTGAGCTTCATTACATATGTTTTATCTTTTCACTCCTAGGGCTATGTTTTCTTTATGCATCTAGGTATGAAACTATGAAATACTTACTCTCTGTTTAGTTAGTTTTTCTCTCTATTTGTGTTTTCTTTTGGCAATTTTTGACAAAAAGGGGGAGAATGGAGAACAAGTACAAAAGCAGAGGATATTTGGTATTTGATGCATATACGAAGGGGGAGACGTGATGAGATTGAGGGAGAAGGAGAAATAATATTTTTGAAAAGGAATTGGAGAAAAGAACAAAGGGAGAGAAGAGGTATAAAATTAACTTTGAAAATTTGTTGAAAATTTGTTTTGCAGGAAATCAAGACTTCAAGACTCCTAGTTGCGTCTAAGTCATAGAGTTTGTTTTAGGAGTTTTGATGTATTTTTGTGTTTCAAATTGTATTTGGACTACATGCGAGAAGTTTGATGTTTTGGTGATGACATTGAACTTCGTTTTTCTTTTATGATGTAATTTTAGTTAATTTTTGTGTTTTGTCACGAAATTGCCAAAGGGGGAGATTGTTAAGAATTTTGTGTTGGCAAGTTTCGTGAATTGAGTCGGAGTCTTGAAGGATCGGAGCGGATCGAAGAACGGTGAAGAATCAAAGACTACGAAGAAAAAGAGGAATTGGCTCACGATGAGAATCACGATGCCTAGGTAAGTTTTTAATTCATAATATGGTGATTCATACTTAGTTATAGGCATTAGAATCATAAATCATTGTTTAACGGATTAGAAATTATATTGGAACTTTGTAATTTTCAAAAATTAGAAAATTTACAAAGTGTACCCGAACTGTCTGGCACACCATCCCATTACCGTGAATGAACCTATACGGTACAAACCATCATACCCATTACCGAATCAATGCTGAATCAGACGGCATACCATCATACCCATTACCGTAATCACTGAACTGTCCGTACAAGCATGGTTGCTATACCTGACCATCAATCCATTACCGGTAATGGCCCTTCGAAAAATAATCTTCCGTCCTTGTGGAACTGGTAACCAGTTCATTCCTGTACCGGTACAGATAGGTAAAAAAACCCTGATTTTTCTCTAATCCGAATCTAATTGATTCTAAAGTCTATAAATAAGATGTTAGGGTTCTCTAACTCCGTGTGCTTCATGAAAATACTTGTTTGAGAAACCCTAGAGGCTAGGAATTCATCTAAAACCTATTTTCTACAAAATAGCCTCTTCTAGGTCAAATTGAGATATTGTAATTTCTTATCTATATGTCGATTTGATCTACAATTCGCTTGGAGTTTTCTTCTTCAGTTTTCTACGATACTCCTAAGCGAAGGATCACCATACTCATGATGCTTCTCATGAACGGCGTCGTGGATTCGGCGTGAAGCGTCGTGGATTCGGCGCGATTGAAGGCGATTCGTGGATTCGGATCGTTGGCTCGTGGATTCGAGTGGGCGTCGTGGATTCGGCGTGATCAAGGCTTCGTGGATTCGAAGTGGAGGCGTTTTGTGGATTCGGGACGTGGCGTTCGTGGACTCGGACGTGGACAACGTGGCGGCGTGCGCGGAGATTCATAGGAGGTTAAGAGAGGTTAAGTCCGTGGAGTCGGTAATCACCTTGTAATCTTTTCTCTTAGTGGATTGTTATTCGCGTGTTGGTCCCGTGGGTTTTTTACTCCGAGTTTGGAGTTTTCTCACGTAAATCTCGGTGTGTTTTTAATTTCCGCATTTACTTTTAACGCATCGATTATTTGTGATTTTTGGCCGGTACACCTATTCACCCCCCTCTAGGTGTCGGATACAATCTAGATAGATCCTTGGGGCTTCCCCGTAACTCACACACTTTACTATCATTTGTGGACATTGTGGATTTGACTAGAATAGTAAACTTTAATCTTTTACTATTAAATGGGGAACATTGTACTAGTAGTTGTGCTTGCTAATCATGCTTAGAATAGTCGTTTGCTTATGCTTATTTATGCTAAGTAGAGACATCATGTTTAATAGCTTACATGTTTAGTAGCTTACATGTTTACTTGTTTATATATTACCCCTTTTCTCGCGTTTGTTTTGGGCCTAGTGGAGCATGCAACTGAAGTCAGTAATTGCCCACTGGGAACTATTATGTAATAGTTCTCACGCCCCCTGTTTCATATGTGTTTCAGAGCCTTCGGCACCGGCAGAGGCAAGGGATCGCGGCAAGGGAGTCGCCTAGTTAGCTAGCTTCTTTGCCACCACCGTTTAGGTGGTTTTTCCTCTCTTTTGTGTTTTGTGAGAGAGCGACTGTTGTATCTATTTATAGAGACCACCATGTATTATGTTAGTTTTTACTTTGGGATCCTTGGTTGTACCCCTTTTTATAGTTCTTAGTGGAATCTTGGTACTTTTAATTATCTACTTCTTGTATGCTTCTTAGTATAGAATTCTAGTTGTTATACTGCTCTGATGCTTCTAGATTCTTCTTTTCGTGGTTATTTATCCTTTTTGTTAGACGCCTTGTATGTTGTAGACATACGGCGGGTCTGGGCACGCGCCGGGCGGGCTTCCGGGTCCCGGGCGTGATTAAATTGGTATCAGAGCCTAGGGTTGAGTCTTCTTGTGGACCTAGCAAACCTTAGGCCGGTTGGACTATAGGATATAGGCTCGTGAGAGACGAGGTCTATTTAACTTGTGGGCGAAAATATTAAGATTGGGTATCTTGAATAACTCTAGTAAGTAGAGTTGGATCGAGGTGTATAGCTTCTAATTCCGCGGAGGGTTACGTTGGCGGCCGACAACGTAACATCGGGAGTTAGTTGTGAAACACACTTCATTACTTTCGCATGATTTGGGTATTGTTGAGTGGGGCTGCGATAGCGTGGGTTTTATTAACTTGCGCTTTAGTGATGTTGTGGCGTCTTGTTGACGACCCGCTCTAAGTTTGTTGGAGTGGATGACGCGACAACGTTTGGGGAAGTGGAGATGTCCACTACCCCGGATCCAACGAGGTCCGCGAGTGAGGTGCCTACTGCGGCTCTCACCGGTTTGGCGACTCGGCGGGCGACACCGGCTCACGGCAGGCAAATGCGGCACACGGGCGGGATGTGCGCATGAAACACCCGAGAGATCCTTGCGCAACGGGCGGTTCTCCTGTGATGGTTGAGGGAGCAGCGCGAGAGTGGCCCATGGATCGCCCAACGAGTTCAAGAGGTGTAATCCAAGAATCCTCGATGGAGAGAAGGACGACCACTGGATCGTAGGGAAGTGGTCGATGCAGACGGAGAATCTATTTCCGCGACACATCCGTGGAAGAGGGAGGCAGAGTTCGGCTCGCCGATCACCACCTGGAAGATGAAGTCTATAGCTGGTGGTTGGATTTTCAGGATAACACCAATGCTGATATGGTGACGACTACTTGAGCGAGGTTCAAAGAACTCCTATTGAGGCTTTACCTCAATGACAGTGTTAGGGAAAATGTCGGAACAGTATCTGTGTGGTATGCCCCAAGGGAGGCGGACTGTGGCCGAGTACGAATGGGAGTTCCCTCGGCTCCCCCATGGTGTGCCGTTGTAGTGCGGGACTGCGAGGACTTCGGCCGTTGATCTTTCGGTTGGCGCAACATCCCAATCTTCAGACTTGCCAAGATGTGGTAAACCGCGCGCTCGTCGAGAAGGCTTAGATTAAGGATTTGGGCTAGAGGCCCATGACCGAGGGTGCGAGTCAGACGCACTCTGGGAGGCAACCTGTTTAGAGACAGACGGAGGAGCCACAACAGGCCCCGAACGGCCGCATGTATACGGCTCAGATTGAGGAGGTGACGGCAGCCGAGGTGGTGACTACTTGTTTCGGTTCGCACTATGATTTTCGAGTGTGCATTGGTTGATGCCGGTGCTTTGCACCTATCCTTTGATCGGCTATTTGTCGAGTTGCATTGCATCACGTTAGATCGCTGTTTGTGATGAGGATTAGCCTTGACTGAGACGGTTAGTCTGCGGGTTGTGGGTAGCTTTCTGCTATGCTATTTGGATCTCACGACTATTGCATTAGTTGCATCCCTGGATCTACTGCTTGCCTGGAGTGCTCGAGGGGACGACCACGTGCTCTGGACCAGCTTGTAGATTGCGGAACTCCGGCCCCTGGGCGGCACTTTGAAGCGTATGATTAATGCCTTGACCGGTGCGACGAATTATGGGTAGGGCAAAGTTTTGGTCGGACGGTAGTCAGTTTTGACAAGAGCGTGGAATGCCACGTGTGGGATCGTGAGATCGAGGATACAGAGTGTGTAGTGAACCCGAGAATTTCTAGCATTGATCATTCTTCGATGTTTATAGGATGATCAGATGATCGGGTGTGTCGTTTCGAACACCCTACCTTGCGAGAAGGTTTTGCGTGCCAACAAATAGATTGGCCTTCGTGGTGAGGAGTTTGTGAGGTACTTTGTACCTTGGGTCTTGCGAGCTGATTTAACTCGCCTCGGGAATTGGAGCACGAAATAGTGCATGTTGAGGATTATTCCACTGGTTGTGGTGACTATCTCCCTTATCTAAAACTAGGTAAGTATTGGAAAGGATTTGGGGCCTAACTGGCCAGTACCTTTGGTTGTTCGAGAATCCTCAGAATGAAGGATACCTTTAGAGTTGTTAATGCTCTCCTGATGGAGTCACGAATCGTGAGCTCAAGTGGCAAGGAGATCTGTACTTCTAGTGTTTCGCTTCGCGAGAAACACCCTCTGTTGAGGTAGGACCTGTAGGGTCGTTTCGACTATACTTCGGCCATCGTGATCTAAAGTGAATCACGATTGGGCATTTGCTCGGCTGTAGAGGCTCGTTGATCGTTTCGATTAGTCTTGTGATATTGGCATACTCGATCGAATCGTATTGCAATCGGGAGTAATACCTTTTTGTGTTGGTGTTTGAGGCTGCACCTCAAGCGAATGATGGCACCTGTTTGGGCCTGTTTGGGACATCACGGGGATTAGCGTGACGTTGCTGAAGCCTGTAGTACTTCACCAACGTTAGGGTCTTGCGGAATGATAATTTCAAGCCCTCTAGATGGATTGGTGGAACCGGTCGTAGACGGCCATGGGTATTCCGATGAAGATCTACAAGGATCAACTGTGGAAGCGTACTGAGGTGAGCGAAGTGTAAACTCTCACTGTGGGATCAAGTTGTCGAGAAAAATTCGTGAGGGAAAGTACCAGGTACTGATTTTCCCTTGTTCGGATGTTGCATGTGGAATTAAGTTCCTTGCAATGGAGACTTCGTGGAAGAGTGGTTGAGATCGACGTTCTGGTCGATGGTCACTTTCTGGTGACATTGATAGAGAGCTACTACTATTTGTAAATGGAACCCTCCCTATCACTTGAGTTGAGCTCTGTGACTATGGATACCTGGGGTATCTGATGCTAAGGGAATCATTGTGGAGAAGAATTTCGAATGATTCATTTTGAGCGCTTGAGCAGTTAGTGCTATGAGACCCTCTATCAGAGATAAGCTCCCGGCGTAGGCTTATGAAGAGTTTACTTGAGGCATCAAGTCGAGACTAAGGGAATGACCTTAGTAGATCGAGGATGTGTGTGAGATATGGTTCTTGACCATATGTATAGAAAAGAAGCAGCGAGTACCATCCTAGTGGTGGAGTTGAGACTACTGTGGAGGCATTGGGGTGCAATGCTGATTGGTGAATCGAGTGACCACTTCTGGAGAACCAATTTGGACGACTTGTCGAATGTCGCGACAATTAGAAGAGACGATCATTATGGATTGGATTTACACTCAGTAGCGCAATCTCTTAACAAGATCTGACTTTGAGCTGAGCAAGCATTGTTGGGATTAGAGCCAACGATTAGATATTGTATCGCATCTCTTTAGTAAGCATTCCGATGGAGTGTTGATGGATCAGGTAACGGGTTTGAACCCGGGTTCTTGCTACGAGCGGTATTGTTGGATCCGACTCGGAGAGCTTTATAACGGAATTTCCAATTGTATGAGTAAAATGGGGCAGAGCTAGGTTTCGCCCTCGACTAAGACGAGGAAAGTGAGGACTGGAATTCAGCTTGTGGGAGCACTTGGTGTTGATGATGACCAACTGAATAGCTTGTCGAACAAGCGCAATTTAGAGAAGGAACTTCTCGGAGAAGATTTGAAGTTGTTTTACTGATGGCTCGGGATGTAAAAAGGATGTTGGTGAGTTAGTAGCTCGTTGTCTAACTTGCCAACAAGTGAAGGCTGAGCATAGAATTTCCGCGGGGAAATTGTAGAGCCTACCGATTCCAGTGTGGAAGTGAGAGAAGAACGCCATGATTTTCGTGATGGGATTGCCTCGCTCACGGGGCGTGACGCTATATGGGTGATCGTGGATAGGTTGACGAAATCGGCGTATTTCATACCTATCCATACTACTTGGACTGGAGAGAGAAGTTCGCACAAGTGTACCTTGATGAGATTGTGCAACTTCATGGAGTGCCTACTTCGATTGTATCTGATGGGGACACTCGCTTCGTGTCACATTTCTGGAGGAGTCTGCAGGACGCCTTGGGTACTAGATTGGATTTCAGCACTGCTTTCCACCCCCAGAGTGACGGGCAGTCAGAGCACACTGCAGACTCTTGAGGACATGCTTCGAGCATGTGTGATTGACTTCCAGGGAGGATGGTTGCAGCATCTACCTATGGCGGAGTTTGCTTATAACAATAGTTATCAAGCAAGCATCAAGAAGGCACCGTTCGAGGCATTGTATGGGCGGAAGTGTAGATCGCCACTTCATTGGAGTGAAGTTGGCGAAAGATTGGCTTTAGGCCCTGATGTGCTCCAGAAAGCAGAGGATAAAGTTCGAATCGCTCGTGAGCGACTACTGGCATCCCAGAGTAGGCAGAGGAGCTATGCAGATAAACGCCGACGAGACTTGGAGTTTCAGATTGGAAATTATGTCTTCTTGAAAGTCTCGCCGTCAAAAGGAATTCGGAGATTTGGAATTCGAGGCAAGTTGAGCCCTCGATTCATTGGACTATATGAGATCTTGGAACGTATAGGTCCGGTAGCGTATCGACTTGCTCTACCACCGAACCTATCGAGCGTGCACAACGTCTTTCATGTATCGGTCCTTCGAAAATATGTTCACGATCCGGCTCATGTATTGGAGGCTGTACCCATAGAGCTGCTGGAGGATTTGACCTTCGAGGAGCAACCAGTGAAGATCTTGGCTCGCGAGGTGAAGAAATTGAGGAATCGGGATATTCCGTATGTGAAGGTTCCTTGGAGCAACCGCGAGGAGCGAGAGGCCACGTGGGAGCCTGAGAGTGCACTGCAGGAGCGCTATCCCCATCTCTTTCAGATGGAATCTTGAGGTACGAGTTCGCTTTAGAGTTTCGCGGACGAAACTCCTTTTTAGGAGGGGTGAATGTAACATACTGGACTTGCGCAAATTGCGGAGTTCGAGTATCTGACTTGAGTTTGGAGCTTTTCCAGATTTTCTGGAGGGTCGTTGACTGTGTTCCGACCTATAGCACGTGTACTGAGGTTAAGGGATGAATCCCTAGCACTAACGTCCAAAAAGTTGGATTTTAGGTTGCTCTCGGATTGAAATTTCAAGGCCTTGTACCGGTACAAAAAGATTGTTATACCGGTACAAGCGTGATGGCTATACCGGTACAAAATGGATTTTGTACTGGTACAGACCAGCTGAGCGAGGGCAAACCCGAGGCAAAATGGTTTGGTCAAGTTTCAGGTTTATAGGTACAAAATGGATTTGTACCCAGACAACCGGCAGATTTCGAGCAGCTTGAACTCAGGAGTTTTTAGCTATTGTTGCACTTCTATTAGTGCAAGCCTTGCCCCTAGGGTTTCCCTTTGTGTTCTTCACAGGAAGGGAAGAGGTAGGGCTCCCTCCACTCCATCTTCTTCATTTCTTCTTGGTTTGGATGGGATTTTAAGGATTAAAACCCTCTCTTTTGCTTCCTTATGCTTGGTAGAGGCAACATCACCATTGTTGGAGCTTGGAGCTTGGTGGTTGGAGCTTTATGGTGGATCAAGCTTCAAGCCTAGGGCTTTTTGAGCTTGGTTTTGAGCTTCTTAGAGGTATGTGATTGATCTCCTTCCTCTAGTTTCGATTTTAGTAGGTTTTTGTGAGATGAAACCCTAGAATGGGATTCTAGGGTTAGGATTTGGGGATTTTCGATTTAGGGCCTTTGGGACCTAATTGATGGGTTTAGAACTTTGATTTAGGTTGGATTAGAAGGACTCTAACTCCCATTTGGAGATCGAGAGAGTTTCCTTCGCACTCGGTGAGTTTTCTCCAACCTTTTGTGGAATTTCTTAAAGTGTGAACTCATGGTTCAACTTCTTAGCTTGTAACTCCTAGGGTGTGCTTCTTAGGACTCAAGGAGTGATTATCGAAGCTTCGTTAGCGGTTCGAGCAACGCTACTCGCACTTGGTGGGTTTGGCTTCATGAGCATAGGGGCAAATGGCTCCTAAGTGCTTATTCGGTTTGATTTAATTATTTTGAATGCATATTCATGCTAAATAGATTTATTATGAATTTTGAATCACTTAAAATGCATGCCTTATGTATGATGAAATTTTCACTCTATATAGTAGAGCTATCTGGGTTAAATTGCATGTATGTGGGGGTGGTTCTTGTGGGCGCCTGGGAGTGTGCCATTTATGGTGATTATAGCTTAAATAATGTTAATTGTGAACATTAAATACATGTTGGGACTTAGAAATCTTAAGCGTCATAAAGCGGCACTTAACATAGAAAACTATGAAACTGCAACGTAGAGACTTGACATAGGCCACTTGATATCTACTACATTCCATGTTAGAGACATGATGACATAGAGATAGGTCTCTTGTACATTCCATGTTAGAGACATGATGACATAGAGATAGGCCTTTTGGACACTTATACATTCCATGTTAGAGACATGATGATTTGGGACTTGTGACGAGTTTTGTGACTATTTGCCATTGTGCTCATTCGCACATGCTTGTGAGGGTCGCTCCCTACAAGCCGGCACTCCGGAGTTGGCCAACGCGTTTCATGTATTCGCCGTGCGGGATTGAGCGCCGAAGTGGATTGCCGTAGGACAGTCTCATTCCTAGGGTGGGAATGTTGACTACTACGGGGCCATTAGGCTCGGCATTTGGGCTAGGCAGCCTTCGGGTGGGCATCGGCCATATCGCCTTCGGGTTGATCTTATTGTACTTAAACTTAAAGTAGTTTAAAGAAAACTGTGGACTTTGACTAGAATAGTAAACTTTAACACTTTACTATCATTTGTGGACATTGTGGATTTGACTAGAATAGTAAACTTTAATCTTTTACTATTAAATGGGGAACATTGTACTAGTAGTTGTGCTTGCTAATCATGCTTAGAATAGTCGTTTGTTTATGCTTATTTATGCTAAGTAGAGACATCATGTTTAATAGCTTACATGTTTAGTAGCTTACATGTTTACTTGTTTATATATTACCCATTTTCTCGCGTTTGTTTTGGGCCTAGTGGAGCATGCAACTGAAGTCAGTAATTGCCCACTGGGAACTATTATGTAATAGTTCTCACGCCCCCTGTTTCATATGTGTTTCAGAGCCTTCGGCACCGGCGGAGGCAAGGGATCGCGGCAAGGGAGTCGCCTAGTTAGCTAGCTTCTTTGCCACCACCATTTAGGTGGTTTTTCCTCTCTTTTGTGTTTTGTGAGAGAGCGACTGTTGTATCTATTTATAGAGACCACCATGTATTATGTTAGTTTTTACTTTGGGATCCTTGGTTGTACCCCTTTTTATAGTTCTTAGTGGAATCTTGGTACTTTTAATTATCTACTTCTTGTATGCTTCTTAGTATAGAATTCTAGTTGTTATACTGCTCTGATGCTTCTAGATTCTTCTTTCCGTGGTTATTTATCCTTTTTGTTAGACGCCTTGTATGTTGTAGACATACGGCGGGTCTGGGCACGCGCCGGGCGGGCTTCCGCTGGGTCCCGGGGCGTGACAGCCACCAATTTGGTTCGGTTCGGGAACGCCGATCAGGCGCCGAACGGACAGCACCTCCACTGTTCGCCCTAGGCTCACAACTAAGTCATGTACAATGAATTGCCCAGGAATTTAAATTCTATATCATACATGACATGACGATGCGCCCAAAGGTGCGATAGCAACAAGAGCAAGATACAAGTATTTCATACAAGTAATATAAAGAGAGCAGAGTCTATCTATTACATTCAGTCATCATTCATTTACATTCTTTATCACGAGGTGAATATACAAGATATCTTTCCCAAAATACATGGTATTGTCATCTCCTAAAATATACATTCATTTACATTCTTTTCTTGTACATAAGACTATACCAAAAGTGATATCAGGGGAGGTTCTAATGCAATGGCGTCCTCTACCAACTAGGGGGCGATGCCCTTACCGCGATCCTCACCAGCCGCCCGCGAACTAGCACCTGTAATAGAGTGGGGTGAGAACTAACTTCCTTATACAAGATATCTTTCCCAAAATACATGTTATTGTCATCTCCTAAAATATACATTCATTTACATTCTTTTCTTGTACATAAGACTATACCAAAAGTGATATCAGGGGAGGTTCTAATGCAATGGCGTCCTCTACCAACTAGGGGGCGATGCCCTTACCGCGATCCTCACCAGCCGCCCGCGAACTAGCACCTGTAATAGAGTGGGGTGAGAACTAACTTCCTTAGTTCCCAGTAGGCTCGGCCACCGACCCCACCCATCTCCCCACTAGGTCTAAGCAGGCAAAAGCAGATAGATATTTATTTTAAAGCTGTAAATAAAGCATAATAGAAGAAATGCAATACTACTATGCCTGTAACAACAAGATCAGAGTAATGCTCTAGCCATGTAACCATTAACATGCTAATAGAACTCTATCAAGTAAATTGCAATTCTATCATGCTCAATATGTACTTTTGTACCCAATCTCATAACTCCTTTGAGTTTATAACCCAATCCATGGCTAGCCCGTAGGCGCGCCCACGACTCACACCACAAACCCGAGAGTTGTCTGCGGGACCCCACATAGGCTATCCCTTGGGACCCCACATAGGCTATCCCAATCGATTCACGTACCAAGACCTCCGGAGACTCGCACTACTCATGTGGAGCGACCACCACGAGCGCTGAACAGACAGTGTGAGTGTGATCTTCTCCTCCACCTTGGAGGGCATCCAACACAGGGGAATTAATGATCTCATCCTCCACGTTGGAGGGCATCCACACAGGGGAATCATGGATAAGTGTTTTGTAGCACTATGTCTCTATGTCATTTGTCATCAAGTTATTTACTTGGATCACATGTCACTAGTGTCTCTACACTATGTCATAATGTCAATCATCAAGTTCTTTACTTGGTTCACATATCTCAAGTGTTCTTTACACTAAGTTGTTGCACATGTCATTCATCAAGTTATCTACTTAGTACTTATGTCACTAGTGTTCTAGGCACTATGTCATTTATCAATCCTCAAGTTCTATACTTGGTTCATATGTCTCTAGTTGTCATTCATGCAAGATTAGTTCATCTCTAGGGTTCAATGTCAATATACTCATCTGTATGCTCCCTATGTCCAAATGCAAAGCCTAAAGTGCCGCACGATAAGGAAGCATGTAAGAGTAGTAAAATAGCTACATAAACCCTGACATGCATGAAACTATACATATATAAGTTTATATGCAATATGACCAACAATTTTACTTAGACATAAAAGGGAGCCCAACGGCTTCGGTATGGCACCCCCCCACCTTTTGGGATGTCCTTCAAGGTTGGGACGCTACTCTCGAAGCCTCCAACCAATACTCTGACTCCCCGGGCCAATACTGACACTGTAAGCCAATGTTTGGCTCGGATCACTCAATCCGTCCTTCGAATCGACGAACCGTTGTTTCCCACACGTTCGCGTACCTAACAATATGTTAGAAACGAGGTTAAAAGAGATCAAAACCTCTTCTTTATAAAAGCCCCAATTTGAGCCCTAGAATTTGCCCCGAGCAAAATCCACATCTAAAGCTCAAATTGCTTGTGCAAACCATCTCTTAGGGTTGCTAGGGTTCCAAGAAAATTATCACAAAAGGATAAAACCCATGCTAGCAAACTCTACCATGAAAGCTCTAAAGAGCTTACCTCAAGGGAGAGCTCCAAGGGAGGAGAGAAATGAAGAAGATGATGCTAGGCTTGCTCCTAGCTTAGTCCTCCTCCAAATCTTTCCCTCTTCTTCTTCTTCTTCTTCTTCTTCTTCTTCTTCTTCTTCTTTCTAGAGAGAGAGAGGGAGAGTGTGTGTTTACTTGGGCACAAAGAAATGAGTAATAGGCTCATACCCTTTCACCTATATATGATCTAATGCATAATTGCATTTAAACCCTCACACTTCCATTTAATCAATTAGCCCAAACTGGGCATTTTTCGCCAGCCAAGACCGGTCTCGATGGGGCTATCCGGTCTTAGCCTGCGAAAATCCATTCTGTCCATTTCCCAACGTACGGGATCCGGTATTCAACCGATGTCCGGACATTGCATGTCCGGTCTCCAAGGAATGTCCGGGCCCCGTAGGAGGAAATCCCAGGACTTAGCCAATTTCTTCTCCTACGCGGTAGGGCACCTCGTGGCATCCGGTCTTCGTGGGATGTCCGGTCTTGGGATGTCCGGACCTTGTGCCATTGTCCGGATCCCGTGAGCACAACTCGTGCTGATAGCCCTCAGGCCATTTCCACTCGCACAGGGACCGGTCCTCAGGACCCAGGTCCGGTCTTGCCTGGTGGAATTCTGCAAAATGGTGCAATTTGCACCATTTGCAGTCGTGGTCCACTCTAATGCACTTTTTTTTTGGCTTAGAGTCAGCTTCAATCTTTCCGACTTTCACCATTACGACACTTAGTCGATTCCAGATGAAGTCCAATCCTCATATTTTGAGAATGCACTTCCTTACATCCTCCCCTCCTTAATAAGAGTTTCGTCCTCGAAACGAACCCTTAAATTAAACTTAAACTTAAATTCATACCTCACTCCTCGAATAAATGAGGATGATGCGTTTTCATCTCGCTCTCGAGCTCCCAAGTGGCTGCACGATCGTCGTGATTACTCCACCGAACTCGAACATAAGGAATTTCGCGATTCCACAATTTGCGCACCTCCCAAGCAATAATTGCCACCGGAAACTCTTCATAGCTCAAGTCCTCTTGAAGCTCCGGCAGTTCAAACATCATGGCGTGTTCGGGATTGTGTACATATTTCCGAAGGCTGGAAATATGAAACACATTGTGAACGTCCGCTAGGTGCGGCGGCAATGCAATCCGATATGCTACCGCTCCAATACGTTCCAACACTTCAAACGGCCCAATGTATCGAGGACTTAATTTTCCTCGAACACCAAATCGCCTCACGCCTCTCATAGGCGAAACCTTCAAGAACACGCGGTCTCCTACCGCGAATTCTAAGTCCCTTCAGCGCTTATTCACATAACTTTGTTGCTTTGATTGCGCGGTAAGCATCCGTTGACGAGCGAGGCGAACTTTCTCTTCGGCTTCCCGCAACACTTCGGGACCAACCACAGCCCGTTCACCTACATCACCCCAGTGTACTGGAGATCGGCACTTCCGCCCGTAGAGGACCTCAAACGGTGCCATCTCCACGCTAGCTTGGTAACTATTATTGTAGGCGAACTCGGCCATTGGCAAATATTTGGCCCAACTTCCTTTATAATCAATGACACACGCCCGCAACATATCCTCCAGAATCTGAATAATCTGCTCTGACTGTCCATCTGTCTGAGGGTGAAATGCGGTACTAACTGTGCCAAGGGCTTCTTGTAGGTTCTTCCAGAAATGTGAGGTGAATCGGGGATCTCCATCTGATACAATCGACTTCGCCACCCCATGCAATCTGACCACCTCATCTAGATATACCTGCGCCAGTTTCTCGCCCGACCAGGTAGTGTGGATCGGTAAAAAGTGTGCCGACTTTGACATACGGTCCACAACTACCCAAATCGCGTCGTGGCCTCCCGTCGAACGAGGTAGTCCGACCACGAAATCCATCGCGATATTCTCCCACTTCCAAATTGGGATAGGCAGGCTTTGAAGTTTCCTCGCTGGGTATCGGCACTCAGCCTTTACTTGCTGGCATACTAAACATTGCGCCACAAAGCGTCCAATGTCCGCTTTCATCCCCGGCCACCAGTACTGCATTTTCAAGTCCTTGTACATTTTGGTGCCGCCCGGGTGAATACTATAAGGAGCTTGATGAGCTTCCTCCAAAGTCAGTTTTCGGACTTCTTCATTTTCTGGTACACACCACCGGTTGCGGAGCCGGATTGCACCCTCGGCATCAACGGTGAAGTCACCACCGCGTTCGCTCTCAATGTCGCGCCGCACCTTCTGGAGATTAGGGTCCGCAGATTGAAGACTCTTGATCCGCTCCAACAAGGTCGGTCTAACTATAAGAGCCGATAACATAGCCGGTACTTCTGGAGCTACTACCTCAAGATTTAGCCGTTTCATCTCCAAGCATAATGGATCCTGAGCCGTAACTTTCAACGCAAGATTTTCCACCGACTTTCTGCTGAGAGCATCGGCGACTACATTCGCCTTCCCGGGGTGGTAAAGGATCGAGACATCATAATCCTTTAATAGCTCCAACCACCGTCGTTGGCGCATGTTCAGCTCCTTCTGCGTGAACAAATATTTCAGACTCTTGTGGTCCGTGTATATTTCGCAACGCGCGCCATACAAGTAGTGCCTCCACAACTTAAGAGCAAATACCACAGCGGCTAGCTCTAAGTCGTGGATAGGGTAGTTCTTCTCGTAGCTCTTCAACTGACGGGACGCATACGCGATCACTTTCCCGCCCTGCATCAGAACACACCCCAAGCCTGAATAGAACGCGTCGCTATATACCACAAAGTCTTCGCCTTGCATCGGTAACGCGAGCACCGGAGTCGAAGTCAATCTGTCCTTCAACTCTTGAAAACTCCGGTCGCACTCGTCACTCCATATGAACTTGGTGCCTTTCTTTGTCAGACGGGTCAGTGGAATTACGATCTTAGAGAAACCTTCCACGAACCGCCTATAATAGCCCGCTATGCCCACAAAGCTTCGGACTTCTGTGACGTTCGTAGGGCGCGGCCAATCCTTGATTGCCTCTATTTTCCTCGGGTCAACGAAAATTCCGCCCTCGGAAATAACATGCCCCAGAAATGCAACTTCCCTCAGCCAAAAGTGGCACTTTTTCAATTTGGCATACAACTTCTCCTCCTGAAGGATTTGAAGCACTATGCGCAAATGCTCCGCATGTTCCTCCTCACTGCGGGAATAGACCAGGATGTCATCTACGAAGACCACCACAAACTGGTCTAGGTATTTCCTGAAGACACGGTTCATTAAGTCCATGAACGCTGCCGGGGCATTCGTGAGCCCAAACTGCATTACCGTGAATTCATAGTGTCCATACCGCGTGCGGAAAGCGGTTTTCTGAATATCTTCCGGCTTAATCCTCAATTGGTGATAGCCCGATTGGAGGTCAATCTTCAAATAGACATTCGACCCCTGTAACTGGTCGAACAAGTCATCGATTCTGGGTAGCGGATACTTGTTCTCGATTGTGACCTTGTTCAACTCGCGATAATCTACGCAGAGTCGAAACGATCCATCCTTCTTCCGCACAAACAGTACCGGGGCTCCCCACGGCGATACACTCGGCCGAATAAATTCTTTATCAAGAAGATCCAATAACTGAGCCCTCAACTCTGTCAATTCCGCCGGCGCCATCCGATATGGAGCCTTCGAAATCGGCGCAGTCCCGGGAACCAAGTCAATTACAATCTCAATCTCTCGTTCTGGCGGTATTCCCGGTAATTCGGCAGGAAATACGTCAGGAAACTCCCGAACTACTGACAGTTCCTCGAGTGTTGGGGTCACTCGCTCAACTTCTACAACGGTCGCCATATAGGCGGCGCAACCGCTGCTAACAAGCTTCCTCGCCCTCATCGCTGACACTGTCGCGGCGAAGCAGGAACTCTTACATGCCTTGTAAACAAGTTCCTCTTGTCTTGGCTCACGAAACGTGATCACTTTCTCCTTGCAGTCGATCGACGCATAGTATTTCGAAAGCCAGTCCATGCCCAATATAACGTCGAATTTCTCCAACCTTTTGAGCACTAAGGTCCGGATTGGCATTATCCAGTCACCTATCTGCACTGGACATGCAGGGCATTCTCTATAAATATGGATTACCGGACCGGGGCTATCCATTCGCCACACCTTTTCACAAACCTTTATATCTATATCATGAGTTCATGCAAATGACTTACTTATGATCGAGTTAGTGGCACCCGTGTCAAACAAAGCTCTGGAGCGAACTCCATTAATTAAAACCATACCTGCCACAACTTCAGGCTGCTCGGCTTCGGCAGGTTCCTCCACTTGGGCCAGAGCGGCGAATACCCGTTCGCTCGGCGCTGGTCGTGCCAACTCGGGCTGACGCGGAGCCATCGCGCGTCCAGCCGACATAGCAGCAGGTGGAGCTCCTCCATAATAAGCCGGTGTCGCTGGAGTCGATGCCACCGACGGAGTAGGCGGGGCCCTCGCTGGACAGTCGCGACTTATGTGCCCTTCCTGCCCACAGTTAAAGCACTTGCCTAGGCGTTGCCTACACTGCTGCGCCCGGTGGCCCCCACCACCGCATATAGTGCACCGCTGCGGCCCGCGACCTCACGACTGCGTTCGCGGGTTCTTCGGGGGCTTCTTGAAATTTGACTGTCCCCCCGAAGGACCGCCCGATCGCTTCTTTCCTTTATCCTTGGACGCCGCCATAAGCTCACGCTCCTCGCGCACGTGAGCGTCACCGTGCTCCGCCCAGAATGCACGATCAAATATCTCCGCATATGTAGTGAGCTTAAGAATCTGCACCGCCCGATAAATACTTGGCCTGAATCCTCGCAAGAACCAGTCTGCTCTGTCCCGGTCATCTCGTACGACCTCCGGAACACAATCTATGATATGGGAGAATTCCTGCTCATACTCCGACACAGTGCGGTCTCCCTGCCTCAAAGTCCTGAACTTCTCCTATAGCTTTCGCTTCACTGTGTCAGGAAAGTAATTGGCGTACATTGCCCTCTTGAATTCCTCCAAGTCATAGGTGGAAGATCAGAAGGTCGATCCCTCCTCAACCGTTTCCACCACACCTTCGCCGACTTCTCGAGACAATGTGTGGCGAAGTAGACCTTGTCTTGTTCCGAGGTGCGAAAGTCCTCGAACATCGTCTCCATGGAGTCAACCCACGACTCCACTATTGTAAGGAAGTGAATTCTCAAAATATGAGGATTGTACTTCATCCGGAATCGACTAAGTGTCGTAGTGGTGAGAATCGGAGAGATCGAAGCTGACTCTAAGCCAAAAAGTGCATTAGAGTAGACCCCGACCGCAAATGGTGCAAACTGCTCCATTCTGCAGTTTTTGGCCAGTGGAGACCGGACATCCCATGGAGACCGGATGCCACAAGGAGCCCTGGTCTTTGTCACGCCCGGGACCAATGAAGCCCGCCGGCGCGTGCCCGGACCAGCCAGTATGTCTACAACATACAAGGCGTCTAACAAAAACGATAAATAACCAACAAAATAAAAAGAATCTAGAAGTATCAGAGCAGTATAACAACTAGAATTCTATACAAGGAAGCATAAAGAAGAGACTAAAAGTAAAGCACCAATCTTAAAATAAACCATAAAGAGAGTACAATAAAAAGAGATCCGAACACCACAATAACTAAGTACAGGGTAGTCTCTACATAGGGATACAAAACTCTCTCAATCTCACCAAGGTACAAAAAGAGAGAAAAATCCCTACAAGGAGGAAAGCTGCGAAACTAGCTAGCGGTCCCCTTTCCACGATCCCTTGCCTCCGCCGGTGCCGAAGGCTCTGAAACACATTAGAAAAAGAGGGCGTGAGAACTATTAAAAATAGTTCCCAGTGGGCAATTACTGACTTTAGTTGCATGCTCCACTAGGCCCAAAACTAAGCAAGTAAGTGTAAGCGAAATAAATAACGAGTAAGCTACTAAAGCATGATATCTCTACTTAGCATAAATAAGCATAAGTAAACGACTATTCTAAGCATGAATAGTAAGTATAACCCACAAGTCCAATGTCCATAGCAATAGTAAAGAGTTAAAGTTTACTATTCTAACCATAGCCCAATAATCCCACAAGTGATAGTAAGGTGTTAGAGTTTACTATTCTAGTCAAAGTCCACAGCTTTCTTTAAACTACATTAAGTTTAAGCACAATAAGATCAACCCGAAGGCGATATGGCCGATGCCCACCCGAAGGTCGCCTAGCCCAAATGCCGAGCCTAATGGCCCCGTAGTAGTCAACATTCCCACCCTAGGAATGCGACGGCGTCCCACGGCAATCCACTTCGGCGCCCAATCCCGCACGGCGAATACAAGAAACGCGTTGGCCAACTCAGTGATCTTGGGAGCATGGGGAGCTACCCTCACAAGCGTGTGCGAATGAGCACAATGGCAAAAGTCACAAAACTCGTCACAAGTCCCAAATCATCATGTCTCTAACATGGAATGTACAATTGTCCAAAAGGCCTATCTCTATGTCATCATGTCTCAAACATGGAATATAGTATATGTTAAGTGGCCTATGTCAAGTCTCTATGTTGCAGTTTCATAGTTTTCTATGTTAAGTGCCGCTTTATGACACTTAAGGTTTCTAAGTCCCAACATGTATTTAATGTTCACAATTAACATTAGCAAAGCTAAAATCACCATAAAGGCACACTCCCAGGCGCACCCAAGAACCACCCCCACATGCATGCAGTTTAACCCAAATAGCTCTACTATATAGAGTCGAAATTTTATCATACATAAGGCATGCATTTTAAGTGATTCAAAATTCATAATAAATCTATTTAGCATGAATATGCATTCAAAATAATTAAATCAAACCAACTAAGCACTTAGGAGCCATTTGCTCCTATGCTCATGAAGCCAAACCCACCGAGTGCGAAAATCGCCGATCCGAATCGCTAACTAAGCTTCGATTCCTACTCCTAGCACCCTACAAGGCATGCCATAGGAATTACAAACTCAAAAGATGAGTCTTGAGTTCAAACAATAAGAAACTCTACTAAAGGGTGAAGAATACTCACCGAATGCGAAGAAAGTGCTCTTGATCTCCAAATGGGAGTTAGAGTCCTTCTAATCCAACCTAAATCAAAGTTCTAAACTCATCAATTAGGTCCCAAAGGCCCTCAATCGAAAATCCCCAAATCCTAACCCTAGAATCCCATTCTAGGGTTTCATCTCATGAAAACCCACAAAAATCGAAACTAGAGGGAAGAGATCACTCACATACCTCTAAGAAGCTCTAATCCAAGCTCAAAAAGCCCTAGGCTTGAAGCTTGATCCTCCACAAAGTTCCAAACACCAAGTTCCAAGCTCCAACAATGGTGGTAGAGGCTCTAACAAGTAAAAGAGAGCAAGGAGAGGGTTTTAATCCTCCAAAAATCAACCAAAACCCTAGAAAACACAAGAGAGTAGAGAGAGAAGCTCCTCCTACCTTCTTGCTGCAATGGGGGTGCTCAAATGGAGCCCTAGGGTGAAGGGGTAACCTAATAGAAGCAACAATATGCTAATACACCCCTGCAGTTTAAACTGCTCGAAACTGCCAGGTTGTACCGGTACAAGCCATCCCATACCGGTATAGACCCTGCGAAACAGCCAAACCCGAGGCTCGGGTTGGCGTCCATCAGCTCTCCCATACCGGTACAGAATCCATCCTGTACCGGTATAGCAACAATTTCTGTACCGGTATAGCAACAATTTCTGTACCGGTACAGACCCTCCAGACCTCAATCCGAGAGCAACCTAAAATCCAACTTTTTGGACTTTAGTGCTTAGGATTCATCCGCTAACCTCGGTACACGTGCTCTAGGTCGGAACATAGTCAACGACCCTCCAGAAAATCTGGAAAAGCTCCGAACTCACGTCGAATACTCGAACTCCGCAATTTGCGCAAGTCCAGTAATCCTCGCAAGAACCAGTCTGCTCTGTCCCGGTCATCTCGTACGACCTCCGGAACACAATCTATGATATGGGAGAATTCCTGCTCATACTCCGACACAGTGCGGTCTCCCTGCCTCAAAGTCCTGAACTTCTCCTATAGCTTTCGCTTCACTGTGTCAGGAAAGTAATTGGCGTACATCGCCCTCTTGAATTCCTCCAAGTCATAGGTGGAAGATCAGAAGGTCGATCCCTCCTCAACCGTTTCCACCACACCTTCGCCGACTTCTCGAGACAATGTGTGGCGAAGTAGACCTTGTCTTGTTCCGAGGTGCGAAAGTCCTCGAACATCGTCTCCATGGAGTCAACCCACGACTCCACTATTGTAAGGAAGTGAATTCTCAAAATATGAGGATTGTACTTCATCCGGAATCGACTAAGTGTCGTAGTGGTGAGAATCGGAGAGATCGAAGCTGACTCTAAGCCAAAAAGTGCATTAGAGTAGACCCCGACCGCAAATGGTGCAAACTGCTCCATTCTGCAGTTTTTGGCCAGTGGAGACCGGACATCCCATGGAGACCGGATGCCACAAGGAGCCCTGCTGTGCAGGGGAAGAAATTCGGCTAAGTCCTGAAATACTAGCTCTCGGGATCCGGACAATGAGGAATGTCCGGACATCCATTGTCCGGACAATCCGTGAAGACCGGATCCCGTACGCTGGAGAAACTAGCCTGAGGGTTTTTCGTAAGCCAATCCGTGAATTCCCGAAATCCGAGAGTTGCACCATGTTTAGAATCGACTGATTGTCGATTGGATGGACTTCGAAAGGTTTGAAGTTGATCCGAGGGCAAAAAGTGCACCGGAGTTGCTCCCGGTGAAGTTCGAAGCCTTCGGGCGTTTTTGTGCGCATAGGCGCGAAAACGGAACCCGAAAAGCTATGTCGGGTCGCGAGATAAATCTGACATTAGCGTGGATGAAAAGATGATGAAAACGTGTTCGAAAACATGTTTGGAAAGTCTCGGTGCGATTTGAAAAGAATCGGAGGCAAGACGAGCGAAAACGAGCGAAAACGGAGAAGAAACGAAAATTGCTGAAATTTGGCTAAGTCCTTAAATGTTGGGCTGAGAGGACCCACTGGGTCGGGACATTGATCAATGTCCGGACATCCAATGTCCGGACAATGGATGATGTCCGGACCCAGTAAGCTGTCAAATGGGCAAAAATGGATTTCGCAGGCCAATGTCCGGACATTGAGGGATGTCCTGGACCACTGCGAAATGCCCAGTTTGGTGCAGTTTGAATTATTGAGGGGGCTTTTGGCATTTTGTTACAATAGAGCCTATAGAGGGCTTCTCCTCTCTCCCTCACTGTTATTTCCCACACACACAAAAACATAAACTCTCCCTCTCTCTCTCTAGGAAAAAGAAGAAGAAGGAGAAAGAGGAAAATGAGAGGAAGGATTGGTGGAGGATTTGGTGAAGAAGCAAGCTAAGAGGGAGATCCTTGGCTTCATCTTCTTCCTCTCCACCATTGGAGCTTTTCCTTGAGGTAAGCTTCAAGAGCTTTCATGGTAGCTTCTTCTAGCATGGATTTTATTCCTTAGAAACAATTTTCTTGGAACCCTAGCATCCTTAAAGGATGGTTTGCACAAGCAATTAGGGCTCTAATGTGGGATTTTGCTCGGGGCAAAAATCTAGGGCTCAAATTGGGGCTTTTCTTAGGATGAGGTTTTGATCTCTTTTAACCTCATTTCTAACATATTGTTAGGTCCACGAACGCGTGCGAGGCGACGGTTCGTCGATTCGGCGAACGGTTTAAGCGATCCGATCCAAACAAAGGCTTTCAGCTTCGATTTTGGCCCGGGGAGTCAAAGTAGGCATTGGAGGCAACGAAAGCGACATTGTTGCTCCTGTGAACATCCCAAAAGGTGGGGGGTGCTATCCGAAGCCGTTGGGCTCCCTTTTATGTCTAAGATTAAGTATTGAACATATTGCCTATGAATATATATATATGTATAGTTTTCATGCATGATAGGGTTGGTATGGTTAGATGACTTTCCTTGCATGCTTTCTTATCGTGCGGAGCTATGGGCGTCGCATTAGGACATAGGGAGTCTGCTTGCACACTTCCTTATCGTGCGGCACCATAGGCTTGCATTTGGACATAGGAAGCGTCAGGATGAATGTGACACTGAACCCTAGAGATGACTTAATCTTGCATGAATGACAACTAGAGACATGTGAACCAAGTATAGAACTTGATGAATGATAATGTAACATAGTGTATAGAAACACTAGTGACATGAGTACCAAGTAGATAACTTGATGAATGGCATGTACAATGACATAGTGTAAAGAACACTAGAGATATATGAACCAAGTAGACAACTTGATGATAAATGACATAGAGACATAGTGCTACAAAACACTTATGATTTCCCCTGTGTGGATGCCCTCCAAAGTGGAGGAGATGGTTACTAGTTCCCCTGTGTTGGATGCCCTCCAAATTGGAGGAGAAGATCATACTCACACATCGCTTCGGCGCTCGTGGCGTGGTCGCTCCACACGAGTAGTGCGAGTCTCCGGAGGTCTTGGCACGTGATTCGATAGGGATAGCCTATGTGGGGTCCCGAGGGATAGCCTATGTGGGGTCCCGCAGACAACCCATGAGGTTGAATGTGTTGAGTCGTGGGCGCGCCTACGGGCTAGCCATGGATTGGGTAATGAACTCAAAAGAGTTACGAGATTGGGTACAACAGTACATATTGAGCATGATAGAATTGCAATTACGTGGCTAGAGCATTTACTTTAATCTTGTTGTTACAGGCAAAGTAGTTATTGCATCTCTTCTATTATGCTTTACTTACCGTATTTACAGCTTTAAGATAAATATCTATCTGCTATTGCCTGCTTAGACCTAGTGGGGAGATCGGTGGGGTCGGCGCCCGAGCCCACTGGGAACTAAGGCAGTCAGTTCTCCCCCCACTCTCTTACAGGTGCAAGTTCGCGGGCCGTGAGGATCGCGGTAAGTGCATCGCGCCCTAGTTGATAGAGGCCGCCATCTGCATTAGAACCTTCCCGATATCATTTTGGTATAGTCTGATGAACAAGAAAAGAATGTGAAACAATGTATATTTTGGATATGTAAAGACTTATGTATTTTGGGAAAAGAGTGTAATTGAATGTAAACAAATGTTGAATGAATGTAATAAATAGACTCTTCTCTCTTTATATTACTTGTATGAATTACTTGTATCTTGCTCTTATTGTTGTTCGCACCTTTAGGTGAATCTTCTTGTCATGTATGATGTAGAATTACATTTCCTGGGCAATTCTTTGTACATGACTTGTTGTCGAGACTTGGGCGGACAGGGGAGGTGCTGTCCGTTCGGCGCCTGATCGGCGTTCTCGAACCGAACCAAATTGGTAGCGGTCTCGGGGCGTGACAGGTATTCTTTTGGTATCAGAGCAAGTAAAGAGAGAGTCTAGGATGGACCTAGGAAACCCTAGGACGGTGAACCCTAAGGCTATAGGTGCGTGAGCGAAACGTGGACCTATGCCATGTGGCAGAAGATAATTCGATTGGGTCGAAGTAACGGTTGAGATGTCTCTAGTTGTGAATAGAGATGGATTCAAGGGTACTAATTCTTGGCTTGAAGTGTTTGTGTTGGGCGGCCGACAACATGACACCGAGAGTCTAGAATAAGTACACTTGTGTGCTTCCGCCTAATTTTAAATGTTGAGTCTTGTAGACTGTTAATCGAGAGTGATTCGACGGGTTAAGATAACTGACCCAGTTATTGCGTTTCAGGAACTAATGCCTCCGAGACGCTACATGCGTAGGTCGGGTCCGGCATCATCGTCGGGAGACCCGGATCTACCTAGACCTCCTTTGGCGCCAGAGTCGACGGGCCCTAGCGAGGTGCAGGAGTTACGGACGCAGATGACTGCGTTGACGGGTCGTTTTGATCGGCTCCAGGAGCTGATGGAGCGGCAGATTGCGGCGACGGCTGCAGCAGCGGCCGAGAATCGTACTCCACCCGCGCCCTCAGTACACGTACCTGAGGCGGCTGAAGGCGAGGGTGTGGCAGCAGTTCCGGTGGCGGCGTGTCCTCCGCCGGCGAGTGCACTTCCGGCGGCGTCGGGTTCGGCAACCCCCAATGCATCGGCCGAGGATACGGAACAAGGGCGGTTGTTGACGGCCCTTATTAAGTTCATGAAGTTCCACCCACCAATCTTTGAGGGCGGACAAGTGGAGCCGGAGATAGTGGAGTCATGGATCGACTCAATGGAAACGATGTTCGAGGACTTTCGTACCTCGGATAGAGACAAGGTGTACTTCGCCACTCATTGTCTCGAGAAGACAGCGAAGGTTTGGTGGAAACGATTGAAGCGAGATAGGCCTTCTGATCTCCCGCCTATCACCTGGGAGGAGTTCAAAAGGGAGATGTACGCCAACTACTTCCCGGACACGGTGAAGCGAAAGTTGCAGGAGAAGTTCAGAACTTTGAGGCAGGGAGACCGCTCTGTAGCGGAGTTCGAGCAGGAATTCTCCCACATTATAGACTGTGTTCCGGAAGTTGTTCGAGACGACCGAGACCGTGTGGATCGGTTCTTGCGAGGACTCAGCCGAGTATATATCGGCGGTGCGTATATTGAAGCTCACTACTTATGCCGAGATTTTTGATCGTGCACTGTGGGCGGAGCACGGTGACGCTCATGTGCGCGAGGAACGTGAGCTTATGGCGGCGTCCAAGGATAAGGAAAGAGCGATCGTGGTCCTTCGGGGACAATCAAGTTCCAAGAAGCTCCTCGAAGAACCCACGAACGCAGCCGTGGAGTCGTGGACCGCAGAGGTGCACTATTTGTGGTGGCGGGAATCGTCGGCACATCAATGCATGCCGGCCGGGCAAGTGCTACAATTGTGGGCAAGAGGGCATATTAGCCGCGATTGTCCAGCCGAGGGCCTCGCCTACCCCGTCGCTGGCATCGACTCGCCGACGCCGCTTACTATGGAGGAGCTCCACTGCCGCTATGTCGGCCGGACGCGCGATGGCTCCGCGTCGCCCCGAGTTACCATGACCGGCGCCGAGCGGACGGTATTCACCGTCTCGGCCCAAGTGGAGGAACTCGTCGAAGCCAAACAAAGATGAAGTTGTAAGGTGTATGGTTTTAGTTAATGGAGTACGCTCCGTAGCTTTGTTTGACACGGTGCCACTAATTCAATCATAAGTAAATCATTTGCACGAGCTCATGATTTAGATATGAACGCTTGTGAAATGGTGTGGCGAATGGATAGCCCCTGGCCAGGTAATTCATATTTATAAAGAATGCCCCCGCATGTCCAAAGGCAGATAGGTGATCGGATAATGCCAATCCGAACCTTAGTGCTAAAAGGGTTGAAGGATTTTGACGTGATATTGGGCATGGATCAAGCGAAATACTATGCGTCGATTGATCGCAAAGAGAAAGTGATCACGTTTCGTGAGCGGGACAAGAGGAGCTTGTTTACAAGGCGTGTAAGAGTTCTTGCTTCGCCGCGACAGTTGTTTGCGGCGACGAGAGCGAGGAAGCTTGTTAGCAATGGCTGCGCCGCCTATACGGCGACCGTTGTAGAAGTTGAGCGAGTGACCCCGACACTCGAGGAACTATCAGTGGTTCGGGAGTTCCCCGACGTATTTCCTACCGAATTACCGGGAATACCACCAGAGCGGGAAATCGAGTTTGTAATCGACTTGGTTCCCGGGACCGCGCCGATTTCGAAGGCTCCGTATCGAATGGCGCCGGCGGAATTAAAAGAGTTGAGGGCTCAATTGTTGGATCTCTTTGATAAGGAATTCATCCGGCCGAGTGTATCGCCGTGGGAGCCCCGTATTATTTGTGCGGAAGAAAGATGGAACGTTTCGACTCGCGTGGATTACCGCGAGTTGAACAAAGTCACGATCAAGAACAAGTATCCATTACCCCGAATCGATGACTTGTTCGATCAATTGCAGGGGTCGAGTGTTTACTCAAAGATTGACCTCCAATCAGGCTATCATCAGTTGAGGATTAAGCCGGAGGATGTTTAGAAAACAGCATTCCGTACGCGGTACGGACATTATGAATTCACGGTGATGCCGTTTGGGCTCACGAATGCCCCGGCAGCGTTCATGGACTTAATGAACCGTGTCTTCAGGAAGTATTTAGATCGGTTTGTGGTAGTTTTCATAGATGACATACTGGTCTATTCCCGTAGTGACGAGGAACATGCGGAGCATTTACGCTTAGTACTTCAAATCCTTCGGGAGGAGAAGTTATATGCCAAACTGAAGAAGTGCGACTTTTGGCTGAGGGAAGTTGCATTTCTGGGGCACGTTATTTCTGAGGGCGGAATTTCTGTTGACCCGAGGAAAATAGAGGCAATCAAGGATTGGCCGCGCCCTACGAGCGTCACGGAAGTCCGAAGCTTTGTGGGCTTAGCGGGCTATTATAGGCGGTTCGTGGAAGGTTTCTCAAAAATTGTAATTCCACTTACCCGTCTAACGAAGAAAGGCACCAAGTTCGTTTGGAGCGACGAGTGCGACCGGAGTTTCCAAGAGTTGAAGGATAGATTGACTTCGACTCCGGTGCTCGCGTTGCCGGTGCAAGGCGAAGACTTCGTGGTTTATAGTGACGCGTCTTATTCAGGCTTGGGGTGTGTTCTGATGCAGGGCGGGAAGGTAATCGCATATGCGTCCCGTTAGTTGAAGACCTACGAGAAGAACTACCCTATCCATGACTTAGAGCTAGCCGCTGTGGTATTTGCTCTTAAGTTGTGGAGGCACTACTTGTATGGCGCGCGTTGCGAAATATACACGGACCACAAAAGTCCGAAGTATTTGTTTACGCAGAAAGAGCTGAATATGCGCCAACGGCGGTGGTTGGAGTTATTAAAGGATTATGATGTTTCGATCATTTACCACCCTGGGAAAGCGAATGTAGTCGCCGATGCTCTTAGCCGAAGTCGGTAGAGAATCTTGCGTTGAAGGTTACGGCTCAGATCAATTATGCTTGGAGATGAAACGGCTAGATCTTGAGGTAGTAGCTCCAGAAGTACCGGCCATTTTAGCGGCTCTTATTGTTACACCGACCTTGTTGGAGCGGATCAAGAGTCTTCAATCTGCGGACCCTAATCTCCAAAAGGTGCGACGCGACATTGAGAGCGGACACGGTGGCGATTTCACCATAGATGCCGCGGGTGCACTCCGATTCCGCAACCGGTGGTGTGTACCCGAGAATGAAGAGGTCCGAAAACTGATTTTGGAGGAAGCTCATCGGGCTCCTTACAGTATTCACCCCGGCGGCACCAAGATGTACAAGTACTTGAAAATGCAGTACTGGTGGCCGGGGATGAAAGCGGACATTGGGCGCTTTGTGGCGCAATGTTTAGTATGTCAGCAAGTAAAGGCGGAGCGCCGATACCGAGCAGGAAAGCTTCAAAGCCTACCTATCCCAGTTTGGAAGTGGGAGGATATCGCGATGGATTTCGTGGTCGGACTGCCTCGTTCGATGGGCGGCCACGACGCGATTTGGGTAATTGTGGACCGTATGTCAAAGTCGGCACACTTTTTACCGATCCACACTACCTGGTCGGGTGAGAAACTGGCACAGGTATACCTAGATGAGGTGGTCAGGTTGCATGGGGTGCCGAAGTCGATTGTATCAGATCGAGATCCCCGATTCACCTCACATTTCTGGAAGAGCCTACAGGAAGCCCTTGGCACACGACTCGAGTTTAGCACCGCATTTCACCCTCTGACAGATGGACAGTCAGAAAGGACTATTCAGATTCTGGAGGATATGTTGCGGGCGTGTGTCATTGACTACAAGGGAAGTTGGGCCAAGTATTTACCGATGGCCGAGTTCGCCTACAATAATAGTTACCAAGCTAGTGTGGAGATGGCACCGTTTGAGGTCCTCTACGGGCGGAAGTGCCGATCTCCTGTACACTGGGGTGATGTGGGTGAACGGGCCGTGGTTGGTCCCGAAGTATTGCGAGAGGCCGAAGAGAAAGTTCGCCTTGCTCGCCAACGGATGCTTACGCGCAATCGAGACAAATGGGTTATGCGAATAAGCGCCGAGAGACTTGGAATTCGCGGTTGGAGACCGCGTGTTCTTGAAGGTTTCACCTATGAGAGGCGTAAGGCGGTTTGGAGTTCGAGGAAAGTTGAGTCCTCGATACATTGGACCGCTCGAGGTGTTGGAGCGCATTGGAGCGGTAGCATATCGGATTGCATTGCCGCCGCACCTAGCGGACGTTCACAACGTGTTTCACATTTCCAACCTTCGGAAATATGTTCACAATCCCGAACATGCCATGATGTTTGAACCGCCGGAGCGTCAAGAGGACTTGAGCTACGAAGAGTTTCCGGTGGCAATTATTGCTCGGGAGGTGGGTAAGTTGCGGAATCGCGAAATTCCTTATGTTCGAGTTCGGTGGAGTAATCACGACGATCGTGAAGCCACTTGGGAACTCGAGAACGAGATGAAAACGCATCATCCTCATTTATTCGAGGAGTGAGGTATGAATTTAAATATAAGTTCGAGTTAAGTTTAATATAGGGTTCGTTTCGAGGACGAAACTCTTTTAAGGCGGGGAGGATGTAAGGAAGTGAATTCTCAAAATATGAGGATTGTACTTCATCCGGAATCGACTAAGTGTCGTAGTGGTGAGAATCGGAGAGATCGAAGCTGACTCTAAGCCAAAATGTGCATTAGAGTAGACCCCGACCGCAAATGGTGCAAACTGCTCCATTCTGCAGTTTTTGGCCAGTGGAAACCGGACATCCCATGGAGACCGGATGCCAAAAGGAGCTCCCGCCGTGCAGTGGGAAGAAATTCGGCTAAGTCCCGAAATACTAGCTCTCGGATCCGACAATGAGGAATGTCCGGACATCCATTGTCCGGACAATCCGTGAAGACAGGATCCCGTACGCTGGAGAAACTGGCCTGAGGGTTTTTCGTAAGCCAATCCGTGAATTCCCGAAATCCGAGAGTTGCACCATGTTTAGAATCGACTGATTGTCGATTGGATGGACTTCGGAAGGTTCTAAGTTGATCCGAAGGCAAAAAGTGCACCGGAGTTGCTCCCGGTGAAGTTCGAAGCCTTCGGGCGTTTTTGTGCGCATAGGCGCGAAAACGGAACCCGAAAAGCTATGTCGGGTCGCGAGATAAATCTGACATTAGCGTGGATGAAAAGATGATGAAAACGTGTTCGAAAATATGTTTGGAAAGTCTCGGTGCGATTTGAAAAGAATCGGAGGCAAGACGAGCGAAAACGAGCGAAAACGGAGAAGAAACGAAAAATGCTAAAATTTGGCTAAGTCCTTAAATGTTGGGCTGAGAGGACCCACTGGGTCGGGACATTGATCAATGTCCGGACATCCAATGTCCGGACAATGGATGATGTCCGGACTCAAAGTAAGTCGTCAAATGGGCAAAATGGATTTCGCAGCCAATGTCCCGACATTGAGGGGATGTCCTGACTCGCAGCTCGAAAATGCCTGGGCTTGGTGCGCTTTGAATTGTTGAGGGGCTTTTGGCATTTTGTTACAATAGAGCCTATTGAGGGCTTCTCCTCTCTCCCTCACTGTTTTTTCCCACACACACAAAAACATAAAATCTCCCTCTCTATTTCTAGGAAGAAGAAGAAGAAGGAGAAAGAGGAAAAGGAGAGGAAGGATTGGTGGAGGATTTGGTGGAGAAGCAAGCTAAGAGGGAGATCCTTGGCTTCATCTTCTTCCTCTCCACCATTGGAGCTTTTACTTGAGGTAAGCTTCAAGAGCTTTCATGGTAGCTTCTTCTAGCATGGATTTTATTCCTTAGAAACAATTTTCTTGGAACCCTAGCATCCTTAAAGGATGGTTTGCACAAGCAATTAGGGCTCTAATGTGGGATTTTGCTCGGAGCAAAAATCTAGGGCTCAAATTGGGGCTTTTCTTAGGATGAGGTTTTGATCTCTTTTAACCTCATTTCTAACATATTGTTAGGTCCACGAACGCGTGCGAGGCGACGGTTCGTCGATTCGGCGAACGGTTTAAGCGATCCGATCCAAACAAAGGCTTTCAGCTTCGATTTTGGCCCGGGGAGTCAAAGTAGGCATTGGAGGCAACGAAAGCGACATTGTTGCTCCTGTGAACATCCCAAAAGGTGGGGGGTGCTATCCGAAGCCGTTGGGCTCCCTTTTATGTCTAAGATTAAGTATTGAACATATTGCCTATGAATATATATATGTATAGTTTTCATGCATGATAGGGTTGGTATGGTTAGATGACTTTCCTTGCATGCTTTCTTATCGTGCGGAGCTATGGGCGTCGCATTAGGACATAGGGAGTCTGCTTGCACACTTCCTGATCGTGCGGCACCATAGGCTTGCATTTGGACATAGGAAGCGTCAGGATGAATGTGACACTGAACCCTAGAGATGACTTAATCTTGCATGAATGACAACTAGAGACATGTGAACCAAGTATAGAACTTGATGAATGATAATGTAACATAGTGTATAGAAACACTAGTGACATGAGTACCAAGTAGATAACTTGATGAATGGCATGTACAATGACATAGTGTAAAGAACACTAGAGATATATGAACCAAGTAGACAACTTGATGATAAATGACATAGAGACATAGTGCTACAAAACACTTATGATTTGTGGATGCCCTCCAAAGTGGAGGAGATGGTTACTAGTTCCCGTGTTGGATGCCCTCCAAATTGGAGGAGACGATCATACTCACACAACCGCTCGCCGCCGTGGCGTGGTCGCTCCACACGAGTAGTGCGAGTCTCCGGTGGTCTTGGCACGTGATTCGATAGGGATAGCCGATGTGGGGTCCCGAGGGATAGCCTATGTGGGGTCCCGCAGACAACCCATGAGGTTGAATGTGTTGAGTCGTGGGCGCGCCTACGGGCTAGCCATGGATGGGGTAATGAACTCAAAAGAGTTACGAGATTGGGTACAACAGTACATATTGAGCAAGATAGAATTGCAATTATGTGGCTAGAGCATTTACTTTAATCTTGTTGTTACAGGCAAAGTAGTTATTGCATCTCTTCTATTATGCTTTACTTACCGTATTTACAGCTTTAAGATAAATATCTATTTGCTATTGCCTGCTTAGACCTAGTGGGGAGATCGGTGGGGTCGGTGGCCGCGCCCACTGGGAACTAGGGAAGTTAGGTCTCACCCCGCTCTATTACAGGTGCTAGTTCGCGGGCTGCTGGTGAGGATCGCGGTAAGGGCATCGCGCCCTAGTTGATAGAGACCGCCATCTGCATTAGAACCTTCCCGATATCATTTTGGTATAGTCTGATGAACAAGAAAAGAATGTGAAACAATGTATATTTTGGATATGTAAAGACTTATGTATTTTGGGAAAATAGTGTAATTGAATGTAAACAAATGTTGAATGAATGTAATAAATAGACTCTTCTCTCTTTATATTACTTGTATGAATTAGTTGTATCTTGCTCTTATTGTTGTTCGCACCTTTAGGTGCATCTTCTTGTGTGACGCACTGGACTTTGCAAATTGCAAGGTTCGAGTGTTAGATGTGAGATCTGAGCTTTTCCAGATTTTCTGGAGGGTCGTTGACTGTGTTCCGACCTATGGCACGAGTACCGAGGTTAGTGGATGATTTTCAAGCACTAAAGTCCAAAAAGCTGGATTTTAGGTTGCTCTCGGGTTGGAATTTTATGCCTTTGTACCGGTACAAAATTGTTGCTATACCGGTACAAAATGGTGGCTATACCGGTACAAACCGAGATTTATACCGGTATAGATGAGCGGCTGGGCAAACCCGAGGCTCGGTTTGTCGTTTTCACAGGTTTATAAGATAAAATGGGTTTGTACTCAGATAAACCGCGCTTTCCAAAATCCGAAACTGTAGGGGCTTATTGGCATTTTGTTGCTTCTAATATAGCACCCCAGCCCTTAGGGCTCCTCTCTTGTGCTGAGAACAAGGGAGAGAAAGGTAAGAGAGTTTCTCTCTCTATCCCCTTTGCAATCTTTTAGATTTTGGGTGATTTCTTGTGGATTGATCACCCTTTTTGCTCTCTATTGTCTTGTGGTGCTCCCTAGACCATGGTTGAAGCTAGGAGCTTGATGTTGGGAGCTAGTTGAAGGAAGATCTTCAACTTTGGTGACTCTAGAGCCTTGATTAGAGCTTCTAAGAGGTAAGCAACTTCTCCATTTTCTTTAGATTCGAGTTTGGTTGCTTCTTTATAGTTGAAACCCTAGATTTGGGAATTAGGGTTTTATTTGGGGCTTTTTGATTTGGGGCTTTTAGATTCCTTTTGAATGGTTTAGAACCTTTGTTTAGGTTGCCTTGGGAGGGATCTAGCTTCCTTTTGGAATTTCTAAGAGGATTGTCGCACATTTAGGTGAGTATTTCTTGACTTTGACCTAGATGTTTAAAGTTTGAACTCAAGACTTATCTCTTGAGGTTGTAACTCCTAGGATCTACCTTGTAGGGTACTAGGAGTAGGAATCGAAGCTTCGTTAGCGGTTCGGAGCGACGCTTGGAGCGACGGTGGGTTTGGCCTCACCTAGCACAATGAGAAATTCTCATTGGTGCTTATTTGCTTATGGTTAAATGGAAATTAGTGCATTTTCATGTTATTTGATTTATTTGTGAATTTTAGAATGCTTAAGATACATATGTTATGTGTAACGCAATTTTACTCTATATAGTAGAAACGTATGCATGTGAGAGCTGAAGCTTTGTAGCATTCTATTGGGAAACTTGAAACTATTTGTTTAAGAGGATTTTGACATGTGTTTGGGACTTAGAAACTATGCATGACATAGGAGAAAAGCTAATGTCATCAAGCGGCATTAGACTTGGCATCTACTTGTAAAATAGTGAGCTAATGTCATCAAGCGGCATTAGGCTCGTGAATGAACTTGACTTAGAGAATCTAGGGTCATGAGATTAATTGAACTAGACCTTAGGGTTGCTAGTTGCTAGTGCCATGTTGAGACATGAGGTTTGGACTTGAGACTTGACTTTACTTGTTGCCATTTGTGCTCTTTCGCACATGCTTGTGAGGGTCGCTCCCTACAAGCCTAAGATCTGAGTTAGCCTTCGCGATTCGTTCGCGCGTGCGGTGTTGAGAAACCTACGGGACCGTTGGGACAGACTCATTCCTTGCGGGGGGTGTTGGGCTACCACGGTACTTAGGTGGCACAAGTTGGATTACTATGGGTAAATCCTAGTGAAAGAGAACTGAACTTGGACATTCAACTTTACTTATGACAATCACTACTAGATAGGACTTAGTAGTTGGATTATGTGAACTTTACTTGGAGCTATAGCATACTTGTTAATGCTTTAATTTCCTTTTAGTATACTTGTTGGTTATAGTAAAATACATCATGCTTCTATGCTAGAACTTGGACTCATGACAACAAGGTTGGAACTTGGTTATTGTAGCATTCCTTATGCTTTATTTACCAGTTTATTTACTTATATCGTTACTTGCTCTTTTCTTGGGCCTAGTGGTGCAATGGTGCAGGTCAGTAATTGACCACTGGGAACTATAAATTATAGTTCTCACGTCCTCTGTTTCTGTTTCCTTTCAGTGCCTTCTACATCGGGGGAGGCTCGGGACCGTGGCAAGAGTATTGCCTCGGGTTAGCGATTTTTGGTGAGGACGCGTGCATAGGTGGTCTACCATTTCTCTTTTCTTTTTGTGAGAGATGGAGAGTGTACCGTGTATAGAGACCACCACTTTTGTGTATTACTTATGTTTCTAGTTATACTTGATGTAGTTACTTTCCTCTCTCTATTTCTCTGTTAGTGTTTTAGACGCTTTACTTTCTTTACTTGTGGTTTGGTTCTTGTTTAGTTGTGGCTCTGATATTCATAGTTGTAGCCTTATATTGTTTTAATTCCGCTGTTTTTAGTTAGACGCCTCATATGTGTTGACATATGGCGGGTCTGGGCACGCTTTGGGGAAGGTCCTGCCGACCCCGGGGCGTGACAGATTAATTTGGTATCAGAGCCTAGGGTGACGTCTTAGAGGACCTAGCAAACCTTAGGCTGGTTGGACAATAGGAAATAGGCTCGCGAGAGACGAGGTCTATTTAGCTTGTGAGCGAAAGTACTCGATTGGGTTTTACTATAACTCTAAAAAGTTGGAGTTTGATCGAAGTGTATAACTTCTAGCTTCGCGGAGGGTTACGTTGGCGGCCGACAACGTAACATCGGGAGTTAGTAGAAAGCACACTTCTTTACTTTCGCATGATTTGGGTTTCTGAGTGGAGATTACGATAGCGTGGGTCTTATGAACTTGCGCTTTTATGTTGTTGCAGTGTGGATGCCTATCACTCGCTCCCAGTCTATCGGAGCAGCGGACATGGCACATCTTGAGGAGGTCGAGACCTCCGCTACTTCTGAGTCCAGCGAGGTCCGTGAGCTGAGGGACCAGGTGGCGATCCTCACGACCTTCGCCAGACGGCAATGCCCAAAGAACAGACCGAGGCGGCGCGCCGACAGACGAGAGGTTGAAGCGATCGGAGGACCTTCTTCGCAGCAGCGGCCGCGGGAGGCTGTGGACACCGTACCACCGCCTCCACTCGAGGTGGTAGCACCGAGGGCGCCGACCCGCCGCCCGGTCCTTACATTCGTGCCGTCCGTGGCACGGCAGAGAGAGTGGCGACGCACCGCCGCCCGTATGCCCGGGAGGAGCAGTGTTCCCGACGATGGTTGAGGGACTTGAGCGTGATCGACTTATGAGCCGCCTCAACGAGTTCAGGAGGTGCAATCCACGTGTGTTTGATGGCGAGAACGTGGATCATTGGATAGTCGAGAAGTGGCTTATGCATATGGAGAAGCTCTTTCGCGACACTTTTGTTGAAGAGAGGGACAGAGTTTGGCTCGCCACTCACCACCTGGACGGCGAGGCCTATCGCGGTGGCGGGACATTCAGAGAGCCCGAGCACCGACTTAGCGCCGATGACTTGGACCAGGTTCAAGGGATCACATTGAGCACTACTTCCCCGACGTTGTTCGACGCCGATGGAGACGTACTTGCGCAGCCTTGCGTCGTGGGAGCGGACAAAGGATCGAGTACGAGCGGGAGTTTACCAGGCTTCTACACTGCGTACCTTTCGTTGTGCGGGACGACGAGGACAAGGCCAGGATCTTCGAGAGTGGGCTGAGGCCTTCTATCTATAGGCTTGTGCAGTCCGCTAACCTGCGCACATACCGTGAGGTGGTAAATCGCGCTCTCATTGTGGAGCGGGGCGCGATAGTGATGAAGGAGCGGCAGGAAGGCTTGGATCGGGGTAAGGGCAAGAGGCCCGCCGGCGAGGGTGCGAGTCAGACGCACTCGAGGAAACCGCCAAAGTACCCCAGGAGCCAGTCACGAGGACGATGTACCCCCCAACAGCGCCGAGGACCAGATCGACGGCAGGCACCACGTTGTGTGATTTGCAGCGGCCCCCACCACCCCGACAAGGCCCTGTGGTCGGGGCCTGCTACTCTTGTGGACAGGAGGGCCGCTCCGCCGATTGCCCGAGGGATCTCGCGCCGACACCGTCGCCTTCAAAGACTTCACACTGTGTTCCACCGGGACACCTACCGCATCCTACCAGCCGGGAGGTCTTCTCGCGCAGAGGCCGAGCGGTGGGTCTCGACAGGGCCCGAGTGCGCGTTTGTATGCCGCCCAGCACCGAGGCAATGCAAGAACCGAGGATGTCGTTGCTGTATCATTTTGATTTCCAAAGATTCGAGTTCGTGCTTTATTTGATACCGGTGCATCTTGCTCTTTTATTGATCGGCTGTTTGCCGAGTTGCATGACATCCCTAGGACACCTTTGTCACTTTCGGGACGAGTCGTTATACCTGGACATTCTATAGATGTTCGAGAGTGTTGTTTTAGTTGCCCGGTTCAGATTGGGGATTGGATCATGCCCATGGACCTATTTGTGGTGCACAAACTCGGGGAGTTTGATTTAGTTTTGGGCATGGATTGGTTGACCCGGTACTTTGCTACGATCGATTGTGTGAGTCGACCGTGACTTTTAGAGAGCCGGTCACGAGTAGGTTGTGTTTCGTGGTTGCCGTAGTTCGCTCGTTTGCGATGACTATTAGCTCCTCCCTAGCTAGGCAGTTGATTAGCAGCGGGTGCATAGCCTATTTGGCTAGTATTGCACTCCGAGATGTTGAGGACTCTCCCAGAATTGAGGATATTCCTGTGGTGAGAGAGTTCCAGGACGTGTTTCCACCGAGCTACCAGAATGCCGCCCGACAGGGAGATTGAGTTGTAGTAGATCTCGTCACCGGGACTACTCTAATCTCAAAGGCACCCTATAGGATGGCACCACAGAGTTGAAAGAGTCAAGGCACAGCTGCAGGACCTTTGGATAAAGGTTATGTGAGACCGAGCGTGTCACCTTGGGGAGCGCCGGTTCTTTTTGTGAAGAAGAAGGACGGATCACTTCGTTTGTGTATGGACTATCGTGAACTCAATAAAGTCACGATTAAGAATAAGTATCCGTTGCCGAGGATCGATGATCTGTTTGATCAGCTTCAGGGATCGAGAGTGTATTCCAAGATCGACTTACAGTCGGGATATCATCAGCTAAAGATCAAGCCTGAGGATGTATCGAAGACGGCTTTCAGACACGGTATGGACACTATGAGTTCACCGTTATGCCGTTTGGGCTTACCAATGCCCCGGCAGCTTTTATGGATTTGATGAACCGTGTCTTCAGGCCATATCTGGATAGATTCGTCGTAGTGTTTATCGACGACATATTGGTTTATTCCCGGAGAGATGCTGATCACGAGGAACATTTGAGGCTGGTACTTCAAGTGCTTCGGGAAAGGAAACTCTACGCCAAGTTGAAGAAATGTGAGTTTTGGCTTAGAGAGGTGGCGTTTTTGGGCCATGTGATTTCAGGATCAGGTATAGCCGTGGATCCCAAGAAAATTGAAGCCGTTAAAGATTGGCCAAGACCGACGAGTGTCACTGAGATACGGAGTTTTATTGGTTTGGCCGGCTACTACAGGAGGTTTGTTGAGGGATTTGCTAAGTTATCTACTCCCCTCACGAGACTCACGCATAAAGGAACCAAGTTCATTTGGAATGATGCGTGTGAGAGAAGCTTTCAAGAGTTGAAGCTGCGATTGACTACCGCACCAATCCTAACCTTGCCAGTTGCTGGAGCAGGGTATGTGATTTATAGTGATGCTTCCTTTAATGGATTGGGTTGCGTGTTGATGCAGGATGGAAAGGTGATCGCGTATGCTTCACGCCAGCTGAAGGAATATGAAAGGAATTATCCTACTCATGACTTGGAGTTGGCGGCTGTAGTCTTTGCTTTGAAGCTATGGCGCCACTATCTTTATGGCGAGCGGTGTGAAGTATACACGGATCACAAGAGCTTAAAGTATCTGTTCACTCAGAAGGAATTGAACTTGAGGCAGCGCAGATGGTTGGAGCTCCTCAAGGATTATGATTTGATGATACTTTACCACCTGCAAGGCTAACGTGGTGGCTGATGCGCTAAGTAGGAAATCGACGAAAAACTTAGCGATGATGATAGTTACTCAACCGCCGTTGATCGAGCAGATGAAGCGGTTGGAGTTGGAGGTGGTGACTCCTGACACACCTATGAGGTTGATGACTTTGGTGGTGCAACCCACTTTATTGGAAAGGTTAAAGGAAAAGCAAGCTCTTGATGTGGAGTTGCAAAGGGTTCGAGCGAAAATGGTTGACGGTTGCACCGTTGATTTTAGTGTGGACGGTGGTGACTTGATGAGATTCCGTGGACGGATTTGTGTACCGGCGGAACCGACACTTAAAGATGAGATACTTCTGGAGGCACACCGTGCACCTTATGCTATACATCCGGGAGGCACCAAAATGTATAAGGATTTGAAGTTACACTATTGGTGGCCCGGGATGAAAAAGGACGTTGGCCAGTTTGTAGCTAGATGTTTAACTTGCCAACAAGTAAAGGCTGAGCACCGAGTTCCCGCGGGGAAATTACAGAGCCTACCGATTCCAGTGTGGAAGTGGGAGAAGATCACCATGGACTTTGTGATGGGATTACCTCGCTCCCAGGCCGGGCATGACGCTATTTGGGTGATCGTGGATAGGTTGACGAAATCAGCACATTTCATACCTATCCATACTACTTGGACTGGAGAGAGACTCGCACAGGTTTACTTGGATGAGATTGTGCGACTGCACGGAGTACCTACCTCGATTGTATCGGACAGGGACACACGTTTTGTGTCACACTTTTGGAGGAGTCTGCAGGACGCCCTAGGTACTAGACTGGACTTCAAGATCGTTTCCACCCTCGAGTGACGGCGCCGAGCGTACTATACGTACACTCGAGGACATGCTTCGAGCTCGCGTGATCGACTCAGTGGAGGATGGTCGCAAAGATCTACCGATGGTGGAGTTTGCTTATAACAATAGTTATCAAGCAAGCACCAAGATGGCGCCATTTGAGGCACTCTATGGACGGAAGTGTAGATCGCCACTTCACTGGAGTGAAGTTGGTGAGAGTTTGGCTTTAGGCCCAGATGTGCTCCAGGAAGCAGAGGACAAGGTTCGCATTGCTAGGGAGCGGCTGTTGACAGCCCAGAGTAGGCAGCGGAGCTACGCCGACCGGCGTCGACGAGACTTGGAGTTTCAGATTGGAGACCATGTCTTTTTGAAAGTCTCGCCGACCGGAGGAGTCAGGAGATTCGGGATTCGGGGTAAGTTGAGCCCCGTTTCATTAGACCGTATGAGATTTTGGAGCGTGTGGGCCCGGTAGCGTATAGACTTGCTCTACCGCCGAACCTATCGGGTGTACACAACGTATTCCATGTATCGGTCCTCCGGAAGTATATACATGATCCAGCTCATGTTTTGGATGTTACACCATTGGAGCTTAGAGACGATTTGAGCTTCGAGGAGCAGCCCGTGAAGATTTTGGCTCGCGAGGTGAAGAAGTTGAGGAACCGGGAGCTTTCTTACGCGAAGGTCCTTTGGAGCAACCACGAGGAGCGGGAGGCCACGTGGGAGCTAGAGAGTGCGCTTCGAGAGCGCTATCCCCATCTCTTTCAGATGGAGTCATGAGGTATAACTTTAATTCCGAGTATCGCGGACGAAACCTCTTTTTAGGAGGGGTGAATGTGACGCACTGGACTTTGCAAATTGCAAGGTTCGAGTGTTAGATGTGAGATCTGAGCTTTTCCAGATTTTCTGGAGGGTCGTTGACTGTGTTCCGACCTATGGCACGAGTACCGAGGTTAGTGGATGATTTCCAAGCACTAAAGTCCAAAAAGCTGGATTTTAGGTTGCTCTCGGGTTGGAATTTTATGCCTTTGTACCGGTACAAAATTGTTGCTATACCGGTACAAAACGGTGGCTATACCGGTACAAACCGAGATTTATACCGGTATAGATGAGCGGCTGGGCAAACCCGAGGCTCGGTTTGTTGCTTCCTGTGGTTTATACTGCAGACAAAATGGGCTTGTACCTAAGATAAACCGGCGCTTTCCAAAATCCGAAACTGTAGGGGCTTATTGGCTACAAAACACTTATGATTTCCCCTGTGTGGATGCCCTCCAAAGTGGAGGAGATGGTTACTAGTTCCCCTGTGTTGGATGCCCTCCAAATTGGAGGAGAAGATCATACTCACATACCGCTTCGCCGTCGTGGCGTGGTTGCCCCACACGAGTAGTGCGAGTCTCCGGAGGTCTTGGCACGTGATTCGATAGGGATAGCCTATGTGGGGTCCCGAGGGATAGCCTATGTGGGGTCCCGCAGACAACCCATGAGGTTGAATGTGTTGAGTCGTGGGCGCGCCTACGGGCTAGCCATGGATGGGGTAATGAACTCAAAAGAGTTACGAGATTGGGTACAACAGTACATATTGAGCAAGATAGAATTGCAAATATGTGGCTAGAGCATTTACTTTAATCTTGTTGTTACAGGCAAAGTAGTTATTGCATCTCTTCTATTATGCTTTACTTACCGTATTTACAGCTTTAAGATTAATATCTATTTGCTATTGCCTGCTTAGACCTAGTGGGGAGATCGGTGGGGTCGGTGGCCGAGCCCACTGGGAACTAAGGAAGTTAGTTCTCACCCCACTCTATTACAGGTGCTAGTTCGCGGGCTGCTGGTGAGGATCGCGGTAAGGGCATCGCGCCCTAGTTGATAGAGACCGCCATCTGCATTAGAACCTTCCCGATATCATTTTGGTATAGTCTGATGAACAAGAAAAGAATGTGAAACAATGTATATTTTGGATATGTAAAGACTTATGTATTTTGGGAAAAGAGTGTAATTGAATGTAAACAAATGTTGAATGAATGTAATAAATAGACTCTTCTCTCTTTATATTACTTGTATGAATTAGTTGTATCTTGCTCTTATTGTTGTTCGCACCTTTAGGTGCATCTTCTTGTGTGACGCACTGGACTTTGCAAATTGCAAGGTTCGAGTGTTAGATGTGAGATCTGAGCTTTTCCAGATTTTCTGGAGGGTCGTTGACTGTGTTCCGACCTATGGCACGAGTACCGAGGTTAGTGGATGATTTCCAAGCACTAAAGTCCAAAAAGCTGGATTTTAGGTTGCTCTCGGGTTGGAATTTTATGCCTTTGTACCGTAGACAAAATTGTTGCTATACCGGTACAAAATGGTGGCTATACCGTACAAACCGAGATTTATACCCAGAGATAGATGAGTGGCCGGGCAAACCCGAGGCTCGGTTTGTTGCTCACAGGTTTATACTCTAAGATAAAATGGGTTTGTACCAGACAAACCGGCGCTTTCAAAATCCGAAACTGTACGGGCTTATTGGCATTTTGTTGCTTCTAATATAGCACCCCAGCCCTTAGGGCTCCTCTCTTGTGCTGAGAACAAGGGAGAGAAAGGTAAGAGAGTTTCTCTCTCTATCCCCTTTGCAATCTTTTAGATTTTGGGTGATTTCTTGCGGATTGATCACCCTTTTTGCTCTCTATTGTCTTGTGGTGCTCCCTACACCATGGTTGAAGCTAGGAGCTTGATGTTGGGAGCTAGTTGAAGGAAGATCTTCAACTTTGGTGACTCTAGAGCCTTGATTAGAGCTTCTAAGAGGTAAGCAACTTCTCCATTTCCTTTAGATTCGAGTTTGGTTGCTTCTTTATAGTTGAAACCCTAGATTTGGGAATTAGGGTTTTATTTGGGGCTTTTTGATTTGGGGCTTTTAGATTCCTTTTGAATGGTTTAGAACCTTTGTTTAGGTTGCCTTGGGAGGGATCTAGCTTCCTTTTGGAATTTCTAAGAGGATTGTCGCACATTTAGGTGAGTATTTCTTGACTTTGACCTAGATGTTTAAAGTTTGAACTCAAGACTTATCTCTTGAGGTTGTAACTCCTAGGATCTACCTTGTAGGGTACTAGGAGTAGGAATCGAAGCTTCGTTAGCGGTTCGGAGCGACGCTTGGAGCGACGGTGGGTTTGGCCTCACCTAGCACAATGAGAAATTCTCATTGGTGCTTATTTGCTTATGGTTAAATGGAAATTAGTGCATTTTCATGTTATTTGATTTATTTGTGAATTTTAGAATGCTTAAGATACATATGTTATGTGTAACGCAATTTTACTCTATATAGTAGAGACGTATGCATGTGAGAGCTGAAGCTTTGTAGCATTCTATTGGGAAACTTGAAACTATTTGTTTAAGAGGATTTTGACATGTGTTTGGGACTTAGAAACTATGCATGACATAGGAGAAAAGCTAATGTCATCAAGCGGCATTAGACTTGGCATCTACTTGTAAAATAGTGAGCTAATGTCATCAAGCGGCATTAGGCTCATGAATGAACTTGACTTAGAGAATCTAGGGTCATGAGATTAATTGAACTAGACCTTAGGGTTGCTAGTTGCTAGTGCCATGTTGAGACATGAGGTTTGGACTTGAGACTTGACTTTACTTGTTGTCATTTGTGCTCTTTCGCACATGCTTGTGAGGGTCGCTCCCTACAAGCCTAAGACTCCGAGTTAGCCTTCGCGATTCGTTCGCGCGTGCGGTGTTGAGAAACCTACGGGACCGTTGGGACAGACTCATTCCTTGCGGGGGGTGTTGGGCTACCACGGTACTTAGGTGGCACAAGTTGGATTACTATGGGTAAATCCTAGTGAAAGAGAACTGAACTTGGACATTCAACTTTACTTATGACAATCACTACTAGATAGGACTTAGTAGTTGGATTATGTGAACTTTACTTGGAGCTATAGCATACTTGTTAATGCTTTAATTTCCTTTTAGTATACTTGTTGGTTATAGTAAAATACATCATGCTTCTATGCTAGAACTTGGACTCATGACAACAAGGTTGGAACTTGGTTATTGTAGCATTCCTTATGCTTTATTTACCAGTTTATTTATTTATATCGTTACTTGCTCTTTTCTTGGGCCTAGTGGTGCAATGGTGCAGGTCAGTAATTGCCCACTGGGAACTATAAATTATAGTTCTCACGCCCTCTGTTTCTGTTTCCTTTCAGTGCCTTCTGCATCGGGGGAGGCTCGGGACCGTGGCAAGAGTATTGCCTCGGGTTAGCGATTGTTGGAGAGGACGCGTGCATAGGTGGTCTACCATTTCTCTTTTCTTTTTGTGAGAGATGGAGAGTGTACCGTGTATAGAGACCACCACTTTTGTGTATTACTTATGTTTCTAGTTATACTTGATGTAGTTACTTTCCTCTCTCTATTTCTCTGTTAGTGTTTTAGACGCTTTACTTTCTTTACTTGTGGTTTGGTTCTTGTTTAGTTGTGGCTCTGATATTCATAGTTGTAGCCTTATATTGTTTTAATTCCGCTGTTTTTAGTTAGACGCCTCATATGTGTTGACATATGGCGGGTCTGGGCACGCTTTGGGGAAGGTCCTGCCGACCCCGGGGCGTGACATCTTGTCATGTATGATGTAGAATTACATTTCCTGGGCAATTCTTTGTACATGACTTGTTGTCGAGCCTTGGGCGGACAAGGGAGGTGCTGTCCGTTCGGCGCCTGATCGGCGTTCTCGAACCGAACCAAATTGGTAGCGGTCTCGGGGCGTGACAACTATCGCCGGTTCCACTTGTCCGCCTTCGAAGATCGGTGGGTGGAACTTCATGAACTTAATAAGGGCCGTCAACAACCGCCCTTGTTCCGTCTCCTCGGCCGATGCATCGGGGGTTGCCGAACCCGACGCCGTCGGAAGCGCACTCGCCGGTGGAGGACATGCCGTCACCGGAACCACTGCCACACCCTCGCCCTCAGCCGTCTCAGGGACACGCGCCGGGGGCGCGGGTGGATCGTGATCCACAGCCGCCGCTGCGGTAGTCGCTGCGATCTGCTGCTCCATTATCTCCTGGAGCCTATCGAACCGACTGTTCAACGCAGTCATCTGCGTCCGTAACTCTTGCACCACACTGGGGCCCGTCGACTCTGGCGCCAAAGGAGGTCCAGGTAGATCCGTGTCTCCCGACGATGATGCCGGACCTGTCCTACGCGTGTAGCGTCTCGGAGGCATTAGTTCCTAAAACGCAATAACCGGGTTAGTTATCTTAACCCACCGATTTACTCTTGATTGACAGTCTACGAGACTCAATATTTAAAATTAGGCGGAAGCACACAAGTGTACTCATTCTAGACTCTCGGTGTCATGTTGTCGGCCGCCCAACACAAGCACTTTAAGCCAAGAACTAATACGCTTGAATCCATGTAACATACTGGACTTGCGCAAATTGCGGAGTTCGAGTATTCGACGTGAGTTCGGAGCTTTTCCAGATTTTCTGGAGGGTCGTTGACTATGTTCCGACCTAGAGCACGTGTACCGAGGTTAGCGGATGAATCCTAAGCACTAAAGTCCAAAAAGTTGGATTTTAGGTTGCTCTGATTGAGGTTCTGAGGGTCCGCACTTACGTAAATTGTTGCTATACCTACAGTAAATTGTTGCTATACCGACAGTGATGGATTCTATACCGGTATGGGAGAGCCGATGGACGCCAACCCGAGCCTCGGTTTGGCGGTTTCCACAGGTCTATACCCAGATGGGATGGCTTGTACCGCACAACTGGCAGCTTTTGAGCAGCTTTAAACGTCAGGGGTGTATTAGCATATTGTTGCTTCTATTAGGTTACCCCTTCACCCTAGGGCTCCATTTGAGCACCCCCATTGCAGCAAGAAGGTAGGAGGAGCTTCTCTCTCTACTCTCTTGTGTTTTCTAGGGTTTTGGTTGATTTTTGGAGGATTAAAACCCTCTCCTTGCTCTCTTTTGCTTGTTAGAGCCTCTACCACCATTGTTGGAGCTTGGAACTTGGTGTTTGGAACCTTGTGGAGGATCAAGCTTCAAGCCTAGGGCTTTTTGAGCTTGGATTAGAGCTTCTTAGAGGTATGTGAGTGATCTCTTTCCTCTAGTTTCGATTTTTGTGGGTTTTCATGAGATGAAACCCTAGAATGGGATTCTAGGGTTAGGATTTGGGGATTTTCGATTGAGGGCCTTTGGGACCTAATTGATGAGTTTAGAACTTTGATTTAGGTTGGATTAGAAGGACTCTAACTCCCATTTGGAGATCAAGAGCACTTTCTTCGCATTCGGTGAGTATTCTTCACCCTTTAGTAGAGTTTCTTATTGTTTGAACTCAAGACTCATCTTTTGAGTTTGTAATTCCTATGGCATGCCTTGTAGGGTGCTAGGAGTAGGAATCGAAGCTTAGTTAGCGATTCGGATCGGCGATTTTCGCACTCGGTGGGTTTGGCTTCATGAGCATAGGAGCAAATGGCTCCTAAGTGCTTAGTTGGTTTGATTTAAATATTTTGAATGCGTATTCATGCTATATAGATTTATTATGAATTTTGAATCACTTAAAATGCATGCCTTATGTATGATAAAATATTCACTCTATATAGTAGAGCTATCTGGGTTAAACTGCATGCATGTGGGGGTGGTTCTTGGGGGCGCCTGGGAGTGTGCCATTTGTGGTGATTTTAACTTTGCTAATGTTAATTGTGAACATTAAATACATGTTGGGACTTAGAAATCTTAAGTGTCATCAAGCGGCACTTAACATAGAAAACTATGAATATAGAGACTTGACATAGGCCACTTAACATATACTATATTCCATGTTAGAGACATGATGACATAGAGATAGGCCTTTTGAACAATTGTACATTCCATGTTAGAGACATGATGATTTGGGACTTGTGACGAGTTTTGTGACTTTTGCCATTGTGCTCATTCGCACATGCTTGTGAGGGTAGCTCACAAGCCTAAGATCCGAGTTGGCCAACGCGTTTCTTGTATTCGCCAAGGGATTGGGCGCCGAAGTGGATTGCCGTGGGACGCCGCATTCCTAGGGTGGGAATGTTGACTACTACGGGGCCATTAGGCTCGGCATTTGGGCTAGGCAGCCTTCGGGTGGGCATCGGCCATATCGCCTTCGGGTTGATCTTATTGTGCTTAAACTTAATGTAGTTTAAAGAAAACTGTTTACTTTGACTAGAATAGTAAACTCTAACACCTTACTATCACTTGTGGGATTATTGGGCTATGGTTAGAATAGTAAACTTTAACTCTTTACTATTGCTATGGACATTGGACTTGTGGGTTATACTTACTATTCATGCTTAGAATAGTCGTTTACTTATGCTTATTTATGCTAAGTAGAGATATCATGCTTTAGTAGCTTACTCGTTATTTATTTCGCTTACACTTACTTGCTTAGTTTTGGGCCTAGTGGAGCATGCAACTGAAGTCGCACTGCCCACTGGGAACTATTTTTAATAGTTCTCACGCCCTCTTTTTCTTATGTGTTTCAGAGCCTTCGGCACCGGCGGAGGCAAGGGATCGTGGAAAGGGGACCGCTAGCTAGTTTTGCAGCTTTCCTCCTTGTAGGGGTTTTTCTCTCTTTTTGTACCTTGGTGAGCTTGAGAGAGTTTTGTATCCCTCTGTAGAGACTACCCTGTGCTTAGTTATTGTGGTGTTCGGATCTCTTTTTATTGTACTCTCTTTATGGTTTATTTTAAGATTGGTGCTTTACTTTTAGTCTCTTCTTTATGCTTCCTTGTATAGAATTCTAGTTGTTCTACTGCTCTGATACTTCTAGATTCTTTTTATTTTGTTGGTTATTTATCGTTTTTGTTAGACGCCTTGTATGTTGTAGACATACGGCGGGTCTGGGCACGCGCCGGGCGGGCTTCCGCTGGGTCCCGGGGCGTGACAGATTAAATTGGTATCAGAGACTAGGGTTGAGTCTTCTTGTGGACCTAGCAAACCTTAGGCAGGTTGGACTATAGGATATAGGCTCGTGAGAGACGAGGTTGTAACATACTGGACTTGCGCAAATTGCGGAGTTCGAGTATTTGACTTGTGATGGAGCGTTTCCAGATTTTCTGGAAGGTCGTTGACTGTGTTCCGACCTATGGCGCGTGTACCGAGGTTTGGGGATAAGTCCCAAGCCCTAAAGTCCAAAAAGTTGGATTTTAGGTGGCTCTCGTTGGAAATTGTGCCTTATACCGGTACAAAATGGTGTCTATACCCAGACAAAATGATGGCTATACTAAGACAGATCAAGATTTATACCGTATAAAGAGGGCAGATTGGCAAACCCGAGGCTCGGTTTGGTTTGCAAGGTTTATACCGGTACAAAATGGATTTGTACCGGTACAAACTGGCAGTTTCGAGCAGTTTGAACTGCAGGGGGTTTTTAGCTATTGTAGCATTCCTATTTGTGTACCACACCCCCCTAGGGCTTCATTTGAGCCCTCCCACACAGCAAGCAAGGTAGGAGACCTTCTCTCTCTACTCCCTTGTGTCACCTAGGGTTTTGGTTGGATTTTTGGAGGATTAAAACCCTCTCCTTGCTCTCTTTTGCTTGTTAGAGCCTCTACCACCATTGTTGGAGCTTGGAGCTTGGTGTTTGGAACCTTGTAGTGGATCAAGCTTCAAGCCTAGGGCTTTTTGAGCTTGGATTAGAGCTTCTTAGAGGTATGTGAGTGATCTCTTTCCTCTAGTTTCGATTTTTGTGGGTTTTCATGAGATGAAACCCTAGAATGGGATTCTAGGGTTAGGATTTGGGGATTTTCGATTGAGGGCCTTTGGGACCTAATTGATGAGTTTAGAACTTTGATTTAGGTTGGTTTAGAAGGACTCTAACTCCCATTTGGAGATCAAGAGCACTTTCTTCGCATTCGGTGAGTATTCTTCACCCTTTAGTAGAGTTTCTTATTGATTGAACTCAAGACTCATCTTTTGAGTTTGTAATTCCTATGGCATGCCTTGTAGGGTGCTAGGAGTAGGAATCGAAGCTTAGTTAGCGATTCGGATCGGCGATTTTCGCACTCGGTGGGTTTGGCTTCATGAGCATAGGAGCAAATGACTCCTAAGTGCTTAGTTGGTTTGATTTAATTATTTTGAATGCATATTCATGCTATATAGATTTATTATGAATTTTGAATCACTTAAAATGCATGCCTTATGTATGATAAAATATTCACTCTATATAGTAGAGCTATTTTGGTCAAACTGCATGCATGTGGGGGTGGTTCTTGGGGGCGCCCGGGAGTGTGCCTTTATGGTGATTTTAGCTTTGCTAATGTTAATTGTGAACATTAAATACATGTTGGGACTTAGAAACCTTAAGTGTCATAAAGCGGCACTTAACATAGAAAACTATGAAACTGCAACATAGAGACTTGACATAGGCCACTTAACATATACTATATTCCATGTTAGAGACATGATGACATAGAGATAGGCCTTTTGGACAATTGTACAATCCATGTTAGAGACATGATGATTTGGGACTTGTGACGAGTTTTGTGACTTTTGCCATTGTGCTCATTCGCACATGCTTGTGAGGGTAGCTCCTCACAAGCCGCACTCGAGTTGGCCAACGCGTTTCTTGTATTCGCCGTGCGGGATTGGGCGCCGAAGTGGATTGCCGTGGGACAGTCTCATTCCTAGGGTGGGAATGTTGACTACTACGGGGCCATTAGGCTCGGCATTTGGGCTAGGCAGCCTTCGGGTGGGCATCGGCCATATCGCCTTCGGGTTGATCTTATTGTGCTTAAACTTAATGTAGTTTAAAGAAAATTGTGGACTTTGACTAGAATAGTAAACTTTAACACCTTACTATCACTTGTGGAATTATTGGGCTATGGTTAGAATAGTAAACTTTAACTCTTTACTATTGCTATGGATATTGGACTTGTAGGTCATACTTACTATTCATGCTTAGAATAGTCGTTTACTTATGCCTATTTATGCTAAGTAGAGATATCATGCTTTAGTAGCTTACTCGTTATTTATTTCGCTTACACTTACTTGCTTAGTTTTGGGGCCTAGTGGAGCATGCAATTGAAGTCGAATTGCCCACCGGGAACTATTTTTAATAGTTCTCACGCCTCTTTTCTAATGTGTTTCGAGCCTTCGGCACCTGGCGGAGGCACGGATCGCGGCAAGGGAGTCGCCTAGTTAGCTAGCTTCTTTGCCACTTTTGTTTAGGTGGTTATTCCTCTCTTTTGTGTTTTGTGAGAGAGTGATTTTTGTATCCATTTGTAGAGACCACCATGTATTATGTTAGTTTTCGCTTTGGGATCTTTAGTTGTTGCTCTTGGAGGTTACTGTTGTATTACTCTTTTATAGTTCTTAGTGGATTTGGTACTTTATTTTTGTTAGTCACTTCTTTTATGCTTAATTGTTTAGAATTCTAGTTGTTATACTGCTCTGATACTTCTAGATTCTTTTTACTTGTTGGATATTTATCGTTTTTGTTAGACGCCTTGTATGTCGTAGACATACGGCGGGTCTGGGCACGCGCCGGGCGGGCTTCCGCTGGGTCCCGGGGCGTGACAGATTAAATTGGTATCAGAGCCTAGGGTTGAGTCTTCTTGTGGACCTAGCAAACCTTAGGCAGTTGGACTATAGGATATAGGCTCGTGAGAGACGAGGTCTATTTAACTTGTGAGCGAAAGTATTAAAAATTGGGTATCTTGAATAACTCTAGTAAGTAGAGTTGGATCGAAGTGTATAACTTCTAACTGCGAGGGTTACGTTGGCGGCCGACAACGTAACATCGGGAGTTAGTAGTAAATGACACTTCATTACTTTCGCATGATTTGGGTATTTATAGCATGAGCGGGGATGCGATTGCGTGAGCTTACTAACTTGCGCTTTTATGATGTTGTAGTGGCGATGCCGATAACTCGCTCGAAATCTGTTGGAGCGGACAATGCGGCAACTTTTGAGGAGGTCGAGGCCTCCGCTACCTCCGGATCCGGCGAGGTCCGTGAGTTGAGGGGCCAGTTGGCGGCCCTCACAGCATTGGTGACGCAAACAGCGACGCACACGGCGTGAGGCGCGCATGAAGCGCATGGAGGACCTTCTATCGCAGCAGGCGGCCGCGAGGGAGGCTCGACCCTTCACCGCCAAAGACCACCGAGGTTGACTTACCGCGGCGCATCCCCGCGGCCGGCTCACACCGACGACTCCTAGCTTGAGCGCCGGGAGGAGGATCGGGACACCCCGCCGCCCGGGCATTTCCGCTATGGCTCAGGGAGCCGAGAGGGATCGACTCATGGCTCGCCTCAAGGAGTTCAGGAGGTGCAGCCCGAGGACCTTTGACGGAGAGAAGGTCGACCACTGGATCGTGGAAAAGTGGTTGATGCACATGGAGAAATTGTTCCGTGACACGTTCGTGGAGGAGCGGGACAGAGTGTGGCTCGCCACCCACCACTTGGACGGCGAGGCCTACAGCTGGTGGATGGATCTTCAGGAGAACCCCAGCACAGACTTAGCTTCTATTACTTGGACGAGGTTCAAGGAGCTACTGTTGGCACACTACTTCCCCGACAGCGTCAAGAGGCAGATGGAGCAGAGTTTGCGCAGCCTGACACAGGGGGACAGATCTGTAGCCGAGTACGAGAGAGAGTTTTCTCGGCTTCTGCATTGCGTGCCCTTCGTCGTGCGGGACGACGAGGATAAGGCCCGCATTTTCGAGCGTGGACTGCGACCGTCGATTTTCCGATTTGTGCGCCTTCCGAGCTTCGGACATACCGACAGTGGTGAACCGCGCGCTCATCGTAGAGAGCGGCGCGGCCATGGTGCAGAGAGACGCGAGGGTTTGGACAAGGGGAAGGGCAAGAGGCCCGCGCCGAGGGTGCGAGCGACGCACTCTAGGAGGCCCCCGTAGCATCCGAGACACCAGCAGGGCAGTCGTGGCGCACCGCCCCAGCGAGGAGGACCCGACCGACGCCGGCCTCCCCGGTGTGTGATCTGCGGTGGTCCTCACCACCCGCCGCAGTTGTCCACGCGGCGGCAGTGCTTCCAAAGCAGGGCTGTGGGAGGGCCACATCCGTACCGAGTGCCCGAGAGGTTCTACACCGCAGACGGCACCGGCCTACCACCCGCCACCTGGGACCCCGTCGACACGATCGATCGGCCGACCGTCCGCCGCCGTAGAGTGAGGGGTCACGACAGCGCCGAGTGGGCGCATGTACGCCGCGCAGATCGAGGCGCAATGACACCGAGGATGTGGTGGCGGTATCATTTTACTTGATGGCATTAGAGTACGTGCATTATTTGATACCGGTGCATCACATTCATTTATAGATCTACTGCTTGCCGAGTTGCATGACATCCGCTTTGTTCCTTTACTACACCCCGGACGTATTGTTGTACCCGACCACATTGTGGACGTGCGAGAGTATTGCTCTTGCCCTATTCGGGTAGGAGATTGGACTATGCCCGCGGATTTGCGAGTAGTGCGCAAGTTGGGGGATTTTGACGTGGTTTTGGGTATGGATTGGTTGACTAGATACTACGCCACTATCGATTGTGTCAATCGAACTTACTTTTTAGAGAACCGGGTCGAGTGAGGTGGTGTTTAGAGGATGTCGAGTTCGCTTTTGCGATGTCGATCGCCTCGTCTCGAGCTAGGCAACTGATCAACCGTGGATGAGTAGCCTATTTGGCTAGTATCGCATTGAGGGGTGAGGATGATACCCCTAGGATCGAGGATATCCCGGTGGTACGGGTGTTTTAGGACGTGTTTCAATGGAGCTACTGTGCATGCCACCCGATAGGAGATCGAGTTTGGGGTAGATCTCGCTCCAGGACTACCCCAGTCTCGAAGGCACCCTATAGGATGGCACCGGCAGAGTTAAAGGAGCTGAGGGCACAATTACAGGACATGTTGGACAAGGGCTTCATTCGACCGAGTGTGTCACCTTGGGGAGCACAGGTTCTTTTTGTGAAGAAGAAGAACGGATCACTTCGCCTTTGCGTGGACTATCGTGAACTTAATAAAGTCACGATCAAGAATAAGTATCCGTTGCCGAGGATTGATGATCTTTTTGATCAACTTCAAGGGTCGAACGTGTATTCCAAGATAGACTTGAAGTCGGGATACCATCAGTTGAAGATTGCGCCTGGGGACGTGGCGAAGACGGCTTTTAGATCACGATATGGACATTATGAGTTCACCGTTATGCCGTTTGGGCTTACTAATGCCCCTACAGCCTTTTATGGATCTAATGAACCGTGTCTTCAAGCCTTATCTAGACAAAGTTCGTCGTGGTCTTCATCGACGACATCTTGGTTTATTCCCGAAGTGATGTGGAGCACGAGGAACACTTGAGATTGGTACTACAAGTGCTTCGGGAAAAGAAGTTATTTGCTCAGCCGAAGAAGTGCGAATTTTGGCTTCGAGAAGTGGCATTTCTGGGACATGTGATTTCAGGATCAGGTATAGCAGTGGATCCTAGAAAGATAGAAGCCATTCAGGATTGGCCAAGACCGACGAGTGTCACCGAGATCAGGAGTTTCCTTGGTTTGGCCAGCTACTACCGCAGATTCGTGGAGGGCTTTGCGAAGTTATCTACTCCCCTCACGAGGCTCACGCACAAAGGAACTAAATTCATTTGGAATGATGCGTGTGAAAAGAGCTTTCAAGAGTTGAAGCTGAGATTGACGACCGCTCCAATCCTCACCTTACCTATTGCTGGAGCAGGGTATGTGGTTTATAGTGATGCATCTCTTAACGGATTGGGTTGTGTTTTGATGCAGGGTGACAAGGTGATCGCGTATGCATCTCGCCAACTAAAGGAATATGAGAAGAACTATCCTACACACGACTTGGAGTTGGCGGCCGTAGTCTTTGCATTGAAGCTATGGCGCCACTATTTGTATGGCGAGCGAGGTCTATACGGCTCACAAGAGCTTAAAGTACCTTTTCACTCAAAAGGAGTTGAACTTGAGACACAGATGGTTGGAGCTACTCAAGGATTATGATTTGACTATTCTCTACCACCCGGGCAAAGCTAACGTGGTGGCGGATGCGCTGAGTCGGAAATCTACCGAGAACTTAGCGATGCATGTTGTTACTCAACCGCAGTTGATCGAGCAGATGAAGCGGTTGGAGTTGGAGGTAGTGACTCCCGATACGCCTATGCGGCTGATGACTATGGTGGTGCAACCTACTCTTATGGATAGAATTAAAGAGAAGCAAGTTCTTGACTTAGAGTTGCAAAAGATTCGAGACAAAATGGTTGATTGTTGCACCGGCGACTTCCTAGTGGATGATGAGGGAGTGATGCGCTTTGGTGGACGGATTTGTGTGCCAGCGGATTTGGGACTTAGAGAGGACATCCTTCAGGAGGCACACAGGGCACCTTATGCTATTCATCCAGGAGGCACCAAAATGTACAAGGACTTGAGGTTACTCTATTGGTGGCCTGGGATGAAGAAGGATGTTGGCGAGTTTGTTGCTAGATGTCTAACTTGCCAACAAGTGAAAGCTGAGCATCGAGTTCCAGCGGGAAAACTTCAGAGTTTGCCTATTCCCGTGTGGAAGTGGGAGAAGATCACCATGGACTTCGTGACTGGATTGCCTCGCTCTCAAGCTGGGCATGATGCTATTTGGGTGATCGTGGATAGGTTGACGAAGTCGGCGCACTTTGTACCTATCCATACTACTTGGGCTGGAGAGAAGCTCGGACAAGTGTACCTTGATGAGATTGTGCGACTTCATGGAGTACCTACATCGATCGTATCCGACAGGGACACTCGCTTTGTGTCACACTTCTGGAGGAGTCTACAGGACGCCTTGGGTACTAGATTGGATTTCAAAGATCGCTTTCCACCCCTGCAGCGACGGGCCTCGGAGCGCACTATACAGATTTCTAGAGGACATGCTTCGAGCATGTGTGATTGACTTCCAGGAGGATGGTCGCAAAGATCTACCTATGGCGGAGTTTGCTTATAACAATAGTTATCAAGCAAGTATCAAGATGGCACCGTGCGAGGCATTGTATGGACGAAAGTGCAGATCGCCACTTCATTGGAGTGAAGTGGGCGAAAGATTGGCTTTAGGCCCTGAAGTGCTCCAGGAAGCAGAGGATAAAGTTCGAATTGCTCGGGAGCGACTACTGACGGCCCAGAGTAGGCAGAGGAGCTATGCAGATAAACGCCGACGAGACTTGGAGTTTCAGATTGGAGATCATGTCTTCTTGAAAGTCTCGCCGTCAAAGGGAATTCGGAGATTTGGAATTCGAGGTAAGTTAAGTCCTCGATTCATTGGACCATATGAGATCTTGGAACGTATAGGTCCGGTAGCGTATCGACTTGCTCTACCACCGAACCTATCGGCGTGCACAACGTCTTTCATGTATCGGTCCTTCGGAAGTATATCCATGATCCCGGCTCATGTATTGGAGGCCGTACCCATAGAGTCGCGGGAGGATTTGAGCTTCGAGGAGCAACCCGTGAAGATCTTCGCTCGCGAGGTGAAGAAATTGCGGAATCGGGACATTCCGTACGTGAGGGTTCTTTGGAGCAACCACGAGGAGCGAGAGGCCACGTGGGAGCTCGAGAGCGCACCGCAGAGCGCTATCCCCATCTCTTTCGATGGAATCTTGAGGTATGTGTTCGCTTTAGAGTTTCGCGGACGAAACTTCCTTTTAGGAGGGGTGAATGTAACATACTGGACTTGCGCAAATTGCGGAGTTCGAGTATTTGACTTGTGATGGAGCGTTTCCAGATTTTCTGGAAGGTCGTTGACTGTGTTCCGACCTATGGCGCGTGTACCGAGGTTTGGGGATAAGTCCCAAGCCCTAAAGTCCAAAAAGTTGGATTTTAGGTGGCTCTCGGGTTGGAAATTCTGTGCCTTATACCGGTACAAAATGGTGTCTATACCGGTACAAAATGATGGCTATACCCAGACAGATCAAGATTTATACCGTATAAAGAGGGCAGATTTGGCAAACCCGAGGCTCGGTTTGGTCAAGCAGGTTTATACCGGTACAAAATGGATTTGTACCGGTACAAACTGGCAGTTTCGAGCAGTTTGAACTGCAGTGGGTTTTTAGCTATTGTAGCATGCCTCTTTGTGTACCACACCCCCCTAGGGCTTCATTTGAGCCTTCCCACACAGCAAGCAAGGTAGGAGACCTTCTCTCTCTACTCCCTTGTGTCACCTAGGGTTTTGGTTGGATTTTTGGAGGATTAAAACCCTCTCCTTGCTCTCTTTTGCTTGTTAGAGCCTCTACCACCATTGTTGGAGCTTGGAGCTTGGTGTTTGGAACCTTGTAGTGGATCAAGCTTCAAGCCTAGGGCTTTTTGAGCTTGGATTAGAGCTTCTTAGAGGTATGTGAGTGATCTCTTTCCTCTAGTTTCGATTTTTGTGGGTTTTCATGAGATGAAACCCTAGAATGGGATTCTAGGGTTAGGATTTGGGGATTTTCGATTGAGGGCCTTTGGGACCTAATTGATGAGTTTAGAACTTTGATTTAGGTTGGTTTAGAAGGACTCTAACTCCCATTTGGAGATCAAGAGCACTTTCTTCGCATTCGGTGAGTATTCTTCACCCTTTAGTAGAGTTTCTTATTGATTGAACTCAAGACTCATCTTTTGAGTTTGTAATTCCTATGGCATGCCTTGTAGGGTGCTAGGAGTAGGAATCGAAGCTTAGTTAGCGATTCGGATCGGCGATTTTCGCACTCGGTGGGTTTGGCTTCATGAGCATAGGAGCAAATGACTCCTAAGTGCTTAGTTGGTTTGATTTAATTATTTTGAATGCATATTCATGCTATATAGATTTATTATGAATTTTGAATCACTTAAAATGCATGCCTTATGTATGATAAAATATTCACTCTATATAGTAGAGCTATTTGGGTCAAACTGCATGCATGTGGGGGTGGTTCTTGGGGGCGCCTGGGAGTGTGCCTTTATGGTGATTTTAGCTTTGCTAATGTTAATTGTGAACATTAAATACATGTTGGGACTTAGAAACCTTAAGTGTCATAAAGCGGCACTTAACATAGAAAACTATGAAACTGCAACATAGAGACTTGACATAGGCCACTTAACATATACTATATTCCATGTTAGAGACATGATGACATAGAGATAGGCCTTTTGGACAATTGTACAATCCATGTTAGAGACATGATGATTTGGGACTTGTGACGAGTTTTGTGACTTTTGCCATTGTGCTCATTCGCACATGCTTGTGAGGGTAGCTCTCTACAAGCCGGCACTCCGGAGTTGGCCAACGCGTTTCGTGTATTCGCCGTGCGGGATTGGGCGCCGAAGTGGATTGCCGTGGGGCAGTCTCATTCCTAGGGTGGGAATGTTGACTACTACGGGGCCATTAGGCTCGGCATTTGGGCTAGGCAGCCTTCGGGTTGGCATCGGCCATATCGCCTTCGGTTGATCTTATTGTGCTTAAACTTAATGTAGTTTAAAGAAAATCGTGGACCTTGACTAGAATAGTAAACTTTAACACCTTACTATCACTTGTGGAATTATTGGGCTATGGTTAGAATAGTAAACTTTAACTCTTTACTATTGCTATGGATATTGGACTTGTAGGTCATACTTACTATTCATGCTTAGAATAGTCGTTTACTTATGCTTATTTATGCTAAGTAGAGATATCATGCTTTAGTAGCTTACTCGTTATTTATTTCGCTTACACTTACTTGCTTAGTTTTGGGGCCTAGTGGAGCATGCAACTGAAGTCAGTAATTGCCCACTGGGAACTATTAATTAATAGTTCTCACGCCCTCTTTTTCTAATGTGTTTCAGAGCCTTCGGCACCGGCGGAGGCACGGGATCGCGGCAAGGGAGTCGCCTAGTTAGCTAGCTTCTTTGCCACTTTTGTTTAGGTGGTTATTCCTCTCTTTTGTGTTTTGTGAGAGAGTGATTTTTGTATCCATTTGTAGAGACCACCATGTATTATGTTAGTTTTCGCTTTGGGATCTTTAGTTGTTGCTCTTGGAGGTTACTGTTGTATTACTCTTTTATAGTTCTTAGTGGATTTGGTACTTTATTTTTGTTAGTCACTTCTTTTATGCTTAATTGTTTAGAATTCTAGTTGTTATACTGCTCTGATACTTCTAGATTCTTTTTACTTGTTGGTTATTTATCGTTTTTGTTAGACGCCTTGTATGTTGTAGACATACGGCGGGTCTGGGCACGCGCCGGGCGGGCTTCCGCTGGGTCCCGGGGCGTGACAGAGGTCTATTTAACTTGTGAGCGAAAGTATTAAGATTGGGTATCTTGAATAACTCTAGTAAGTAGAGTTGGATCGAAGTGTATAACTTCTAACTTCGCGGAGGGTTACGTTGGCGGCCGACAACGTAACATCGGGAGTTAGTAGTAAATGACACTTCATTACTTTCGCATGATTTGGGTATTTATAGCATGAGCGGGGATGCGATTGCGTGAGCTTACTAACTTGCGCTTTTATGATGTTGTAGTGGCGATGCCGATAACTCGCTCGAAATCTGTTGGAGCGGACAATGCGGCAACTTTTGAGGAGGTCGAGGCCTCCGCTACCTCCGGATCCGGCGAGGTCCGTGAGTTGAGGGGCCAGTTGGCGGCCCTCACAGCTTTGGTGACGCAGCAGGCGACCGCGGCCCAGCGTCAGGAAGCGCGCATGAAGCGCATGGAGGATCTTCTACTGCAGCAGGCGGCTGCGAGGGAGGCTCAGACCCCTTCTCCGCCAGCACCAGCCGAGGTTGACTTACCGCGGGCGCAGTCCCCCGCGGCCGGCTCACACCAGACGACACCGGCAGTTGAGCGCCGGGAGGAGGACCGGGACACCCCGCCGCCCGAGCATCACCGGTGGCGCGGCATTTCCGCTATGGCTCGGGAGCCGAGAGGGACCGACTCATGGCTCGCCTCAAGGAGTTCAGGAGGTGCAGCCCGAGGACCTTTGACGGAGAGAAGGTCGACCACTGGATCGTGGAAAAGTGGTTGATGCACATGGAGAAATTGTTCCGTGACACGTTCGTGGAGGAGCGGGACAGAGTGTGGCTCGCCACCCACCACTTGGACGGCGAGGCCTACAGCTGGTGGATGGATCTCCAGGAGAACCCCAGCACAGACTTAGCTTCTATTACTTGGACGAGGTTCAAGGAGCTACTGTTGGCACACTACTTCCCCGACAGCGTCAAGAGGCAGATGGAGCAGAGTTTGCGCAGCCTGACACAGGGGGACAGATCTGTAGCCGAGTACGAGAGAGAGTTTTCTCGGCTTCTGCATTGCGTGCCCTTCGTCGTGCGGGACGACGAGGATAAGGCCCGCATTTTCGAGCGTGGACTGCGACCGTCGATTTTCCGGTTTGTGCTCCCTCCGAGTTTCGACTTACCGACAGGGGTGGTGAACCGCGCGCTCATCCGTAGAGAGCGGCGCGGCCATGGTGCAGAGAGACGCGAGGGTTTGGACAAGGGAAGGGCAAGAGGCCCGCGGCCGAGGGTGCGAGCGACGCACTCTAGGAGGCCACCGAAGCATCCGAGATACCAAGCAGCCAGCCGTGGCGCACCGCCTGGCCGAGAGGATCCGACCGACGCCGACCTCCCCGGTGTGTGATCTGCGGTGGTCCTCACCACCCGCCGCAGTGTCCACAGCGGGCAGGCAGGTGCTTCCAGTGTGGCCAGGAGGGCCACATCCGTATCGAGTGCCCGAGAGGTTCTGCACCGACTCGTGACCGCACCGGCTCACCAACCGCCCGCGGGGACCCCGTCGACACAAGCATTGTGATCCGCGCCGACCGTCCAGCCGCCAGAGTGAGGGGTCACGACAGCGCCGAGTGGGCGCATGTACGCCGCGCAGATCGAGGCGGCAATGACACCGAGGATGTGGTGGCAGTATCATTTTACTTGATGGCATTAGAGTACGTGCATTATTTGATACCGGTGCATCACATTCATTTATAGATCGGTTTGCCGAGTTGCATGACATCCAGCTTTGTTCCTTTACTACACCCTGGACGTATTGTTGTACCCGACCACATTGTGGACGTGCGAGAGTATTGCCCCAGTTGCCCTATTCGGGTAGGAGATTGGACCATGCCCGCGGATTTGCGAGTAGTGCGCAAGTTGGGGGATTTTGACGTGGTTTTGGGTATGGATTGGTTGACTAGATACTACGCCACTATCGATTGTGTTAATCGAACGGTTACTTTTAGAGAACCGGGTCAGAGTAAGGTGGTGTTTAGAGGATGCCAGAGTTTGCTTTTTGCGATGTCGATCAGTTCGTCTCGAGCTAGGCAACTGATCAACCGTGGATGCGTAGCCTATTTGGCTTGTATCGCATTGAGGGGTGAGGATGATGCCCCTAGCATCGAGGATATCCCGGTGGTACGGCAGTTTCAGGACGTGTTTCCAGCGGAGCTACCAGGCATGCCACCTGATAGGGAGATCGAGTTTGTGGTAGATCTCGCTCCCGGGACTACCCCAGTCTCGAAGGCACCCTATAGGTGTAACATACTGGACTTGCGCAAATTGCGGAGTTCGAGTATTCGACGTGAGTTCGGAGCTTTTCCAGATTTTCTGGAGGGTCGTTGACTATGTTCCGACCTAGAGCACGTGTACCGAGGCTAGCGGATGAATCCTAAGCACTAAAGTCCAAAAAGTTGGATTTTAGGTTGCTCTGATTGAGGTTCGGAGGGTCCGTACTGCACGTAAATTGTTGCTATACCGGTACGTAAATTGTTGCTATACCGGTACAGGATGGATTCTGTACCGGTATGGGAGAGCTGATGGACGCCAACCCGAGCCTCGGGTTTGGCTGTTTCGCAGGGTCTATACCGGTATGGGATGGCTTGTACCGGTACAGCCTGGCAGATTTCGAGCAGTTTGAACTGCAGGGGGTTTTTAGCTATTGTTGCACTTCTATTAGTGCAAGCCTTGCCCCTAGGGTTTCCCTTTGTGTTCTTCACAGCAAGAGGAGAGGTAAGAGCTCCCTCCACTCCATCTCCTTCTTCTCTCCTTGGTTTGGATGGGTTTTTGAGGATTAAAACCCTCTCTTTGCTCTCTTTTGCTTGGTAGAGCCTATTTCCTCCATCGTTGGAGCTTAGAGCTTAGTGAGTGGAGCTTTGTGGTGGATCAAACTTCAACCCTTGGGCCTTTTGGACTTGGTTTGAAGCTTCTTAGAGGTAAGCAACAAGCTCTCTTCACTTAGATTCGGTTTTTGGAGGTTCCTTTGAGATGAAACCCTAGTTTTGGATTCTAGGGTTAGAATTTGGGGATTTTCGATTTAAGGCCTTTGGGACCTAATTGATGGGTTTAGAACTTTGGTTTAGGTTGGATTAGAAGGACTCTAACTCCCATTTGGAGATCGAGAGAGTTTCCTTCGCGCTCGGTGAGTTTTCTCCAACCTTTTGTGGAATTTCTTAAAGTGTGAACTCATGGTTCAACTTCTTAGCTTGTAACTCCTAGGGTGTGCTTCTTAGGACTCAAGGAGTGATTATCGAAGCTTCGTTAGCGGTTCGGAGCAACGCTACACGCACTTGGTGGGTTTGGCTTCATGAGCATAGGGGCAAATGGCTCCTAAGTGCTTATTCGGTTTGATTTAATTATTTTGAATGCATATTCATGCTAAATAGATTTATTATGAATTTTGAATCACTTAAAATGCATGCCTTATGTATGATAAAATTTTCACTCTATATAGTAGAGCTATCTGGGTTAAATCGCATGCATGTGGGGGTGGTTCTTGTGGGCGCCGGGAGTGTGCCATTTATGGTGATTATAGCTTAAATAATGTTAATTGTGAACGTTAAACTTGTGTTGGAACTTAGAAAAGCTTAAGTGTCATCAAGCGGCACTTAACTTAGAAAACTATGAAACTGCAACATAGAGACTTGACATAGGCCACTGGACATCTATTATTTCCATATTAGAGACATGATGACATAGAGATAGGCCTTTTGGACACTTGTATATTCCATGTTAGAGACATGACGATTTGGGATATATGATGACTTTTTGCCATTGTGCTCATTCGCACATGCTTGTGAGGGTCGCTCTCACAAGCCTGCAAGATCCGGAGTTGGCCAATGCGTTTCATGTATTCGCCGTGCGGGATTGGGCGCCGAAGTGGATTGCCGTAGGACAGTCTCATTCCTAGGGTGGGAATGTTGACTACTACGGGGCCATTAGGCTCGGCATTTGGGCTAGGCAGCCTTCGGGTGGGCATCGGCCATATCGCCTTCGGGTTGATCTTATTGTACTTAAACTTAAAGCAGTTTAAAGGAAATTGTGGATTTGATTAGAATAGTAAACTTCAACACTTTACTATCATTTGTGGACATTGTGGACTTTGACTAGAATAGTAAACTTTAACACTTTACTATCATTTGTGGACATTGTGGACTTTGACTAGAATAGTAAACTTTAACACTTTACTATCATTTGTGGACATTGTGGATTTGACTAGAATAGTAAACTTCAATTCTTTACTATTAAATTTGGGAACATTATACTAGTAGCCGTACTTACTAATCGTGCTTAGATTAGTCGTTTGCTTATGCTTAATTATGCTAAGTAGAGATAGCATGTTTAGTAGCTTACATGTTTATTTTACATGTCGTTTGCTTTACTTATGCATAGTTTATCGTTTACTTGTTTAGTTTTGGGCCTAGTGGAGCATGCAACGAAGTCGTAATTGCCCACCGGGAACTATTAATTAATAGTTCTCACGCCCTCTTTTTCTAATGTGTTTCGTAGCCTTCGCACCGGCGGAGGCAAGGATCGCGGCAAGAGAGTCGCGTCTAGTTAGCTTTACTCTCTTTTAGATGGTTCTACTTTTCTCTCTTTTGGTATTTGTGAGAGAGAGATTTTTGTATCCCGGTATAGAGACTACCATGTACCTTTTATAGCTTTTGGTTGTGGAGTTTTGGTTGTATTTATTTTTTTATACTTCATAGTGGATGTTAGTGCTTTATTTCCTATGTAGAGATCTAGTTGTTTTATTTCGCTCTGATACTACTAGATGCCTCTTTCTTGTTGATTATTTATCGTTTTTGTTAGACGCCTTGTATGTTGTAGACATACGGCGGGTCTGGGCACGCGCCGGGCGGGCTTCCGCTGGGTCCCGGGGCGTGACAGATTAAATTGGTATCAGAGCCTAGGGTTGAGTCTTCCTGTGGACCTAGCAAACCTTAGGCCGGTTGGATTATAGGATATAGGCTCGTGAGAGACGAGGTCTATTTAACTTGTGGGCGAAAGTATTAAGATTGGGTATCTTGAATAACTCTAGTAAGTAGAGTTGGATCGAGGTGTATAGCTTCTAACTCCGCGGAGGGTTACGTTGGCGGCCGACAACGTAACATCGGGAGTTAGTTGTGAAACACACTTCATTACTTTCGCATGATTTGGGTATTGTTGAGTGGGCCGCGATAGCGTGGGTTTTATTAACTTGCGCTTTAGTGATGTTGTGGCGTCTTGTTGACGACCCGCTCTAAGTTTGTTGGAGCGGATGACGCGACAACGTTTGGGGAAGTGGAGATGTCCACTACCCCGATCCGCCGAGGTCCGTGAGTGAGGTGCCTACTTGCGGCTCTCACTAGTTTGGCGACTCAACAGGCGACACCGGCTCAACGACAGCAGTGATGCGCGCATGAAACACCCGGAGAGATCCTCATCGCGACTGTGGTTTTCCCGTGATGGCTGAGGAAGCAGAGCGAGAGTGACTCATGGATTGCCCAACGAGTTCGAGAGGTGTAATCCCAGAATCCTCGATGGAGAGAAGGACGACCACTGGATCGTAAGGAAGTGGTCGATGCAGATGGAGAAACTATTTCCGCGACACATTCGTGGAAGAGAGAGGCAGAGTTTGGCTCGCCGATCACCACCTGGAAGATGAAGTCTATAGCTGGTGGTTGGATATTCAGGATAACACCAATGCTGATATGGTGACGACTACTTGAGGGAGGTTCAAGGAACTCCCGTTGAGGCTTTACTTCAATGTCAGTGTCAAGGAAAAGTCGGAACAGTATCTGTGGATATGCCCCAAGGGAAGCGGACTGTGGCCGAGTACGAATGGGAGTTCCCTCGACTCCCCGATGGTGTGCCGTTGTAGTGCGGGACTGTGAGGACTTCAGCCGTTGATCTTTCGGTTGGCGCAACATCCCAATCTTCTGACTTGCCAAGATGTGGTAAACTGTGCTCACGTAGAAAAAGCTTAGAGTAAGGATTTGGGCTAGAGGCCCATGACCGAGGGTGCGAGCCGACGCACTCGGGAGGCAACCCGTTTAGAGACAGAGAGGAGCCACAACAGGCCCCGATCGGCCGCATGTATACGGTTCAGACTGAGGAGGCGACAGCAGCCGAGGTGGTGACTACTTGTTTTGGTTCGCACTATGATTTTCGAGTGTGTGTTGGTTGATGCCGGTGCTTTGCACCTATCCTTTGATCGGCTATTTGCCGAGATGCATTGCATCACGTTTGATCGCCGTTTGTGATGAGGATTAGCCTTGACCGAGACGGTTAGTCCGCGGGTTGTGGGTAGCTTTCGCTATGCTATTTGGATCTCACGACTATTGCATTAGTTGCATCCCTAGATCGGCCGGTAGCCGGATGGTGCTCGGGGACGACCCGTGCTCGGACCGCTTGTAGATCGGCGGAGCTGGGCCCTTTGGGCAGCGCAGCTTAGCCGTGGAGTGACAATGCCTTGCCTTCGGTAGGGCAAAGTTTTGGTCAGGACGGTAGTCCGAGTTTTGACCCAAGAGCATGGAATGCCACGTGTGGGATCGTGAGATCGAGGATACACCGAGTGTGTAGTGAACCAACCCGAGAATTTCTAGCATTGATCATTCTTCGATGTTAATAGGATGATCAGATGATCGGGTGTGTCGTTTCGAACACCCTACCTTGCGAGAAGGTCTTGCGTGCCAACAAATAGATTGGCTTTCGTGGTGTGGAGTTGTGAGGTACCTTGTACCTTGGGACTTGCGAGCTGATTTAACTCGCCTTGGGATTTTGAGCACGAAATAGTGCATGTTGAGGATTTGTCCCACTGGTTGTGGTGACTATCCCCCGTACTTAAGACTAGGTAAGTATTGGGGAGGAGTTGGTATCTAACTGGCCATTACCTTTGGTTGTTCGAGGATCCTCGCATTGAAGGATACCTTTGGAGTTGTTGATGCTCTCGACGAGTCACGAATTGTGAGCTCAAGTGGCGGAGATCTTTGCATTTCGTGTTTCGCTTCGTGAGAAACACCCTCTCGTTGAGGTAGGACCTGTAGGGTCGTTTCGACTATACTTCGGCCATCGTGATCTAAAGTGAATCACGATTGGTCCTTTGCTCGGCTGTAGAGGCTCGTTGATCGTTTCGATTAGTCTTATGATATTGGCGTACTCGATCGAATCGTATTGCAATCGGGAGTAATACCTTTTTGTGTTGGTGTTTGAGGCTGCACCTCAAGCGAATGTTGGCACCTGTTTGGGACATCACGGGATTAGCGTGACGTTGCTGAAGCCTGTAGTACTTCACCAACGTTAGGGTCTTGCGGAATGATAATTCCAAGCCCTCTAGATGGATTGGTGGAACCGGTCGTAGACGGCCATGGGTATTCCGAGGAAGATCTACAAGGATCAACTGTGGAAGCGTACTGAGGTGAGCGGAGTGTAAACTCTCACTGTGGGATCAAGTTGTCAGGAAGAATTCGTGAGGGAAAGTACCAGGTACTGATTTTCCTTTGTTCGGATGTTGCATGTGGAATTACGTTCCTTGCAATGGAGACTTCGTGGAAGAGTGGTTGCGATCGACGTTCTGGTCGATGGTCACTTTCTGGTGACCTTGTTAGAGAGCTACTACTATTTGTAAATGGAACCCTCTCTATCACTTGAGTTGAGCTCTGTGACTATGGATACTTGGGGTATCTGATGCTAAGGGAAGCATTGTGGAGAAGAAATTTTGAATGATTCGTTTCGAGCGCTTGAGCAGTTAGTGCTATGAGATTCCCTACCGAAGATAAGCTCTCGCGTAGGCTTATGAAGAGTTTACTTGAGACATCAAGTTGAGACTAAGGGAATGACCTTAGTAGATCGAGGATGTGTGTGGGATATGGTTCTTGACCATATGTATAGAAGAGAAATAAAGTGAGTACCACCCTGCTGGTGGAGTTGAGATGACGGTGGAGGCATTGGGGGTACAATGCCGATTGGTGAATCGGGTAACCATCGCTGGAGAACAAATTGGACGACTTGTCGAATGTCGCGACAATCGGAAGAGACGATCATTATGGATTGGATTTACACTCAGTAGTGCAATCTCTTAACAAGATCTGACTTGGAGCTGAGCAAGCATTGTTGGGATTAGAGCCAACGATTAGATATTGTATCACATCTCTTTTGTAAGCATTCCGATGGAGCGTTGATGGATCAGGTAACGGGTTTGAACCCCGGGTTCTTGCTACGAGCGGTTTTGTTGGATCCGCCTCAGAGAGCTATATAGCGGAATTCCAATTGTACGAGTATATTGAGGCAGAGCTAGCTTCGCCTCGACTAAGACGAGGAAGGTGAGGACTAGAATTCATTTTTTTGGGAGCACTTGGTTTTGATGATGACCAATCGAATAGCTTGTCGAACAAGCGCAATTTAGAGAAGGAACTTCTGAGAAGACTTGAAGTTGTTTTACCGATGGCTCGGATGTAAAAAGGATGTTGGCGAGTTAGTAGCTCGTTGTCTAACTTGCCAACAAGTGAAGGTCGAGCATAGAATTTTCGCGGGGAAATTGTTGAGCCTACCGAGTCCAGTGTGGAAGTGAGAGAAGAACGCCATGATTTTCGTGATGGGATTGCCTCGCTCACAGGCCGGGCGTGACGCTATATGGGTGATCGTGGATAGGTTGACGAAATCGGCGTATTTCATATCTATCCATACTACTTGGACTAGAGAGAGACTCGCACGGTTATATTTGGATAAGAATGTGCGACTACACGGAGCACCTACATCAATTGTATCGGACCGGGACACGTTTTGTGTCACACTTTTGGAGGAGTCTGCAGGACGCCTTAGGTGCTCGACTGGACTTCAGCACTGCTTTTCACCCTCAGAGTGACGAGCAGTCGGAGCGTACTATACTGACTCTTGAGGACATGCTTCGAGCATGTGTGATCGACTTCCTGGGAGGATGGTCGCAGCATCTCCCTATGGCGGAGTTTGCTTATAACAATAGTTATCAAGCAAGCATCAAGAAGGCACCGTTCGAGGCACTGTATGGACGGAAATGCAGATCGCCACTTCATTGGAGTGAAGTTGGCGAGAGTTTGGCTTTAGGCCCAGATGTGCTCCAGGAGGCAAGGACAAGTTCGCATTGCTAGAGAACGGTTGTTGACTGCCTGTAGTAGGCAAAAGAGCTATGCTGACAGACGTCGACGGGAATTGGAGCTTCGGATTGGAGATCATGTTTTCATGAAAGTTTCGCCGTCAAGGGAATTCGGAGATTGGGAATTCGAGGCTAGTTGAGCCCTCGATTCATTGGACTATATGAGATCTTGGAACGTATAGGTCCGGTAGCGTATCGACTTGCTCTACCACCGAACCTATCGGCCGTGCACAACGTCTTTCATGTATCGGTCCTTCGAAAATTTGTTCACGATCCGCTCATGTATTGGAGGTCGTACCCTTAGAGTCCGCGGGAGGATTTGACCTTCGAGGAGCAACCCGTGAAGATCTTGGCTCGTGAGGTGAAGAAATTGCGAATCGGGACATTCCGTACGTGAAGGTTCTTTGGAGCAACCACGAGGTGCGAGAGGCCACGTGGGAGCCCGAGAGCGCACGCAGAGCGCTATCCCCATCTCTTTCGATGGAATCTTGAGGTATGAGTGCACCTTTGAGTTTCGCGGACGAAACCCCTTTTTAGAAGGGGTGAATGTAACATACTGGACTTGCGCAAATTGCGGAGTTCGAGTATTCGACGTGAGTTCGGAGCTTTTCCGCATTTTCCGGAGGGTCGTTGACTATGTTCCGACCTAGAGCACGTGTACCGAGGCTAGCGGATGAATCCTAAGCACTAAAGTCCAAAAAGTTGGATTTTAGGTTGCTCTCTGGATTGAGGTTCTGAGGTCCGCACTGCACGTAAATTGTTGCTATACCGGTACAGAAATTGTTGCTATACCGGTACATGATGGATTCTGTACCGGTATGGGAGAGCTGATGGACGCCAACCCGAGCCTCGGGTTTGGCTGTTTCGCAGGGTCTATACCGGTATGGGATGGCTTGTACCGGTACAGCCTGGCAGATTTCGAGCAGTTTGAACTGCAGGGGGTTTTTAGCTATTGTTGCACTTCTATTAGTGCAAGCCTTGCCCCTAGGGTTTCCCTTTGTGTTCTTCACAGCAAGAGGAGAGGTAAGAGCTCCCTCCACTCCATCTCCTTCTTCTCTCCTTGGTTTGGATGGGTTTTTGAGGATTAAAACCCTCTCTTTGCTCTCTTTTGCTTGGTAGAGCCTATTTCCTCCATCGTTGGAGCTTAGAGCTTGGTGAGTGGAGCTTTGTGGTGGATCAAACTTCAACCCTTGGGCCTTTTGGACTTGGTTTGAAGCTTCTTAGAGGTAAGCAACAAGCTCTCTTCACTTAGATTCGGTTTTTGGAGGTTCCTTTGAGATGAAACCCTAGTTTTGGATTCTAGGGTTAGAATTTGGGGATTTTCGATTTAAGGCCTTTGGGACCTAATTGATGGGTTTAGAACTTTGGTTTAGGTTGGATTAGAAGGACTCTAACTCCCATTTGGAGATCGAGAGAGTTTCCTTCGCGCTCGGTGAGTTTTCTCCAACCTTTTGTGGAATTTCTTAAAGTGTGAACTCATGGTTCAACTTCTTAGCTTGTAACTCCTAGGGTGTGCTTCTTAGGACTCAAGGAGTGATTATCGAAGCTTCGTTAGCGGTTCGGAGCAACGCTACACGCACTTGGTGGGTTTGGCTTCATGAGCATAGGGGCAAATGGCTCCTAAGTGCTTATTCGGTTTGATTTAATTATTTTGAATGCATATTCATGCTAAATAGATTTATTATGAATTTTGAATCACTTAAAATGCATGCCTTATGTATGATAAAATTTTCACTCTATATAGTAGAGCTATCTGGGTTAAATTGCATGCATGTGGGGGTGGTTCTTGTGGGCGCCTGGGAGTGTGCCATTTATGGTGATTATAGCTTAAATAATGTTAATTGTGAACGTTAAACTTGTGTTGGAACTTAGAAAAGCTTAAGTGTCATCAAGCGGAACTTAACTAAGAAACCTATGAAACAACAACATAGAGATCTGACATAGGCCACTGGACATCTATTATTTCCATATTAGAGACATGATGACATAGAGATAGGCCTTTTGGACACTTGTATATTCCATGTTAGAGACATGACGATTTGGGATATATGACGAGTTTTGTGACTTTTTGCCATTGTGCTCATTCGCACATGCTTGTGAGGGTCGCTCCCATGGCGGCACTCCGAGTTGGCCAACGCGTTTCATGTATTCGCCGTGCGGGATTGGGCGCCGAAGTGGATTGCCGTAGACGCCTCATTCCTAGGGTGGGAATGTTGACTACTACGGGGCCATTAGGCTCGGCATTTGGGCTAGGCACCTTCGGGTGGGCATCGGCCATATCGCCTTCGGTTGATCTTATTGTACTTAAACTTAAAGCAGTTTAAAGGAAATTGTGGACTTTGACTAGAATAGTAAACTTCAACACTTTACTATCATTTGTGGACATTGTGGACTTTGACTAGAATAGTAAACTTTAACACTTTACTATCATTTGTGGACATTGTGGACTTTGACTAGAATAGTAAACTTTAACACTTTACTATCATTTGTGGACATTGTGGACTTTGACTAGAATAGTAAACTTTAACACTTTACTATCATTTGTGGACATTGTGGATTTGACTAGAATAGTAAACTTCAATTCTTTACTATTAAATTTGGGAACATTATACTAGTAGCTCTACTTACTAATCATGCTTAGATTAGTCGTTTGCTTATGCTTAATTATGCTAAGTAGAGATAGCATGTTTAGTAGCTTACATGTTTATTTTACATGTCGTTTGCTTTACTTATGCATAGTTTATCGTTTACTTGTTTAGTTTTGGGCCTAGTGGAGCATGCAATCGAAGTCGGAATTGCCCACTGGGAACTATTAATTAATAGTTCTCACGCCCTCTTTTTCTAATGTGTTTCAGAGCCTTCGGCACCGGCGGAGGCAAGGGATCGCGGCAAGAGAGTCGCGTCTAGTTAGCTTTACTCTCTTTTAGATGGTTCTACTTTTCTCTCTTTTGGTATTTGTGAGAGAGAGATTTTTGTATCCCGGTATAGAGACTACCATGTACCTTTTATAGCTTTTGGTTGTGGAGTTTTGGTTGTATTTATTTTTTTATACTTCATAGTGGATGTTAGTGCTTTATTTCCTATGTAGAGATCTAGTTGTTTTATTTCGCTCTGATACTACTAGATGCCTCTTTCTTGTTGATTATTTATCGTTTTTGTTAGACGCCTTGTATGTTGTAGACATACGGCGGGTCTGGGCACGCGCCGGGCGGGCTTCCGCTGGGTCCCGGGGCGTGACAATAGGATGGCACCGGCAGAGTTAAAGGAGCTGAAGGCACAGTTACAGGATATGTTGGACAAGGGCTTCATTCGACCGAGTGTGTCACCTTGGGGAGCACCGGTTCTTTTTGTGAAGAAGAAGAACGGATCACTTCGTCTTTGCGTGGACTATCGTAAACTTAATAAAGTCACTATCAAGAATAAGTATCCGTTGCCGAGGATTGATGATCTTTTTGATCAACTTCAAGGGTCGAACGTGTATTCCAAGATAGACTTGAAGTCGGGATACCATCAGTTGAAGATTGCGCCTGGGGATGTGGCGAAGACGGCTTTTAGATCACGGTATGGACATTATGAGTTCACTGTTATGCCGTTTGGGCTTACTAATGCCCCGGCAGCTTTTATGGATCTAATGAACCGTGTTTTCAAGCCTTATCTAGACAGGTTCGTCGTGGTCTTCATCGACAACATCTTGGTTTATTCCCGAAGTGATGTGGAGCACGAGGAACACTTGAGATTGGTACTACAAGTGCTTCGGGAAAAGAAGTTATTTGCTCAGCCGAAGAAGTGCGAATTTTGGCTTCGAGAAGTGGCTTTTCCGGGGACATGTGATTTCAGGGATCGTATAGCAAAGGATCCTAGAAAGATAGAAGCCATTCAGATTGGCCAAGACCGACGAGCCACCGAGATCGAGTTTCCTTGGTTTGGCCGGCTACTACCGCAGATTCGTGGAGGGCTTTGCGAAGTTATCTACTTCCCTCACGAGGCTCACGCACAAAGGAGCTAAGTTCATTTGGAATGATGCGTGTGAAAAGAGCTTTCAAGAGTTGAAGCTGAGATTGACGACCGCTCCAATCCTCACATTACCTATTGCTGGAGCAGGGTATGTGGTTTATAGTGATGCATCTCTTAACGGATTGGGCCGTGTCTTGATGCAGGGTGACAAGGTGATCGCGTATGCATCCCGCCAGTTAAAGGAATATGAGAAGAACTATCCTACACACGACTTGGAGTTGGCGGCCGTAGTCTTTGCGTTGAAGCTATGGCGCCACTATTTGTATGGCGAGCGGTGCGAGGTGTATACGGATCACAAGAGCTTAAAGTACCTTTTCACTCAGAAGGAGTTGAACTTGAGACAGCGCAGATGGTTGGAGCTACTCAAGGATTATGATTTGACTATTCTCTACCACCCGGCAAGGCTAACGTGGTGGCGGATGCGCTAAGTCGGAAATCTACCGAGAACTTAGCGATGCATGTTGTTACTCAACCGCAGTTGATCGAGCAGATGAAGCGGTTGGAGTTGGAGGTAGTGACTCCCGATACGCCTATGCGGCTGATGACTATGGTGGTGCAACCTACTCTTATGGATAGAATTAAAGAGAAGCAAGCTCTTGACTTAGAGTTGCAAAAGATTCGAGACAAAATGGTGGATGGTTGCACCGGCGACTTCCTAGTGGATGATCAGGGAGTGATGCGCTTTGGTGGACGGATTTGTGTGCCAGCGGATTTGGGACTTAGAGAGGACATCCTTCAGGAGGCACACAGGGCACCTTATGCTATTCATCCAGGAGGCACCAAAATGTACAAGGACTTGAGGTTACTCTATTGGTGGCCTGGGATGAAGAAGGATGTTGGCGAGTTTGTTGCTAGATGTTTAACTTGCCAACAAGTGAAAGCTGAGCATTGAGTTCCAGCGGGAAAACTTCAGAGTTTGCCTATTCCCGTGTGGAAGTGGGAGAAGATCACCATGGACTTCATGACTGGATTGCCTCGCTCTCAAGGGCATGATGCTATTTGGGTGATCGTGGATAGGTTGACGAAGTCGGCGCACTTTATACCTATCCATACTACTTGGCCGGAGAGAAGCTCGCACAAGTGTACCCGGACGAGATTGTGCGACTTCATGGAGTACCTACATCGATCGTATCCGACAGTGGACACTCGCTTTGTGTCACACTTCCGGAGGAGTCTACAGACGCCTTGGGTACTAGATTGGATTTCAAAGATCGTTTCCACCCCGCAGTGACGGCACGGAGCGCACTATACAGACTCTAGAGGACATGCTTCGAGCATGTGTGATTGACTTCCAGGGAGGATGGTCGCAGCATCTACCTATGGCCGAGTTTGCTTATAACAATAGTTATCAAGCAAGTATCAAGATGGCACCGTTCGAGGCATTGTATGGACGAAAGTGCAGATCGCCACTTCATTGGAGTGAAGTGGGCGAAAGATTGGCTTTAGGCCCTGAAGTGCTCCAGAAGCAGAGGATAAAGTTCGAATCGCCGGGAGCGACTACCGACGCCTGCAGTAGGCAGAGGAGCTATGCAGTATAAACGCCGACGAGACTTAGCGCTTTCGATTGGAGATCATGTCTTCTTGAAAGTCTCGCCGTCAAAGGGATTCGAGATTTGGAATTCGAGGTAAGTTGAGTCCTCGATTTATTGGACCCTATGAGATCTTGGAACGTATAGGTCCTGGTAGCATATCGACTTGCTCTACCGCCGAACCTATGGGCGTGCACAACGTCTTTCATGTAGGTCCTTCAAGTACATCCATGATCCCGCTCATGTTTTGGAGATCGTACCCATAGAGTCATGGGAGGATTTGAGCTTCGAGGAGCAACCCGTGAAGATCTTGGCTCGCGAGGTGAAGAAATTGCGAATCGGGACATTCCGTACGTGAAGGTTCTTTGGAGCAACCACGAGGAGCGAGAGGCCACGTGGGAGCCTCGAGAGCGCACCGCAGAGCGCTATCCCCATCTCTTTCGATGGAATCTTGAGGTATGAGTTCGCTTTAGAGTTTCGCGGACGAAACTCCTTTTTAGGAGGGGTGAATGTAACATACTGGACTTGCGCAAATTGCGGAGTTCGAGTATTCGACGTGAGTTCGGAGCTTTTCCAGATTTTCTGGAGGGTCGTTGACTATGTTCCGACCTAGAGCACGTGTACCGAGGTTAGCGGATGAATCCTAAGCACTAAAGTCCAAAAAGTTGGATTTTAGGTTGCTCTCGGATTGAGGTCTGGAGGTCCGCACTGCACGTAAATTGTTGCTATACCGTACGTAAATTGTTGCTATACCGCACAGATGGATTCTATACCGGTACGGGGAGAGCCGATGGACGCCAACCCGAGCCTCGTTTGGCGGGTTCGCAGGTCTATACCGTACGGGGATGGCTTGTACCGCACAACCCGGCAGCTTTGAGCGCTTAAACTCAGGGTGTATTAGCATGTTGTTGCTTCTATTAGGTTACCTCTTCACCCTAGGGCTCCATTTCAGCACCCCCATTGCAGCAAGAAGGTAGGAGGAGCTTCTCTCTCTACTCTCTTGTGTGTTCTAGGGTTTTGGTTGATTTTTGGAGGATTAAAACCCTCTCCTTGCTCTCTTTGCTTGTTAGAGCCTCTACCACCATTGTTGGAGCTTGGAACTTGGTGTTTGGAACTCAGGAGGATCAAGCTTCAAGCCTAGGGCTTTTTGAGCTTGGATTAGAGCTTCTTAGAGGTATGTGAGTGATCTCTTTCCTCTAGTTTCGATTTTTGTGGGTTTTCATGAGATGAAACCCTAGAAAGGGATTCTAGGATTAGTATTTCAGGATTTTCTATTGAGGGCCTTTGGGACCTAATTGATGAGTTTAGAACTTTGATTTAGGTTGGATTAGAAGGACTCTAACTCCCATTTGGAGATCAAGAGCACTTTCTTCGCATTCGGTGAGTATTCTTCACCCTTTAGTAGAGTTTCTTATTGTTTGAACTCAAGACTCATCTTTTGAGTTTGTAATTCCTATGGCATGCCTTGTAGGGTGCTAGGAGTAGGAATCGAAGCTTAGTTAGCGATTCGGATCGGCGATTTTCGCACTCGGTGGGTTTGGCTTCATGAGCATAGGAGCAAATGGCTCCTAAGTGCTTAGTTGGTTTGATTTAAATATTTTGAATGCGTATTCATGCTATATAGATTTATTATGAATTTTGAATCACTTAAAATGCATGCCTTATGTATGATAAAATATTCACTCTATATAGTAGAGCTATCTGGGTTAAACTGCATGCATGTGGGGGTGGTTCTTGGGGGCGCCTGGGAGTGTACCATTTGTAGTGATTTTAACTTTGCTAGTGTTAATTGTGAACATTAAATACATGTTGGGACTTAGAAATCTTAAGTGTCATCAAGCGGCACTTAACATAGAAAACTATGAAACTGCAACATAGAGACTTGACATAGGCCACTTAACATATACTATATTCCATGTTAGAGACATGATGACATAGAGATAGGCCTTTTGAACAATTGTACATTCCATGTGAGAGACATGATGATTTGGGACTTGTGACGAGTTTTGTGACTTTTGCCATTGTGCTCATTCGCACATGCTTGTGAGGGTAGCTCCCTACAAGCCGGCACTCCGGAGTTGGCCAACGCGTTTCTTGTATTCGCCGTGCGGGGTGGGCGCCGAAGTGGATTGCGAGTGGGACGTCGCATTCCTAGGGTGGGAATGTTGACTACTACGGGGCCATTAGGCTCGGCATTTGGGCTAGGCGACCTTCGGGTGGGCATCGGCCATATCGCCTTCGGGTTGATCTTATTGTGCTTAAACCTAATGTATTTTAAAGAAAACTGTGGACTTTGACTAGAATAGTAAACTCTAACACCTTACTATCACTTGTGGGATTATTGGGCTATGGTTAGAATAGTAAACTTTAACTCTTTAGTATTGCTATGGACATTGGACTTGTGGGTTATACTTACTATTCATGCTTAGAATAGTCGTTTACTTATGCTTATTTATGCTAAGTAGAGATATCATGCTTTAGTAGCTTACTCGTTATTTATTTCGCTTACACTTACTTGCTTAGTTTTGGGCCTAGTGGAGCATGCAACTGAAGTCAGTAATTGCCCACTGGGAACTATTTTTAATAGTTCTCACGCCCTCTTTTTCTAATGTGTTTCAGAGCCTTCGGCACCGGCGGAGGCAAGGGATCGTGGAAAGGGGACCGCTAGCTAGTTTCGCAGCTTTCCTCCTTGTAGGGGTTTTTCTCTCTTTTTGTACCTTGGTGAGATTGAGAGAGTTTTGTATCCCTATGTAGAGACTACCCTGTACTTAGTTATTGTGGTGTTCGGATCTCTTTTTATTGTACTCTCTTTATGGTTTATTTTAAGATTGGTGCTTTACTTTTAGTCTCTTCTTTATGCTTCCTTGTATAGAATTCTAGTTGTTCTACTGCTCTGATACTTCTAGATTCTTTTTATTTTGTTGGGTATTTATCGTTTTTGTTAGACGCCTTGTATGTTGTAGACATACGGCGGGTCTGGGCACGCGCCGGGCGGGCTTCCGCTGGGTCCCGGGGCGTGACAATCCATCTCTATTCACAACTAGAGACATATCAACTACTATTTCGACCAATCAAATTAATTTCCGCCACATGGCATAGGTCCACGTTCCGCTCACGTACCTATAGCCTTAGGGTTTACCGTCCTAGGGTTTCCTAGGGTCATCCTAGACTCTCTCTTTACTTGCTCTTACTTGCTCTGATACCAACTTAAACTTGTCACGCCATGAGACCGCTACCAATTTGGTTCGGTTCGGGGACGCCGATCAGGCGCCGAACGGACAGCACCTCCACTGTCTGCCCTAGGCTCACAACTAAATCATGTACAAAGAATTGCCCAGAAATTTAAATTCTATATCATACATGACATGACGATGCACGCAAAGGTGCGATAGCAACAAGAGCAAGATACAAGTATTTCATACAAGTAATATAAAGAGAGCAGAGTCTATCTATTACATTCAGTCATCATTCATTTACATCCTTTATCACGAGGTGAATATACAAGATATCTTTCCCAAAATACATGGTATTGTCATCTCCTAAAATATACATTCATTTACATTCTTTTCTTATACATAAGACTATACCAAAAGTGATATCAGGGGAGGTTCTAATGCAATGGCGTCCCCTACCAACTAGGGGGCGATGCCCTTACCGCGATCCTCACCAGCCGCCCACGAACTAGCACCTGTAATAGAGTCGGGTGAGAACTAACTTCCTTAGTTCCCAGTGGGCTCGGCCACCGACCCCACCGATCTCCCCACTAGGACTAAGCAGGCAAAAGCAGATAGATATTTATTTTAAAGCTGTAAATAAAGCATAATAGAAGAAATGCAATACTACTATGCCTGTAACAACAAGATCAGAGTAATGCTCTAGGCATGTAACCATTAACATGCTAATAGAACTCTATCAAGTAAATTGCAATTCTATCATGCTCAATATGTACTTTTGTACCCAATCTCATAACTCCTTTGAGTTTATAACCCAATCCATGGCTAGCCCGTAGGCGCGCCCATGACTCACACCACATACCCGAGGGTTGTCTGCGGGACCCCACATAGGCTATCCCTTGGGACCCCACATAGGCTATCCCAATCGATTCACGTACCAAGACCTCCGGAGAGTCGCACTACTCATGTGGAGCGACCACCACGAGCGCTGAACAGACATTGTGAGTATGATCTTCTCCTCCACCTTGGAGGGCATCCAACACAGGGGAATTAATGATCTCATCCTCCACGTTGGAGGGCATCCACACAAGGGAATCATGCATAAGTGTTTTGTAGCACTATGTCTCTATGTCATTTGTCATCAAGTTATTTACTTGGATCACATGTTACTAGTGTCTCTACACTATGTCATAATGTCAATCATCAAGTTCTTTACTTGGTTCACATATCTCTAGTGTTCTTTACACTAAGTTGTTGCACATGTCATTCATAAAGTTATCTACTTGGTACCATAGTTAGTTAATTCGCGAATTATTCGCGAATTTTTGAAAAACCGAATTAAACGACCGAATTCGTATTTTTACGAAAAATTCGGAAAAAAAATGAAATTTTTTGGCTAAAAATTCGGATTCGCGTATTATTCGGCAGCTTAGAATTATTAAACAGAAAAACCTTGCACCCACTTGTGTATTGCACGCTTGCCTTGCTTGACCAGCGCTCCACTTGCGCTCCCATTGCCCATACGCAAGCTCCACGGGCAGCTGGCCCAAAACGACAAACTACAACAACAAAAAAAAACAAAAACAAAAAACAACCTTACCTACTTTGAGACCAAAAAACAAAAAAAAAAAATATCTTTTCAAATTTTTACTTAATTAGCTTAATTTTATAGATATTTATTCTTATATTTTAAAAAATATGAATATTTGTGCTAATAGGATAAATTTTGAGAAAAAAAATAATAATTTAATATCCGATTTTTTTATCCCGAATTTTTAATTAGTAAACGTATAATATCCGTATAAATCACGTATCCGAATAATTGATGAATCCGTTTTTTAGCCGTATTTTTCAACGAATTTAAAAATTAGATTACGAATTTTATTCGAATTATATCCGTCCCGAATTTTTGCCGAATCCGAATTAACTATGCTTGGTACTCATGTCACTAGTGTTCTAGGCACTATGTCATATATTAATCCTCAAGTTCTATACTTGGTTCATATGTCTCTAGTTGTCATTCATGCAAGATTAGTTCATCTCTAGGGTTCAATGTCAATATACTCATCTGTATGCTCCCTATGTCCAAATGCAAAGCCTAAAGCGCCGCCCGATAAGGAAGCATGCAAGAGTAGTAAAATAGCTACATAAACCCTGACATGCATGAAACTATACATATATAAGTTTATATGCAATATGACCAACAATTTTACTTAAACATAAAAGGGAGCCCAACGGCTTCGGTATGGCACCCCCCCTACCTTTTGGGATGTCCTTCAAGGTTGGGACGCTACTCTCGAAGCCTCCAACCAATACTCTGACTCCCCGGGCCAATACTGACGCTGTAAGCCAATGTTTGGCTCGGATCACTCAATCCGTCCGTCGGATCAACGAACCGTTGTTTCCCACGCGTTCGCGTACCTAACAATATATTAGAAATGATGTTAAAAGAGATCAAAACCTCTTCATTATAAAAGCCCCAATTTGAGCCCTAGAATTTGCCCCGAGCAAAATCCACATCTAAAACTCAAATTGCTTGTGCAAACCATCTCTTAGGGTTGCTAGGGTTCCAAGAAAATTATCACAAAAGGATAAAACCCATGCTAGCAAACTCTACCATGAAAGCTCTAAAGAGCTTATCTCAAGGGAGAGCTCCAAGGGAGCAGAGAAATGATGAAGATGATGATGCTAGGCTTGCTCCTAGCTCAGTCCTCCTCCAAATCTTTCCCTCTTCTTCTTCTTCTTCTTCTTCTTCTTTCTAGAGAGAGAGAGGGAGAGTGTGTGTTTACTTGGGCATAAAGAAATGAGCAATTGGCTCATACCCTTTCACCTATATCTGATCTAATGCATAATTGCATTTAAACCCTCACACTTCTATTTAATCAATTAGCCCAAACTGGGCATTTTTCGCCAGACGAGACCGGTCTCCATGGGGCTATCCGGTCTTAGCCTGCGAAAATCCATTCTGTCCATTTCCCAGCGTACAGGATCCGGTCTTCAACCGATGTCCGGACATTGCATGTCCGGTCTCAAGGGATGTCCGGACCCCGTAGGAGGAAATCCCAGGACTTAGCCAATTTCTTCTCCTACGCGGTAGGGCACCTCGTGGCATCCGGTCTTCGTGGGATGTCCGGTCTTGGGATATCCGAACCTTGTGCCATTGTCCGGATCCCGTGAGCACAACTCATGCTGATGGCCCTCAGGCCATTTCTACTCGCACAGGGACCGGTCCTCAGGACCCAGGTCCGGTCTTGCCTGGTGGAATTCTGCAAAATGGTGCAGTTTGCACCATTTGCAGTGGTGGTCCACTCTAATGCACTTTTTTTTTTGGCTTAGATTCAGCTTCGATCTTTCCGACTTTCACCATTACGACACTTAGTCGAATCCAGATGAAGTCCAATCCTCATATTTTGAGAATGCACTTCCTTACGATGCCCATCTACATGGTCACACCAGTAAGGATCCGCTCACTCACCTGACTCACAATCCAATAACGATGGGGAGGATCCGCTCACTCGCCCGACTCACCACATAATCTCAACGGGGAGGAAACGCTCACTCGCCCGAGTCACTACATATCTCATAGGTGAGGAACCGCTCACTCACGGTGAGAATCTACTCACTCACCCGAGACCGTTTGCGGGACCCAAAAAGGCTATCCCTCGGGACCCAAAAAGGCTATCCCTATCATGTGACAACTCCAGAGTGCACTGCTTGGGTGGAGCGACCACCTCCAAGCTAAGAACAGACATGTGAGTATAGTCCAATCCTCGCCAACCGAGGATACCCTATCCACTAGGACCAACTTCCACTCAGGAAGAAGTTCATCTCTAAGTTCATTATGCATCAAGTGCTCTCACTTATGCTAAGTTCACCATGCCACTCGTTAGATTGTCAATCTAATCTAGATGCCACTTGTTCTTTGGTTCTCATCAACACAAGAATAAGTTCATTATTAACTTTACTACTATATGGTTCTAGGTCACAATTCCTCTATTCTCATGCATCCTAAGTCAAGTGCCAAACTCATGTTGCTACACTACTAAGGATCATGCAAGAATGAAAATGCAACTATTTAATACTCTATCATGCATAATACTTACACTAATCCAAATGACACTCTTTCTCATTATAAATGTTTCCATACACTAGTTCACATGTCTCTAGTTTTCATCATCAAGTCCGAGTTCACTAGTTTCTTATCACCATAGGATCCCATGTCACAAATCCTAATCCTCATGCATTCTAGGTTTAAGTGCCAGGCCCACAATATTACACTACTAGACATGCATGCAAGGAAATAGAAATGCAACTATACATACATCCTATAATGCTTAAGAACAACATACGAAATATGATCAACATATATAACTTAGACATAGGGGGAAGCCCACAGTTGCTTCGGGATGGTCACCACCCACCTTTTTACGATACCACGAGGCTAGGGTTCAATTTTCGCTATTTTTGAAAGCTTGTACCACGTGCTACGGCAAATCTGATACGAGACCTGCTTTTTCCTCAATCCCCTCGCGTATGCTCGTCAGATCGTCGAACCGACCTCGCCAACGTGTCGAAACACCTACCAATTAGGTTAGAGAGGGATCAATTTAGATCAAAACCCCCAATAGGCAAAACTCCCCTTTGGATGCCCTAGATGCCACACTAGCAAGAACTATCATTTCCTCTTATGATTCATGCATTGACCCTCTATTTAGCATCCAAAGAGTGCACAAAATCCATTCTAGGAGCAAACAATTGAAGTCCTAGAAGTCTACCATGAGAGGAGCTTCAAAGCTTACCTCTACTAAGCTAGCTCTCTAAGCAAAGGAAGAAGAGATGGTTCTTCTTTTGATCTTCTTCTCCTTCTTCTTCTTCTCCTTCTCCTTCTTCTTCTTCTTCTTCTTCTCTAAGAGAAAGAGGGTGTCACACCCCGAGACCGCTACCAATTTGGTCCAGTTCGGAAACGCCGATCAGGCGCCGAACGGACAGCATCTCCCATGTTCGCCCAAGGCTCGCCAACCAAGTCATGTACAGGATTCGAGCGTATTTAAATCCTCTTTTCACCCACGCTAATGCTAGATTTAGTTCTCGGTTCAACATAACCTTTTGGGTTTCGTTTTCGCGCCTACAGCATCGAAACACCCGAATGCTTCCGAACTTCACCGAACTTCACCGGAACCATTCAAATGGCTTTCCAACTAAATGTACACCGTAACTTCATAATTTTAGAAGTCCGGTACCTTATAATTTATTTGGTGAGAAATATAATATTTGATTTGTGTTAATATTTATGATAATATATTTGTCAATAAAATGCAGGTTAAAATAAGTAATAATATAACTTTTTACCTTACGTGTAAGGTAGAAACCGCCTCTATTTATTTCTTTATATAATAATATTTGTTGAGATGTGGTTCAAACCGTCTTGATAAATTAATATTTATAGAGACGGTTTAAACTTTCTCTATAGGTTAAAATTTGTTGAGGCGGTTTTAAATATGTTTATATTATTAATAGATTATGAATAAAAAATATTAAAAAATAATTTAACAAAAATAAAACCGCCTCTATATAGTACTCCCCGACGGTGGCTCGAATCGCCTCTACAATATGGAGGTCTTGTCTGTTAGATTTTATTGGACCTTATTATAATTTAAAACATGTTAAGGGCTCTTGCGAGCACAATAATTATTAATGGGCCTTGCTTGGGAGCCCAACTAAAATTTTTAATGTATGAGATTTTAGTCCTACATTGGAAATGAAAAGGGTGTATAGGTATTTATATATGCCTTTATTCTCAAGCTAGTTGCTTGGAAGAAAATGAGAGTTATACTCTCGTTTAAACACACACACGCACGCAAGGCACTAGCCGGGTCGGGCCGTGCGGCGGCGCGTGCAGTTCATACACCCGTTTTATTTTATTCTTATTTTTCGGTCTTATTTTTATCTTATTTCTAATCCTTATCCTTATCCATATAATCTTAGGCCTATCTTGTTCTACCCGCAAGATTCTCACCCTGATTATAAATATTGGGCGAGGTTGCACGAGTTGAATAATAATCCGAGCATACCTAAAGCCTCTCGTCCTTTTCTGTTTTCTGAGTTTTTGCCAAGTTTTTTTTTTGCTGTATCTGAAATTGTTAGGTTCGTCTTGCACCATGCATATTGGAATCATGCTGACGGGATGGAACGTGGTCGTTGTATCGCTATAAGTAATTGCTGAGAAGCTTCGCACATGGAGGTGCAATTTCACTTCTAGGACAATGCTCTGCACGCCTCGATCCACATGTATATATGCCTTATCTAAATTTTTTATTTACAGTATTTGTTATTTAATTTTCGTTTTCAAAATTTGTCTAAATCTGAAAATGAACTTTCAAATTGTTTTTAAAAAATATTATAATAAAAAATCGGAAAATGTTTTCAAATATTGTCTACGCCAGCAGTCTAGAGACGATTGTAGGAGCCACCTCTACGAGTCGTAGGGGCAGTTTAACCGTCTTTTCTCAACCAGTCATATGGACATGCAGTCATTTACCACGTGGTGCTATTTTTTCGATGTCAACATGCAGTATCAAATTCCAAATTATATATAGGAAACTTTAAATTCATTCGGCGACTCAGACGAGTCCTCCTTGTGCAGCAGCTCCTTGTACTAAAGTTGCGTTGGCACGATTATATTACGTACGCATAACAATGTGCATGAGTTGGCACGATTATATTACGTTCGTACGCATAACAATTGCATGAACTTAATTGTGCAAGGAAAGTATGTTGTCACGTACCGGCCGGGTGTAAGACTATACTATTGGAAAAAAATTTTATATTTTTTATTATATTATTTTTTAAAAACAACTCAAAAGTTTAATTTTAGTTAGAAAAAAATTTCGAAACAAAGTTAAATAAAAAAATTGTAAAGATAAAGATTAGAAAAGGCTTGTAGATTGAGAGATGCAGAGTAGTGTTCTAAAAACGAAATTGCCATTCCACGTGCGATACTTTCCAGCAATTACTTTTAGCGATACAATGACCACGTTCCACCCGTCGGCACGCTTCCAAGGTGGCGCAAGACGAACCAAACAACTTCAGATCGAGCAAAAGAAAATCCGGCGAAAACTCAGAAAGCATGCATGAAATCTGCTTTAGGTATGCTTATTCCTCAACTCGTGCAACCTCGCCCAAAATTTATAACCAGGGCGAAAATTTTGTTTCAACTTGTCAAATCCGGATAGAATAAGATAAGTTTAAGATTATATGGATACGAATAAGAATTAGAATTAAGATAAAGATAAAATCGAAGAATAAAAATAAAATAAAATAAAACGGGTGTATGAACCATGCTCGTTCGTTTCTAATGTGGGACTAAAATCTCACACATAAAAATTTTATTTGGGCACAATTAAGACCCATTAATAATTGGGGCACTTGCTTATATACCCCTGAAAAGTTTTCGACTTTTCGATTTATCCCTCTTAGATGGCTAATATTGAAAATACCCTTATTACGTTCCAACCTATTTCTAATATACCCCTAGAGTTAAAATTTGTTAATTAACTCTGTTATATTTGTAAAATTACTATTTTGCCCTTTCAAATATACCTTTTCATTATCACTGTCTTTCTTATTTGCCCTTAAAGTCAGGGGTACAAAATACATTTTGACTTTTGGTCTTTTTCAATATATATACTCCTCTACTGTCACCAACATTTCTTATTTGCCCTTAAGTGAAGGGCAATATTGGCATTTTAATTTTTTTTAACTGTGATAAATATTTAACTCACGTTTAACCCAAATTAACTTAACATAAGATAACTGTAGGAGTATTTTGCAATAACGGTGGAACATATGAAGGGTATTTTAGAAAGAAAAAAAATATAAGAATATGTGACGCCCCAAACTTCCCCGGGTCGCAATCCTGAGGCCCCACTCGTCCTAGCGCGCTTATTTCTTAGCCATCTTGAGGCTCACGCTTGTTTAAAATGCTTAAGCCGAGTTAAAAGTTTAGCCCTATTATATCTCATATATAAGACTATCTGGGGTCTCACAATCTTCCCTCCTTTAAGCCTTGACGTCCTCGTCAGGCTCAGACTCACAAGTACCAGGCGATGTGAGACTCGTCTCGCTAGCCTGTCATCCAGACCCCTGGCTCAGCCGAGACTCATCTCACACTTCCGGCTGGTAATTGGCTCTGATACCATCTGTGACGCCCCAACTTCCCAGGGGGTCACCCATCCTAGGACTACTCCCGTCCTAGCGCGCTTAACTCTCTTAACCTCTTACCACCCAAAACGCAACTTGTTTTTGTCTATTAAGATAAATCTGATATTTTTAAATGTATGAGAGGTATATAGACAATTATCCCTTAATAATTAAGGGACTCGCAAGAAGTTTTAATAAATTTTAAATTATAATAAATTTTAATAAAATATAACATATACCACGTTGGGCAAATATTAGCGAACAAAATAGCTCCACGTGGCAATAGCAGAGACGAGCCCCATTGTAGCCGTCGTACCTCGATGACGACACCGTACGTGCAATTTTCGCCTTCGTATCAAGTGATCCTCACCGTCGGTTCCTCCTATGGAATCTCAATAATCCTACGTGGTTGGTGTTTAATGGTGCACAACCGCGCGTATTGAGTGCATGATAAAATAATAAAGTGGATTCTCATGAATGGATAGATATAGGAATAAGAATAGGAATAGAGTAACAAAGGGAATAAACTAACGAATTAGGCAGACATTCTATTCTACTCTATTCTATTCTATTTAAATGGTGCGGTGGAGCCCCGGCCCACTATTGTCGTTTTGAATCTAATCCAAAACTAACCTTGAGCTGATTGATCCATGAGAAAACGGTTTTTATTTTTTTCCTTTTAGTACATAGGCCTGGCTAAATACATGATGTAGGGCTATTATCCTTAACCATCACCATTCCGCTTTTTTAACTTCAGCTGGTTCAGTGATTATTTAGTTCCACGAAAAATTATTTAAAAATAATTTATGTTTTTTCAGATGCTAGGAATCACAACTCATTCCAATTGGTCATGTTTGGATACATGAATATTGTATTCGGTGTATATATATGTTCCAATTTTATTAGAGAAGACCATGCAACATTAATTTGGTAGACAAATTAAGGAGTATATAATCAAATGTCTATAATTGATATTATATTTATTTAGTTTCCAGTATAATTTTTTCACAATAAGATTAATCACCTCATTGTTGAAATATATTCTCTACCAAATCATAAATGTCAAGATCTTTCAAAGAGTAATAATCAAACTATTAGCTTCCATTGAAAGAAAAAATAAAATAAACTAAAAAAAAAAAATTTGTTGAATAAGTTATCTTTCAACATTTTATTCTGACATTCAAATAAAATCTTATAGATACTATTTCTGTCGACACGCCTTTCACTTAAGCCCGAATATTTTTTTAATCTCTTTTCATCTTTTTTCCACTCTCAAAAGCGGGAATAGGTATTGTACGAAATCATATATATATATGGATGCCAAACTTTTTTTTTTAGAAAATCATAGCAACCGAAATATACTATTCTGTGAAATAATGGATGTTAATTAAGATCTTTGAAAGAACAAAAAATGATTAAACTACTATCTTCTAATCACACAAAAAATCTTCATATGGAATAACTATGCTTCAACATTTTGTTCAGATAGTGGCTTAAACGAATTTTGCCGGCATGCCTTTCTCATGAGCCCGAATCTTTTCTTCCAACATCCAAACAGGATCTTAAACTAATTTTGTCGGTGCGCCTTTCACGTCACCCCCGGAATCATTTTATCTCTTTTCATCTTTCTTCCACTCTCAAAAGCGGGAATGGCCGAGTGCGAGGGACCCGCCGTCGCTGTTTGCTCCTTTCCGCCCGATGTTTGTTGGGTTCTCTCACCACCGTGCATAGACTAAGGAAGAAAAGAGAGAAAAAAGGAGAAAGAAAAGAAAGAAGAAAAAGGCACATAAAGTAAGGAGTGCTGTTGTTATAAGTGTGTATGCAAGATCCTGTAAAGCCGAATAAAGACCAGGTGGTCCTTCCCACACCTGTGTAGTCGTTGGTCCACTCACAGTGCGGACTACATGTTTAAGCAATATAAACTGGAATGCTAGCTGTTGTGTTCTTGACACGTCAATAGATTCAGATCGGATAGAATAAGAGAGTTAATTAATTTGAGTTGCATCGTATGAAAGTAATTCGAACTAATTAGCAACATGAATCGATATTTTGGGCCCAATACGATTTGGTAATTTTGATATTGGAGCACTAGTCAGAGAGAAGCATATATAATGCCAAATAGAAACACAAAAATTAAGGTTTACACGAGACAAAATTAAGCGCTACACAATTAACAAATAAATATTGTGGGTCGCAAAAGGCCTAAATTTGTGTAGTGTTTGAAGGCCTCCCAACATTATTGGCAGATAGACTGAAATATATTAATCAGGTAATTAGTCGACTGAACCCTACAAATTGTTGTACTAGTATAATACTACTTCGGAGATGCACCGTTAAAACTGATTATTATATAGTTCAAACGTTGTCTCAAACCCAACCAAAAATTTTAAGTTTGTAGGTGGAGAAACACTTTACATAATATACATGCGAAGATTAGGTCTCTCTTCTTTTCGATGATATATAGGCTAATATCTTAAACAAACCGATGAAGAACTGCACAATTAACCAGCCACTGAATTGGAATTTAACGTGATTAACGAGTTATATAATTAATGTTAGTTTTATTTGTTTAAATCAGTGATTTAAAACTTGTTTTTGGCCCATGGGCTTCCTGGGCAGTCCAACTCTCCATGGGTCTTGCCTGAGAGCCTATGCCTTGATTTCCACCTATGGAGTTTAGTCCCACATTGAAAACCAAAGACATGTTGCTACACTTTATATATATACTCTCTCATTCTCAAAATAATTAATAACATGAGAGTGAAGCTCTGGACTAATTAAACACACGCACGCACGACACGAGCTGGGCGGGGTCGGATGGCGACGCGTGTCAACCCGGTTCATTTGCACCTTTTATTTTGCTGGATTTTCATATTATTTAATTAATCCAATCATGACCTTACCTTGGGAAGGTCACTACGAGATCAATCTAGATCTTGTCCAGATTTGGTCTTGCTCGGGAAGAGGGCTCGTCTAACCTCGGGAAAAGGTCAACCCGATCGGTGATGGTGCACTTCATGCATTCACCGTAAGCTCAACTCGAGCTTGCACTTGAGAAAACCCTCTTCTTCCTCACATTCTTTCACATTAATTCTACACTCTGCATTTATTTTTTTTTTGCTCGATCTCTGAAAGCTAATTGGGCTCGTGTTGCGCCACCCGAAAGATGTGTCGACGGGGTTGACAGTGGTCGTTGTATCGCTAGGAGTGATTGGAATCAAGTGAAAATCGAGAAACGTGGATCTTGCTTCAATCGAAAATGATCGAAGGCGAGTTTGGGACGCTTCAGAAAGGTCGGAGGCGTCGAAAATGCATGGAGTGCATTGTGGAGGACCTGCGAGAGCAAGATGTGCAAGATCTGCACAAATGCAGATTTTGTGCTCTCGGGGACCAGTCCCTCTGGGAGGGGACCGGACCCCGTACGCGTGAAAAAGGCTGAGCTGAAGCTCAACCAGTGTTTTTGCTCTAGGGGACCGGTCCCCCCCTAGAGAGATCGGTCCCGGTAGCCCGAAATGGCCCTCGATGGGCTGTGTGTGAATGACATTGTTTGGGGGGTTTTTGGGTAATTATGCCTTAGTGGAGGCTATTAGAGAGTGAGAGAGGCTCACTTCTCTCATTTCTCCCAAGCCTAAAGCCCAAAGCACTCTCTCACTTCCTCTAAGCTCTCTTCCGGTCACGTCCTGAGCCCGCCTCTTTGGTCGGATTCGGGCACGCCAACAGACCGCCGAACGGATAGGGTTTCTCCTGTACCGCGAACAGAGTCTCCCCTGTACATCCAAGGCGTCACAATTCATACTGTAAGGAAGTGAATTCTCGAAATCCGAGAGTTTCACCACGTTTAGAATCGACTGATTGTTGAGTGGATGGACTTCGAAAAGTTTGAAGTTGATCCGAAGGCAAAAAGTGCATTGGAGTTGGTCCCGAGAGCAAACTGTGCAATCTGCACAAAATCTGCAGATTTTGCCTGGTGGGACCGGTCCCCCCCAAGGTAGAGACCGGTTCCCGTAAGCAGGTGAGGGCTGGTCGCAATAAAGGACCGGTTCCTCCTTCATGGAGACCGGTTCCCGAGAGCAGGTTTTGGACGGCCGCAATAAAGGACCGGTCTCCATGTGCGTCAACCCGAGGGAAGTGCCCTCGGGGACCGGTCCTTGCCTTGAGAGACCGGTCCCCTAGGTGCGAAAATGCCCGAGCGGGCTGATGCTGAATTTCGAGAGTTGAGGGACTAAGTTGCAATTTTAGCCTAAATTAGGCTAAATGGGTTCAGATGAACCCATTTGCTCTCACTCCTCTTTATTTCTCAACCCAACTCACACCTCTCTCTCTCTCTCTCTAGCTCGTTCTCCCTCTCTCTCTCTCGGTTGAATACACGAAGAAGGAGAAGAAGAAGCAGCAGAGAAAGAAGAAGAAGAAGAAGAAGAAAAGCAAGGAGAAGAGCTTACTCTCCTTCTTCACCTCTTCTTCCTCTTATGGGAGCAAGAACTTGAGGTAAACCCTAAAGCCCTCTAATGGTGATTTCTAGGGTTTTGGGTTTTGAGCTTTTGGGAGTGTTTAGATGGAACCTATGGGTGCTAAATAGCACAAATGGCATGTTTCTAGGGTTTCTAACACATTGTTTCCATGTGTGAAGCCCTAGAGCATCAAAAATGTGGTTTTACTAAATGTTGGGTTTTGATCTCTTTTGATCATTTGTAAACCTAATTAATAGGTGTCTGAACGCGTTGGCGGCGACTGTTTGGCGACCCGTCGAGTGCGAGCGAAGTTATCGCCAAGGGAGGTGCGTCGCTACTTCGTCTCCGCTCGAGTGCTAAGCGGCGACAAGCGAACATGAGAACAAGATCTTCCACCGCGTTGCGACGTCAAAAGGTGGGTGGTGTCCAACCTGAAGTCGCCGGGCTACCTTTTATGTCTGAGTGTAGAATAGCGATCAACATTGCATATTGTGCATAGTGTGTGTATCGAGTGCTAGTGGAGTATTAAATCTATATGTTGATTAACCTAGTTTACTTTGTGCTATCAGAACTTAGTATGCATGAGAACTAGGTGTTATGTGAGATGAGAGCTACTAGTATGTGATATAGCAGAGTGGTCTAAGACATGGACGAGTGGCACCTAGTAAACGTGAACGAGTGGCAATAATTAGTGTAAACACTACAGAGTCGAAAACAAGTGTGATGACATCCCTATTAGTTAGGGTATCCGTGGGCGAGGATTGGACCGTGCTCGCGTTGTCTGTTTTATCCTCGTGGTGGTCGCTCCACACGAGACGTGCACTCCGGAGTACTAGGCACAGGCTATGGTAGTAGCGGTTTGGCCGTGCGACGGCTAGCTATCCACAGACGGCCTCGGGCGAGTCGAGCAGTTTAGACTCCTCGTCGTCGAGGCAAGGGACGCGAGAGTATGGCAAGCCCTTGGGCAAGCCAGGTGGATTGGGTATTCAAGGGAATTGTGAACTCATTGAGCATAATAGAGTCATAGCTATCTTTTACTATGAGTTGCATGCATATAACTCCAGATTTGAGGCATAGTAAATATTGCATTTATCTTTACAGTACTTTTACAGCTTTCAGTTATTAGTATTACCATCTATTGTCTACTTTTGCCTCCTTGGACCTAGTGGGGAGACCGGCGGAGTCGGAGGCCGAACCCGCTGGGAACTATGGAAGATAGTTCTCACCCCACTCTATTTCAGGTCCTAGTTCATCGACGCCGGGTGAGGATCGCGGCAAGGGCTTGGCGCCCTAGTGGTAGTATTAGTTACCTTTCCTACTGCATTAGTTGTACCTTTACTTTTGAGAGTAGATCTTGTATAGGTGGCGAGGTTTTGATATGTATGCCACTTATGTGTTGTCAAAGATTCAATGTATAAAGACTTCGAACTGAATGAATGTAATAGATAAGTTATCTCTCTTTTTCACTTGTTGATTACTTGTGACGCTTGCTCTCGTGTGATTGGCACTAGTTGTGCTCTTTGGTGTATGATTGTGTATGTTGTATCAAGTTATTCTGGGCACTTGTTGTACACAATCTTGTTGTTAGCCTTAGGCGGGCAGGGGAGATGCTGTCCATCTGGCGTCTGTTCGACGCGCCCGAACCGGACCAAATTGGTAGCGGGTCTCGGGGCGTGACACATACAATGTGCGAGGTTCCAACCAGGAACAACATTCAACAAAGATTGCATAATGAAGGTATAAAAACATAAATACTATGCTATTACAAGAATTCAACTCACATACATTTTACATATTACATTTTCAATTCTCAATTAGCTTCCAAATACAAACCAAGTTACTACCATTTATTACATTGTTCTTTCCTTTTCTATACCCCTATCTTAGCCGACTCGGGGTACTACTATCTATGGTCTCGGTGGTAGTGTCACGCCCCGAGACCGCTACCAATTTGGTCCGATTCGAGCAAGTCGAACAGACGCCGAACGGACAGCACCTCCCCTGTCCGCCCAAGGCTCAACAATAGGAATGTGTACAAGAATTTACCCAGGATATTTAAATTCTAAACATACACATTCAACGAGGCACAACCAGCGCCAACATAAAAGTACAAGTAATCCACAAGTAGTACAAGTGAAATAAAGAGAGAACTACTATCTATTACATTCCAATTGTATTCTTTTACATTTACATTTGTCCCAAAATGAATACATGTTTCATTTATCTTCAAATACATACATAGTTCCTCCCAAAAATAATAAGCATTTAGATACAACAGGGTACTCTAATGCATAAAGGAAAGCCACTAAATGTAACTACTACTCGGGCGCTATACCCTTGCCGCGATTCTCGCCCGAGGCGCCCGCACTCGATCTTGTAATGAAGTGGGGTGAGAACTATCTTCCATAGTTTCCAGTGGGGTCGGCCACCGACTCCGCCGATCTCCCCACTAGGTCCAAGTGAGCAAAAGTAACAACTAGATAGATAGATAGATATCTAAAAACTGTAAATGCGATAGTAGGAAAAACTATGCTACTATGCCCATAATTATAGATATGAATGCACGTATCATTTAGTAAAGATTTTACTATCATGCTACTATGTTCAATCCATGTCCAATAAATAAATGTTCAATGACAAAGTTATCTTTTCATTTACCCAATCTTTGGCGAATCCCTTCGGTTCGCCTACACCTCACATATCCATCTCGTAGGGTACGGAGACTCAACACGCTCTCGAACCGGGACTGTCTGTGGACATCAACTATGTCCCGATTGCCCGACACTTCGGAGTACTCGACGACATGGATGGTTATACCACCCCAGATGGCTATACCACCCCAATAACAGACCGTGAACTTGATCTATCCTCTCCACGTGAGGATACCTTACGAACTAGGGCCAACATCTCTCGCGGAACTCACCTATTTCGACGTTCATACATAATTACTTAGCTATACTAAGTTCTTTATTCACGAGTCATTTAGTAGGGAATCCACCTCTTCCTAAGTTCACAAGCCTCTAGTGTTGTGACGCACTGGACCTTTGCAAATTGCGAGGTTCGAGTGTTTTACTTGAGTTCGGAGCCTTTCAGCATTTTCTGGAGGGTCGTTGACAGTGTTCCGACCCATGACTCGAGTCCTGAGAATAGAGGTTTGAAACTTAGCACCAAAACCCGAAAAGTCGGATTTTTGGTCAGCTCTCGGATTGAATTTTCAGAGCTTTGTACCGGTACACTTGTGATGGTTGTACCTGTCACGCCCCGAGCCCCGCCTATTTGGTCGGGTTCGGGCACGCCGACGGGCCATCGAACGGATAGAGTCTCCTCTGTACGTCCTAAGCGTCGCAATCAATACAATTCACGATGTTCCAACCAGAAACTGAATTCAACCATAGATTGTATAAGGAAGTATCAAAAACAAAAACACCTAAATTATTACAGACATTCAACCGAGACTATACATTTACAATTTTTACATATTACATTTTCTTCCCAAATACAATCATCATTATTACACTCTGTTTTCTTTTTCTTTCCTGCAACCCCTAGCTAAGCCGACTTTGGGGTACCGCTATCTCTGGTCTCTGGGGTAGGGCGCTATCTATGTGTAGGTTATGGGGTAGCCCCAAGGATCTATCTAGATTGTATCCGACACCTAGAGGGGGGTGAATAGGTGTACTGTCACGCCCCGAGCCCGCCAAATCGGTCGGATTCGGGCGCGTCGAACAGACCGCCGAACGGACAGAGTTTCCCCTGTACTTTCAAGGCGTCGCAATCCATACAATTACAAGAAGGTGTCAAATAGGAACAGATATTACAATCAGATTGCATAAGGAAGTATCATAAACATAAAACAGCTACTTGCTATTACATCCATTCAACCCAGATTACAATCTTTACATTTTACATTCATATTAAAGCTTCCTAACACAATCTAGTTATTACAAATCTGTTTCCAATTTATTACAACTTGTTCTCCCTTGCTATACCCCTAAGCTCTGTCAACTGGGGTACTTCTATCTCTGGTCTCCTGGTAGGGCGCTATCTACTGAGCTACGCCCTTGCCTCGCGCTGCTGTCGCTGCGCCGCTCACGTGTATACCTGTACCCCCAAAACGCAACACGGGGGTGAGAACTATTGTCCATAGTTCTCGTGGGTACGGTCACCCAAGAGAAAAGCTCGACCAATAGGTCCAAGGAGGCAACTGAGATATGTTAGTCCAAAAACATATATAGATATATAACTTGCAACTAACATAAAAACACCTCACAATATGCAATATGCAAAATTACCCTTTAGCTCTTAGCTTCTCTTTACTTTATTGCTATTCTTTACTTTAGCCTTTCCATTCATACCTAGCTATTTACAAGCTTAGCTATTACTAGCACTATCCATTAGCTATTTACAACTTTAGCTAGTCTTTACGTTCTTTACCTTTTGGCACTTATGCTACTTAGCAATTTATTTCTAAGGTCACTCTACCTCAGCTCACTAAGCCACCCGACTCGGTCTTGAGTCAATCCATTGCGGATAATCCGCCCGCTGTCTAGCCCGAGGTGTTGGACGTCTCGCAACTACCCCAGCTGTCAACAGCCTGTCGCCCTCTGTGACTCAGCCTCACCGCGGCGAAATCGTCGCACACGCGGAACCCAGCTGTCACTTGACATAACCATTCTGGTGGCGATCGCGGCGGACTTACCCAGCGAGGACCCAAGTCATGACTTAACCATCTGGCGGCGAACTAATCGCACCTCACCCAACAATGGTTTGAGTCACTCCTCCGCCTCCTGGTGCGGCCGTATCGTACTTACCCAGCAATGGTGCCCCAAACACAGGGTGTCAACTCATGGCGATCTGATCCTCACCCGGCTTAACCGGTATCGAACACATTTTGGCTCACCCACCCGGCGGCGAAATCGTCGCACAACGCCACGACGGTAGTATAGCCCTGGACGGCGAAATCGTCGCACACGCCCGACACCAACTTAGGTGTCCAAATCTCGGGATTCCACGAATCCGTTCCACTTAACTTGAGGGTTAGCTAGGCCCTCAAGAGACGACCCTCTAGGTCCATTGTCTTTACCTCCTAGGTCCACTTGACACTAGGGCTCATTTCCTGTCACATAACCTAGGTTACCTAACTCTAGGTTCAATGTCATTCCAGCTCGACCTATGTTTACTAACACTAGGTCCATTAACATCCTTGTCCAACTTATGTCCTTGACACTAGGTACAACGTCATTCACCTAGATCCATATGACTCTAGGTTTACTATAACCTATGTTCATTACACTAAGTTGGATGCCACTCGATCTATATGTGTATTAGTCCATGACTCGCACTTTTCATTTAGCATTCTTATACTTTGCTCTCTTACGTCTATCAGTTCATTTACATGCATGTTTCTATTATGCTAAGCCTATGTTCTCGCAACATTCTTTACTTAGCATTCTTTGCCTCATTATTTACCTCATGCTTATTCATTTCCTAGCATTCTATATTTTACACTAGGTTCTTTAGCATGCATCTCTACTTATGCATTTTATACTATGTCCTTTAACATGCAATTTCTATACATGGATCACATGCAACATATGTCAATTATATGCATCAACTTGAAACCTTTACTCTTAGACATATTTAGGCGACCTAGTCGCTTCGGTAAACACAACCCACCTTATTATGCTCTCCGATTGCTCGTCGACACTCGCAATCGGCCGCCCGCGGCACTCTTGACCCGGTTTGGCTCGAAATCTTGCACGACCACCCGAACGATCTCCGAATCCCAATCTGAGACCTTGTGCCGTTGCCCCACGCCTTCAAGTTGCCCCAGTTCCGTTTTCATGAATTTTGGGCTCCTATCTTGCGTGCTGCGGACATCTGGTTTAAATATATTAAATAATTAATATCTTTGTACTCGCTCGTCAGATCACCGAACCGAGCGCGCCAACGCGTTCGTTGCACCCCCAATTAGGTTTCTATGAGGTCAAATGAGATCAAACTCATCTATTTCAAAAAACCTCATTTTTAACCCTAGGTTTTGCACTTTTGCAAATCCCACCGATTTGATCCCTAGAACAAGCAATAGAGAGCTTGTCTAACCTCTAGGTACTCATCTAAGAGCATTAGAGCCATCCATAGGGTGTTTAAAACAAACCCTAGAAATCCACCATTAGAGCACCTTGAAGAACACATGATTTTCATGAGTTTCCAAGTCTCTACTAGGTTCTAAAGCTTGCAAGAAGATCAAAACTCTATATCTAGGGTTTAGAAACCCATTACTAGAAGATCTACCATGAGAGGAGGCTAAAGCTTACCTCTACAATCTTGCACCGAGCTCGTGGGAGATGAAGAAGATGACCAAGAGGACCTCCTTCATAATCATCTTTATCATCTCCATCTTCTTCTTCTTCTTCCTCTTCCTTTCCTTCTCTTTCTTTCCTTCCCTTTCTTTCTTCTCTTTGCTGTCGAAGAGAGAGGGAGAGAGAGAGAGAGATCAGAGGGAGTGAGAGGGAGAGAAAGGGGTTTTAACCCTTCTTTACACTTAACCCCCCTGCCAAAAATGCTATAAAGCCCCTCAATTCCTTTTTATTTCGAAACGAGTCAAAAGGCTGCTGCGGACCTATCTGTCGGTATGGAGGGCCTGCGTACCGGTATGGGACACCCCGAGAGCAAACCCGAGAGCTGTCTCAGATTTTTCGCAGCACTTGTACCGGTATGGGATCGGGCTTGTACCGGTATGGGCCATAAAATTTTCAAACCCGAGAGCTCTTCTCCTCTCGGTCAAAGTTGCTATACCGGTACAACCATCATGCTTGTACCGGTATAGATTGCCCAGACTTGTGTTTTTCGCGTCGTTTCGACTCTACTTCGCGCCGAACAACGCCAAAACCTTTCTAACTCTTTTAGATCCTCTTTTAACCCTTCCAAGATAAATGGAATGGTAATTGGAACTCGTCCAATTATTTCGTTCGCGCACTTTAGCCAATTTGGTTAAAGTTCGGGTCGTTACATGTACCGGCCAAAAACCACAAATCTCGATGCGTTAAAAGTAAATGTGGAAAATAAAAACACACCGAGATTTACGTGGGAAAACTCCAAACTTGGAGTAAAAAACCCACGGGACCAACACGCGAATAAACAATTCAATAAGAGAAAAGATTACAAGGTGATTACCGACTCCACGGGCTTAACCTCTCTAACTCTCCTTCGAATCTCCGCGCAATCCTCCTCCGGGTTGTCCACGCCCTCACGTTCGAGTCCACGAACGCACGCACTTCGAATCCACGAAGCCTCGAACACGTCGAATCCACGACGCCACTCGAATCCACGAGCCAACGATCCGAATCCACGAACCGCCTTCAAACGCGCCAAATCCACGACGCCTCACGCCGAATCCACGACGCCGTTCACGAGAGTATCATGAATATGGTGATCCTTCGCTTAGCAGTATCGTAGAGAACCAAAGAAGAAAACTCCAAGCGAATCGTAGATCAAATCGACATATAGATAAGGAATTACGATATCTCGATTTGACCTAGAAGAGGCTATGATGTAGAAAATAGGTTAAAGATGAATTCCTATCCTCTAGGGTTTTTCAAACATGTATAAACATGAAGCACACGAAGTTAGAGAACCCTAACATCTTATTTATAGACTTTAGAATCAAATAGATTCAGATTAGAGATTTTTTCAGATTTTTACCATCTTGTACCGGTACAAAATTGAACTAGTTACCGGTAATGCAATGACGGAAGATTATTTTTCGAAGCCTCATTATCGGCAATGGGTTTGATGGCTGTACCGGTATAGCAACTATAGTTGTACCGGTACAGGCTCAGGTACAGGTCCGGTATACTTTGTAAATTTTTCAATTTTCGAAAATTACAAAGTTTCGATATAATTTCTAATCCGTTAAACAATAATTTATTATTCTAATGCCTATAACTAAGTATGAATCACCATAACATGAATTAAAAACATACCTGGACGTCGTGATTCACATTGTGAGCTCATTCCACTTTCTTCGAAGTCGTTGAATCTTCGACGATCTTTGATCCGCTCCGATCCTTCAAGACTTTGACTCGATTCACGAAACTTGCCAACACAAAATCCTTAACAATCTCCCCCTTTGGCAATTTCGTGACAAAACACAAAAGCTCACTAAAATTACATCTTAAAAGAAAAACGAAGTTCAATGTCATCACCAAAACATTAAACTTCTCGCATGTAGTCCAAATACAATTTGAAATCCAAGAATACATCAAAACTCCTAAAACAGACTCTATGACTTAGACGCAACTAGGAGTCTTGAAGTCTTGATTTCCTCTTCTCCCTTGTTGTTCTTTTCCCTAACTTCTCGTTATTCAAAAATATTCTCTCATTCTCCCCCCTTAAACTCATCATGTCCCCCCTTCGTGTATGCATCAAATACTATCAACTCCCTCTGTACCTGTACTCCATTCTCCCCCTTTTTGTCAAAAATTGCCAAAAAGAAACAGAAATAGAAAGAAAAACAAACTAAACAGAGAGTAGTCAAATCATAGTTACAGACCTAGATGCATAAGAAAACAAAGTAAAGAGAAAAACATCAAGCAATAAGCATAAAGAAACTAGACATAATCCTAAGATAAGAAGTAAAGATAAGTAGTAAAGCCCGAGGTAGAAATCACTCAGTAGCCTCGTCGTCGTCATCATCCCCTCCTGTATGAGATCCAGTATCTCCAGCCTTAGGAGCACCAGCAGATGGTGGAAGAAACGGCTGCCTCGATACAGATCTCTGATATGTCGAGCAAACAGTCGGAGTAGGAAAGATGTCATCGTGTGTACATCCCATCTTCTCTAGAATCCTCTTTATCCCTTGCTCAATCCGTTTGTAGCCTTTCTTCAATGAGCTGACTTCACGATGGAGTGAATCTAGAGTGACCACTCCTCTAGAGCTAGAAGATCCTGCACGCTCTGCATGCTCTGCTCGTCGTGGAGGTCGAGGTGGAGAAGGAACTGCTAAGCTGGAACCCGCATGCGGTGGAGGTGCCTTTGTCTGCTGGAAAGTCTTCAAAGTGCTAACTGACTTCGCCCAAGTTACAGCATCGATACAGCCAAGTCCAAAGTCATATTTCTCGCACCTGATGTCCACTCCGTTTTCCTGTAGAATTCGAGTGATAAGCAATGGAAACGGAAGTAGCTCTCGCTGCACTGAAGACTGTATCACATGTACCATCCGCTGCCAGATCAGGAATGGTATGTTCATGTTCAACCCATAATACAACTAAGGGTGACCAAGAAGATATAATAAAACTAGTCTCTCCCAACGAAGCCTCTTGGTTCCAATAGTGGGCTGAACATTGTAGCACATAATCAAAGAAAGCAAGTGATACTCAGGGCGCAAATCCTTTGATTCCACAATCGCCCGATCCGTGCGAACTCCCGGCTTGCAGATTGCTTCAATCACAGTCTCCCAATGTGTCGAAGACTGAATAGTCCCTGTAGTGTGATGAAGCCGAGAAGTATCTTCCTCCATACCAAGAAGCCCTCCAATATCGTGAGGAGTAACCGTCAGTCTCTGTCCACGCACTGACGTCTCAAATACATAAGTCCCCGTCTCCTCATCCTCCGCCAGAACTACCCCTCGCATGTAGAACTCCCGGATGAGTTCCACACAGAAAGGTAAGCGAGCTGTAACATGACCAACTGGCTCAATAGGGGCTATCAGCAAAAGCCGTCCAAACTCAGGAACTTGCTCCGTTAGTTCCTTGAAGTTGACATGCCGCTCCGCAATGCACGAACGAACCGAGTAAGCACGAGATCTCTCAGGAGGAACCTTAGCTATCCTCTTAGCTCGTCGCTCCTGAGCACGTGAACCACCTCCCCGAGATGATTCGCCAGCAATGCCCTTTCCCTTGTCAGGACGGGAAACGGGCTCTACTTCAGCTTCCTCAGCTAAGCTCTCCTGGTAATCAGGGTCTGAACCCTCAGATTCTTCAGCAGTACGGGTCCTTTTAGAAGGCCCTCGACGTCCTCTGCCACGACTGCGACCACCTCCCGTGGCCATAAGCACCAACAGCATCAAAATCAGGGAGAAAGCCATTTTCCTACATAAAAAGTAGCCGAAAATGAACAAATTGTGAAAAATTCTGTAAAAAAAGCAAAATATTCACCAATAATCTCAGAATAAATAATAATGCTATTTCAAACTTAAATCATGCAAAAAATTTCATCAAAATCTGCAATTTCTCAAAAATCCCGAAATTCCCACAAAAAAGAAACCTAGAACTTAGATCTGCGAAAAATAACGAATTTAAACTAGTTCTAAGTGTTCTAGATGCAAGATAATATCATTAGACAGTGATCTATAGCAAAAAATTGCATCAAAAATGAGTAAGAGCAGAGATCAAACATGGTTTTCGGAACAAGCTGAAAAATGAACTAAAACCGGGATTCCCACCTTAAATCCGAGCTAAAATGCAGTTGATATTGAGGATAAAACTGTAGATCTGAAGGAGAAGACCTCTGGGAACTTTTAGAGAGAGAGAGAGAGCTCGGTTTGAATGAGTGTAGAGAGAGAAAGAAGACCCGTAACCGGTGTTATATGCCGCTGCTACAGTATTTTGTACCGGTAATGAATCTGTACCGGTACAGATCAACAGTATTTCGAAAAATAGCCCTTTTTTCATTCAAAAAATTCTCCAAAATCAAATTAATTTTATAAAATTAATGACTTCACTTCAAAAATTATTATGTGTAAGTTATGGAACCCTAGGATCTAAAAGGTAATTAACACCTAGAGGGGGGTGAATAGGTGCACAATGGCTAATTAAAAATCTTAATGCGATTTTAAAGAAAATGCGGAAATTAAAATCAACACACCAAGATTTTACGTGGGAAAACTCCAAACCGGAGAGAAAAACCCACTAGACCGATCACACGAAAGATCCACTAAGAAATAAAGTGAGTACAAGGTGATATACCGATTACCCTACCCAACTTTACCGAATCTCCAACGTGGATCTCCTTCGCTGGTCCTCGATCGCTTGAAATCCTCCAAACAATCACGTCGCAACTCCTTGCCGCGCCAACGCCTCGAATCCTCAAAGCGTCCACCGAATCCTCGGCCTCCACACGCGATCCCTGCGCAAACTCTCCGTCCGGAGAAGAACAATGATGATTTATGGTGATTTCAACTTTGTAGTACCATAGACAATAAGAAATCCCTTCTAGTTAATCATCGAGTTGATTCACGAAGAAATAATCAAAGAGAAAAACTAGAATCAACTTGACGATCAACAACTAAATCAAAACTTTCTCTTAGAATTAGGTCATCAAGCTTAAAAGAGAGTTTCTAGGGTTTAGAATTGATCTAAGATCTGAGATATCTCGTCCTTGGACCTCCCATGGTCTATATATAGAGTTAGAAGACTTCGAAATAGAGTAGGATTCAAATCAGCCTTTTTTTGGAAAATTTTCGTGTCCAATGTCCGGTCTTGCCAGGAATGTCTGGTCTTGGTGCTGTCCGGTCTTAGCTCCTTGACCGGTCCACCCTTCCGTCAATATTTTCGCAACGTACTGAGTCCGGACAATGCCAAGGATGTCCGGTCTTACCTTGCGTAACATTGAACCTCATGGTACTGAGACCGGACAATGCCAGGATGTCCGGACATGCATAAAAGATGTGCAATGTCAAGCCCACGGGATCCGGACAAAGGCAAGATGTTCGGACATGCATTGACAACCCGCAGCGAACATGCTTACGGGATCCGGACATTGACCAAGGTCCGGACATTGATCATATAAATTCAGTTTTTTTGCAAATTTATCAGATTAAAGCTTTTTAAAGTCTTCTAACTACTATACTCTTATTGTAAATCATCATAACTGATCTTTAAGATATACCTGAGATGCCGAGCTTCTCTGACGAGTCCTGGATCATCCAACTTCATCTTGATACTCTTGATCTCTTCAAGACTCCAACGAGTTCACGAAATCTGCCAACCTATAAAATCTTTAACAATCTCCCCCTTTGGCGATTTCGTGACAAAATATATTACAAGCTCGTACATACCTCAAAAACATAAAAAGACGAGAATTATCGCAATCACCAAACGATAACTCTCAGCGTGATCAATTCAATAAAATTACAAGTTCAGAAACAAACTATAACAGACTCTATGACTTAGACACTAGAGTCTTGAAGTCTTGAATGTTCCTGCAAAAGAAATCTCAACACACACATTAAAGCATCAAGATTTTCATTCATGAAAAGCAAAAAGTCAGTCATAGGTACAAGAAATCAAAGCATAAGCAACATCAAAACTAAGTCAAGCTAACTAAGCAAAGCAACATCAAAGTTTTAAAAGTTACATCATCACCATCCAAACCACATCCACATCATCTCCCCCTTTTTGTCATAAAGCGCCAAAACGACAAAAGGAGTACTAGTCACAAATCACTCGGAGGCGCTATCCGGAGGGGGCATCTCGGTGCTTCCACAACCCATTTTCTCACACAGAAGCCTCAGGAAGCGAGAAATGCGACTATATTTCTTGTTCAACCTTGCAACATCGGTGACGAGCTTGTCTTGAGTCGTAACTAGTTTCTCTTGTCCTGCCGAAAGACGCTCGAGTTCACCCGACAACCTTTGTTGTTCACGAAACACTGATGAAATGGATGCCTCAGTCTCAGAACCAGCAGCTGGAGGAGAAGCAGGAGCAGGAGCCTCAGCCCGAGGTGGAGACTGACCATGGAGCTGCACATGTGTCTTAGCCATGGTAGTGTCACTGATCGGACCCAGAGAACGCTCATATGATGAACAAGTAACACTAACTTCATGCAACCGAAGAATCCTCACGATAAGTAATGGAAATGGAAGACGATCCTTCTGGCTTGCCGTCTTAATTTCCCATGCCATCCTTTTCCAAATAAGAAACGGAGCATTTAAATTGATATTCCGTTCTTGAACAATATCGGGACGTCCTAGTAGATACATGTAAAGAACTCGGTCCCAACGTATTACCTTCGTGTTTGCAAGTGGCGTAATGTTATAGCAAACAACAAAGTTCAGAAAACGATACTCTAACCTTAAATCCTTCGAGAGTATCGCATTACCATTATTCTCAGCATCGGGAACACATAAAGCCGTGAGAACACGCTTCCAATCACGAACAGCGTCAAAACCAGAGTGCAAATAATCGACTCCATCAGTACGAGCGGCCATATCAAGAACTGACGCCACAGAGGCAGGAGTATTACTCATTTCAACGCCCCGAACAGACGTAGTAAAGACGTACGGACCCCCATCTGTCTCGACTAAATGTCCCGCTCGCATGTAAAACTCCCTAATTAACTCAATACCATATCCGGTATGCTCAGAGAAGTTACAGACTTCATGCAAGTCTCCGTTCTCGAAAAGTGCTTGAAACCCGGGAGCTCTCTCAATGAGGTTCGCCACTCCAACAAAACGCTCGCCAACACACTGCTTCGTAGAGTACAACCGATGACGTTTAGGATCAACAGGTGCTTAAGGTGCCCGAGGAGGAGAAGCAGATGCAGATCTAGGCTCACCTATTGTAATCCCTCCTGTTCGCTTACGTCGTCGTCCATAAGATCGTTGCTCCTCAACTTGTTCTGTATCTTGTGCTTTCTCCTTACCTTTTCCCTTTCCCTTGGTTTTCTCTTTAGCCTTTCCTTTTTCTTTTTCTTGCAATTTTTTCTTTGATCGAATCTCAGCTTGAACAGCTTCCCAATCTTCCTCTTGGGATTCCGGTGCAGAGTCTTCACCGGGATTATATTCGCTACCGGCTTCTTCGGCCGGTTCCTGAGCCGAGGGGCGACGTTTCTTCGCTCCCGGACCTCCTCTGGCCATCAAAAAGACAAGCACTAGTAGCCAAGAGTACATGATGTCGAAAAGTCACTGTTTATACAATAAAAAATATACACATTGAGCATAATATATCACAATTTAAGAAAAATTGGCCGTAAAGTGGAAAATTAATCTAGAGCACCCTAGAGCCGTAAGCAACAACTTTAGTGTAGACAACATGCATGAAAAACGATCAGAAAATAACAAAAATTCGAAAATCCCTCTGTGAACAGTAAAATCGGGGAAAACCTAGGGTTTGATCCAAAATGCACACAGATCTGACGATAAAACATGAAATAAAGCTTGTAGAAATGTAATATAGACATGTTTAAGTAAGAATGAAGCAACAAATCTGGTTAAAGACAGCAAAAACAAGATCAAACACCATAAAAATCAAAAACCCTAGTTTTTAGAAAAAAATAAGCAAATAAATAGAAAAATATGGAAACCATACCTAAAATCCGAAGAAAATGGAAAGGAGTTGATGCAAATCACCAATGGAAGCATTCTAGGGTTTCTAGAGAGAGAAACAGCAAAGAAAGAGTGCAAACGTGTGTTTTGAAAAGAGCTCGGTCGTGCTGGTTTATAAGCATCCCGCTCCAGCTGAGACCGGACATTGCTAGCAATGTCCGGATATCACGCTGATTTTGTCACTCAGCGATCGTGCGGTCCGGACAACCAACCGAAGACCGGTCTCAGCAGGCAATTTTTCAAAATCAATGAAATTTCAATGAAAAAATGATTTCCAAAATAATTACATGAAATATAATAACTGTTAGTTACGGGGAAGCCCCAAGGATCTATCTAGATCGTATCTAATCACCTAGAGGGGGGTGAATAGGTGTAAAAGCCAAAAACCACAAATCTCAATGCTTTAAAAAGGTAAATGCGGAAATTAAAAAGCACACCGAGATTTACATGGGAAAACTCCAAACTCGGAGTAAAAAACCCACGGGACCAACACGCGAATAAACAATCAATAAGAGAAAAGATTACAAGGTGATACCGAACTCCACGGACTCGACCTCTCTAACTCTCCTATGGATCTCCGCGCAATCCTCCTTCGGGTTGTCCACGCCCTCACGTCCGAGTCCACGAACGCACGCACTTCGAATCCACGAAGCCTCGAACACGCCGAATCCACGACGCCCACTCGAATCCACGAGCACACCCCGTCCGGAGCAAGAACAATACGATCGATGGTGATTTATTGCTTAGGTTCTCATTGAAGATCTATGGGAATAATCTCTAAGCAATTCTCAAATTGATTCTAGAAAAACATTAAGAATTAGGGCACCGAGAATCAATTTGGGAGAAGCTTGATGTAGAAGATGAGAAAAACGGCTACCTACAAGCTTCTAGGGTTTTCAATAAAGTTTATAATGTAAGCATGTTGAATTATGAACCCCCCATGGTCTTTATATAGTATTAGAAGACTTAGAGATAGATTAGGATTGTAACAACCAAATATGAAAATATTACCCGCAGCCAAGGTCCGGACTCAGCCCCCCTCAACCGGTCCTGCCTTTCGTCATTGAAAAATATTTTTCACAGGGTCCGGTCCTAAGCCATGAGATCCGGTCCTGGCTTGCGCAACATCAAATATAGAGCTTCGGGATCCGGATCCCACCTCTTAGATCCGGTCCACCTTAATTCATCCTGAAACTGCAAGGTACGGGATCCGGATCTCAATCCAGATCCGGATCACACTTAAAGTTGCGCAGAGGACAGGCTTACGGGATCCCGATCTCACCTCTCAGATCCCGATCTCACCTTTTAGATCCGGATGTCACCTTTGAGATCCGGATCTTGACCAAATTTTTCCAGCTTTGATTTTTGTCAAATAGAATTCAATCCAAGTCCTCTAACTACTATATCTTAGTCTAAAATCACCATAAATGTTCTTAGAATCATACCTGAGGTGCCGAGCTTCACCGCTGAGTCTTGTAACGTCTGTTTGCATCTTCTTTGTTCAAATGTGCTCCTGGCGCCTTCAAGACTCCGACTCAATTCACGAAACTTGCCAACACAAAATCCTTAACAATAACAAAATCTAATCCAATAAAATTCAAGAATGTCATAAATGTTGAACCGTTCATCTAACAAAAATTAAAATTAGTATATTGTAAAATTTAAGCACATCTTTCGAGATTTAAACACTAGTTGTACCAAGTTCAAATTTCAAATTTGCACCGATAAAGACTAAATTAGATCCCATAAACTGAAATATGCATAAGAATATAGTCCAATTGAGTTAAGCACACATCGAATTTAAAGAGTGGCTCTTTGAGCATCTTTTAACTTCCACCTTATATCATTCAATACAATAGTAAATCCACCTAGCACCTCAATTAAAACTGAAGAATAATCATACTTCTTAGAGATGTACTCTTATATTCATGTGGTAGCTTCACACACTTACCGGACGACCGGGGTGGTAGCTCTTTCCTACATGTGGTGGTAGTTTTCACACTCCTTTGAAAGGATGTAACTTTTTCCACATCTTGAATTGGTGGTAGTTTTCACACTCCCAAAAGGGATGTAACTCTTTCCACATCTTTTCACTTTGAAATTACTCCCCCTCAATTAGTGCAACCCTCAATGAGAACATATTATTGTGATTTCAGCAAATAAGGAAAACATTTTTTCTCATCATGCAAATAATCAATCAAATTCAATACACTTTTGATAGTTCAAGAGAGATGTACTAATTTAACAAGTATATAGAAATAATTTTTAGAAGATGTTGAAGTTCAAGACAAATGACATAGAAGATGTAAATTGGATTAAGTTAAGTTAAAATAACTCATGCAAGCAATGAATATCACACAAAGGAAACTTTTCAAAAATCAGACAAAAACACAACTTGATCATAAGATCAAACATGCAATGCACATGAATGAATGATGCATAATTGTCTATACTTTAAACATTGGCTCATAGAATGTGTCTAGATCGATGGATTCATACCGATAGCCTTTCTTAGATGTAGAAAACTCTTTTGATCTAAAGGCTTAGTTAAAATATCAGCAAGTTGATTATCGGTATGAATATATTCGAGTTGAAGTATATTTGATTCGACCAATTCTCTTAAGAAATGATATCTTAGTTCAATATGTTCAGTTCGAGAATGTAGAACAGGATTTTTAGAAATATTTATGGCACTAGTATTATCACAGAAAATAGTGAGAGAAATGGAAGGAATCCGGTAATCACTTAATAAGCTCCTCATCCACAACAACTGAGTAGCACAACTCCCTGCCGAGATATACTCCGCCTCTGCTGTAGAGAGAGCAATGCAATTTTGCTTCTTACTTTGCCAAGCCACTAAACAGTGACCCAAATAAAAACAAGCTCCACTAGTGCTTTTCCGATCATCCACTGACCCTGCCCAATCAGTATCCGAGTATCCAATAAGATCAAGTGAAGTCCCCATCGGATACCAAATACCATAATCCGTCGTTCCTTTGACATATCTTATCACTCTCTTCACTGCTTTCAAATGAATTTCTTTGGGGTTCGCTTGATAACGAGCACACATACCAACACTAAATGCAATATCCAGTCTACTCGTTGTCAAGTATAGTAAGCTCCCTATCATACTTCGATAGGGCTTTTCATCTACACTATTTCCTTCAGTGTTCACTCCTAATCCTTTATTGCTCGTTCCCATCGGAGTGTCAAAATTTTTTGCACCATCCAAATCAAACTTCTTGACCAATTCCTTAGCATACTTTGTTTGGGACACATGTATTCCCTCCTTTGTTTGTTTAACTTGAAGTCCGAGGAAATATGTGAGTCACCCATCATCGACATTTCGAATTATTTGGTCATTAACTTTGCAAATTCCGTTGCATCCTTATCCTTAGTTGCTCCAAACACAATATCATCCACATAGATTTGAGCAACTATAAAGTCATCCTTTGAGTGCTTAACAAATAAAGTCCGATCCGCTCCCCCTCGGTTGTACCCTTTTTCCAAAAGATACTTGGTGAGTCGTTCGTACCATGCTCGCGGTGCTTGCTTGAAACCATAGAGTGCCTTTTTAAGATGAAAAACATGATTTGGAAACTTAGAGTCTATAAATCCCTTTGGTTGTCCAACATAAACCTCTTCTTTTAGAAAACCATTTAGAAAAGCACTCTTCACATCCATTTGAAAAAGTGTGATTTTAAAATGACAAGCAATCGCAAATAATATCCGAATTGACTCAAGTCTTGCAACCGGGGCAAATGTCTCGTCAAAATCGATTCCTTCAACTTGAGAGTATCCTTGAGCAACCAACCTAGCCTTATTCCGAACAATGTCACCACTTTCATTTTTCTTATTCTTAAAAATCCATTTTGTCGCAATTACATGTTGATCCTTCGGACGTTGTACAAGATCCCACACATCATTCCGTATGAATTGTCCAAGCTCTTCTTGCATAGCATTGATCCAATATTCATCTTGAAGAGCTTCGTCCACATTCTTTGGTTCGATCGTGGACACATAGCACGAAAATTCACATTGGAGTTGACTTCTTGTTCTTACACCAACTTGAGGATCTCCTATGACATTTGTTAATGGGTGATCTTTTAACAATCTCATAGGAGGATTTTCCGAAGATGTGATTGGAGTGACGGATGTATCATTTTGTGGTTCGGATGTTTCATTTGATGCATTTACATTAGGAGATGTAGAGATTACATGAACAGAAGAATCATCATACATAGGAAGTGCAAAAGGAAAATCATTATCATCATCATTATGCGAAGCACGTGAAGTATCAATCAAAGATGAAGTGGGTGAACAAGCCTCATCTACTTTAATGCTAATTGATTCTACCACCGTCTTTGTTCGTAAATTGTATGCTCTATATGCTCTACTAGAGATAGAATAACCGAGAAAGATTCCTTCGTCACTTCGGGAGTCAAACTTTCCAAGGCTTTCACGATCCCGAAGGATAAAACATTTACTCCCGAAGACACGAAAGTATTTGATATTTGGTTTCCTACTCTTTCACAATTCATATGGAGTATTTAAAGTACCCGATCGTACATAAATTCGGTTGATGACATAGACCGCCGTATTAACCGCTTCCGCCCAAAAATGTAAGGCAATTTTCTTACTATGAAGCATAACACGGGCCATCTCTTGCACCACCCGATTTTTTCTTTCAACTACTCCATTTTGTTGTGGTGTGTAAGGAGCGGAGAATTCATGTTTAATACCATTAGAAGCACAAAAATCAACAAATTTTAAGTTTATGAATTCTCCTCCTTGATCACTTCTTATACGTACAATTTTATCGTTTCGTTCATTCATAAGACGGAGGCAAATTTCAGAAAATAGTTCAAAAGTATAGGCTTTTTCACGAAGGAAACCACTCCATACAAAACGAGAAAAATCATCAACAATCAAAAAGATATAGCGTTTTCCACCCAAGCTTTGGATTCTAGATGGCCCCATTAAGTCCATGCGAAGTAATTCTAATGGTCTAGATGTCCCTAAATGGTTCAAATTTTTATGTGCCGACCTAATTTGCTTACCCAATTGACAACCCCCGCACACAACATTTTCCTTAAAGTCAATTTTGGGAACACCTATCACAATCTCCTTCTTAGTGATCTTAGATAGCTCCTTAAAGTTAATGTGACCTAGTCGTTCATGCCATAGAGTCTCGGTTTCTAATGATGCTAGGTTACATGATTCGGATTTGGCACTAGGAACTATATAACAATTGTTTTGAGATCTAAGACCTTTCAAAAAGATAGTGTCATCATCAAGAGTTACCAAGCATTCTTTAGAAGTGAATTTTACGGAATACTCGTCATCACACAATTGACTTATGCTTACGAGATTGAATTTGAGCCCCTCGACATAGAAAACCTCATTCAAAGTAGGGCCGTCCGAGGTAGCGATTGTTCCCTTTCCAACAATTTTAGATGAGCGACCATCTCCAAAAACAACACATCCACTGGAGACTTCACTCAAAGAAGTAAACCAATTCTTGTCTCCGGTCATGTGTCGGGAGCAACCACTATCAAGGTACCAAGAGGTGTTGTCGTAAGCATGAAGTGAAGTATGAATAACAAGGCAAGGATAGATTTCACCTTTGCGCACCCAAACCTTGTGAGTTTTAGGTTGCGTCGGTTGGCTTGTATGCGTCTTGTGTAGCTTGTCGACGAATTGAGTTTTCATATTCTTTGACTCAACCAACTTAGGCCTCCATACTTGCTTCGACTTAGATTTTGGAACATTCTTCTTGAGCTTGGATAACTTCCCTCGGTTCACGTGTGCAATGGAGTCCTTCTTTTGTGCACAAAACCTCTTCACACGTCCTAGAACTCCACAAAGATGACAAACTTTGTGAGTAGAAAACAATTTCTTAGAAGGAACGAAAGTACCTTGAACCTTAGGAGTCGATTTGTTCGAGGTCATGCCCACTCGCTTAGTGACTTGGTCCACATATGTCCTTTCATATCCGAGACCCATTTTGTTGGTTTGACCAAGTCCAAGCATCCTATCGAGTTTCGTCGATCCGGAGGAAAACTTGTTCAAGTCTGATCTAAGTTGTATAATTGTCTTCGTGAACTCCAAGTTCGCCTCCTTTGCCTCCGACAATTGCTTATTGAGAAACTTCAAGTTTTCTCTATACGTCTCTTTTTCCTTCTCAAAAATAGCAACCTTTTCTACTATTGAATTGTAGGCTCGTGACAATCCATCCTTCTCTTGTTCCAAGGATTTTGTTGATGTATTCAATTTGGAATTTTCTCCTTCTAAATCAAGTATTCTCCTTCTCAACCTCTTATTGTGCTTGGCCATCTTCTTTGACTCGACAACCAATTGATGGTATGCGGCGGCCATCTCGTCCACGTCCGACTCCTCGTCCGATGAGTGCTCCGATGCGGATTGTTCATGCAAAGAGGAATTAGAAAGTGAGTCGGATGAAGCTAAGCACATAATTGAAGATTCACATGCAAAAAGAGTCGTAGCACTAACGTTCTCATCACTTGAGGTGGACTCCTCCGATGACGAGTCATCCCAAGTGACGGCTTGCATCGCTTTCTTTTTCAAAGCCTTTTTGTTTGGACAATCCGATACTATATGTCCAAAACCACGACATTTATAACATTGGATTTGTCCTTCTTCCTTTTTCTTATCTTTAGAATAATCTTTAGAAGAGTTTTCGTTACGCTTTGACTTAGAAGATGAAGAAGAAGTACTCCCTTTTGGTTTGTTCGATCTTGAAGAAGAAAAGGACTTTGAAGGGAACTTCTTCTTAAAATTCCGACGGAACTTCCTTGTTAGAAGAGCAAGTTGTTTTTCAAAGTCCTCCAAAGTCGTGTCCGAGTCCGTTTCGGAGGAAGTAGAGTCCGCGTTGCCTCTTTTAGTTGATTTGAGCGCCATCCCTGTGGACTTAGAAGACAACTTGGAAAAGGAAGAGTTAGAGGGAAATGTCATCTCATAAGTTTGAAGAGCGCCTACCAACTCATCTACTTTCATCTCATCCGGATGTTTCACCGTTTCAATAGCCGTAACTTTCGGACGAAAACGCTCGGGAAGTGTTCTTAAGATCTTACGAATGATCTTGGTTTCGGGAATTTTCTCACCCAAGTTGGAATAAGTGTTGACTATGTCTTGAAGACGAGTGTAGTAATCGGTAAAGTTTTCATTTTCTTCCATGTGAATTGAATCGAAACGACTAGTCAACATTTGTAGCTTTTGAACTTTGACAAGACTAGTTCCCTCGTGGGTGGTTTTAAGAGTATCCCAAATTTCCTTGGCGGTTTCACACGCCGAAACCCGAGAGAATTCGGTTTGATTTAAGGAATTAAACAAAGCATTAATCCCCTTCCCGTTATGTGAAGAAAGTTCATTTTCGTCCTTAGTCCACTTAGTTCTAGGCTTGGGGACGGTAATAGTATCAACAACCTCGGCGGGGTGTTTCCATCCAAATTCCACCGCTTGCCAAACTCTCTCATCGATGGCAATTAGAAACGCCCTCATGCAGACTTTCCAATAAGCATAGTTAGTGCAATCGAAGAAAGGGGGTAGATTAATATTACCGCCCTCGGCCATTGTCTACAACCTATACTCGATCTGATACCACTTGTAAGTTATGGAACCCTAGGATCTAAAAGGTAATTAACACCTAGAGGGGGGTGAATAGGTGCACAATGGCTAATTAAAAATCTTAATGCGATTTTAATGAAAATGCGAAAATTAAAATCAACACACCAAGATTTTACGTGGGAAAACTCCAAACTGGAGAGAAAAACCCACGGAACCGATCACACGAAAAATCCACTAAGAAACAAAGTGAGTACAAGGTGATATACCGATTACCCTACCCAACTTTACCGAATCTCCAACGTGGATCTCCTACGCTGGTCCTCGATCGCTTGAAATCCTCCAAACGATCACGCCGCAACTCCTTGCCGCGCCAACGCCTCGAATCCTCAAAACGTCCACCGAATCCTCGGCCTCCACACGCGATCCCCGCGCAAACTCTCCGTCCGGAGAAGAACAATGATGATTTATGGTTGTCACGCCCCGGGGTCGGCAGGACCTTCCCCAAAGCGTGCCCAGACCCGCCATATGTCAACACATACAAGGCGTCTAAAGAAAAACAGCGGAATTAAAACATACATAAGGCTACAACTATAAATATCAGAGCCACATACAGCTATCCCTATCAACAAGTAGGATCAATAAACAGGTACAAAGGAAAGAGAGTTCTAAAACTACTACAAGTAAAAGTAAATACAACAGCACGGCTCTAGGTACAAAAGGGTAGCTTCTACCAAAAAAGGTACACACACTCATCCTCTCCAACTAAAACAAAGGAGAGATGAACCACCTAGCGAGACTCCCCGCCGCTAGCCGAAGCGACACCCTTACCGCGATCCCTGGCCTCCCCCGCTGAAGGCGCTGAAACACGTCAGAAAACAGAGGGCGTGAGAACTATAAAAATATAGTTCCCGGTGGGCAATTACTGACCTGCACAGATTGCTCCACTAGGCCCAACAAGAGTAATATTACAGAAGTAAATAACTGTAAATAAAGCATAACTGTAAATAGAGCATAACTGAAATGCTAAATAAATAACCCAAGGTAAATGTGTTACACGCTTTATTATACCCGAAATGTCAACTTTAAACAAGTACATTCTATTATACTCTCAAGTATACTATATGCCCAACACAACCAAGTATCCAACTACTAAGTCTTATCAAGTAGTGATTATCCTTTTCTATTACCTGTCACTGTTCAATTCTCTTTTCTAGGATCCACACAAGTGTAATCCCGCTTGTGCCGCCTAAGTACCGTGGTAGCCCCAACATCCCCCGCAAGGAATGAGTCTGTCCCAAACGGTCCCGTAGGCTTCTCACACCGCACGCGCGAACGAATCGCAAAGGATAACTCCGGAGTGCCGGCTTGTAGGGAGCGACCCTCACAGGCATGTGCGAAGAGCACAAATGGCAACAAGCACTGTCCAAGTCTCAAGTGTCCAAAACCTCATGTCACTCACATGGCAAATGTCACTAGTAACCCTAAGGTATAGTACAATAGTTCACATGACACTAGAATTTCTATGTCCAAGTTCGAATCCGAGCCTAATGCCGCTTGATGACATTAGCTTACTAGTTCACAACCCGATGCCAAGTCTAATGCCGCTTAATGACATTAGCTTTTCTCCTATGTTATACATAGTCTAAGTTCAAGTTCACTTGTTCTCATGTCATTTTCACTATGTTCAACCGGCCCTCGAGCCACTAGAAGAATGCTACATCATGCTAAGATCCACAAGTCACTCTCTACTACATAGAGGTCAATATTTTTATCACACATAGAGCACATGTTTTAAGCATTCTAAAATTCAATCATAGTATAACTAACACGAAAATGCATGATTTTCTATTTTACGATACTCAAATAATTTCAATGAGAATTTCCATTGAATTTGGAGGTCAAACCCACCGATGAACCTCGCACACTCCGGGTCTCCAACCCCGACACTTTTCGACTCCTTGTACCCTAGAAAGGTCACACAAGAAGTTTCAAAGTCAACTGCGAGTCCACGACTCAAACTGCGAGTAACAGACCTGAGAACAGGGGAGAAATTCACCTATGAGTGAAATCCCTCTCGAAGCTTCAAATGGAAGCTAGATCCCATCTAAGGCAACCTAAGCAAAGATTCTAAACCACATAAATAGGTTCAAAAGCCTTAGAAATTACCCAACTCCAAAATCACAAGGAAAGGGTAAAACTCACCTCTAAGGTAGCAATTCCTCAAGAGATCCCAAAAGCAAGCTAGAGTCTCCTCAAACCAACCTAAAGGAAGGTTCTAACATCAACAATTAAGCTCTAGATGCACCAAATCAAAAAGCCCCAAAAACAAACCCTAACATCAACATCTAGGGTTTCATCTCAAAAGAGGCAACCAATACCAATAATAAAGGAAAAGAACACAAGGCTTACCTCTTTGAAGCTTCCTACAAGCTCCAAAATCCACGAGGCTCAAAGATCTCTCCTCTTTCAAGGCCCAACAATAAGGTCCAAGCTCCTCCAATGGTGGAAGATGCATCAAGAAGCAAAAGAGAAGAAAGAGAGAAGAGTTAAGCCTCAAAATCCAACCCAAAACCCTAGAAATCAAAGGGAGGGAGTAGAGGGGCTCCCTTACCTTTTCCCTGCAGCAAAGAGGCTCAAATGGAGCCCTAGGGTCGAAGGGGTATACTAATAGAAGCCACAAAATGCTAACAAGCCCCTGCAGTTTTGGATTTTCGAAAACTGCCAGGCTGTACCTAAATCCAGCTTTGTACCAGATAAACCTAAACAAAGAACCCGAGCCTCGGTTTGCTCACCGCTCATCTATACCGGTATAAATCTCGGCTTGTACCGGTATAGCCATCATTTTGTACCGGTATAGCCACCATTTTGTACCGGTACAAAGGCATAAAATTCCAACCCGAGAGCAACCTAAAATCCAGCTTTTAGGACTTTAGTGCTTGGGATTCAACCACCCACCTCGATACACGTGCCATAGGTCGGAACACAGTCAACGACCCTCCAGAAAAATCTGGAACGGCTCAGTTCTCACATCCAATACTCGAACCTTGCTATTTGCAGAGTTCAGTGCGTCACATTCACCCCTCCTAAAAAGGGGTTTCGTCCGCGAAACTCGAAATCACAGTCATACCACATGACTCCATCTGAAAGAGATGGAGATAGCGCTTTCGAAGCGCACTCTCAAACTCCCACGTGGCCTCCCGCTCCCCGTGGTTGCTCCGCATGACTTTCACAAACGAAAGTTCCCGGTTCCTCAGCTTCTTCACCTCGCGAGCCAAAATCTTCACGGGTTGCTCCTCGAAGCTCAAGTCATCCCCTAGCTCCAATGGTGTAGAATCCAAAACATGAGCTGGATCATGTATATACTTCCTGAGGACCGATACGTGGAAAACGTTGTGCACACCCGATAGGTTCGGCGATAGAGCAAGTCTATACACTACCGAGCCCACACGCTCCAAAATCTCATACGGTCCAATGAATCGGGGGCTTAACTTACCCCGAATCCCGAATCTCCTGATCCCCTTGGTCGGCGAGACTTTCAAAAAGACATAATCTCCACTTTGAACCTCCAAGTCTCGTCGACGCTGGTCAGCGAAGCTCCTCCGCCTACTCTGGGCTGTCAACAACCGCTCTTAAGCAATGCGAACTTTGTCCTCTGCTTCCTGTAGCACATCTGGGCCTAAAGCCAAACTCTCGCCAACTTCACTCCAATGAAGTGGCGATCTACAGTTCCGTCCATAGAGTGCCTCAAATGGTGCCATTTCGATTCAAGCTTGATAACTGTCGCTGTAAGCAAACTCTGCCATCGGTAGTTGCTGCGACCATCCTCCCTGGGAGCCGATCACGCCGGCTCGCAGCATCCTCGCGTGTCGTACAATACGCTCCGATCGCCCGTCACTGAGGGTGGAAAGCGAAGGTCAAGTCCGCCGAGCACCTAAGGCGTCCTGCAGACTCCTCCAAAAGTGTGACACAAAACGTGTGTCCCTGTCCGATACAATCGATGTAGGTACCCCGTGTAGTCGCACATTCTTATCCAAATATATCTGTGCGAGTCTCTCTCTAGTCCAAGTAGTATGGATAGGTATGAAATGCGCCGATTTCGTCAACCTATCCACGATCACCCATATAGCCTCATGCCCTGCCTGTGAGCGAGGCAATCCCATCACAAAATCCATGGTGATCTTCTCCCACTTCCACACCGGAATCGGTAGGCTCTGCAATTCCCCCGCGGGAACCCTATGCTCAGCTTTCACTTGTTGGCAAGTTAGACAACGAGCTACAAACTCGCCAACATCCTTTTCATTCCGTGCCACCAATAAAGCAACTTCAAGTCTTCTCCGAGAAGTTCCTTCTCTAAATTGCGCTCGTTCGACAAGCTATTCAGTTGGTCATCACCAAAACCAAGTGCTCCCAAAAGCTGAATTCCAGTACTCACTTTCCTCGTCTAGGTCGAGGGCGAAGCCTAGCTCTGTCTCAAATACTCGTACAATTGGAATTCCGTTATATAGCTCTCTGAGGCGGATCCAACAATATCGCTCGTAGCAAGAACCCGGGGTTCAAACCAGTTACCTGATCCATCAACACTCCATCGGAATGCTCACTCACTCCAAGCCAGATCTTATCAAAGGATTGCACGACTGAGTGCAACTCCAATCCTTAATTAAGCATAGTGTAATTTTCACATGGCTATCTTTTTATACCTGCTTGGCATGAACAGCCCGACAATCAAGATCCATAATAATCATCTCTTCGATTGTCGCGACACTTGACACATCGTCCAAATTGGTTCTCCAGGAGTGGTCACTCAATTCACCAATCGGCATTGCACCCCAAAGCTTCCACAGTAGTTTCAACTCCACCACTGGGGGTGGCACCCACTGATTCTCTTCTACGAATATGGTCAAGAACCAAAACTCGGTGATTTCCTCAATTTACTAAGGTCATTCCCTTAGTCTCAACTTGATGCTTCAAGTAAACTCTTCATAAGCCTACACCGAGAGCTTATCTTCGATAGTGGGTCCCATAGCACTAACTGCTCAAGCGCTCGAAATGAATCATTCGAAATTCTTCTCCACAATGCTTCCCTTAGCATCAGATACCCCAGGTATCCATAGTCACAAAGCTCCACTCAAGTGATAGAGAGGGTTCCATTTACAATTAGTAGTAGCTCTCTATCAATGTCTCCATGAAGTGACTATCGACCAGAACGTCGATCTCAACCACTCTTCCACGAAGTCTCCATTGCAAGGAACTTAATTCCACGTGCAACATCCGAACAAGGGAAAATCAGCACCTGGTACTTTCCTTCACGAATTTTCCCAACAACTCGATCCAACAGTGAGAATTCACACTCCGCTCACCTCGGTATGCTTCCGCAGTTGATCATTGCAGATCTTCATCGAGATACCCATGGCCATCTACGACCGGTTCTGCCAATCCATCTAGAGGGCTTGGAATTATCATTCCGCAAGTCCCTCACGTTGGTGAAGTACTACAGGCTTCAGCAATGTCACGCTAATCCTTATGATGTCCCAAACAAGTACCAACATTCGCTTGAGGTACAACCTCAAACTCCAACACAACATGGTATTACTCCGATTGTATTATGCTTCAATCGAGTACACCAATACTCAAGGCTAATTGGAACGATCAACGAGTCTCAAAAACCGAGCAATTGCCCAATCGTGATTCACTTTAGATCACGATGGCCGACATACAGTCGAGACGACCCTACTGGTCCCACTTCAATAGAGGGTGTTTCTCACGAGACGAAACACGGAATGCAAAGATCTCCCTGCCACTTGAGCTCACGATTCGCGACTCAGTCAGGAGAACAACAACAACTCCGAAGATATCCTTCATTCTGAGGATTCTCGAACAACCAAAGGTAATGGCCAATTAGGCCCCCGAATCCTCTCCAATACTTACCTAGTTTTAGGTAAGGGAGATAGTCACCGCAACCAGTGGAATAAATCCTCAACATGCACTATTTCGTGCTCAAGTTCCCAAGGCGAGTCAAATTAGCTCGCAGGACCCAAGGTACAAAGTACCTCACAAACTCCACACCAAGAAGGCCAATCTATTTGTTGGCACGCGAAACCTTCTCGCAAGGTAGGGTGTTCGAGACGACACACCCAATCATCTGATCATCCTAAAGGCATCGAAGAATGATCAATGCTAGAAATCCTCGGGTTGGTTCACTACACACTCGGTGTATCCTCGCTCTCACGATCCCACACGTGGCATTCCACGCTCTTGGGCCAAAGCTCGGACTACCGTCCTGACCAAAACTCTGCCCTACCCGAAGGCAGCGGGCCGCTGTCACTCACAGCTAATAATCGCGCCGCCCAAAGGGCCCAGCTCCGCAGCCTACTAACGGGTCCGGCACGGGTCGTCCCCGAGCACCATCCGCAAATGTACCGATCCAAGGATGCAATTAATGCAATCGTCGTGAGATCCAAAAAGCATAGCAAAAAGCTACCCACAACCCGCAAACTAACCGTCTCAATCTAGGGCTAATTCTCGTCGCAAACACCGCGCTAACGTGATGCCATGTAACTCGGCAAATAGCCGATCAAAGGATAGGTGCAATGCACCGCATCAACAATGCACACTCGAAAGCCAAAGTACGAACCAAAACACGTAGTCACTATCTCGTCGTCGCCTCCTCGCCGAAAGCTTTGTTGTGACTCCTCCGTCTGTCTCTAAACAGGTTGCCTCCCCGAGTGCGTCTGACTCGCACCCTCGGCCGTGGGCCTCTAGCCCAGCTCCTTAGTCTAAGCCTTCTCAACGAGCACGCGGTTTACCACATCTCGGTAAGTCTGAAGATCGAAAGGTTGCGCCAACCGAAAGATCAACGGCCGAAGTCTTCGCCGTCTCGCACAACAACGGCCACCCTGTGGGAGCCGAGAGAACTCCCTCTCGCCCTAGGCCACCGCCCGGTTCCCTTGGGACATACCACACAAATCCTGCTCCGACTTTCTCTTAACACTGCCAGTGAAGTAAAGCTTCAACAGGAGTTCCTTGAACCTCCTTCAAGTAGTCGCCACAATATCATCATTGGTGCTATCCTGAATGTCCAACTACCAGCTAGAAACCTCATCGCTCAGGTGATGAGCGGCAAGCCAAACTCTGCCTCTCTCCTCCACGAATGTGTCGCGGAATTAGTTTCTCCACCCGCCTCGACCACTTTCCTATGATCCGTGGTCATCCTTCTCTCCATCGAGGATCCCGGGATTACACCTCTTGAACTCGTTGGGCAATCCATGAGCCACACTCGCTCCGCTCCCTCAACCATCACGGAAAACCGCCCGTTGCGCAAGGATCTCCCCGGTGTGTTTCATGCGCGCATCCCGTCTCGTGTGCCGCATTTGCCTATCGTTGAGCTTCTGTCACCTCGCCGAGCCGCCAAACCGGTGAGAGCCGCAAGAAGGCACCTCACCCACGGACCTCGTTGGATCCGGGGTAGTGGACATCTCCACTTCCCCTGACGTTGTCGCGTCATCCGCTCCAACAAACTTAGATCTGGTCGTCAACAAGACGCCACAACATCACTAAAGCGCAAGTTAATAAAACCCACGCTACCGCAATCCCCACTCAGAAACCCAAATCATGCGAAAGTAAAGAAGTGTGCTTCACAACTGACTCCCGATGTTACGTTGTCGGCCGCCAACGTAACCCTCCGCGAAGCTAGTAGCCATACACCTCGTTCAAACACCAACTTTTTGGAGTTATAGTGAAACCCAATCGTGTACTTTCGCTCACATGTCAAATAGACCTCGTCTCTCGCGAGCCTATTTCCTATAGTCCAACCAGCCTAAGGTTTGCTAGGTCCTCTAAGACGTCACCCTAGGCTCTGATACCAAATTAATCTGTCACGCCCGTGGTCCTGCAGGACCTTCCCCAAGGCGTGCCCAGACCCGCCATATGTCAACACATACAAGGCGTCTAAAGAAAAACAGCGGAATTAAAACATACATAAGGCGACAACTATAAATATCAGAGCCACATACAGCTATCCCTATCAACAAGTAGGATCAATAAACAGGTAGGAAGGAAAGAGAGTTCTAAAACTACTACAAGTAAAAGTAAATACAACAGCACGGCTCTAGGTACAAAAGGGTAGCTTCTACCAAAAAAGGTACACACACTCATCCTCTCCAACTAAAACAAAGGAAAGATGAACCACCTAGCGAGACTCCCCGCCGCTAGCCGAAGCGACACCCTTACCGCGATCCCTGGCCTCCCCCGCAGAAGGCGCTGAAACACGTCAGAAAAACGAGAGGCGTGAGAACTATAAAAATATAGTTCAGTGGGCAATTATCGACCCGCATGATTGCTCCACTAGGCCCAACAAGAGTAATATTACAGAAGTAAATAACTGTAAATAAAGTATAACTGTAAATAGAGCATAACTGAAATGCTAAATAAATAACCCAAGGTAAATGTGTTACACGCTTTATTATACCCGAAATGTCAACTTTAAACAAGTACATTCTATTATACTCTCAAGTATACTATATGCCCAACACAACCAAGTATCCAACTACTAAGTCTTATCAAGTAGTGATTATCCTTTTCTATTACCTGTCACTGTTCAATTCTCTTTTCTAGGATCCACACAAGTGTAATCCCGCTTGTGCCGCCTAAGTACCGTGGTAGCCCCAACATCCCCCGCAAGGAATGAGTCTGTCCCAAACGGTCCCGTAGGCTTCTCACACCGCACGCGCGAACGAATCGCAAAGGCTAACTCCGGAGGGCCGGCTTGTAGGGAGCGACCCTCACAAGCATGTGCGAAGAGCACAAATGGCAACAAGCACTGGCCAAGTCTCAAGTGTCCAAAACCTCATGTCACTCACATGGCAAATGTCACTAGTAACCCTAAGGTATAGTACAATAGTTCACATGACACTAGAATTTCTATGTCCAAGTTCGAATCCGAGCCTAATGCCGCTTGATGACATTAGCTCACTAGTTCACAACCCGATGCCAAGTCTAATGCCGCTTAATGACATTAGCTTTTCTCCTATGTTATACATAGTCTAAGTTCAAGTTCACTTGTTCTCATGTCATTTTCACCATGTTCAACCGGCCCTCGAGCCACTAGAAGAATGCTACATCATGCTAAGATCCACAAGTCACTCTCTACTACATAGAGGTCAATATTTTTATCACACATAGAGCACATGTTTTAAGCATTCTAAAATTCAATCATAGTATAACTAACACGAAAATGCATGATTTTCTATTTTACGACACTCAAATAATTTCAATGAGAATTTCCATTGAATTTGGAGGTCAAACCCACCGATGAACCTCGCACGCTCCGGTCTCCAACCCCGACACTTTTCGCACTCCTTGTACCCTAGAAAGGTCACACAAGAAGTTTCAAAGTCAACCGCGAGTCCACGACTCAAAGCGAGTAACAGACCTGAGAACAGGGAGAAATTCACCTATGAGTGAAATCCCTCTCGAAGCTTCAAATGGAAGCTAGATCCCATCTAAGGCAACCTAAGCAAAGATTCTAAACCACGTAAATAGGTTCAAAAGCCTTAGAAATTACCCAACTCCAAAATCACAAGGAAAAGGTAAAACTCACCTCTAAGGTAGCAATTCCTCAAGAGATCCCAAAAGCAAGCTAGAGTCTCCTCAAACCAACCTAAAGGAAGGTTCTAACATCAACAATTAAGCTCTAGATGCACCAAATCAAAAAGCCCCAAAAACAAACCCTAACATCAACATCTAGGGTTTCATCTCAAAAGAGGCAACCAATACCAATAATAAAGGAAAAGAACACAAGGCTTACCTCTTTGAAGCTTCCTACAAGCTCCAAAATCCACGAGGCTCAAAGATCTCTCCTCTTTCAAGGCCCAACAACAAGGTCCAAGCTCCTCCAATGGTGGAAGATGCATCAAGAAGCAAAAGAGAAGAAAGAGAGAAGAGTTAAGCCTCAAAATCCAACCCAAAACCCTAGAAATCAAAGGGATTCCCTGCAGCAAAGAGGCTCAAATGGAGCCCTAGGGTCGAAGGGGTATACTAATAGAAGCCACAAAATGCTAACAAGCCCCTGCAGTTTCGGATTTTCGAAAATCGCAGTCGTACTCGACAAATCCGCTTTGTACCAGATAAACCTAAAACAAAGAACCCGAGCCTCGGTTTGCTCACCGTCATCTATACCAGATAAATCTCGCTTGTACCGGTATAGCCATCATTTTGTACCGGCATAGCCACCATTTTGTACCGGTACAAAGGCATAAAATTCCAACCCGAGAGCAACCTAAAATCCAGCTTTTAGGACTTTAGTGCTTGGGATTCAACCACCCACCTCGGTACACGTGCCATAGGTCGGAACACAGTCAACGACCCTCCAGAAAAATCTGGAACAGCTCAGTTCTCACATCCAATACTCGAACCTTGCTATTTGCAGAGTTCAGTGCGTCACAATGGTGATTTCAACTTTGTAGTACCATAGACAATGGGAAATCCCTTCTAGTTAATCATCGAGTTGATTCACGAAGAAATAATCAAAGAGAAAAACTAGAATCAACTTGACGATTAACTAAATCAAAATTCTCTCTTAGAATTAGGTCATCAAGCTTAAAAGAGAGTTTCTAGGATTTAGAATTGATCTAAGATCTGAGATATCTCGTCCTTGGACCTCCCATGGTCTATATATAGAGTTAGAAGACTTCGAAATAGAGTAGGATTCAAATCAGCCTTTTTTTGGAAAATTTTCGTGTCCAATGTCCGACCTTGCCAGGAATGTCCGGTCTTGGTGCTGTCCGGTCTTAGCTCCTTGACCGGTCCACCCTTCCGTCAATATTTTCGCAACGTACTGAGTCCGGACAATGCCAAGGATGTCCGGTCTTACCTTGTGTAACATTGAACCTCATGGTACTTAGACCGGACAATGCCAGGATGTCCGGACATGCATAAAAGATGTGCAATGTCAAGCCCACAGGATCCGGACAAAGGCAAGATGTCCGGACATGCATTGACAACCCGCAGCGAACATGCTTACGGGATTCGGACATTGACCAAGGTCCGGACATTGATCATATAAATTCAGTTTTTTGCAAATTTATCAGATTAAAGCTTTTTAAAGTCTTCTAACTACTATACTCTTATTGTAAATCATCATAACTGATCTTTAAGATATACCTGGGATGCCGAGCTTCTCTGACGAGTCCTGGATCATCCAACTTCATCTTGATACTCTTGATCTCTTCAAGACTCCAACGAGTTCACGAAATCTGCCAACCTATAAAATCCTTAACATTATGATGACAGTAAAATAATCTATGATTTCAAAAGACATCAAATCATCAAAACTTGATATTAAAAATAATCAAATTATTTAAAGTCATCAAGATGCAAATTGATGAAAAATAATTTTCAGAAATTTAGCAAAATTGACACCAATTTGTCGCAACCCGTTCAAAATAGAGATTTAACTAATAAACACCGGGGGTGGCTCTTTGAGCATCTTTTCCATTCTACCACCTTATATCGCCGAAAATACTAAAATATTCATATACATATATTTTTCAACCTTTTTCGGTTATTCACATAATTTTTCATGTGGTAGCTTCACACACGTACCGGACGACCGGGGTGGTAGCTCTTTCCTACATGTGGTGGTAGTTTTCACACTCCTTTCGGATGTAACTCTTTCCACATCTTTTGTACTTAGGAGTTTCTCCTCTTTTTTTTTTAAATATTGAAACTCCCCCTTAAATTAGACAATCTCTCAATAGAAAATAATTTTGACGAATCTTAGTCAATTAGCAAATTTCCAACAATTATATTCAACATTCACTACCAAGATGAATTAATTACCAAAAGATTAAAATTAGTTTCAAAATTTTGATGAATGTATGTAAGAAGAAATCACATATTAAATTATCGTCAAAATAATAACAAGTGGAGTAAAATCAATAATTAATATGAATTTAGTTCAATTTGAATTGACTTTAACTACCGGTTAAGGCTCTTTTAAAAATCTTTAATCTCTCTAATTTAATGATTCTCAATCATCTCTTTTCTCAAGAGAATTTTCAATCAAATTAAAAACTCCCCAAAATCCTCTCCTTAAAAATGATTTTCAAAACAAAATTTTAAACATCAAATCTCGTCTAAACATGTAATGCAATGAAAGAAAAAATATGCATTATGCACCAATCAAAGCATTATAAAAAATAAACTAAGACGAAGAGCAAGGAAAGATATCACCTTTCCGGATCCAAACTTGTCGGATCTTTGGTTGTCTTTGTTTGTCGACGTTAGGTTTGAGTTGCTTTGATTTTGGATCAACCGTTGGTCGTTTCGTTGCTTGAAGCTTCGGTTGATGTTATCGTTGAGGCTTTGAATTAGAAATCCAGTTTCCTTAATAGTTCAGTCGAACTCGCCGTTGTTCCTTAGAAAACCGGTCCGAAAGAGGCACTCGACTCAAATTAATTTTCTTTTGATTCCGAGGGGGAAGCCGAGTAGTAGATGATGCCGATTGAGGTTTCGATGTTGCCGATCGATTTTTCTTATCCTTATTCGGGCAACTCCTTTTGATGTGTCCTTTGATGCCACGTCTATGACACACCTTATCTTTCGAGGTTGTTGAGACTTTAGATGTTGACGTTTGATTCCTCTCAACATATATCCGTTCATATCCGAGGCCAAGTTTATTCGTTTGACCTAACCCAAGCATGTTATCCAACTTTTTCCAACCCGAAGAGAATTGTTGAATGTCCGACTTGAGTTGATGAACTTGCTTTGTTAACTTTTGATTGGATGTATTAGTTTCCTTAAATTGTCGCTCAAAAAATCCAATCTTATCCATATAAGATTTGATCGTTAAATCCGCTTCTTCTAGCTTCTTTTGGAGGACCGAAGTGTTGTTCAAAATCGATTCCCGTTCCTCCTCAAGAGCTTCATTCAAAATCTTCATGTTGTTGTTATCCTCTTCGAGCTCCAACAAACGACTCCTCAACTTCTTATTGAATTTCGCCATTTTTCGCGATTCAACAAGAAGTTGATTGTATGCTTCCACTATATCCTCGTCGTTTGCTTCCTCCTCGCTTTCGCCATTATCGCTCGTAGAACCATGCGAAGAAAGAGAAAGATTTGAATTAGATACAATTGAAGATAAACAAGCAACGTTAGAAGACGAAGGCAAAGAAGAATTAGAAAATAACGCAATATGATCATTCTTTTCTTCGTCACTTGAAGATGAATCACCCGAAGTAGAATCATCCCAAGTTTTTGCTTGCAAAGCCTTTTGTTTATTGGTTTTCTTCGAAGGACAATCCGGTACTATATGACCATAGCCTTTGCATTTATAGCATTGGATCTCCCCTTCAAATTCATCTTTTTCTTTAAAAGGTTTTACAAGTTTTCTATCTTTAGATTTAGAATTAGAAGAATGCTTAGAAAAAGATTTATGCTTAGAGGATGAAGCATTGTTTGCATTCTTCTTCCGGAAGTTCCGTCGGAATTTCTTCGTGAGGAGCGCCAATTGTTGTTCAAAATCCGCAAGCGAAATATCTCCGTCGGAATCCGTGTCGTCGTCTTCTTCCTTTGTTGATTTTAGTGCAATCCCTGTGCTTTTAGAAAAAGACTTGGAAGAAGATTGATTAGTAGGAAAAGTCATCTCATACGTTTGTAAAGCGCCTACTAACTCTTCGACTTTCATCTCGTCCGGATGTTTAACGGTTTCGATCGCGGCAACCTTTGCCCTAAACCGCTCCGGAAGAGTTCGAAGAATTTTTCTAATCACTTTCGACTCCGGGATTTTCTCTCCCAAGTTAGCGCATGTATTTACTACGTCTTGTAGACGTGTATAATACTCGATAAAGATCTCGTTTTCGTCCATAGAAATCGAATCAAATTTACTTGTAAGCATTTGTAATTTTTGGACCTTTACTAAGCTTGTTCCCTCATGCATAACTTGTAGAGTATCCCAAATTTCTTTCGCGGTGTTACAAGTCGAAACGCGAGCATACTCCGTTTGCGACAAGGCATTAACTAAAGCGTTTATGCCCTTGCCGTTAAACGAAGATGACTCGTTCTCATCTTTGGTCCATTTATTCCGTGGTTTCGGGACGGTAACATTATCAACCACTTCGGTAGGATGTTTCCAACCGAATTCAATCGCTCCCCCTGGGAAGTTTAGGTGTCACAAATGGTATCAGAGCCAATTACCAGCCGGAAGTGTGAGATGAGTCTCGGCTGAGCCAGGGTCAAGATGACGGGCTAGCGAGACGAGTCTCACATCGCCTGGTACTTGTGAGTCTGAGCTTGACGAGGACGTCAGGGCTTAAAGGTGGGGAGATTGTGAGACCCCAGATAGTCCTATATATGAGATATAATAGGGATAAACTCTTAACCCGGCTTAAGCATTTTGGGTGGTGGCAATACCCAAGAGGTTAAGAGAGTTAAGCGTGATAGGACGGGAGTAGTCCTAGGATGGGTGACCCCCTGGGAAGTTTGGGTGTCACAAACCGGGTTCTCTTTATAGTTAAAATGTAGCAACCCGAACTTTAACCAAATTGGCTAAAGTGCGCGAACGAGTAATTGGACAAGTTCCAATAACCATTCCAAGCATCTTGGAAGGGTTAGAAGAGGATCTAAAAGAGTTAGAGAGGTTTTGGCGTTGTTCGGCGCGAATTAGAGTCGAAACGACGTGAAAAGCACAAGTCTGGGTTAGAAAAGGGCTTGATGGTGCCTCTATGTGGGGTTAGAAAAGTCGCTTAAAGGACGATGCGCGGGAGTGACCGTGCCTAAGCTGAGGCTTAATGTAGAGCGCTGTAGAGGCGTGTAGAGCACGCGAGTATAGGTACTCGTAGAGTGCGGTTTCGATTCGGCCGGGTGAGTGAATTGGCAGTAGCACTTTAGCTTGGCTAGGTGTGAAGCGGGCCATGGATCACTCGTGGAGGCTGGTGGCTCGCACTAGGTGCATAGGAGCCAATAGAGTGTGTAGCTCTATAGAGTATGTCGTATAGGACGACGTTTCCGGGTAGTGCTTGTGACGACCCGTGCCTGGACCATTTGTGGGCTGTGGAGCCTGGGCCCATTGGGCAGGCGCGATCGAGCTAGTGGCGGCGGCGATACCTATAGGTAGGGCAAGAGAGTTTTGGTCAGGACGGTAGTCTGAGCTTGGACCCGAGGACGTGGAAATGCCACGTGTTTGAATCTTAGGATCGAAAGTGCACTGAGAGTGCGGTTGTGACCCAACCCAAGAATTGATGTGGTTTAGGATCTTGATAGCTCCTAGTTGGAGTGTGTGCGAATTCCCAAGAGAGAATTTCGCCCGAGAATGCTGATTGGGTCTACACTAGTAACAAGGGAACGCTAAGCGTAGTCGAGACAAGTCTAGGCGGTAGGCCGACGTTGGGTTGGTGACTATTGGTCCACCTATAGAGGTCGAGGATAGTGACTTGGCCACTAACTCTGTTGAAGAGTTTGGCTTAAGTTCACAAACGACATGTTCATGTGGGTTGATTGCGGCTAAGGAGCCGAATAAGTCGTGGCAATTGAAGTTGAGATAAGTGGTCTCTAGGAGACACTTGAATAATGGAAGCCACATGAGAGTTGAAGTGCACATTCTATGATGTGCGTGGCAATGTGAAGGAGAATAGTCTCACATTCTTTGTAGTGGACCTTTGGAGAGTTCTGATAGGAGAAAGGCCACTCTGAAGCTGGAAAATGCATTGGAACCCCCAAGTTACTCGATAAATTGGATTGGGGTGCGAATCAATGAAGATGAGTAAGTTTCGCGGACGAAACTAAATTTAAGGGGTGGAGAATGTAGCAACCCGAACTTTAACCAAATTGGCTAAAGTGCGCGAACGAGTAATTGGACAAGTTCCAATAACCATTCCAAGCATCTTGGAAGGGTTAGAAGAGGATCTAAAAGAGTTAGAAAGGTTTTGGCGTTGTTCGGCGCGAATTAGAGTCGAAACGACGTGAAAAGCACAAGTCTGGGCAACCTGTACCGGTACAAGCAAAGTTGCTGTACCGGTATAGCAACTTTGGCCGAGAGGAGAAGAGCTCTCGGGTTTGTGGAATTTTTGGTGTTTATACCGGTACAAGCCAAACTGTACCGGTACAAATGCTACGAAACCGAGAGGCAGCTCTCGGGTTTGCCTCTGGAGCATCCCATACCGGTACAGAAGCCCGTTGTCTGCAGTACGGATGAGTCAGCGACGATTTTGGGCTTCGAAATAAAAGAAGTTGAGGGGCCTTATAGCATTTTGTGCAGGGGGTTAAGTGATTAGAGAGGTAAAATACACTCTCTTTCTCTCTCACTCCCTCTGATCTCTCTCTCTCTCCCTCTCTCTGTCGACAGCAAGAAAAGAAGAAAGAAAGAGAAGGAAAGAAAGAGAAGGAAAAGAAGAGAAAGAAGAAGGAGAAGATGGAGATGATGAAGAAGATGATGATGGAGGTCCTCTTGGTCATCTTCCTCCTCTCCCATGAGCTCGGGGCAAGCTTGTAGAGGTAAGCTTTAGCCTCCCCTCATGGTAGATCCTTAGATAATGGGTTTCTAAACCCTAGATCTAGAGTTTTGAGCTTCTTGCAAGCTTTAGAACCTAGTGGAGACTTGGAAACTCATGAAAATCATGTGTTCTTCAAGGTGCTCTAATGGTGGATTTCTAGGGTTTGTTTTAAACACCCTATGGATGGCTCTAATGCTCTTAGATGAGTTCCTAGAGGTTAGACAAGCTCTCTATTACTTGTTCTAGGGATCAAATCGGTGGGTTTTGCAAAAGTGCAAAACCTAGGGTTAAAAGGGGATTTTTAGAAATAGATGAGTTTGATCTCATTTGACCCCATAGAAACCTAATTGGGGGTGCAACGAACGCGTTGGCGCGCTCGGTTCGGTTATCTGACGAGCGAGTACAAAGATATTAATTATTTAATATATTCAAACCAGATGTCCGCAGCACGCAAGATAGGAGCCCAAAATTCATGAAAACGGAACCGGGGCAACTTGAAGACGTGGGGCAACGGCACAAAGTCTCAGATTGGGATTCGGAGATCGCTCGGGTAGTCGTGCAAGAGTTCGAGCCAAACCGGGTCAAGAGTGCCACGGGCGGCCGATTGCGAGTGTCGACGAGCAATCGGAGAGCATAATAAGGTGGGTTGTGTTTACCGAAGCGACTAGGTCGCCTAAATATATCTAAGAGTAAAGGTTTCAACTTGATGCATGTGATCCATGTATAGAGATTGCATGTTAAAGAACATAGTGTAAAATGCATAAGTAGAGATGCATGCTAAAGAACCTAGTGTGAAATGCTAAGAATGAGCATGATATAGAAATGCTAGGAAATGAATAAGCATGAGGTAAATAATGAGGCAAGGAATGCTAAGTAAAGAATGTTGCAAGAACATAGGCTTAGCATAATAGAAATATGCTTGTAAATGAAATGTATGAATAAATGCATGCTTAGCATAATGAGTACATGCTAGATATAATTATATGCATGTAAATGGGATGGTTAACATAAGAATGTTAAGTATATGAATGCCAAGTATGAGAATGCTAAGTAAGAATGTAAGTCATGGACTAATACACATATAGATCGAGTGGCATCCAACTTAGTGTAAAGAACATAAGTTGTAGTAAACCTAGAGTCATGTGGACCTAGGAGAATGACATCTAACCTAGTGTTGTTAATGAACATAAGTTATAGTAAACCTAGAGTCAATGGACCTAGGAGTGTGGGAATTAACCTAGTGTCAAGAACATAGGTTATAGTAAAACCTAGAGTCATATGGATCTAGGTGAAGAACAATGAACCTAGTGTCAAGGACATAGGTTGGATAAAGACGACAGTGGACCTAGTATGAATAAACATAGGTCGAGTTGGAATGATATTGGACTTAGAGTTAGAAAAACCTAGGTTATGGGACAAAGAATAAACCCTAGTGTCAAGTAGATCTAGGAGGTAAAGACAATGGACCTAGAGGGTCGTCTCTTGAGGGCCTAGCTAACCCTCAAGCTAAGTGGAGCAGTTCATGGAATCCGAGATTTGGACACCTAAGTTGGTGTCGGGCGTGTGCGACGATTTCGCCGTCCATGGGCTATACCACCGTCGTGGCGTTGTGCGACGATTTCGCCGCCGGGTGGGTGAGCCGAAATGTGTTCGATACCGGTTAAGCCGGGTGAGGATCAGATCGCCATGTGTTGACACCCTGTGTTTGGGGCACCATTGCTGGGTAAGTACGATACGGCCGCACCAGGAGGCGAATGAGTGACTCAAACCATTGTTGGGTGGGGTGCGATTAGTTCGCCGCCAGATGGTTAAGTCATGACTTGGGTCCTCGCTGGGTAAGTCCGCCGCGATCGCCACCAGAATGGTTATGTCAAGTGACAGCTGGGTTCCGCGTGTGCGACGACTTCGCCGCGATGAGGCTGAGTCACAGAGGGCGACAGGCTGTTGACAGCTGGGGTAATTGCGAGACGTCCAACACCTCGGGCTAGACAGCGGGCGGATTATCCGCAATGGATTGACTCAAGACCGAGTTGGGTGGCTTAGTGAGCTGAGGTACAGTGACCTTAGAAATAAATTGCCAAGTAGCATAAGTGCCAAAAGGTAAAGAACGTAAAGACTAGCTAAAGTTGTAAATAGCTAATGGATAGTGCCAGTAATAGCTAAGCTTGTAAATAGCTAGGTATGAATGGAAAGGCTAAAGTAAAGAATAGCAATAAAGTAAAGAAAAGCTAAGAGCTAAAGGGTAATTTTGCATATTGCATATTGTGAGGCAGGTTTTTATGTTAGTTGCAAGTTATATATCTATATATGTTTTTGGACTAACATATCTGCAGTGCCTCCTTGGACCTATTGGTCGAGCTGTTCTCTTGGGTGACCGTACCCACGAGAACTATGGACAATAGTTCTCACCCCGTGTTGTGGTTTTGGGGGTACGGTACACACGTGAGCGGCGCGAGCGAGGCAAGGCGTAGCTCGGTAGATAGCGCCCTACCGGGAGACCGAGAGATAGAAGTACCCCGATTGTGAGCTTAGGGGTATAACAAGGGAGAATAAGTTGTAATAAATTGTAGTCAAATTTGTAATATCTAGATTGTAATAGGAAGTTTAAAGTTTTCAAGTTAAATGTAAGAGTTAAATTTGAGACGAAGGGTTGTAATAGCTAGTAGCTGTTTTATGTTTATGATACTTCCTTATGCAATCTGATTGTAATATCTGTTCCTGTTGGAACCTTCTTGTAATTGTATTGATTGCGACGCCTTGAACGTACAGGGGAAACTCTGTCCGTTCGGCGGTCTGTCGGCGCGCCTGAATCCGACCGAATTGGCGGGCTCGGGGCGTGACATAAAAACACAGCGGAATTTTTTTTTTTTAAAAAAAAAACTTGACTCCCCAGGGTATGCCAGATCCACCACAAATATAGGGATTCCACTGTTCGCACGGACAGAGTCTCCCCTGTATTTGCACGGCGTTGCACAAGTACAGAGTATATGTGACGCACTGAACTTTCGCAAATAGCAAGGTTCGAGTGTTAAATGTGAGAACTGAGCTTTTCCAGATTTTCTGGAGAGTCGTTGACTGTGTTCCGACCTATGGCACGTGTACCGAGGTTAGTGGATGAATCCCAAGCACTGAAGTCCAAAAAGTTGGATTTTAGGTTGCTCTCGGTTTGCTATGCGGGAGTGCATCTGCAGGTACGGGAAAAGTTCTTTTGTGCAGAGTGCGGCCTTGGTGCTATCTGTACGGAGGGGATACGTGCGGTATGGGACGCGACAAAGAGCCTCGGGTTTGGTTGTTTCGCGAGTGCATGCGTACGGACTTGGCTTATCTTAAGTCTGACACAGCGGTTTTGAAAATCCGAAACTGCAGGGGCTTTTTGGCATTTTGTTGCTTCTAATATAGCACCCCAGCCCCTACGGCTTCTCTCTTGTGATGAGAACAAAGGAGAGGAAGGTAAGGGAGCTTCTCTCTCTATCCTTTTGCTTTTATTTGGATTTTTGGGTGTTTTCTTGAGAATTGATCCCTCCACTTGCTCTCTTTTGCTTCTTGGAGGCATATCCACCAATGGAGAGACTTGGAGCTTGGGCTTGGGAGCTTGGAGGAGGAGAGACCCTCAAGATTGGTGGACTTTGAGCCTTGATTAGAGCTTCTAGCAGGTAAGCAACATCTCCATTTCCTCTAGATTTGAGTTTGGTTGTCTCTTTGTAGATGAAACCCTAGATTGAGCACTTAGGGTATGTTTTGGGGGTTTTCTTTCTAAGGCTTTTAGAACCTAATTGATGGGTTTGGAACCTCTATTTAGGTTGTCTTGGAAGAGATCTAACCTCCATTTGATGATTGGAGATGGATTCTTGCATTAGGTGAGTTCAACCCCTCTCTATGTGATTTTTGTGTTGGATAATTTCTAGGGCTTTTGAACCTGATTAGTTGGTTTAGAATCTTTGATTAGGGTGCCTTAGGAGGGATCTAGCTTCCATTCGAAGCTTTGTGAGGGATTTCACTCATTGGTGAGTTTTTCCTTGTTCTTTAGATCTGATACTCGCAGTTTGAGTCGTGGGCTCGCAAGTTGACTTTGGAACTTCTTGTGTGACCTTTCTAGGGTACAAGGAGTCTAAAAAGTGTCAGGGTTGGAGACTCGGAGCGTGCGAGGTTCATTGGTGGGTTTGGCCTCACTTTTGTAAAAGGGAAAAATATTCTCATTGGAGTATTGTTAATTAGAAAGCTCTTCATTTACATGTTGTATGAATTATTTCTGAATTTTAGAGTGCTTATAACACACGCCTTATGTACAATGCATTTTGGAACTCTATGTAGTAGAGACTAGCTATGTTGACAATGCATGTAGTAGCATTCTATTTGTAATATGTGAACATGTTGTATTCGATAAAATAGACATGTAATGGAGTATTATGGGACCTAGAAACTATGCATGACATAGGAGAAAAGCTAATGTCATAAAACGGCATGTGACGCAGTGAACTTTCGCAAATTGCAAGTTTAAGTGTCGGTTGTGAGATCTGAGCTTTTTCAGATTTTCTGGAGGGTCGTTGACTGTGTTCCGACTTATGGCACGAGTACCGAGGTTAGTGGATGATTTCCAAGCACTAAAGTCCAAAAAGTTGGATTTTAGGTTGCTCTCGGGTTGGAATTTTATGCCTTTGTACCGGTACCAAATGGTGTCTATACCGGTACAAAATGATGGCTATACCGGTACAAGCCAAGATTTATACCGGTATAGATGAGCAGCTGGGCAAACCCGAGGCTCGGGTTTGCTGTTTCGCAGGGTTTATACCGGTACAAACTGGATTTGTACCGGTACTAACTGGCAGATTTCGAGCAGTTTGAACTGCAGGGGGTTTTTTAGCTATTGTAGCACATCTATTAGAGTATGCCACGCCCCTAGGGCATCCTCTTGGGTTCATAGCAGCAAGAGAAGAGGTAAGGGCTTCTCCTTCTCCTCTCCTTCTTCCCCCATGAGTTTTGTTGGATTTTTGGAGGATTAAAACCCTCACTTTGCCTCTTTTGCTTGGTAGAGCCTTCTTCCCCATTGTTGGATGCTTTGGAGCTTTTGATTGGAGCTTGGTAGAGGATCAAGCTTCAACCCTAGAGCCTTTTGAACTTGATTTGAAGCATCTAGGAGGTAAGCATCAAGTTCTCTTCCTCTAGATTGGGATTTTGAAGCTTCTTGTGTGATGAAACCCTAGAATGGGATTCTAGGGTTAGGTTTTGGGGATTTTCGTTTTAGGGCTTCTTAGACCTAATTGATGGGTTTAGAACTTTGGTTTAGGTTGGATTGCAAGGATTCTAACTCCCATTTGGAGATCGTGAGAGTTTTCTTCGCATTCGGTGAGTTTTCTTCACCCTTTTTGTAGAGTTCTTTAAAGATTGAACTCATGGTTCGTTTTCTTAGCTTGTAACTCCTTGGGTTTGCTTTTTAGGACTCAAGGAGTGATAATCGAAGCTTCGTTAGCGTTTCGGAGCGACGCTATTTGCACTTGGTGGATTTGGCTTCGTGAGCATAGGAGCAAATGGCTCCTAAGTGCTTATTTGGTTTGATTAAATTATTCTAAATGCATATTCTTGCTAGATAGAATTATTATGAATTTTGGAGCACTTAAAATGCATGTCTTATGTATGATAAAATTTCACTCTATATAGTAGAGCTTTCTGGGTTATTTTTGCATGCATGTGAGAGTGGCTCTTGGGGGCGCCTGGGAGTGTGCCATTCATGTTAATATAGCTTAACTAAAATATTTGAGAACATTAAATTGTGTTGGGACTTAGAAAAGCTTAAGTGTCATCAAGCGGCACTTAACTTAGAAAACTGTGAAACTGCAACCTAGAGACATTGATATAGGCCACTGACATCTATCATATTCCATGTTAGAGATATGATGATATAGAGATAGGCCTTGGACACAGTGACTTTACCTTCCATGTTAGAGACATGATGATTTGAGACTTGTGACAGTTCTTGTGACTATATGCTATTGTGCTCATTCGCACATGCTTGTGAGGGTCGCTCCTGGCGGCACTCCGAGTTGGCCAACGCGTTTCATGTATTCGCCGTGCGGGATTGGGCGCCGAAGTGGATTGCCGTGGGTCAGTCTCGTTCCTAGGGTGGAGATGTTGACTACTACGGGGCCATTAGGCTCGGCATTTGGGCTAGGCAGCCTTCGGGTGGGCTTCGGCCATACCGCCTTCGGGTTGGATCTTATTGGACTTAACATTAATATAGTTTAAAGGAAATTGTGAACTTGACTAGAATAGTAAACTTCAACATTTTACTATCATTTGTGGACATTGTGGATTTGACTAGAATAGTAAACTTCAACCCTTTACTATTAATTTGGGAACATTGTACTAGTAGTTGTACTTACTAATCATGCTTAGATTAGTCGTTTGCTTATGCTTATTTATGCTAAGTAGAGATATCATGTTTAGTAGCTTACATGTTTATTTTCCATGTCGTTTACTTTACTTATGCATAGTTTATCGTTTACCTGTTTAGTTTTGGGCCTAGTGGAGCATGCAACTGAAGTCAGTAATTGCCCACTGGGAACTATTAATTAATAGTTCTCACGCCCTCTTTTTCTAATGTGTTTCAGAGCCTTCGGCACCGGCGGAGGCAAGGGATCGCGGCAAGGGAGTCGCGTCTAGTTAGCTCATAGTAGCTTTACTCTCCTTTAGATGGTTCTACTTTTCTCTCTTTTTGGTATTTGTGACGAGAGATTTTTGTATCCCGGTATAGAGACTACCTTGTACCTTTTATAGCTTTTGGTTGTGGAGTTATGGTTGTACTTATTTTCAGCTTCTAAGTGTTGTTGGTACTTTTTCCTATATAGAGATCTAGTTGTTATATTGTGCTCTGATACTACTAGATGCCTCTTTTCTTGTTGTTTTATTTATCGTTTTGCTAGACGCCTTGTATATTTTAGATGTACGGCGGCGGGTCTGGACACGCGCCGGGCGGGCTTCCGCTGGGTCCCGGGGCGTGACAAATTAAATTGGTATTAGAGCCTAGGGTTGAGTCTTCTTGTGGACCTAGCAAACTCTAGGCCGGTTGGACTATAGGATATAGGCTCGTGAGAGACGAGGTCTATTTAACTTGTGAGCGAAAGTATTCAGATTGGGTATCTTGAATAACTCTAGTAAGTAGAGTTGGACCGAAGTGTATAACTCCTAACTTCGCGGAGGGTTACGTTGGCGGCCGACAACGTAACATCGGGAGTTAGTTGTGAAACACACTTCATTACTTTCGCATGATTTGGGTATTGTTGAGTGGGGCTGCGATAGCGTGGGTTTTATTAACTTGCGCTTTAGTAATGTTGTGGCGTCTTGTTGACGACCCGCTCTAAGTTTGTTGGAGCGGATGACGCGACAACGTTTGGGGAAGTGGAGATGTCCACTACTCTCGGATCCAATGAGGTCCGCGAGTGAGATGCTGTCACGCCCCGGGACCCAGCGGAAGCCCGCCCGGCGCGTGCCCAGACCCGCCGTATGTCTAAAACATACAAGGCGTCTAACCCAAAAACGATAAATACCAACAAAGTAAGAAGAATCTAGAAGTATCAGAGCAATATAACAACTAGAATTCTAAACTAAGTAGCAAAGGAAGCTAACACAAGAAGGTACCAACAATCGCTAAGAACAGAGAGTAAATACAACAATAACCTCCAAAAAAAACAACATCTATAAAGGGTACAAGGCGGTCTCTATACATGGATACAAAAATCACTCTCTCAAAAAAATCAAAAGAGAGGAACCACCTCCTAGTGGTGGTAAGTAGCTATCTAGCTAGCGATCCCCTTGCCACGATCCCTTGCCTCCGCCGGTGCCGAAGGCTCTGAAACACGTTAGAAAAAGGGGGCGTGAGAACTATTAATTAATAGTTCCCAGTGGGCAATTACTGACTTCAGTTGCATGCTCCACTAGGCCCAAAAGAAAACAAGTAAGCGATATAAAATATGCCATTGTAAACGACATAAGCAACAAATGAACTACTATAACATGATATCTCTACTTAGCATAAATAAGCATAAGTAAACGACTATTCTAAACATAATTAGTAAGTACAACTACTAGTACAATGTTCCCAAATTAATAGTAAAGTGTTAAAGTTTACTATTCTAGTCAAGTCCACAATTTCCTTTAATGATAGTAAAGTGCTAAAGTTTACTGTTCTAGTACAGTCCACAATTTCCTTTAAACTACATTAAGTTTAAGTCCAATAAAATCCAACCCGAAGGCGATATGGCCGATGCCCACCCGAAGGCTGCCTAGCCCAAATGCCGAGCCTAATGGCCCCGCAGTAGTCAACATCCCCACCCTAGGAACGAGACCGACCCACGGCAATCCACTTCGGCGCCCACCCCGCACGGCGAATACATGAAACGCGTTGGCCAACTCGAGTGCCGCTTGTAGGGAGCGACCCTTACAAGCATGTGCGAATGAGCACAATGGCATATAGTCACCACAACTGTCACAAGTCTCAAGTCATCATGTCTCTAACATGGAAAGTAAAGTCACAGTATCCAAGGCCTATCTCTATGTCATCATGTCTCTAACATGGGAAGTAAAGTCACAGTGTCCAAGGCCTATCTCTATGTCATCATGTCTCTAACATGGAAAGTAATAGATGTCAAAGGCCTAAGTCAATGTCTCTAGGTTGCAGTTTCATAGTTTTCTAAGTTAAGTGCCGCTTGATGACACTTAATCTTTTCTAAGTTCCAACCTGAGTTTAATGTTCATAAATACATTATTTAAGCTATATAAACATGAATGGCCCACTCCCAGGTGCCCACAAAGCCCACCCCCACATGCATGCTGTTTAACCGAGAAAGCTCTACTATATAGAGTGAAAATTTTATCATACACAAGGCATGCATTTTAAGTGTTCCAAAATTCATAATAATTCTATCTAGCATGAAAATACTTTTAAAAGAATTAAATCAAACCGAGAAAGCACTTAGGAGCCATTTGCTCCTATGCTCATGAAGCCAAACCCACCAAGTGCGAGTAGCGTCGCTCCGAAACGCTAACGAAGCTTCGATTATCACTCCTTGAGTCCTAAAAAGCAAACCCTAGGAGTTACAAGCTAAGAAAACGAACCATGAGTTCAATCTTTAAAGAACTCTACAAAAGGGTGAAGAAAACTCACCGAATGCGAAGGAAACTCTCTCGATCCCCAAATGGGAGTTAGAGTCCTTGCAAACCAACCTAAACCAAAGTTCTAAACCCATCAATTAGGTCTAAGAAGCCCTAAAACGAAAATCCCCAAAACCTAACCCTAGAATCCCATTCTAGGGTTTCATCTCCAAAAGCCTAAAAATCCGAATATAGAGGAAGAGAACTTGATGCTTACCTCCAAGATGCTTCAAATCAAGTTTAAAAGGCTCTAGGGTTGAAGCTTGATCCTTTACCAAGCTCCAATCAAAAGCTCCAAAGCTCCAACAATGATGAAGAAGGCTCTACCAAGCAAAAGAGGCAAAGTGAGGGTTCAAATCCTCCAAAAATCCAACAAAACTCATGGGGGAAGAATGAGAGGAGAAGGAGAAGCCCTTACCTCTTCTCTTGCTGTTGTGAACACAAGGGTATGCCCTAGGGGCGTGGAATACCCATATAGAGGTGCACAATAGCCAAAACCCCCAGCTTCTCTCGTTTGAAAATCGCGCTTTGTACCAAGACAAATCCATTTTGTACCAAGATAAACCCCGCGAAAGCCAAACCCGAGCCTCGGGTTGCCTCACTCGGCTGGTCTGTACCGGTACAAAATTTATTTTGTACCGGTATAGCCATCACGCTTGTACCGGTATAACCATCATTTTGTACCGGTACAAGGCCTCGAAATTTCAATCCGAGAGCAACCTAAAATCCAACTTTTTGGACTTTAGAGCTTTGAATTCATCCACTAACCTCGGTACTCATGCCATAGGTCGGAACACAGTCAACGACCCTCCAGAAAATCTGGAACAGCTCAGTTCTCACAACTAACACTCGAACCTTGCTATTTGCGAAAGTTCAGTGCGTTACATTCACCCCTCCTAAAAAGGGGTTTCGTCCGCGAAACTCGAAATTAAAGTCATACCTCATGACTCCATCTAAAAGAGATGGGGATAGCGCTCTCGAAGCGCACTCTCTAGCTCCCACGTGGCCTCCCGCTCCTCGTGGTTGCTCCACAGGGCTTTCACATAAGAAAGCTCCCGGTTCCTCAACTTCTTCACCTCGCGAGTCAAAATCTTCACGGGTTGCTCCTCGAAGTTCAAATCGTCCCTCAGCTCCAATGGTGTAATATCCAAAACATGAGCTAGATCATAAACATATTTCCGAAGGACCGATACATGAAAGACGTTATGCACGCCCGATAGGTTCGGCGGTAGAGCAAGTCGGTACGCTACCGGACTTACACGTTCCAAGATCTCATATGGTCCAATGAAGCGGGGACTCAGCTTGCCCCGAATTCCAAATCGTCGAATTCCCTTTGACGGCGAGACTTTCAAGAAGACGTGGTCTCTAACCTGAAACTCCAAGTCTCGTCGACGTCTATCAGCATAATTCTTGTCTACTCTGGGCCGTCAGCAGTCGCTCCCGAGCGATTCGAACCTTTTCCTCAGCTTCCTGGAGCACCTCAGGGCCTAAAGTCAATCTTTCGCCAACTTCACTCCAATAAAGTGGCGATCTGCACCTTCGTCCATGCAATGCCTCGAAAGGTGCCATCTTGATGCTTGCTTGATAACTGTTGTTATAAGAAAACTCTGCCATCGGTAGATGCTGCGACCATCCTCCCTGGAAGTCGATCACGCAGGCTCGAAGCATATCCTCGCGGGTCTGTATAGTACGCTCTAACTGCCCGTCACTCTGAGGGTGGAAAGCAGTGCTGAAGTCCAGTCGAGTACCTAAGGCGTCCTGTAGACTCCTCCAAAAGTGTGACACAAAACATGTGTCACTGTCCGCTACAATCGATGTCGGTACTCCATGTAGTCGCACAATCTCATCCAAATATACCCGTGCGAGTCTCTCTCCAGTCCAAGTAGTATGGATAGGTATGAAATGTGCTGATTTCGTCAACATATCCACGATCACTCATATAGCATCATGCCCTGCCTGTGAGCGAGGCAATCCCATCACAAAATCCATGGTGATCTTCTCCCCCTTCCACACTGGAATCGGTAGGCTTTGCAATTCCCCCGCGGGAACTCTATGCTCAGCTTTCACTTGCTGGCAAGTTAGACAACGAGCTACAAACTCGCCAACATCGTTTTTCATCCCGGGCCACCAATAAAGCAACTTCAAGTCTTCTCCGAGAAGTTCCCTCTCTAAATTGCGCTCGTTCGACAAGCTGTTCAGTCGGTCATCACCAAAACCAAGTGCTCCCAAAAGCTGAATTCCAGTCCTCACTTTCCTCGTCTTGGTCGAGGGCGAAACCTAGCTCTGCCTCAATTTACTCATACAATTGGAATTCCGTTATACAGCTCTCTGAGGCGGATCCAACAATACCGCTCTCGTAGCAAGAAACCGGGGTTCAAACCCGTTACCTGATCCATCAACACTCCATCGGAATGCACACTAAAGAGATATGATACAATATCTAGTCGTTGGCTCGAATCCCAACGATGCTCACTCACTCAAAGCCAGATCTTGTCAAAAGATTGCACGACTGAGTGCAACTCCAATCCTCAATTAAGCATAGCGTAATTTTCACATGGCTATCCTTTTATACCTGCTTGGCATGAACAGCCCGACAATCAAAAATCCATAATAATCATCTCTTCGATTGTCGCGACACTTGACAAATCGTCCAAATTGGTTCTCCAGAAGTGGTCACTCGATTCACCAATCGGCATTGCATCCCAATGCCTCCACAGTAGTCTCAACTCCACCACTAGGGTGGTACTCGCTGCTTCTCTTCTATATATATAGTCAAGAACCACAACCCACACACATCCTCAATCTACTAAGGTCATTCCCTTTGTATCGACTTGATGCCTCAAATAAACTCTTCATAAGCCTAAGCCGAGAGCTTATCTTCGATAGAGGGTCTCATAGCACTAACTGCCCAAGCGCTCGAAACGAATCATTCGAAATTCTTCTCCACAATGCTTTCCTTAGCATCAGATACCCCAGGTATCCATAGTCACAGAGCTCAACTCAAGTGATAGAGAGGGTTCCATTTACAAATAGTAGTAGCTCTCTATCAATGTTACCATAAAGTGACTATCGACCAGAACGTCGATCTCAACCACTCTTCCACGAAGTCTCCATTGCAAGGAACTTAATTCCACGTGCAACATCCGAACAAGGGAAAATCAGCACTTGGTACTTTCCCTCACGAATTTTCCTAACAACTCGATCCAACTGTGAGAGTTCACACTCCGCTCACCTCAGTAAGCTTCCGCAGTTGATCCTTGCAGATCTTCATCGGAATACCCATGGTCATCTACGACCGGTTCCACTAATCTATCTAGAGGGCTTGGAATTATCATTCCGCAAGTCCCTAACGTTGGTGAAGTACTAAAGGCTTCAGCAATGCCACGCTAATCCCCACGATGTCCCAAACAAGTACCAACATTCGCTTGAGGTACAACCTCAAACTCCAACACAAAATGGTATTACTCCGATTGCAATACGATTCAATCGAGTACGCCAATATCTCAAGACTAATTGAAACGATCAACGAGCCTCTACAACCGAGCGATTGCCCAATCGTGATTCAGTTTAGATCACGATGGTCGACATACAGTCGAAACGACCCTACTGGTCCCACTTCAATAGAGGGTGTTTCTCACGAAGCGAAACACGAAATGCAAAGATCTCCCTGCCACCTGAGCTCACGATTCGTGACTCCGTCATGAGAGCATTAACAACTCTAAAGGTATCCTTCATTCTGAGGATTCTCGAACAACCGAAGGTAACGGCCAGATAGGCCCCAAATCCTCTCCAATACTTACCTAGTTTTAGGTAAGGGAGATAGTCACCACAATCAGTGGAATAAATCCTCAACATGCACTATGTCGTGCTCAAAATCCCAAGGCGAGTTAAATCAGCTCGCAAGTCCCAAGGTACAAGGTACCTCACAAACTCCACACCACGAAAGCCAATCTATTTGTTGGCACGCAAAACCTTCTCGCAAGGTAGGGTGTTTGAAACGACACACCCAATCATCTGATCATCCTATAACATCGAAGAATGATCAATGCTAGAAATCCTCGGGTTGGTTCACTACACACTTAGTGTATCCTCGATCTCACGATCTCACACGTGGCATTCCACGTCCTTGGGTCAAAGCTCGGACTACCGTCCTGACCAAAACTCTGCCCTACCCGAAGGCACCGGGCCGCTGTCACTCACAAATAATCGCGCCGCCCAAAGGGCCTGTGCTCCGCAGCTTCACAATCGGTCCAAGGCACGGGTCGTCCCCGAGCACCATCCGGCAACCAGCCGATCCAGGGATGCAACTAATGCAGTCGTCGCGAGAGCCAAAAAGCATAGCAGAAAGCTACCCACAACCCGTAAACCAACCGTCTCAGTCAAAGGCTAATCCTCATCGCAAACAGCGAACCAACGTGATGCAATGCAACTCGGCAAATAGCCGATCAAAGGATAGGTGCAATGCACCTACATCAAACAATGCACACTCGGAAGCCATAGTACGAACCAAAACACGTAGTCACCACCGCGGCTACCGTCGCCTCCTCCGTCTGAGCCGTATGCATGCGGCCGCTCGGGGCCCGTTGTGACTCCTCCGTCTGTCTCTAAACAGGTTGCCTCCCAGGGTGCGTCTGACTCGCACCCTCGGCCGTGGGCCTCTAGCCCAGATCCTTAGTCTAACCCTTCTCAACGAGCACGCGGTTTACCACTTCTCGTTAAGTCTGAAGATCGAAAGGTTGCGCCAACCGAAAGATCAACGGCCGAAGTCTTCGCCGTCTCGCACAACAACGGCCACCCCGTGGGAGCCGAGGGAACTCCCTCTCGCACTCGGCCACCGTCCGGTTCCCTGGGAGCATACCACACAGATCCTGCTCTGATTTTCTCTTAACATTGTCAATGAAGTAAAGCTTCAACAGGAGTTCCTTGAACCTCCTTCAAGTAGTCGCCACAATATCAGCATTGGTGTTATCCTGAATATCCAACCATCAGCTATAGACTTCATCTTCCAGGTGGGGATCGGCAAGCCAAACTCTGCCTCTCTCTTCCACGAATGTGTCGCGGAAATAGTTTCTCCATCTACATCGACCACTTCCCTACGATCCAGTGGTCGTCCTTCTCTCCATCGAGGATCTTGGGATTACACCTCTCGAACTCGTTGGGCGATCCATGAGCCACTCTCGCTCTGCTCCCTCAACCATCACGGGAAAGCCGCTCGTTGCGAAGGATCTCTCCAGTGTTTCATGCGCGCATCCCGCTCGCGTGCCGCATTTGCTCCGTCGTTGAGCGGTGTCACCTGCTGAGTCGCCAAACCAGTGAGAGCCGCAAGTAGGCACCTCACTCGCGGACCTCGTTGGATCCGAGGGTAGTGGACATCTCCACTTCCCCAAACGTTGTCGGGTCATCCGCTCCAATAAACTTAGAGCGGGTCGTCAACAAGACGCTACAACATCACTAAAGCGCAAGTTAATAAAACCCACGCTATCGCAGCTCCACTCAACAATACCCAAATCATGCGAAACTAATGAAGTGTGTTTCACAACTAACTCCAGATGTTACGTTGTCGGCCGCCAACGTAACCCTCCGCGAAGTTAGGAGTTATACACTTCGGTCCAACTCTACTTACTAGAGTTATTCAAGATACCTAATCTGAATACTTTCGCTCACAAGTTAAATAGACCTCGTCTCTCACGAGCCTATATCCTATAGTCCAACCGGCCTAAAGTTTGCTAGGTCCACAAGAAGACTCAACCCTAGTCTCTGATACCAATTTAATCTGTCACACCCCGGAACCCGGCGGAAGCCCGCCCGGCGCGTGCCCAGACCCGCCGTATGTCTAAAACATACAAGGCGTCTAACCCAAAAACGATAAATACCAACAAAGTAAGAAGAATATAGAAGTATTAGAGCAATATAACAACTAGAATTCTAAACTAAGTAGCAAAGGAAGCTAACACAAGAAGGTACCAACAATCGCTAAGAACAGAAAGTAAATACAACAATAACCTCCAAAAGAAACAACATCTATAAAGGGTACAAAGCGGTCTCTATACATGGATACAAAAATCACTCTCTCACAAAAATCAAAAGAGAGGAACCACCTCCTAGCGGTGGTAAGTAGCTATCTAGCTAGCGATCCCCTTGCCACGATCCCTTGCCTCCGCCAAAGGCCGAAGGCTCGAAACACGTTAGAAAACGAGGGCGTGAGAACAATTAATTAATAGTTCCCAGTGGGCAATTACTGACTTCAGTTGCATGCTCCACTAGGCCCAAAAGAAAACAAGTAAGCGATATAAAATATGCCATTGTAAACGACATAAGAAACAAATGAACTACTATAACATGATATCTCTACTTAGCATAAATAAGCATAAGTAAACGACTATTCTAAACATGATTAGTAAGTACAACTACTAGTACAATGTTCCCAAATTAATAGTAAAGTGTTAAAGTTTACTATTCTAGTCAAGTCCACAATTTCCTTTAATGATAGTAAAGTGTTAAAGTTTACTGTTCTAGTCCAGTCCACAATTTCCTTTAAACTACATTAAGTTTAAGTCCAATAAAATCCAACCCGAAGGCGATATGGCCGATGCCCACCCGAAGGCTACCTAGCCCAAATGCCGAGCCTAATGGCCCCGTAGTAGTCAACATCCCCACCCTAAGAACGAGACTGACCCACGGAAATCCACTACGGCGCCCAATCCCGCACGGCGAATACATGAAACGCGTTGGCCAACTCCGGAGTGCCGGCTTGTAGGGAGCGACCCTCACAAGCATGTGCGAATGAGCACAATGGCATATAGTCACAATAACTGTCACAAGTCTCAAGTCATCATGTCTCTAACATGGAAAGTAAAGTCACAGTGTCCAAGGCCTATCTCTATGTCATCATGTCTCTAACATAGGAAGTAAAGTCATAGTGTCCAAGGCCTATCTCTATGTCATCATGTCTCTAACATGGAAAGTAATAGATGTCAAAGGCCTAAGTCAATGTCTCTAGGTTGCAGTTTCACAGTTTTCTAAGTTAAGTGTCGCTTGATGACACTTAATCTTTTCTAAGTCCCAACCTGAGTTTAGTGTTCATAAATACATTATTTAAGCTATATAAACATGAATGGCACACTCCCAGGTGCCCACAAAGCCCACCCCCACATGCATGCTGTTTAACCCAGAAAGCTCTACTATATAGAGTGAAAATTTTATCATACACAAGACATGCATTTTAAGTGTTCCAAAATTTATAATAATTCTATCTAGCATGAAAATACTTTTAAAAGAATTAAATCAAACCGAAAAAGCACTTAGGAGCCATTTGCTCCTATGCTCATGAAGCCAAACCCACCAAGTGCGAGTAGCGTCCGAAACGCTAACGAAGCTTCGATTATCACTCCTTGAGTCCTAAAAAGCAAACCCTAGGAGTTACAAGCTAAGAAAACGAACCATGAGTTCAATCTTTAAAGAACTCTACAAAAGGGTGAAGAAAACTCACCGAATGCGAAGGAAACTCTCTCGATCTCCAAATGGGAGTTAGAGTCCTTGCAAACCAACCTAAACCAAAGTTCTAAACCCATCAATTAGGTCTAAGAAGCCCTAAAACGAAAATCCCCAAAACCTAACCCTAAAATTCCATTCTAGGGTTTCATCTCACAAAAGCCTAAAAATCCGAATATAGAGGAAGAGAACTTGATGCTTACCTCCAAGATGCTTCAAATCAAGTTTAAAAGGCTCTAGGGTTGAAGCTTGATCCTCTACCAAGCTCCAATCAAAAGCTCCAAAGCTCCAACAATGGTGAAGAAGGCTCTACCAAGCAAAAGAGGCAAAGTGAGGGTTCAAATCCTCCAAAAATCCAACAAAACTCATGGGGGAAAATGAGAGGAGAAGGAGAAGCCCTTACCTCTTCTCTTGCTGTTGTGAACACAAGGGTATGCCCTAGGGCCGTGGAATACCCATATAGAGGTGCACAATAGCCAAAAAACCCCTGCAGTTCGGTTTGCTCGAAAACTGCCAGTTTGTACCGGTACAAATCCATTTTGTACCGGTATAAACCCTGCGAAAAGCCAAACCCGAGCCTCGGGTTGCCTCACTCGGCTGATCTGTACGGTACAAAATTTATTTTGTACCGGTATAGCCATCACGCTTGTACCAGATAACCATCATTTTGTACCAGACAAGGCCTCGAAATTTCAATCCGAGAGCAACCTAAAATCCAACTTTTTGGACTTTAGAGCTTGGAATTCATCCACTAACCTCGGTACTCATGCCATAGGTCGAAACACAGTCAACGACCCTCCAGAAAATCTGGAACAGCTCAGTTCACAACTAACACTCGGACCTTGCTATTTGCGAAAGTTCAGTGCGTTACAGATGCCTACTTGCGGCTCTCACTGGTTTGGCGACTCAGCAGGCGACATCGGCTCAACGGCAGGCAAATGCGGCACGCAAGCAGGATGCGCGCATGAAATACCTGGAGAGATCCTTACTACAACATGTGGTTTTCCCCGGGATGATTGAGGGGGCAGAGCGAGAGTGGCTCATGGATCGCCCAACGAGTTCGAGAGGTGTAACACCAGGATCCTCGATGGAGAGAAGGACGACCACTGGATCGTAGGGAAGTGGTCAATGCAGACGGAGAATCTATTGCCGCGACACATTCGTGGAGGAGAGAGGCAGAGTTTGGCTTGCCGCGCATCACCTGAGGGATGAGGTTTGTAGCTGGTGGTTGGACATTCAGGATAGCATTAACGCTGTCAATGTAGCGGCTACTTGGAAGAGGTTCAAGAAACTCTTGTTGAAGCTTTATTTCCCTGAGAGTGTTAAGAGAAAGTCGGAGCAGGATTTGTATGGTAACCGCGCGCTCGTCGTGGGAGGTGGTGTGGCGTATGTGCAGGAGTATCGAGAAGGCTTAGACTAAGGATTTCGGCTAGAGGCCCACGGCCGAGGGTGCGAGTCAGAAGCACTCTGGGAGGCAACCTGTGTAGAGACAGACGGAGGAGTCACAACAGGCCCCGAGCGGCCGCGAGTATACGGCTCAGACTGAGGAGGCGACGGCAGCCGAGGTGGTGACTACGTGTTTTGGTTCGTAATACGGCTTTCGAGTGTGCATTGTTTGATGCCGATATGTGGCACCTATCCGTTATTCGGCTGTTTGCCGAGTTGCAATGCATCACGTTAGTTCGTTGTTTGCGATGAGAATTAGCCTTGTTTGAAACGGTTAGTTTGTGGGTTGTGGGTAGCTTTCTGCTATGCTATATGGATCTCACGGCGATTGCATTAGTTGCATCCCTTGATCGGCTGTTTGCCGGATGGTGCTCGGGGACGACCCGTGCCTGGACCCAGTAGATCGGCGGAGCCCGGGGCCCTTTGGGCAAAGCGCAGCTTAGCCGTGAGTGACGCGGCCGGTGCCTTCGGGTAGGGCAGAGTTTTGGTCAGGACGGTAGTCCGAGCTGTGACCCAAGAGCGTGGAATGCCACGTGTGGGGTCGTGAGATCGAGGATACACTGAGTGTGTAGTGAACCAACCCGAGAATTTCTAGCATTGATCATTCTTCGATGCCTATAGGATGATCAGATGATTGGGTGTGTCGTCTCGAACACCCTACCTTGCGAGAAGGTTTTGCGTGCCAAAAAATAGATTGGCCTTCTTGGTGTGGAGTTTGTGAGGTACTTTGTACCTTGGGTCTTGCGAGCTGATTTGACTCGCCTTGGAAACTTGAGCGTGAAATAGTGCATGTTGAGGGTTTATTCCTCTGGTGGCGATGACTACCTCTATTGCCTAAATTGGGTAAGTATTGGGGAGGATTTGGGGGCCTAATTGGCCATTACCTTCGGTTGTTCGAGAATCCTCAGAATGAAGGATATCTTCGGGGTTGTTGTTGTTCTCCTGACTGAGTCGCGAATCGCGAGCTCGGGTGACGGGGAGATCCTTGCATCTAGTGGTTCGTCTCGTGAGAAACACCCTCTATTGAAGTGGGACCAGTAGGGTCGTTTCGACTGTATGTCGGCCATCGTGATCTAAAGTGAATCACGATTGGGCAATCGCTCGGCTGTAGAGGCTCGTTGATCGTTTCAATTAGTCTTGAGATATTGGCGTACTCGATTGAATCGTATTGCAATCGGAGTAATACCATTTTGTGTTGGAGTTTGAGGTTGTACCTCAAGCGAATGTTGGTACTTGTTTGGGACATCGTGGGGATTAGCGTGACGCTGCTGAAGCCTGTAGTACTTCACCAACGTTAGGGACTTGCGGAATAATAATTCCAAGCCCTCTTGATGGATTGGCGGAGCCGGTCGCAGATGACCATGGGTATCCCGATGAAGATCTGCAAGGATCAACTGCGGAAGCATACTGAGGTGAGCTGAGGGTGAACTCTCATTGTTGGATCGAGTGGTTGGGAAATTTCGCGAGGGAAAGTACCAAGTGCTGATTTTCCCTTGTTCGGATGTTGCACGGAATTAAGTTTCTTGCAATGGAGACTTCGTGGAAGAGTGGTTGGGATCGACGTTCTGGTCGATAGTCACTTCATGGTGACATTGATAGAGAGCTACTACTAAATTGTAAATGGAACCCTCTCTATCACTTGAGTTGAGCTCTGTGACTATGGATACATGGGGTATCTGATGCTAAGGGAAGCATTGTGGAGAAGAATTTCGAATGATTCGTTTCGAGCGCTTGAGCAGTTAGTGCTATGAGACCTCCTATCGAAGATAAGCTCTCGGTGTGGGCTTATGAAGAGTTTACTTGAGGCATGAAGTCGAGACTAAGGGAATGACCTTAGTAGATTGAGGATGTGTGTGGGTTGTGGTTCTTGACTATATATATAGAAGAGAAGTAGCGAGTACCACCCAGTGGTGTAGTTGAGACTACTGTGGAGGCATTGGGGTGCAATGCCGATTGGTGAATCGAGTAACCACTTCTGGAGAACCAATTTGGACGATTTGTCAAGTGTCGCGACAATCGAAGAGATGATTATTATGGATTTTGATTGTCGGGCCGTTCATGCCAAGCAGGTATAAAAGGATAGCCATGTGAAAATTACGCTATGCTTAATTAAGGATTGGAGTTGCACTCAGTCGTGCAATCTTTTGACAAGATCTGGCTTTGAGTAAGTGAGCATCGTTGGGATTCGAGCCAACGACTAGATATTGTATCACATCTCTTTAGTGATGCATTCCGATGGAGTGTTGATGGATCAGGTAACGGGTTTGAACCCCGGGTTCTTGCTACGAGCGGTATTGTTGGATCCGCCTCAGAGAGCTATATAACGGAATTCCAATTGTACAAGTAAATTGAGGCAGAGCTCGGCTTCGCCCTCGACCGAGACGAGGAAAGTGAGTACTGGAACTCAGCTTTTGGGAGCACTTGGTTTTGGTGATGACCAACTGAATAGCTTGTCGAACGAGCGCAATTTAGAGAAGGAACTTCTCGGAGAAGACTTGAAGTTGCTTTGTTGGTGGCCCGGGATGAAAAAGGATGTTGGCAGTTTGTAGCTCGTTATCTAACTTGCCAACAAGTGAAAGCTGAGCATAGAGTTCCCGCGGGGAAATTACAGAGTTTACCGATCCCAGTGTGGAAGTGGGAGAAGATCACCATGGATTTCGTGATGGGATTGCCTCGCTCACAGGCAGGGCATGATGCTATATGGGTGATCGTGGATAGGTTGACGAAATCGGCGCATTTCATACCTATCCATACTACTTGGACTAGAGAGAGACTCGCACAGATATATTTGGATAAGAATGTGCGACTACACGGAGTACCTACATCGATTGTATCGGACAGGGACACACGTTTTGTGTCACACTTTTGGAGGAGTCTGCAGGACGCCTTAGGTGCTCGATCGGACTTCAAGATCGCTTTCCACCCTCCGAGTGACGGCGTCGAGCGTACTATACGCGACACTCGAGGATATGCTTCGAGCTGCGTGATCGACTTCCAGGAGGATGGTCGCAGCCTTCTACCGATGGCGTAGTTTGCTTATAACAACAGTTAACAAGCAAGTATTAAGATGGCACCATTTGAGGCACTCTATGGACGGAAATGTAGATCGCCACTTTATTGGAGTGAAGTTGGCGAGAGTTTGGCTTTAGGCCCAGATGTGCTCCAGGAAGCAGAGGACAGGTTCGCATTGCTGAGGAGCAATTGTTGACAGCCCAGAGTAGGCAGAGGAGCTACGTCGACCGGCGTCGATGAGACTTGGAGTTTCAGATTGGAGACCATGTCTTTTTGAAAGTCTCGCCGACCAAGGGGATCAGGAGATTCGGGATTCGGGGTAAGTTGAGCCCCCGATTCATTGGACCGTATGAGATTTTGGAACGTGTGGGCTCGGTAGTGTATAGACTTGCTCTATCGCCGAACCTATCGGGTGTACACAACGTATTCTATGTATCGGTCCTCCGAAAGTATATACATGATCCAGCTCATGTATTGGACACTACACATTGGGACTAAGGGATGATTTAAGCTTCGAGGAGCAACCCGTGAAGATTTTGGCTCGCGAGGTGAAGAAGCTGAGGAACCGGGAACTTTCTTATATGAAAGTCCTTTGGAACAACCACGAGGAGCGGGAGGCCACGTGGGAGCTTGAGAGTGCGCTTCGAGAGCGCTATCCCCATCTCTTTCAGATGGAGTCATGAGGTATGTTTGTAATTTCTAGTTTCGCGGACGAAACACCTTTTTAGGAGGGGTGAATGTGACGCACTGAACTTTCGCAAATTGCAAGTTTAAGTGTCGGTTGTGAGATCTGAGCTTTTCCAGATTTTTTGGAGGGTCGTTGACTGTGTTCCGACCTATGGCACGAGTACCGAGGTTAGTGGATGATTTTCAAGCACTAAAGTCCAAAAAGCTGGATTTTAGGTTGCTCTCGGGTTGGAATTTTATACCTTTGTACCGGTACAAAATGGTGTCTATACCGGTACAAAATGATGGCTGTACCAGTACAAGCCGAGATTTATACCGGTATAGATGGGCAGCTGGGCAAACCCGAGGCTCGCTTTCGTAGGTTTATACCGGTACAAACTGGATTTGTACCGGTACTAACTGGCAGATTTCGAGCAGTTTGAACTGCAGGGGGTTTTTTAGCTATTGTAGCACATCTATTAGAGTATGCCACGCCCCTAGGGCATCCTCTTGTGTTCATAGCAGCAAGAGAAGAGGTAAGGGCTTCTCCTTCTCCTCTCCTTCTTCCCCCATGAGTTTTGTTGGATTTTTGGAGGATTAAAACCCTCACTTTGCCTCTTTTGCTTGGTAGAGCCTTCTTCACCATTGTTGGATGCTTTGGGGCTTTTGATTGGAGCTTGGTAGAGGATCAAGCTTCAACCCTAGAGCCTTTTGAACTTGATTTGAAGCATCTAGGAGGTAAGCATCAAGTTCTCTTCCTCTAGATTCGGATTTTGAAGCTTTTTGTGTGATGAAACCCTAGAATGGGATTCTAGGGTTAGGTTTTGGGGATTTTCGTTTTAGGGCTTCTTAGACCTAATTGATGGATTTAGAACTTTGGTTTAGGTTGGATTGCAAGGATTCTAACTCCCATTTGGAGATCGTGAGAGTTTCCTTCGCATTCGGTGAGTTTTCTTCACCCTTTTTGTAGAGTTCTTTAAAGATTGAACTCATTGTTCGTTTTCTTAGCTTGTAACTCCTAGGGTTTACTTTTTAGGACTCAAGGAGTGATAATCGAAGCTTCGTTAGCGTTTCGGAGCGACGCTATTTGCACTTGGTGGGTTTGGCTTCGTGAGCATAGGAGCAAATGGCTCCTAAGTGCTTATTTGGTTTGATTAAATTATTCTAAATGCATATTCTTGCTAGATAGAATTATTATGAATTTTGGAGCACTTAAAATGCATGCCTTATGTATGATAAAATTTCACTCTATATAGTAGAGCTTTCTGGGTTATTTTTGCATGCATGTGAGAGTGGCTCTTGGGGGCGCCTGGGAGTGTGCCATTCATGTTAAAATAGCTTAACTAAAGTATTTGAGAACATTAAATTGTGTTGGGACTTAGAAAAGCTTAAGTGTCATCAAGCGGCACTTAACTTAGAAAACTGTGAAACTGCAACCTAGAGACATTGATATAGGCCACTGACATCTATCATATTCCATGTTAGAGACATGATGATATAGAGATAGGCCTTGGACACAGTGACTTTACCTTCCATGTTAGAGACATGATGATTTGAGACTTGTGACAGTTCTTGTGACTATATGCCATTGTGCTCATTCGCACATGCTTGTGAGGGTCGCTCCCTACAAGCCGGCCCTCCAGAGTTGGCCAACGCGTTTCATGTCTTCGCCGTGCGGGATTGGGCGCCGAAGTGGATTGTCGTGGGTCAGTCTCGTTCCTAGGGTGGGGATGTTGACTACTACGGGGCCATTAGGCTCGGCATTTGGGCTAGGCAGCCTTTGGGTGGGCATCGGCCATACTGCCTTCGGGTTGGATCTTATTGGACTTAACCTTAATATAGTTTAAAGGAAATTGTGAACTTGACTAGAATAGTAAACTTCAACACTTTACTATCATTTGTGGACATTGTGGATTTGACTAGAATAGTAAACTTCAACTCTTTACTATTAATTTTGGAACATTGTACTAGTAGTTGTACTTACTAATCATGCTTAGATTAGTCGTTTGCTTATGCTTATTTATGCTAAGTAGAGATATCATGTTTAGTAGCTTACATGTTTATTTTTCATGTCGTTTACTTTACTTATGCATAGTTTATCGTTTACCTGTTTAGTTTTGGGCCTAGTGGAGCATGCAACTGAAGTCAGTAATTGCCCACTAGGAACTATTAATTAATAGTTCTCACGCCCTCTTTTTATAATGTGTTTCAGAGCCTTCAGCACCGGCGGAGGCAAGGGATCGCAGCAGGGGAGTCGCGTCTAGTTAGCTCATAGTAGCTTTACTCTCCTTTAGATGGTTCTACTTTTCTCTCTTTTTGGTATTTGTGAGAGAGAGATTTTTGTATCCCGGTATAGAGACTACCTTGTACCTTTTATAGCTTTTGGTTGTGGAGTTATGGTTGTACTTATTTTCAGCTTTTGAGTGTTGTTGGTATTTTTTCCTATATAGAGATCTAGTTGTTATATTGTGCTTTGATACTACTAGATGCCTCTTTTCTTGTTGTTTTATTTATCGTTTTGCTAGACGCCTTGTATATTTTAGATGTACGGCGGGTCTGGACACGCGCCGGGCGAGCTTCCGCTGGGTCCCGGGGCGTGACACGGCATTAGACTTGGCATCTACTTGTAAAATAGTGAGCTAATGTCATCAAGCGGCATTAGGCTCGTGAATGAACTTGACTTAGAGAATCTAGGGTCATGAGAATAATTGAACTAGACCTTAGGGTTGCTAGTTACTAGTACCATTTTGAGACATGAGGTTTGGACTTGAGACTTGACTATACTTGTTGCCATTTGTGCTCTTTCGCACATGCTTGTGAGGGTCGCTCCCTACAAGCCAAAGATCTGTGAGTTGGCCTTCGCGATTCGTTCGCGTGTGCGGTGTTGAGAAACCTACGGGACCGTTGGACAGACTCATTCTTTGCGGGGGATATTGGGCTACCACGGTACTTAGGTGGCACAAGTTGGATTACTATGGGTAAATCCTAGTGAAAGAGAACTGAACTTGGACATTCAACTTTACTTATGACAATCACTACTAGATAGGACTTAGTAGTTGGATTATGTGAACTTTACTTGGAGCTATAGTATACTTGTTATTGCTTTAATTACCTTTTAGTATACTTGTTGGTTATAGTAAAACATATCATGCTTCTAAGCTAGAACTTGGACTTATGACAGCAAAATTAGAACTTGGTCATTGTAGCATTCCTTATGCTTTATTTACAAGTTTATTTATATCGTTTACTTATTCTCCTTTCTTTGGGCCTAGTGGTGCAATAGTGCAGGTCAGTAATTGCCCACTGGGAACTATAAATTATAGTTCTCATGCCCTCTGTTTCTGTTTCCTTTCAGTGCCTTCTGCATCGGGGGAGGCTCGGGACCGTGGCAAGGGTGTCGCCTTGGGGTAGCGACATTCGGCGAGTTGTGCGATAGGTGGTCTACCGTTTCTCCTGTTTTATTTTGTGAGAGATGGAGAGTTGTACCTTGTATAGAGGCCACCACTTTTGTGTATTTTTGAGGATGATACTATTAGCCTTGTATTACTTATGCTTCTAGTTATACTTGATGTAGTTTCTTTCTTTCTCTCTATTTGTTCTTTAGCATTAGTTGCAGTGGCTCTGAGATACTAGTTATAGCTCTTTATTGTTTTTAATTTCGCTGTTTTTAGTTAGACGCCTCATATGTGTTGGCATATGGCGGGTCTGGGCACGCTTTGGGGAAGGTCCTGTCGACCCCGGGGCGTGACAGTATAATAATACAACCAAGAAACAACCACAACTGAATATACGAACAATTACATTCAAATATCCATACACCATTCACCACAGATTCATATTCATAAAACCACGAAAACCTTTTTCTTTCAAAGGTACACTACCACGAGGGGTAGAAAACTATTTTTTTTTTACAAAAGCCAGAACCTCTTTATTTCATTCAAAACCATATGAATTCAGATAAAGTAAACCAACTGAACCATATAACCAACTAAACTATAACAATAGGAATAAAAAGGAGAACTACTAAGTAGTACAAACCGGGTCGGAGGCTCTATCGCGAACTAGACGCGATCCTCACCAGCTATCCCACTACGACCTGCAACGTCACCTGAAAAAGAAGGCGAGGGGTGAGAACATGTAAACATATCTCCCCCTCCCAGTGGATACCTCACGGAGATAAACACAAGTGGAGATGATAGTAGTACAGTAGCTATGATAAACAAGTAAACGAGAGAGATATATAGATATGAAACAACAGCTACTGTAAAGAAGAATTAGAAACATACAAGGATATCAAAGCTATAGTAGTAAGACAACTGTAAAGAAATAACTGAAAATAGACAAGCAACAACCACTACTATAGCTATATGAGACAACCGGACAAGAAGTACAAATATACCCAATCTAGAAACCGCCGTGTTGGTCCGCAGACCTCAGGCAATGCCCACTGCCACTCTATACCTGCATATAACCCAAGGTAGCCTATGGGTTCACGGGTTGGCACACCCAACCACTTTTCCGAAAAAGAACACCCTGCCGCGGTGGATCAGACCGCTGGTGTTCGTGAAATGCGAACGAGTCGGGCGATCGATGCTCATATGCTCAAAGGTCAACCGTCGGCAACCAGCCGACAATCCTGCCCCTTAGGACTCACCGACCGTATAGGTCATCGACTGTATGGAAGTACAAGAACCGACCACTCAGGTCAACTAGGATGGAACAACTCAACATCCTCTCAACTGTATGCAAAAACCACTCAAGGAAACACAAGAACTGACCACTCAGGTCAACTAGGATGGAACAACTCAACATCCTCTCAACTGTATGCAAACACTACTCAAGAAAACACAAGAACTGACAACTCAGGTCAACTATAATATATGCACAATGAATAAACAAATAGGTCAACAGTGTGTATCAACAGAATCCAGAACTACCGTCAGCCCCTAGCCGACAATCCAACCCCTTAGGGTACACCGACCTCACAGTCATCGACGACAGAAGTCAAGGAATCGACTCATGGAAACGAGATACAGAAACCAACCACCTAGGTCACAAATATATAGTACGAGAACCGACCAACTAGGTCACAGATATATATGAACTACTCTACTCCTACACATGATACTAAGCATGGAAACAACTGAGTAGAGTAATGGAATAACATCAGTGTAATAACCGACATTTTCATCATAATAAATAAACCCTTTTGTTGACGATGTTATTGTGTGTAATTAAATTACAAGAGCACACGTCAAATTTCAGGTCAAAACGAGCTAAAACGAAAAAGTAAAGCGACCCGGAAAAATGACTTACGTGAATAGTAACTCTAGTTTTCCGGATGAGCCGGGAATAGAGGATGGGTTCAGGTGTGTACAGAACTCCGATAATATGACTTCAATAGCTCGTTTCGAACGGCTCGACTATTCTGGAACCAATGGCACTGACGGAATTGGATTCTGATGCACGGATATCGAGAAAAAGGGTTTTGAACGATTTGACCTAAATAATTAAATAAATGGATATTATGGAGAAAGAAGAGGGGAATTGATACTTCGCGAACCCGAGACCAAATCAAACGAAGTAAAGGGCTAGATTCGATGTTCTCGACGCGCTGAACGCGCTGGCGCGATCCGATCGTGAATCCGACGGACAGATCTCCGGGAATCGCGAAAAGAACGCGAAGAGGTTAAAATCGCATAACGGCGGAATGCAAAGAGTCGCTATATTATATGCGCCGAATTGCGTGATTTTGAACGTGGAGGGTCTTATGCGCAAGATTCAACTAGTCACAGGGACTAAAGTATGAATTGTAGGCTTGTGAGGGCTAAATTGCAAATGAGCCCTAGGTGTATATAGTGGATTTTAGGGTTTTTTCCACCAAACCCTAACCCTAGAGCTTTTCACCTCACCTCAGCCACCCAAAACGCCTCCACACACTCCCTGCCTCCCTCTGCGCGCGCCCCTGCCGTCCCCAGCCGCCGGCAGCCGTCGCCGTCGCCGGAAAACCGCCTCCTCCATCTTCTTCTTCTTTCCCCTAGGCCGCACTACCACCAACTTGATCTAGAAAGCTTTGGAAGGCTTGTTGAAGCCGGATCTGGCATCCCCGGACCGCATCCAACCCGAGGCTCTCATCTCCGGCCATCCTCGCCTGCCGCCGAGCGCCGCCGGAGCCGCGGAAGAAGCTGCGGCCAACTTAGTGCAGATCTGGCCGAGCTCGGGGAAGAGAGAAAACCGTGCACCTCCGTCGGGATTTGAGGCTTGCGTCCTCCTTTCCCGGCCACGAGACGTCTCCGGCGCACCTTCCCCGGCCTCCCCGTACGCGCCGCCGGCCGCCACCGAGCAACCCGCCCGCCGCTCGTTTTGGTGCACCAAGGGTGGTGGCCCTCGGTTTCCAAGCGCTCCACCGCCCGAGGAGGGAGCACGGCGATCCCCTAGACCTCCGCGCCGACCCGTGGCCGCCTCGACCGCCTCCGGCCGCCGCGCCTCCGGCCACCCTCTCGCCGCCGGCCACCATGTGTCGTGGACCTTCCCGACCGTCCGCAACCCTCCTCGGCGTCATCGCACGCCGCCGGCCGCCGCTTCACTTATCTCGCGGCCGCACAGACGGCGCAGACCGACGGAGAGCCCTTCGCTTCCGGCATCCCCGCCGCTCCCGGCGGAGCATCGGCTTCCTCGCCTCCGGTGCCGAACCATCGCTGTCCCGGCATCACCCGGCCGCCGCCTCGCCGTCGGCGCCACCTAACCCGAGAGCAAGTGGGAAGGGCGGATCTCCTCCGCCGCGCCACCGCCGCCTCCCCGCCGCCGGCCAGACCTTCCCGGACCTCTCCGACCCGGCGCCCCCGTCCCCAGCCGGACCGAACGCCGCCGTGCCGCCGGCGGCCAACCCTAGCTTCCTCGGGTCAGGTGAGCAGTGTTTTCAATAACAGCATGTTAGCTAGAGTTTAAGCACGATTCCCGAGGCTACTGTTGGTCTCTTTGACCAAGTGAGGTGAGCACGGTCATGGCCTTTTCGTGCTGAACGCGATGCTCACCTCCGCTTAGGCATTTGATGCCTCGATTAGCGAGAAAAGTGTACCTTTTGCGCTGTGCGCGCTGTTTACAGAACTTCGCGTCGCTCATGAGAGTTCTACAGTGACCGAAAGTGCTCCGAGAGGCGAGCAAGGTCTTCAGCATGTCGAAGACTTACAGCGAATGCGATTTCAGAATTTATGGTGCACTGGTTTGCGTGCACGACCCATAGTAGCCCTAAATCGCATGTAATAATGCGATTTTATGGAGCTTCAGGGACTTTTATGCAATTTAGAATTTAGTGTCGTAGACGCGTAGGAATGTTGCGGGTAACCTCTGGACTGATCGTCCAAGGTCCTAAATATTTACAGAAAATCAGAAGTGATTTTCGGAGCGTTTTTCGGCAAAATTCGCCGACGGAAACGTGTTTACGGTTCGGATTTCTTCCGACAACTCTTAGTGGTTATTTACGGTGTCGCTGAGCCTTGTTGGCTGGTCACCCGCGTCGTTTCGAAGGTTTGGGAACGACGGGTGAGCGACGGTTGGTTCCGGTGTCGAAAAAGAAACTTTCGGGAACCCGTGTTTGTACGATTATCCGATGATAATTGTATTGTAGTGTTATCTTATGTTTGCTGCCAAACATCCAAATAAGAGTGTTTTATGGCAGCGGGTGACTCGAGATACGAGTCGGTGCATTTCGGGACAGTTCGTGGGTCCCGGCGGAGTCTCGGTGCGGTTTACGGGACTTCCGGCGAGTTACGGTAATTGGTTTCGGAAAAACCAATCTCCGTGGGATTAGTTTGTGGGATGTGGAGTTAGTGTTTATTAGTGGTGGGTTAGACACTAACCCAGTGGACCTTTTCGTAGGTCCAGTTTCTTCGTTTTCACAGACGACAGATCTGATCTTCTACAGTCGTACAGGTGGGTACTTCGATCCGACGTCCGTACAGTGGTACACGCTGGTGACGTTCCTTCCTCCTTACTGTTCATATCTTTTATCGTTGTTATATCTATTGAGCCTGCACCTTTGTGTTACAGTATTACTCTACTTAGTGTTTCCATGTTTAGTATCATGTGTAGTGTTAAGGATTTTATAAGTTGGCGGATTTCGTGAAGTTATTGGAGTCTTGAAGAGATCAAGAGTGTCAAGATGAAGTTCGATGATCCAGGACTCGTCAGAGAAGCTCGGCACCTCAGGTATGATTTAATGGTGATTTACAATAAGAGTATTGTCACGCCCCGGGACCCAGCGGAAGCCCGCCCGGCGCGTGCCCAGACCCGCCGTATGTCTACAACATACAAGGCGTCTAACAAAAATGATAAATAACCAACAAAAATAAAGAGAATCTAGAAGTATCAGAGCAGTATAACAACTAGAAATCTATACAAGGAAGCATAAGGAAGAGACTAAAAGTAAAGCACCAATCATAAAATAAACCATAAAGAGAGTACAATAAAAAGAGATCCGAACACCACAATAACTAAGTACAGGGTAGTCTCTACATAGGGATACAAAACTCTCTCAATCACACCAAAGTACAAAAAGAGAGAAAAACCCCTACAAGGTGGAAAGTCTGCGAAAACTAGCTAGCGGTTCCCTTTCCACGATCCCTTGCCTCCGCCGGTGCCGAAGGCTCTGAAACACATTAGAAAAAGAGGGCGTGAGAACTATTAAAAATAGTTCCCAGTGGGCAATTACTGACTTCAGTTGCATGCTCCACTAGGCCCCAAAAACTAAGCAAGTACGTGTAAGCGAAATAAATAACGAGTAAGCTACTAAAGCATGATATCTCTACTTAGCATAAATAAGCATAAGTAAACGGCTATTCTAAGCATGAATAGTAAATATAACCAACAAGTCCAATATCCATAGCAATAGTAAAGAGTTAAAGTTTACTATTCTAACCATAGCCCAATAATTCCCCAAGTGATAGTAAGGTGTTAAAGTTTACTATTCTAGTCAAAGTCCACAGCTTTTCTTTAAACTACATTAAGTTTAAGCACAATAAGATCAACCCGAAGGCGATATGGCCGATGCCCACCCGAAGGCTGCCTAGCCCAAATGCCGAGCCTAATGGCCCCGTAGTAGTCAACATTCCCACCCTAGGAATGCGACTGTCCCACGGCAATCCACTTCGGCGCCCAATCCCGCACGGCGAATACAAGAAACGCGTTGGCCAACTCCGGAGTGCCGGCTTGTAGGGAGCTACCCTCACAAGCATGTGCGAATGAGCACAATGGCAAAAGTCACAAAACTCGTCACAAGTCCCAAATCGTCATGTCTCTAACATGGAATATTCAAATATCCCAAAAGGCCTATCTCTATGTCATCATGTCTCTAACATGGAAAATAGTAGAGGTTAAGTGGCCTATGTCAAGTCTCTATGTTGCAGTTTCATAGTTTTCTATGTTAAGTGCCGCTTTATGACACTTAAAGTTTCTAAGTTCCAACATGTATTTAATGTTCACATATAACATTATCAAAGCTATAATCATCATAAATGGCACACTCCCAGGCGCCCCCAAGAACCACCCCACATGCATGCAGTTTAACCCAGATAGCTCTACTATATAGAGTGGAAATTTTATCATACATAAGGCATGCATTTTAAGTGATTCAAAATTCATAATAAATCTATTTAGCATGAATATGCATTCAAAATTATTAAATCAAACCGATTAAGCACTTAGGGGCCATTTGCCCCTATGCTTATGAAGCCAAACCCACCAAGTGCGAGTAGCGTTGCTCCGAACCGCTAACGAAGCTTCGATAATCACTCATAGAGTCCTAAGAAGCACACCCTAGGAGTTACAAGCTAAGAAGATAATCCTTGAGCTCACACTTTAAGAAATTCCACAAAAGGTTGGAGGAAACTCACCGAGTGCGAAGGGAACTCTCTTGATCTCCAAATGGGAGTTAGAGCCCTTCCAATCCAACCTAGAACAAAGTTCTAAACCCATCAATTAGGTCCCAAAGGCCCTAAATCGAAAATCCCCAAATTCTAACCCTAGAATCCCATTCTAGGGTTTCATCTTATGAAAACCCACAAAAATCGAAACTAGAGGAAAGAGATCACTCACATACCTCTAAGAAGCGCTAATCCAAGCTCAAAAAGCCCTAGGCTTGAAGCTTGATCCTCCACAAAGTTCCAAACACCAAGTTCCAAGCTCCAACAATGGTGGTAGGGGCTCTAACAAGCAAAAGAGAGCAAGGAGAGGGTTTTAATCCTCCAAAAATCAACCAAAACCCTAGGAAACACAAGAGAGTAGAGAGAGAAGCTCCTCCTACCTTCTTGTCGCAATGGGGGTGCTCAAATGGAGCCCTAGGGTGAAGGGTAACCTAATAGAAGCAACAATATGCTAATACACCCCGCAGCTTTAAACGTCGAAATCGCAAAGTTGTACCTACAAGCCATCCCATACCTAAGATAGACCTGCGAATGCCCAAACCCGAGGCTCGGGTTAGCGTCCATCAGCTCTCCCATACCGGTATAGAATCCATCCTGTACCGGTATAGCAACAATTTCTGTACCGGTATAGCAACAATTTCTGTACCGGTACAGACCCTCCAGACCTCAATCCGAGAGCAACCTAAAATCCAACTTTTTGGACTTTAGTGCTTAGGATTCATCCGCTAACCTCGGTACACGTGCTCTAGGTCGGAACATAGTCAACGACCCTCCAGAAAAGCGGGAAAAGCTCCGAACTCACGTCGAATACTCGAACTCCGCAATTTGCGCAAGTCCAGTATGTTACATTCACCTCTCCTAAAAAGGAGTTTCGTCCGCGAAACTCTAAAGCGAACTCATACCTCAAGATTCCATCTGAAAGAGATAGGGATAGCGCTCCTGCAGGGCGCTCTCAGGCTCCTACGTGGCCTCTCGCTCCTCGTGGTTGCTCCAAAGAACCTTCACGTACGGAATGTCCCGATTCCGCAATTTCTTCACCTCGCGAGCCAAGATCTTCACGGGTTGCTCCTCGAAGCTCAAATCCTCCCGCAGCTCTATGGGTACAGCCTCCAATACATGAGCCGGATCATGGATGTACTTCCGAAGGACCGATACATGAAAGACGTTGTGCACGCCCGATAGGTTCGGCGGTAGAGCAAGTCGATACGCTACCGGACCTATACGTTCCAAGATCTCATATGGTCCAATGAATCGAGGACTTAACTTACCTCGAATTCCAAATCTCCGAATTCCCTTTGATGGCGAGACTTTCAAGAAGACATGATCTCCAATCTGAAACTCCAAGTCTCGTCGGCGTTTATCTGCGTAACTCCTCTGCCTACTCGGGCGTCGGTAGTCGCTCCCGAGCGATTCGAACTTTATCCTCTCGCTTCCCGGAGCACTTCGGGGCCTAAAGCCAATCTTTCGCCAACTTCGCTCCAATGAAGTGGCGATCCGCACTTTCGTCCATATAATGCCTCGAACGGTGCCATCTTAATACTTGCTTGATAACTATTGTTATAAGCAAACTCCGCCATAGGTAGATGTTGCGACCATCCTCCCTGGAAGTCAATCACGCATGCTCGAAGCATGTCCTCAAGAGTCTGTATAGTGCGCTCCGACTGCCCGTCACTCGAGGGTGGAAAGCGATCTTTGAAATCCAATCTAGTACCCAAGGCGTCCTGTAGACTCCTCCAGAAGTGTGACACAAAGCGAGTGTCCCTGTCAGATACGATCGATGTAGGTACTCCATGAAGTCGCACAATCTCATCCAGGTACACTTGTGCGAGCTTCTCTCCAGCCCAAGTAGTATGGATAGGTATAAAGTGCGCCGACTTCGTCAACCTATCCACGATCACCCAAATAGCATCATGCCCAGCTTGAGAGCGAGGCAATCCCGTCACGAAGTCCATGGTGATCTTCTCCCACTTCCACACGGGAATAGGCAAACTCTGAAGTTTTCCCGCTGGAATTCGATGCTCAGCTTTCACTTGTTGGCAAGTTAGACATCTAGCAACAAACTCGCCAACATCCTTCTTCATCCCAGGCCACCAATAGAGTAACCTCAAGTCCTTGTACATTTTGGTGCCTCCTGGATGAATAGCATAAGGTGCCCTGTGTGCCTCCTGAAGGATGTCCTCTCTAAGTCCCAAATCCGCTGGCACACAAATCCGTCCACCAAAGCGCATCACTCCCTGATCATCCACCAGGAAGTCGCCGGTGCAACCATCCACCATTTTGTCTCGAATCCTTTGCAACTCTAAGTCAAGAGCTTGCTTCTCTGTAATTCTATCCATAAGAGTAGGTTGCACCACCATAGTCATCGCATAGGCGTATCGGGAGTCACTACCTCCAACTCCAACCGCTTCATCTGCTCGATCAACTGCGGTTGAGTAACAACATGCATCGCTAAGTTCTCGGTAGATTTCCGACTTAGCGCATCCGCCACCACGTTAGCCTTGCCCGGGTGGTAGAGAATAGTCAAATCATAATCCTTGAGTAGCTCCAACCATCTGCGCTGTCTCAAGTTCAACTCCTTCTGAGTGAAAAGATACTTTAAGCTCTTGTGATCCGTATAGACCTCGCACCGCTCGCCATACAAATAGTGGCGCCATAGCTTCAATGCAAAGACTACGGCCGCCAACTCCAAGTCGTGTGTAGGATAGTTCTTCTCATATTCCTTTAACTGGCGGGATGTGTAACATACTGGACTTGCGCAAATTGCGGAGTTCGAGTATTTGACTTGTGTTGGAGCTTTTCCAGATTTTCTGGAGGGTCGTTGACTGTGTTCCGACCTATGGCGCGTGTACCGAAGTTAGGGGATGAATCCCCAGCACTAAAGTCCAAAAAGTTGGATTTTAGGTGGCTCTCGGGTTGGAAATTCTGTGCCTTGTACCGGTACAAAATGGTGTCTATACCGGTATAAAATGATGGCTATACCGGTACAGACCGAAATTTATACCGGTATAAAAGGGCAGACTTGGCAACCCGAGGCTCGGGTTTGGCTTTTCGCAGGGTTTATACCGGTACAAAATGGGTTTGTACCGGTACAAACTGGCAGTTTTCGAAAATTCTGAAACTGCAGGGACTGTTTTGCGTTTGTGCACCCCTTTAACAGCACCAAAGCCCTTAGGGCTTTCCTCTTTGTGCTGTGGACGTGAGAGGGAGAGAGGTAAGAGCTCCTCTCTTTTTTTTCCCTTTTCCCTTTTGATTTTTGGGTGGTTTCTTTGGGGATTGATCACTCCCCTTCTCTCTTTTGGCTTCTTGGTGCATGTTCCACCATGGATGAAGCTTGGAGCTCGAAGTTGGTGCTTGGTTGTGGGTAGAACTTCAAGCCTTGAGGATTTTGGAGCTAGAAGAAAGCTTCAAAGAGGTAAACAACATACTTCTTTCCTCTAGTTCCGAGTTTTGTGCTCTCTTTTGGTAGAAACCCTAGTTTTGGGATTCTAGGGTTAGAATTGGGGATTTTGCATTTGGAGCTTTTGGAACCTAATTGATGGGTGTAGAACTCTTCTCTAGGTTGGATTTGAAGATCCCTTGAGTTGATTTGAGCTTTGGGCTAGATCTACTTGGTCATAGGTAATTTTCACCTCATTTCTATGCGATTTTTGGTGAATTTTGTTAGATGCTTATTCGATGCTCGTATCCCTTCGGAAAATTATCTTAGGATACTAGGAGCTTGGGGGCAACTTCGTTCGGCGAAACGAAAAAGATTCGAAGGATATCCGGTGGGTTTGATCTCAACGAAATGGGTGAATTCTTTCTATGTCTCCCTTTGAGTTTTAGGACATGTTTATATGATGAATTCTACTCTCTAGAACATGCTTGAATTTATGAGAACTTAAAATGACTATGTTATGTATAGTGAAATTCCTATGCTCTATGTTAGTAGGGACATACATGTAGTGTTGGGCATAGTTGAGATTGTTTGGTTGTGACACCTTATGAAGCATGTTAGAGATGGTTTGGCTAGATGATTCTTTGAGAGAACTTGGTAATTGGACTATAGTTATAGAATCATACATGGTTACTATATGGCACTTGGTAAAGACAAGTAGTAGAACTTAATGTTCATACTTTATGCTTGAGTAGATATGAAACATGACTAGGTGAGTGGTAACCTTGTGAGTAGAAGATGTTAACCTTGAGGTTAATAGCATACCTATTTGAATGTGACATAGGCATGCATGAGACTTAGTGTTATTGGTCTTATACTTGTTGTAGACAAGATAGGAGGTAATGTAACCTAATACATGACATGAGTTTTATGAGTTGAGTTGGCATTTGAGAACTTGTGTTCGATCTATAGATCGATGGGATATTCCATGTTATAGACATGAGGAAATGATACGTTGAGCCTTCGGGCCTCTTTATGTGAGCTAATGGCATGTAATACCAGTGATTCAATTTATTTGCATTGTGGTATTTGTATACTCTATAGTAGAGGAGACATGTGCTTATCTAATATTATGATACTTGTGAATATTTTTATAGCTTTCATGCTTATGGTATATAGCTCTCTTGCTTATGACATTATTAGATATCTATTCGATAACTATTGAAAGTGCATGCCATGAACTCCTTAAAGTCTGGTTTAAGTAAAGAATTATCCCAAGTAGGATAGTGTCATTTGAGTTATACATATTTACATATCGTGGGTTTTGATAGAGACAAACCACTTGTAGATGTAAATGAGTTGTGACATGTTGAGCTATTTTTCGACTGTAGAGTCGACGATTGAGATTCCAAGTTATAGACTTGATGATTGAGTATCCCAATTAGGGACCCTATGCTATGATTATGCTCGTTGCCCCTAGGCTCATTCGCACTTACTTGTGAGGGTAGCTCCCTACAAGTCGTCACTCCGAAGTGGGCCTTTGCGATTCGTTCGCCTCGCTTGTGAGGGTAGCTCTCTACAAGCCGGCGCTTCGGGAGTGGACCTTCGCGATGCACTCGCCGTGCGGGACTGAGCGCCGAAAGTGGGTTGCCGTGTTCTCGTGTCTCCTTCCTTGCGGGTTAAGTCGATGACCTCCACGGGGCCACCTAGGCATGGCACGAGCCGGGATGTTACCTTGGGTACATTCCTTATGGATTGGGTTGTGAGACTTATCTTGACTTAGTGTATAGTCATGGTTTATGCATATATAGTAGATATCCATACCTATGATTGTTGTTTTAAATCACTACTTGAACGCATGAATAGTAGTTGGGAATCTTGGAACATATTGTAGTGTTACTAATGGTAGAACACTTATTGTAGATGGAGCATCATGTATGCTTAGTGGAGAATAATGATATGCATAATTTACTTTATGTAATAATATGGGCTTTATGGTTGTGCTTGTAGTATACTTGTTAGATACTTCTTTATATCTTAGTATACTTGTTTAATATAGAAGAACTTACTCTCTATATAGATATGGATTTTGGTTTGTTAGAAATGATAACATTTACCATGCTTATTGTAGCGTAACCGTTAGTTTACTTTATTTATGCAAGTTATTTGATTTGGTCAATTGTTTGTGCCATTAAAAGTAGATTATCATTATTATGATAGTAAACTAGTATTAGAAGCATGAATATGATTAATTCCAGTTTTGTATTCGCTTCTTACTTATCGTTCTAGCTCACTTTCAACATTTTTATTTTTAGCCTAGTGGAGCATTTAACTGAGATCGCAATTGCCCACCGGGAACTATTTTTAATAGTTCTCACACCCTCTGTTTGTTGTTTGTTTTCAGAGCCATCCGCATCGGGAGTGGCTAGGGATCGAGGCGAGGGGTTTACGGCTAGCTAGAGCCTACGGAGTTACTATAGTGGACCCGGAGTTATCCTTTCTTTTGTACTTTAGAAAAGATGTATTTTTGTGTTTGTTTAGAGGTTGTATCAGATTCTGGATTTATTAGTATCCTATTGTATCACTTTTGTGAACCTTACATGTTAGAACTTAGTGATTTTATATTACTCGCTCTGATAGCCTTGTAGGATTTCTCTCTTTTCCTTCTTTGTTTCAGTAGACGCCTTGTGTACATTGTGTTTGTTTGGTGTACACGGCGGGCCTGTGCACGTGCCGTCGGGCTTCCGCTCGGCCCGGGCGTGACATTAATTTGGTATCAGAGCCTAGGGTTGAAGTCTTAGGGGACCTAGCAAACCTTAGGCCGGTTGGACGCTAAGGGATAGGAACGAGAGAGACGGGGTCTTTGGGACCATTTGTGGCGAAGGTATCATGATTGGGTTGTTAGTATAACTCCAAAAGTGTTGGAGTTGGATCGAAGTGAAAGACATCTATGTTCTTGCAGGATCACGTTGGCGGCCGACAACGTGATATCGAGAAATAGTTGGAGGTCACTTCATTACTTTCGCATGATTGGGATACTGCGTCTTTGAGTGGGGCCGCGTCAGCATGGGTTGTTTTAACCCGTGTTTGTTATGTTTGTTGCAGCTTGTGACGCCAACGACATCGCAATGGCACCCGAGACGAATGAGACGGGAAGGCCTGCATCCCTCCGAACCGGCGAAATTCGGGAGTTGAGAGAACAGTTGACCGCCTTGGTCGGCGTGGTGGAGCGACAGGCGAGCGTGGTACTGCTTCAGGCCGAAACCTTGCGCCGCCAAGACGAGGGAATCAAGCGATTGGAGAACCTACTGACCCAGCAAACGGCTGACCTCGGGAGGCCCCAGGAGGGTTTGGACCGAGCCTTAACCGCGGAAAAAAGGCGTGGACACCAGAGTGGCCGAGGAGACCACCAAGAGCAAGGAGTTGCACGTCGGCGAATCGTCGAAGAAAGTAAAGAAGACCCAAGGTCGGGGACGCGGTTCTTTTTACGGGAGAAATCAGCCAAGACATTCCAGGAGCCAGAACCAGTCGCGAGGACGAGGCTCATCTGCACCGCATGGAGGACCAGATCGCCGCCAGGCTCTTAGTTGCGTGATCTGCGGTGGCCGTCACTACCCACAGCAGTGCCCGCACCATCGGGGCAAGTGCTACTTGTGTGGCCAGGCGGGCCACTACCAACTCGAATGCCCGAGGAACAACAGGACTATTGGGGTGTCGGCGCCAACGTCGACCCGAGTGACACCTAGCGGAGGTGATCCTACAGACTTACCGGAGCTATACGTGACGACTGAGAGAGCTACTGCAGGTAGCATGTCTTACAGTACTTTCTGAAATTCCTTCTGGTTGTAATGATTGCATCTTTTGCACCTTTCGATCGGCTGTTTGCCGAGTTGTTTTGCATTGACTCTTCGCGATGCTTGTAGGATGATTGGATGGTTGGGTGTGTTGTTTCACCACCCTATCTCGAGAGAGTTTTCCTGTGCCAACGAAAAGGATTGGCCTTGTTTGTATGGGATAGTTGTGGGTACTGGGTACCCTTGGTTGTGCGAGCTAAATTGACTCGTCTTGGGGATTTGAGCACTATTAGTGCACCACCTTGTGGTTGTGATTTCGCTGGTTGCGATGATTTTCCTCCCTACCTAAAATCAGGTAGTTTTGGAGAGGATTGGAGGCCTAATTGGCCGATGACCAGTGGATACTCGAGAATCCTCCGAATGAAGGATGTCTCTTGAGTGGTAGTTGTTGTTTCCCGACTGAGTCACAAATCGTGAGTTTAGTTGGCGGAAAGGTTTGGTACCTAGAGTTCTGCTTCGTTGAGAAGCGCTCTCACTTGACGTGAGACTGGTTGGGTTGTGTTGACTGTGAGTCAATAATCGTGATCTAAATTGAAACACGATTGAGATTTTGGACCCAAGTTAGAGGCCCGTTGATTCGTTCATTTGGCCTCGTGTGTTGGTGTACCCTGTAGGATTGGGTACAATCTGAGTATCACCGTTTTGCGCTGGAGTTTGAGGTTGTACCTCAAACGGATATTGTGGTTGGGTGAAACATCACAAGAATTATCGTGATGTTACCCGAACTTGTAGAATCCTATCGGCGTTAGGGATTTGTGGAATGCTTTTCCCTGCTCTTCTGGATGGATTTGTGGAATTGGAGGCTTTTGGCCGTGAGAATCCTGTTGAGGATAAGTGAAGGCGAACTGCGTCGGCAGTTTGACGTGACCGAGTTATGGAACTCCCACCGATGGGTAGAGCGATTCGAATCTCGAGAGGAATTTACCGAGTGCCTACCTTCCTTGTCGGTTCTTGCACAAGGAATTGAGTACGCTGTTTGGAGCAGCGAGAAGAGGTTATGGAATTGATGTTACCGTGGTGGTTAGACGAGAAGCTCGGGTTAGCCATAATTACAATCTTTGCGCAAGATGGATTGATAGAGAACTTTCTAATGAAGTTTGAGTGGACTACTCTCTATCATTGGAGTTGGGATCTTTAGATTGTGGACACCTGGAAAAACCCAATGCTGAGGAAAGCATTGAGAACGAGGATTTTGTGTGGTGCTTTACGAGCTACTGAGTGGCTAAGGCCAAAAGTATTAGATCAAGAGATTTCTAATGGAAGTCGAGAAGACTCTTAAGTTCTGACCCACTATAATGATTATAGGGTGGATGTTGAGACTATTACCTCCCTAATGGAATTATGTTTGAGGGGGAAGCTTTGTGATGCCATGCCATAGAATGAAATCCAATGATCTTCGTTGGTGAGCTATTGGATGATTTACTTGATCTATGTTACCGTGGAGTGGAATTGCACTTTTATGCAAACTCTGGATGAGGATTGATCTTGTATGGAAGAACATAGTCAGCAACTGATTGATGACCAGCTGAACACTTCGGTGGAGTTTCGATGGATTACTGGACGGGTATAATTGCCGGAAGCTTGCATGAATAGTACTAGTATATCCTCCTTGGAAGGATATATGATAGAGTTCCTTGTATGAAGGCAGTTAAAGGAGACCTTGATTTTCGCCATCGACTGGGTTGAAGAATGTGAGAACTGGAACTTAGCTTTTGGATTCATGCAGACCAGCAGAGAAACTGGTTTGGTTAAGCACCGTTTGCGATAGGCTGTACCTATGAAGAGTGGAGCTCGAGGAGTCGCTATGGACGATGCTTGCTTTTCACCGTACCCTGGAACCGAGGGGTTTGCGACGTTTGTGCTTAGGAGCAATTCACCAGTCTGGAGACCTTACTGCCTAGTTGTGCACTGTTAGAGTGCACCTGCCATTCCCTTTAGATGGGTTGGTGTTGTGGTTGATCCGCAGTTTCGCGGACGAAACTCCTTTTTAGGAGGGGAGAATGTAACATACTGGACTTGCGCAAATTGCGGAGTTCGAGTATTTGACTTGTGTTGGAGCTTTTCAAGATTTTCTGGAGGGTCGGTGACTGTGTTCCGACCTATGGCGCGTGTACCGAGGTTAGGGGATGAATCCCCAGCACTAAAGTCCAAAAAGTTGGATTTTAGGTGGCTCTCGGGTTGGAAATTGTGCCTTGTAGGTACAAAATGGTGTCTATACCGGTATAAAATGATGGCTATACAGTGCACCGAAATTTATACCGGTATAAAAGGCAGGACTTGGCAATCCGAGGCTCGGGTTTGGATTTTCGCAGGGTTTATACCGGTACAAAATGGGTTTGTACCGGTACAAGCTGACAGATTTCGAAAATCTGAAACTGCAGGGACTGTTTTGCGTTTGTGCCCCCCTTTAACAGCACCAAAGCCCTTAGGGCTTCCTTTTTGTGCTGTGGACGTGAGAGGGAGAGTGGTAAGAGCTCCTCTCTTTTTTTTCCCTTTTCCCTTTTGATTTTTGGGTGGTTTCTTTGGGGATTGATCACTCCCCTTCTCTCTTTTGGCTTCTTGGTGCATGTTCCACCATGGATGAAGCTTGGAGCTCGAAGTTGGTGCTTGGTTGTGGGTAGAACTTCAAGCCTTGAGGATTTTGGAGCTAGAAGAAAGCTTCAAAGAGGTAAACAACATACTTCTTTCCTCTAGTTCCGAGTTTTGTGCTCTCTTTTGGTAGAAACCCTAGTTTTGGGATTCTAGGGTTAGAATTGGGGATTTTGCATTTGGAGCTTTTGGAACCTAATTGATGGGTGTAGAACTCTTCTCTAGGTTGGATTTGAAGATCCCTTGAGTTGATTTGAGCTTTGGGCTAGATCTACTTGGTCATAGGTAATTTTCACCTCATTTCTATGCGATTTTTGGTGAATTTTGTTAGATGCTTATTCGATGCTCGTATCCCTTCGGAAAATTATCTTAGGATACTAGGAGCTTGGGGGGCAACTTCGTTCGGCGAAACGAAAAAGATTCGAAGGATATCTGGTGGGTTTGATCTCAACGAAATGGGTGAATTCTTTCTATGTCTCCCTTTGAGTTTTAGGACATGTTTATATGATGAATTCTACTCTCTAGAACATGCTTGAATTTATGAGAACTTAAAATGACTATGTTATGTATAGTGAAATTCCTATGCTCTATGTTAGTAGGGACATACATGTAGTGTTGGGCATAGTTGAGATTGTTTGGTTGTGACACCTTATGAAGCATGTTAGAGATGGTTTGGCTAGATGATTCTTTGAGAGAACTTGGTAATTGGACTATAGTTATAGAATCATACATGGTTACTATATGGCACTTGGTAAAGACAAGTAGTAGAACTTAATGTTCATACTTTATGCTTGAGTAGATATGAAACATGACTAGGTGAGTGGTAACCTTGTGAGTAGAAGATGTTAACCTTGAGGTTAATAGCATACCTATTTGAATGTGACATAGGCATGCATGAGACTTAGTGTTATTGGTCTTATACTTGTTGTAGACAAGATAGGAGGTAATGTAACCTAATACATGACATGAGTTTTATGAGTTGAGTTGGCATTTGAGAACTTGTGTTCGATCTATAGATCGATGGGATATTCCATGTTATAGACATGAGGAAATGATACGTTGAGCCTTCGGGGCCTCTTTATGTGAGCTAATGGCATGTAATACCAGTGATTCAATTTATTTGCATTGTGGTATTTGTATACTCTATAGTAGAGGAGACATGTGCTTATCTAATATTATGATACTTGTGAATATTTTTATAGCTTTCATGCTTATGGTATATAGCTCTCTTGCTTATGACATTATTAGATATCTATTCGATAACTATTGAAAGTGCATGCCATGAACTCCTTAAAGTCTGGTTTAAGTAAAGAATTATCCCAAGTAGGATAGTGTCATTTGAGTTATACATATTTACATATCGTGGGTTTTGATAGAGACAAACCACTTGTAGATGTAAATGAGTTGTGACATGTTGAGCTATTTTTCGACTGTAGAGTCGACGATTGAGATTCCAAGTTATAGACTTGATGATTGAGTATCCCAATTAGGGACCCTATGCTATGATTATGCTCGTTGCCCCTAGGCTCATTCGCACTTACTTGTGAGGGTAGCTCCCTACAAGTCGTCACTCCGAAGTGGGCCTTTGCGATTCGTTCGCCTCGCTTGTGAGGGTAGCTCCCTGGCGGCGCTTCGGGAGTGGACCTTCGCGATGCACTCGCCGTGCGGGACTGAGCGCCGAAAGTGGGTTGCCGTGTTCTCGTGTCTCCTTCCTTGCGGGTTAAGTCGATGACCTCCACGGGGCCACCTAGGCATGGCACGAGCCGGGATGTTACCTTGGGTACATTCCTTATGGATTGGGTTGTGAGACTTATCTTGACTTAGTGTATAGTCATGGTTTATGCATATATAGTAGATATCCATACCTATGATTGTTGTTTTAAATCACTACTTGAACGCATGAATAGTAGTTGGGAATCTTGGAACATATTGTAGTGTTACTAATGGTAGAACACTTATTGTAGATGGAGCATCATGTATGCTTAGTGGAGAATAATGATATGCATAATTTACTTTATGTAATAATATGGGCTTTATGGTTGTGCTTGTAGTATACTTGTTAGATACTTCTTTATATCTTAGTATACTTGTTTAATATAGAAGAACTTACTCTCTATATAGATATGGATTTTGGTTTGTTAGAAATGATAACATTTACCATGCTTATTGTAGAGTAACTGTTAGCTTACTTTATTTATGCAAGTTACTTGATTTGGACAATTGTTTGTGCCATTAAAAGTAGAGTATCATGATTATGATAGTAAACTAGTATTAGAAGCATGAATATGATTAATTCCAGTTTTGTATTCGCTTCTTACTTATCGTCCTTGCTTACTTTCAGCATGCTTATTTTTAGCCTAGTGGAGCATTTCACTGAGATCAGTAATTGCCCACTGGGAACTATTTTTAATAGTTCTCACATCCTCTGTTTGTTGTTTGTTTTCAGAGCCATCCGCATCGGGAGTGGCTAGGGATCGAGGCGAGGGGTTTACGGCTAGCTAGAGCCTACGGAGTTACTATAGTGGACCCGGAGTTATCCTTTCTTTTGTACTTTAGAAAAGATGTATTTTTGTGTTTGTTTAGAGGTTGTATCAGATTCTGGATTTATTAGTATCCTATTGTATCACTTTTGTGAACCTTACATGTTAGAACTTAGTGATTTTATATTACTCGCTCTGATAGCCTTGTAGGATTTCTCTCTTTTCCTTCTTTGTTTCAGTAGACGCCTTGTGTACATTGTGTTTGTTTGGTGTACACGGCGGGTGCCGTGCACGTCTTGCGTCGGGCTTCCGTGACGGATGCATACGCGATCACCTTGACACCCTGCATCAAGACACAGCCCAATCCGTTAAGAGAAGCATCACTATAAACCACATACCCTGCTCCAGCGATAGGTAATGTGAGGATCGGGGCGGTAGTCAATCTCAGCTTCAATTCTTGAAAGCTCTTTTCACACGCATCATTCCAAATGAACTTAGTTCCTTTGTGCGTGAGCCTCGTGAGGGGAGTAGATAACTTCGCAAAGCCCTCCACGAATCTGCGGTAGTAGCCGGCCAAACCAAGGAAACTCCTGATCTCGGTGAAACTCGTCGGTCTTGGCCAATCCTGAATGGCTTCTATCTTTCTAGGATCCACTGCTACGCCTGATCCTGAAATCACATGTCCTAGAAAAGCCACTTCTCGAAGCCAAAATTCGCACTTCTTTGGCTGAGCGAATAACTTCCTTTCCCGAAGCACTTGAAGTACCAATCTCAAGTGTTCCTCGTGCTCCACATCACTTCGGGAATAAACCAAGATGTCGTCGATGAAGACCACGACGAACCTGTCTAGATAAGGCTTGAAAACACGGTTCATTAGATCCATAAAAGGCTGTAGGGGCATTAGTAAGCCCAAACGGCATAACGGTGAACTCATAATGACCATACCGTGATCTAAAAGCCGTCTTCGCCACATCCCCAGGCGCAATCTTCAACTGATGGTATCCCGACTTCAAGTCTATCTTGGAATACACGTTCGACCCTTGAAGTTGATCAAAAAGATCATCAATCCTCGGCAACGGATACTTATTCTTGATAGTGACTTTATTAAGTTCACGATAGTCCACGCAAAGGCGAAGTGATCCGTTCTTCTTCTTCACAAAAAGAACCGGTGCTCCCCAAGGTGACACACTCGGTCGAATGAAGCCCTTGTCCAACATATCCTGTAACTGTGCCCTCAGCTCCTTTAACTCTGCCGGTGCCATCCTATAGGGTGCCTTCGAGACTGGGGTAGTCCCTGGAGCGAGATCTACCACAAACTCGATTTCCCTATCAGGTGGCATGCCTGGTAGCTCCGCTGGAAACACGTCCTGAAACTCCGTACCAGGATATCCTCGATCCTAGGGGTATCATCCTCACCCTCAATGCGATACTAGCCAAATAGGCTACGCATCCATGGTTGATCAGTTGCCTAGCTCGAGACGAACTGAGCGACATCGCAAAAAGCGAGCTCTGGCATCCTCTAAACCCCACCTCACTCTGACCCGGTTCTCTAACAGTAACCGTTCGATTAACACAATCGATAGTGGCGTAGTATCTAGTCAACCAATCCATACCCAAAACCACGTCAAAATCCCCCAACTTGCGCACTACTCGCAAATCCGCGGGCATGGTCCAATCTCCTACCCGAATAGGGCAACTGGGGCAATACTCTCGCACGTCCACAATGTGGTCGGGTTCAACAATACGTCCAGGGTGTAGTAAAGGAACAAACTGGATGTCATGCAACTCGGCAAACGGCAGATCTATAAATGAATGTGATGCACCGGTATCAAATAATGCACGTACTCTAATGCCATCAAGTAAAATGATACCTGCCACCACATCCTCAGCTGTCGCTGCCGCCTCAGTCTGCGCGGCGTACATGCGCCCACTCGGCGCCTGTCGTGACCCCTCGCTACGCGGCTGGACGGTCGGCCGCCCGATCACGAGTGCGTGTCGACGGGGTCCCCCTGGCGCGGGCGTAGAGCGGTGCCGATGCGAGAAGACGGTGCGGTGTAGAACCTCTCGGGCACTCGGTACGGATGTGGCCCTCCAGCCCTGCCCAGAGCACTGCACGCCGCGGACAACTGCGGCGGGTGGTGAGGACCACCGCGAGATCACACACCGGGGAGGCGGCGTCGGTCGGATCCTCCTCGGCCAGGGCGGTGCGCCACGGCTGCGGCTAACGGTATCTCGGATGCTTCGGTGGCCTCCTAGAGTGCGTCTGGCTCGCACCCTCGGCCGCGGGCCTCTTGCCCTTCCCCTTGTCCAAACCCTCGCGTCTCTCCTGCACCATGGCCGCGCCGCTCTCCACAGTGAGCGCGCGGTTCACCACTGTCGGTAAGTCGAAGCTCGGAGGCGCACGAGCGGAAAATCGACGGTCGCGATCCACGCTCGAAAATGCGGGCCTTATCCTCGTCGTCCCGCACGACGAAGGGCACGCAATGCGAGCCAGAAAACTCTCTCTCGTACTCGGCTACGAGATCTGTCCCCACTGTGTCGAGTGCGCAAACTCTGCTCCATCGCCTCTTGGCGCTATCGGGGAAGTAGTGTGCCAACGGTAGCTCCTTGAACCTCGTCCAAGTAATAGAAGCTAAGTACGTGTTTGGGGTTCTCCACGAAGATCCATCCACCGGTGTAGGCCTCGCCGTCCAAGTGGTGGGTGGCGAGCCACACTCGTCCCGCTCCTCCACGAACGTGTCACGGAACAATTTCTCCATGTGCATCAACCACTTTTCCACGATCCGGTGGTCGACCTTCTCTCCGTCAAAGGTCCTCGGGTGCACCTCCCGAACTCCTTGAGGCGAGCCATGAGTCGATCCCTCTCGGCTCCCGAGCCATAGCGGAAATGCGCGCCACCGGCGATGCTCGTCTTGGCGGGGTGTCCCGATCCTCCTCCGGCGCTCAAGCTGGGAGTCGTCTCGGTGTGAGCCGGCCGCGGGGGCTGCGCCGCGGTAAGTCAACCTCGGTGTGCTTTGGCGGTGAAGGGAGTCCGAGCCCCCTCGCGGCCGCCTGCTGCGATAGAAGGTCCTCCATGCGCTTCATGCGCGCCTCCCGATTTGTCTTGCATTGTCGCTCGCTGCGTCACCAATGCTGTGAGGGCCGCCAACTGGCCCCTCAACTCACGGACCTCGCCGGATCCGGAGGTAGCGGAGGCCTCGACCTCCTCAAAAGTTGCCGCATTGTCCGCTCCAACAGATTTCGAGCGAGTTATCGGCATCACCACTACAACATCATAAAAGCGCAAGTTAGTAAGCTCACGCAATCGCATCCCCGCTCATGCTATAAATACCCAAATCATGCGAAAGTAATGAAATGTCATTTACTACTAACTCCCGATGTTACGTTGTCGGCCGCCAACGTAACCCTCTGCGAAGTTAGAAGTTATACACTTCGATCCAACTCTACTTACTAGAGTTATTCAAGATACCCAATCTTAATACTTTCGCTCATAAGTTAAATAGACCTCGTCTCTCACGAGCCTATATCCTATAGTCCAACCTGTCTAAGGTTTGCTAGGTCCACAAGAAGACTCAACCCTAGGCTCGATACCAATTTAATCTGTCACGCCCGGGACCCGGCGGAGCTTGCCGCGCGTGCCCGGACCGCCGTATGTCTACAACATACAAGGCGTCTAACAAAAACGATAAAGAACCAACAAAAATAAAGAGAATCTAGAAGTATCAGAGCAGTATAACAACTAGAAATCTATACAAGGAAGCATAAGGAAGAGACTAAAAGTAAAGCACCAATCATAAAATAAACCATAAAGAGAGTACAATAAAAAGAGATCCGAACACCACAATAACTAAGTACAGGGTAGTCTCTACATAGGGATACAAAACTCTCTCAATCACACCAAAGTACAAAAAGAGAGAAAAACCCCTACAAGGTGGAAAGGCTGATAACTAGCTAGCGGTTCCCTTTCCACGATCCCTTGCCTCCGCCGGTGCCGAAGGCTCTGAAACACATTAGAAAAAGAGGGCGTGAGAACTATTAAAAATAGTTCCCAGTGGGCAATTACTGACTTCAGTTGCATGCTCCACTAGGCCCCAAAAACTAAGCAAGTACGTGTAAGCGAAATAAATAACGAGTAAGCTACTAAAGCATGATATCTCTACTTAGCATAAATAAGCATAAGTAAACGGCTATTCTAAGCATGAATAGTAAATATAACCAACAAGTCCAATATCCATAGCAATAGTAAAGAGTTAAAGTTTACTATTCTAACCATAGCCCAATAATTCCCCAAGTGATAGTAAGGTGTTAAAGTTTACTATTCTAGTCAAAGTCCACCGATTTTCTTTAAACTACATTAAGTTTAAGCACAATAAGATCAACCCGAAGGCGATATGGCCGATGCCCACCCGAAGGCTGCCTAGCCCAAATGCCGAGCCTAATGGCCCCGTAGTAGTCAACATTCCCACCCTAGGAATGAGACTGTCCTACGGCAATCCACTTGCGCCCAATCCGCACGGCGAATACAAGAAACGCGTTGGCCAACTCCGGAGTGCCTTGGCTTGTAGGGAGCTACCCTCACAAGCATGTGCGAATGAGCACAATGGCAAAAGTCACAAAACTCGTCACAAGTCCCAAATCGTCATGTCTCTAACATGGAATATTCAAATATCCCAAAAGGCCTATCTCTATGTCATCATGTCTCTAACATGGAAAATAGTAGAGGTTAAGTGGCCTATGTCAAGTCTCTATGTTGCAGTTTCATAGTTTTCTATGTTAAGTGCCGCTTTATGACACTTAAAGTTTCTAAGTTCCAACATGTATTTAATGTTCATATATAACATTATCAAAGCTATAATCATCATAAATGGCACACTCCCAGGCGCCCCCAAGAACCACCCCACATGCATGCAGTTTAACCCAGATAGCTCTACTATATAGAGTGGAAATTTTATCATACATAAGGCATGCATTTTAAGTGATTCAAAATTCATAATAAATCTATTTAGCATGAATATGCATTCAAAATTATTAAATCAAACCGATTAAGCACTTAGGGGCCATTTGCCCCTATGCTTATGAAGCCAAACCCACCAAGTGCGAGTAGCGTTGCTCCGAACCGCTAACGAAGCTTCGATAATCACTCCTAGAGTCCTAAGAAGCACACCCTAGGAGTTACAAGCTAAGAAGATAATCCTTGAGCTCACACTTTAAGAAATTCCACAAAAGGTTGGAGGAAACTCACCGAGTGCGAAGGGAACTCTCTTGATCTCCAAATGGGAGTTAGAGCCCTTCCAATCCAACCTAGAACAAAGTTCTAAACCCATCAATTAGGTCCCAAAGGCCCTAAATCGAAAATCCCCAAATTCTAACCCTAGAATCCCATTCTAGGGTTTCATCTTATGAAAACCCACAAAAATCGAAACTAGAGGAAAGAGATCACTCACATACCTCTAAGAAGCGCTAATCCAAGCTCAAAAAGCCCTAGGCTTGAAGCTTGATCCTCCACAAAGTTCCAAACACCAAGTTCCAAGCTCCAACAATGGTGGTAGGGGCTCTAACAAGCAAAAGAGAGCAAGGAGAGGGTTTTAATCCTCCAAAAATCAACCAAAACCCTAGGAAACACAAGAGAGTAGAGAGAGAAGCTCCTCCTACCTTCTTGCTGCAATGGGGGTGCTCAAATGGAGCCCTAGGGTGAAGGGGTAACCTAATAGAAGCAACAATATGCTAATACACCCCTGCAGTTTAAACTGCTCGAAACTGCCAGGTTGTACCGGTACAAGCCATCCCATACCGGTATAGACCCTGCGAAACAGCCAAACCCGAGGCTCGGGTTGGCGTCCATCAGCTCTCCCATACGGTATAGAATCCATCTGTCTTGGTATAGCAACAATTTACATGCGGTATAGCAACAATTTACGTATGCGGACCCTCAGAACCTCAATCGAGAGCAACCTAAAATCCAACTTTTTGGACTTTAGTGCTTAGGATTCATCCGCTAACCTCGGTACACGTGCTCTAGGTCGGAACATAGTCAACGACCCTCCAGAAAATCTGGAAAAGCTCCGAACTCACGTCGAATACTCGAACTCCGCAATTTGCGCAAGTCCAGTATGTTACAAGTATAGTAGTTAGAAGACTTTTGAAAAGCTTTAATCCGATAATTTTTTACAAAAAATTGAGTTTAAGTGTCAATGTCCGGACATTCACCATTGTCCGGATCCCGTAAGCAAGTTTGCTGCGGGTGAACATTGTATGTCGGACGATGGTCATTGTCCAGGATCCGTGGGCTTCACTTTGCATATCTTTCATTGATGTCCGGACAGCCTGCCTATGTCCGGTCTCAGTAAGCTGAGTTTTTCATGTTACGCAAAGTAAGACCGGACATTCACAGGTATTGTCCGGACATAGCCCAGTGCGAAAATTTTGTCGGAAGGAAGGTCCGGACATTCATTTTAAGGACCGGACATTAGGCACGAAATATTTCCAAATTAAGCTGATTTCAATCCTAATCTATCTCTAAGTCTTCTAACACTATATATAGACCATGGGAGGGTTCATTATTGACATGCTCAGAATTATTAGACTATAGATCTTCTTAAAACCCTAGAAACTCGTTTTAGAGCTTTATGATTCAATTCTTAAAGCGAGTTTTGATTAGTTGATCGTCGAGTTGATTCTAGGTTTTCTTTTTGAATACACCTTCATGAATCAACTTGAGGATTGACTAAAAGGGTTCCCCCATAGTCTATGGTGCGTTAATCGTTAAGATCACCACAAGTTTTCTTCTACAACTCCGGACGGAGGGTGGCGCGGGGATTGCGTGAGAGACTGAGGATTCGGTGAACGCTTTGAGGATTCGGGGCGTTGACGCGGCAAGGAGTTGCGGCGTGGTCGGTTGGAGGAGTTCAATCGATCGAGGACCGTGAAGGAGATCCACATCAAAGATTCGGTAAAATTGGGTAGGGTCGTGGGTGAATCACCTTGTATTCAATTTGCTTCTTAGTGGATAGTTCGTGTGATCGGTCCCGTGGGTTTTTCACTCCGCTTTGGAGTTTTCCCACGTAAAATCTTGGTGTGTTGATTTTATTTTCCGCATTTACTTTAAAATCGCATCGAGATTGTTAATTGGCCATTGTACACCTATTCACCCCCCTCTAGGTGTAGATTACCTTTTAGATCCTTGAGACCTACAACCTACAAGTGGTATCAGAGCGGGTATAGGTTGTTTACAATGGCGGAGGGCGGTAATATTAATCGACCTCCCTTTTTCGATGGCACGAGCTATGCTTATTGGAAAGTCCGCATGAGGGCGTTTCTAATAGCCATCGATGAAAGGGTGTGGCAATCGGTGGAATTTAGATGGAAACACCCCACCGAGGTAGTTGATACTATTACCGTCCCCAAGCCTAGAACTAAGTGGACTAAGGACGAAAATAAACTTTCATCTTGTAACGGGAAGGGGATTAATGCTTTGTTTAATTCTTTGAATCAAACCGAATTCTCTCGGGTTTCGGCGTGTGAAACCGCCAAAGAAATTTGGGATACTCTTAAAACCACTCACGAGGGAACAGGTCTTGTCAAGGTTCAAAAGTTACAAATGTTGACTAGTCGTTTTGATTCTATTCATATGGAAGAGAATGAAAACTTTAATGATTACTACACCCGTCTTCAAGACATAGTCAACACTTGTTCCAATTTGGATGAGAAGATCCCCGAAACCAAGATCATTCGTAAGATTTTAAGAACTCTTCCGGAGCGTTTCCGTGCGAAAGTCGCGGCTATTGAAATCGTGAAACACCAGGATGACATGAAAGTAGATGAGTTGGTAGGTGCTCTTCAAACTTATGAGATGACTTTCCCTTCTAACTCTTCTTCTTCCAAGTTGTCTTATAAGTCCATAGGGATGGCGCTCAAATCTACAAAGGAGGCAACATGGACTCATCCTCTTCCGAGACGAACTCGGATGTGACTTTGGAGGAATTTGAGAAGCAACTTGCGCTTCTAACGAGGAAGTTCCGACGGAACTTTAAGAAAAAATTTCCCTCGAAGTCTCCTTCTTCTTCTTCAAAATTCAACAAATCGAAAGGGAGTACTTCTTCTTCCTCAAAGTCTAAAAACAATGAAAATTTTTCAAAAGAATCTTCTAAAGATAAGAAGAGTGGAGAAGGACAAATCCAATGCTATAAGTGTCGGGGATTTGGACATATAGCATCGGATTGTCCGACTAAGAGTTCTAACAAAAAGAAGGCTATGCAAGCCATCACTTGGGATGACCCTTCCGATGAAGAGTCTACCTCAAGCGATGAGGAAATAAATGCCACGGCACTTATCGCACAAGATTCTTCTTTTATGTGTTTATCTTCTATTGATTCAATCTCCGTGTCTTCTATGCATGAACAATCTACGCCGGAGCACACGACGGATGAAGATTCGGATGGTGGTGATATGATTGATGCATATCGACTATTAGTCGTGGAGTCAAAGAAGATGGCTAAGCATAATAAGAAGCTTCAACGAAGAATCATTGATCTAGAAGAAGAAAATGCTAAGTTAATCGCATCGACAAAAAACTTGGAGCAAGAGAAGGACGGATTGTCAAGAGCCTATAATTCCATTGTAAAGAAGGTTGCTATGCTTGAGAACGAAAGAGAGACGTATGAAGAAAACTTAAAGTTTTTCAACAAGCAACTGTCGGAGGCAAAGGAGGCAAACTTGGAGTTCACAAAGACGATTATACAACTTAGATCGGATTTGAACAAGTTCTCCTCCGGAACGACGAAACTTGATAAGATGTTAGGACTTGGTCAAACCTCCAAACTTGGACTAGGATATGAGAGAACTTATATTGTAAGGTACTGGACTTCTAAAACTATGAAATTACGGTGTACCTTTGGTTGGAAAGCCATTTGGATGGTTTCGGTGAAGTCCGGGAGCTTTCGGGCGTTTTCAATGCATTAGGAGCAAGAACGGAGCCCGAAAGGCAATGTTAGGTCGTGAGCGAAATCCGACGCTTGCGCGGATGAGATAATGATGTGGACATGATCCAAATCATGTGTGGGGAGTCTCGGTGCGATTTCAAGTGAATCGGAGACCCACAAGTCCAAAAGTGAGTTAGAACGGAGAGGAAATGGAACCCGAAAGGCTACTTTGGGCCGTGAGCCAAATCCGGCACTTGCGCGGATGAAGTGATGATGTGGACATGATCTAAATCATGTTTGGAGAGTCTCGGTTCGATTTGGAACGAATCGGAGGTCAAACGGGCCAAAAGTGAGTTGGAACGGAGAAGAAACGGAAAAAGCTGAAAATTTGGCTAAGTCCTTTGAATGGGCTGAGGGGACCTGCGGGGTCGGGACATTGATCCAATGTCCGGACATCCAATGTCCGGACAATGGTGGATGTCCGGACCCCGTAAGCTGGAAAATGGGCAAAAGGGCCCTGCGCAGGCCAGGTCGGGACATTGATGAATGTCCGGACATCCAAGGTCCGGACATTGATGAATGTCCGGTCTCAGCAGCCCGAAAATGCCCAGTTTGGGTTGTTTCAAATATTACAAAGTTGAGGGGTTTGTTTGCAATTGTGCAGGGGGTTAAGTGAATAGAGGGTAATAAAACCCTTTCTCTCCCTCTCACTCCCTCAGAACTCTCTCCCTCTCTCTCTCTGTTCGACCAAAGGGAAGAAAGAAAGAAAGAAGAAGAAGAGGAAGAAGAAGAGGAAGAAGAAGATGGAGAAGAAGATGATGGTGATGATGATGATGACCATCTCCTCCTTCTCCCTCAAGCGGGCAAGCTCTGGAGAGGTAAGCTTGAGCTCTCCCTCTCTCTTTCATGGTAGATCCCCTTGTAGTGGGTCTTAAACCCTAGAATTGGGATTTATGGAACCCTAGCATGCTAGCAAGATGAGTATTCCCCATTTCGTAGATCGATTTGGTGAATTTGGCTATAGTAGCATCTAGGGCATCCAAATGGGGTTTTTAGAAATAGATGAGTTTGATCTCATTTGACCCCATGTAAACCTAATTGAGGGCCTAACGAACGCGTTGGCGCACTCGGTTCGGTGATCCGACGAGCGAGTGCAAAGATATTAATTATTTAATATATTCTTACCGGATGTCCGCACGCAAGATATAGCTCCTAAATTCATGAAAACGATCTAGAGCATCGTGAAGACGTGAGTTAACGCGGGAAGTCTCGGATCGAGATTCGGTGGTCGTTCGGTTGATCGCACAAGAGTCGAGCGAACAAGGTCACGGGTGCGCGGGCGGCCGATTGCAGTGACTACGAGCAATCGGAGAGCAATTAGAGGTGGGTGCGTTTACCGAAGCGACTAGGTCGCCTGTATGTCTAAGAGTTACTTAACTCCTGTTGATGCATGTTCAATAACGCATAAGAAGAAATGCATGATAATGATATATATAATAAATGCTAAGTAGATGCATGTGAATAAATGAGTGAAATGCATGATAGGGTTGGTATGGTCAGATGACTTTCCTTGTATGCTTTCCTATCGTGCGGAGCTATGGGCGTCGCATTAGGACATAGGGTGTCTGCTTGCACACTTCCCTTATCGTGCGGCACCATAGGCTTGCATTTGGACATAGGAAGCATCAGGATGAATATTGCGACACTGAACCCTAGAGATGACTCGATTATGTATGAGTACCAAGTAGATAACTTGATGAATGATATGTGCAATGACATAGTGTAAAGTATGTTGCAAGAACATAAGCTTAGCATAATAGAAACATGCATATAAGTGGATTGATAGACATAAGAGAGCCAAGTAGAGAATGCCAAGTAAAGAATGTGAGTCATGGACTAAATGCACATATAGATCGAGTGGCATCTAACCTAGTGTAAAGAACATAGGTTATAGTAAATCTAGAGTCAATGGACCTAGGAGTGGGGCAACCTAACCTAGTGTAACAGAACATAGGTTGAGAGCTGAACCTAGAGTTAATACAACCTAGGTTATGTGACAAGGAGTGAACCCTAGAGTCAAGTGGACCTAGGATGTAAAGAACAATGGACCTATTGGGTCGACTCTTGAGGGTTAAGGCCAACCCTCAAGCAAAGTGGATTCCGGAATCCCAGTAATTGTGAGCTCGATAGTTCTGGTTCCGCGGGTGTATGCGGCATGTTCCTCTCCCACCGGAAGAACTTCGAGGATTGTGATTAAGCAAGAACAAGTGAGCGCTAGGGTGTATGCGGCATGTTCCTCTCCCTATCAGGGAATCTTGGCTATGGGTGTATGCGGCATGTTCATCTCCCACTGGCAGATCCCTGACCACGGTGCACGGACCTTCGGGCGGACCGTTGGGCGATGTGGTTCTTGGCTTGCAGGCTGAGGTATATGTGACAGGGTCCTTCACCTCGAGCCAGGCAAAGTGCGGATTATCCGCTATTGATTGACTCGGGGCCGAGTCGGGTGGCTAGCTGGAATAAGGTAGAAAGAACCTTGAGGGCTAGTAGTAGTGTGATGAGCCTAAGGTAATAGACACCTTAGAAGCAAGTTGGACTTGAGATGGAACCTAGGGTTATAGAAACCTTGGAAGTTAATGACATGAGCTAAGGTAAGTAGAAACCTTAGAGTTATAACTGGTATGAGTTATGAATAGCTAAATTAACAAATAGCTAAATAAGAATGAAATGGCTAAAGTACAAAATAGCAACAAAGTAAAGAAAAGCTAAGAGCTAAAGTAATAATTTGCATGTTGCATTTGTGAGGCATGTTGTTATGTTAGTTGCAAGTTATATACCTATATATGTTTTTGGACTAACATACTTGCAGTGCCTACTTGGACCTCATGGTCGAGCTGTTCTCTTCGGTGACCGTACCCACGCGAACTATCGACAATAGTTCTCACCCCCGTGTTGTGGTTTTGGGGGTACGGGTATACACGTGAGCGGCGCGGCGACGGCGCGAGGCAAGGCGTAGATCGTAGATAGCGCCCTACCGGGAGACCGAGGTAGCGGTACCACGAGGCCGTCTTAATAGCGGGGACTAGAGGGTAGTGAGCAAAAATGTAACTAATGGTGAAATGATGTAATAATAAGTAGATTGTATTTGGAAGTCTAATGTAAATTAATCGGTGATGTAAAATGAATGTGGAATGAATGTAATAACATAGGATGTGTTTATGTTGTTTGATACCTAGCTTCCTTATGCAATCGTTGTATGTTGAATACGTTCCTAGTTGGAACCTTCTTGTAATTGTATCGATTGCGACGCCTTGGACGTACGGGGAAACTCGTCGGATTCGGCGGTCTGTGTGCGCGAATCCGACCGAATTGGCGGGCTCGGGGCGTGACAGATTAGTTGGTATCAGAGCATAAAGTAGTGAATGGGACAATGGTTTAGGTGAACCTAGGAGACCCTAGGATAGTAAACCATAGGAGAATAAGGCTCGTGAGAGACGAGGACTTGTGACTATTGGCGAAAGGTTAATCGATTGGGTCAAGAGTTAGAAACCTCTAAGACGGATATTAGAGGTAGACTCGAGGTGTGGTTTATTCTCCACCGAGGATGTTCATGTTGGGTATACACAACATGAAACCGAGTGATGGGAATAGATGCCCTCGCACGACTTTCGCCTGATTTGAGTCAATGTTAAGTTGTTTCGTACTCGACACGAAAGGTGGAGAATTAATCGAGTTGTCTGTTTCGAAACGATGGCACGCGTGGCGATCTTCATCCGGATCGGCGCGGGCGGGGACAAGTAATGTTCTGAGCGATCGAGCGAGTGGAGACCCGGTGCTCCGCGAGCGAGATGAGTACGCTCATGGGCGTAGTCTTTGCGACGGGATGGGGCGGATCAAGGAGCTCCATGAGTTGTTGGCACGACAGTGCGGCGAGCTGCGCCGATAGCGCGCCGTGTCTTGCGAGAAATGGCGACGGATTCGGGGCAGTGGCTCCTGGTTCTGTGGAAATGGAGGCAGAGAAAGAGCGGGCTTTGGCGGCCCTTATGGCCTTCAAAGAATTCGATCCGCCTGTCTTCGATGGAGAGAACGTCGATCCATGGATCGTGGAGATGTGGATTGACTCTATAGAAACGCTTTTCGAGGAGCTGAACACCTTGGAGCGGGATAAGGTACCCCTAGCTGTGCATTGCTTAAAGCAGTCAGCGAAGGCGTGGTGGAAAGGCATTCGACGAAATCGATCGCCTAGTCTCCCTCCTATGGCGTGGGATGAGTTTCGGGGGTTGGTGTTTTCCACGTACTTCCCCGACACTGAAAAGAGAAAGCTTCAGGACAAGTTCAGGAAGCTGCAACAAGGAGACCGCTCTGTGAGAGAGTACGAACGGGAGTTTTCTCATATCGTGAATTGTGTCCCGGATGTAGTGCGGGATGACAAGGAAAGGGCCGAATGGTTCCTGCATGGACTTCGACAGAGGATTTACAAGGAGGTTCAAATCCTTAAGCTCACAACTTTCGCGGAGGTGTTAGACCGAGCATTGTGGGCCGAACATGGCGAGGCTTTCGTGCGTGAGCAGCGTGAATCCCGTGGGCATGAGCGAGGAAGGGCGAGGCCATCGTTGAGCAATTCGGGTGGTCAGTCAAGTTCTAGACACCACTCAAAGTCGTCCTCTACCCGATCCTCCTCTGGATGTGTGATCTGTGGTGGCTCCCACCAGGCGCGGCGGTGTGCGCTGCGTGATGGAAGGTGTATCCGTTGTGGGCAGCCAGGCCATATGCGGGATGAGTGCCCGCAAGACGAGAGTCATACCCTGGTGATGGCGACGATGTTCTCCTCTCCCGGACAATCTGTGGGCGTGCAACCTTTGGCACGGCCTGGGGAACGAGGTGTGGTGATCAGGCAACCGGAGGGTTCGCGGCGAACGCCAAGCGGCCACGGATATACGACCCAGGTTGCGGAGTCTGCTGCTGATGATTTCGGGGCAGGTATGGGTTAATTAAATCAAGCGAGAACTTCTGCATGATTTTAAGTTAATGCATTGCATGCATTCATTGAATGGTCAGTTGCTACTATTGATACATCATTATAGTAGGGACCTAGTGACGGGTGAGAGGAGATACCCGGGCATGCTTGTAGTGTGAAAGCCAAGTGGCACTAGCAAATGGCTAGTTGTGATTCGTGAGCGAGGGATAGGACTCGTGGTAGAGATGAAGTGGTGCGGCGACTCTCAAGGCAACGAGTAGTGGATTGCGAGAGTTAGGCCGTGATAGTTGAGGATACCCGAGTAATCCGAATGTTTCGGATGTAGTACCGATAGACCGACGGTGGAAGTTGAACCGCTGTTGAGAGCATGATCAACTAATTGCCGAGTACGCGCGTGTGAGGCCAAGTGATACCCCGAATTGAGGTGGCCGAGTGGTGCTCGTGTAGTTGGAGTGCATAGGCCGAGCGGCCAGATGCCTGGCATAGTAGAACCTTTTTGAGCATAATAGCATCGATTGCCCAGGACTCGAGCGCATTTCACGAACACAGGTGGTCTGATCCACCGTGCCAGGGTGTTCTTTTCCGGAAAAGTGGTTGGATGTGCCAACCCGTGAGCCCATAGGCGACCTTGGGTTGAATGTAGGCTTAGAGAGACAGGGGGCATTGCCTGAGGTCTGCGGACCAATATTGGCGGTTATGGATTGGGTATTTTACTTTATCAGCTTTTCGACGCATACTTACAGTAGCTGTTGTTTCATATCTATATATCTCTCCCGTTTATTTGTTTATCATAGCTACTGTACTACTATCATCTCCTCTTGTGTCTATCTCCGCAAGGTATCCACTGGGAGGGGGAGACATGTTTACATGTTCTCACCTGTAAGAAAGTGAATTCTCAAAATATGAGGATTGTACTTCATCCGGAATCGACTACGTGTCGTAGTGGTGAGAATCGGAGAGATCGAAGCTGACTCTAAGCCAAAAAGTGCAATAGAGTAGACCTCGACCGCAAATGGTGCAAACTGCTCCATTCTGCAGTTTTTGGCCAGTGGAGACCGGACATCCCACAGGCCGGATGCCACAAGGAGCCTGCTGTGCGGGGAAGAAATTCGGCTAAGTCTGAAATACTAGCTCTCGGGATCCGGACAATGAGGAATGTCAGGACATCCAATGTCGGACAATCCGTGAAGACGGATCCGTCTGTGGAGAAACTAACTTTGAGGGTTTTTCGTAAGCCAATCCGTGAATTCTCGAAATCCGAGAGTTGCCCCATGTTTAGAATCGACTGATTGTCGATTGGATGGACTTCTGAAAGTTCGAAGTTGATCCGAAGGCAAAAAGTGCACTGGAGTTGCTCCCGGTGAAGTTCGAAGCCTTCGGGCGTTTTTGTGCGCATAGGCGCGAAAACAGAACCCGAAAAGCTATGTCGGGTCGCGAGCTAAATCCGACATTAGCGTGGATGAAAAGATGATGAAAACGTGTTCGAAAACATGTTTGGAAAGTCTCGGTGCGATTTGAAAAGAATCGGAAGCCAAACGAGCGAAAATGAACAAAAAACGGAAAAGAAACGAAAAAGAAATTTGGCTAAGTCCTTAATGTTGTCTTGAGGACACCCATTTGAGTCGGGACATTGATCAATGTCCGACATTGGATGTCCGGACAATGGATGATGTCCGGACCCGATGGTAAGTTCAAATGGGCAAAAATGGATTTCGCAGGCCATTGTCCGGACATTGAGGGGATGTCCGGACCCTGCAGCCCGAAAATGCCCAGTTTGGTGCAGTTTGGATTGTTGAGGGGGATTTTGGCATTTTGTTACAATACAGCCTATAGAGGGCATATCCCTCTCTCAACCCCTCATTTCTCACACACACAAACATAAACTCTCCCTTTCTCTCTCTAGAAAGTGGAGGAGAAGAAGAAGGAGAAGAAGAAGGAGAGGAGATCAAGTGGGGATTTTGGAGGAGGATCAAGCTAGGAGCAAACCAAGCACCTTCTTCCTCATCGTCTCCACCATTGGAGCTTCTACTTGAGGTAAGCTCTAGAGAGCTCTCATGGTAGATTTTTCTAGAGTGCTCTGAATCTTCTAGAAACAATTTTTATGGAACCCTAGCTTCTCTAAGAAGTGATTTACACTTGTGATTGAAGCTCAAATTGGTAGATTTTGCTTGAGGCAATTTCTAGGGTTAAATTTGGGGGTTTTCTAAATAGTTGATATTGATCTATTTTTACCTCATTTCTAAGGTATTGATAGGTCCACGAACGCATGCGAGGCGACGGTTCGTCGATTCGGCGAACGGTTTAAGCGATCCGAGCCAAACAAAGGCTTTCAGCTTCGATTTTGGCCCGGGGAGTCAAAGTAGGCATTGGAGGCAACGAAAGCAACATTGTTGCTCCTGTGAACATCCCAAAAGGTGGGGGGTGTCTTACCGAAGCCGTTGGGCTCCCTTTTATGTCTAAGTAAATATTGGTCATATTGCATATATATGTACATATGTATATAGTTTTCATGCATGATAGGGTTGGTATGATTAAATGACTATTCTAGTGTGCCTCCTTATCGTGCGTGACTATGGTGTTGCATTAGGACATAGGAGTATGCTTGCATACCTTCCTTATCGTGCGGCACCATAGGCTTGCATTTGGACATAGGAAGCAAAGGAATGAGTATAATGACATCGAACCCTAGAGACAAGAACTATGATTTAGTTATGCATGATTGCCACCTAGAGATATATGAACCAAGTATAGAACTTGATGAATGACAATGACAACATGACATTATGATATTGTGCAATAACTTAGTGTAAAGAACACTAGAGCTATATGAACCAAGCATAGAACTTGATGAATGACAATGACATATGACATAGTGTAGCGACACTAGTGACATGAACCAAGTAAGTAACTTGATGACATTGACATGGAAACATAGTGTATAGAACACTTATGCATGATTCCCCTGTGTTGGATGCCCTTGTATGGATGCCCTCCAAAGTGAAGGAGATGATCATACTCACACAGTCTGCTCAGCGCTCGTGGTTGGTCGCTCCACACGAGTAGTGCGAGTCTCCGGAGGTCTTGGCACGTGATTCGATAGGGATAGCCTATGTGGGGTCCCGAGGGATAGCCTATGTGGGGTCCCGCAGACAACCCATTGGGTTGAATGGTGAGTTGTGGGCTTGCCTTTGGGCTAGCCATAGATTGGGTAATAACATAAGAACATAGAAAGTATTTCATACATACCTGATTGGGACATAGTAGCAGGATAGATATTCCATAATTATATCATGATCTTGTTGCTTCAGGCATAGCAGTAGCTGCATTCCTCATTATGCTTTACTTACAGCATTTACAGTTTTTAGATATATCTATCTATCTATCTATCTGCTGTTGCCTGCTTAGACCTAGTGGGGAGATCGGTGGGGTCGGTGGCCGAGCCCACTGGGAACTAAGGAAGTTAGTTCTCACCCCACTCTATTACAGGTACTAGTTCGCGAGCGTAGGTGAGGATCGTGGCAAGGGCATCGCGCCCTAGTTGATAGTAGCCTCCCAGTTGCATTAGAGCCTACCTTGGTACTATTTTGGAATGTAATAACTTATGTATTTGGAAAGAAAACAATATGTATATACGTGTTGGAGTTAAAGAGTTGAATGATGTATCTGTATTTTGAAGTTAAAGGATGTAATTGAATGTAAACAATGAATGGTTGAATGGATGTAATAGATAGACTTATCTCTCTTTATGTTACTTGTATGTTTTACTTGTACCTTGCTCTTGTTGTTGGTCGCACCTTTAGGTGCCTTGTTCTTGTCATGTATAATATAGAATTTAAATTCCTGGGCAATTCTTTGTACATGACTTGTTGTCGAGCCTTGGGCGGACGGGGAGAGTCTTTGTCAGATTCGGCGCACGATCGCGTCCCGAACCGAGACAAATTGGTAGCGGTCTCGGGACGTGACAGGTATTCTTTTGGTATCAGAGCAACTAAGAGCAAGTAAAGAGAGAGTCTAGGACGACCCTAGGGAATCCTAGGATGGTAAACTCTAAGGCTATAGGTACGTGAGCGGAACGTGAACCTATGTCAAGTGCGGAAGTTAATTCGATTGGGTCGAAGTAACGGTTGCGATGTCTCTAGTTGTGAATAGAGACGGATTCAAGGGTATTAGTTCTTGGCTTAAAGTGCTTGTGTTGGGCGGCCGACAACACGACACCGAGAGTCTAGAATGAGTACGCTTGTATGCTTCCGCCTAATTTTTGTGTTGAGTCATGTAAACTCGCAATCGTAGTCACATATGTGGGATAAGTTAACTGACCCACATGTTGCGTTTCAGGAACTAATGCCTCCGAGACGCTACACACGTAGGACGGGACCGGCACCCTCGTCAGGAGCGCCAGGCCAGGCCGAGCCTCCTTCGGTGCCAGAGACGTCGGGTCCTAGCGAGGTTCAGGAGTTACGAACGCAGATGACTGCGTTGACGGGTCGGTTCGATCGGCTCCAAGAGCTAATGGAGCAACGAGATAGCGGCGGCAGCTGCGGCGACGGCGAGAATCGTGCTCCACCCGCGCCCCGGTACACGTACGAGGCGGGCGAGGGCGAGGTGTGGCGACGATTCGGTGGCGGCGTGTCCTCCGCCGGCGAGTGCACTTCCGGCGGCGTCGGGTTCGGCAACTCCCGATGCTTCGGCCGAGGATACGGAACAAGGGCGACTGTTGACGGCCCTTATTCGATTCATGAAGTTCCACCCACCAATCTTTGAAGGCGGACAAGTGGAGCCGGAGATAGTGGAGTCATGGATTGACTCAATGGAAACGATGTTCGAGGACTTTCGCACCTCGGATAGAGACAAGGTCTACTTCGCCACGCATTGTCTCGAGAAGACGGCGAAGGTGTGGTTGAAGCGATTGAAGCGAGATCGACCTTCTGATCTCCCACCTATCACCTGGGAGGAGTTCAAAAGGGAGATGTACGCCAACTACTTCCCGGACACGGTAAAGCGAAAGTTGCAGGAGAAGTTCAGAACTTTGAGCGGGGAGACCGCTACGTAGCGGAGTTCAAGCGAGGAATTCTCCCACATTATAGGCGTATTCGGAAGTTGTACGTGACGGCGACAGAGCGGGTGGTTCTTGCGAGGACTTAGGCCGAGCATATATCGGGCGGTGCAAATATTGAAGCTCACTACTTATGCTGAGATTTTTGATCGTGCACTGTGGGCGGATGTCACGCCCCGGGGTCGGCAGGACCTTCCCCAAAGCGTGCCCAGACCCGCCATATGTCAACACATACAAGGCGTCTAACTAAAAACAGCGGAATTTAAAACAATAAAAGGCTACAACTATGAATATCAGAGCCACAACTAAACAAGAACCAAACCACAAGTAAAAGAAAGTAAAGCGTCTAAAACACTAACATAGGAATAGAGAGTAGTACACAGTTAACATCCAAAGCTCTCAAAAACACAAAAGTGGTGGTCTCTATACAAGGTAAAAACACTCCTTCTCTCCAAAATAAAACAAGAGAAAAAGGAAACCACCTATCCAAAACCCTCTCACAAGTCGCTATCCGAGGCAACTCCTTTGCGCGGTCCAGAGCCTCCCCGATGCGAAGGCAGCAGAACGAGTCGAAACGAGAGGCGTGAGAACTATAAACATATAGTTCCCGGTGGGCGATTCTTGACACACGCACAAAATTGCTCCACTAGGCCCAAAAGAGTAATATACGAGTACTGAAGTAAATAACTGAAATAAAGGCATAACTGTAAAGCTGAATGAATAACCCAAGGTAAATGAATTACATGCTTTAAACTACCCGATAGCCAACTTTAAACGAGTATATTCAAATAAGTTCACGAGTGTACTATAATAGAATTGAAGACCTATCAAGTATACTACTATGTCCAATACTATATCACAACACATATATCCAACTACTAATCTAAGTTAAGTAGTGATTATCCTTTATTATAGAAAGACAATGGTCAATCTCAATGTGGGATCTACACAAGTGCAATCCCGCTTGCGCCCCCTAAGTGTCGTGGTAGCCCCAACATCCCCGTAGGAATGAGTCTAACCAATTCGGCCCCATAGGTTTCTCAATACCGCACGTGCGAATACATCGCAAAGGCTAACTCCGGAGTGCCGGCTTGTAGGGAGCGACCCTCACAAGCATGTGCGAAGAGCACAAATGGCAACAAGCAAGTCCAAGTCCCAAGTCCCACACATGGCAAATGTCACTAGCAACCCTAAGGTCTAGTACAACAAATTCTCATGACACTAGGATTTCTATGTCAAGTTCATTCACGAGCCTAATGCCGCTTGATGACATTAGCTCACTATTCTACACTTTTGATGCCAAGCCAATGCCGCTTAATGACAAGGGCTTTTCTCCTATATCATGTATAGTTCTATGTTCTCAAACACATGTCAAAGTCCTCTCAAACACTTAGTTTCAAGTTCCCAAAAAGAATGCTACAAGACTTCAGCTCTCACATGCATTCGTCTCTACTATATAGAGTAAAATTGCATTACACATAGCATATGTATCTTAAGCATTCTAAAATTCACAATTAAATCAAATAACATGAAAATGCACTAATTTTTATTTAACCATAAGCAAATAAGCACCAATGAGAATTTCTCATTGTGCTAGGTGAGGCCAAACCCACCGTCGCTCCAAGCGTCGCTCCGAACCGCTAACGAAGCTTCGATTCCTACTCCTAGTACCCTACAAAGGAGATCCTAGGAGTTACAACCTCAAGAGATAAGTCTTGAGTTCAAACTTTAAGCTTCTATGTAGAGAGTAAGGAAAAATTCACCTTAGAGTAAAAATCCTTCTCCAATCCTCAAATGGAGGTGAGATCCCTTCCAAGGCAACCTAAACAAAGGTTCTAAACCAATTAATCGGACCCTAAAAGCCCTAGGTTGCAAATCCCCAAAATAAACCCTATCCTACAAAAACTAGGGTTTCAACAAGTAGAAAGCTCCAAAATCCCAAACTAGAGGAAATAGAGGTGATGCCTACCTTCAAGAAGCTCACAAACAAGTTCCAAGTCCACCAAACTTGAAGATCTTTCCCTCAACTTGCTCCCAAACCAAGCACCAAGCTTCATCCATGGTGGAGGATGCACCAAGAAGCAAAAAGGAGAAGATGAGAGAAGGGTTAGACCACCAAAGAGCACCCTAGACCCAAGAAATCAAAGGGGAAAGAAGGGTGAGAGCTCCCTACCTCTCTCTCCTGCAGTGAAGGGCTCAAAATGAGCCCTAGGGGTGAAGGGGCATATGTATAAAGCAACAAAATGCCAAACAGTCCCTGCAGTTTCGGATTTTCGAAAGCGCGATCTGCGTACAAACCCGTTTTGTACCGGTATAAACCTGCGAGACGACAAACCCGAGCCTCGGGTTTGCCCGGACCGCTCATCTATCTAGGTATAAATCTTGGCTTGTCTGGTATAGCCATCATTTGTACCTAGGTATAGCAACAATTTTGTGCTGGTACAAAAGCATGAAATTCCAACCCAAGAGCAACCTAAAATCCAGCTTTTTGGACTTTAGTGCTTGGAAATCATCCACTAACCTCGGTACTCGTGCCATAGGTCGGAACACAGTCAACGACCCTCCGGAAAATGAAAAGCTCGGATCTCACATTTAACACTCGAACCGGCAATTTGCAAAGTCCAGTGCGTCACATTCACCCCTCCTAAAAGGAGGTTTCGTCCGCGAAACTCAAAATTAAAGTTATATCTCATGACTCCATCTGAAAGAGATGGGGATAGCGCTCTCGAAGCGCACTCTCTAGCTCCCACGTGGCCTCCCGCTCCTCGTGGTTGCTCCACAGGACCTTCACATAAGGAAGCTCCCGGTTCCTCAACTTCTTCACCTCGCGAGCTAAAATCTTCACGGGTTGCTCCTCGAAGCTCAAATCGTCCCTCAGCTCCAATGGTGTAGCATCCAAAACATGAGCTGGATCATGTACATACTTCCGAAGGACCGATACATGAAATACGTTGTGTACACCCGATAGGTTCGGCGGTAGAGCAAGTCTATACGCTACCGGGCCCACACGCTCCAAAATCTCATACGGTCCAATGAAACGGGGCTTAACTTACCGAATCCCAAACCTCCCGACTCCTCGGCGAGACTTTCAAAAAGACATGATCTCCGATCTGAAACTCCAAGTCTCGTCGACGTCTGTCAGCAGAGCTCTTTTGCCTGCTCTGGGCTGTCAACAACCGCTCCCTAGCAATGCGAACCTTGTCCTCGGCTTCCTGGAGCACATCTGGGCCTAATGCCAAACTCTCACCAACTTCACTCCAATGAAGTGGCGATCTACACTTCCGTCCATAGAGTGCCTCAAATGGCGCCATCTTGATGCTTGCTTGATAAGCATTGTTATAAGCAAACTCGACCATCGGTAGGTCTTTGCGACCATCCTCCACGAAAGTCGATCACGCAGCTCGAAGCATGTCCTCGAGTGTACGTATAGTACGCTCGCCCGTCACTCGAGGTGGAAACGATCGAAATCCGATCAGTACCCAAGGCGTCCTGCAGACTCCTCCAAAAGTGCGACACAAAGCGAGTGTCTCTGTCCGATACTATAGAAGTGGGTACTCCATGTAGTCGCACAACCTCGTCAAGGTAAACCTGTGCGAGTCTCTCGCCAGTCCAAGTAGTGTGGATAGGTATGAAATGTGCCGATTTCGTCAACCTATCCACGATCACCCAAATAGCGTCATGCCGGCACGGGAGCGAGGCAATCCCATCACAAAGTCCATGGTGATCTTCTCCCACTTCCACACGGAATCGGTAAGCTACGTAATTTCCCGCGGGAACTCTATGCTCAGCCTTCACTTGTTGGCAAGTTAAACAACGAGCTACAAACTCGCCAACATCCTTTTTCATCCCGGGCCACCAATAGTGTAGTTTCAAATCCTTATACATCTTGGTGCCTCCCGGATGTATAGCATACGGCGCTCGGTGTGCTTCTAGGAGAATCTCCTCTTTAAGTGTCGGTTCCGCCGGTACACAAACCCGTCCACGGAATCGCATCAAGTCGCCACCGCCCAAAGTAAAGTCCCCGGTGCAACCATCTGTCATCTTTGCTCGGATCTTTAGCAACTCCGCATCAAGAGCTTGCTTTTCCTTGATTCTTTCCAATAAAGTAGGTTGCACCACAAGTGTCATCAACCTCATAGGTGTGTCAGGAGCCACCACCTCCAACTCTAACCGCTTCAGCTGCTCAATCAAAGGCGGTTGAGTAACTATCATCATCGCTAAATTTTCCGTCGATTCCCTACTTAGCGCATCTGCCACCACGTTAGCCTTGCCTGGGTGGTAAAGTATCGTCAGATCATAATCCTTGAGGAGCTCCAACCATCTGCGCTGCCTCAGGTTCAATTCCTTCTGAGTGAACAGATACTTTAAACTCTTGTGATCCGTATACACTTCACACCGCTCGCCATAAAGATAGTGGCGCCATAGCTTCAGTGCGAACACTACAGCCGCCAACTCCAAGTCGTGTGTAGGATAATTTCTTTCATACTCCTTCAACTGGCGAGAAACATACGCGATCACCTTTCCGTGCTGCATTAACACGCAACCTGATCGGTTGAAGGAAGGATCGCTATAAATCACATACCCTGCTCCAGCCACTGGCAAGGTTAGGATTGGCGCGGTAGTCAATCGCAGCTTCAACTCTTGAAAGCTTTTCTCGCACGCATCATTCCAAATGAACTTGGTGCCTTTATGCGTGAGCCTCGTGAGGGGAGTAGATAACCTTGCAAATCCCTCAACAAACCTCCTGTAGTAGCCGGCCAAACCGATAAAGCTGCGTATCTCCGTGACACTCGTCGGTCTAGGCCACTCCCTGACGGCCTCAATCTTCTTAGGATCCACGGCTATACCCGATCCCGAAACCACATGGCCCAAAAACGTCACCTCTCTGAGCCAAAACTCACACTTCTTCAACCTGGCAAAGAGTCTCTTTTCCCGAAGCACTTGAAGTACCAGCCTCAAATGTTCCTCGTGATCAACATCACTTCGGGAATAAACCAAAATGTCGTCTATAAACACCACGACGAATCTGTCCAAATATGGCTTAAAGACACGGTTCATCAAATCCATAAAAGCTGCCGGGGCATTAGTAAGCCCAAACGGCATAACGGTGAACTCATAGTGTCCATACCGTGTCCTGAAAGCCGTCTTTGACACATCCTCAGGCTTGATCTTCAGCTGATGATAACCCGACTGCAAGTCGATCTTGGAGTACACGCTAGATCCCTGAAGCTGATCAAACAGATCATCGATCCTCGGCAACGGATACTTATTCTTAATCGTGACTTTATTAAGTTCACGATAATCCATACATAAGCGAAGTGATCCGTCCTTTTTCCTCACAAAGAGAACCGGTGCTCCCCAAGGTGACACACTCGGCCTCACAAAACCTTTATCCAAAAGATCCTGCAACTGTGCCCTCAGCTCCTTAAGTTCTGCTGGTGCCATCCTATAGGGCGCCTTTGAGATTGGAGTAGTCCCAGGGACGAGATCTACTACAAACTCAATCTCCCTGTCAGGCGGCATTCCTGGTAGCTCTGCTGGAAACACATCCTGGAACTCCCTCACCACAGGGATATCCTCAATCCTAGGAGAATCCTCAACATCTCGGGGTGCAATACTAGCCAAATAGGCTATGCACCCGCTACTAATCAACTGCCTAGCTCGAGAGGAGCTAATAGTCATCGCAATCAGCGAACTCTGGCAACCCTGAAACACCACCTCCTCGTGACCAGGCTCTCTAAAAGTCACAGTACGACTCACACAATCGATCGTAGCAAAGTATCGGGTCAACCAATCCATGCCCAAAACTATGTCGAACTCTCCAAGTTTGCGCACCACAAAAAGGTCCGCGGGCATGATCCAATCCCCAATCTGAACCGGGCAATTAGCACAACACTCCTGAACGTCTATATGATGTCCGGGTATAATCACTCGCCCCGAATGCAACAAGGAAGTCATTGGAATGCTATGCAACTCGGCAAACAGCCGATCAATAAAAGAACAAGATGCGCCGGTATCAAATAAAGCACGAACGCGAATGCAGGAAATCAAAATGATACCTGCAACCACGTCCTCATTCTTTGCCTGCCTCGTGCAGGCGGCATACAATCGTCCACTCGGGCCTGTCGTGACCCCTCGCTGCGCATACGTGCGGAAGATCTCCCGCTTTACAGTAAGATCTTGCAGTGTCCCAGTGGAACACAGTGAAGCCGGTCTTGTGTGTCGACGGTGTGGGAGCGGATCCCCTCGGACACTACTCGGAAATGGCCCTCGACCGCAAGAGAAGCATCGGCCCCGCCCTGCGGGCCTTTGTCGGGGGTGGTGGGGGCCGCTACAAATCACACACCGCGGCGGTCGCCGCTCGGATCTCAGCGGCTCTTGTGGGGTCCTCGTCCACGTGAGCGGCTCTGGGGTACTTTGGCGGCTTCCTAGAGTGCGCCTGGCTCGCACCCTCGCTTGAGGGCCTCTTGCCCTTGCCCCGATCCAAGCCTTCCTGCCTGTCCTTCAAGACCATCGCGCCCCGCTCCACAATGAGAGCGTGATTTACCACCTCTCTATAGGTCTGCAACCCAGACGACTGCACGAGTCTAAAGATAGATGGCCGAAGTCCATTCTCGAAGATCCTGGCCGTGTCCTCGTCGTCCCGCACGACGAAAGGTACACAGTGTAGAAGCCTGGTGAACTCCCGCTCATACTCTGCCACTGTCCGCTCCCCCTGGCGCAGGTTGCGCAAATCAGTCTCCATCTGTCGTCGAACACTGTCGGGGAAGTAGTGCTCGAGTAGCAATCCCTTGAACCTCGTCCAAGTCATCTCTGCCAAGTCGGTGCTCGGGTTCTCTGAATGTCCCGCCACCAGCGATAGGCCTCGCCGTCCGGATGGTGAGTGGCGAGCCACACTCTGTCCTCTCGACAAAGGTATCCCGAAATAGCTTTTCCATGTGCATAAGCCATTTCTCTACAATCCGGTGATCCACGTTCTCGCCGTCGAATATACGTGGATTGCATCTCCTGAACTCATTGAGGCGGCTCATCAGTCGGTCTCGCTCAAGCCCCTCAACCATCGTAGGGAACAACTTTGCTCCTCCCGGGGCATCGAGCCCGGCGGTGCCGTCGCTACCCTCTCTGGCGTGCCACGGACGGCACGAGTGCAAAGATCCGGCGGCGGAGTCGGCGCCCTCGGTGCTACCACCTCGGGCGGGGGGTGGTGGTGCGGTGTCTCGGCCTCCCGGCGGCCGCTGCTGCGAGAAGAAGGTCCTCCGATCGCTTCATCCTCTCGTCTGTCGGCGCGCCGCCTCGGCTGTTCTTTGGGCCGCCGCCGTCTGAGCCACAAGGTCGGTGAGGACCGCCACTGATCCCTCGGCTCGCGGACCTCGGCTGGACTCGAAGTAGCGGAGGTCTCGACCTCCTCAAGATGTGCCATGTCCGCTGCTCCAATAGACTGGGAGCGAGTGATAGGCATCAACACTGCAACAACATAAAGCGCAAGTTAATAAAACCCACGCTATCGCAATCCCCACTCAGAAACCCAAATTGTGCGAAAGTAAGGAAGTGTGCTTTCTACTAACTCCCGATGTTACGTTGTCGGCCGCCAACGTAACCCTCCGCGAAGCTAGAATGTCACGCCCCGGGACCCAGCGGAAGCCCGCCCGGCGCGTGCCCAGACCCGCCGTATGTCTACAACATACAAGGCGTCTAACAAAAACGATAAATAACCAACAAAAATAAAGAGAATCTAGAAGTATCAGAGCAGTATAACAACTAGAAATCTATACAAGGAAGCATAAGGAAGAGACTAAAAGTAAAGCACCAATCATAAAATAAACCATAAAGAGAGTACAATAAAAAGAGATCCGAACACCACAATAACTAAGTACAGGGTAGTCTCTACATAGGGATACAAAACTCTCTCAATCACACCAAAGTACAAAAAGAGAGAAAAACCCCTACAAGGTGGAAAGCTGCGATAACTAGCTAGCGATCTCCTTTCCACGATCCCTTGCCTCCGCCGGTGCCGAAGGCTCTGAAACACATTAGAAAAAGAGGGCGTGAGAACTATTAAAAATAGTTCCCAGTGGGCAATTACTGACTTCAGTTGCATGCTCCACTAGGCCCCAAAAACTAAGCAAGTACGTGTAAGCGAAATAAATAACGAGTAAGCTACTAAAGCATGATATCTCTACTTAGCATAAATAAGCATAAGTAAACGGCTATTCTAAGCATGAATAGTAAATATAACCAACAAGTCCAATATCCATAGCAATAGTAAAGAGTTAAAGTTTACTATTCTAACCATAGCCCAATAATTCCCCAAGTGATAGTAAGGTGCTAAAGTTTACTATTCTAGTCAAAGTCCACAGTTTTCTTTAAACTACATTAAGTTTAAGCACAATAAGATCAACCCGAAGGCGATATGGCCGATGCCCACCCGAAGGTGCCTAGCCCAAATGCCGAGCCTAATGGCCCCGTAGTAGTCAACATTCCCACCCTAGGAATGCGATCGTCCCACGGCAATCCACTTCGGCGCCCAATCCGCACGGCGAATACAAGAAACGCGTTGGCCAACTCACGAGTGCGGCTTGTGAGGAGCTACCCTCACAAGCATGTGCGAATGAGCACAATGGCAAAAGTCACAAAACTCGTCACAAGTCCCAAATCATCATGTCTCTAACATGGAATGTACAATTGTCCAAAAGGCCTATCTCTATGTCATCATGTCTCTAACATGGAATATACAATTGTCCAAAAGGCCTATCTCTATGTCATCATGTCTCTAACATGGAATATAGTATATGTTAAGTGGCCTATGTCAAGTCTCTATGTTGCAGTTTCATAGTTTTCTATGTTAAGTGCCGCTTGATGACACTTAAGATTTCTAAGTCCCAACATGTATTTAATGTTCACAATTAACATTAGCAAAGCTAAAATCACCATAAATGGCACACTCCCGGCGCCCCCAAGAACCACCCCCACATGCATGCGGTTTAACCCGAGATAGCTCTACTATATAGAGTGAATATTTTATCATATATAAGGCATGCATTTTAAGTGATTCAAAATTCATAATAAATCTATATAGCATGAATATGCATTCAAAATATTTAAATCAAACCAACTAAGCACTTAGGAGCCATTTGCTCCTATGCTCATGAAGCCAAACCCACCGAGTGCGAAAATCGCCGATCCGAAACGCTAACTAAGCTTCGATTCCTACTCCTAGCACCCTACAAGGCATGCCATAGGAATTACAAACTCAAAAGATGAGTCTTGAGTTCAAACAATAAGAAACTCTACTAAAGGGTGAAGAATACTCACCGAATGCGAAGAAAGTGCTCTTGATCTCCAAATGGGAGTTAGAGTCCTTCTAATCCAACCTAAATCAAAGTTCTAAACTCATCAATTAGGTCCCAAAGGCCCTCAATCGAAAATCCCCAAATCCTAACCCTAGAATCCCATTCTAGGGTTTCATCTTATGAAAACCCACAAAAATCGAAACTAGAGGAAAGAGATCACTCACATACCTCTAAGAAGCGCTAATCCAAGCTCAAAAAGCCCTAGGCTTGAAGCTTGATCCTCCACAAAGTTCCAAACACCAAGTTCCAAGCTCCAACAATGGTGGTAGGGGCTCTAACAAGCAAAAGAGAGCAAGGAGAGGGTTTTAATCCTCCAAAAATCAACCAAAACCCTAGGAAACACAAGAGAGTAGAGAGAGAAGCTCCTCCTACCTTCTTCTTGCAATGGGGGTGCTCAAATGGAGCCCTAGGGTGAAGGGGTAACCTAATAGAAGCAACAATATGCTAATACACCCTGAGTTTAAGCGCTCAAAGCTACCGGGTTGTCGTACAAGCCATCCCATACGGTATAGACCTGTAGCTTGACCAAACCGAGGCTCGGGTTGGCGTCCATCGGCTCTCCCATACCGGTATAGAATCCATCCGTACCGGTATAGCAACAATTTACGTCGGTATAGCAACAATTTACGTGCCGGTGCGGACCCTCAGAACCTCAATCCGAGAGCAACCTAAAATCCAACTTTTTGGACTTTAGTGCTTAGGATTCATCCGCTAACCTCGGTACACGTGCTCTGGGTCGGAACATAGTCAACGACCCTCCGAGAAAATACGGAAAAGCTCGAACTCACGTCGAATACTCGAACTCCGCAATTTGCGCAAGTCCGGTATGTTACATTCACCTCTCCTAAAAGGAGTTTCGTCGCGAAACTCTAAAGCGAACTCATACCTCAAGATTCCATCGAAAGAGATGGGGATAGCGCTCTGCAGTGCGCTCTCAGGCTCCCACGTGGCCTCTCGCTCCTCGTGGTTGCTCCAAAGAACCTTCACGTACGGAATGTCCCGATTCCGCAATTTCTTCACCTCGCGAGCCAAGATCTTCACGGGTTGCTCCTCGAAGCTCAAATCCTCCCGCAGCTGTATGGGTACAGCCTCCAAAACATGAGCCGGATCATGGATGTACATCCGAAGGACCGATACATGAAAGACGTTGTGCACGCCCGATAGGTTCGGCGGTAGAGCAAGTCGATATGCTACCGGACCTATACGTTCCAAGATCTCATAGGGTCCAATAAATCGAGGACTCAACTTACCTCGAATTCCAAATCTCCGAATCCCCTTTGACGGCGAGACTTTCAAGAAGACATGATCTCCAATCTGAAACTCCAAGTCTCGTCGGCGTTTATCTGCATAGCTCCTCTGCCTACTCTGGGCCGTCAGTAGTCGCTCCCGTGCGATTCGAACTTTATCCTCTGTTTCCTGGAGCACTTCAGGGCCTAAAGCCAATCTTTCGCCCACTTCACTCCAATGAAGTGGCGATCTGCACTTTCGTCCATACAATGCCTCGAACGGTGCCATCTTGATACTTGCTTGATAACTATTGTTATAAGCAAACTCCGCCATAGGTAGATGCTGCGACCATCCTCCCTGAAAGTCAATCACACATGCTCGAAGCATGTCGTCAAGAGTCTGGATAGTGCGCTCCTAGTGCCCGTCACTCTGGGGGTGTAAAGCAGTGCTGAAATCCAATCTAGTACCCAAGGCGTCCTGTAGACTCCTCCAGAAGTGTGACACAAAGCGAGTGTCCCTGTCAGATACGATCGATGTAGGTACTCCATGAAGTCGCACAATCTCATCCACACTTGTGCGAGCTTCTCTCCAGCCCAAGTAGTATGGATAGGTATAAAGTGCGCCGACTTCGTCAACCTATCCACGATCACCCAAATAGCATCATGCCCAGCTTGAGAGCGAGGCAATCCCGTCACGAAGTCCATGGTGATCTTCTCCCACTTCCACACGGGAATAGGCAAACTCTGAAGTTTTCCCGCTGGAACTCGATGCTCAGCTTTCACTTGTTGGCAAGTTAAACATCTAGCAACAAACTCGCCAACATCCTTCTTCATCCCAGGCCACCAATAGAGTAACCTCAAGTCCTTGTACATTTTGGTGCCTCCTGGATGAATAGCATAAGGTGCCCTGTGTGCCTCCTGAAGGATGTCCTCTCTAAGTCCCAAATCCGCTGGCACACAAATCCGTCCACCAAAGCGCATCACTCCCTGATCATCCACCAGGAAGTCGCCGGTGCAACCATCCACCATTTTGTCTCGAATCCTTTGCAACTCTAAGTCAAGAGCTTGCTTCTCTGTAATTCTATCCATAAGAGTAGGTTGCACCACCATAGTCATCAGCCGCATAGGCGTATCGGGAGTCACTACCTCCAACTCCAACCGCTTCATCTGCTCGATCAACTGCGGTTGAGTAACAACATGCATCGCTAAGTTCTCGGTAGATTTCCGACTTAGCGCATCCGCCACCACGTTAGCCTTGCCGGGTGGTAGAGAATAGTCAAATCATAATCCTTGAGTAGCTCCAACCATCTGCTTGTCTCAAGTTCAACTCCCGAGTGAAAAGGTACTTTAAGCTCTTGTGATCCGTATAGACCTCGCACCGCTCGCCATACAAATAGTGGCGCCATAGCTTCAATGCAAAGACTACGGCCGCCAACTCCAAGTCGTGTGTAGGATAGTTCTTCTCATATTCCTTTAATTGGCGAGATGCATACGCGATCACCTTGTCACCCTGCATCAAAACACAACCCAATCCGTTAAGAGATGCATCACTATAAACCACATACCACTGCTCCGGCCAATAGGTAATGTGAGGATTGGAGCGGTCGTCAATCTCAGCTTCAACTCTTGAAAGCTCTTTTCACACGCATCATTCCAAATGAACTTAGCTCCTTTGTGCGTGAGCCTCGTGAGGGGAGTAGATAACTTCGCAAAGCCCTCCACGAATCTGCGGTAGTAGCCGGCCAAACCAAGGAAACTCCTGATCTCGGTGACACTCGTCGGTCTTGGCCAATCCTGAATGGCTTCTATCTTTCTAGGATCCACTGCTATACCTGTAACATACTGGACTTGCGCAAATTGCGGAGTTCGAGTATTTGACTTGTGTTGGAGCTTTTCCAGATTTTCTGGAGGGTCGTTGACTGTGTTCCGACCTATGGCGCGTGTACCGAAGTTAGGGGATGAATCCCCAGCACTAAAGTCCAAAAAGTTGGATTTTAGGTGGCTCTCGGGTTGGAAATTCTGTGCCTTGTACCGGTACAAAATGGTGTCTATACCGGTATAAAATGATGGCTATCACAAGTCTGAGGCCAGAAATTTATACCGGTATAAATGGGGACTTGGCAACCGAGGCTCGGGTTTGGCTTTTCGCGGGATTTATCTTAGGTACAAAATGGGTTTGTCTTAGGTACAAGCTGCGATTTCGAAAATACGAAGCTGCGGGGGCTTTTGTGCGTTTTGGCCTATTCTATAATAGCACCCACGACCCCCTTAGGGTTCCTTTGGGCTGAGAACAAGAGGAAGAAGGTAAGGGAACTCTCCTTCCCCTTTCCTTGATTTCCTTTGTTTTGATTAGAGTTTTGAAGCTTAATCTTCTCCCTTTTGCTCTCTTTTGCTTGTTGGAGCTATTTCCACCATTAGAGAAGCGTTGAGCTTGGACTTGGAGCTTGTGGTGAGGAAGATCTTCACTTCTAGAAGGTTTTGATCCTTGATTTGGAGCTTTTGGAAGGTAAGCAACCAATCATTTCCTCTAGATTTAGATTTGGGAGCTCTCTTTGAGTAGAAACCCTAGAAGTGGGATTCTAGGGTTAGAATTGGGGATTTTGGATTTGGACCTTTTAGAACCTAATTGATGGGTGTAGAACTCTCTATTAGGTTGGATTAGAAGATCCTTTGAGTTGATTTGAGCTTTGGACAAGAGCTTCTTGATCAAAGGTAATTTTCACCTCTTTTTCATGTGATTTTTGGGTGAATTATTTAGATGCTTATTCGAAGCTCGTATCCCTTCAAATAATTATCTTAGGGTACTAGGAGCTTGGGGGGCTACTTCGTTCGGCGAAACGAAAAGGATTCGAAGTACATCCGGTGGGTTTGATCTCACCGAAATGGGTGAACTCCTCCTATGTTTTCCTTTGAGTTTTAAGACATGTTTATATGTTGAGTTATGCTCTCTAGGACATGCTTGAATTTATGAGAACCTAAAATGACTATGTTATGTTTAGTGAAAATTATATGCTCTATGTAGTAGAGACTTACATGTTGTTTTGGGACATAGTCGGTTATTTGGTTTGCCACTTTAAGAAGCATGTTAGAGATTGATTGGCGAGATGATTCCTCGAGGGAACTTGGTATATGGACTATATTTATAGAAGCATAAATGATTACTACATTACACTTGGTAAAGACATGTAATAGAACTTAATGTTCCTACTTTATGCTTGAATAGATATGAAGCATGATAGTGAGTTGTAACCTTGTGATTAAAAGATGTTAACCTTGAGGTTAATAGCATGCTTATGCGAATGGGACGTAGGCACGCATGAGACTTGGTGTTATTTGTCTTATACTTGTTGTAGGCAAGATAGTAATGTTAATATAACATGAGACATGACAAGATCTTTGTGATATTCCTTGGGTGCATTTGTTCTAGTATCATATCTAGCTTTGGCCTTTGTGATATTGCACTCGATCTAGGGATCGACGATTTCTATTCCATGTTTTAGACATGAGGAAAGGTAAAGTAAAGCCCTTGGGGCATTTTATATGAGTTAATGACATATACTATAAGTGGTTTAAACTCTTTGCATTGTGATATTTGTATGCTTTATAGGGGAAAGGACATGTGTATTTTAATACTATGATGTTTGTGAGTAATGCATAGTTCTCTTACATATGGTATTGATAGATATCTATTCGATAATTGTCGGATATTGCATGTTATAACGCCAGGGAAATCTTGTTTATATAATGAATTATCCCAAGTAGGATAGTGTCATTTGAGTTGTATATGTTTTACACGTCTTGTGTTTTGGTAGAGAGTTACCACCCAAGTAGTTGTTAATGAGTTGTGACATGTTGAGCTACTTTCCGACCGTCGAGTCGACGTGTGAGATTCCAAGTCGTAGACTTGATGATTGTATCCCAAATAGGGACCCTATGCTATGATTACGCTTGCTTGCCCTTGTGCTCATTCGCACATGCTTGTGAGGCTCGCTACCTACAAGCGGCACTCGGAGTTAGCCTTGCGATACGTTCGCCGTGCGGGATTGGGCGCCGAAAGTGGATTGCCGTGTTCTCGGGTCTCCTTTTCTGCGGGGAAAGTCGATTGACCACCACGGGGCCACCTAGGCATGGCACGAGCCGGGATGTTACCTTGGGTACATTCCTTATGGATTGGGTTTGAGACTTCTCTTGACTTAGTACATAGTCATGGTTGGTGCATACATTGTATATTTATCCCTACATATGGTAGTTGGAAACTTGAGATCAATTGTAATTGACAATCTTTGTGGTAATGAACTTATATCTTTTGGGACTAATATGTGTGCATTGGTATAGAATCATGGAAAGTATAAAATATATGCTTGATAGAGAACACTTATTCTTTTGGACTAGTGTGTATGCTTGATAGAGAACACTTATTCTTTTGGATTAGTATATATGCTTGATAGAAAACAACGGATACATAATCTACTTTATGTAGTAATATGAACATTATGGTTGGGCTTGTAAGTAAACGTTAACTTACTCTAATTATGCATGTGAAATGACTTGGACATATGTTTGTGCCATTAAATGTAGAATATCATGATTATGATAGTTAAACTCGTAGTAGAAGCATGAATATGTTTACTTTCTGTTGTATATACTCGTTTCTTATTTATCGCTTCTTACCTCTTTTTAGCGTGCTTATTTTTAGCCTAGTGGAGCATTTCGCTGAGCTCAGTAATTGCCCACTGGGAACTATTTTTAATAGTTCTCACGCCCTCTGTTTGTTGTTACTTTTCAGCGCCATCCACATCGGGAGTGGCTAGGGATCGAGGCGAGGGGTTTGCGGCTAGCTAGAGCCATACGGAGTTTCTATAGCGACCCGTTGTCATCTTTTCTTTTTGTACTTGTAGAAAAGATGTACTATGTATCTATTTAGAGTTTTGTATCAGATTCTGGTTTTAGCACTCTGTTTATGTATCTTTGTGGATCTTTATGTTGAACTTAGTGGTTTTATATTACTCGCTCTGATAGCCTTGTTAGGATTTCTCTCTTTTCCTTTATGGTTTCAGTAGACGCCTTGTGTGCATGTGTTTGTTTGGTGTACACGGCGGGTCTGTGCACGGGCTGGCGGGCTTCCGTGGGCCGGGCGTGACAGATTAATTTGGTATCAGAGCCTAGGGTTGAGTCTTAGGGGACCTAGCAAACCTTAGGCCGGTTGGACGCTAAGGGATAGGAACGAGAGAGCCGGGGTCCTTGGGACCATTGAGAGCGAAAGTATTGCGATTGGGTCATAATTATAACTCCATAAGTGTTGGAGTTGGATCGAAGTGGACGACATCTATGTCCTTGCAGGATCACGTTGGCGGCCGACAACGTGATATCAAGGAATGGTTGGAAGTCACTTCATTACTTTCGCATGATTGGGATATTGTGTTTATGAGTGGGGGCGTTGGCATAGGTTGTTTAACTTTGTGCTTGTTATGTTTGTTGCGGCTTGAGACATCGGCGACATCCGCGATGGCGGCGAGGCGGCAGGCAGGAAGCTTGCATCCCCCGATCCGGCGAGATTCGGGAGTTGAAGGAGCGATTGACCACCTTGGTCGGCGTGGTGGAGCGACGGGCGAGCGTTGTGCTACTTCGGTGAAGCTCTACGCCGCCGCGGGACGAGGAATTGGACGGCGGAGAATCTGAACCGGCGACGACGGCGGCCTCGGGAGGCCCCGGGAGGCCACTGGACCGAGCGATATCCGCGGAGAAAGGTGTGGACACCGAGTGGCCAAGGAGACCACCAAGGGCAAGGAGTTGCGGGTCGGCGAATCGTCAAAGAAGGTAAAGAAGGACCGAGGTCGAGGACGCGGTTCTTTCTACGGAGAAGTCCGCCAAGATATCTAAGGAACCGAAGCCAGTCGCAAGGACGAGGTTCATCTGCACCACAGAGAGGGCCAGATCGCCGTCGAGTTTTTAGTTGCGTGATCTGCGGTGGCCGTCACTACCCATCGCAGTGCTCGCAGAAGCAGGGCAGGTGCTACTTGTGTGGCCGGGCGGGCCACCTTCGACGAGAATGCCCAAGGAGCGGCGGGACTCTTTGGAACATCGGCGCAGAAACGTCGACGGGAGGGACGGCGGTGGAGGCGTACCCGCTGACCCACGGGAGCTGGATGTGACGACTGAGGGAGCTACTGCAGGTAGCATGTCTTACGGTGCTTTATGCAATTCCTACTGATTGTAATGATTGCACCTTTTGCACCTTCGATCGGCTATTCGCCGAGTTGTTTGCTTTGACTCTTCGCGATGCTTGAGGGTTGATTGGATAGTTGGGTGTGTCATTTTACCACCCTACCTCGAGAGAGTTTTGTGGGCCAACGAATGGATTGGCTTAGTTTGTGTGGGATATTTGTGGGTACTTGATGCCCTTTGCCGCGCGAGCTAAATTGACTCGCCTTGGGGACTTGAGCACTTTTAGTGCACCTTATGGTTGTGTTTTTCGCTGGTTGCGATGATTTTCCTCCCTACCTAAATTCAGGTAGTTTTGGAGTAGCTTTGGGGCCTAATTGCCCGATGGCCGTGGGATGTGCGAGAATCCTCGAAGGAAGGATGTCTCTTGAGTGGTAGTTGATGTTTCTGGTGAGTCACAAATCGTGAGTTCGGTTGGCGGGGAGGTTTGGTATCTAGAGTTACGCTTCACCGTGGAGCGCTCTCGCTTGACGTGAGACCGGTTGAGTTCGTGTTGACTGTGTGTCGACCATCGTGATCTAAATTGAACCACGATCGAGATTTTGGACCCGAGTTGAGGCTCGTTGATTGTTCAATCGACCTTGCGAGTTGATGTACTCTGAATGATTGATTGCAATCTGAGTGTCACCGCTTTGTGTTGGAGTTTGAGGTTGTACCTCAAACGGACGTTGTTGTTGGGTTGAGGCACCACAAGAATTATTGTGATGTTACCTAAACTTGTAGTACGCCACCAACGTTGGGGATTTGTGGAATGCTATTCCCAGCCCTTCTGGATGGATTTGTGGAATCAGAGGCTTTTGACCGTGAGTATCTTGTCGAGATTAAGTGAAGACTGACTGCGTTGACTGTTGGACGAGACCGAGATATGGAACTCCCATTAATGGGTTGAGCGATTCGAATCTCGGGGGGAATCTACCGAGTGCCTACCTTCCTTGTCGGTTCTTACATAAGGAATTGAGTCTGTTGTTTGGAGCGGCAAGAAGAGGTCATGGAATTGATGTTCGGGGTGGTTAGACGAGAAGCTCGGGTTAGCCATAATTACAATCTTTGCGCAAGATGGATCGATAGAGAACTTTTTAATGAAGTGTGAGTGGAATACTCTCTATCATTTGAGTTGGAATCTATAAGTTGTGGACAACTGGAAGACCCAATGCTAAGGAAAGCATTGAGGACGAGGATTTTGAGTGATACTTCACGAACTACCGAGTGGCTAAGGTCAAGAGTTAATCTCTCGAGGACAAGTCCTTAGCACAGGCACGTGAAGAGTTAAGCGGACACTAGGTTGATTTGGGAACCTCCCACATGGACAACGGTTGTGAAGCCTCTATCGATTGAGGCCAAGAGTATTGGATCAAAGAGATTACTAATGGAAGTCGAGAAGACTCTTAAGTGCTGACCCACTATAATTATTATAGAGTGGATGTTGAGACTATTACCTCCCTAATGGAATCATGTGTGAGGGGGAAGCATAGTGATGCCATGCCATAGAATGAAATCCAATGATCTTCGTTGGTGAGCTATTGGATGATTTACTTGATCTTTGTCACTATGGAGTGGAATTGCCCTCCCATGCAAACTCTGGATGAAGTTGACCTTGCGTGGAATATCATAGGCGACAGGCGAGTGATGACCAGCTGAACACTTCGGTGGAGTTACGCTGGGTTACTGGACTGGTATGATTTCCGGAATCTTGAATGAATGGTAATTGTATATCCTCCTGGGAAGGATATATGATAGAGTTCTTTGTATAAAGGCAAGTTAAAGGAGACCTTGATTTTCGCCATCGACTGGGTTGAAGAATGTGAGAACTGGGACTTAGCTTTTGGATTCATGCAGACCAGCTGAGAAACTGGTTTGGTTAAGCACCGATCGCGATAGGCTTTACCTATGAAGAGTGGAGCTCGAGGAGTCGCTATAGACGATGCTTGCTTTTCGCCGTACCTTGGAGCCGAGGGATTCTGCGACGTTTGTGTTTTGGAGCAATTCACCGGTCTGGAGACCTTACTGTCTAGTTTGTGCCTTTGTTAGAGTGCACACTGCCATTCCCTTTAGATGGGTTGGTGTTGTAGTTGATCCGCGGTTTCGCGGACGAAACTCCTTTTTAGGAGGGAGAATGTAACATACGGACTTGCGCAAATTGCGGAGTTCGAGTATTTGACTTGTGTTGGAGCTTTTCCAGTTTTTACGGAGGGTCGTTGACGTGTTCCGACCTATGGCGCGTGTCTGAAGTTAGGGGATGAATCCCCCGACACTAAAGTCCAAAAAGTTGGATTTTAGGTGGCTCTCGGGTTGGAAATTGTGCCTTGTACCGGTACAAAATGGTGTCTATCTGGGTATAAAATGATGGCTATACCGGTCTGAGACCGAAATTTATCGGTATAAATGGGCGGACTTGGCAACCCGAGGCTCGGGTTTGGCTTTCGCGATTTATACCGGTACAAAATGGGTTTGTCTGCAGTACAAGTAACGATTTCGAAAATCTGAAACTGCAGGGGCTTTTGTGCGTTTTGGCCTATTCTATAATAGCACCCACGACCCCCTTAGGGTTCCTTTGGGCTGAGCACAAGAGGAAGAAGGTAAGGGAACTCTCCTTCCCCTTTCCTTGATTTCCTTTGTTTTGATTAGAGTTTTGAAGCTTAATCTTCTCCCTTTTGCTCTCTTTTGCTTGTTGGAGCTATTTCCACCATTAGAGAAGCGTTGAGCTTGGACTTGGAGCTTGTGGTGAGGAAGATCTTCACTTCTAGAAGGTTTTGATCCTTGATTTGGAGCTTTTGGAAGGTAAGCAACCAATCATTTCCTCTAGATTTAGATTTGGGAGCTCTCTTTGAGTAGAAACCCTAGAAGTGGGATTCTAGGGTTAGAATTGGGGATTTTGGATTTGGACCTTTTAGAACCTAATTGATGGGTGTAGAACTCTCTATTAGGTTGGATTAGAAGATCCTTTGAGTTGATTTGAGCTTTGGACAAGAGCTTCTTGATCAAAGGTAATTTTCACCTCTTTTTCATGTGATTTTTGGGTGAATTATTTAGATGCTTATTCGAAGCTCGTATCCCTTCAAATAATTATCTTAGGGTACTAGGAGCTTGGGGGACAACTTCGTTCGGCGAAACGAAAAGGATTCGAAGTACATCCGGTGGGTTTGATCTCACCGAAATGGGTGAACTCCTCCTATGTTTTCCTTTGAGTTTTAAGACATGTTTATATGTTGAGTTATGCTCTCTAGGACATGCTTGAATTTATGAGAACCTAAAATGACTATGTTATGTTTAGTGAAAATTATATGCTCTATGTAGTAGAGACTTACATGTTGTTTTGGGACATAGTCGGTTATTTGGTTTGCCACTTTAAGAAGCATGTTAGAGATTGATTGGCGAGATGATTCCTCGAGGGAACTTGGTATATGGACTATATTTATAGAAGCATAAATGATTACTACATTACACTTGGTAAAGACATGTAATAGAACTTAATGTTCCTACTTTATGCTTGAATAGATATGAAGCATGATAGTGAGTTGTAACCTTGTGATTAAAAGATGTTAACCTTGAGGTTAATAGCATGCTTATGCGAATGGGACGTAGGCACGCATGAGACTTGGTGTTATTTGTCTTATACTTGTTGTAGGCAAGATAGTAATGTTAATATAACATGAGACATGACAAGATCTTTGTGATATTCCTTGGGTGCATTTGTTCTAGTATCATATCTAGCTTTGGCCTTTGTGATATTGCACTCGATCTAGGGATCGACGATTTCTATTCCATGTTTTAGACATGAGGAAAGGTAAAGTAAAGCCCTTGGGGCATTTTATATGAGTTAATGACATATACTATAAGTGGTTTAAACTCTTTGCATTGTGATATTTGTATGCTTTATAGGGGAAAGGACATGTGTATTTTAATACTATGATGTTTGTGAGTAATGCATAGTTCTCTTACATATGGTATTGATAGATATCTATTCGATAATTGTCGGATATTGCATGTTATAACTCCAGGGAAATCTTGTTTATATAATGAATTATCCCAAGTAGGATAGTGTCATTTGAGTTGTATATGTTTTACACGTCTTGTGTTTTGGTAGAGAGTTACCACCCAAGTAGTTGTTAATGAGTTGTGACATGTTGAGCTACTTCCCGCCCGTCGAGCCGACGTGTGAGCTTTCACGTCGTAGACTTGATGATTGAAGTATCCCAAATAGGGACCCTATGCTATGATTACGCTTGCTTGCCCTTGTGCTCATTCGCACATGCTTGTGAGGCTCGCTACCTACAAGCGGCACTCGGAGTTAGCCTTGCGATACGTTCGCCGTGCGGGATTGGGCGCCGAAAGTGGATTGCCGTGTTCTCGGGTCTCCTTTTCTGTGGGGAAAGTCGATTGACCACCACGGGGCCACCTAGGCATGGCACGAGCCGGGATGTTACCTTGGGTACATTCCTTATGGATTGGGTTTGAGACTTCTCTTGACTTAGTACATAGTCATGGTTGGTGCATACATTGTATATTTATCCCTACATATGGTAGTTGGAAACTTCGGATCAATTGTAATTGACAATACTGTGGTAATGAACTTATATCTTTTGGGACTAATATGTGTGCATTGGTATAGAATCATGGAAAGTATAAAATATATGCTTGATAGAGAACACTTATTCTTTTGGACTAGTGTGTATGCTTGATAGAGAACACTTACTCTTTTGGATTAGTATATATGCTTGATAGAAAACAACGGATACATAATTTACTTTATGTAGTAATATGAACATTATGGTTGGGCTTGTAAGTAAACGTTAACTTACTCTAATTATGCATGTGAAATGACTTGGACATATGTTTGTGCCATTAAATGTAGAATATCATGATTATGATAGTTAAACTTGTAGTAGAAGCATGAATATGTTTAATTTCTGTTGTATATACTCGTTTCTTATTTATCGCTTCTTACCTCTTTTTAGCGTGCTTATTTTTAGCCTAGTGGAGCATTTCGCTGAGCTCAGTAATTGCCCACTGGGAACTATTTTTAATAGTTCTCACGCCCTCTGTTTGTTGTTAATTTTCAGAGCCATCCGCATCGGGAGTGGCTAGGGATCGAGGCGAGGGGTTTGCGGCTAGCTAGAGCCATACGGAGTTTCTATAGCGACCCGTTGTCATCTTTTCTTTTTGTACTTGTAGAAAAGATGTACTATGTATCTATTTAGAGTTTTGTATCAGATTCTGGTTTTAGCACTCTGTTTATGTATCTTTGTGGATCTTTATGTTGAACTTAGTGGTTTTATATTACTCGCTCTGATAGCCTTGTTAGGATTTCTCTCTTTTCCTTTATGGTTTCAGTAGACGCCTTGTGTACATTGTGTTTGTTTGGTGTACACGGCGGGTGCGTACCTGCGCGGCGGGCTTCCGTGGGCCGGGCGTGACAATGCACGATCCCTGAAATCACATGTCCCGAAAAGCCACTTCTCGAAGCCAAAATTCGCACTTCTTCGGCTGAGCAAATAACTTCTTTTCCCGAAGCACTTGTAGTACCAATCTCAAGTGTTCCTCGTGCTCCACATCACTTCGGGAATAAACCAAGATGTCGTCGATGAAGACCACGACGAACCTGTCTAGATAAGGCTTGAAGACACGGTTCATTAGATCCATAAAAGCTGCCGGGGCATTAGTAAGCCCAAACGGCATAACAGTGAACTCATAATGTCCATACCGTGATCTAAAAGCCGTCTTCGCCACGTCCCCAGGCGCAATCTTCAACTGATGGTATCCCGACTTCAAGTCTATCTTGGAATACACGTTCGACCCTTGAAGTTGATCAAAAAGATCATCAATCCTCGGCAACGGATACTTATTCTTGATAGTGACTTTATTAAGTTCACGATAGTCCACGCAAAGGCGAAGTGATCCGTTCTTCTTCTTCACAAAAAGAACCGGTGCTCCCCAAGGTGACACACTCGGTCGAATGAAGCCCTTGTCCAACATATCCTGTAACTGTGCCCTCAGCTCCTTTAACTCTGCCGGTGCCATCCTATAGGGTGCCTTCGAGACTGGGGTAGTCCCGGGAGCGAGATCTACCACAAACTCGATCTCCTATCGGGTGGCATGCACAGTAGCTCCGGAAACACGTCCGAAACTCCCGTACCAGGATATCCTCGATCCTAGGGGTATCATCCTCACCCTCAATGCGATACTAGCCAAATAGGCTACGCATCCATGGTTGATCGATTGCCTAGCTCGAGACGAAGGCGATCGACATCGCAAAAAGCGAGCTACGGCATCCTCTAAACACCACCTCACTCGACCCGGTTCTCTAAAAAGTAACCGTTCGATTAACACAATCGATAGTGGCGTAGTATCTAGTCAACCAATCCATACCCAAAACCACGTCAAAATCCCCCAACTTGCGCACTACTCGCAAATCCGCGGGCATGGTCCAATCTCCTACCCGAATAGGGCAACTGGGGCAATACTCTCGCACGTCCACAATGTGGTCGGGTACAACAATACGTCCAGGGTGTAGTAAAGGAACAAACTGGATGTCATGCAACTCGGCAAACAACCGATCTATAAATGAATGTGATGCACCGGTATCAAATAATGCACGTACTCTAATGCCATCAAGTAAAATGATACCTGCCACCACATCCTCAGCTGTCGTCGCCTCGATCTGCGGCGTACATGCGCCCACTCGGCGCTGTCGTGACCCTCGCTGCGCTGGACGGCCGCCCGATCGTGTCGACGGGGTCCCCCGGGCGGCGGCCGTGTGGTCCTCGGCGGCGCGGCGGTGGTGTAGAACCTCTCGGGCACTCGGTACGGATGTGGCCCTCACAGCCCTGTGGAAGCACTGCCGCCGTGGACAACTGCGGCGGGTGGTGAGGACCACGCGAGATCACACAGGGAGGCCGGCGTCGGTCGGATCCTCTCGGCGGGGCGGTGCGCCACGGCTGGCTCTTGGTATCTCGGATGCTTCGGTGGCCTCCTAGAGTGCGTCGCTCGCACCCTCGGCCGCGGGCCTCTTGCCCTTCCCCTTGTCCAAACCCTCGCGTCTCTCTGCACCATGGCGCGCCGCTCTCTCTGATGTGCGCGCGGTTCACCACTGTCGGTAAGTACGAAGCTCGGAAGGGCGCACGAACCGGAAAATCGACGGTCGCGATCCACGCTCGAAAATGCGGGCCTTATCCTCGTCGTCCCGCACGACGAAGGGCACGCAATGCGAGCGAAAACTCTCTCTCGTACTCGGCTACGAGATCTGTCCCCCGTGTCGAGTGCGCAAACTCTGCTCCATCCGCCTCTTGACGCTATCGGGAAGTAGTGTGCCAACGGTAGCTCCTTGAACCTCGTCCAAGTAATAGAAGCTAAGTACGTCTTTGGGGTTCTCACGAAGATCCATCCACCGGTGTAGGCCTCGCCGTCCAAGTGGTGGGTGGCGAGCCACACTCTGTCCCGCTCCTCCACGAACGTGTCACGGAACAATTTCTCCATGTGCATCAACCACTTTTCCACGATCCAGTGGTCGACCTTCTCTCCGTCAAAGGTCCTCGGGCTGCACCTCCTGAACTCCTTGAGGCGAGCCATGAGTCGATCCCGCTCGGCTCCCTGAGCCATAACTGGAAATGCCACTGCCACCGGTGATGCTCGAACTGGCGGGGTGTCCCGATCCTCCTCCCGGCGCTCGACTGCCGGAGTCGTCTGGTGTGAGCCGGCCGCGGGGACTGCGCCCGCGGTAAGTCAACCTCGGGCGTCTTTGGCGGTGAAGGGGTACGAGCCTCCCTCGCGGCCGCTGCTGCGATGAAGATCCTCCATGCGCTTCGTGCGCTTCCTGACGGCCGGGCCGCGGTCGCTGCTTTGCGTCACCAAGGCTGTGAGGGCCGCCAACTGGCCCCTCAACTCACGGACCTCGCCGGATCCGGAGGTAGCGGAGGCCTCGACCTCCTCAAACGTTGCCGCATTGTCCGCTCCAACAGATTTCGAGCGAGTTATCGGCATCACCACTACAACATCATAAAAGCGCAAGTTAGTAAGCTCACGCAATCGCATCCCCGCTCATGCTATAAATACCCAAATCATGCGAAAGTAATGAAGTGTCATTTACTACTAACTCCGATGTTACGTTGTCGGCCGCCAACGTAACCCTCCGCAGTTAGAAGTTATACACTTCGATCAACTCTACTTACTAGAGTTATTCAAGATACCCAATCTTAATACTTTCGCTCATAAGTTAAATAGACCTCGTCTCTCACGAGCCTATATCCTATAGTCCAACTGCCTAAGGTTTGCTAGGTCCACAAGAAGACTCAACCCTAGGCTCGATACCAATTTTATCATCACGCCCGGGACCCAGCGGAAGCCCGCCCGGCGCGTGCCAGACCCGCCCTATGTCTACAACATACAAGGCGTCTAACAAAAACGATAAATAACCAACAAAATAAAGAGAATCTAGAAGTATCAGAGCAGTATAACAACTAGAAATCTATACAAGGAAGCATAAGGAAGAGACTAAAAGTAAAGCACCAATCATAAAATAAACCATAAAGAGAGTACAATAAAAAGAGATCCGAACACCACAATAACTAAGTACAGGGTAGTCTCTACATAGGGATACAAAACTCTCTCAATCACACCAAAGTACAAAAAGAGAGAAAAACCCCTACAAGGTGGAAAGCTGCGAAAACTAGCTAGCGGTTCCCTTTCCACGATCCCTTGCCTCCGCCGGTGCCGAAGGCTCTGAAACACATTAGAAAAAGAGGGCGTGAGAACTATTAAAAATAGTTCCCAGTGGGCAGTGCGACTTCGTTGCATGCTCCACTAGGCCCCAAAAACTAAGCAAGTACGTGTAAGCGAAATAAATAACGAGTAAGCTACTAAAGCATGATATCTCTACTTAGCATAAATAAGCATAAGTAAACGGCTATTCTAAGCATGAATAGTAAATATAACCAACAAGTCCAATATCCATAGCAATAGTAAAGAGTTAAAGTTTACTATTCTAACCATAGCCCAATAATTCCCCAAGTGATAGTAAGGTGTTAAAGTTTACTATTCTAGTCAAAGTCCACAGTTTTCTTTAAACTACATTAAGTTTAAGCACAATAAGATCAACCCGAAGGCGATATGGCCGATGCCCACCCGAAGGCTGCCTAGCCCAAATGCCGAGCCTAATGGCCCCGTAGTAGTCAACATTCCCACCCTAGGAATGCGGCGTCCCACGGCAATCCACTTGGCGCCCAATCCCCGCACGGCGAATACAAGAAACGCGTTGGCCAACTCGGAGTGCCGCTTGAGGAGCTACCCTCACAAGCATGTGCGAATGAGCACAATGGCAAAAGTCACAAAACTCGTCACAAGTCCCAAATCATCATGTCTCTAACATGGAATGTACAATTGTCCAAAAGGCCTATCTCTATGTCATCATGTCTCTAACATGGAATATACAATTGTCCAAAAGGCCTATCTCTATGTCATCATGTCTCTAACATGGAATATAGTATATGTTAAGTGGCCTATGTCAAGTCTCTATGTTGCAGTTTCATAGTTTTCTATGTTAAGTGCCGCTTGATGACACTTAAGATTTCTAAGTCCCAACATGTATTTAATGTTCACAATTAACATTAGCAAAGCTAAAATCACCATAAATGGCACACTCCCAGGCGCCCCCAAGAACCACCCCCACATGCATGCAGTTTAACCCAGATAGCTCTACTATATAGAGTGAATATTTTATCATACATAAGGCATGCATTTTAAGTGATTCAAAATTCATAATAAATCTATATAGCATGAATATGCATTCAAAATATTTAAATCAAACCAACTAAGCACTTAGGAGCCATTTGCTCCTATGCTCATGAAGCCAAACCCACCGAGTGCGAAAATCGCCGATCCGAAACGCTAACTAAGCTTCGATTCCTACTCCTAGCACCCTACAAGGCATGCCATAGGAATTACAAACTCAAAAGATGAGTCTTGAGTTCAAACAATAAGAAACTCTACTAAAGGGTGAAGAATACTCACCGAATGCGAAGAAAGTGCTCTTGATCTCCAAATGGGAGTTAGAGTCCTTCTAATCCAACCTAAATCAAAGTTCTAAACTCATCAATTAGGTCCCAAAGGCCCTCAATCGAAAATCCCCAAATCCTAACCCTAGAATCCCATTCTAGGGTTTCATCTTATGAAAACCCACAAAAATCGAAACTAGAGGAAAGAGATCACTCACATACCTCTAAGAAGCGCTAATCCAAGCTCAAAAAGCCCTAGGCTTGAAGCTTGATCCTCCACAAAGTTCCAAACACCAAGTTCCAAGCTCCAACAATGGTGGTAGGGGCTCTAACAAGCAAAAGAGAGCAAGGAGAGGGTTTTAATCCTCCAAAAATCAACCAAAACCCTAGGAAACACAAGAGAGTAGAGAGAGAAGCTCCTCCTACCTTCTTGCTGCAATGGGGGTGCTCAAATGGAGCCCTAGGGTGAAGGGGTAACCTAATAGAAGCAACAATATGCTAATACACCTATGATTTAAAGCCCACTCAGCTGGGTTGTACGGTACAAGCCATCCCATACCGGTATAGACCCTGCGAAACAGCCAAACCCGAGGCTCGGGTTGGCGTCCATCAGCTCTCCCCTACCGGTATAGAATCCATCTGTCTGGTATAGCAACAATTTGCACGTATAGCAACAATTTACGTGCAGTCTGGACCCTCAGAACCTCAATCCGAGAGCATCCTAAAATCCAACTTTTTGGACTTTAGTGCTTGGGATTCATCCACTAACCTCGGTACACGTGCCATAGGTCGGAACACAGTCAACGACCCTCCAGAAAATCTGGAAAAGCTCCGAACTCACGTCGAATACTCGAACTCCGCAATTTGCGCAAGTCCAGTATGTTACATAGAAGTTATACACTTCGATTAAACTCCAATTTTTTTAGAGTTATCATAAAACCCAATCAAACACTTTCGCTTATAAGTCAAATAGATCACGTCTCTCACGAGTCTAATCCTTATAGTCCAACCAGCCTAAGGTTTACTAGGTCCTCTAAGACGTCACCCTAGGCTCCGATACCAAAAATTAACTGTCACGCCCGGGGTCGGCAGACCTTCCCCAAGACGTGCCGAACCCCGCCATATGTCAACACATACAAGCCTTCTAACAAAAAACAGCGGAATTTAAAACAATAAAAGGCTACAACTATGAATATCAGAGCCACAACTAAACAAGAACCAAACCACAAGTAAAAGAAAGTAAAGCGTCTAAAACACTAACATAGGAATAGAGAGTAGTACACAGTTAACATCCAAAGCTCTCAAAAACACAAAAGTGGTGGTCTCTATACAAGGTAAAAACACTCCTTCTCTCCAAAATAAAACAAGAGAAAAAGGAAACCACCTATCCAAAACCCTCTCACAAGCCGCTATCCCGAGGCAACTCCTTTGCCGCGGTCCCGAGCCTCCCCGATGCAGAAGGCACTGAAACGAGTCAGAAACAGAGGGCGTGAGAACTATAAACATATAGTTCCCAGTGGGCAGTTACTGACCTGCACAAAATTGCTCCACTAGGCCCAAAAAGAGTAATACGAGTACTGAAGTAAATAATTGAAATAAAGGCATAACTGTAAAGCTGAATGAATAACCCAAGGTAAATGAATTACATGCTTTAAACTACCCGATAGCCAACTTTAAACGAGTATATTCAAATAAGTTCACGAGTGTACTATAATAGAATTGAAGACCTATCAAGTATACTACTATGTCCAATACTATATCACAACACATATATCCAACTACTAATCTAAGTTAAGTAGTGATTATCCTTTATTATAGAAAGACAATGGTCAATCTCAATGTGGGATCTACACAAGTGCAATCCCGCTTGCGCCCCCTAAGTGTCGTGGTAGCCCCAACATCCCCGTAGGAATGAGTCTAACCAATTCGGCCCCATAGGTTTCTCAATACCGCACGTGCGAATACATCGCAAAGGCTAACTCCGAGTGCCTTAGGCTTGTAGGGAGCGACCCTCACAAGCATGTGCGAAGAGCACAAATGGCAACAAGCAAGTCCAAGTCCCAAGTCCCACACATGGCAAATGTCACTAGCAACCCTAAGGTCTAGTACAACAAATTCTCATGACACTAGGATTTCTATGTCAAGTTCATTCACGAGCCTAATGCCGCTTGATGACATTAGCTCACTATTCTACACTTTTGATGCCAAGCCAATGCCGCTTAATGACAAGGGCTTTTCTCCTATATCATGTATAGTTCTATGTTCTCAAACACATGTCAAAGTCCTCTCAAACACTTAGTTTCAAGTTCCCAAAAAGAATGCTACAAGACTTCAGCTCTCACATGCATTCGTCTCTACTATATAGAGTAAAATTGCATTACACATAGCATATGTATCTTAAGCATTCTAAAATTCACAATTAAATCAAATAACATGAAAATGCACTAATTTTCATTTAACCATAAGCAAATAAGCACCAATGAGAATTTCTCATTGTGCTAGGTGAGGCCAAACCCACCGTCGCTCAAAGCGTCGCTCCGAACCGCTAACGAAGCTTCGATTCCTACTCCTAGTACCCTACAAAGGAGATCCTAGGAGTTACAACCTCAAGAGATAAGTCTTGAGTTCAAACTTTAAGCTTCTATGTAGAGAGTAAGGAAAAATTCACCTTAGAGTAAAAATCCTTCTCCAATCCTCAAATGGAGGTGAGATCCCTTCCAAGGCAACCTAAACAAAGGTTCTAAACCAATTAATCGGACCCTAAAAGCCCTAGGTTGCAAATCCCCAAAATAAACCCTATCCTACAAAAACTAGGGTTTCAACAAGTAGAAAGCTCCAAAATCCCAAACTAGAGGAAATAGAGGTGATGCCTACCTTCAAGAAGCTCACAAACAAGTTCCAAGTCCACCAAACTTGAAGATCTTTCCCTCAACTTGCTCCCAAACCAAGCACCAAGCTTCATCCATGGTGGAGGATGCACCAAGAAGCAAAAAGGAGAAGAAGAGAAAAGGGTTAGACCACCAAAGAGCACCCTAGACCCAAGAAATCAAAGGGGAAAGAAGGGTGAGAGCTCCCTACCTCTCTCTCCTGCAGTGAAGGGCTCAAAATGAGCCCTAGGGGTGAAGGGGCATATGTATAAAGCAACAAAATGCCAAACAGTCCCTGCAGTTTCGGATTTTCGAAAACTGCCAGTCTGTACCGGTACAAACCCGTTTTGTACCGGTATAAACCCTGCGAGACAGCAAACCCGAGCCTCGGGTTTGCCCAGCCGCTCATCTATACCGGTATAAATCTTGGCTTGTACCGGTATAGCCATCATTTTGTACCGGTATAGCAACAATTTTGTACCAGTACAAAAGCATGAAATTCCAACCCGAGAGCAACCTAAAATCCAGCTTTTTGGACTTTAGTGCTTGGAAATCATCCACTAACCTCGGTACTCGTGCCATAGGTCGGAACACAGTCAACGACCCTCCGAAAATGGAAAAGCTCGATCTCACATTTAACACTCGAACCGGCAATTTGCAAAGTCCGGTGCGTCACGGCGAACACGGTGACGCTCATGTGCGCGAGGAACGTGAGCTTATGGCGGCATCCAAGGATAAGGGAAAGAAGCGATCGGGTGGTCCTTCGGGGGACAACCAAGTTCCAAGAAGCCCCCGAAGAACCCACGAACGCAGTCATGGAGTCGTGGACCGCAGAGGTGCACTATTTGTGGCGGCGGGAATCATCGGGCACATCAATGCAGACAGCGGCTGGGCAAGTGCTACAACTGTGGACAAGAGGGGCATATTAGCCCCGACTGTCCAGCGAGGGCCCCGCCTACCCCGTCAGTGGCATCGACTCCAGCGACGCCAGCTTATTATGGAGGAGCTCCACCTGCCGCTATGTCGGCTGGACGCGCGATGGCTCCGCGTCAGCCCGAGTTACCACGACCAGCGCCGAGCGGACGGGTATTCGCCGCTCTGGCCCAAGTGGAGGAACCTACTGAAGCCGAACAGCGTGAAGTTGTGGCAGGTATGGTTTTAGTTAATGGAGTACGCTCCAGAGCTTTGTTTGACACGGGTGCCACTAATTCAATCATAAGTAAATCATTTGCACGAGCTCATGATATAGATATAAAGGCTTGTGAAAAGGTGTGGCGAATGGATAGCCCCGGTCAGGTAATTCATATTTATAAAGAGTGCCCTGCATGTCCAGTGCAGATAGGTGACTGGATAATGCCAATCCGAACCTTAGTGCTAAAAGGGTTGAAGGATTTTGACGTGATATTGGGCATGGACTGGCTTTCGAAATACTAGGCGTCGATTGACTGCAAAGAGAAAGTGATCACGTTTCGTGAGCCAGGACAATAGGAACTTGTTTACAAGGCGTGTAAGAGTTCTTGCTTCGCCGCGACAGTGTCGGCGACGAGAGCGAGGAAGCTTGTTAGCAGCGGTTGCGGCGCCTATATGGCGACCGTTGTAGAAATTGAGCGGGTAACCCCGACACTTGAAGAGCTGTCGATAGTTCGGGAGTTCCCCGACGTATTTCCTACCGAATTACCGGAATACCGCCGAGCGGAAATCGAGTTTGTAATCGACTTGGTTCCCGGAACCGCGCCGATTTCGAAGGCTCCATATCGGATGGCGCCGGCGGAATTAAAAGAGTTGAGGGCTCAGTTATTGGATCTCCTTGATAAGGAATTTATCCGGCCGAGCGTATCGCCGTGGGGAGCCCCGGTATTATTTGTGCGGAAGAAAGATGGAACGTTTCGACTCTGCGTGGATTACCGCGAGTTGAACAAGGTCACGATCAAGAACAAGTATCCATTACCCAGAATCGATGACTTGTTCGATCAATTCCAAGGGTCGAGTGTTTACTCAAAGATTGACCTCCAATCAGGCTATCATCAGTTGAGGATTAAGCCGGAGGATGTTCAGAAAACCGCATTCCGTACGCGGTACGGACATTATGAATTCACGGTGATGCCGTTTGGGCTCACGAATGCCCCGGCAGCGTTCATGGACTTAATGAACCGTGTCTTCAGGAAGTACTTAGACCAGTTTGTGGTAGTCTTCATAGATGACATACATGTCTATTACCGCAGTGACGAGGAACATGCGGAGCATTTACGCTTAGTACTTCAAATCCTTCGGGAGGAGAAGTTGTATGCCAAATTGAAGAAGTGCGACTTTTGGCTGAGGGAAGTTGCATTTCTGGGACATGTCATTTCCGAGGGCGGAATTTCTGTTGACCCGAGGAAAATAGAGGCAATCAAGGATTGGCCGCGCCCTACGAATGTCACGGAAGTCCGAAGCTTTGTAGGCTTAGCGGGCTATTATAGGCGGTTCGTGGAAGGTTTCTCTAAAATTGTAATTCCACTTACCCGTCTAATGAAGAAAGGCACCAAGTTCGTTTGGAGCGACGAGTGCGACCGGAGTTTCCAAGAGTTGAAGGATAGATTGACTTCGACTCCGGTGCTCGCGTTGCCGGTGCAAGGCGAAGACTTCGTGGTTTATAGCGACGCGTCTTATTCGGGCTTGGGGTGTGTTCTGATGCAGGGCGGGAAGGTAATCGCATATGCGTCCCGTCAGTTGAAAACCTATGAAAAGAACTACCCTATCCATGACTTAGAGCTAGCCGCTGTGGTATTTGCTCTTAAGTTGTGGAGACATTATCTTTATTGCGCGCGTTGCGAGATATACACGGACCACAAAAGTCTGAAGTATTTGTTCACACAAAAGGAGCTGAATATGCGCCAACGGCGGTGGTTAGAGTTATTAAAGGATTATGATGTCTCGATCCTTTACCACCCCGGGAAGGCGAATGTAGTCGCCGATGCTCTTAGCAGGAAGTCGGTAGAGAATCTTGCGTTGAAGGTTACGGCTCAGGATCAATTATGCTTGGAGATGAAACGGCTAGATCTTGAGGTAGTAGCTCCAGAAGTACCGGCTATTTTAGCGGCTCTTATTGTTACACCGACCTTGTTGGAGCGGATCAAGAGTCTTCAATTTGCGGACCCTAATCTCCAAAAGGTGCGGCGCAACATTGAGAGCGGGCACGGTGGCGACTTCACCGTGGATGCCGCGGGTGCACTCCGGTTCCGCAACCGGTGGTGTGTACCCGAGAATGAAGAGGTCCGAAAACTGATTTTGGAGGAAGCTCATCGGGCTCCTTACAGTATTCACCCGGGCGGCTCCAAGACGGACAAGGACTTGAAAATGAAGTACTGGTGGCCGGGGATGAAAGCGGACATTGGGCGCTTTGTGGCGCAATGTTTAGTATGTCAGCAAGTAAAGGCGGAGCGCCGATACCCAGCAGGAAAGCTTCAAAGCCTACCTATCCCAGTTTGGAAGTGGGAGGATATCGCGATGGATTTCGTGGTCGGACTGCCTCGTTCGACGGGCGGCCACGACGCGATTTGGGTGATTGTGGACCGTATGTCAAAGTCCGCACACTTTCTACCGATCCACACTACCTGGTCGGGCGAGCGGCGCGGTATATCTAGATGAGGTGGTCGGATTGCATGGGGTGCCGAAGTCGATTGTATCGGATCGAGATCCCGATTCACCTCACATTTTTGGAAGAGCATACAGGAAGCACTTGGCACACGACTCGAGTTCAGTACCGCGTTTCACCCTCAGACAGATGGACAGTCAGAGAGGACTATTCAGATTCTGGAGGATATGTTGCGGGCGTGTGTCATTGACTATAAAGGAAGTTGGGCCAAATATTTGCCAATGGCCGAGTTCGCCTACAACAATAGCTACCAAGCTAGTGTGGAGATGGCACCGTTTGAGGTCCTCTACGGGCGGAAGTGTCGATCTCCTGTACACTGGGGTGATGTGGGTGAACGGGCCGTGGTTGGTCCCGAAGTATTGCGAGAGGCCGAAGAAAGTTCGCCTTGCTCGCCAACGGATGCTTACGGCGCAATCGAGACAGCGAAGTTATGCGAATAAGCGTCGAAAAGACTTGGAATTCGCGGTAGGAGATCGCGTGTTCTTGAAGGTTTCGCCTATGAGAGGCTTAAGGCGGTTTGGAGTTCGAGGAAAGTTGAGTCCTCGATACATTGGACCGTTCGAGGTGTTGGAGCGCATTGGAGCGGTAGCATATCGGATTGCATTGCCGCCGCACCTAGCGGACGTTCACAACGTGTTTCATATTTCCAACCTTTGGAAATATGTTCACAATCCCGAACATGCCATGATGTTTGAACCGCCGGAGCTTCAAGAGGACTTGAGCTACGAAGAGTTTCCGGTGGCAATTGTTGCTCGGGAGGTGCGCAAATTGCGGAATCGTGAAATTCCTTATGTTCGAGTTCGGTGGAGTAATCACGACGATCGTGAAGCCACTTGGGAACTCGAGAGCGAGATGAGAACGCATCATCCCCATTTATTCGAGGAGAGAGGTATGAATTTAAATTTAAGTTTGAGTTAAGTTTAATCTAAGGGTTCGTTTCGAGGACGAAACTCTTTTTAAGGCGGGGAGGATGTAAGAAAGTGAATTCTCAAAATATGAGGATTGTACTTCATCCGGAATCAACTAAGTGTCGTAGTGGTGAGAATCGGAGAGATCGAAGCTGACTCTAAGCCAAAAAGAGCATTAGAGTAGACCTCGACCGCAAATGGTGCAAACTGCTCCATTCTGCAGTTTTTGGCCAGTGGAGACCGGACATCCCATGGAGACCGGATGCCACAAGGAGCTCCCTATTTGTGCGGGGAAGAAATTCGGCTAAGTCCTGAAATACTAGCTCTCGGGATCCGGACAATGAGGAATGTCCGGACATCCAATGTCCGGACAATCCGTGAAGACCGGATCCCGTACGCTGGAGAAACTAGCCTGAGGGTTTTTCGTAAGCCAATCCGTGAATTCTCGAAATCCGAGAGTTGCCCCATGTTTAGAATCGACTGATTGTCGATTGGATGGACTTCGGAAAGTTCGAAGTTGATCCGAAGGCAAAAAGTGCACTGGAGTTGCTCCCGGTGAAGTTCGAAGCCTTCGGGCGTTTTTGTGCGCATAGGCGCGAAAACAGAACCCGAAAAGCTATGTCGGGTCGCGAGCTAAATCCGACATTAGCGTGGATGAAAAGATGATGAAAACGTGTTCGAAAACATGTTTGGAAAGTCTCGGTGCGATTTGAAAAGAATCGGAAGCCAAACGAGCGAAAATGAACAAAAAACGGAAAAGAAACGAAAAACGCTGAAATTTGGCTAAGTCCTTAATGTTGTGCTGAGGACACCCACTGGGTCGGGACATTGATCAATGTCCCGACATTGGATGTCCGGACAATGGATGATGTCCGGACCCAGTAAGCTGTCAAATGGGCAAAAATGGATTTCGCAGGCCATTGTCCGGACATTGAGGGGATGTCCGGACCCTGCAGCCCGAAAATGCCCAGTTTGGTGCAGTTTGGATTGTTGAGGGGGATTTTGGCATTTTGTTACAATACAGCCTATAGAGGGCATATCCCTCTCTCAACCCCTCATTTCTCACACACACAAACATAAACTCTCCCTTTCTCTCTCTAGAAAGTGGAGGAGAAGAAGAAGGAGAAGAAGAAGGAGAGGAGATCAAGTGGGGATTTTGGAGGAGGATCAAGCTAGGAGCAAACCAAGCACCTTCTTCCTCATCATCTCCACCATTGGAGCTTCTACTTGAGGTAAGCTCTAGAGAGCTCTCATGGTAGATTTTTCTAGAGTGCTTTGAATCTTCTAGAAACAATTTTTATGGAACCCTAGCTTCTCTAAGAAGTGATTTACACTTGTGATTGAAGCTCAAATTGGTAGATTTTGCTTGAGGCAATTTCTAGGGTTAAATTTGGGGGTTTTCTAAATAGTTGATATTGATCTATTTTTACCTCATTTCTAAGGTATTGATAGGTCCACGAACGCGTGCGAGGCGACGGTTCGTCGATTCGGCGAACGGTTTAAGCGATCCGAGCCAAACAAAGGCTTTCAGCTTCGATTTTGGCCCGGGGAGTCAAAGTAGGCATTGGAGGCAACGAAAGCAACATTGTTGCTCTGTGAACATCCCAAAAGGTGGGGGTGTCTTACCGAAGCCGTTGGGCTCCCTTTTATGTCTAAGTAAATATTGGTCATATTGCATATACATGTACATATGTATATAGTTTTCATGCATGATAGGGTTGGTATGATTAAATGACTATTCTAGTGTGCCTCCTTATCGTGCGTGACTATGGTGTTGCATTAGGACATAGGAGTATGCTTGCATACCTTCCTTATCGTGCGGCACCATAGGCTTGCATTTGGACATAGGAAGCAAAGGAATGAGTATAATGACATCGAACCCTAGAGACAAGAACTATGATTTAGTTATGCATGATTGCCACCTAGAGATATATGAACCAAGTATAGAACTTGATGAATGACAATGACAACATGACATTATGATATTGTGCAATAACTTAGTGTAAAGAACACTAGAGCTATATGAACCAAGCATAGAACTTGATGAATGACAATGACATATGACATAGTGTAGCGACACTAGTGACATGAACCAAGTAAGTAACTTGATGACATTGACATGGAAACATAGTGTATAGAACACTTATGCATGATTCCCCTGTGTTGGATGCCCTTGTATGGATGCCCTCCAAAGTGAAGGAGATGATCATACTCACACAGTCTGCTCAGCGCTCGTGGTTGGTCGCTCCACACGAGTAGTGCGAGTCTCCAGGTCTTGGCACGTGATTCGATAGGGATAGCCTATGTGGGGTCCCGAGGGATAGCTTATGTGGGGTCCTGCAGACAACCCATTGGGTTGAATGGTGAGTTGTGGGCTTGCCTTTGGGCTAGCCATAGATTGGGTAATAACATAAGAACATAGAAAGTATTTCATACATACCTGATTGGGACATAGTAGCAGGATAGATATTCCATAATTATATCATGATCTTGTTGCTTCAGGCATAGCAGTAGCTGCATTCCTCATTATGCTTTACTTACAGCATTTACAGTTTTCAGATATATCTATCTATCTATCTATCTGCTGTTGCCTGCTTAGACCTAGTGGGGAGATCGGTGGGGTCGGTGGCCGAGCCCACTGGGAACTAAGGAAGTTAGTTCTCACCCCACTCTATTACAGGTACTAGTTCGCAGGCGGCCGGTGAGGATCGTGGCAAGGGCATCGCGCCCTAATTGATAGTAGCCTCCCAGTTGCATTAGAGCCTACCTTGGTACTATTTTGGAATGTAATAACTTATGTATTTGGAAAGAAAACAATATGTATATACGTGTTGGAGTTAAAGAGTTGAATGATGTATCTGTATTTTGAAGTTAAAGGATGTAATTGAATGTAAACAATGAATGGTTGAATGGATGTAATAGATAGACTTATCTCTCTTTATGTTACTTGTATGTTTTACTTGTACCTTGCTCTTGTTGTTGGTCGCACCTTTAGGTGCCTTGTTCTTGTCATGTATAATATAGAATTTAAATTCCTGGGCAATTCTTTGTACATGACTTGTTGTCGAGCCTTGGGCGGACGGGGAGAGTCTTTGTCCGTTCGGCGCACGATCGGCGTCCCCGAACCAAATTGGTAGCGGTTTCGGGCGTGACATCACCCTCGCCTTCTTTTCGGGTGACGTTGCGGGTCTTAGTGGGACGGTGGTGAGGAGCGAGTCTAGTACGCGACATAGCTCCGTCCCTTCGTTGGTTATTTCTTACCTTATCCTTTGCTTAACTTAGACTTATATTATGGTTCAGTTCAGTATTTACTTTAGAATATGAGATGTTTTATTATGTAATAAAGATTGTGGATTTTATGTGATAAAATGGTCTTCTACCCCTCGTGGTAGCGTGTTTTTAAAAGAAAAGGCTTTCATGTGTTTTTATTAACTTATGTATATCTCGAAAGTGAACCTGTGGTGAATGGTGTATGAATTAATATAACTGTTGGATGTTGTATGTTCATTATTGTGGTTGTTTCCTGGTAGTTTACTATACTCTGTACATGTGCGACGCCGTGCAAATACAGGGGAGACTCTGTCCGTGTGTACAGTGGACTCCCTGTATTTGTGGCGGATCTGGCATACCTTGGGGTCAGGTTTTAAAAAAAAAAAAATTTCCGCTGTATTTTTCACTTTATAATTAACCTTGGGGCGTGACAGATTAAAATGGTATCAGAGAAAGTTACAACCACAACACCATTCGCAGGTTGTTTTTGAAAATGAAAAGAACTGAACCATTGGTTAGGTTGACCCTAGGAAGACCTACGGTATATAGGCCCGTGAGAGTGCGGGGTTGGGCTTGTGTCCTGTGTTGCATTCGAGTAGGGTAAACTCGAAGTGCACGATTATTTCCGTATGTGCTACAGTTTTCTCACAAGCTGGTGTCTCAGTCAGGAAGTAGTGGTAGTGTGCTTGGACATCGAGTGTGGGGTGAGGTTCCCCTGATGTCAGCTAGGGCCTTGAAGGGCCAGTGATTTTCGAGCCTTGGTGAGTGTCTTGACTGCCGACGCCCGGGCCACTTTTCCTACTTTGGACACGGGAGCTGTTGCGAGTGTCTCTATGGAGACTGTTGCGAGTGTCTCTACGGAGACGGCACTTAGACCTATTACGGTCGCGACTTCTGTGGGGCTACTTGGGTGTACTCCAGGGTCTAGACGACTGCAACATTGGTGTTGCTTCCGCGGTTCTTTGGGTAGGGTTGTGACGCCTACTCCTTGTTTGCTGATGGAATCAGCAGTTCGGGTCTTTTGACCTTTAGCTAGTCCTTACGTCAAATTGACGTGAATTTGAACCGAATTGACACAGTTGAGTGTCAAGTCTCTGTTGCTGCATACATCGTATGCGGTTATCTTAGCGCCTTAATTGGTGTGTCCTCGTTGCTCTGTGGTTGTTGATGGGAGTCGAATTGACTCGAGCTACTCCAAAGTAATGACGGAGTTCTCGAAATCTTGAGTATAACTTAAGTTATACGGTTTGCGACTTAGTGTCGCGAGTAGCTTTCGGATGTCGGAAGCTATTGGACTCCTAGTGAGTCGGTTCGGAGTCGATTTGTTTTCGACTGTCGGCTTGCAAATTCGATGTTTCGACGGATTTGGTTCAGCGAAGAAGTGTCAAATGGCTTGATACTTCAAGGTGTCACGCTTCCAACTCGATGTTGGTAGTGGATCTTGGATATTTCACTTTTCTTTGATAAGTATATTGGCTGCAGACAATATACTGTCGAAAGTGAGACGAAATATCTTTTCCCTACTTATGGACTTATGGATTGGGTCGATGTTTTTCCTAGATTATCTTGGGAACTCTTGAATGTTGGTTATCTCTGACCACATAGCGAGCCTTGGGTTATTCCATGGCTGATTTGCGCAGTTGATTCATCATCACTGCAGATGGTTTTGACTCTAGTTCGAGTTTGTTTGGCGAGAGGTTCAGAATCACAGTTATTGAGTGACCTAAGCATGGTTGTCGGCTTTGATAGTCACCGTATGTGATAATGGTTGGGGTTTGCTTCTCAAATTAATTGTGCAAACCTAGGAATGGTATGCTTGTCCGATCAATTGGTGACAGGTCGCCTGGGTCTCGATGAGACAAGTATTTGGTGTTGCTCGGAATATTGATCGCTAGGGTCCCTTATAGGACAACGACGAGTCTCGTGGAGACGGATGTTGAGCATCATCGATGGTTAGTATCGCATAGTGCGATTGGCAATCCTGTGCATCAAATGATGGACTTGCATGGACCATGTGTTGGTTTGATTGCTATATTGAGCAAACAAATTGGCTAGCTCAATATAGTCACGGTGGAGAACAAGTATCCACTTCCCCGGATCGATGATCTCTTCGACCAGCTTCAAGGGTCGTCGGTATTCTCAAAGATCGATCTACAATCCGGGTATCATCAGCTTAAGATCGGGGATGAAGATGTGCGAAGACCGCGTTAGAACTCGTTACGGCCACTACGTGTTCACGGTAACGCCTTTTGGGCTAACCTATGCCCCGGCAGCCTTTATGGATATGATGAATAGGGTCTTCCGGGCATATATGGATCAGTTTGTCGTGGTCTTCATTGACGACATCTTGATCTACTCGCGGAGTGATGAGGAGCACGAGGATCATCTCCGGCGAGTATTGCATGTACTTCGAGAGCATATGCTATATGCTAAGCTCAAGAAGTGCGAGTTCTGGCTTCGCGAGGTATCTTCTTAGGGCATATCGTGACTCCATCGGGCATTACGGTGGATCCGAAGAAGATATCCTCAGTAGTCGAGTGGCCTGAGCCTACTACTGTGACTGAAGTCAGGAGTTTTCTGGGTTTGGCGGGGTATTATCGGCGATTTGTCGAGGGCTTCTCCAATATCGCCGCACCGCTGAACAAGCTCGCCAGAAAAGGAGAACGGTTTCAGTGGGCCGAGCAGTGCCAGCAGAGCTTCGATGAGCTAAAGGATCGATTGACCCGCGCACCCGTTCTGACTCTGCTGCATCCTGGTGAGGACTTCGTGGTCTATTGTGACGCCTCACATACCGGCTTAGGATACGTGCTTATGCAGCAGGATCGGGTCATTGCTTACGCCTGTAGTCAACTGACGCCGTATGAGGAGAGCTACCCGACTCACGATCTGAAGCTCGCGGCAGTGGTCTTTGCCCTTAAGCTGTGGAGGCATTATCTGTAAGGAAGTGAATTCTCGAAATCCGAGAGTTGCACCATGTTTAGAATCGACTGATTGTCGATTGGATGGACTTCAGAAAGTTCGAAGTTGATCCGAAGGCAAAAAGTGCACCGGAGTTGCTCCCGGTGAAGTTCGAAGCCTTCGGGCGTTTTTGTGCGCATAGGCGCGAAAACAGAACCCGAAAAGCTATGTCGGGTCGCGAGCTAAATCCGACATTAGCGTGGATGAAAAGATGATGAAAACGTGTTCGAAAACTTGTTTGGAAAGTCTCGGTGCGATTTGAAAAGAATCGGAGACATGACGAGTGAAAACGAGCGAAAACGGAGAAGAAACGAAAAATGCTGAAATTTGGCTAAGTCCTTAAATGTTGGGCTGAGTGGACCTACTGGGTCGGGACATTGATCAATGTCCGGACATCCAATGTCCGGACAATGGATGATGTCCGGACCCGATGGTATCAAATGGGCAAAAATGTATTTCGCAGGCCAATGTCCGGAGATTGTGGGGATGTCCGGACCCCGCAGCCCGAAAATGTCCAGTTTGGTGCAGTTTGAATTGTTGAGGGGGCTTTTGGCATTTTGTTACAATAGAGCCTATAGAGGGCTTCTCTTCTCTCCCTCACTGTTATTTCCCACACACACACAAACATAAACTCTCCCTCTCTCTCTCTAGGAAGAAGAAGAAGAAGGAGAAAGAGGAAAAGGAGAGGAAGGATTGGTGGAGGATTTGGTGGAGAAGCAAGCTAAGAGGGAGATCCTTGGCTTCATCTTCTTCCTCTCCACCATTGGAGCTTCTACTTGAGGTAAGCTCTTGAGAGCTCTCATGGTAGCTTCTCTTAGGGTGTTTTGTACCTCCTAGAACTAATTTTCTTGGAACCCTAGCATCCTTAAGGGATGGTTTGCACAAGCAATTAGGGCTCTAATGTGGGATTTTGCTCGGGGCAAAATCTAGGGCTCAAATTGGGGCTTTTCTTAGGATGAGGTTTTGATCTCTTTTAACCTCATTTCTAACATATTGTTAGGTCCACGAACGCGTGGGAAGCGACGGTTCGTCGATCCGACGAACGGTTTGGGCGATCCGAGCCGAACAGAGGCTTCCAGCTTCGGAAATTGGCCGAGGAGTCGAAGTTGAGGATCGAGGCAACGAAAGTGACGTTGTTGCTACGTGGGACATCCCAAAAGGTGGGGGGTGCTATCCGAAGCCGTTGGGCTCCCTTTTATGTCTAAGAATAAGTATTGAACATATTGCCTATGAATATATATATGTATAGTTTTTATGCATGATAGGGTTGGTATGGTTAGATGACTTTCCTTGCATGCTTTCTTATCGTGCGGAACTATGGGCGTCGCATTAGGACATAGGAAGTAGCACGCGTCCTTATCGTGCGGCACCATAGGCTTGCATTTGGACATAGGAAGCATCAGGATGAATATTGTGACACTGAACCCTAGAGATGATTTAATCTTGCATGAATAATAACTAGAGGCATGCGAACCAAGTATAGAACTTGATGAATGGGTAACATAGTGTATGGAAACACTAGTGACATGAGTACCAAGTAGACAACTTGATGAATGACATGTGCAATGACATAGTGTAAAGAACACTAGAGATATGTGAACCAAGTAGACAACTTGATGATAAATGACATAGAGACATAGTGCTACAAAACACTTATGATTCCCCTGTGAGGATGCCCTCCAAAATGGAGGAGATGATTGTTAATTCCCCTGCATTGGATGCCCTCCAAAATGGAGGAGAAGATCATACTCACACACAGTCTGCTCAGCGCTCGTGAGTGGTTGCTCCACACGAGTAGTGCGAGTCTCCGGAGGTCTTGGCACGTGATTCGATAGGGATAGCCTATGTGGGGTCCCGAGGGATAGCCTATGTGGGGTCCCGCAGACAACCCATGGGGTTGAATGTGTTGAGTCGTGGGCGCGCCTACGGGCTAGCCATGGATTGGGTAATAAACTCAAAGGAGTTATGAGATTGGGTACAAAAGTACATATTGAGCATAATAGAATTGCAAGTTTACTTGATAGAGTTATATTAGCATGTTAACAATTACATGGCTAGAGCATTTACTCTTATCGTGTTGTTACAGGCATAGTAGTTATTGCATTTCATCTATTATGCTTTACTTACCGCACTTACAGCTTTTAAAATAAATATCTATCTGCTTATGCCTGCTTAGACCTAGTGGGGAGATCGGTGGGGTCGGTGGCCGAGCCCACTGGGAACTAAGAAAGTTAGTTCTCACCCCACTCTATTACAGGTACTAGTTTGCGGGCGGCCGGTGAGGATCGTGGCAAGGGCATCGCGCCCTAGTTGATAGTAGCCTCCCAGTTGCATTAGAGCCTCCCTTGGCACTATTTTGGAATGTAATAACTTATGTATTTTGGAGAAAACAATCTATACATAATATTTTGGGAGATGAATATGTATTTATATCTCGAAGTTAAAGAATGTAAACAAATGTTGAATGATTGTAATAGATAGACTTTTCTCTCTTTATATTACTTGTGTAAAATACTTGTATCTTGCTCTTGTTGTCGTTCGCACCTTTAGGTGCATCTTCTTGTCATGTATGATATAGAATTAAATTTCCTGGGCGATTCTTTGTACATGACTTGTTGTTGAGCCTTGGACGGACAGGGGAGGTGTTGTCCGTTCGGCGCCTGATCGGCGTCCCCGAACCGAACCAAATTGGTAGCAGTCTCGGGGCATGACATTATCTCTACGGGGCACACTGCGAGGTGCTCACTGAAAGAGTTGAACCTCAGGCAGAGGCGTTGGCTCGAACTCCTGAAGGACTACGTTATCACCATTCAGTATCATCCGGGAAAGGCGAATGCAGTCGCAGACGCCTTGAGCCGGAAACAGCCTTCAGCTGAGTTGTCCTTCATGATTCCGAGCCAGGATCGTCTGATAGAGGAGTTTCGTCGTCTAGAGATCGAGATGTTTCCACTTTGGGACTACGGCCCGGTTGATGTCTTTGGTGGTACGGACCTACGACCAGCGGATCATGCTTGGACAGCAGAGTGACTCGTACTTACAAAATGTGCGGGCGGAGATCGAGCAGGGCAAGGACGGGAACTTCACTATCCACACTGATGGGTCTTTGTGCTTTAAGGGTAGATGGTGCGTGCCGAGTGACTCGGAGTTGAGGAGCGATATCCTATCCGAGGCGCACCGATCCCCTTACATGGTTCACCCAGGCGGAACCAAGATGTACCGCGACCTAAAGCAGAATTTCTGGTGGCCTGGGATGAAGCTGGATGTGGCTCAGCATGTGGCTCGATGCTTGACTTGTCAGCAGGTGAAAGCCGAGCATTGGTGACCGGCAGGGAAGCTGCAACCACTTCCGATACCCGTATGGAAGTGGGAGCAGATTTCTATAGATTTCGTCACTAGGTTGCCTCGATCACAGCGAGGCCATGATGCGATCTGGGTTGTAGTGATCGGCTGACGAAATCGGCTCACTTCCTGCCGATGCACACGACGTGGTCCCGTGTTCGGCGCACGATTATATATATCGACAAGATCGTCCGGCTTCATGGTGTGCCAGTGTCGATCGTATCTGATCGGGACACTCGTTTCGTTTCCTATTTTTGGAGGAGCTTGCAGCAAGCTATGGGTACGAAGCTGAACTTCAGTACAGCGTTCCATCCGCAGAGCGACGAACAGTCAGAGCGAATCATCCAGACTCTAGAGGACATGCTCCGCGCATGCGTCCTGGACTACGGTGATGGATGGTTTCGCTATTTACCCCTAGTGGAGTTCGCCTATAACAACAGCTACCAGGCGAGCATCGGGATGGTTCCGTACGAGGCTTTATACGGGCGTCGATGTCGGTCCCCTATCTGTTGGGACGATGTCGGAGAATGCCGGTTGATCGGGCCTGACTTATTGAAGGATGAGGAGGCGAAGGTTCGTATTGCGAGAGAGCGACTTCAGACTGCACAGAGTCGACAGAGGAGCTACGCGGACCAGCGGAGACATGACCTATAGTTTCTGGTCGGTGAGCACGTGCGCTCGAGGTGTCGCCATCCACGGGGTCAAGCGGTTCGGTCGCGGAACAAGCTTAGTCCGCGATTCGTGGGACCGTTTGAGATCCTAGAGCGTGTTGGTCCGGTGGCGTACAGGTTGGCTCTACCTCCGAGTCTCGCCCGGGTGCACAACGTTTTTCACGTGTCCATGCTTCGGAAGTATATTCTAGATTCGTCCCACGTCATCAGACTGACGTCTATATAGTTACGAGAGGATCTGAGCTATGATGAGGCTCTGTTGCAGGTTTTGGCACGTGAAGTGAAGCAGTTGCGAAACAGGAGCATTACGTACGTGAAGGCTCAGTGGGAGAACCACGATGAGCGCGAAGCTACGTGGGAGCTTGAGTCTACTACGCGGGAGCGTTATCCACATTTGTTTATGGGGGATTCTTGACCTAGTTTCGGGGACGAAACTTCTTGTAAGGAGGGAATGATGTAATAACCTACATTTTCATCATAATAAATAAACCATTTTGTTGACGATCTTATTGTGTGTAATTAAATTACAAGAGCACACGTCAAATTTCAGGTCAAAACGAGCTAAAACGAAAAAGTTAAGCGACCCGGAAAAATGACTTAATAAGTGAATAGTAACTCTAGTTTTCCGGATGAGCCGGGAATAGAGGATGGGTTCAGGTGTGTACAGAACTCCGATAATATGACTTCAATAGCAAGTTTCGAACGGCTCGACTATTCTGGAGCCAATGGCACTGATGGAATTGGATTCTGATGCACGGATATCGAGAAAAAGAGTTTTGAACGATTTGACCTAAATAATTAAATAAATGGATATTATGGAGAAAGAAGAGGGGAATTGATACTTCGCGAATCCGAGACCAAATCAAACGAAGTAAAAGGCTAGATTCAATGTTCTCGACGCGCTGAACGCGCTGGCGCGATCCGATCGTGAATCCGGCGGACGGATCTCTAGGAATCGCGAAAAGAACGCGAAGAGATTAAAATCGCATAACGGCGGAATGCGAAGAGTTGCTATATTTTATGCGCCGAATTGCGTGATTTTGAACGTGGAGGGTCTTATGCGCAAGATTCAACTAGTGAAAGGGACTAAAGTGTGAATTGTAGGCTTGTGAGGGCTAAATTGCAAATGAGCCCTAGGTGTATATAGTGGATTTTAGGGTTTTTTCCACCAAACCCTAACCCTAGAGCTTTTCACCTCCCCTCAGCCACCCAAAACGCCTCCACACCCTCCCTGCCTCCCTCTGCGCTCGCCCCTGCCGTCCCCAGCCGCCAGCAGCCGTCGCCGTCGCCAGAAAACCGCCTCCTCCATCTTCTTCTTCTTTCTCCTAGGCCGCACCACCACCAACTTGATCTAGAAAGCTTTGGAAGGCTTGTTGAAGCCGGATCGGCATCCACTGGACCGAGATCCAAACCCGAGGCTCTCGTCTCCGGCCATCCTCGCCGTCGCCAGCGCCGCGCGGAGCCGCGGGGAAGAAGGCTGCGGCCAACTTGGTGCGGATGCGGCGAGCTCGGGGAAGAGAGAAAACCGCGCACCTCCGTTGGGATTTGAGGCTTGCATCCTCCTTTCCACCGCCACGAGACGTCTCCGGCGCGCCTTCCCCGGCCTCCACAGCCACCGCCGGCCGCCGCCGAGCAACCCGCCCGCCGCTCGGTTTTGGTGCGGACCAAGGGTGGTGGCCCTCGGTTTCCAAGCGCCTCCACCGCCCGAGGAGGGGAGCACGGCAATCCCTAGACCTCCGGCGCCGACGTGGCCGCCGCGCGCCGCCGGAAGCCGCCAAACCCGAGAGCAAGGTGGGTTTGGATCTCCTCCGCCGCGCCTCCGGCCACCCTCTGCCGCCGGCCACCGTGTGCCGTGGACCTTCCCCACCGGCCGCAACCCTCCCCGGCGTCATCGCACGCCGCCGGCCGCCGCTTCACTTATCTGCGGCCGCCAGGATCCGGCGCGACCGAGTGAGAGCCCCTTCGGCCGGGCATCCCCGCGCCTCCCGAAGGGAGCATCGGCTTCCCCTCGGCCTCCGGTGCCGAACCATCGCTGTCCCGGCATCACCCGGCCGCCGCCTCGCCGTCGGCGCCACCTAACCCGAGCAAGTGCGTAGGGCGGATCTCCTCCGCCGCGCCACCGGCCGCCTCCCGCCGCCGGCCAAGACCTTCCGGGACCTTTCCGACCCGGCGCCCCCGTCCCCGGCCGGACCGACTGCCGCCGTGCCGCCGGCGGCCAACCCTAGCTCCCTCGGGTCAGGTGAGCAGTGTTTTCAATAACAGCATGTTAGCTAGAGTTTATGCACGATTCTCGAGGCTACTGTTGGTCTCTTTGACCAAGTGAGGTGAGCACGGTCATCGCCCTTTTCGTGCCGCGATGCTCACCTCCGCTTAGGCATTTGATGCTTCGATTAGCGGAAAAAGTGTACCTTTCGCGCTGTGCGCGCTGTTTACAGAACTTCGCGTCGCTAGTGCGAGTTCTACAGTGACCGAAAGTGCTCCGAAAGGCGAGCACGGTCTTCAGCATGTCGAACACTTACAGCGAGTGCGATTTCAAAATTTATGGTGCCTTTGGTTTGCGTGCACGACCCATAATAGCCCTAAATCGCATGAAATAATGCGATTTTATGGAGCTTCTGGGACTTTTATGCAATTTAGAATTTCGTGGTCGTTGTACACAGCGTAGGAATGTTGCGGGTAACCTCTGGACTGATCGTCCAAGGTCGTAAATATTCTGAGAAAATCGAAGTGATTTTCGGAGCGTTTCGGCAAAATTCGCCGACGAAAACGTGTTTACGGTTCGGATTTCTTCCGACAACTCTTAGTGGTTATTTACGGTGTCGCTGAGCCTTGTTGGCTGGTCACCCGCGTCGTTTCAATGGTTTGGGAACGACGGGTGAGCGACGGTTGGTTCCGGTGTCGAAAAAGACACTTTCGGGAACCCGTGTTTGTACGATTATCCGATGATAATTGTATTGTAGTGTTATCTTATGTTTCTGCCAAACATCCAAATAAGAGTGTTTTATGGCGGGTGACTCGAGATACAAGTCGGTGCATTTCGGGACGATTCGTGGAGTCCGGCGGAGTCCGGTGCGGTTTACGGGACTTAGGCGATTCTGATAATTGGTTTCGGAAAAACCAATCTCCGTGGGATTAGTTTGTGGGATGTGGAGTTAGTGTTTATTAGTGGTGGGTTAGACACTAACCCAGTGGACCTTTTCGTAGGTCCGGTTTCTTCGTTTTCACAGACGACAGATCTGATCTTCTACAGTCGTACAGGTGGGTACTTCGATCCGACGTCCGTACAGTGGTACACGCTGGTAACGTTCCTTCCACCTTACTGTTCATATCTTTTATCGTTGTTATATCTATTGAGCCTGCACCTTTGTGTTACAGTATTACTCTACTCAGTGTTTCCATGTTTAGTATCATGTGTAGGAGTAGAGTAGATTACTTCTTGTCAGCCTATGACATCAGTGACCTGTTCGGTCAGTTTACTTCAGTATACTCAGTGACCATATTGTTCGGTTGGTCAGTTCTCGTGTTTCCTTCAGTAGTTCTTGCATACAGTTGAGAAGATGTTGAGTTGTTCCATCCTAGTTGACCTGATTGGTCGGTTCTGGTACTTCCTTACAGTTTCTCAGTGACCTGTTCGGTCAGTTTGCTTCAGTTACAGTGACCTGTTCGGTCGGCTTGTTTTAGTTTCTCAGTGACCTGTTCGGTCAGTTTGCTTCAGTTACAGTGACCTGTTCGGTCGGTTTGTTTCAGTGCTTCTGTGACCTACGTGGTCGGCGAGTTTACTTAATGACCCAAAGGGGTCGATGTCCCTTTAGGGACGGGATTGTCAGCTAGTTGCTGACGTATGGTTTTTGAGCATAACAGCATCGATTGCCCAGGACTCGAGCGCATTTCACGAACACAGGCGGTCTGATCCACCGTGCCAGGGTATTCTTTTCCGAAAAAGTGGTTGGATGTGCCAACCCGTGAGCCCATAGGCGACCTTGGGTTGAATGCAGGCTTAGAGAGACAGGGGGCATTGCCTGAGGTCTGCGGACCAATATTGGCGGTTATGGATTGGGTATTTTACTTTATCAACTTTTCGACGCATACTTACAGTAGCTGTTGTTTCATATCTATATATCTCTCCCGTTTATTTGTTTATCATAGCTACTGTACTGCTATCATCTCCTCTTGTGTCTATCTCCGCGAGGTATCCACTGGGAGGGGGAGACATGTTTACATGTTCTCACCCCTCGCCTTCTTTTCAGGTGACGTTGCAGGTCTTAGTGGGACAGCTGGTGAGGAGCGAGTCTAGTACGCGACATAGCTCCGTCCCTTCGTTGGTTATTTCTTACCTTATCCTTTGCTTAACTTAGACTTATATTATGGTTCAGTTCAGTATTTACTTTAGAATATGAGATGTTTTATTATGTAATAAAGATTGTAGATTTTATGTGATAAAATGGTCTTCTACCCCTCGTGGTAGCGTGTTTTTAAAAGAAAAGGCTTTCATGTGTTTTTATTAACTTATGTTATCTCGAAAGTGAACCTGTGGTGAATGGTGTATGAATTAATATAACTGTTGGATGTTGTATGTTCACTATTGTGGTTGTTTCCTGGTAGTTTACTACACTCTGTACATGTGCGACGCCGTGCAAATACAGGGGAGACTCTGTCCGTGTGTACAGTGGACTCCCTGTATTTGTGGCGGATCTGGCATACCTTGGGGTCAGGTTTTCAAAAAAAAAAAATTTGCTGTATTTTTCACTTTATAATTAACCCCGGGACGTGACAATCAGTCCAAGGTTCAATATATAACTGATAAGCAATATAAACAGTAAGGGGTGGAAGGAATGTCACCGAGCTTGCACCACTGTACCGACGTCAGAACGAAGTACCCACCTGTAAGGATGTCGTGTCTGTCTCCTGACTGCAAAAGAGTGTCAATCGGACCTAAGGAAGGTCCACTGGGTTAGTGTCTAACCCACCACTAATAAACACTGACTCCACATCCCACAAACTAATCCCATGTAGATTGGTTTTCCGAAACCAATTACCGTAACTCGCCAGAAGTCCCGTAAACCGCACCGGGACTCCGCCGGGACCCACGAACTGTCCCGAAATGCACCGACTCGTGTCACGAGTCACCTGCTGCCATACAACACTCCTATTTGGATGTTTTAGCAGCAAACACAAGATAACACTACGACACCACTATCGTCGGATAATTGTACGAATACGGGTTCCCGAAAGTATCTATTTCGACACCGGAACTAACCGTCGCTCACCCGTCATTTCTAAACCCGCGAAATGACGTGGGTGATTAGCCAACAAGGCTCAGCGACTGTCACGCCCCGGGGTCGGCAGGACCTTCCCCAAAGCGTGCCCAGACCCGCCATATGCCAACACATACAAGGCGTCTAAATAAAAACAACGGAAATAAAACATACAACAGGCCAAGCTATAGATATCAGAGCAACATACAGCTAGCCCTATCAACAAGTAGAGAGTAGGTAGACTAAAACATAAAGAGACTAACAACATAACCAAAAGAACATAAGGTTAAATACAACACTGTCCCAAAAGTGGCGGTCTCTCTAAATACAGGAACAACTCACAACCTCTCTAAAACAACAGAAATAGAGAAGTAACCACCTATTGATCAACCTCGCTGAGTGCCGCTAACCCGAAGCAACACCCTTGCCGCGATCCCTAACCTCCCCCGATGCGGAAGGCACTGAAAAGGAAACAGAAACAGGGGCGTGAGAACTATAATTTATAGTTCCCAGTGGGCAATTACTGACCTGCACCATTGCACCACTAGGCCCAAATAAAAGAGAGTAAGAGCGCGATATAATTAAACTTGTAATTAAAGCATAAGGAAATGTTACCATAACTATGTTCCAACATTGGATGTCATAAACCCTCATTCCAACATATAAGATGATATGTTTTACTATAACCAACAAGTATACTAAAAGGTAAATAAAGCATTAACAAGTATACTATAAGTCCAAGTAAAGTTCGCATAATCCAACTAATAAGTCCTATCTAGTAGTGATTGTCATAAGTAAAGTTGAATGTCCAAGTTCAGTTCTCTTTCTCTAGGATTTACCCATAGTAATCCAACTTGTGCCACCTAAGTACCGTGGTAGCCCAACATCTCCCGCAAGGAATGAGTCTGTCCCAACGGTCCCGTAAGTTTCTCAACACCGCACGCGCGAACGAATCGCGAAGGCCAACTCGAGTCTTAGGCTTGTAGGGAGCGACCCTCACAAGCATGTGCGAAAGAGCACAAATGGCAACAAGTATAGTCAAGTCTCAAGTCCAAACCTCATGTCTTAACATGAAAATAGTAACTAGTAACCCTAAGGTCTAGTTCAATTATTCTCATGACACTAGATTCTCTATGTCAAGTTCATTCACGAGCCTAATGCCGCTTGATGACATTAGCTCACTATTCTACACTTTTGATGCCAAGCCAATGCCGCTTAATGACAAGCGCTTTTCTCCTATGTCATGCATAGTTCTATGTTCTCAAACACATGTCAAATTCCTCTTAAACACATGGTTTCAAGTTTCCAAATAGAATGCTACAAAGCTTCAGCTCTCACATGCATACGTTTCTACTATATAGAGTAAAATTGCGTTACACATAACATATGTATCTTAAGCATTCTAAAATTCACAAATAAATCAAATAGCATGAAAATTTACTAATTTCCATTTAACCATAAGCAAATAAGCACCATTGAGAATTTCTCATTGTGCTAGGTGAGGCCAAACCCACCGTCGCTCCAAGCGTCGCTACGACGCTAACGAAGCTTCGATTCCTACTCCTAGTACCCTACAAAGTAGATCCTAGGAGTTACAACCTCAAGAGATAAGTCTTGAGTTCAAACTTTAAACATCTAGGTCAAAGTCAAGAAATACTCACCTAAATGTGCAATAATCCTCTTAGAAATTCCAAAAGGAAGCTAGATCCCTCCCAAGGCAACCTAAACAAAGGTTCCAAACCATTCAAAAGGAATCTAAAAGTCCCAAATCAAAAAGCCCCAAATAAAACCCTAATTCCCAAAATCAAGGGTTTCAACTATAAAGAAGCAACCAAACTCGAATCTAAAGGAAATGGAGAAGTTGCTTACCTCCTAGAAGCTCTAATCAAGGCTCTAGATTCACCAAAGTTGAAGATCTTCCTTCAACAAGCTCCAAATCCAAGCTCCCATCCTTCCCTCATGGTGCAAGATGCACCAACAAGCAAAAGAGAAGAGGGAGATCAATCCTCAAGAAATCAACCAAAAACCCAAAGAAAAGTAAAGGGATAGAGAGAGAAGCTCTCTTACATTTCTCTCCCTTGTTCTGAGCACAAGAGAGAAGCCCTAAGGGCTGGGGTGCTTTATTAGAAGCAACAAAATGCCAACAAGCCCCTGCAGTTTCGGATTTTCGAAAAGCGCAGTATGCCGTACAAATCCGGTTTGTACCGGTATAAACCTCAGCTTGACAAACGAGCCTGGGTTTGCCCGATTACTCATCTATACCGGTATAAATCTCGGCTTGTAACGGTATAGCCATCATTTTGTACCGATATAGACACCATTTTGTACCGGTACGAAGGTATGAAATTCCAACCCGAGAGCAACCTAAAATCCAGCTTTTTGGACTTTAGTGCTTGGAAATCATCCACTAACCTCGGTACTCGTGCCATAGGTCGGAACACAGTCAACGACCCTCCAGAAAATCTGGAAAAGCTCAGATCCCACAACCGACACTTAAACTTGCAATTTGCGAAAGTTCAGTGCATCACATTCACCCCTCATAGAAAGGAGTTTCGTCCGCGAAACTCGAAATTAAAGTCATACCTCAAGCTCCATCTGAAAGAGATGGGTGGGGATAGCGCTCTCGAAGCGCACTCTCTAGCTCCCACGTGGCCTCTCGCTCCTCGTGGTTGCTCCAAAGGACTTTCACGTAAGAAAGCTCCCGGTTCCTCAACTTCTTCACCTCGTGAGCCAAAATCCTCACTGGTTGCTCCTCGAAGCTCAAATCCTCTCTCAGCTCCAATGGTATAGCATCCAAAACATGAGCTGGATCATGTATATACTTCCGAAGGACCGATACATGGAACACGTTGTGTACACCCGATAGGTTCGGCGGTAGAGCAAGTCTATACGCTACCGGACCCACACGCTCCAAAATCTCATACGGTCCAATGAAACGGGGGCTCAACTTACCCCGAATCCCAAACCTCCTGACTCCTCTGGCCGGCGAGACTTTCAAAAAGACATGGTCACCAATCCGAAACTCCAAGTCTCGTCGTCGTCTATCAGCATAGCTCTTCTGCCTACTCTGGGCTGTCAACAACCGCTCCCTAGCAATGCGAACCTTGCCCTCTGCTTCCTGGAGCACATCTGGGCCTAAAGCCAAGCTCTCGCCAACTTCACTCCAATGAAGCGGCGATCTACATTTTCGTCCATAGAGTGCCTCAAGTGGCGCCATCTTGATGCTTGCTTGATAACTATTGTTATAAGCAAACTCTGTCATCGGTAGATGCTGCGACCATCCTCCCTGGAAGTCGATCACGAAGGCTCGAAGCATGTCCTCGAGTGTACGTATAGTACGCTCGAGCGCCCGTCACTACGAGGGTGGAAACGATCTTTGAAGTCCGATCGAGTACCTAAGGCGTCCTGCAGACTCCTCCAAAAGTGTGACACAAAACGCGTGTCCCTGTCCGATACAATAGATGTAGGTACTCCATGTAATCGCACAATCTCATCCAAGTAAACCTGTGCGAGTCTCTCTCCAGTCCAAGTAGTATGGATAGGTATGAAATGTGCCGATTTCGTCAACCTATCCACGATCACCCATATAGCATCATGCCCGGCCTGAGAGCGGGGCAATCCCATCACAAAGTCCATGGTGATCTTCTCCCACTTCCACACTGGAATCGGTAAACTCTGCAATTTTTCCGTGGGAACTCGGTGCTCAGCTTTCACTTGTTGGCAAGTTAAACATCTAGCCACAAACTCGCCAACGTCCTTTTTCATCCCGGGCCACCAATAATGTAACTTCAAATCCTTATACATTTTGGTGCCGCCCGGATGCATAGCATAAGGTGCGCGGTGTGCTTCTAGAAGAATCTCCTCTTTAAGCGCCGATTCCGCCGGTACACAAACCCGCCCACGGAACCGCATCAAATCACCACCGTCAACGGTAAAATCACCGGTGCAACCATCAACCATTTTCGCTCGAACCTTTTGCAACTCCACGTCAAGAGCTTGCTTTTCCTTTATTCTTTCCAATAAGGTTGGTTGCACCACTAGAGTCATCAACCTCATAGGTGTGTCAGGAGCCACCACCTCCAACTCTAACCGCTTCATCTGCTCGATCAACGGCGGTTGAGTAACTATCATCATCTCTACGTTTTCCGTTGATTTCCGACTTAGCGCATCCGCCACCCCGTTAGCCTTGCCTGGGTGGTAAAGTATCGTCAAATCATAATCCTTGAGGAGCTCCAACCATCTGCGCTGCCTCAAGTTCAACTCCTTCTGAGTAAACAGATACTTTAAACTCTTGTGATCCGTGTATACTTCACACCGCTTGCCATAAAGATAGTGGCGCCATAGCTTCAAAGCAAACACTACAGCCGCCAATTCCAAATCGTGAGTAGGATAATTCCTTTCATACTCCTTCAATTGGCGAGAAGCATACGCGATCACCTTTCCATCCTGCATCAACACGCAACCCAATCCATTAAAGGAAGCATCGCTATAAATCACATACCCTGCTCCAGCAACTGGCAAGGTTAGGATTGGTGCGGTAGTCAATCGCAGCTTCAACTCTTGGAAGCTTTTCTCGCACGCATCATTCCAAATAAACTTGGTGCCTTTATGCGTGAGCCTCGTGAGGGGAGTAGATAACTTGGCAAACCCTCAACAAACCACCTGTAGTAGCCGGCCAAACCGATAAAACTCCGAATCTCGGTCACACTCGTCGGTCTTGGCCAATCCTTGACGGCTTCAATTTTCTTGGGATCCATGGCTATACCTGATCCTGAAATCACATGGCCCAAAAACGCCACCTCTCTAAGCCAGAACTCGCACTTCTTCAACTTGGCAAAGAGTTTCTTTTCCCGAAGCACTTGAAGTACAAGCCTCAAATGTTCCTCGTGATCCGCATCACTCCGGGAATAAACCAAAATATCGTCGATGAACACCACGACGAATCTATCCAAGTATGGCCTGAAGACACGGTTCATCAATTCCATAAAAGCTGCCGGGGCATTAGTAAGCCCAAACGGCATAACGGTGAACTCATAGTGTCCATACCGTGTCCTGAAAGCCGTCTTCAATACATCCTCAGGCTTGATCTTCAACTGATGATATCCCGACTGTAAGTCGATCTTGGAATACACGCTCGATCCACTGGGCGATCAAACAGATCATCGATCCTCGGCAACGGATACTTATTCTTAATCGTGACTTTATTGAGTTCACAATAATCCATACACAAACGAAGTGATCCGTCCTTCTTCTTCACAAAAAGAACCGGCGCTCCCCAAGGTGACACGCTCGGTCTCACATAACCTTTATCCAAAAGGTCCTGCAACTGTGCCTTCAGCTCTTTCAACTCTGCTGATGCCATCCTATAGGGTGACTTTGAGATTGGAGTAGTCCCAGGGACGAGATCTACCACAAACTCAATCTCCCTATCAGGCGGCATTCCTGGTAGCTCAGCTGGAAACACATCCTGGACCTCCCTCACCACGGGGATATCCTCAATCCTAGGAGAGTCCTCAACAGCGCGGAGTGCAATACTAGCCAAATAGGCTATGCACCCGCTGCTAATCAACTGCCTAGCTCGGGAGGAACTAATAGTCATCGCAAGCAGCGAAATCTGGCATCCCCGAAAGACAATCTCCTCGTGACCAGGCTCTCTAAAAGTCACAGTACGATTCACACAGTCTATCGTAGCAAAGTACCGGGTCAACCAATCCATGCCCAAAACTATATCAAACTCCTCGAGTTTGTGCACCACAAATAGGTCGACGGGCATGATCCAATCCCCAATCTGAACTGGGCAACTAATACAACGCTCTCGAACATCTATAGAATGTCCAGGTATAACAACTCGTCCCGAAAATGACAAGGGTGTCCTAGGGATGTCATGCAACTCGGCAAACAGCCGATCAATGAAAGAGCAAGATGCACCGGTATCAAATAAAGCACGAACTCGAATGCTGGAAATCAAAATGATACCTGCAACAACATCCTCGGCTGCTGCCGCTGCCTCAGTCTGGGCGGCATACAAACGCCCACTCGGACCCTGTCGAGACCCCTCGCTCGGCCTCTGCGCAGAAGTCCTCCCGGCCTGGTAGGGTGCAGTAGGTGTCCCGAGGTGGGACACAGCGATCTTGGTGCTTGATGCGTCGATGGCGTGGCCCGATCCCTCGGGCGATCCGTGAAAGTGGCCCTCCCGGCCACAAGAGAAGCATCGGCCCCGACCACTGCGGGCACCGTCGGGGGTGATGGGGCCGCCACAAATCACACGGCGCTTTGTCTGTCGTCGATCTGGTCCTCGGCGCTGCTACGGGGTGCCTCGTCCTCGAGACTGGCTCCTGAGGTACGTTGGCGGCTTCCTAGAGTGCGTCTGACTCGCACCCTCGCCTGCGGGCCTTTTGCCTTTGCCCGATCCAAGCCTTCTTGCCGTTCCTTCATGACTATCGCGCCCCGCTCCACAATGAGAGCGCGATTCACCACCTCCCGATAGGTTTGCAAGTTTGACGACTGTACAAGCCTATAGATAGACGGCCGTAACCCGCTCTCGAAAATACGGGCCTTGTCCTCGTCGTCCCGCACAACGAAAGGCACGCGGTGTAGAAGTACGGTGAACTCCCGCTCATACTCGGCCAGCATCGCTCCCTTGACGCAAGCTGCGCAAATCAGTCTCCATCTGGCAGCGAACACTATCGGGGAAATAGTGCGCAAGTAGAAGTCCCTTGAACCTCGTCCAAGTCATCGCCGCTAGATCGGTGCTCGGGTTCTCTGGATGTCCCGCCACCGCGATAGGCCTCGCCGTCCAAATGGTGTGTGGCGAGCCATACCTGTCCCTCTCCTCGACGAAAGTGTCTCGAAACGGACTTTTCCATATGCATGAGCCATTTCTCTACTATCCAATGGTCCACGTTCTCGCCGTCGAACACACGTGGACTGCACCTCCTGAACTCATTGAGGCGGCTCATCAGTCGGTCTCGCTCTAGCCCCTCGACCATCGTCGAGAAAACCGCTCCTCCTGGAGGTATCTGAACTGGCGGTGCCGTCGTCACCCTCTCCTGCCGTGCCACCGACGGCGTAGAATGTAAAGATCCGGGCGGCGGAGTCGGCGCCCTCGGTCTTGCCACCTCGGTGGTCTTTGGTGGTCTTTGGAGCACAGGCCTCCACAGTAGCCGCTGCTGCAGAAGAAGGTCCTCAAGTCGCTTCATCCTCTCGTCCTGTCGGCGCGCCGCCTCTGCCTGCTGCTGGGCCGCCGCCGTCTGCTGAGCCACAAGGTCAGTGAGGACCGCCACCTGGTCCCTCAGCTCGCGGACCTCGCTGGACTCAGATGTAGCGGAGGTCTCGACCACCTCAAGGCGTGCCATGTTATCTGCCCCGACCGATTGGGAGCGGGTAATAGGCATCAACCCTGCAACGACATAAAAGCGCAAGTTAGTAAAACCCACGCTATCGCAATCCCCACTCAGAAACCAAAATCATGCGAAAGTAAAGGAGTGTGCTTCACAACTAACTTCCGATGTTACGTTGTCGGCCGCCAACGTAACCCTCGGCTAAGTTAGAGGCTACACACCTCGATCAAACTCCAACTTTTTAGAGTTATAATAAAACCCAATCAGGTACTTTCGCTCACAAGTCAAAAAGACCTCGTCTCTCACGAGCCTATTTCCTATAGTCCAACCAGCCTAAGGTTTGCTAGGTCCTCTGAGACGTCACCCTAGGCTCTAATACCAAATTAATCTGTCACGCCCCGGGGTCGGCAGGACCTTCCCCAAAGCGTGTCCGGACCCGCCATATGCCAACACATAAAAGGCATCTAAATAAAAACAGCGGAAATAAAACATACAACAGGCCAAGCTATAGATATCAGAGCAACATACAGCTAGCCCTATCAACAAGTAGAGAGTAGGTAGACTAAAACATAAAGAGACTAACAACATAACCAAAAGAAAATAAGGTTAAATACAACACTGTCCCAAAAGTGGTGGTCTCTCTAAATACAGGAACAACTCACAACCTCTCTAAAACAATAGAAATAGAGAAGTAACCACCTATCGATCAACCTCGCTGAGTGCCGCTAACCCGAAGCAACACCCTTGCCGCGATCCCTAACCTCCCCGAATGCGGAAGGCACTGAAAAGGAAACAGAAACAGGGGGCGTGATAACTATAATTTATAGTTCCCACTGGGCAATTACTGACCTGCACCATTGCACCATTGCACCACTAGGCCCAAATAAAAGAGAGTAAGAGCGCGATATAATTAAACTTGTAATTAAAGCATAAGGAAATGTTACCATAACTATGTTCCAACATTGGATGTCATAAACCCTCGTACCAACATAAAAGATGATATGTTTTACTATAACCAACAAGTATACTAAAAGGTAAATAAAGCATTAACAAGTATACTATAACTCCAAGTAAAGTTCGCATAATCCAACTACTAAGTCCTATCTAGTAGTGATTGTCATAAGTAAAGTTGAATGTCCAAGTTCAGTTCTTTTTCTCTAGGATTTACTACCCATAGTAATCCAACTTGTGCCACCTAAGTACCGTGGTAGCCCAACATCCCTCGCAAGGAATGAGTCTGTCCAAACGGTCCCGTAGGTTTCTCAACACCGCACGCGCGAACGAATCGCGAAGGCCAACTCCGGAGTGCCGGCTTGTAGGGAGCGACCCTCACAAGCATGTGCGAAAGAGCACAAATGGCAACAAGTATAGTCAAGTCTCAAGTCCAAACCTCATGTCTTACCATGGAAATAGTAACTAGTAACCCTAAGGTCTAGTTCAATTATTCTCATGACACTAGATTCTCTATGTCAAGTTCATTCACGAGCCTAATGCCGCTTGATGACATTAGCTCACTATTCTACACTTTTGATGCCAAGCCAATGCCGCTTAATGACAAGGGCTTTTCTCCTATGTCATGCATAGTTCTATGTTCTCAAACAAATGTCAAATTCCTCTTAAACACATGGTTTCAAGTTTCCAAATAGAATGCTACAAAGCTTCAGCTCTCACATGCATACGTTTCTACTATATAGAGTAAAATTGCGTTACACATAACATATGTATCTTAAGCATTCTAAAATTCACAAATAAATCAAATAGCATGAAAATATACTAATTTTCATTTAACCATAAGCAAATAAGCACCAATGAGAATTTCTCATTGTGCTAGGTGAGGCCAAACCCACCGTCGCTCCAAGCGTCGCTCTGAACCGCTAACTGTAACGCACTGAACTTTCGCAAATAGCAAGGTTCGAGTGTTAGTTGTGAGAACTGAGCTATTCCGGATTTTATGGAGGGTCGTTGACTCTGTTCCGACCTATGGCATGAGTACCGAGGTTAGTGGATGAATTCCAAGCTCTAAAGTCCAAAAAGTTGGATTTTAGGTTGCTCTCGGATTGAAATTTCGAGGCCTTGTACCGGTACAAAATGATGGTTATATCGGTACAAGCGTGATGGCTATACCGGTACAAAATGAATTTTGTACCGGTACAGACCAGCCGAGTGAGGCAACCCGAGGCTCGGGTTTGGCTTTTCGCAGGGTTTATACCGGTACAAAATGGATTTGTACCGGTACAAACTGGCAGTTTTCGAGCAAACCGAACTGCAGGGGGTTTTTGGCTATTGTGCACCTCTATATGGGTATTCCACACCCCTAGGGCATACCCTTGTGTTCACAACAGCAAGAGAAGAGGTGAGGGCTTCTCCTTCTCCTCTCCTTCTTCCCCTATGAGTTTTGTTGGATTTTTGGAGGATTTGAACCCTCACTTTGCCTCTTTTGCTTGGTAGAGCCTTCTTCACCATTGTTGGAGCTTTGGAGCTTTTGATTGGAGCTTGGTAGAGGATCAAGCTTCAACCCTAGAGCCTTTTAAACTTGATTTGAAGCATCTTGGAGGTAAGCATCAAGTTCTCTTCCTCTATATTCGGATTTTTAGGCTTTTGTGAGATGAAACCCTAGAATGGGATTCTAGGGTTAGGTTTTGGGGATTTTCGTTTTAGGGCTTCTTAGACCTAATTGATGGGTTTAGAACTTTGGTTTAGGTTGGTTTGCAAGGACTCTAACTCCCATTTGGAGATCGAGAGAGTTTCCTTCGCATTCGGTGAGTTTTCTTCACCCTTTTGTAGAGTTCTTTAAAGATTGAACTCATGGTTCGTTTTCTTAGCTTGTAACTCCTAGGGTTTGCTTTTTAAGACTCAAGGAGTGGTAATCGAAGCTTCGTTAGCGTTTCGGAGCGACGCTACTCGCACTTGGTGGGTTTGGCTTTATGAGCATAGGAGCAAATGGCTCCTAAGTGCTTTTTCGGTTTGATTTAATTCTTTTAAAAACATTTTCATGCTAGATAGAATTATTATGAATTTTGGAACACTTAAAATGCATGCCTTGTGTATGATAAAATTTTCACTCTATATAGTAGAGCTTTCTGGGTTAAACAGCATGCATGTGGGGGTGGGCTTTGTGGGCACACAGGAGTGTGCCATTCATGTTTATATAGCTTAAATAATGTATTTATGAACATTAAACTCGGGTTGGGACTTAGAAAAGATTAAGTGTCATCAAGCGGCACTTAACTTAGAAAAGCGTGAAAGCGCAACCTAGAGACGTTGACATAGGCCTTTGACATCTATTACTTTCCATGTTAGAGACATGATGACATAGAGATAGGCCTTGGACATAGTGACTTTACTTTCCATGTTAGAGACATGATGACTTGAGACTTGTGACGGTTCTTGTGACTATATGCCATTGTGCTCATTCGCACATGTTTGTGAGGGTCGTTCCCTACAAGCGGCACTCGGAGTTGGCCAACGCGTTTCATGTATTCGCCGTGCGGGGTGGGCGCCAAAGTGGATTGCGTGGGTCGATCTCGTTCCTAGGGTGGGGATGTTGACTAATACGGGGGCCATTAGGCTCGGCATTTGGGCTAGGCAGCCTTCGGGTGGGTATCGGCCATATCGCCTTCAGGTTGGATTTTATTGGACTTAAACTTAATGTAGTTTAAAGGAAATTATGGACTTGACTAGAATAGTAAACTTTAACACTTTACTATCATTTGTGGAAATTGTGGACTTGACTAGAATAGTAAACTTTAACACTTTACTATTAATTTGGGAACATTGTACTAGTAGTTGTACTTACTAATCATGTTTAGAATAGTCGTTTACTTATGCTTATTTATGCTAAGTAGAGATATCATGTTATAGTAGTTCATTTGTTGCTTATGTCGTTTACAATGGCATATTTTATATCGCTTACTTGTTTTCTTTTGGGCCTAGTGGAGCATGCAACTGAAGTCAGTAATTGCCCACTGGGAACTATTAATTAATAGTTCTCACGCCCTCTTTTTCTAACGTGTTTCAGAGCCTTCGGCACCGGCGGAGGCAAGGGATCGTGGCAAGGGGATCGCTAGCTAGATAGCTACTTACCACCGCTAGGAGGTGGTTCCTCTCTTTTGATTTTTGTGAGAGAGTGATTTTTGTATCCATGTATAGAGACCGCCTTATACCCTTTATAGATGTTGTTTCTTTTGGAGGTTATTGTTGTATTTACTTTGTTCTTAGCTATTGTTTGTACCTTCTTGTGTTAGCTTCCTTTGCTACTTAGTTTAAAATTCTAGTTGTTATATTGCTCTGATACTTCTAGATTCTTCTTACTTTGTTGGTATTTATCGTTTTTGGGTTAGACGCCTTGTATGTTTTAGACATACGGCGGGTCTGGGCACGCGCCGGGCGGGCTTCCGCTGGGTCCCGGGGCGTGACAGATTAAATTGGTATCAGAGCCTAGGGTTGAGTCTTTTTTTGTGGACCTAGCAAACCTTAGGCCGGTTGGACTATAGGATATTGGCTCGTGAGAGACGAGGTCTATTTGACTTGTGAGCGAAAGTATTAAGATTGGGTATCTTGAATAACTCTAGTAAGTAGAGTTGGATCGGAGTGTATAACTCCTAACTTCACGGAGGGTTACGTTGGCGGCCGACAACGTTACATCGGGAGTTAGTTGTGAAGCACACTTCATTACTTTCGTATGATTTGGGTATAGTTGAGTGGGGCTGCGATAGCGTGGGTTTTATTAACTTGCGCTTTAATGATGTCGTGGTGTCTTGTCGACGACCCACTCTAGACTTGTTGGAGCGGATGACGCGACAACGTTTGGGGAAGTGGAGATATCCACCACCCCGGATCAACGAGGTCCGTGGGTGAGGTGCCTACTTGCGGCTCTCACGGGTTTGGCGACTCAGCAGGCGACACCGGCTCAACGACAGGCATATGCGGCACGCAGGCAGGATGCGCACATGAAACACCTGGAGAGATCTTTACTGCAACAGGAGGCTTTCCCGTGATGGTTGAGGGAGCTGAGCGAGAGTGGTTCATGGATCGCCCAACGAGTTCGAGAGGTGTAATCCCAGGATCCTCGATGGAGAGAAGGACGACCACTGGATCATATGGAAGTGGTCGATGCAGATGGAGAAACTATTTCCGCGACACATTCGTGGAAGAGAGAGGCAGAGTTTGGCTTGCCGATCACCACGGAAGATGAAGTCTATAGGATGGTTGGATATTCAGGATAACACCAATGCTGATATTGTGGCGACTACTTGAAGGAGGTTCAAGGAACTCCTATTGAAGCTTTACTTCACTGGCAGTGTTAAGAGAAGTCGGAGCAGGATCTGTGTGGTATGCTCCCAGGGAACCGGACGGTGGCCGAGTGCGAGAGGGAGTTCCCTCGGCTCCCACGGGGTGGCCGTTGTTGTGCGAGGCGGCGAAGACTTCGGCCGTTGATCTTTCGGTTGGCGCAACCTGTCGATCTTCAGACTTATCGAGATGGGGTAAACCGCGTGCTCGTTGAGAAGGCTTAGACTAAAGATGCGGGCTAGAGGCCCACGGCGAGGGTGCGAGTCGGACGCACTGCGGGAGGCAACCTATTTAGAGACGAGACGGAGGAGTCACGATGGGCCCCGAGCGGCCACATGCATACGGCTCGGACGGAGGAGGCGACGGTGGCGAGGTGGTGACTACGTGTTTTGGTTCGTACTATGGCTTCTGAGTGTGCATTGTTTGATGTAGGTGCATTGCACCTATCCTTTGATCGGCTATTTGCCGAGTTGCATTGCATCACGTTAGTTCGCTGTTTGCGATGCGGATTAGCCCTTGGCGAGACGGTTAGTTTACGGGTTGTGGGTAGCTTTCTGCTATACTATATGGATCTCACGACGATTGCATTAGTTGCATCCCTGGATCGGCTGTTTGCCGGATGGTGCTCGGGGACGACCCGTGCCTGGACCGATTGTAGCTGCGGAGCACTGGGCCCTTTGAAGCGGCGCGATTATTTGTGAGTGGACGACCGGTGCCTTCGGGTAGGGCGAGTTTTGGTCGGGACGGTAGTCAGAGCTTTGACCCAAGAGAGTGGAATGCCACGTGTGGGATCGTGAGATCGAGGATACACCGAGTGTGTAGTGAACCAACCCGAGGATTTCTTGCATTGATCATTCTTTGGTGCCTATAGGATGATCAGATGATCGGGTGTGACGTTTCGAACACCCTACCTTGCGAGAAGGTTTTGCGTGCCAACAAATAGATTGGCCTTCTTGGTGTGGAGTTTGTGAGGTACTTTGTACCATGGGTCTTGCGGGCTGATTTGACTCGCCTTGGAAACTTGAGCACGAAATAGTGCATGTTGAGGATTTATTCCACGGTTGCGATGACTATCTCTATTGCCTAAATTGGGTAGGTATTGGAGAGGTTTTGGGGGCCTAATTGGCCATTACCTTCGGTTGTTCGAGAATCCTCAGAAGGAAGGATATCTTTCGAGTTGTTAATGCTGTCCTGACGGAGTCACGAATCGTGAGCTCAAGTGGCAGGGAGATCTTTGTATTTCGTGTCTCGTCTCGTGAGAAACACCCTCTATTGAAGTGGGACCAGTAGGGTCGTTTCGACTGTATGTCGGCCATCGTGATCTAAAGTGAATCACGATTGGGCAATCGCTCGGCTGTAGAGGCTCGTTGATCGTTTCAATTAGTCTTGAGATATTGGCGTACTCGATTGAATCGTATTGAAATCGGAGTAATACCATTTTGTGTTGGAGTTTGAGGTTGTACCTCAAGCGAATGTTGGTACTTGTTTGGGACATCGTGGGGATTAGCGTGACGTTGCTGAAGCCTGTAGTACTTCACCAACGTTAGGGACTTGCGGAATGATAATTCCAAGCCCTTTAGGTGGCTTGGCGGAACCGGTCGTAGATGACCATGGGTATTCCGATGATGATCTGCAAGGATCACCTGCGGAAGCTTACTGAGGTAAGCGGAGTGTGAACTCTCACTGTTGGATCGAGTTGTTAGGAAAATTCGTGAGGGAAAGTACCAAGTGCTGATTTTCCCTTGTTCGGATGTTGCACGTGGAATTAAGTTCCTTGCAATGGAGACTTCGTGGAAGAGTGGTTGAGATCGACGTTCTGGTCGATAGTCACTTTATGGTAACATTGATAGAGCGCTACTACTATTTGTAAATGGAACCCTCTCTATCACTTGAGTTGAGCTCTGTGACTATGGATACCTGGGGTATCTGATGCTAAGGGAAGCATTGTGGAGAAGAATTTCGAATGATTCGTTTCGAGTGCTTGAGCAGTTAGTGCTATGAGACCCTCTATTGAAGATAAGCTCTCGGCGTAGGCTTATGAAGAGTTTACTTGAGGCATCAAGTCGAGACTAAGGGAATGACCTTAGTAGATTGAGGATGTGTGTGGGTTGTGGTTCTTGACTATATATATAGAAGAGAAGCAGCGAGTACCACCCCAGTGGTGGAGTTGAGACTACTGTGGAGGCATTGGGGTGCAATGCGGATTGGTGATTCGAGTGAGCACTTCTGGAGAACCAATTTGGACGATTTGTCAAGTGTTGCGACAATTGAAGAGATGATCATTATGGATTTTTGATTGTCGGGCTGTTCATGCCAAGCAGGTATAAAAGGATAGCCATGTGAAAATTACGCTATGCTTAATTAAGGATTGGAGTTGCACTCAGTCGTACAATCTTTTGACAAGATCTGGCTTTGAGTGAGTGAGCATCGTTGGGATTCGAGCCAACGACTAGATATTGTATCATATCTCTTTAGTGTGCATTCCGATGGAGTGTTGATGGATCAGGTAACGGGTTTGAACCCGGTTTCTTGCTACGAGCGGTATTGTTGGATCCGCCTCGAGAGTAGTTCCAATTATATGAATAAATTGAGGCAGAGCTAGGTTGCGCCCTCGACCAAGGCGAGGAAAGTGAGGACTGGAATTCAGCTTTTGGGAGCATTTGGTTTTGGTGATGGCCGACTGAATAGCTTGTCGAACGAGCGCAATTTAGAGAAGGAACTTCTCGGAGAAGACTTGAGTTGCTTTATTGGTGGCCCGGTATGAAAAGGATGTTGACGAGTTTGTAGCTCGTTGTCTAACTTGCCAACAAGTGAAAGCTGAGCATAGAGTTCCCGCGGGGGAAGTGCAGAGCCTACCGATTCCAGTGTGGAAGTGGGAGAAGATCACCATGGATTTTGTGATGGGATTGCCTCGCTCACAGGCAGGGCATGATGCTATATGGGTGATCGTGGATAGGTTGACGAAATTGGCGCATGTCATACCTATCCATACTACTTGGACTAGAGAGAGATTGTGCGACTACACGGAGTACCTACATCTATTGTATCGGACAGGGACACACGTTTTGTGTCACACTTTTGGAGGAGTCTGCAAGACGCCTTAGGTACTCGGCGGACTTCGACCTTTGCTTTCTACCCTCGAGTGATGGGCGGTCGGAGCGTACTATCTGGACACGCGAGGATATGCTTCGAGCCTGCGTGATCGGCTTCCAGGGAGGATGGTCGCAACAACTACCGATGGCAGGGTTTGCTTACAGCGACAGTTATCAAGCTTGAATCGATATGGCACCTTTTGAGGCACTCTATGGACGGAAATGTAGATCGCTACTTCATTGGAGTGAAGTTAGCGAGAGAGTTTGGCTTTAGGCCCAGATGTGCTCCAGGGAGCAGAGGACAAAGTTCGCATTGCTAAGGAGCAGTTGTTGACAGCCCAGAGTAGGCAGAGGAGCTATGCTGACAGGCGTCGACGAGACTTGGAGTTTCAGATTGGAGATCATGTCTTTTTGAAAGTCTCACCGACCAGAGGAGTCAAGAGATTTGGTGTTCGGGGTAAGTTGAGCCCCCGATTCATTGGACCGTATGAGATTTTGGAGCGTGTGGGCCCGGTAGCGTATAGACTTGCTCTACCGCCGAACCTATCGGGTGTACACAACGTGTTCCATGTATCGGTCCTCCGGAAGTATTTATATGATCCAGCTCATGTTTTGGATATTACACCATTGGAGCTGAGGGACGATTTGAGCTTCGAGGAGCAACCGTGAAGATTTTGACTCGCGAGGTGAAGAAGTTGAGGAGCAGGAGCTTTCTTATGTGAAAGCCTTGTGGAACAACCACGAGGAGCGGGAGGCCACGTGGGAGCTAGAGAGTGCGCTTCGAGAGCGCTATCCCCATCTCTTTTAGATGGAGTCATGAGGTATGACTTTAATTTCAAGTTTCGCGGACGAAACCCCTTTTTAGGAGGGGTGAATGTAACGCACTAAACTTTCGCAAATAGCAAGGTTCGAGTGTTAGTTGTGAGGCGAGGTACATTCCATATTTTACGGAGGGTCGTTGAGTGTTCGACCTATGGCACGTGTACCGAGGTTAGTGGATGAATTCCAAGCTCTAAAGTCCAAAAAGTTGGATTTTAGGTTGCTCTCGGATTGAAATTTCGAGGCCTTGTACCGGTACAAAATGATGGTTATATCAGTACAAGCGTGATGGCTATACCGGTACAAAATGAATTTTGTATCGGTACAGACCAGCCGAGTGAGGCAACCCGAGGCTCGGGTTTCGCTTTTCACAGGGTTTATACCGGTACAAAATGGATTTGTACCGGTACAAACTGGCAGTTTTCGAGCAAACCGAACTGCAGGGGTTTTTTGGCTATTGTGCACCTCTATATGGGTATTCCACGTCCCTAGGGATACCCTTGTGTTCTAACGGACAAGAGAAGAGGTAAGGGCTTCTCCTTCTCCTCTCCTTCTTCCCCCATGAGTTTTGTTGGATTTTTGGAGGATTTGAACCCTCACTTTGCCTCTTTTACTTGGTAGAGCCTTCTTCACCATTGTTGGAGTTTTGGAGCTTTTGATTGGAGCTTGGTAGAGGATCAAGCTTCAACCCTAGAGCCTTTTAAACTTGATTTGAAGCATCTTGGATGTAAGCATCAAGTTCTCTTCCTCTATATTCGGATTTTTAGGCTTTTGTGAGATGAAACCCTAGAATGGGATTCTAGGGTTAGGTTTTGGGGATTTTCGTTTTAGGGCTTCTTAGACCTAATTGATGGGTTTAGAACTTTGGTTTAGGTTGGTTTGCAAGGACTCTAACTCCCATTTGGAGATCGAGAGAGTTTCCTTCGCATTCGGTGAGTTTTCTTCACCCTTTTGTAGAGTTCTTTAAAGATTGAACTCATGGTTCGTTTTCTTAGCTTGTAACTCCTAGGGTTTGCTTTTTTGGACTCAAGGAGTGATAATCGAAGCTTCGTTAGCGTTTCGGAGCGACGCTACTCGCACTTGGTGGGTTTGGCTTCTTGAGCAAAGGAGCAAATGGCTCCTAAGTGCTTTTTCGGTTTGATTTAATTCTTTTAAAAACATTTTCATGCTAGATAGAATTATTATGAATTTTGGAACACTTAAAATGTATGCCTTGTGTATGATAAAAATTTCACTCTATATAGTAGAGCTTTCTGGGTTAAACAGCATGCATGTGGGGGTGGGCTTTGTGGGCACCTGGGAGTGTGCCATTCATGTTTATATAGCTTAAATAATGTATTTATGAACATTAAACTCAGGTTGGGGCTTAGAAAAGATTAAGTGTCATCAAGCGGCACTTAACTTAGAAAAGCGTGAAAGCGCAACCTAGAGACATTGACATAGGCCTTTGACATCTATTACTTCCCATGTTAGAGACATGATGACATAGAGATAGGCCTTGGATACTGTGACTTTACTTTCCATGTTAGAGACATGATGACTTGAGACTTGTGACAGTTGTGGTGACTATATGCCATTGTGCTCATTCGCACATGCTTGTAAGGGTCGCTCCCTACAAGCCGGCACTCCGGAGTTGGCCAACGCGTTTCATGTATTCGCCGTGCGGGATTGGGCGCCGAAGTGGATTGCCGTGGGTCAGTCTCGTTCCTAGGGTGGGGATGTTGACTAATACAGGGCCATTAGGCTCGGCATTTGGGCTAGGCAGCCTTCGGGTGGGTATCGGCCATATCGCCTTCAGGTTGGATTTTATTGGACTTAAACTTAATGTAGTTTAAAGGAAATTGTGGACTTGACTAGAATAGTAAACTTTAACACTTTACTATCATTTGTGGAAATTGTGGACTTGACTAGAATAGTAAACTTTAACACTTTACTATTAATTTGGGAACATTATACTAGTAGTTGTACTTACTAATCATGTTTAGAATAGTCGTTTACTTATGCTTATTTATGCTAAGTAGAGATATCATGTTATAGTAGTTCATTTGTTGCTTATGTCGTTTACAATGGCATATTTTATATCGCTTACTTGTTTTCTTTTGGGCCTAGTGGAGCATGCAACTGAAGTCAGTAATTGCCCACCGGGAACTATTAATTAATAGTTCTCACGCCCTCTTTTTCTAACGTGTTTCAGAGCCTTCGGCACCGGCGGAGGCAAGGGATCGTGGCAAGGGGATCGCTAGCTAGATAGCTACTTACCACCGCTAGGAGGTGGTTCCTCTCTTTTGGTTTTTGTGAGAGAGTGATTTTTGTATCCATGTATAGAGACCGCCTTATACCCTTTATAGATGTTGTTTCTTTTGGAGGTTATTGTTGTATTTACTTTCTGTTCTTAGCGATTGTTGGTACCTTCTTGTGTTAGCTTCCTTTGCTACTTAGTTTAGAATTCTAGTTGTTATATTGCTCTGATACTTCTAGATTCTTCTTACTTTGTTGGTATTTATCGTTTTTGGGTTAGACGCCTTGTATGTTTTAGACATACGGCGGGTCTGGGCACGCGCCGGGCGGGCTTCCGCTGGGTCCCGGGGTGTCACGCCCCGAAGAGCGCTACAAATTTGGTTCGGTTCGGGAACGCCGAACAGGCGCCGAACAGACGACACCTCCTGTCCGCTCAACAACAAGTCATGTACAAAGAATTGCCCAGGATATCAATTCTACATCATACCTGACAGGAAAACTGCACCTAAAGGTGCGAACAACAATAAGAGCAAGATACAAGTATTTCATACAAGTAATATAAAGAGAGAAGAGTCTATCTATTACAATCATTCAACATTTGTTTACAATCTTTAACTTCAATTACATTCTTTTCCCCAAAATACATAAGTCTTTACATATCCCAAAATATACACTGTTCTTTCTCCAAGTTACATAAAACTATACCAAAATTTGATATCGGGAAGGTTCTAATGCAGATGGCGGCCTCTATCAACTAGGGCGCGATGCCCTTACCGCGATCCTCACCAACCGCCCGCGAACTTGCACCAGTAATAGAGTGGGGTGAGAACTAACTTTCTTAGTTCCCAGTGGGCTCGGCCACCGACCCCACCGATCTCCCCACTAGGTCTAAGCAGGTAATAGCATATAGATATTTATCTTAAAGCTGTAAATACGGTAAGTAAAGCATAATAGAAGAAATGCAATAACTACTTTGCCTGTAACAACAAGATTGAAGTAAATGCTCTAGCCACGTAATTGCAATTCTATCATGCTCAATATGTACGGTTGTACCCAATCTCATTACTCTTGGAGTTTATTACCCAATCCATGGCTAGCCCGTAGGTTCGCCCACGACTCAACACATTCAATCTCATGGGTTGTCTGCCGGACCCCACATAGGCTATCCCTCGGGACCCCACATAGGCTATCCCTATCGAATCACGTGCCAAGACCTCCGGAGACTCACACTACTCGTGTGGAGCGACCACGTCACGACGGCGAGCGGTGTGTGAGTATGATCTTCTCCTCCAATTTGGAGGGCATCCAACACAGGGGAATTAGTAACCATCTCCTCCACTTTGGAGGGCATCCACACAGGGGAATTAGTAACCATCTCCTCCACTTTGGAGGGCATCCACACAGGGGAATTAATAAACATCAAGTTCTATACTTGGTTCACATATCTCTAGTGTTCTTTACACTAAGTTATAATGCAACAATATTCATCAAGTTGTCTACTTGGTTCTCAAGCGAGTAGTGTCATTACACTATGTCATATGTCATTCATCAAGTTCTTTACTTGGTTTTCATAGCTCTAGTGTCCTTTACACTAAGTTAAAATGTCACCATGTCATAATGTCATATTGCCAATCATCAAGCTCTATACATGGTTCATATATCTCTAGTTGATAATCATGCATAAATAAATTGTCTCTAGGGTTCAATGTCATTTGCTCATTGCTATGCTTCCTATGTCCTAATGCCAACCTACGGTGCCGCACGATAAGGGAGGATGCAAGCATGCTCCCTATGTCCTAATGCAACCTCCGTAGATCCACACGATAAGGAAGCATGCTAGAGTAGCCATTTCACTAATCCAACCCTATTATGCATGAAACTATACATATGCACATATATACGCAATATGACCAACAATTTACTTAGACATAAAAGGGAGCCCAACGGCTTCGGTAAGACACCCCCCACCTTTTGGGATGTTCACTTGTAGCAACCACGTAGGTTTTGTTGCCTCGAACCTCTACTTCGACTCTTCGGCCAATTTCGAAGGCTGAAAGTCTTTGTTTGGCTCGGATCGCTTAAACCGTTCGCCGAATCGACGAACCGTCGCCTCGCACGCGTTCGTGGACCTAACAATATGTTAGAAATGAGGTTAAAAGAGATCAAAACCTCATCCTAAGAAAAGCCCCAATTTGAACCCTAGATTTTGCCCCGAGCAAAATCTCGCGTTGGAGTTCAATTCGAGTGTGCAAATCACTTCTTAGGAAGCCTAGGGTTCCATAAAAATTGTTTCTAGAAGATTCAGAGCACTCTAGGAAAATCTACCATGAGAGCTCTCAAGAGCTTACCTCAAGTAGAAGCTCCAATGGTGGAGAAGATGGTGCAGGAGAGGCTAGGCTTGCTCCTAGCTTGGTCCTCTTCCAATCCTTCCACTCCTTCTCCTTCCTTTCTCCTTCTTCTTCTTCTTCTTCTTCTTCTTTCTAGAGAGAGAGAGAGGAAGAGAGTTGTGTGAGGGTGTGTGTGCGTGTGTGTAACGTGAGGGAGAGGGAGAGAAAATACCCTCTATTGTAACAACATGCTAAAAGGACCCTCCACTTTCTATTCTTCACACTGCCCCAGACTGGGCATTTTTCGCGCAGAGGGACCGGTCCCTCACCCCCAGGGACCGGTCCTTTTATGCGACCACCCATAAAATGCTCTCGGGAACCGGTCTCTGAGCAGGAGGGACCGGTCCTTTTATCGCGAACCGTCCAGCCTGTGCGTACTGGGACCGGTCTCTGGGCAGGAGGGACCGGTCCTTTTATCGCGAACCGTCCAACCTGCGTACGGGAACCGGTCCCCCCTTTTGTGGGGACCGGTCCCACCAGGCAAAAATCTGCAGATTTGTGCAGACTGCACCATTAAGCCTTCGGGACCGACTCCGACGCACTTCTTGCCTTCGGATCAACTTCGAACTTTCCGAAGTCCAGCCACTCGACAATTAGTCGATTCTAAACGTGGTGCAACTCTCGGATTTCGAGAATTCACTTTCTTACAGGGGGCGTGACACTGACGAATCATCGATTCCTACTCCTAGTACCCTACAAAGTAGATACTAGAAGTTACAACCACAAGAGAAGAGTCTTGAGTTCAAACTTTAAACATCTAGGTCAAAGTCAAGAAATACTCACCTAAATGTGCAATAATTCTCTTAGAAATTCCAAAAGGAAGCTAGATCCCTCCCAAGGCAATCTAAACAAAGGTTCCAAACCATTCAAAAGGAATCTAAAAGCCCCAAATCAAAAAGCCCCAAATAAAACCCTAATTCCCAAAATCTAGGGTTTCAACTATAAAGAAGCAACCAAACTCGAATCTAAAGGAAATGGAGAAGTTGCTTACCTCCTAGAAGCTCTAATCAAGGCTCTAGAGTCACCAAAGTTGAAGATCTTCCTTCAACAAGCTCCAAATCCAAGCTCCCAACCTTCCCTCATGGTGGAAGATGACCAACAAGCAAAAGAGAGAGAAGAGGGAGATCAATCCTCAAGAAATCAACCAAAAACCCAAGGAAAAGTAAAGGGATAGAGAATGAAGCTCTCTTACCCTTCTCTCCCTTGTTCTCAGCACAAGAGAGAAGCCCTAAGGGCTGGGGTGCTATATTAGAAGCAACAAAATGCCAACAAGCCCCTGCAGTTTCGGATTTTCGAAAATTGCCAGGCTGTACCGGTACAAATCCAGTTTGTACCGGTATAAAACCTGCGAAACAGCAAACCCGAGCCTCGGGTTTGCCCAGCTGCTCATCTATACCGGTATAAATCTCGGCTTGTACCGGTATAGCCATCATTTTGTACCGGTATAGACACCATTTTGTACCGGTACAAAGGCATGAAATTCCAACCCGAGAGCAACCTAATGTAACATACTGGACTTGCGCAAATTGCGGAGTTCGAGTATTTGACTTGTGTTGGAGCTTTTCCAGATTTTCTGGAAGGTCGTTGACTGTGTCCCGACCTATGGCGCGTGTACCGAGGTTTGGGGATGAGTCCCAAGCCCTAAAGTCCAAAAAGTTGGATTTTAGGTGGCTCTCGGGTTGGAAATTCGGTGCCTTATACCGGTACAAAACGGTGTCTATACCGGTACAAAATGATTGCTATACCGGTACAGACCAAGATTTATACCGGTATAAAGAGGGCAGACTTGGCAAACCCGAGGCTCGGGTTTGGCTGTTTCGCAGGGTTTATACCGGTACAAAATGGGTTTGTACCGGTACAAACTGGCAGAATGTGAGCAGACCGAACTGCAGGGGTGTTTTAGCATCTTGTTGCTTCTATTAGGTCCCCACACACCCCTAGGGCTTCATTTGAGCCCTCCATCACAGCAAGCAAGGTAGGAGACCTTCTCTCTCTAAACCCTTGTGCTCTTTTGGATTTTTGGTGGATTGTTAGGAGATTGATCTCTCTCTCCTTCTCCTTTGGCCACCTAGAGCCATTATCTTCTTGTTGGAGCTTGGAGCTTGCTTTTGGAGCTTTGTGGAGGATCAAGCTTCAAGCCTAGGACTTTTAAGCTTGGATTAGAGCTTCTTAGAGGTAGGTGAGTGATCTCTTTCCTCTAGTTTCGAATTTTGTGGGTTTTGTGAGATGAAACCCTAGAATGGGATTCTAGGGTTAGGATTTGGGGATTTTCGATTGAGGGCCTTTGGGACCTAATTGATGAGTTTAGAACTTTGATTTAGGTTGGATTAGAAGGACTCTAACTCCCATTTGGAGATCAAGAGCACTTTCTTCGCTTTCGGTGAGTATTCTTCACCCTTTAGTAGAGTTTCTTATTGTTTGAACTCAATACTCATCTTTTGAGTTTGTAATTCCTATGGCATGCCTTGTAGGGTGCTAGGAGTAGGAATCGAAGCTTAGTTAGCGATTCGGATCGGCGATTTTCGCACTCGGTGGGTTTGGCTTCATGAGCATAGGAGCAAATGGCTCCTAAGTGCTTAGTTGGTTTGATTTAATTATTTTGAATGCATATTCATGCTAAATAGATTTATTATGAATTTTGAATCACTTAAAATGCATGCCCTATGTATGATAAAATTTCCACTCTATATAGTAGAGCTATTTGGGTCAAACTGCATGCATGTGGGGGTGGTTCTTGGGGGCGCCTGGGAGTGTGCCATTTATGGTGATTTTAGCTTGATAATGTTAATTGTGAACATTAAATACATGTTGGGACTTAGAAACCTTAAGTGTCATAAAGTGGCACTTAACATAGAAAACTATGAAACTGCAACATAGAGACTTGACATAGGCCACTGAACATATACTATATTCCATGTTAGAGACATGATGACATAGAGATAGGCCTTGTGGACAGTTGTACATTCCATGTTAGAGACATGATGATTTGGGACTTGTGACGAGCTTTGTGACTTTTGCCATTGTGCTCATTCGCACATGCTTGTGAGGGTAGCTCCCTACAAGCCGGCACTCCGGAGTTGGCCAACGCGTTTCTTGTATTCGCCGTGCGGGATTGGGCGCCGAAGTGGATTGCCGTGGGATAGTCTCATTCTTCGGGTGGGAATGTTGACTACTACGGGGCCATTAGGCTCGGCATTTGGGCTAGGCAGCCTTCGGGTGGGCATCGGCCATATCGCCTTCGGGTTGAACTTATTGTGCTTAAACTTAATGTAGTTTAATGAAAACTGTGGACTTTGACTAGAATAGTAAACTTTAACACCTTACTATCACTTGTGGAATTATTGGGCTATGGTTAGAATAGTAAACTTTAACTCTTTACTATTGCTATGGATACTGGACTGTTGGTTATACTTACTATTCATGCTTAGAATAGTCGTTTACTTACACTTATTTATGCTAAGTAGAGATATCATGCTTTAGTAGCTTACTCGTTATTTATTTCGCTTACACTTACTTGCTTAGTTTTGGGGCCTAGTGGAGCATGCAAATCAAGTCGATGGTACTTGCCCACCTGGAACTATTTTTAATAGTTCTCACGCCTCTTTTTCTAATGTGTTTCGAGCCTTCGGCACCGGGAGGCAAGGGATCGTGGAAAGGGAACCGCTAGCTAGTTTTCGCGACTTTCCACCTTGTAGGGGTTTTTCTCTCTTTTTGTACTTTGGTGTGATTGAGAGAGTTTTGTATCCCTATGTAGAGACTACCCTGTACTTAGTTATTGTGGTGTTCGGATCTCTTTTTATTGTACTCTCCTTATGGTTTATTTTATGATTGGTGCTTTACTTTTAGTCTCTTCCTTATGCTTCCTTGTATAGATTTCTAGTTGTTATACTGCTCTGATACTTCTAGATTCTCTTTATTTTTGTTGGTTATTTATCGTTTTTGTTAGACGCCTTGTATGTTGTAGACATACGGCGGGTCTGGGCACGCGCCGGGCGGGCTTCCGCTGGGTCCCGGGGCGTGACACCTAAAATCCAGCTTTTTCGACTTTAGTGCTTGGAAATCATCCACTAACCTCGGTACTCGTGCCATAGGTCGGAACACAGTCAACGATGTTTAGGATTTGTCTAAGTTGGCGAGTTTCGTGCATTGGTTCGGAGTTTTGGAGGCTTTGTTGAAGATCAAGTCAAAGGATTGCAATTCAAGTACAAAAGCGAGGTTGGATAAAGTTCGGTAACTCAGGTATGGACGAGAACACTTAGTGGTGTATTTTAAGTTATTAAAATATGTTTAGAAGACATTAGAACTGAGAACTATGTTTTGAACTTAACTGTTTTTAAAACATGCGTAAACTGGTTGGGACGACCGGTCTCCACAACTGGAAGACCGGTCCCAGAGAGCTCCCTCTGCGCAATTTAGCAAATAGGACGGTCTCCACAACTGGAAGACCGGTCCCAGAGGCTGGAAATTCGCATATCGCTGAATAAGACCGGTCCCCTGGCATGTGAGACCGGTCCCTCGGTTTTATTGCGCGAGGGAGGACCGGTCTCTGATTTGGAGGACCGGTCCCTCGATACGAAATCTGTTTTAAAGATTTTGTTTGTTATATCTAAATCTATCTAGATGTCTTCTAAACATATAAATATGATATGAGGGGTTATAGACATAGATTTTTTAGAGAGATAATATAAAAAACCCTAGAAAGCTTGTGATGTTTTTTCTTCGAACAATAGTTTTTCAAAAACCAAGTTTTTCGGATTTGATCATCAATACGATTCTTCGAAAAGAGTTTGATATCCTATAGAATCGTTTTGATGATGAACATCTAGGGTTTTCGCTCCTCATCTCATATGTTCTTTCTAAGTTCATAAAATCACCGCAAAGTTGTTTTAAGAGATTCGAACTTCGGAGGAAGTTTGGCGCGTGGACTTCGCGTGAAGACCGTGGATTCGGTGGGCGTTTCGTGGATTCGAGACGTGGATGCTGTGAGGATTTGCAGCGGGATCGATAGAAGGATTTCCATTGATCAAGGACCAACGGAGACGATCTACAACGAGGATTCGGTAAAATCGAGTTGTGTTTAGGATTAAATCACATGTACTTGATTTTTCTATAGTGGATTGTTTTGCGTGATCGGTCCTACGTTAATTCTCAGTGTTTGATTTTATTTTCCGCTTTTATTATTTTTAAGCATTGAGATTGGTTGTTTTTGCCGTTTACACCTATTCACCCCCCTCTAGGTGTTATTTACCTTTTAGATCTTAGGGATTCATATCTCACAATTAGTATCAGAGCGGGTATAGGTTGTAAACTATGGTGAGGGTAACATTAATCGACCTCCGCTCTTTGATGGCACTAATTACGCTTACTGGAAAGTTCGTATGAGAGCGTTCCTTATTGCCATCGACGAGCGAGTTTGGCAATCAATTGAATTTGGATGGAAACATCCAACTGAGGTTGTCGAAAATGTTAGCGGCCCTAAACCTAGAAATAAGTGGACGAAGGATGAAAATGAACTATCATCGTTTAATGGGAAGGGTATCAATGCTTTATTCAATTCTTTAAATCAAACAGAATTTTCTCGTGTCTCGGCGTGTCAAACCGCCAAGGAGATTTGGGATACTTTACAAGTTACACACGAGGGTACAAGCTTGGTAAAAGTTCAAAAATTGCAAATGCTTACGAGTAAATTTGATTCTATTCGTATGGAAGAACATGAAACTTTTACCGAGTATTATACTCGTTTGCAAGATATAGTTAATACGTGTGCTAACTTAGGAGAAAAGATTTCTGAATCTAAAGTTGTTCGAAAAATTTTAAGAGCCCTTCCCGAACGATTTCGTCCAAAGGTTACAGCCATAGAAACGGTAAAACATCCGGATGAACTTAAAGTAGAAGAATTAGTCGGTGCACTTCAAACTTATGAAATGACTTTTCCTACTAATTCACCTTCTTCCAAGTTGTCTTCTAAGTCTACAGGTATGGCTTTGAAATCAACGAAAGGAGACGACTTGACATCTTCATCGAATTCGGATGACGAAGTGACATTGGAGGAGTTCGAAAAGCAACTGGCGCTATTAACGAGGAAGTTTCGTCGAAACTTTAGGAAGAGACAATATTCAAAACCGAACTTCTCAAAGTCGAATAAACCAAAAGGAAGTTTTCCTTCTTCTTCTTCATCTTCAAAATCTAAAAAATCTGAGAACTATTCAAAGGACACAACGAAAGAAAAGAAGAATAATGAAGGTCAAATCCAATGCTATAAGTGTAGAGGATTTGGTCATATTGCATCGGATTGTTCAAATAAGAAGTCCTTGAAAAAGAAAGCGATGCAAGCCATTACTTGGGATGACTCTTCTGAGGAGTCAACCTCTAGAGATGAGGACGTGAATGCGACTGCTCTTATTGCTTATGATTCTTCATGTGTGTGTTTATCATCTACTGACTCTATTTCCATGAATCACTTACATGATCAATCCGCTTCGGAGAATTCTATGGACGAAGAGTCGGATGCAGATGAGATTGCCGCGGCATATCACCAATTGATCGTTGAGTCGAAGAAGATGGCAAAGCTTAACAAGAAGTTGAGAAGAAGGATCATCGATTTAGAAGAAGAAAACTCAAGATGGGTCACATCGACAAAGGATTTGGAACAAGAAAAAGATGGCCTGTCAAGAGCATACAATTCTTTGTTAGAGAAAATCTCTTTGCTTGAGAAGGAAAAAGAATCATATGAAGATAATATGAAATACCTCAACAAGCAACTCACGGAGACGATGGAAGCAAACTTGGAATTCACCAAGACAATTATTCAACTGAAGTCGGACATGAAGAAGTTTTCTTCTGGAACTACAAAACTCGACAAGATGTTAGGAATTGGTCAAACTAACAAGTTTGGTCTTGGATATGAACGGACGTATGTGGAACAAGTGAACAAGCAAATGAGCGAGATCCATAACAAACCAAGGCCTAAGGTTCAAGGTAATCTTTCTCGAGCTACTAATCCTTTTGCTAACAAAGTTTGTCATTTTTGTGGAATTCTAGGACATGTGAAGAAACGTTGTACACAAAAGAAGAACTCCGGGGCAAACACGAACCGAGGGATCCAAGCTAGGTCCAGGAAGGAAGGTCCAAAATTGATGTCAAAGCAAGCATGGAAACCGAAATCAGTTGAGCCACACAAGAAGAAAACACAATTCGTCGACAAGCTACACAAGACGCATACAAGCCAACCGACGCATCCTAAAACTCTCAAGGTTTGGGTGCGCAAAGGTGAACTCTTCCCATGCCTTGTCATTCACACCTCACTTCATGCTTATGATACTACTTCTTGGTATCTTGATAGTGGTTGTTCACGTCATATGACCGGTGATAAAAACTGTTTTGATTCTTTGAATAAAATTTCCGAAGGACTTGTCGTTTTCGGAGATGGCCGGTCATCTAAAATTATTGGCAAAGGAACAGTGACTATCTCAGATGGCCCTACTTTGAATGACGTATTTTATGTTGAGGGGCTTAGATCAAATCTCATAAGCATAAGTCAATTGTGTGATGACGGGTACTCTGTGAATTTTTCTGCAAAAGAATGTTCTGTGCTGCATAATGATGATTCTTTCTTTTTAAAAGGTGTTAGATCACAGAATAATTGTTATATTGTTCCATGCTCTTCAAGTGAATTTTGTAACCTAGCGACTTTAGATATTGAAACTCTTTGGCATGAACGTCTAGGTCACATGAACTTTAAGGAACTATCCAAGATAACGAAAAAGGAAGTAGTTAGAGGTGTACCTAAGATAGAGTATAAAGAGAACGTTGTTTGTGAGGGTTGTCAACTGGGAAAACGTTATATCTTGTTTGTAGTTGATGATTTTACACGTTTTGCTTGGTGTGCATTTTTGAGAGAAAAAGCTGATACTTTTGATTCTTTTTCTGAACTCTGTCTTCGTCTTATGAATGAACGTAATGAAAATATTATACGCATCAGAAGTGATCAAGGGGGAGAATTTATAAACTCAAAATTTGTTGATTTTTGTGTTTCAAAAGGAATTAAACATGAATTCTCCGCTTGTCACGCCCCGGGACCCAGCGGAAGCCCGCCCGGCGCGTGCCCAGACCCGCCGTATGTCTACGACATACAAGGCGTCTAACAAAAACGATAAATATCCAACAAGTAAAAAGAATCTAGAAGTATCAGAGCAGTATAACAACTAGAATTCTAAACAATTAAGCATAAAAGAAGTGACTAACAAAAATAAAGTACCAAATCCACTAAGAACTATAAAAGAGTAATACAACAGTAACCTCCAAGAGCAACAACTAAAGATCCCAAAGCGAAAACTAACATAATACATGGTGGTCTCTACAAATGGATACAAAAATCACTCTCTCACAAAACACAAAAGAGAGGAATAACCACCTAAACAAAAGTGGCAAAGAAGCTAGCTAACTAGGCGACTCCCTTGCCGCGATCCCGTGCTCTCCGCCCTGCCAAGGCTCAACACATTAGAAAAAGAGGCGTGAGAACTATTAAAAATAGTTCCCGGTGGGCAATTACCGACTTCGCTTGCATGCTCCACTAGGCCCCAAAACTAAGCAAGTAAGTGTAAGCGAAATAAATAACGAGTAAGCTACTAAAGCATGATATCTCTACTTAGCATAAATAGGCATAAGTAAACGACTATTCTAAGCATGAATAGTAAGTATGACCTACAAGTCCAATATCCATAGCAATAGTAAAGAGTTAAAGTTTACTATTCTAACCATAGCCCAATAATTCCACAAGTGATAGTAAGGTGTTAAAGTTTACTATTCTAGTCAAAGTCCACGCTTTTCTTTAAACTACATTAAGTTTAAGCACAATAAGATCAACCCGAAGGCGATATGGCCGATGCCCACCCGAAGGTCGCCTAGCCCAAATGCCGAGCCTAATGGCCCCGTAGTAGTCAACATTCCCACCCTAGGAATGAGACCGTCCCACGGCAATCCACTTGGCGCCCAATCCGCACGGCGAATACAAGAAACGCGTTGGCCAACTCCGGAGTGCCGGCTTGTAGGGAGCTACCCTCACAAGCATGTGCGAATGAGCACAATGGCAAAAGTCACAAAACTCGTCACAAGTCCCAAATCATCATGTCTCTAACATGGATTGTACAATTGTCCAAAAGGCCTATCTCTATGTCATCATGTCTCTAACATGGAATATAGTATATGTTAAGTGGCCTATGTCAAGTCTCTATGTTGCAGTTTCATAGTTTTCTATGTTAAGTGCCGCTTTATGACACTTAAGGTTTCTAAGTCCCAACATGTATTTAATGTTCACAATTAACATTAGCAAAGCTAAAATCACCATAAAGGCACACTCCTAGGCGCCCCCAAGAACCACCCCCACCTGCATGCAGTTTGACACAAATAGCTCTACTATATAGAGTGAATATTTTATCATACATAAGGCATGCATTTTAAGTGATTCAAAATTCATAATAAATCTATATAGCATGAATATGCATTCAAAATAATTAAATCAAACCAACTAAGCACTTAGGAGTCATTTGCTCCTATGCTCATGAAGCCAAACCCACCGAGTGCGAAAATCGCCGATCCGAATCGCTAACTAAGCTTCGATTCCTACTCCTAGCACCCTACAAGGCATGCCATAGGAATTACAAACTCAAAAGATGAGTCTTGAGTTCAATCAATAAGAAACTCTACTAAAGGGTGAAGAATACTCACCGAATGCGAAGAAAGTGCTCTTGATCTCCAAATGGGAGTTAGAGTCCTTCTAAACCAACCTAAATCAAAGTTCTAAACTCATCAATTAGGTCCCAAAGGCCCTCAATCGAAAATCCCCAAATCCTAACCCTAGAATCCCATTCTAGGGTTTCATCTCATGAAAACCCACAAAAATCGAAACTAGAGGAAAGAGATCACTCACATACCTCTAAGAAGCTCTAATCCAAGCTCAAAAAGCCCTAGGCTTGAAGCTTGATCCACTACAAGGTTCCAAACACCAAGCTCCAAGCTCCAACAATGGTGGTAGAGGCTCTAACAAGCAAAAGAGAGCAAGGAGAGGGTTTTAATCCTCCAAAAATCCAACCAAAACCCTAGGTGACACAAGGGAGTAGAGAGAGAAGGTCTCCTACCTTGCTTGTGTGGGAGGGCTCAAATGAAGCCCTAGGGGGGTGTGGTACACAAATAGGAATGCTACAATAGCTAAAACCCCAGCTCAAATCGCTCGAAATCGTTGCAAGACAAATCCATTTTGTACCGGTATAAACCCTGCGAAACAGCCAAACCCGAGCCTCGGGTTTGCCAAGTCTGCCCTCTTTATACCGGTATAAATCTTGATCTGTACCGGTATAGCCATCATTTTGTACCGGTATAGACACCATTTTGTACCGGTATAAGGCACAGAATTTCCAACCCGAGAGCCACCTAAAATCCAACTTTTTGGACTTTAGGGCTTGGGACTTATCCCCAAACCTCGGTACACGCGCCATAGGTCGGAACACGCCAACGACCTTCCGTAAAAACTGGAAACGCTCCATCACAAGTCAAATACTCGAACTCCGCAATTTGCGCAAGTCCGATGTTACATTCACCCTCCTAAAAAGGAGTTTCGTCCGCGAAACTCTAAAGCGAACTCATACCTCAAGATTCCATCTCGAAAGAGATGGGGATAGCGCTCCCGCAAGGCGCTCTCAGGCTCCCACGTGGCCTCTCGCTCCTCGTGGTTGCTCCAAAGAACCCTCACGTACGGAATGTCCCGATTCCGCAATTTCTTCACCTCGCGAGCCAAGATCTTCACGGGTTGCTCCTCGAAGCTCAAATCCTCCCGCAGCTCTACGGGTACAGCCTCCAATACATGAGCCGGATCATGGATATACTTCCGAAGGACCGATACATGAAAGACGTTGTGCACGCCCGATAGGTTCGGTGGTAGAGCAAGTCGATACGCTACCGGACCTATACGTTCCAAGATCTCATATGGTCCAATGAATCGAGGACTTAACTTACCTCGAATTCCAAATCTCCGAATTCCCTTTGACGGCGAGACTTTCAAGAAGACATGATCTCCAATCGAAACTCCAAGTCTCGTCGGCGTTTATCCGCATAGCTCCTCCGCCTACTCGGGGCCGTCGCAATCGCTCCCGAGCAATTCGAACTTTATCCTCTCGCTTCCCGGAGCACTTCGGGCCTAAAGCCAAGCTTTCGCCCACTTCACTCCAATGCAGGGGCGATCAGCACTTTCGTCCATACAATGCCTCGAACGGTGCCATCTTGATACTTGCTTGATAACTATTGTTATAAGCAAACTCCGCCATAGGTAGATGCTGCGACCATCCTCCCTGGAAGTCAATCACACATGCTCGAAGCATGTCCTCTAGAGTCTGTATAGTGCGCTCCGACTGCCCGTCGCTCTGGGGGTGGAAAGCAGTGCTGAAATCCAATCTAGTACCCAAGGCGTCCTGTAGACTCCTCCAGAAGTGTGACACAAAGCGAGTGTCCCTGTCAGATACGATCGATGTAGGTACTCCATGAAGTCGCACAATCTCATCAAGGTACACTTGTGCGAGCTTCTCTCCAGCCCAAGTAGTATGGATAGGTATAAAGTGCGCCGACTTCGTCAACCTATCCACGATCACCCAAATAGCATCATGCCCAGCTTGAGAGCGAGGCAATCCTGTCACGAAGTCCATGGTGATCTTCTCCCACTTCCACACGGGAATAGGCAAACTCGAAGTTTTCCTGGAACTCGATGCTCGCCTTTCACTTGTTGGCAAGTTAGACATCTAGCAACAAACTCGCCAACATCCTTCTTCATCCTGTGCCACCAATAGAGTAACCTCAAGTCCTTGTACATTTTGGTGCCTCCTGGATGAATAGCATAAGGTGCCCTGTGTGCCTCCTGAAGGATGTCCTCTCTAAGTCCCAAATCCGCTGGCACACAAATCCGTCCACCAAAGCGCATCACTCCCTCATCATCCACTAGGAAGTCGCCGGTGCAACCATCAACCATTTTGTCTCGAATCTTTTGCAACTCTAAGTCAAGAACTTGCTTCTCTTTAATTCTATCCATAAGAGTAGGTTGCACCACCATAGTCATCAGCCGCATAGGCGTATCGGGAGTCACTACCTCCAACTCCAACCGCTTCATCCGCTTCGATCAATCGCGGTTGAGTAACAACATGCATCGCTAAGTTCTCGGTAGATTTCCGACTCAGCGCATCCGCCACCACGTTAGCTTTGCCCGGGTGGTAGAGAATAGTCAAATCATAATCCTTGAGTAGCTCCAACCATCTGCGCTGTCTCAAGTTCAACTCCTTTTGAGTGAAAAGGTACTTTAAGCTCTTGTGATCCGTAAAGACCTCGCACCGCTCGCCATACAAATAGTGGCGCCATAGCTTCAATGCAAAGACTACGGCCGCCAACTCCAAGTCGTGTGTAGGATAGTTCTTCTCATATTCCTTTAGTTGGCGAGATGCATACGCGATCACCTTGTCACCCTGCATCAAAACACAACCCAATCCGTTAAGAGATGCATCACTATAAACCACATACCCTGCTCCAGCAATAGGTAAGGTGAGGATTGGAGCGGTCGTCAATCTCAGCTTCAACTCTTGGAAGCTCCTTTCACACGCATCATTCCAAATGAATTTAGCTCCTTTGTGTGAGCCTCGTGAGGGGAGTAGCTAACTTCGCAAAGCCCTCCACGAATCTGCGATAGTAGCCGGCCAAACCAAGGAAACTCCTGATCTCGGTGACACTCGTCGGTCTTGGCCAATCCTGAATGGCTTCTATCTTTCTAGGATCCACTGCTATACCTGATCCTGAAATCACATGTCCCAGAAATGCCACTTCTCGAAGCCAAAATTCGCACTTCTTCGGCTGAGCAAATAACTTCTTTTCCCGAAGCACTTGTAGTACCAATCTCAAGTGTTCCTCGTGCTCCACATCACTTCGGAATAAACCAAGATGTCGTCGATGAAGACCACGACGAACTGTCTAGATAAGGCTTGAAGACACGGTTCATTAGATCCATAAAAGCCGCCGGCATTAGTAAGCCCAAACGGCATAACAGTTGAACTCATAATGTCCATATCGTGATCTAAAAGCCGTCTTCGCCACGTCCCTGTGCGCAATCTTCAACCGATGGTATCCCGACTTCAAGTTTATCTTGGAATACACATTCGACCCTTGAAGTTGATCAAAAAGATCATCAATCCTCTGCAACGGATACTTATTCTTGATCGTGACTTTATTAAGTTCACGATAGTCCACGCAAAGGCGAAGTGATCCGTTCTTCTTCTTCACAAAAAGAACCGGTGCTCCCCAAGGTGACACACTCGGTCGAATGAAGCCCTTGTCCAACATGTCCTGTAATTGTGCCCTCAGCTCCTTTAACTCTGCCATCCTATAGGGTGCCTTCGAGATCGGGGTAGTCCCGGAGCGAGATCTACCACAAACTCGATCTCCCTATCGTGGCATGCCCGGTAGCTCCGCCGGGAAACACGTCCCGAAACTCCCGTACCACCGGTATATCCTCGACCCTAGGGGTATCATCCTCAACCCTCAATGCGATACTAGCCAAATAGGCTACGCATCCACGGTTGATCAGTTGCCTAGCTCGAGACGAACTGATCGACATCGCAAAAAGCGAACTCTGGCATCCTCTAAACACCACCTCACTCTGACCCGGTTCTCTAAAAGTAACCGTTCGATTGACACAATCGATAGTGGCGTAGTATCTAGTCAACCAATCCATACCCAAAACCACGTCAAAATCCCCCAACTTGCGCACTACTCGCAAATCCGCGTGCATGGTCCAATCTCCTACCCGAATAGGGCAACTGGGGCAATACTCTCGCACGTCCACAATGTGGTCGGGTACAACAATACGTCCAGGGTGTAGTAAAGGAACAAACTGGATGTCATGCAACTCGGCAAACAGCCGATCTATAAATGAATGTGATGCACCGGTATCAAATAATGCACGTACTCTAATGCCATCAAGTAAAATGATACCTGCCACCGCATCGGCTGCCGCCGCCTGCGCGCGCGGCGTACATGCGCCCACTCGGCGCCCGTCGTGACCCTCACTCGCGCCGGACGGTCGGCCGCCGCCCGTACCGTGTCGACGGGGTCCCCTGGCTGGCGGCTGGTAGAGCCGGTGCCGATGCAGAAGACGGTGCCGGTGTAGAACCTCTCGGGCACTCGGTACGGATGTGGCCCTCCTGGCCACACTGGAAGCACCTGCCTGCCCGCTGTGGACACTGCGGCGGGTGGTGAGGACCACCGCAGATCACACACCGGGGAGGCCGGCGTCGGTCAGGTCCTCTCTGGGGCGGTGCGCCACGACTGCGCTGCTGGTGTCTCGGATGCTTCGGTGGCCTCCTAGAGTGCGTCGCTCGCACCCTCGGCCGCGGGCCTCTTGCCCTTCCCCTTGTCCAAACCCTCGCGTCTCCCGCACCATGGCCGCGCCGCTCTCGTGAGCGCGCGGTTCACCACCCGTTTGCATGTCTGAAGCTCAGAAGACTGCACAAATCGGAAAATCACCGGTCGTAGTCCACGCTCGAAGATGCGGGCCTTATCCTCGTCGTCCCGCACGACGAAGGGCACGCAATGCAGAAGCCGAGAAAACTCTCTCTCGTACTCGGCTACGTATCCGTCCCCCTCGTGTCGCCGCGCAAACTCGCTCCATCCGCCTCTTGACGCTCTCGGGAAGTAGTGTGCCAACGGTAGAGCTCCTTGAACCTCGTCCAAGTAATAGAAGCTAAGTCCGTGGCCGGGGTTCTCCCGAAGATCCATCCACCACCGTAGGCCTCGCCGTCCAAGTGGTGGGTGGCCACACTCGTCCCGCTCCTCCACGAACGTGTCACGGAACAATTTCTCCATGTGCATCAACCACTTTTCCACGATCCGGTGGTCGACCTTCTCTCCGTCAAAGGTCCTCGCCGCACCTCCCGAACTCCTTGAGGCGAGCCATGAGTCGATCCCTCTCGGCTCCCTAAGCCATAACTGGAAATGCCGCTGCCACCGGTGATGCTCGAACTGGCGGGGTGTCCCGATCCTCCTCCCGGCGCTCAACTGCCGGAGTCGTCTGGTGTGAGCCGGCCGCGGGGGACTGCGCCCGGGGTAAGTCAACCTCGGGCCGGTGCCGGGCGGTGAAGGGGTCCCGAGCCTCCCTCGCAGCCCGCCCGCCGCAAGAGAAGGTCCTCCATGCGCTTCATGCGCGCCTCCTGACGCTGTGCCGCTGTCGCCTGCTGTGTCACCAATGCTGTGAGGGCCGCCAACTGGCTCCTCAACTCACGGACCTCGCCGGATCCGGAGGTAGCGGAGGCCTCGACCTCCTCAAAAGTTGCCGCATTGTCCGCTCCAATGCATTTCGAGCGAGTTATCGGCATCGCCACTACAACATCATAAAAGCGCAAGTTAGTAAGCTCACGCAATCGCATCCCCGCTCATGCTATAAATACCCAAATCATGCGAAAGTAATGAAGTGTCATTTACTACTAACTCCCGATGTTACGTTGTCGCCGCCAACGTAACCCTCCGCGGGTTAGAAGTTATACACTTCGATCCAACTCTACTTACTAGAGTTATTCAAGATACCCAATCTTAATACTTTCGCTCACAAGTTAAATAGACCTCGTCTCTCACGAGCCTATATCCTATAGTCCAACCTGCCTAAGGTTTGCTAGGTCCACAAGAAGACTCAACCCTAGGCTCTGATACCAATTTAATGCCACGCCGGACCTGGGCCGAAGCCCGCCCACAGAGCCCAGACTACGTATGTCTACGACATACAAGGCGTCTAACAAAAACGATAAATATCCAACAAGTAAAAAGAATCTAGAAGTATCGAGCGATAACAACAATAATACTAAACAATTAAGCATAAAAGAAGTTACTAACAAAAATAAAGTACCAAATCCACTAAGATCTATAAAAGAGTAATACAACAGTAACCTCCAAGAGCAACAACTAAAGATCCCAAAGCGAAAACTAACATAATACATGGTGGTCTCTACAAATGGATACAAAAATCACTCTCTCACAAAACACAAAAGAGAGGAATAACCACCTAAACAAAAGTGGCAAAGAAGCTAGCTAACTAGGCGACTCCCTTGCCGCGATCCCGTGCCTCCGCCGGTGCCGAAGGCTCTGAAACACATTAGAAAAAGAGGGCGTGAGAACTATTAAAAATAGTTCCCAGTGGGCAATTGCGACTTCGATTGCATGCTCCACTAGGCCCCAAAACTAAGCAAGTAAGTGTAAGCGAAATAAATAACGAGTAAGCTACTAAAGCATGATATCTCTACTTAGCATAAATAGGCATAAGTAAACGACTATTCTAAGCATGAATAGTAAGTATGACCTACAAGTCCAATATCCATAGCAATAGTAAAGAGTTAAAGTTTACTATTCTAACCATAGCCCAATAATTCCACAAGTGATAGTAAGGTGTTAAAGTTTACTATTCTAGTCAAAGTCCACAGTTTTCTTTAAACTACATTAAGTTTAAGCACAATAAGATCAACCCGAAGGCGATATGGCCGATGCCCACCCGAAGGTCGCCTAGCCCAAATGCCGAGCCTAATGGCCCCGTAGTAGTCAACATTCCCACCCTAGGAATGAGACCGTCCCACGGCAATCCACTTCGGCGCCCACCCGCACGGCGAATACAAGAAACGCGTTGGCCAACTCCGGAGTGCCGGCTTGTAGGGAGCTACCCTCACAAGCATGTGCGAATGAGCACAATGGCAAAAGTCACAAAACTCGTCACAAGTCCCAAATCATCATGTCTCTAACATGGATTGTACAATTGTCCAAAAGGCCTATCTCTATGTCATCATGTCTCTAACATGGAATATAGTATATGTTAAGTGGCCTATGTCAAGTCTCTATGTTGCGGTTTCATAGTTTTCTATGTTAAGTGCCGCTTTATGACACTTAAGGTTTCTAAGTCCCAACATGTATTTAATGTTCACAATTAACATTAGCAAAGCTAAAATCACCATAAAGGCACACTCCTGTGCGCCCCAAGAACCACCCCCACATGCATGCGTTTGACCCAAATAGCTCTACTATATAGAGTGAATATTTTATCATACATAAGGCATGCATTTTAAGTGATTCAAAATTCATAATAAATCTATATAGCATGAATATGCATTCAAAATAATTAAATCAAACCAACTAAGCACTTAGGAGTCATTTGCTCCTATGCTCATGAAGCCAAACCCACCGAGTGCGAAAATCGCCAATCCGAATCGCTAACTAAGCTTCGATTCCTACTCCTAGCACCCTACAAGGCATGCCATAGGAATTACAAACTCAAAAGATGAGTCTTGAGTTCAATCAATAAGAAACTCTACTAAAGGGTGAAGAATACTCACCGAATGCGAAGAAAGTGCTCTTGATCTCCAAATGGGAGTTAGAGTCCTTCTAAACCAACCTAAATCAAAGTTCTAAACTCATCAATTAGGTCCCAAAGGCCCTCAATCGAAAATCCCCAAATCCTAACCCTAGAATCCCATTCTAGGGTTTCATCTCATGAAAACCCACAAAAATCGAAACTAGAGGAAAGAGATCACTCACATACCTCTAAGAAGCTCTAATCCAAGCTCAAAAAGCCCTAGGCTTGAAGCTTGATCCACTACAAGGTTCCAAACACCAAGCTCCAAGCTCCAACAATGGTGGTAGAGGCTCTAACAAGCAAAAGAGAGCAAGGAGAGGGTTTTAATCCTCCAAAAATCCAACCAAAACCCTAGGTGACACAAGGGAGTAGAGAGAGAAGGTCTCCTACCTTGCTTCTTTGTGTGGGAGGGCTCAAATGAAGCCCTAGGGGTGTGGTACACAAATAGGAATGCTACAATAGCTAAAAACCCCTTTCAAATCGTCGAAATCGCTCTTTGTACCGGTACAAATCCATTTTGTACCGGTATAAACCCTGCGAAACAGCCAAACCCGAGCCTCGGGTTTGCCAAGTCTGCCCTCTTTATACCGGTATAAATCTTGATCTGTACCGGTATAGCCATCATTTTGTACCGGTATAGACACCATTTTGTACCGGTATAAGGCACAGAATTTCCAACCCGAGAGCCACCTAAAATCCAACTTTTTGGACTTTAGGGCTTGGGACTTATCCCCAAACCTCGGTACACGCGCCATAGGTCGGAACACAGTCAACGACCTTCCAGAAAATCTGGAAACGCTCCATCACAAGTCAAATACTCGAACTCCGCAATTTGCGCAAGTCCAGTATGTTACACCGCTCCTTATACTCCACAACAAAATGGAGTCGTTGAACGAAAAAACCGGGTTGTTCAAGAAATGGCACGTGTTATGCTTCATAGTAAGAAAATTGCACTTCATTTTTGGGCCGAAGCAGCTAACACGGCGGTCTATGTGATTAATCGTATTTATACTCGCCCGAGTACTTTAAATACTCCTTATGAATTGTGGAATGGTAGAACACCAAACGTAAAATACTTTCGTGTTTTTGGAAGTAGATGCTTTATCCTTCGGGATCGTGAGAATCTTGGAAAATTTGACTCCCGAAGTTACGAAGGAATTTTTCTTGGGTACTCTACTACTAGTCGGGCTTATCGTGCGTATAATATAAAAACTAAGACGGTGATAGAATCAAGTAATATAAGAGTAGACGAAGCTTTTTCTGCAAATTCTTCTCTGAATGATACTACTTCTACTACTTTGATTGTTGATGATGATGATGATTCTCCATTTATCTTGCCTGTGAACAATGAAAATTTTGTCATTGATGATCCCATTCAAACTGAAACTGGTGCTCCTCATGAGTCATCGGAACCTCCTACTATTACTGAATTGACCCCTGTGAAAGATCACCCTCTGTCTAATGTGATTGGAGACCCTCTTACTGGTGTACGAACTATGAGACAAATACAGTGTGAGTTTGCATGTTATATATCCCTAGTTGAGCCAAAACATATTGACGAAGCTCTTCTTGATGAATTTTGGATAAATGCTATGCAAGAAGAATTTAGTCAATTCATTCGAAATGATGTATGGGAATTAGTGCCACGTCCCGAGCAACAACATGTAATTGGTACAAAATGGATTTTTAAAAATAAGAAAAATAAAGATGGTACCATTATTCGAAACAAAGCAAGACTTGTTGCTCAAGGATATTCTCAAATTGAAGGAATTGATTTTGATGAATCCTTCGCCCCGGTTGCTCGTCTAGAATCCATTCGTATTATGTTCGCAATTGCTTGTCATTTTAAATTAACTCTTTTTCAAATGGATGTCAAAAGTGCATTTTTAAATAAATTTTTAAAAGAGGAAGTTTTTGTAGAACAACCAAAAGGGTTTATAGATTCAAAATTTTCCGATCATGTTTTTCGACTGAAAAAGGCACTTTATGGACTTAAACAAGCACCGCGAGCATGGTACGAACGTTTAACAAATTTTCTTCTAAATAAAGGCTACAACCGAGGGGGAACAGATAGAACTCTTTTTGTAAAACATACAAAAAATGATTTTATTGTGGCTCAAATTTATGTGGATGACATTGTTTTTGGCGCAACTAGAGATGAGGATGCCACTGAATTTGCAAATTTGATGACCAGTGAATTTGAGATGTCAATGGTGGGGGAGCTTACTTATTTTCTTGGGTTGCAAGTTAAACAAAGTAGAGATGGAATTCATCTATGTCAATCCAAGTATGCGAAAGAGTTGGTTAAGAAATTTGGATTGGATAGTACAAAAGCTTTTGATACACCAATGGGTACTAGTAACAAAGGACTCGGATTAAATTCTGAAGGACAGAGTGTTGATGAAAAACAGTACCGAAGCATACTTGGGAGTTTGCTCTATTTGACTGCGAGTAGACCTGATATTGCTTTTAGTGTAGGAGTTTGTGCCCGATTTCAAGTAGATCCGAAAGAGGTTTATTTGAAAGCTGTTAAAAGAATAATTCGGTATATTAAAGGCACGTCTGAATATGGTATCTGGTATCCAAAGGGAACATCTTTAGAATTAATCGGATACTCAGATACGGATTGGGCCGGTTACGATGATCGGAAAAGTACAAGCGGAGCATGTTTTTATCTTGGACACTGTCTGGTTGCATGGCACAGTAAGAAACAAAACTGCATTGCACTCTCAACAGCTGAGGCAGAGTACATTGCAGCAGGTAGTTGCTCCACTCAATTACTGTGGATGAAAAGCTTATTGAGTGACTATCGGATTCCTTCTACCACCGTGACAATTCTTTGTGATAATACAAGTGCTATTAATATTTCAAAAAACCCTGTGTTACATTCTCGTACGAAACACATTGAACTTCGATATCATTTTTTAAGAGAACTAGTTGATTCGAATGTTCTTCAACTTGAATACATTTCCACTGATGATCAACTAGCAGATATTTTAACAAAGCCTTTGGATCAAAAACGATTTTTACATTTACGAAAGGCAATTGGTATGAATCTTATAGTTTAGATTTATTCTGTGGGCCATAGTTTATGCATCTAATAGTGTCACATTGCATGTGATATCCGTATATGACTTTAATTACTTCTTGATGATATTTTGACTTAGTCAAGTTTATTTTTGTATTCATGTAACGTCTTATTTGTTGATTGACTTGACGGATTAAATTTCTTTTGAGTACATGTTGTTAAAATCAATATATCTTACCTTGATCTTAAAAAAAAAAAAAAAAGTGCTTGACTTGTTTGATTATGAGTCTTGGTATGAATATTGATTTTCCAATCTCTTGAAATTATCATACTATCGTCAAATTGGAGGTCGCACTTTCTTAGGGGGAGTCATTCATGCGGTTATATCTAATGAAAAGATGTGGAAAGAGTTACATCTATTATGGGAGTGTGAAAACTACCACCAACAAAAGATGTGGAAAGAGTTACATCCCTCGCGGGAGTGTGAAAACTACCACCACATGTAGGAAAGAGCTACCACCCCGGTCGTCCGGTAAGTGTGTGAAGCTACCACGTGAACAATTATTTAATGACCGAAAAATTAAAGAAAAGTATAAGAATTTAGAAATTTCGGTGATATACGGTGGATAGTATGAAGACTAGTTGAACATTGCTTCTAAAGATGCTCAAAGAGCCACCTCGTCCTGATTCTGTGCATAATTCAATTTGACCATATTATCTTAATTTCATTTTCTTTGGACTATCGTATTCTTACTCTTGATGAATTTGATAGTGAGCGAACACTTTCAATTTTCACTCTTGTTTGATGTGTGGATTTTTACACAATACTCATCTTAAATTTGTTCTGAATAGGCGATTTGACAAATTTTGACGTTTTATTTTATTTCAAAATAAAGCTTGACTTCGTAAAATTATTTTCATGAAGTTTGTTTGTTTAAAATCATGAAGATATCACATAAAATTTTTATTTTTGTTTTTGGGTGTTTTTATTTCTGTGATTTCTTGCGTCTGGGACCGATCCCCCATCTCGAGAGACCGGTCCCGCCGCCCGACCCGAGTTATATAAACACAGGGGTTCGGTCTTTTACTTTGTATCACACACTTTGGCGCTTTCTCTCTCTACCTTCTGAGATCCCCAGGAGTCTAGAGATCGCGATTTCTCTTCGATTTCTTCTTTATTTCGGTAAGAATCCTAGGTTTTGGTTCTTTATTGCAGAATTTTTCGGATCTAGGGTTTCTTTGCTTGTCTCCTCACTCGCTTCGTTTTTCTTGTCAAGATCATGGATAGAGTTTATGGTTTTTGTATAAATCATCCTTCTAGAGGTGTTTGATCATATTTGATTACTTCTCTCCTCTTTTCTAGCGTTTTTCATTGTGTACATCGTTTTCTTTTGGGAATTAGGTCTTGTAGTATCTTGAGTTCTTCGTGTTCATGCTTTCTTATCCTTCTTGCATTCATTGTTAGTAATCTTGGCCCTAGGATAGTCTAGTTCTATATGATCCTCCTTAATGCTTTACACAATGTGCCTCCATTTTGAACAGGGACATTTTGGGTTCATAATGTCTTCGTTATTGTTAGTGTTTGTGTTCCTTATGGCCGGTGGTGGCAAGGGTAGCAAACGCCGTCGTTCTCCTACTCCGGCACCTCCTGCTGAGGATGCTGGTAGTGACTACGTCCCTGAGGACGAGGAATCTGATGAAGACGAAGAGGATTGGGAGAATTTGCCAATTGAAGCATTGGCACAAGCTACAGGTAAAGGAAAAGTTGTAGTTAAGGAGAAGAAAGGGAAGAAGAAATCATCTGAAAAAGGGAAGGGGAAGAAGAAAGATATTGAAAAGGAAAAAGGGAAAAAGAAAGTGAGCGACAGGGAGAAAGGAAAGAAGAAATTGTTGCTAAGGAGAAGGGAAAACGACGGAGTAACGAAAGCTAAACCCGTGGCGCTCGGAAGAAACACTGTTGGTCTCAAGATTCGCGAATCTAGTGGTCTTGAACGGCGAGGACAAATGAATGTTACGTCATCCTACGAGAGTTCGATCCGTTCTATCGAGGAGCCAATTAGTTCGAAACGGCGATCTTTGTTTTCGACAAAGCTATGTATTGGTGAGCGTTTTGTTGCCGCTCAACAGTTGTTCAAACATGCACCCGCACTTGCCTCATTGCTCGAAAATGGAGATCTGTATGAAGTTTGCAATTTTAGCGAGAAAACGGGTTATGGTGTCGAGTTGGTTCGTGAGTTCTATATGCGCGCCGGATCTCTGATAGAATCTGAGGGCGGACCGTATAGCTTCAAGTCGAGGGTTCGTGGAGTGGATTTTTCCGTAACTCCCGACGATATTGCATCAGTTTTAAATATGGAGGCTCAGACTGAGGGCACGGATTATCTTGACTCTGGGTTCGACTCGGTGAAAGATTGGTTGAAAGTTTTGCGCGCAATTACGGTGCCGGACACTGATTCGAATGGATTGGTCATAATATCAAAAGACTTGAAGTTAGAATATCGGTTTCTGAATTTTATAGTTTGCTACAATGTCCTGCCGTTGGTCAATACAAAGGTGGTCCGGTGGGATCGGATGCTTTACATGTATCTCCTCGGACATCCCGACATTGTACATCTTCGAAATATCAATCTGAATGTTCCGTTTTTAATATGGCGTCGCATGGCTAAGGATATCAAGACTTCTAGTCTCACGGAGCGATTACCATTCCCACTTCTTATTATGCGACTTCTGAACAAGTTCGGTGTTGACTTGCGGTGCAGCTCTTACGAGTTTCCTTTAGGAGTGATTAGTGAGATTACGCTTGCGAAATCTCTAGGTCAACTTCAGTCGGATACTCGACGATCACCCACTGAGGGGCTGCAGGGAGTTAAGAAGTCGACGACGCCCAGTTCATCCCGCGCTGCTCCTCGTGCTGCTGACTCCCCGGCTGTTCCAAGTCATGACGCACTTCTTCACGAAGTGTCGCGCCTCTCTGCCGAGGTTGCCGAGCTGCGGAGAATGGTCCAAGCTATCTTTGATAAGCTTGGTTGTGCCCTGCCTGATCCTATTCCTCCTCCTCCTCCGCCCGGTGCTGATGTTTGACTTCTCCTTTTGCTTTGTTTTGGCGTTTTGGTGACAAAAAGGAGGAGATGTTAGTGTGGGAGTTGATGAGGAGCTAGTTGATGAGCTATGAGATGATGAGGAGCTAGCTACTTGATTTTTAGAGCTGAGAACTTGACTTTTACTTGCTTTCTTGATGCTTAACTTGACTTTTACTTGTTTCTTTGATGCTTACTTGACTTACTCGCTTGTAGTATAAGCGTTACTGTAATTGATGTCTTACTTGATACTTACTTGGACTTGTACTTGATGCTTACTTGACACTTGACTTTTGCGAACTTTTGCGATGATAGATGTGTTGCATATCTTGATGAGTCTGTAGAGAATTTTTGCAGGTATCTTCAAGACTTCAAAACTCCGTGTCTAGAATAAGTCATAGAGTTTGTTTTAAGAATGTGAAAATGTAATTTAACTCTTTATTGGATCGTTCATGTAAGGGGACGTTGTTTGGTGATTGCAACGATCTCTTAGTTTTCTAGTGGTATTCATCTATGTAATGTTTGGATTATGTTTTGTCACGAAACCGCCAAAGGGGGAGATTGTTAAGGATTTGTCTAAGTTGGCGAGTTTCGTGCATTGGTTCGGAGTTTTGGAGGCTTTGTTGAAGATCAAGTCAAAGGATTGCAATTCAAGTACAAAAGCGAGGTTGGATAAAGTTCGGTAACTCAGGTATGGACGAGAACACTTAGTGGTGTATTTTAAGTTATTAAAATATGTTTAGAAGACATCAGAACTGAGAACTATGTTTTGAACTTAACTGTTTTTAAAACATGCGTAAACTGGTTGGGACGACCGGTCTCCACAACTGGAAGACCGGTCCCAGAGAGCTCTCTCTACGCAACTTTGCACAGAGGACCGGTCTCCACAACTGGAAGACCGATCCCAGAGAGCTCTCTCTGCGCAATTTAGCAAATAGGACCGGTCTCCACAACTGGAAGACCGGTCCCAGAGGCTGGAAATTCACATATCGCTGAATAAGACCGGTCCCCTGGCATGTGAGACCGGTCCCTCGGTGATTAACATTTTATTGCGCGAGAGGACCGGTCTCTGATTTGGAGGACCGGTCCCTCGATACGAAATCTGTTTTAAAGATTTTGTTTGTTATATCTAAATCTATCTAGATGTCTTCTAAACATATAAATATGATATGAGGGGTTATAGACATAGATTTTTTAGAGAGATAATATAAAAAACCCTAGAAAGCTTGTGATGTTTTTTCTTCGAACAATAGTTTTTCAAAAACCAAGTTTTTCGGATTTAATCATCAATACGATTCTTCGAAAAGAGTTTGATATCCTATAGAATCGTTTTGATGATGAACGTCTAGGGTTTTTCGCTCCTCATCTCATATGTGCTTTCTAAGTTCATAAAATCACCGCAAAGTTGTTTTAAGAGATTCGAACTTCGGAGGAAGTTTGGCGCGTGGACTTCGCGTGAAGACCGTGGATTCGGTGGGCGTCTCGTGGATTCGAGACGTGGATGCTGTGAGGATTTGCAGCGGGATCGATAGAAGGATTTCCATCGATCGAGGACCAACGGAGACGATCTACAACGAGGATTCGGTAAAATCGAGTTGTGTTTAGGATTAAATCACATGTACTTGATTTTTCTATAGTGGATTGTTTTGCGTGATCGGTCCCGTGGGTTTTCTCTCCGACTTGGAGTTTTCCCGCGTTAATTCTCAGTGTTTGATTTTATTTTCCGCTTTTATTATTTTTAAGCATTGAGATTGGTTGTTTTTGCCGTTTACACCTATTCACCCCCCTCTAGGTGTTATTTACCTTTTAGATCTTAGGGATTCATATCTCACAAACGACCCTCCAGAAAATCTGGAAAAGCTCAGATCCCACAACCGACACTTAAACTTGCAATTTGCGAAAGTTCAGTGCGTCACAGCGACACTACAACAACTCGCGAGGCACCGTCGGAAGAATTCCGAACTAAACCCGCGTTCCGTCGGCGGATTTCGCCAAGAAACGCGCCGGGAATCACTTTCTGATCTCCACGAGGGCTTCGGACCTAGGACAATCAGTCTAGAGGTTATCCACATCACCCACACGCTGTCCACAGCGGCCATAAACGTCACAATTGCATAAAAGCCCATCAAGACGCGCGAAATCGCACTATTTCATGCGATTCCGGGGCTTTTATGGCTTCATACAATTAACCAGAGATCCAGTAACCTAACCAAGGCACCTGTTGATAGTTTTCGGCGTGCCGGAGATCGTGCTCACCCTTCGGAGTGAAGCCGGCTGCTGTGGGAAGCGTACAAGCGACACGAAAACTGAGAAATAACGCGCACAGCGCGTAAAACACTAATTTCCCCTTAATCAGGACATCAAAACTAACAACGGAGGTGATCATCGCGATCGGAACGAAAAATCGTTGGCCGAGCTCACCCTCTGACATCAAAAAGCCCTAACGGATCTCCAGAAAAGAGATCCAAAACCCTAAACGATGACGAACACTAAACAAGGCTTAGGGCAAGGAGGGATCTAGGGTTGGGTCGCCGGTGGCGAGGGGGCTTGCGCGCCGGCGGGGAGCGGAGCACGGGTCCGGAGGGTCCGGGAAATCGTCGGCCGCGCGGAGGGCGGCCGGAGGCGCGGCGGCGGCGGCGCGCTTCCTCTTCTTCCGCTCGGGTTTGGAGGCGCCGGCGGCACGGCGACGGCCGGGGATCACGGGCGGCAACCGGCGGGTGCGGGGACCACGGGGAGGCCGGGTCTCCCCTTCTTGGGCCGAGGAAGGTGCGGTGGAGAAGGTGCTCCTCCCGCCGTGCACCAAACCGAGGCGGCGCGAGTGGCTCTGCGGCGGCCGGCGGCGCCGGGAATGGCCGGACGGGGAGCACGGGGTCCCCGGAGGTGCAAGAGTGCACCGCGGCGAGGAAGCGGTGACGGCGGCGCGGCCGAGAATACAAGTCGGGTGCGGGGTTCTTGGGCGGCGCGGATAGCTCCAATGGCCGCGGCGGCGCTCCGGCGGCGGCCGGAGAGGTGAGCACACGACTTCTTTTGATCAGGGGAACTCGATGCTTGGGTCAGATGCACTCCAAGCCCTCGAATCTTGATAACTTAAGGTATGATGGCCCGGGGGATGAAGAAGAGGGTTCGGGGATGGTTTTCCGGCGGCCGGGGAGATCGCCGGAGGTCGGGGAAAGGAGCACGGGGTCGGCGGGGTCGAAGGGAAGCGACGGGGTGATCTTGAGTCGCAGGGAATAGGTTTTAGGGTTCCAATTTCGCATGAGGGCATCAACAACTATATGTAACATAGTTGTAAAATTGCGTTTTTGCCCCTCCAATCCATCAATCCTATTCCTAGTCCCCTTCAACATGCATAATATGCTGATACACCCCACCACGTTCGAATTCGAGCGATTCGGCGCATAAAATATCGAGGTTTCGCCGTATTTACGAATTTGCCCCTTTTGACCCCTTTGCGAAGATTTCGCAATTCCCGGAGATCCGTGCATCAGATTCATGAACGGATCGCGCCAGCGCGTTTAGCACGACGATAGCATCAAATCTAGCATTTCGTTTCGCTCGATTTGGTCTCCGTTTCGCGACGAACGCAACTCTCCATCTTTTCCCGTAATAAACCAACTTATTACATATATATACATTTTATATATGCAGAATCGTTCGGGACCCTTTTTCTCGACAACCGTGCATCGGAATTCGATTCCGTCAGTGCCAACGGTTCTAGAATACCTGAGCCGTTTGAAACGAGCTATTGGAAGCCTATGTTTAGAGTCCTGTACGCACCAGGATCCTTCTCTACTTTCCGACTTAACGAAACGCCGGAGTTACTATTCACTTTAAGTCGAACTTCCGGGTCCCGTAACTTTTCTGTTTTGGCTCGGTTTCTCCTGAAACTTGACCAGTGCTTATGCAATTAAATTACACACATAAACATCGTCAACAGAGAGTTTAGTTGCACTGTCAAAAAATCTCAATCTTTACAGGACGGTAACATTATCAACCACTTCGGTAGGATGTTTCCAACCGAATTCAATCGCTTGCCATACCTGCTCATCGATCGCAATTAGAAAAGTTCTCATGCGAACTTTCCAATAGGCATAATTCGTGCCGTCGAAGAGTGGTGGTCGATTAATGTTACCGCCTTCGGCCATTAGATACAAATATATCTAGATCCCGCTCTAATACCAATTGTAGGTTATGGGGTAGCCCCAAGGATCTGTCTAGATTGTATCCGACACCTAGAGCGGGGGTGAATAGGTGTACCGGCCAAAAACCACAAATCTCGATGCGTTAAAAGTAAATGCAGAAAATAAAACACACCGAGATTTACGTGGAAAAACTCCAAACTCGGAGTAAAAAACCCACGGGACCAACACGCGAATAAACAATTCGATAAGAGAAAAGATTACAAGGTGATTACCGACTCCACGGACTTAACCTCTCTGACTCTCCTTCGAATCTCCGCGCAATCCTCCTCCGGGTTGTCCACTCCCTCACGTTCGAGTCCACGAACGCACGCACTTTGAATCCACGAAGCCTCGAACATGTCAAATCCACGACGCCACTCGAATCCACGAGCCAACGATCCGAATCCACGAACCGCCTTCAAACGCGCCGAATCCACGACGCCTCACGCCGAATCCACGACGCCATTCACGAGAGTATCATGAATATGGTGATCCTTCGCCTAGGAGTATCGTAGAGAACCAAAGAAGAAAACTGCAAGCGAATCGTAGATCAAATCGACATATAGATAAGGAATTACGATATCTCGATTTGACCTAGAAGAGGCTATGATGTAGAAAATAGGTTAAAGATGAATTCCTAGCCTCTATGGTTTCTCAAACATGTATAAACATGAAGCACACGAAGTTAGAAAACCCTAACATCTTATTTATAGACTTTAGAATCAATTAGATTCGGATTAGAGATTTTTTCAGATTTTTACCATATTGTACCGGTACAAAATTGAGCTGATCATGACGGAAGATTATTTTTCGAAGCCTCATTACCGGTAATGGGTTTGATGGTCATTTAGGTATAGCAACTATGGTTGTGCAGTACTGAGCTCGAGTCTGGTCAGGTACACTTTGTAAATTTTCCAATTTTCGAAAATTACAAAGTTTCGATATAATTTCTAATCCGTTAAACAATGATTTATGATTCTAATGCCTATAACTAAGTATGAATCACCATAACATAAATTAAAAACATACCTGGACGTCGTGATTCACATTGTGAGCTCATTCCACTTTCTTCGAAGTCTTTGAATCTTCGACGATCTTTGATCCGCTCCGATCCTTTAAGACTCCGACTCAATTCACGAAACTTGCCAACACAAAATCCTTAACACTATGGAGCTACGCCCTCTCCGCGCGCCACCGCGCCGCTCATGTGCGAACACCAACACCCCAAAGCAACGTGGGGTGAGAACCAACTCTATGGTTCCCGGTGGAGTACGGCCACATAAGAGAAAAGCTTGACCAACAGGTCCGAAGGAGACAAACAGCAGGTTAATTCAATAAATAGATAGATATGATATCTAAAGTATGCAACTAACAATAACATGCTTTGCCTCATAAATTTAACAATGAAATACTAAATGTAGCAATGCCAACTATATGCAAATTATGCAATCATGTATTCATGCAACCATGTATTTGATGCACAATCTAGTAGTTCAATCGATACTACTTTCCATCCTGCTATCCATAGCTCATCCAATTGATTTCTAAGTTTTCCTCTATCTTAGATTCATGTAAATTGCAATTATGATCATAAGGTTTCCCCTACCTTTATTAAACTATCCACCCGACTCAGTCTTGAGTCTATCATCCGCGGAATACCACGTAAAGCCAGGCTCGAGGCGAATGACGTCTCACTTGCACCTCAGCCTTAAATCCACTCAACTAGGATACCAAATCCACTCTATAGCTCATACACTTGTCACCCAATCTCTGGGCTAACCCGAGGGTTCGCCCACAATCTCACATTCAAATCTCGTCAGCGAGGAGTCTAAACTGCTCAACCCACCCAAGACCGTCTGTGGATAGCTAGCTTGTCACGCCCCGGGACCCAGCGGAAGCCCGCCCGGCGCGTGCCCAGACCCGCCGTATGTCTACAACATACAAGGCGTCTAACAAAAACGATAAATAACCACGAAGATAAGAAGAATCTAGAAGCATCGGATATAACAACTAGAATTCTATACAAGGAAACATAAAAGAAGTGACTAAAAGTAAAGTACCAATCTCTAATATAAACTATAAAAAGAGTACAACAAAAGAATCCAACACCACTATAACTAAGTACATGGTAGTCTCTACATAGGGATACAAAACTCTCTCAATCTCACCAAAGTACAAAAAGAGAGAAAAACCCCTACAAGGTGGAAAGCTGCGATAACTAGCTAGCGATTCCCTTTCCACGATCCCTTGCCTCCGCCGGTGCCGAAGGCTCTGAAACACATTAGAAAAAAGAGGGCGTGAGAACTATTAATTAATAGTTCCCAGTGGGCAATTACTGACTTCAGTTGCATGCTCCACTAGGCCCAAAACTAAGCAAGTAAGTTTAAACGATAATAAGCGATAATAAGTGACATGTAAATAACATGTAAACTACTAAACACAATATCTCTACTTAGCATGAATTTGCATAAGTAAGCTATTCTAAGCATGAATAAAAAGCGTTATAATTAACATTAAGTTCCCAACTTGATAGTAAAAGACTAAGTTTACTATTCTAATCAAGATCTATAATATCCACAAGTGATAGTAAAGTGTTAAAGTTTACTATTCTAGTCAAAGTCCACGATTTTCTTTAAACTACATTAAGTTTAAGTACAATAAGATCAACCCGAAGGCGATATGGCCGATGCCCACCCGAAGGCTGCCTAGCCCAAATGCCGAGCCTAATGGCCCCGTAGTAGTCAACATTCCCACCCTAGGAATGAGACTGTCCCACGGCAATCCACTTCGGCGCCCAATCCCGCACGGCGAATACGAGAAACGCGTTAGCCAACTCGGAGTCTTGGGCTTGTAGGAAGCGACCCTCACAAGCATGTGCGAATGAGCACAATGGCATATAGTCACAAAACTCGTCACAAGTCCCAAATCGTCATGTCTCTAACATGGAATGTACAAGTGTCCAAAGGCCTATCTCTATGTCATCATGTCTCTAACATGGAAATAATAGATGTCCAGTGGCCTATGTCAAGTCTCTATGTAGCAGTTTCATAGTTTTCTAAGTTAAGTGCCGTTTGATGACACTTAAGCTTTTCTAAGTTCCAACACAAGTTTAATGTTCTCAATTACATTAATTAAGCTACATAAACATGAATGGCACACTCCCAGGTGCCCACAAATCCCACCCTCACATGCATGCTGTTTAACCCAGAAAGCTCTACTATATAGAGTGAAAATTTTATCATACATGAGGCATGCATTTTAAGTGGTTCAAAATTCATAATAAATCTATTTAGCATGAATATGCATTCAAAATAATTAAATCAAACCGAATAAGCACTTAGGAGCCATTTGCTCCTATGCTCATGAAGCCAAACCCACCAAGTGCGAAAAGCGTTGCTCCGAACCGCTAACGAAGCTTCGATAATCACTCCTAGAGTCCTAAAAAGCACACCCTAGGAGTTACAAGCTAAGAAGATAAACCTTGAGTTCACACTTTAAGGATTTCGACGAAAGGTTGGAGAAAACTCACCGAATGCGAAGGAAGTGCTCTTGATCTCCAAATGGGAGTTAGAGTCCTTCTAATCCAACCTAAATCAAAGTTCTAAACCCATCAATTAGGTCCCAAAGGCCCTAAATCGAAAATCCCCAAATCCTAACCCTAGAATCCCATTCTAGGGTTTCATCTCACAAAACCCACAAAATTCCAAACTAGAGGAAAGAGATCATTCACATACCTCTAAGAAGCTCTATACCAAGCTCAAAAAGCCCTAGGCTTGAAGCTTGATCCACCACAAAGCTCCAAAAGGCAAGCTCCAAGCTCCAACAAGAAGACAATGGCTCTAGGTGGCCAAAGGAGAAGAAAAGAGAGATCAATCTCCTAACAATCCACCCAAAAAAAACCAAAAGAGCACAAGGGTTTAGAGAGAGAAACTCCCCTACCTTGTTTGCTGCTGGGGAAGGGCTCAAATGAAGCCCTAGGGGCAGGGGGTGCTATATTAGAAGCAACAAAATGCTAAAACACCCCGGTAGTTTAAACTGCTCGAAACTGCCAGTTTGTACCGGTACAAATCCATTTTGTACCGGTATAAACCCTGCGAAACGCCAAACCCGAGCCTCGGGTTTGCCAAGTCTGCCCTTTTATACCGGTATAAATCTTGGTATGTACCGGTATAGCCATCATTTTGTACCGGTATAGACACCATTTTGTACCGGTACAAGGCACAGAATTTCCAACCCGAGAGCCACCTAAAATTCAACTTTTTGGACTTTAGGGCTTGGAATTCATCCCTAAACCTCGGTACACGCGCCATAGGTCGGAACACAGTCAACGAACCTCCAGAAAATCTGGAAAAGCTCCAAAATAAGTCAAATACTCGAACTCCGCAATTTGCGCAAGTCCGTATGTTACATTCACCCTCCTAAAAAGGAGTTTCGTCCGCGAAACTCTAAAGCGAACTCATACCTCAAGATTCCATCCGAAAGAGATGGGGATAGCGCTCCTGCAGTGCGCTCTCAGGCTCCCACGTGGCCTCTCGCTCCTCGTGGTTGCTCCAAAGAACCTTCACGTACGGAATGTCCCGATTCCGCAATTTCTTCACCTCGCGAGCCAAGATTATCACGGGTTGCTCCTCGAAGCTCAAATCCTCCGGCAGCTCTATGGGTACAGCCTCCAATACATGAGCCGGATCATGGATATATTTCCGAAGGACCGATACATGAAAGACGTTGTGCACGCCCGATAGGTTCGGCGGTAGAGCAAGACGATACGCTACCGGACCTATACGTTCCAAGATCTCATAGGGTCCAATGAATCGAGGACTTAACTTACCTCGAATTCCAAATCTCCGAATCCCCTTTGACGGCGAGACTTTCAAGAAGACATGATCTCCAATCTGAAACTCCAAGTCTCGTCGGCGTTTATCTGCATAGCTCCTCTGCTTACTCTGGGCCGTCAGTAGTCGCTCCCGAGCGATTCGAACTTTATCCTCAGCTTCTTGGAGCACTTCAGGGCCTAAAGCCAATCTTTCGCCCACTTCACTCCAATGAAGTGGCGATCTGCACTTTCGTCCATATAATGCCTCGAACGGTGCCATCTTGATACTTGCTTGATAACTATTGTTATAAGCAAACTCCGCCATAGGTAGATCTTTGCGACCATCCTCCACGGAAGTCAATCACACATGCTCGAAGCATGTCCTCTAGAGACTGTATAATGCGCTCCGACTGCCCGTCACTCTGGGGGTGAAAAGCAGTGCTGAAATCCAATCTAGTACCCAAGGCGTCCCAGACTCCTCCGAAGTGTGACACAAAGCGAGTGTCTCTATCGATACGATCGATGTAGGTACTCCATGAAGTCGCACAATCTCATCAAGGTACACTTGTGCGAGCTTCTCTCCAAGTAGTATGGATAGGTATAAAGTGCGCTGACTTCGTCAACCTATCCACTATCACCCAAATAGCATCATGCCCGGCTTGAGAGCGAGGCAATCCTGTCACGAAGTCCATGGTGATCTTCTCCCACTTCCACACGGGAATAGGCAAACTCTGAAGTTTTCCCGCTGGAACTCGATGCTCAGCTTTCACTTGTTGGCAAGTTAGACATCTAGCAACAAACTCGCCAACATCCTTCTTCATCCCAGGCCACCAATAAATTAACCTCAAGTCCTTGTACATTTTGGTGCCTCCTGGATGAATAGCATAAGGTGCTCTGTGTGCCTCCTGAAGGATGTCCTCTCTAAGTCCCAAATCTGCCGGCACACAAATCCGTCCACCGTAGCGCATCACTCCCTGATCATCTACTAGGAAGTCACCGGTGCAACCATCAACCATCTTGTCTCGAATCTTTTGCAACTCTAAGTCCAGAGCTTGCTTCTCTTTAGTTCTATCCATAAGTGTAGGTTGCACAACCATAGTCATCAGCCGCATAGGCGTATCGGGAGTCACTACCTCCAACTCCAACCGCTTCATCTGCTCGATCAACTGCGGTTGAGTAACAACATGCATCGCTAAGTTCTCGGTAGATTTCCGACTTAGCGCATCCGCCACCACGTTAGCCTTGCCCGGGTGGTAGAGAATAGTCAAATCATAATCCTTGAGTAGCTCCAACCATCTGTGTCTCAAGTTCAACGCCTGCTGAGGGAAAAGGTACTTTAAGCTCTTGTGATCCGTATAGACCTCGCACCGCTCGCCATACAAATAGTGGCGCCATAGCTTCAATGCAAAGACTACGGCCGCCAACTCCAAGTCGTGTGTAGGATAGTTCTTCTCGTATTCCTTCAATTGGCGAGAAGCATACGCGATCACTTTGTCACCCTGCATCAAGACACGGCCAATCCGTTAAGAGATGCATCACTATAAACCACATACCTGCTCCGGCAATAGGTAATGTGACGAAGCGGTCGTCAATCTCGGCTTCAACTCTTGAAAGCTCTTTTCACACACATCATTCCAAATGAATTTAGCTCCTTTGTGCGTGAGCCTCGTGAGGGGGTAGATAACCCGCAAAGCCCTCCACGAATCGGCGGTAGTAGCCGGCCAAACCAAGGAAACTCCTGATCTCGGTGACGCTCGTCGGTCTTGGCCAATCCTGAATGGCTTCTATCTTTCTAGGATCCACTGCTATACCTGATCCTGAAATCACATGTCCCAGAAAAGCCACTTCTCGAAGCCAAAATTCACACTTCTTCGGCTGAGCAAATAACTTCTTTTCCCGAAGCACTTGTAGTACTAATCTCAAGTGTTCCTCGTGTTCCACATCACTTCGGGAATAAACCAAGATGTCGTCGATGAAGACCACGACGAACCTGTCTAGATAAGGCTTGAAGACACGGTTCATTAGATCCAGAAAAGCTGCCGGGGCATTCGTAAGCCCAAACGGCATAACAGTGAACTCGTAATGTCCATACCGTGATCTAAAAGCCGTCTTCGCCACATCCCCAGGCGCAATCTTCAACTGATGGTATCCCGACTTCAAGTCTATCTTGGAATACACATTCGATCCTTGAAGTTGATCAAAAAATCATCAATCCTCGGCAACGGATATTTATTCTTGATCGTGACTTTATTAAGTTCACGATAGTCCACGCAAAGACGAAGTGATCCGTTCTTCTTCTTCACAAAAAGAACCGGTGCTCCCCAAGGTGACACACTCGGTCGAATGAAGCCCTTGTCTAACATATCCTGTAACTGTGCCCTCAGCTCCTTTAACTCTGCCGGTGCCATCCTATAGGGTGCCTTCGAGGCCAGGGTAGTCCGGGAGCGAGATCTACCACAAACTCGATCTCCCTATCAGGTGGCATGCCTGGTAGCTCCGCTGGAAACACGTCCTGAAACTCCCGTACCACCTGGATATCCTCAATCCTAGGGGTATCCTCCTCACCCCTCAATGCGATACTAGCCAAATAGGCTACGCATCCACGGTTGATCAGTTGCCTAGCTCGAGACGAAGGCGATCGACATCGCAAAGCGAACTCGGCATCCTCTAAACACCACCTCACTCGACCCGGTTCTCTAAAAACCGTTCGATTAACACAATCGATGGTGGCGTAGTATCTAGTCAACCAATCCATACCCAAAACCACGTCAAAATCCCCCAACTTGCGCACTACTCGCAAATCCGCGGGCATAGTCCAATCTCCTACCCGAATAGGGCAACTGGGGCAATACTCTCGCACGTCCACAATGTGGTCGGGTACAACAATACGTCCAGGGTGTAGTAAAGGAACAAACTGGATGTCATGCAACTCGGCAAACAGCCGATCTATAAATGAGTGTGATGCACCGGTATCAAATAATGCACGTACTCTAATGCCTTCAAGTAAAATGATACCTGCCACCACATCCTCAGCTGTCGCTGCCGCCTCGGTCTGCGCGGCGTACATGCGCCCACTCCGCGCCTGTCGTGACCCCTCGCTCTAGCGCTGGACAGTCGGCCGCCCAGTCTGGTACTGTGTCGACGGGGTCCCCTGGCTGGCGGCTGGTAGAGCCGGTGCCGATGCAGAAGACGGTGCCGGCGAAGAACCTCTCGGGCACTCGGTACGGATGTGGCCCTCCTGGCCACACTGGAAGCACCTGCCTGCCCGCTGTGGACACTGCGGCGGGTGGTGAGGACCACCGCAGATCACACACCGGGGAGGTCGGCGTCGGTCAGGACCTCCCCGCTGAGTCGGTGCGCCTCGACTGCGCTGCTGGTGCCTCGGATGCTTCGGGGGCCTCCTAGAGTGCGTCGCTCGCACCCTCGGCCGCGGGCCTCTTGCCCTTTCCTTTATCCAAGCCCTCGCGTCTCTCGTACCATAGCCGCGCCGCTCTCCACGGTGAGCGCGCGGTTCACCACTGTCGGTAAGTACGAAGCTCAGGATGGCGCACGAACCGGAAGATCGACGGTCTCGATCCACGCTCGAAGATGCGGGCCTTATCCTCGTCGTCCCGCACGACGAAGGGCACGCAATGCGAAGCGAGAAAACTCCCTCTCGTACTCGGCTACGGATCGATCCCCCGAGTAAGGTGCTGCGCAGCTCTGCTCCGTATCCGCCTCTTGACACTTTGTCGGGAAGTAATGTGACAATAGAAGTTCCTTGAACTTCAATCAAGTAATAGCCGCCAAGTCTGTGCTGCGGTTCTCCTGAATGTCCATCCACCAGCGGTAGGCCTCGCCGTCGAGGTGGTGGGTGGCGAGCCATACCCTATCCCGCTCCTCCACAAATGTGTCGCGGAATAGCTTCTCCATGTGCATCAACCACTTTTCTACAATCCGGTGGTCGACGTTCTCTCCGTCGAAGATCCTCTGCATTTCCTAAACTCCTTGAGGCGACCCATGAGTCGATCCCTCTCGGCTCACGAGCCATAAGCGGAAATGCCGCCGCCACCGGTGATGCTCGAACCGGCGGGGTGTCCGGTCCTCCTCCCGGCGCTCAAGCTGGGAGTCGTGCAGTGTGAGCCGGCCGCGGGGGCTGCGCCGCGGTAAGTCAACCTCGGGTGGTGCGGCGGTGAAGGGGGTACGAGCCTCCCTCGCGACCGCCTGCTTTGCGATGAAGGTCCTCCATGCGCTTCATACGCGCCTCCTGACGCTGTGCCGCTGTCGCCTGCTGCGTCACCAAGGCTGTGAGGGCCGCCAGCTGGCCCCTCAACTCACGGACCTCGCCGGATCCGGAGGTAGCGGAGGCCTCGACCTCCTCAAAAGTTGCCGCATTGTCCGCTCTAACAGATTTCGAGCGAGTTATCGGCATCGCCACTACAACATCATAAAAGCGCAAGTTAGTAAGCTCACGCAATCGCATCCCCGCTCATGCTATAAATACCCAAATCATGCGAAAGTAATGAAGTGTCATTTACTACTAACTTCCGATGTTACGTTGTCGGCCGCCAACGTAACCCTCCGAGTTAGAAGGTATACACTTCGATCCAACTCTACTTACTAGAGTTATTCAAGATACCCAATCTTAATACTTTCGCTCACAAGTTAAATAGACCTCGTCTCTCACGAGCCTATATCCTATAGTCCAACCTGCCTAAGGTTTGCTAGGTCCACAAGAAGACTCAACCCTAGTCTCTGATACCTATATAATCTGTCACGCCCGGGACCCAGTGAGCCCGCCGCGCGTGCCGGACCCGCCGTATGTCTACACCATACAAGGCGTCTAACAAAACGATAAAGAACCAACAAAATAAAAAGAATCTAGAAGTATCAGAGCAGTATAACAACTAGAATTCTATACAAGGAAACATAAAAGAAGTGACTAAAAGTAAAGTACCAATCTCTAATATAAACTATAAAAAGAGTACAACAAAAGAATCCAACACCACTATAACTAAGTACATGGTAGTCTCTACATAGGGATACAAAACTCTCTCAATCTCACCAAAGAACAAAAAGAGAGAAAAACCCCTACAAGGTGGAAAGCTGCGATAACTAGCTAGCGATTCCCTTTCCAGGATCCCTTGCCTCCAGGTCTGCGAAGGCTACGAAACACATTAGAAAAAGAGGCGTGAGAACTATTAATTAATAGTTCCCGGTGGGCAGTGCGACTTCGATTTGCATGCTCCACTAGGCCCAAAACTAAGCAAGTAAGTTTAAACGATAATAAGCGATAATAAGTGACATGTAAATAACATGTAAACTACTAAACACAATATCTCTACTTAGCATGAATTTGCATAAGTAAGCTATTCTAAGCATGAATAAAAAGCGTTATAATTAACATTAAGTTCCCAACTTGATAGTAAAAGACTAAGTTTACTATTCTAATCAAGATCTATAATGTCCACAAGTGATAGTAAAGTGTTAAAGTTTACTATTCTAGTCAAAGTCCACGTTTTCTTTAAACTACATTAAGTTTAAGTACAATAAGATCAACCGAAGGCATATGGCCGATGCCCACCCGAAGGTGCCTAGCCCAAATGCCGAGCCTAATGGCCCCGTAGTAGTCAACATTCCCACCCTAGGAATGAGGCGTCCCACGGCAATCCACTTGGCGCCCAATCCCGCACGGCGAATACAAGAAACGCGTTGGCCAACTCGAGTGCCGCTTGAGGAGCGACCCTCACAAGCATGTGCGAATGAGCACAATGGCATATAGTCACAAAACTCGTCACAAGTCCCAGATCGTCATGTCTCTAACATGGAATGTACAAGTGTCCAAAGGCCTATCTCTATGTCATCATGTCTCTAACATGGAAATAATAGATGTCCAGTGGCCTATGTCAAGTCTCTATGTTGCAGTTTCATAGTTTTCTAAGTTAAGTGCCGCTTGATGACACTTAAGCTTTTCTAAGTTCCAACACAAGTTTAATGTTCTCAATTACATTAATTAAGCTACATAAACATGAATGGCACACTCCCAGTGCCCACAAATCCCACCCTCACATGCATCTTTGTTTAACGAAACCTCTACTATATAGAGTGAAAATTTTATCATACATGAGGCATGCATTTTAAGTGGTTCAAAATTCATAATAAATCTATTTAGCATGAATATGCATTCAAAATAATTAAATCAAACCGAATAAGCACTTAGGAGCCATTTGCTCCTATGCTCATGAAGCCAAACCCACCAAGTGCGAAAAGCGTTGCTCGAACCGCTAACGAAGCTTCGATAATCACCCCTTGAGTCCCAAAAAGCATACCCTAGGAGTTACAATCTAAGAAGATTACCCTTGAGTTCACACTTTAAGGATTTCGACGAAAGGTTGGAGAAAACTCACCGAATGCGAAGGAAGTGCTCTTGATCTCCAAATGGGAGTTAGAGTCCTTCTAATCCAACCTAAATCAAAGTTCTAAACCCATCAATTAGGTCCCAAAGGCTCTAAATCGAAAATCTCCAAATCCTAACCCTAGAATCCCATTCTAGGGTTTCATCTCACAAAAACCCACAAAATTCCAAACTAGAGGAAAGAGATCATTCACATACCTCTAAAAAGCTCTATACCAAGCTCAAAAAGCCCTAGGCTTGAAGCTTGATCCACCACAAAGCTCCAAAAGGCAAGCTCCAAGCTCCAACAAGAAGACAATGGCTCTAGGTGGCCAAAGGAGAAGAAAAGAGAGATCAATCTCCTAACAATCCACCCAAAAAAAACCAAAAGAGCACAAGGGTTTAGAGAGAGAAACTCCCCTACCTTGTTTGCTGCTGGGGGAGGGCTCAAATGAAGCCCTAGGGGCAAGGGGTGCTATATTAGAAGCAACAAAATGCTAAAACACCCCTGCAGTTTAAACTGCTCGAAACTGCCAGTTTGTACCGGTACAAATCCATTTTGTCTGGTATAAACCTGTAAAGCTTGTAAACCGAGCCTCGGGTTTGCCAATCTGCCCTTTTGTACCGGTATAAATCTGATGTACATGGGTATAGCCATCATTTTGTCTGGGTATAGACACCATTTTGTCGGTACAAGGCACAATTTTCAACCCGAGAGCCACCTAAAATTCAACTTTTTGGACTTTAGGGCTTGGGATTCATCCCAAAACCTCGGTACACGCGCCATAGGTCGGAACACAGTCAACGACCCTCCAGAAAATCTGGAAAAGCTCCAAAACAAGTCAACCACTCGAACTCGCAATTTGCGCAAGTCCGATATGTTATATTCTCCCCTAAAAGGAGTTTCGTCGCGAAACTCTAAAGCGAACTCATACCTCAAGGTTCCATCTGAAAGAGATGGGGATAGCGCTCCTGCAGTGCGCTCTCAGGCTCCCACGTGGCCTCTCGCTCCTCGTGGTTGCTCCAAAGAACCTTCACGTACGGAATGTCCCGATTCCGCAATTTCTTCACTTCGCGAGCCAAGATCTTCACTGGTTGCTCCTCGAAGGTCAAATCCTCCCGCAGCTCTATGGGTACAGCCTCCAACACATGAGCCGGATCATGGACGTATTTCCGAAGGACCGATACATGAAAGACGTTGTGCACGCCCGATAGGTTCGGTGGTAGAGCAAGTCGATACGCTACCGGACCTATACGTTCCAAGATCTCATATGGTCCAATGAATCGAGGACTTAACTTACCTCGAATTCCAAATCTCCGAATTCCCTTTGACGGCGAGACTTTCAAGAAGACATGATCTCCAATCTTGAACTCCAAGTCTCGTCGGCGTTTATACGCATAGTTCCTGCCTACTGCGGGGGCATCGGTAGTCGCTCACGACCGATTCGAACTTTATCCTCTGCTTCCTGGAGTACTTCAGGGCCTAAAGCCAATCTTTCGCCTACTTCACTCCAATGAAGTGGCGATCTGCACTTTCGTCCATATAATGCCTCGAACGATGCCATCTTGATACTTGCTTGATAACTACTGTTATAAGCAAACTCCGCCATAGGTAGATGCTGCGACCATCCTCCCTGGAAGTCAATCACACATGCTCGAAGCATGTCCTCTAGAGTCTGTATAGTGCGCTCCGACTGCCCGTCACTCTGGGGGTGGAAACGATCTTTGAAATCCAATCTAGTACCCAAGGCGTCTGTAGACTCCTCCGAAGTGTGACACAAAGCGAGTGTCCACTGTCGGATACGATCGATGTAGGTACTCCATGAAGTCGCACAATCTCATCAAGGTACACTTGTGCGAGCTTCTCTCCAGCCCAAGTAGTTTGGATAGGTATAAAGTGCGCTGACTTCGTCAACCTATCCACTATCACCCAAATAGCATCATGCCCAGCTTGAGAGCGAGGCAATCCTGTCACGAAGTCCACGGTGATCTTCTCCCACTTCCACACGGGAATAGGCAAACTCTGAAGTTTTCCCGCCGGAACTCGATGCTCGCTTTAACTTTTTGGCAAGTTAGACATCTAGCAACAAACTCGACAACATCCTTTCTCATCCCAGGCCACCAAAAAAGTAACCTCAAGTCCTTGTACATTTTGGTGCCTCCGGGTGAATAGCATAAGGTGCTCGTGTGCCTCCCGAAGGATGTCCTCTCTAAGTCCCAACCGCCCGCACACAAATCCGTCCACCGTAGCGCATCACTCCCCGATCATCCACTAGGAAGTCAATGCAACCACCAACCCTTTTGTCTCGAATCTTTTTCAACTCTAAGTCAAGAGCTTGCTTCTCTTTAATTCTATCCATAAGAGTAGGTTGCACCACCATAGTCATCAGCCGCATAGGCGTATCGGAGTCACTACCTCCAACTCCAACCGCTTCATCTCGCTCGATCAATCGCGGTTGGGTAACAACATGCATCGCTAAGTTCTCGGTAGAATTCCGACTTAGCGCATCCGCCACCACGTTAGCCTTGCCCGGGTGGTAGAGAATAGTCAACTCATAATCCTTGAGTAGCTCCAACCATCTGCGCTGTCTCAAGTTCAACTCCTTCTGAGTGAAAAGGTACTTTAAGCTCTTGTGATCCGTATAGACCTCGCACCGCTCGCCATACAAATAGTGGCGCCATAGCTTCAATGCAAAGACTACGGCCGCCAACTCCAAGTCGTGTGTAGGATAGTTCTTCTCGTATTCCTTCAATTGGCGAGAAGCATACGCGATCACCTTGTCACCCTGCATCAAGACACAGCCCAATCCGTTAAGAGATGCATCACAATAAACCACATACCCTGCTCCAGCAATAGGTAATGTGAGGATTGGAGCGGTCGTCAATCTCTTCTTCAACTCTTGAAAGCTCTTTTCACACGCATCATTCCAAATGAATTTAGCTCCTTTGTGCGTGAGCCTCGTGAGGGGAGTAGATAACTTTGCAAAGCCCTCCACGAATCGGCGGTAGTAGCCGGCCAAATCAAGGAAGCTCCTGATCTCGGTGACGCTCGTCAGTCTTGGCCAATCCTGAATGGCTTCTATCTTCCTAGGATCCACTGCTATGCCTGATCCTGAAATCACATGTCCCAGAAAAGCCACTTCTCGAAGCCAAAATTCACACTTCTTCGGCTGAGCAAATAACTTCTTTTCCCGAAGCACTTGAAGTACCAATCTCAAGTGTTCCTCGTGTTCCACATCACTTCGGGAATAAATCAAGATGTCGTCGATGAGGACCACGACGAACCTGTCTAGATAAGGCTTGAAAACACGGTTCATTAGATCCATAAAAGCTGCCGGGGCATTAGTGAGCCCAAACGGCCAAACAGTGAACTCATAATGTCCATACCGTGATCTAAAAGCCGTCTTCGCCACATCCCCAGGCGCAATCTTCAACTGATGGTATCCCGACTTCAAGTCTATCTTGGAATACACGTTCGACCCTTGAAGTTGGACAAAAAGATCATCAATCCTCGGCAATGGATATTTATTCTTGATCGTGACTTTATTAAGTTCGCGATAGTCCACGCAAAGGCGAAGTGATCCGTTCTTCTTCTTCACAAAAAGAACCGGTGCTCCCCAAGGTGACACACTCGGTCGAATGAAGCCCTTGTCCAACATATCCCGTAATCCGTGCTCCTCGCCTCCTTTAACTCGCTGCCATCCTATATGGTGCCTTCGAGACTGGGGTAGTCCCGGGAACGAGATCTACCACAAACTCGATCTCCCTATCAGGTGGCATGCCTGGTAGCTCCGCTGAAAACACGTCCTGAAACTCCCGTACCACCGGGATATCCTCGATCCTAGGGGTATCATCCTCACCCTCAATGCGATACTAGCCAAATAGGCTACGCATCCACGGTTGATCAGTTGCCTAGCTCGAGACGAACTGATCGACATCGCAAAAAGCGAACTCTGGCATCCTCTAAACACCACCTCACTCTGACCCGGTTTTCTAAAAGTAACCGTTCGATTAACGCAATCGATGGTGGCGTAGTAACGCGTCAGCCAATCCATACCTAAAACCACGTCAAAATCCCCCAACTTGCGCACTACTCGCAAATCCGCGGGCATGGTCCAATCTCCTACCCGAATAGGGCAACTGGGGCAATACTCTCGCACGTCCACAATGGGGTCGGGTACAACAATACGTCCAGGGTGTAGTAAAGGAACAAACTGGATGTCATGCAACTCGGCAAACAGCCGATCTATAAATGAATGTGATGCACCGGTATCAAATAATGCACGTACTCTAATGCCATCAAGTAAAATGATACCTGCCACCACATCTCACTGCCGCCTCGTCATGGCGTACATGCGCCCACTCGGCGCTCGTCGTGACCCTCGCTCGCGCCGGACGTCGGCCGCGCCTGCATCCGTGTCGATGGGGTCCTCGGCCGGCGGCCGGTAGAGCCGGTGCCGATGCGTAAGATGGTGCCGGTGAAGAACCTCTCGGCACTCGAGACGGATGTGGCCCTCCCCGGCCACACCGGAAGCACTCGCCCGCCCGCCGTGGACACCGGCGGGTGGTGAGGACCACCGCAGATCACACACCGGGGAGGCCGGCGTCGGTCGGTCCTCTCACCGGGGCGGTGCGCCACGATCACCGGGCCGTGTCTCTGATGCTTCGGGGCCTCCTAGAGTGCGCTCGGCTCGCACTCTCGCCGCGGGCCTCTTGCCCTTTCCCTTGTCCAAACCCTTGCGTCTCTCCCGTACCATGGCCGCGCCGTTCTCCACGTGAGCGCGCGTTCACCACCCGTTTGCAAGTCCGAAGCTCCGATGATCGCACGAACCGGAAGATCGACGGTCTCAGTCCACGCTCGAAGATGCGGGCCTTATCCTCGTCGTCTCGCACGACGAAGGGCACGCAATGCAGAAGCCGAGAAAACTCCCTCTCGTACTCGGCTACAGATCGATCCCCCTGAGTCAGGCTGCGCAAACTCTGCTCCATCTCGTCTCTTGACGCCGTTTCGGGAAGTAGTGTGACAATAGAAGTTCCTTGAACTTCATCCGTGATAGATGCCAAATCCGTGCCGGGGTTCTCCCGAATGTCCATCCACCACGGTAGGCCTCGCCGTCGAGGCGCGGGTGGCGAGCCACACCCTATCCCGCTCCTCCACAAATGTGTCGCGGAATAGCTTCTCCATGTGCATCAACCACTTTTCCACAATCCAGTGGTCGACGTTCTCACCGTCAAAGATTCTCGGACTGCACTTCCTAAACTCCTTGAGGCGACCCATGAGTCGATCCCTCTCGGCTCCCTGAGCCATAATCTGTCACGCCCCGGGACCCAGCGGAAGCCTGCCCGGCGCGTGCCCAGACCCGCCGTATGTCTACAACATACAAGGCGTCTAACAAAAACGATAAATAACCACTAAAATATGAAGAATCTAGAAGCATCAGAGCAGTATAACAACTAGAATTCTAAACTAATAAGCAAACAAGAAGTAGATAAAAGAAAGGACCAAAATCCACTAAGAACTATAAAAGAGATGTAACATACTGGACTTGCGCAAATTGCGGAGTTCGAGTATTTGACTTGTGATGGAGCTTTTCCAGATTTTCTGGAAGGTCGTTGACTGTGTTCCGACCTATGGCGCGTGCACCGAGGTTTGGGGATAAGTCCCAAGCCCTAAAGTCCAAAAAGTTAGATTTTAGGTGGCTCTCGGTTGGAAATTGGCCTTATACCTACAAAATGGTGTCTATACCGGTACAAAATGATGGCTATACCGGTACAGACCAAAATTTATACCGGTATAAAGAGGGCAGACTTGGCGAACCCGAGGCTCGGGTTTGGCTGTTTCGCAGGGTTTATACCGGTACAAAATGGATTTGTACCGGTACAAAGTGGCAGAATGTGAGCAGACCAAACTGCAGGGGTGTTTTAGTATCTTGTTGCTTCTATTTGTGTACCACACACCCCTAGGGCTTCATTTGAGCCCTCCCACACAGCAAGCAAGGTAGGAGACCTTCTCTCTCTACTCCCTTGTGTTTCCTAGGGTTTTGGTTGGATTTTTGTGGGATTAAAACCCTCTCCTTGCTCTCTTTTGCTTGTTAGAGCCTCTACCACCATTGTTGGAGCTTGGAGCTTGGTGTTTGGAACTTTGTGGTGGATCAAGCTTCAAGCCTAGGGCTTTTTGAGTTTGGTCTAGAGCTTCTTAGAGGTATGTGATCGATCTCCTCCCTCTAGTTGTGGTTTTTAAAGGTTTCTTTAAGATGAAACCCTAGAATGGGATTCTAGGGTTAGGTTTTGGGGATTTTCGATTTAGGGCCTTTGGGACATAATTGATGGGTTTAGAACTTTGATTTAGGTTGGATTAGAAGGACTCTAACTCCCATTTGGAGATCAAGAGCACTTCCTTCGCATTCGGTGAGTTTTCTCCAACCTCTTGTCGAAATCCTTAAAGTGTGAACTCAAGGTTTATCTTCTTAGCTTGTAACTCCTAGGGTGTGCCTTTTAGGACTCTAGGAGTGATTATCGAAGCTTCGTTAGCGGTTCGGAGCAACGCTTTTCGCACTTGGTGGGTTTGGCTTCATGAGCATAGGAGCAAATGGCTCCTAAGTGCTTATTCGGTTTGATTTAATTATTTTGAATGCAAATTCATGCTAAATAGATTTATTATGAATTTTGAACCACTTAAAATGCATGCCTCATGTATGATAAAATTTTCACTCTATATAGTAGAGCTTTCGGGGTTAAACAAAGATGCATGTGAGGGTGGGATTTGTGGGCACTGGGAGTGTGCCATTCATGTTTATGTAGCTTAATTAATGTAATTGAGAACATTAAACTTGTGTTGGAACTTAGAAAAGCTTAAGTGTCATCAAGCGGCACTTAACTTAGAAAACTATGAAACTGCAACTTAGAGACTTGACATAGGCCTTTTGACATCTATTATTTCCATGTTAGAGACATGATGACATAGAAATAGGCCTTTGGACACTTGTACATTCCATGTTAGAGACATGACGATCTGGGACTTGTGACGAGTTTTGTGACTATATGCCATTGTGCTCATTCGCACATGCATGTGAGGGTCGCTCCCTACAAGCCGGCACTCCGGAGTTGGCCAACGCGTTTCTTGTATTCGCCGTGCGGATTGGGCGCCAAGTGGATTGCCGTGGGACGCCTCATTCCGAGGGTGGGAATGTTGGCTACTACGGGGCCATTAGGCTCGGCATTTGGGCTAGGCAGCCTTCGGGTGGGCATCGGCCATATCGCCTTCGGGTCGGGTATAATGGTATTTAAACTTAATGTAGTTTAAAGATAATTGTGGACTTGACTAGAATAGTGAACTTGAACACTTTACTATCACTCGTGGACAATATGGGATTGGATTGGAATAGTAAACTTTAACTCTTTACTATTAATTCGTGAACATTGCTCTAGTTATGGTACTTTCTATTCATGCTTAGAATAGCTTACTTATGCAAATACATGCTAAGTAGAGATATTGTGTTTAGTAGTTTACATGTTATTTACATGTTGCTTATTATCGCTTATTATCGTTTACACTTACTTGCTTAGTTTTGGGCCTAGTGGAGCATGCAACTGAAGTCGCACTGCCCACCGGGAACTATTAATTAATAGTTCTCACGCCCTCTTTTCTAATGTGTTTCGTAGCCTTCGCAGACCGGCGGAGGCAAGGGATCGTGGAAAGGGAACCGCTAGCTAGTTATCGCAGCCTTTCTACCTTGTAGGGTTTTTCTCTCTTTTTGTTCTTTGGTGAGATTGTGAGAGTTTTGTATCCCTATGTAGAGACTACCATGTACTTAGTTATTGTGGTGTTTGGATCTCTTTTTATTGTACTCTCTTGATAGTTTATTTTAGAGATTGGTGCTCTACTTTTAGTCTCTTCTTTTATGCTTCCTTGTATAGAATTCTAGTTGTTATACTGCTCTGATACTTCTAGATTCTTTCTATTTTGTTGGCTATTTATCGTTTTTGTTAGACGCCTTGTATGTTGCAGACATACGGCGGGTCTGGGCACGCGCCGGGCGGGCTTCCGCTGGGTCTCGGGGCGTGACAAGAGAGTACAACGAAAAGAAATCCAAACACCACTAACCAAGTACATGGTAGTCTCTACATAGGGATACAAAACTCTCTCAATCTCACCAAAGTACAAAAGAGAGAAAAACCCCTACACGGAGGAAAGCTGCGATAACTAGCTAGCGATTCCCTTTCCACGATCGCCGGTGGCAGCGGCATTTCCAGTTATGGCTCAGGGAGCCGAGAGGGATCGACTCATGGCTCGCCTCAAGGAGTTCAGGAGGTGCAGCCCGAGGACCTTTGACGGAGAGAAGGTCGACCACTGGATCGTGGAAAAGTGGTTGATGCACATGGAGAAACTGTTCCGTGACACGTTCGTGGAGGAGCGGGACAGAGTGTGGCTCGCCACCCACCACTTGGACGGCGAGGCCTACAGCTGGTGGATGGATGTCCAGGAGAACCCCAGCACCGACTTAGCTTCTATTACTTGGACGAGGTTCAAGGAGCTATTGTTGGCACACTACTTCCCCGACAGCGTCAAGAGGCAGATGGAGCAGAGTTTGCGCAGCCTGACTTAGGGGGATCGATCTGTAGCCGAGTACGAGAGGGAGTTTTCTCGCTTCGCATTGCGTGCCCTTCGTCGTGCGAGACGACGAGGATAAGGCCCGCATCTTCGAGCGTGGATCGAGACCGTCGATCTTCCGGTCGTGCAACACCTGAGCTTCGCACTTACCGACAGTGGTGAACCGCGCGCTCACTGTGGAGAGCGGCGCGGCCATGGTGCAGTAGAGACGCGAGGGTTTGGACAAAGGAAAGGGCAAGAGGTCCGCGGCCGAGGGTGCGAGCCAGACGCACTCTAGGAGGCCCCCGAAGCATCCGAGGCACCAGCAGCGCAGTCGAGGCGCACCGACTCAGCGAGGAGGACCTAACCGACGCCGACCTCCTGTGTGATCCGCGGTGGTCCTCACCACCCACCGCAGTTGTCCACAACGGGCGTGCAGTGCTTCCGGCAGGGCTGGAGGGCCACATCCGTACCGAGTGCCCGAGAGGTTCTTCACCGCACCATCTTCTCGCATCGGCACCGGCTCTACGCCGCCAACTGTGGGACCCCGTCGACACAAGCACTGCATCCGGGCGCCGACCGTCCAGCCGCCGTAGCGAGGGGTCACGATGTGCGCCGAGTGGGCGCATGTACGCCGCGCAGACCGAGGCGGCAGCGACAGCTGAGGATGTGGTTGCAGGTATCATTTTACTTGATGGCATTAGAGTACGTGCATTATTTGATACCTGCATCACATTCATTTATTGATCTACCGTTTGCCGAGTTGCATGACATCCAGTTTGTTCCTTTACTACACCCTGGACGTATTGTTGTACCCGACCACATTGTGGACGTGCGAGAGTATTGCCCCAGTTGCCCTATTCGGGTAGGAGATTGGACTATGCCCGCGGATTTGCGAGTAGTGCGCAAGTTGGGGAATTTTGACGTGGTTTTGGGTATGGATTGGTTGACTAGATACTACGCCACCATCGATTGTGTTAATCGAACGGTTACTTTTAGAGAACCGGGTCAGAGTGAGGTGGTGTTTAGAGGATGCCAGAGTTCGCTTGCGATGTCGATCGTCGTCTCGAGCTAGGCAACTGCTCAACCGTGGATGCGTAGCCTATTTGGCTAGTATCTCATTGAGGGGTGAGGAGGATACCCCTAGGATCGAGGATATCCCGTAGTACGGGAATTTCAGACGTGTTTCACGGAGCTACTGTGCATGCCACCCGATAGGGAGATCGAGTTTGTGGAAGATCTCGCTCCCGGACTACCCTGGCCTCGAAGGCACCCTATAGGATGGCACCCAGAGTTAAAGGAGCCGAGGGCACTTACAGGATATGTTGGACAAGGGCTTCATTCGACCGAGTGTGTCACCTTAGGGAGGACCGGTTCTTTTTGTGAAGAAGAAGAACGGATCACTTCGTCTTTGCGTGGACTATCGTGAACTTAATAAAGTCACGATCAAGAATAAATATCCGTTGCCGAGGATTGATGATCTTTTTGATCAACTTCAAGGATCAAATGTGTATTCCAAGATAGACTTGAAGTCGGGATACCATCAGTTGAAGATTGCGCCTGGGGATGTGGCGAAGACGGCTTTTAGATCACGGTATGGACATTACGAGTTCACTGTTATGCCGTTTGGGCTTACTAATGCCCCGGCAGCTTTTATGGATCTAATGAACCGTGTCTTCAAGCCTTATTTAGACAGGTTCGTCGTGGTCTTCATCGACGACATATTGGTTTATTCCCGAAGTGATGTGGAGCACGAGGAACACTTGAGATTGGTACTACAAGTGCTTCGGGAATGGTTATTTGCACACCAAGAAGTGCGACTCGCTTCGAGAAGTGGCTTTTCCGGGACATGTGATTTCGTGGATCGTGCATAGCAAAGGATCCTAGGAAGATAGAAGCCATTCAGATTGGCCAAGACCGACGAGCGTCACCGAGATCGGGAGTTTCCTTGGGTTGGCTTACTACCGCAGATTCGTGGAGGGCTTTGCGGGTTATCTACTCCCCTCACGAGGCTCACGCACAAAGGAGCTAAATTCATTTGGAATGATGCGTGTGAAAAGAGCTTTCAAGAGTTGAAGCTGAGATTGACGACCGCTCCAATCCTCACATTACCTATTGCTGGAGCAGGGTATGTGGTTTATAGTGATGCATCTCTTAACGGATTGGGCTGTGTCTTGATGCAGGGTGACAAGGTGATCGCGTATGCATCTCGCCAATTAAAGGAATATGAGAAGAACTATCCTACACACGACTTGGAGTTGGCGGCCGTAGTTTTTGCATTGAAGCTATGGCGCCACTATTTGTATGGCGAGCGGTGCGAGGTCTATACGGATCACAAGAGCTTAAAGTACCTTTTCACTCAGAAGGAGTTGAACTTGAGACAGCGCAGATGGTTGGAGCTACTCAAGGACTATGATTTGACTATTCTCTACCACCCAGGCAAGGCTAACGTGGTGGCGGATGCGCTAAGTCGGAAATCTACCGAGAACTTAGCGATGCATGTTGTTACTCAACCGCAGCTTGATCGAGCAGATGAAGCGGTTGGAGGTGGGGGTAGTGACTCCCGATACGCCTATGCGGCTGATGACTATGGTGGTGCAACCTACTCTTATGGATAGAATTAAAGAGAAGCAAGCTCTTGACTTAGAGTTGCAAAAGATTCGAGACAAAATGGTGGCTGGTTGCACCGGCGACTTCCTAGTGGAAGATCGGGGAGTGATGCGCCATCGTGGACGGATTTGTGTGCCGGCAGATATGGGACTTAGAAAGGACATCCTTCAGGAGGCACACAGGGCACCTTATGCTATTCATCCTGGAGGCACCAAAATGTACAAGGACTTGAGGTTACTTTATTCGTGGCCTGGGATGAAAAAGGATGTTGGCGAGTTTGTTGCTAGATGTCTAACTTGCCAACAAGTGAAAGCTGAGCATCGAGTTCCAGCGGGAAAACTTCAGAGTTTGCCTATTCCCGTGTGGAAGTGGGAGAAGATCACCATGGACTTCGTGACAGGATTGCCTCGCTCTCAAGCTGGGCACGATGCTATTTGGGTGATCGTGGATAGGTTGACGAAGTCGGCGCACTTTATACCTATCCATACTACTTGGGCTGGAGAGAAGCTCGCACAAGTGTACCTTGATGAGATTGTGCGACTTCATGGAGTACCTACATCGATCGTATCTGATAGAGACACTCGCTTTGTGTCACACTTTTGGAGGAGTCTGCAGGACGCCCTAGGTACTAGATTGGATTTCAAAGACCGTTTCCACCCCCAAAGTGACGGCACTCGGAGCGCACTATACAGATTTCTAGAGGACATGCTTCGGGTATGTGTGATTTACTTCCAGGGAGGATGGTCGCAGCATATACCTATGGCGGAGTTTGCTTACAACAATAGTTATCAAGCAAGTATCAAGATGGCACCGTTCGAGGCATTATATGGACGAAAGCAGATCGCCACTTCATTGGAGTGAAGTGGGCGAAAGATTGGCCTTAGGCCCTGAAGTGCTCCAGGAAGCAGAGGGTAAAGTTCGAATCGCTCGGGAGCGACTACTGACGGCCCATAGTAGGCAGAGGAGCTATGCGGATAAACGCCGACGAGACTTAGAGTTTCAGATTGGAGATCATGTCTTCTTGAAAGTCTCGCCATCAAAGGGGATTCGGAGATTTGGAATTCGAGGTAAGTTGAGTCCTCGATTTATTGGGCACTATGAGATCTTGGAACGTATAGGTCCGGTAGCGTATCGACTTGCTCTACCGCCGAACCTTTCGGTCGTGCACATCGTCTTTCATGTATCGGTCCTTCGGAAGTATATCCATGATCCGGCTCATGTATTGGAGGATGTACCCATAGAGCTGCGGGAGGATTTGAGCTTCGAGGAGCAACCCGTGAAGATCTTGGCTCGCGAGGTGAAGAAATTGCGGAATCGGGACATTCCGTACGTGAAGGTTCTTTGGAGCAACCACGAGGAGCGAGAGGCCACGTGGGAGCCCGAGAGCGCACCGCAGAGAGCTATCCCCATCTCTTACCGATGGAATCTTGAGGTATGAGTTCGCTTTAGAGTTTCGCGGACGAAACTCCTTTTTAGGAGAGGTGAATGTAACATACTGGACTTGCGCAAATTGCGGAGTTCGAGTATTTGACTTGTGATGGAGCTTTTCCAGATTTTCTGGAAGGTCGTTGACTGTGTTCCGACCGACCTATGGCGCGTGCACCGAGGTTTGGGGATAAGTCCCAAGCCCTAAAGTCCAAAAAGTTGGATTTTAGGTGGCTCTCGGGTTGGAAATTCTGTGCCTTATACCGGTACCAAATGGTGTATATACCGGTACAAAATGATGGCTATACCTAAGATGTACCAAGATTTATACCGTATAAAGAGGGCAGATTTGGCGAACCCGAGGCTCGGGTTTGGTCGTTGCAGGTTTATACCAGACAAAATGGATTTGTACTGCACAACCGGCGTAATGTGAGCAGACCGAACCGCAGGGGTGTTTTTGCCTGTAGTTGCTTCTATTTGTGTACCACACACCCCTTGGGCTTCATTTGAGCCCTCCCACACAGCAAGCAAGGTAGGAGACCTTCTCTCTCTACTCCCTTGTGTTTCCTAGGGTTTTGGTTGGATTTTTGGGGGATTAAAACCCTCTCCTTGCTCTCTTTTGCTTGTTAGAGCCTCTACCACCATTGTTGGAGCTTGGAGCTTGGTGTTTGGAACTTTGTGGTGGATCAAGCTTCAAGCCTAGGGCTTTTTGAGTTTGGTCTAGAGCTTCTTAGAGGTATGTGATCGATCTCCTCCCTCTAGTTGTGGTTTTTAAAGGTTTCTTTGAGATGAAACCCTAGAATGGGATTCTAGGGTTAGGTTTTGGGGATTTTCGATTTAGGGCCTTTGGGACCTAATTGATGGGTTTAGAACTTTGATTTAGGTTGGATTAGAAGGACTCTAACTCCCATTTGGAGATCAAGAGCACTTCTTTCGCATTCGGTGAGTTTTCTCCAACCTCTTGTCGAAATCCTTAAAGTGTGAACTCAAGGTTTATCTTCTTAGCTTGTAACTCCTAGGGTGTGCCTTTTAGGACTCTAGGAGTGATTATCGAAGCTTCGTTAGCGGTTCGGAGCAACGCTTTTCGCACTTGGTGGGTTTGGCTTCATGAGCATAGGAGCAAATGGCTCCTAAGTGCTTATTCGGTTTGATTTAATTATTTTGAATGCAAATTCATGCTAAATAGATTTATTATGAATTTTGAACCACTTAAAATGCATGCCTCATGTATGATAAAATTTTCACTCTATATAGTAGAGCTTTCGGGTTAAACAAAGATGCATGTGAGGGTGGGATTTGTGGGCACTGGGAGTGTGCCATTCATGTTTATGTAGCTTAATTAATGTAATTGAGAACATTAAACTTGTGTTGGAACTTAGAAAAGCTTAAGTGTCATCAAGCGGCACTTAACTTAGAAAACTATGAAACTGCAACTTAGAGACTTGACATAGGCCTTTTGACATCTATTATTTCCATGTTAGAGACATGATGACATAGAAATAGGCCTTTGGACACTTGTACATTCCATGTTGGAGACATGACGATCTGGGACTTGTGACGAGTTTTGTGACTATATGCCATTGTGCTCATTCGCACATGCTTGTGAGGGTCGCTCCCTCATGCTCCCAAGACCCGGAGTTGGCCAACGCGTTTCTTGTATTCGCCGTGCGGGATTGGGCGCCGAAGTGGATTGCCGTGGGACAGTCTCATTCCGAGGGTGGGAATGTTGGCTACTACGGGGCCATTAGGCTCGGCATTTGGGCTAGGCAGCCTTCGGGTGGGCATCGGCCATATCGCCTTCGGGTCGGGTATAATGGTATTTAAACTTAATGTAGTTTAAAGATAATTGTGGACTTGACTAGAATAGTGAACTTGAACACTTTACTATCACTCGTGGACAATATGGGATTGGATTGGAATAGTAAACTTTAACTCTTTACTATTAATTCGTGAACATTGCTCTAGTTATGGTACTTTCTATTCATGCTTAGAATAGCTTACTTATGCAAATACATGCTAAGTAGAGATATTGTGTTTAGTAGTTTACATGTTATTTACATGTTGCTTATTATCGCTTATTATCGTTTACACTTACTTGCTTAGTTTTGGACCTAGTGGAGCATGCAACTGAAGTGAGTAATTGCCCACTGGGAACTATTAATTAATAGTTCTCACGCCCTCTTTTTCTAATGTGTTTCAGAGCCTTCGGCACCGGCGGAGGCAAGGGATCGTGGAAAGGGAACCGCTAGCTAGTTATCGCAGCTTTCTACCTTGTAGGGGTTTTTCTCTCTTTTTGTTCTTTGGTGAGATTGAGAGAGTTTTGTATCCCTATGTAGAGACTACCATGTACTTAGTTATTGTGGTGTTTGGATCTCTTTTTATTGTACTCTCTTGATAGTTTATTTTAGAGATTGGTGCTCTACTTTTAGTCTCTTCTTTTATGCTTCCTTGTATAGAATTCTAGTTGTTATACTGCTCTGATACTTCTAGATTCTTTCTATTTTGTTGGTTATTTATCGTTTTTGTTAGACGCCTTGTATGTTGCAGACATACGGCGGGTCTGGGCACGCGCCGGGCGGGCTTCCGCTGGGTCCCGGGGCGTGACAAGAGAGTACAACGAAAAGAAATCCAAACACCACTAACCAAGTACATGGTAGTCTCTACATAGGGATACAAAACTCTCTCAATCTCACCAAAGTACAAAAGAGAGAAAAACCCCTACACGGAGGAAAGCTGCGATAACTAGCTAGCGATTCCCTTTCCACGATCGCCGGTGGCAGCGGCATTTCCAGTTATGGCTCAGGGAGCCGAGAGGGATCGACTCATGGCTCGCCTCAAGGAGTTCAGGAGGTGCAGCCCGAGGACCTTTGACGGAGAGAAGGTCGACCACTGGATCGTGGAAAAGTGGTTGATGCACATGGAGAAACTGTTCCGTGACACGTTCGTGGAGGAGCGGGACGGAGTGTGGCTCGCCAGGCACCACTTGGACGGCGAGGCCTACAGCTGGGGGATGGATGTTCAGGAGAACCCCAGCACCGACTTAGCTTCTATTACTTGGACGAGGTTCAAGGAGCTACTGTTGGCACACTACTTCCCCGACAGCGTCAAGAGGCAGATGGAGCAGAGTTTGCGCAGCCTGACTCAGGGGGATCGATCTGTAGCCGAGTACGAGAGGGAGTTTTCTCGGCTTCTGCATTGCGTGCCCTTCGTCGTGCGGGACGACGAGGATAAGGCCCGCATCTTCGAGCGTGGATCGAGACCGTCGATCTTCCGGCTCGTGCACCATCGAGCATCGACTTACCGACAGTGGTGAACCGCGCGCTCACCGTGGAGAGCGGCGCGGCGATGGTGCAGTAGAGACGCGAGGGTTTGGACAAAGGAAAGGGCAAGAGGTCCGCGGCCGAGGGTGCGAGCCAGACGCACTCTAGGAGGCCCCCGAAGCATCCGAGGCACCAGCAGCGCAGTCGAGGCGCACCGACTCAGCGAGGAGGACCTGACCGACGCCGACCTCCCCGGCAGTGTGATCCGCGGTGGTCCTCACCACCCACCGCAGCTGCCCACAACGGCGCAGTGTGCTTCCAAAGGTGGCTAGGAGGGCCACATCCGTACCGAGTGCCCGAGAGGTTCTTCACCGCACCATCTTCTCGCATCGGCACCGGCTCTACCACCGCCAACTGTGGACCCCGTCGACACAAGCAGATCGGGCGGCCGACCGTCCAGCCGCCGAGCGAGGGGTCACGACAGCGCCGAGTGGGCGCATGTACGCCGCGCAGCCGAGGCCGACACCGAGGATGTGGTGGCAGTATCATTTTACTTGAGGGCAGTAGAGTACGTGCATTATTTGATACCGGTGCATCACATGCATTGATAGATCGGCTGTTTGCCGGGTTGCATGACATCCAGTTCGTTCCTTTAGTACGCCCTGGACGGATTGTTGTACCCGACCGCATTGTGGACGTGCGGGAGTATTGCCCGCTTGTCCTATTCGGGTAGGAGATTGGACTATGCCCGCGGATTTGCGAGTAGTGCGCAAGTTGGGGGATTTTGACGTGGTGTTGGGTATGGATTGGTTGACTAGATACTACGCCACCATCGATTGTGTTAATCGAACGGGTACTTTTAGAGAACCGGGTCAGGATGAGGTGGTGTTTAGAGGATGCCAGAGTTCGCTTTTTGCGATGTCGATCAGTTCGTCTCGAGCTAGGCAACTGATCAACCGTGGATGCGTAGCCTATTTGGCTAGTATCTCATTGAGGGGTGAGGAGGATACCCCTAGGATCGAGGATATCCCGTAGTACGGGAATTTCAGTGACGTGTTTCACGGAGCTACTGTGCATGCCACCCGACAGTGAGATCGAGTTTGTGGAAGATCTCGCTCCCGGACTACCCTGGGCCTCGAAGGCACCCTATAGGATGGCACCGGCAGAGTTAAAGGAGCCGAGGGCACACAGGATATGTTGGACAAGGGCTTCATTCGACCGAGTGTGTCACCTTGGGGAGCACCCTGCTTTTTTGTGAAGAAGAAGAACGGATCACTTCGTCTTTGCGTGGACTATCGTGAACTTAATAAAGTCACGATCAAGAATAAATATCCGTTGCCGAGGATTGATGATCTTTTTGATCAACTTCAAGGATCAAATGTGTATTCCAAGATAGACTTGAAGTCGGGATACCATCGCTGAAGATTGCGCCTCGGGATGTGGCGAAGACGGCTTTTAGATCACGGTATGGACATTACGAGTTCACTGTTATGCCGTTTGGGCTTACTAATGCCCCGGCAGCTTTTATGGATCTAATGAACCGTGTCTTCAAGCCTTATTTAGACAGGTTCGTCGTGGTCTTCATCGACGACATATTGGTTTATTCCCGAAGTGATGTGGAGCACGAGGAACACTTGAGATTGGTACTACAAGTGCTTCGGGAATGGTTATTTGCACACCGAAGAAGTGCGACTCGCTTCGAGAAGTGGCTTTTCCGGGACATGTGATTTCGTGATCGTGCATAGCAAAGGATCCTAGGAAGATAGAAGCCATTCAGATTGGCCAAGACCGACGAGCGCCACCGAGATCGAGTTTCCTTGGGTTGGCTTGGCTACTACCGCAGATTCGTGGAGGGCTTTGTGAAGTTATCTACTCCCCTCACGAGGCTCACGCACAAAGGAGCTAAATTCATTTGGAATGATGCGTGTGAAAAGAGCTTTCAAGAGTTGAAGCTGAGATTGACGACCGCTCCAATCCTCACATTACCTATTGTCGGAGCAGTGTATGTGGTTTATAGTGATGCATCTCTTAACTGATTGGGCCGTGTCTTGATGCAGGTGACAAGGTGATCGCGTATGCATCTCGCCAATTAAAGGAATATGAGAAGAACTATCCTACACACGACTTGGAGTTGGCGGCCGTAGTTTTTGCATTGAAGCTATGGCGCCACTATTTGTATGGCGAGCGGTGCGAGGTCTATACGGATCACAAGAGCTTAAAGTACCTTTTCACTCAGAAGGAGTTGAACTTGAGACAGCGCAGATGCTTGGAGCTACTCAAGGATTATGATTTGACTATTCTCTACCACCCGGCAAGGCTAACGTGGTGGCGGATGCGCTAAGTCGGAAATCTACCGAGAACTTAGCGATGCATGTTGTTACTCAACCGCAGTTGATCGAGCAGATGAAGCGGTTGGAGTTGGAGGTAGTGACTCCCGATACGCCTATGCGGCTGATGACTATGGTGGTGCAACCTACTCTTATGGATAGAATTAAAGAGAAGCAAGCTCTTGACTTAGAGTTGCAAAAGATTCGAGACAAAATGGTTGATGGTTGCACTGGTGACTTCCTAGTGGCTGATCAGGGAGTGATGCGCTACCGTGGACGGATTTGTGTGCCGGCAGATATGGGACTTAGAAAGGACATCCTTCAGGAGGCACACAGGGCACCTTATGCTATTCATCCTGGAGGCACCAAAATGTACAAGGACTTGAGGTTACTTTATTCGTGGCCTGGGATGAAAAAGGATGTTGGCGAGTTTGTTGCTAGATGTCTAACTTGCCAACAAGTGAAAGCTGAGCATCGAGTTCCAGCGGGAAAACTTCAGAGTTTGCCTATTCCCGTGTGGAAGTGGGAGAAGATCACCATGGACTTCGTGACAGGATTGCCTCGCTCTCAAGCTGGGCATGATGCTATTTGGGTGATCGTGGATAGGTTGACGAAGTCGGCGCACTTTATACCTATCCATACTACTTGGGCTGGAGAGAAGCTCGCACAAGTGTACCTTGATGAGATTGTGCGACTTCATGGAGTACCTACATCGATCGTATCAGATAGAGACACTCGCTTTGTGTCACACTTTTGGAGGAGTCTGCAGGACGCCCTAGGTACTAGATTGGATTTCAGCACTGCTTTCCACCCCCAGAGTGACGGGCAGTCGGAGCGCACTATACAGAATCTAGAGGACATGCTTCGAGTATGTGTGATGGACTTCCATGGAGGATGGTCGCAGGATCTACCTATGGCGGAGTTTGCTTATAACAATAGTTATCAAGCAAGTATCAAGATGGCACCGTTCGAGGCATTATATGGACGAAAGTGCAGATCGCCACTTCATTGGAGTGAAGTGGGCGAAAGATTGGCCTTAGGCCCTGAAGTGCTCCAGAAGCGAGAGGATAAAGTTCGAATCGCTCGGGAGCGACTACCGACGCCCGCAGTAGGCAGGAGCTATGCGGATAAACGCCGACGAGACTTGGAGTTTCGTATTGGAGATCATGTCTTCTTGAAAGTCTCGCCATCAAAGGGATTCGGAGATTTGGAATTCGAGGTAAGTTGAGTCCTCGATTTATTGGACCCTATGAGATCTTGGAACGTATAGGTCCGTAGCGTATCGACTTGCTCTACCGCCGAACCTATCGGCGTGCACAACGTCTTTCATGTATCGGTCCTTCTAAGTATATCCATGATCCGCTCATGTATTGGAGGTCGTACCCATAGAGTCATGGGAGGATTTGAGCTTCGAGGAGCAACCCGTGAAGATCTTGGCTCGCGAGGTGAAGAAATTGCGGAATCGGGACATTCCGTACGTGAAGGTTCTTTGGAGCAACCACGAGGAGCGAGAGGCCACGTGGGAGCCTGAGAGCGCACTGCAGGAGCGCTATCCCCATCTCTTTCGATGGAATCTTGAGGTATGAGTTCGCTTTAGAGTTTCGCGGACGAAACTCCTTTTTAGGAGAGGTGAATGTAACATACTGGACTTGCGCAAATTGCGGAGTTCGAGTATTTGACTTGTGATGGAGCTTTTCCAGATTTTCTGGAAGGTCGTTGACTGTGTTCCGACCTATGGCGCGTGCACCGAGGTTTGGGGATAAGTCCCAAGCCCTAAAGTCCAAAAAGTTGGATTTTAGGTGGCTCTCGGTTGGAAATTTCGTGCCTTATACCCAGACAAAATGGTGTCTATACCGGTACAAAATGATGGCTATACCCAAGATGTACTCAAGATTTATACCGTATAAAGAGGGCAGACTTGGCAAACCCGAGGCTCGGGTTTGGCTGTTGCGCAGGGTTTATACCGGTACAAAATGGATTTGTACCGGTACAAACTGGCAGAATGTGAGCAGACCGAACTGCAGGGGTGTTTTAGCATCTTGTTGTTTCTATTTGTGTACCACACACCCCTAGGGCTTCATTTGAGCCCTCCCACACAGCAAGCAAGGTAGGAGACCTTCTCTCTCTACTCCCTTGTGTTTCCTAGGGTTTTGGTTGGATTTTTGGGGGATTAAAACCCTCTCCTTGCTCTCTTTTTCTTGTTAGAGCCTCTACCACCATTGTTGGAGCTGGGAGCTTGGTGTTTGGAACTTTGTGGTGGATCAAGCTTCAAGCCTAGGGCTTTTTGAGTTTGGTCTAGAGCTTCTTAGAGGTATGTGATCGATCTCCTCCCTCTAGTTGTGGTTTTTAAAGGTTTCTTTGAGATGAAACCCTAGAATGGGATTCTAGGGTTAGGTTTTGGGGATTTTCGATTTAGGGCCTTTGGGACCTAATTGATGGGTTTAGAACTTTAATTTAGGTTGGATTAGAAGGACTCTAACTCCCATTTGGAGATCAAGAGCACTTCTTTCGCATTCGGTGAGTTTTCTCCAACCTCTTGTCGAAATCCTTAAAGTGTGAACTCAAGGTTTATCTTCTTAGCTTGTAACTCCTAGGGTGTGCCTTTTAGGACTCTAGGAGTGATTATCGAAGCTTCGTTAGCGGTTCGGAGCAACGCTTTTCGCACTTGGTGGGTTTGGCTTCATGAGCATAGGAGCAAATGGCTCCTAAGTGCTTATTCGGTTTGATTTAATTATTTTGAATGCAAATTCATGCTAAATAGATTTATTATGAATTTTGAACCACTTAAAATGCATGCCTCATGTATGATAAAATTTTCACTCTATATAGTAGAGCTTTCGGGGTTAAACAGCATGCATGTGAGGGTGGGATTTGTGGGCACCTGGGAGTGTGCCATTCATGTTTATGTAGCTTAATTAATGTAATTGAGAACATTAAACTTGTGTTGGAACTTAGAAAAGCTTAAGTGTCATCAAGCGGCACTTAACTTAGAAAACTATGAAACTACAACTTAGAGACTTGACATAGGCCTTTTGACATCTATTATTTCCATGTTAGAGACATGATGACATAGAAATAGGCCTTTGGACACTTGTACATTCCATGTTAGAGACATGACGATCCGGGACTTGTGACGAGTTTTGTGACTATATGCCATTGTGCTCATTCGCACATGCTTGTGAGGGTCGCTCCTACAAGCCTAAGACTCCGAGTTGGCCAACGCGTTTCTTGTATTCGCCGTGCGGGATTGGGCGCCGAAGTGGATTGCCGTGGGACAGTCTCATTCCGAGTGTGGGAATGTTGGCTACTACGGGGCCATTAGGCTCGGCATTTGGGCTAGGCAGCCTTCGGGTGGGCATCGGCCATATCGCCTTCGGGTCGGGTATAATGGTATTTAAACTTAATGTAGTTTAAAGATAATTGTGGACTTGACTAGAATAGTGAACTTGAACACTTTACTATCACTCGTGGACAATATGGGAGTTGATTGGAATAGTAAACTTTAACTCTTTACTATTAATTCGTGAACATTGCTCTAGTTATGGTACTTTCTATTCATGCTTAGAATAGCTTACTTATGCAAATACATGCTAAGTAGAGATATTGTGTTTAGTTGTTTACATGTTATTTACATGTTGCTTATTATCGCTTATTATCGTTTACACTTACTTGCTTAGTTTTGGGCCTAGTGGAGCATGCAATCGAAGTCGCACTGCCCACTGGGAACTATTAATTAATAGTTCTCACGCCCTCTTTTTCTAATGTGTTTCAGAGCCTTCGGCACCGGCGGAGGCAAGGGATCGTGGAAAGGGAACCGCTAGCTAGTTATCGCAGCTTTCCACCTTGTAGGGGTTTTTCTCTCTTTTTGTTCTTTGGTGAGATTGAGAGAGTTTTGTATCCCTATGTAGAGACTACCATGTACTTAGTTATTGTGGTGTTTGGATCTCTTTTTATTGTACTCTCTTGATAGTTTATTTTAGAGATTGGTGCTCTACTTTTAGTCTCTTCTTTTATACTTCCTTGTATAGAATTCTAGTTGTTATACTGCTCTGATACTTCTAGATTCTTTCTATTTTGTTGGTTATTTATCGTTTTTGTTAGACGCCTTGTATGTTGCAGACATACAGCGGGTCTGGGCACGCGCCGGGCTCATTGGTCTCGGCGTGACAAGAGAGTACAACGAAAAGAAATCCAAACACCACTAACCAAGTACATGGTAGTCTCTACATAGGGATACAAAACTCTCTCAATCTCACCAAAGTACAAAAGAGAGAAAAACCCCTACACGGAGGAAAGCTGCGATAACTAGCTAGCGATTCCCTTTCCGCGATCCCTTGCTCCGCCTGTGTCAAGGCTCGAAACACATAATAAAAACTGAGCATGAGAACTATTAAATAATAGTTCCCAGTGGGCAATTACTGACTTCAGTTGCATGCTCCACTAGGCCCAAATCTAAGCAAGTAAGTATAAACGATAGTAAGCGATAATAAGCGACATGTAAGTAACATGTAAACTACTAAACACAATATCTCTACTTAGCATGAATTTGCATAAGTAAGCTATTCTAAGCATGAATAGAAAGCGTTATAATTAACATGAAGTTCCCAACTTGATAGTAAAAGACTAAGTTTACTATTCTAATCAAGATCTATAATGTCCACAAGTGATAGTAAAGTGTTAAAGCTTACTATTCTAGTCAAAGTCCACGGTTGTTTTTAAACTACATTAAGTTTAAGTACAATAAGATCAACCCGAAGGCGATATGGCCGATGCCCACCCGAAGGCTGCCTAGCCCAAATGCCGAGCCTAATGGCCCCGTATTAGTCAACATTCCCACCCTAGGAATGAGACTGTCCCACGGCAATCCACTTCGGCGCCCACTCCCGCACGGCGAAGACAAGAAACGCGTTGGCCAACTCCGGAGTGCCGGCTTGTAGGGAGCGACCCTCACAAGCATGTGCGAATGAGCACAATGGCATATAGTCACAAGTCCCAAATCGGCATGTCTCTAACATGAAAATAATAGATGTCCAAAGGCCTATCTCTATGTCATCATGTCTCTAACATGGAAATAACAGATGTCCAAAGGCCTATGTCAAGTCTCTATGTTGCAGTTTCATAGTTTTCTAAGTTAAGTGCCGCTTGATGACACTTAAGCTTTTTTAAGTTCCAACACAAGTTTAATGTTCTCATTTACATTAATTAAGCTACATAAACATGAATGGCACACTCCCAGGTGCCCACAAATTCCACCCTCACATGCATGCTGTTTGACCCCGAAAGCTCTACTATATAGAGTGAAAATTTTATCATACATGAGGCATGCATTTTAAGTGGTTCAAAATTCATAATAAATCTATTTAGCATGAATATGCATTCAAAATAATTAAATCAAACCGAATAAGCACTTAGGAGCCATTTGCTCCTATGCTCATGAAGCCAAACCCACCAAGTGCGACTAACGAAGCTTCGATAATCACTCCTAGAGTCCTAAAAAGCACACCCTAGGAGTTACAAGTTAAGAAGATAAACCTTGAGTTCACACTTTAAGGATTTCGACAAAAGGTTGGAGAAAACTCACCGAATGCGAAGGAAGTGCTCTTGATCTTCAAATGGGAGTTAGAGTCCTTCTAATCCAACCTAAATCAAAGTTCTAAATCCATCAATTAGGTCCCAAAGGCCCTAAATCGAAAATCCCCAAATCCTAACCCTAGAATCCCATTCTAGGGTTTCATCTCACAAAAACCCACAAAAACCAAAACTAGAGGAAGTAGATCAATCACATACCTCTAAGAAGCTCTAAACCAAGCTCAAAAAGCCCTAGGCTTGAAGCTTGATCCACCACAAAGCTCCAACCACCAAGCTCCAAGCTCCAACAATGGTGGTAGAGGCTCTATCAAGCAAAAAGAGCAAAGGAGAGGGTTTTAATCCTCTAAAAATCCAACCAAAACCCTAGAAAACACAAGGGAGTGGAGAGAGGAGCTCCTTACCTCTTTCTCTCTTGTTCTCAGCACAAGGGAAAGCCCTAGGGGCAAGGGGTGCTATATTAGAAGCAACAAAATGCTAAAACACCCCTGCAGTTTAAACTGCTCGAAACTGCCAGTTTGTACCGGTACAAATCCATTTTGTACCGGTATAAACCCTGCGAAACGCCAAACCCGAGCCTCGGGTTTGCCAAGTCTGCCCTTTTGTACCGGTATAAATCTTGGTACATCAGTATAGCAATCATTTTGTACCGTATAGACACCATTTTGTAGCAGTACAAAAATTTCCAACGAGAGCCACCTAAAATCCAACTTTTTGGACTTTAGGGCTTGGGATTCATCCCAAAACCTCGGTACACGCGCCATAGGTCGGAACACAGTCAACGACCCTCCAGAAAATCTGGAAAAGCTCCAAAACAAGTCAACCACTCGAACTCCGCAATTTGCGCAAGTCCAGTATGTTACATTCATTTAGTGTGATAATCTTTGAAGATATTGATGCATACTTGTCAAGTAAAATCGGTGCAATTAACGATTAGATCTTGATTGATGTGCTTATTTAACGATAAATATTATTAATTTCTGATTGATGTACGATTCAACATGTATGACATCTTTGAATTCTACTGACTAGAAGTTTGTTAATATATTTCATGTCAAACTTCCGTAGGAATCATTCTTCTTTGAAAATTTTCATATATTTGCGAAACTGCTTTCAGAGGCCGGTCTTCCCTTCCCTGTCCGGACGTCACACATGTGAACTGCACGGGGGATTATGGCATCCGGACATTGGAAGTCCTGTCCGGTCTTAGTAAAATTTTCGAAATTACTTGCACTTTGTAATACTTATATGCATGATTGTCAGTATTAAACTTAATGTACATGGCCCTAAGAATCTGTCACGCCCCGGGACCCAGCGGAGCTCCGCCGCGCGTGCACAACATACAAGGCGTCTAACAAAAACGATAATTAACCAACAAAAAAATAAGAAGAATCTAGAAGTATCAGAGCAGTATAACAACTAGAGTTCTAAACCAATAAGTATACAAGAAGTAGATAAAAGAAAGAACCAATTTCCACTAAGAACTATAAAAGAGTAAATACAACAATAACCTCCACGAGCAACAACTAAAGATCCCAAAGCGAAAACTAACATAATACATGGTGGTCTCTATAAATGGATACAAAAATCACTCTCTCACTAAACACAAAAGGAGAGGAAAAACCACCTAACAGAAGTGGCAAAGAAGCTAGCTAACTAGGCGACTCCCTTGCCGCGATCCCGTGCCTCCGCCGGTGCCGAAGGCTCTGAAACACACAAGAAACAGGGGGCGTGAGAACTATTAAAAATAATTCCCAGTGGGCAATTACTGACATCAGTTGCATGCTCCACTAGGCCCAAAACTAAGCAAGTAGGTGTGAGTGAAATAAAGAACGAATAAGTATAAGCGATAATAAACGACATGTAAACGACAAGTAACCACTAAACACAATATCTCTACTTAGCATGAAATTGCATAAGTAAGCTATTCTAAGCATGAATAGAAAGTACAATAACTAGTGCAAGGTTCACAAATTGATAGTAAAGAGTTAAAGTTTACTATTCTAGTCAAATCCATAATTTTCTTTAAACTACATTAAGTTTAAGTACAATAAGATCCAGCCCGAAGGCGATATGGCCGATGCCCACCCGAAGGGTGCCTAGCCCAAATGCCGAGCCTAATGGCCCCGTAGGAGTCAACATTCCCACCCTAGGAATGAGACTGTCCCACGGCAATCCACTTCGGCGCCCAATCCCACACGGCGAATACATGAAACGCGTTGGCCAACTCCGGAGTCTTGCAGGAGCTACCCTCACAAGCATGTGCGAATGAGCACAATGGCAAAATTCACAAAACTCGTCACAAGTCCCAAATCATCATGTCTCTAACATGGAATGTACAAGTGTCCAAAAGGCCTATCTCTATGTCATCATGTCTCTAACATGGAAATAATAGATGTCCAAAGGCCTATGTCAAGTCTCTATGTTGCAGTTTCATAGTTTTCTAAGTTAAGTGCCGCTTGATGACACTTAAGCTCTTCTAAGTTCCAACAAGAGTTCGATGTTCACAACTACATTAATTAAGCTATAACATCATAAATGGCACACTCCCAGGAGCCCACAGGAATCACCCCCACATGCCTACTATTTAACCCAGATTGCTCTACTATATAGAGTGAAATTTTAATCATACATAAGGCATGCATTTTAAGTGACTCAAAATTCATAATAAATCTAATTAGCATGAATATGCAATCAAAATAATTAAATCAAACCGAATAAGCACTTAGGAGCCATTTGCCCCTATGCTCATGAAGCCAAACCCACCGAGTGCGAAAATCGCCGATCCGAATCGCTAACTAAGCTTCGATTCCTACTCCTAGCACCCTACAAGGCATGCCATAGAAGTTACAACCTCAAAAGGTGAGTCTTGAGCTCAAACATTAAGAAACTCTACCAAAGGGTGAAGAAAACTCACCGAATGCGAAGGAAGTGCTCTTGATCTCCAAATGGGAGTTAGAGTCCTTCTAATCCAACCTAAATCAAAGTTCTAAACCCATCAATTAGGTCCCAAAGGCCCTAAATCGAAAATCCCCAAATCCTAACCCTAGAATCCCATTCTAGGGTTTCATCTCACAAAAACCCACAAAAACCAAAACTAGAGGAAGAAGATCATTCACATACCTCTAAGAAGCTCAAAACCAAGCTCAAAAAGCCCTAGGCTTGAAGCTTGATCCACCACAAAGCTCCAACCACCAAGCTCCAAGCTCCAACAATGGTGATGTTGCCTCTACCAAGCACAAAGAAGCAAAAGAGAGGGTTTTAATCCTCTAAAACCCATCCAAACCAAGGAGGAATGAAGAAGATGGAGTGGAGGGAGCTCTTACCTCCTCTCTTGCTGTGAAGAACACAAGGGGAAGCCCTAGGGGCAAGGCTTGCACTAATAGAAGTGCAACAATAGCCAAAAACCCCCTGCCTCGATTCGATCGCTTTCATGTGGTTTACAAATCCATTTTGTACCAGTATAAACTCTGCGAAAAGCCAAACCCGAGGCTCGGGTTGCCTCGCTCAGCTGGTCTGTACCGGTACAAAATCTATTTTGTACCGGTATAGCCATCACGCTTGTACCGGTATAACCATCATTTTGTACCGGTACAAGGCCTCGAAATTTCAATCCGAGAGCAACCTAAAATCCAACTTTTTGGACTTTAGTATTAGGGATTCATTCCTTAACCTCGATACACGTGCCATAGGTCGGAACACAGTCAACGACCCTCCAGAAAATCTGGAAAAGCTCCAAATACAAGTCAAATACTCAAACTCCGCAATTTGCGCAAGTCCAGTATGTTACAATTGATGATTTTTTTGATCAACTTCAGGGATCTTGTGTGTATTCCAAGATAGACTTGTAGTCGGGATACCACCAGTTAAAGATTGCGCCTGGAGATGTGTCGAAGACGGCTTTTAGAACACGGTATGGTCATTATGAGTTTACTGTTATGCCGTTTGGGCTTACTAACGCCCCGGCAGCTTTTATGGATCTAATGAACCGTATTTTCAAGCCTTATCTAGACAGGTTCGTCATGGTGTTCATCGACGACATCTTGGTTTATTCCCGAAGCGAGGTGGATCACGAGGAGCATTTGAGATTGGTACTTCAAATGCTTCGGGGAAAGGAATTATTTGCACAACTAAGGAAGTGTGAATTTTGGCTTCGAGAGGTAGCATTCCTCGGACATGTGATTTCAGGATCAGGCATTGCAGTAGATCCTAAGAAGATAGAGGCCATCCAGGATTGGCCAAGACCGACGAGCGTCACCGATATCAGGAGTTTTCTTGGTTTGGCCGGCTACACGGAGATTCGTGGAGGGCTTTGCGAAGTTATCTACTCCCTCACGAGGCTCACGCATAAGGGAAACAAGTTTATTTGGAATGATGCGTGTGAGAAGAGCTTTCAAGAGTTGAAGCTGAGATTGACGACCGCTCCAATCCTCATACCTATTGCTGGAGCAGGGTATGTGGTTTATAGTGATGCATCTCTTAACGGATTGGGCTGTGTTTTGATGCAGGGTGACAAGGTGATCGCGTATGCATCTCGCCAGTTAAAGGAATATGAGAAGAACTACCCCACGCATGACTTGGAGTTGGCGGCCGTAGTCTTTGCATTGAAGCTATGGCGCCACTATTTATACGAGCGGTGCGAGGTATATACGGATCACAAGAGCTTAAAGTATCTTTTCACTTAGAAGGAGTTGAACTTGAGGCAGCGCAGATGGTTGGAGCTCCTCAAGGATTATGATTTGACTATTCTCTACCACCCGGGCAAGGCTAACGTGGTGGCTGATGCGCTAAGTAGGAAATCTACCGAGAACTTAGCAATGCATGTTGTTACTCAACCTGGTGATCGAAGCGGATGAAGCGGTTGGAGTTGGAGGTGGTGACTCCAGATGCACCTTTGCGGCTGATGGCTATGGTCGTGCAACCTACACTTGTGGATAGAATTAAAGAGAAGCAAGCTCTAGACTTAGAGTTGCAAAAGATTCGGGATAAGATGGTTGATGGTTGCACCGGCAATTTTCTTGTGGATGATCTGTGAGTTACGGGGAAGCCCCAAGGATCTATCTAGATTGTATCCGACACCTAGAGGGGGGTGAATAGGTGTACCGGCCAAAAATCACAAATAATCGATGCGTTAAAAGTAAATGCGGAAATTAAAAACACACCGAGATTTACGTGGGAAAACTCCAAACTCGGAGTAAAAAACCCACGGGACCAACACGCGAATAACAATCCACTAAGAGAAAAGATTACAAGGTGATTACCGACTCCACGGACTTAACCTCTCTTAACCTCCTATGAATCTCCGCGCACTCCACCGAGTTGTCCACGATCACGTCCGAATCCACGAACGCCACGTTCCGAATCCACGAAACGTCTCCGCTTCGAATCCACGAAGTCTTCAACACGCCGAATCCACGACGCCACTCGAATCCACGAGCCAACGATCCGAATCCACGAATCGCCTTCAAACGCGCCGAATCCACGACGCCTCACGCCGAATCCACGACGCCGTTCATGAGAAGCATCATGAGTATGGTGATCCTTCGCTTAGGAGTATCGTAGAAAACGGAAGAAGAAAACTCCAAGCGAAGCGTAGATCAAATCGACATATAGAGTAGGAATTACTATGTCTCGATTTGACCTAAAGAGGCTATTTTGTAGAAAATAGGTTTTAGATGAATTCCTAGCCTCTAGGGTTTCTCAAACATGTATTTTCATGAAGTACATGAATTAATGGAACCCCCATCGCTTATTTATAGATTTAGAAGACTTAGAAGTAGACTAGGATTGTGAAAATCTAATTTTAGAAATAAATTAGAGATAGACTAGGATTTGAAAACTTGTTTAAAATCAATTAGAAAACATAGAGATAGACTAGGATTTGAAAACCTGTTTAAAATCAATTAGAAAACATAGAGATAGACTAGGATTAGAAAAACTCAATTTTGTCCATATATTCAATTTAAAAACATCCTAAGTCTTCCAAACACTTTTAAATATTTATAAATCATCATCAATAATATTTGAACTTACCGAGCATTGTGGATTCATATTTTGAATATGCGAGTCTTCGATCTTCGTCTCTTCTTCTTTAAACCTTCAAGACTCCGAACTAACTTCACGAAATATGCCAACATAAAATCCGTAACAATCTCCCCCTTTGGCAATTTCGTGACAAAACCCAAAATTACATCACAACGCTCAACTCACAAAAAAATGAAATTCATTGCCATCACCAAAGCAATGAACTTCTCGCGTGAAAGATCCAAAGAAATACAAAATTACAATTTTTGAAACTCCTAAACAAACTCTATAACTTAGACGCAACTAGGAGTCTTGAAGAATTGATTTCCTGCAAAACAAATTTTCAACAAATATTTAAAAATATTTTATACCTCTTCTCCTTCTTTGTTCTTTTCTCCAACTTCTCGTTGTTCAAAAATATTCTCTCCTTCTCCCTCCTTAATCTCATCATGTCTCCCCCTTCGTGTATGCGTCAAATACCAAATATCTTCTCCCTCTATACCTTGTTCCTCATTCTCCCCCTTTTTGTTAAAAATTGCCAAAAAGAAACACAAATAGAGAGAAAAGCACACTAGCAAAAAGAAAGTAGTCATGTCATAGTTACAAATCTAGATACCAAAAATAAGCAAACTAGAAATAGTCCTAGGAGAGAAAAGATAAAATATAGATAATGAAGCTCAAAAAGGTAAAATCACTCCGTGTCCTCCTCATTAAAAATTTTGCCTTGTTTTCTCAAAAATCCTTCAAAATTAGATTAAATTCATAAAAATTAAAAGTTGTACTCCAAAAATCATTATGATGAAGATAAAATATTATGTGATTTCAAAAGACATCAAAACATCAAAATTTGATATTAAACATAATATAATGTTTTAAAGTCATCAAGATGCAAATTGATGAAAAATAATTTTTAGAAATTTGGCAAAATTGACACCAATTTGTCGCGTTCAAAATAGAGATTTAACTAATAAACACTGGGGTGGCTCTTTGAGCGTATCTTTTTCATTCTATCACCTTATATCACCGAAAATTCTAAAATATTCATATATATTTTTTTCAACCTTTTCGGTTTTTCATATAATTACCCATGTGGTAGCTTCACACACATACCGGACGACCGGGGTGGTAGCTCTTTCCTACATGTGGTGGTAGTTTTCACACTCCTTTCGGATGTAACTCTTTCCACATCTTTTATACTTAAGAGTTTCTCCTCTTTTTTTTTTAATATTCAAACTCCCCCTAAATTAGACAATCTCACAATTGAAAATAATTTTGACGAATTTTAGTCGATTAGCAAATATCCATCAATTATAATCAATATTCACAACCAAGATGAATTAATTACAAAGAGATTAAAATTAATTTCAAAATTTTGATGAATGTATGTAAAAAGAAATCACATATTAAATTATCGTCAAAATAATAAAAAGTGGAGTAAAATCGATAATTAATATGAATTTAGTTCAATTTGAATTGACTTTAACTACCGGTTAAAGCTCTTTGAAAAACCTTCAATCTCTCCAAATTAATGATTTTCAAACATCTCCTTTCTCACGAATTTTCAATCAAACTCCCAATCACCTTTCCAAAATGATTTAAAAACGAATGAATTCTAAGCACCAAAAATCGTCTAATCATGTAATGCAATGAATAAAAATATGCACAAAGCACCAATCAAAGCATTACATAAAACAATAAATAACAAACTAAGACGAAAAGTAAGGAAAGATATCACCTTTCCGTATCCAAACTTGTCGGATCTTTCGTTGGCTTTGCTTGTCAACGTTAGGTTTGAGTTGCTTTGATTTTGGATCAACCGTCGGTCGTTTCGTTGCTTGAAGCTTCGGTTGATGTTGTCGTTGAGGCTTTGAATTAGAAATCCGATTCCCTTGATGGTTTGGTTTTGAGATCCAATTCGGTTGTGGGTTCGGTCGAACTCGCCGTTGCTAGAAAACCGGTCCGAAAGAGACACTCGACTCAAATTAATTTTCTTTTGATTAGATGGGAAAGCCGAGTAGTAGATGATGTCGATTGAGGTTTCGATGTTGCCGATCGATTTTTCTTATCCTTATTCGGGCAACACTTTTTGATGTGTCCTTTGATGCCGCATCGGTGACACACCTTTTCCTTTGAATTTGTTGAGACATTAGATGTTGACGTTCGATCCTTCTCAATATAGGTTCGTTCGTACCAGAGGCCCAACTTGTTCGTTTGACCTAACCCAAGCATATGATCCAATTTCTTCGATCCGGAAGAAAATTGTTGAATGTCGGACTTGAGTTGATGAATTTCCTTGGTCAACTCTTTGTTGGATTTGTGCGATTCCTCAAATTGATGCTCCAAAAATTCAACTTTGTTCTTAGAGGATTTGATCGTTAAATCCGCTTCATCTAGCTTCTTTTGGAGGATCGAATTATCTTTCAATATTGCTTCCTTTTCCTCTTCGAAAGCTTTCGTCATTGTTTTCAAATTTTTGTTCTCCTCTTCAATGTCGAGTAGACGCTTTCTAAGCCTTTTGTTATGCTTCGCCATCTTTTTAGATTCGACGAGGAGTTGATGATATGCTTCCGCTAAATCCTCGTCGTTTGATTCCTCATCGCCGGAATCCGAGTCCACGTCTTCTTCCTTTGATGTTTTCAACGCAATCCCTCTACTTTGAGAAAAAGACTTGGAAGAAGATTGGTTAGTAGGAAAAGTCATATCGTAAGTTTGCAACACACCTACTAACTCTTCGGCCATTAGATAGCAATATATCTAGATCCCTCTCTGATACCAATTTGTGAGTTACGGGGAAGCCCCAAGGATCTATCTAGATTGTATCCGACACCTAGAGGGGGGTGAATAGGTGTACCGGCCAAAAATCACAAATAATCGATGCGTTAAAAGTAAATGCGGAAATTAAAAACACGAGATTTACGTGGGAAAACTCCAAACTCGGAGTAAAAAACCCACGGGACCAACACGCGAATAACAATCCACTAAGAGAAAAGATTACAAGGTGATTACCGACTCCACGGACTTAACCTCTCTTAACCTCCTATGAATCTCCGCGCACTCCACCGAGTTGTCCACGATCACGTCCGAATCCACGAACGCCACGTTCCGAATCCACGAAACGTCTCCGCTTCGAATCCACGAAGTCTTCAACACGCCGAATCCACGACGCCACTCGAATCCACGAGCCAACGATCCGAATCCACGAATCGCCTTCAAACGCGCCGAATCCACGACGCCTCACGCCGAATCCACGACGCCGTTCATGAGAAGCATCATGAGTATGGTGATCCTTCGCTTAGGAGTATCGTAGAAAATCGAAGAAGAAAACTCCAAGCGAAGCGTAGATCAAATCGACATATAGAGTAGGAATTACTATGTCTCGATTTGACCTAAAGAGGCTATTTTGTAGAAAATAGGTTTTAGATGAATTCCTAGCCTCTAGGGTTTCTCAAACATGTATTTTCATGAAGTACATGAATTAATGGAACGCCCATCGCTTATTTATAGATTTAGAAGACTTAGAAGTAGACTAGGATTGTGAAAATCTAATTTTAGAAATAAATTAGAGATAGACTAGGATTTGAAAACTTGTTTAAAATCAATTAGAAAACATAGAGATAGACTAGGATTTGAAAACCTGTTTAAAATCAATTAGAAAACATAGAGATAGACTAGGATTAGAATAACTCAATTTTGTCCATATATTCAATTTAAAAACATCCTAAGTCTTCCAAACACTTTTAAATATTTATAAATCATCATCAATAATATTTGAACTTACCGAGCATTGTGGATTCATATTTTGAATATGCGAGTCTTCGATCTTCGTCTCTTCTTCTTTAAACCTTCAAGACTCCGAACTAACTTCACGAAATATGCCAACATAAAATCCGTAACATGATCAAGGATTGATACGTTTTTCTGGGCGACTATGCGTGCCAGCGGATTCGGGACTTAAGGAGGATATTCTTCAAGAAGCACACAGAGCGCCCTATACTATTCATCCAGGAGGCACCAAAATGTACAAGGACTTGAAGTTGCTCTATTGGTGGCCTGGAATGAAGAAGGATGTTGGTGAGTTCGTTGCTAGATGTCTAACTTGCTAACAGGTGAAAGCTGAGCATCGAGTTCCAGCGGGAAAACTTCAGAGTTTGCCTATTCCCGTGTGGAAGTGGGAGAAGATCACCATGGACTTCGTGACAGGATTGCCCCGCTCTCAAGCCGGGCATGATGCTATTTGGGTGATCGTGGATAGGTTGACGAAGTCGGCGCACTTCATACCTATTCATACTACTTGGACAGGGGAGAAGCTCGCACAAGTGTACCTTGACGAGATTGTGCGACTTCATGGAGTACCTACATCGATTGTATCGGATAGGGACACCCGCTTCGTGTCACACTTTTGGAGGAGTCTACAGGACGCCTTGGGTACTCGACTGGACTTCAGCACTGCTTTCCACCCCAAGAGTGACGGGCCGTCAGAGCGCACCATACGAGACTCTTGAGGATATGCTACGAGCTGTGTGATAGACTTTCGGGGAGGATGGTCGCGGCATCTGGATGGCAGAGTTTGCTTATAATAATAGTTACCAAGCAAGCATCAAGATGGCACCATTCGAGGCACTCTACGGGCGGAAATGTAGATCGCCACTTCATTGGAGTGAAGTTGGCGAGAGATTGGCTTTAGGCCCTGATGTGCTCCAGGAAGCAGAGCATAAAGTTCGAATTGCTCGGGAGCGACTGCTGACGGCCAGAGTAGGCAAAGGAGTTATGCTGATAGACGGCGACGAGACTTGGAGTTTCAGAGTGGAGACCATGTTTTCTTGAAAGTCTCGCCGTCGAGAGGGATTAGAAGATTTGGAATTCGGGGTAAGCTGAGCCCCCGTTTCATTGGACCATATGAGATCTTGGAGCGTGTAGGTCCGGTAGCGTATCGACTTGCTCTACCACCGAACCTATCGGGCGTGCATAACGTCTTTCATGTATCGGTCCTTCGGAAGTATATCCATGACCCGACTCACGTTTTGGATGCGGCACCCATCGAGTTGAGGGAGGATTTGAGCTTCGAGGAGCAACCAGTGAAGATCTTGGCTCGCGAAGTGAAGAAATTGCGGAATCGGGACATTCCGTATGTGAAGGTTCTACGGAGCAACCACGAGGAGCGGGAAGCCACGTGGGAGCCTGAGAGCGCACTGCAGGAGCGCTATCCCCATTTCTTTCAGATGGAGTCTTGAGGTATGAATTCGCTTCTTAGTTTCGCGGACGAAACTCCTTTTTATGAGGGGTGAATGTGACGCACTGGACTTTAGCAAATAGCAAGGTTCGAGTGTTGGTTGTGGGATCTGAGTTTTTCAGTTTTACGGAGGGTTGTTATTTGTATTCCAACCTATGGCACGAGTGCGAGGTTAGTGGATGAGTTCCAAACACTAAAGTCCAAAAGTTGGATTTTAGGTGGCTCTCGGGTTGGAGTTACGTGCCTTTGTCGTACAAAATGGTGTCTAGGTACAAAATGATGGCTATCTTGATGAGGCAGAGATTTGTACCGATATAAAAAGCGGACTTGGCAAACCAGAGGCTCGGGTTTGCCCTTTTCGAGGTTTATCTTAGGTACAAAATGGGTTTGTCAAGTCTGACTGGGATTTCGAGATCAGCTGCGGGGGGTTTTGTGCATTTGTGCACCTCTATTAGACTACCCCACGCCCTCTAGGGCTTCTTTTGAGCTGAGAATCAAAGGAGAGAAGGTAGGGAGACCCTCCACTTCATCTCTTTCCCTTCCCTTTGATTTTGCTTGGGTTTTGAGGATTTAAACCCTCTCTTTTGCTCTTTTTGCTTGATAGAGCCTTCCTCACCATTGTTGGAGCTTTGGAGCTTTTGATTGGAGCTTGGTAGAGGATAAAGCTTCAACCCTAGAGCCTTTTGAACTTGGTTTGAAGCATCTTGGAGGTAAGCATCAAGTTCTCTTCCTCTAGATTCGGATTTTGAGGCTTTTTGTGTGATGAAACCCTAGAATGGGATTCTAGGGTTAGGTTTTGGGGATTTTCGTTTTAGGGCTTCTTAGACCTAATTGATGGGTTTAGAACTTTGGTTTAGGTTGGATTGCAAGGACTCTAACTCCCATTTGGAGATCGAGAGAGTTTCCTTCGCATTCGGTGAGTTTTCTTCACCCTTTTGTAGAGTTCCTTAAAGTGTGAACTCAAGGTTTATCTTCTTAGCTTGTAACTCCTAGGGTGTGCTTTTTAGGACTCAAGGAGTGATAATCGAAGCTTCGTTAGCGATTTGGAGCAACGCTATTCGCACTTGGTGGGTTTGGCTTCATGAGCATAGGAGCAAATAGCTCCTAAGTGCTTTTTCGGTTTGGTTTAATTCTTTTAAAAGCATTTTCATGCTAGATAGAATTATTATGAATTTTGGAACACTTAAAATGCATGCCTTATGTACGATAAAATTTTCACTCTATATAGTAGAGCTTTCTGGGTTAAACAGCATGCATGTGAGGGTGGGCTTTGTGGGCACCTGGGAGTGTGCCATTCATGTTTATATAGCTTAGATAATGTATTTATGAACATTGAACTCTTGTTGGAACTTAGAAAAGCTTAAGTGTCATCAAGCGGTACTTAACTTAGAAAACTGTGAAACTGCAACATAGAGACATTGACATAGGCCACTGACATCTATCATATTCCATGTTAGAGACATGATGACATAGAGATAGGCCTTGGACACAGTGACTTTACTTTCCATGTTAGAGACATGATGATTTGCGACTTGTGACAGTTCTTGTGACTATATGCCATTGTGCTCATTCGCACATGCTTGAGAGGGTCGCTCCCTACAAGCCCGCACTACGGAGTTGGCCAACGCGATTTATATATTCGCCATGCGGGATTGGGCGCCGAAGTGGATTGCCGTAGGACGCTCACATTCCTAGGGTGGGGATGTTGACTACTACGGGGCCATTAGGCTCGGCATTGGGCTAGGCAGCCTTCGGGTGGGCATCGGCCAGACCACCTTCGGGTTGGGTCCTGTTGAACTTAAACTTAAAGTAGTTTAATAGACATTGTGGACTATAACTAGAATAGTAAACCTTAACTCTTTACTATAACTTGTGAACATTGTACTAATTATAGTGCTTTCTATTCATGCTTAGAATAGCTTAATTACTTATGCAATTTCATGCTAAGTAGAGAGATCATGTTTAGTAGCTTACATGTTTATTTACATGTCGTTTACCTTATGCATAGTTTATCGTTTACTTGTTCAGCCTTGGGCCTAGTGGAGCATGCAACTGAAGTCAGTAATTGCCCACTGGGAATTATTAAATAATAGTTCTAATGTGTTTTAGAGCCTTCGGCACCGGCGGAGGCAAGGGATCGTGGCAAGGGGATCACTAGCTAGATAGCTGCTTACCACTGCTAGGCGGTAGTTCCTCTCTTTTGGTTTTTGTGTGAGAGAGATTTTTGTATTCCGGTATAGAGACTACCATGTACCTTTTATAGCTTTTGGTTGTGGATTTATGGTTGTACTTATTTTCAGCTTCATAGTGTTGTTAGTACTCTATTTCCTATGTAGAGATCTAGTTGTTATTGTGCTCTGATACTACTAGATGCCTCTTTTCTTGTTATTTTATTTATTGTTTTGTTAGACGCCTTGTATGTTTTAGATGTACGGCGGGTCTGGGCATGTCATGCCCCGAGACCGCTACCAATTTGTCTTCGGAACGCCGATCGTGCGCCGAATCTGACAAAGACTCTCCCTTGTCCGTCCAAGACTCAACAACAAGTCATGTACAACGAATTGCCCAGAAAATTAATTCTACATCATACATGACAAGAAGATGCACCTAAAGGTGCAAACAACAAGGAGAGCAAGGTACAAGTAAACATACAAGTAACATAAAGAGAGAAGAGTCTATCTATTACAACCATTCAATTACATTCCATTCCCAAAATACATGAGTCTTTACATATCCAAATATACATTTTCTTTATACAATTATGTTCCCAAAATGATACATTGTTTTCTCGTACATAAGACTATACCAAAAGTAATATCGGGGGAGGCTCTAATGCAAATGGCGGCCTCTATCAACTAGGGCGCAATGCCCTTACCGCGATCCTCACCGCCCACCTGTGCGCTGGAACCTGTAATTGAGTGGGGTGAGAACTAACTTCCTTAGTTCCCAGTGGGCTCGGCCACCGACCCCACCGATCTACCAAACAGGTCTAAGCAGGCAAAAGCAGATAGATAGGTAGATAATTTAAAGCTGTAAGTAAAGCATGATATAATTGATGCAACTACTGCTATGCCTGAAACAACAAGATCATGATATAATTATGAAATATCTATCATGCTACTATGTCCCAATCAAGTATGTATGAAATACTTTTATGTTCTTATGTTATTACCCAATCCATGGCTAGCCCGTAGGCACGCCCACGACTCAACACATTCAACCCAATGGGTTGTCTGCGGGACCCCACATAGGCTATCCCTCGGGACCCCACATAGGCTATCCCTATCGAATCACGTGCCAAGACCTCCGGAGACTCGCACTACTCGTGTGGAGCGACCACCACGAGCGCTGAGCAGACTGTGTGAGTATGATCTTCTCCTCCATTTGGAGGGCATCCACGCAGGGGAATCATACATAGGTGTTATTTTACACTATGTTTCCATGTCAACTGTCATCAAGTTATCTACTTGGTTCATAAAGCTCTAGTGTTCTTTACACTAAGTTGTAATGTCACTATGTCATAATGTCACATTGCCAATTATCAAGCTCTATACTTGGTTCACATATCTCTAGTTGGTAACCATGCATAATTAAATCGTCTCTAGGGTTCAATGTCATATACTCGTTCCTATGCTTCCTATGTCCGAATGCAAACCTACGGTGTCGCACGATAAGGGAGGATGCAAGCATGCTCCCTATGTCCTAATGCAACCCCGTAGCTCCACACGATAAGGAAGCATACTAGAGTAACCATTTCACTATACCAACCCTATTATGCATGAAACCATAAATATATACATACTTATGCAATATGACCAAAGATGTACTTAGACATAAAAGGTAGCCCGACGGCTTCGGCATGGCACCCCCCACCTTCAGCATGGCACCCCCCAATTTGAGCCCTAGATTTTGCCCCGAGCAAAATCCCGCGTTAGAGCTCGAATCGATGGTGCAAATCACTTCTTAGAGATGCTAGGGTTCCATAAAAATTATCCCCAAAGGATAAAACCCATCCTAGCAAAGTCTACCATGAGAGCTCTCAAGAGCTTACCCTGTTGGAGAGCTCCAATGGTGGAGAAGATGGTGTAGAAGAGGCTAGGCTTGCTCCTAGCTTGGTCCTCTTCCAATCCTTCCACTCCTTCTCCTTCCTTTCTCCTTCTTCTTCCTCTTCTTCTTCTAGAGAGAGAGAGAGGAGAGTGTTGTGTGAGGGTGTGTGTGTGTAACGTGAGGGAGAGGGAGAGGAAATACCCTCTTAACCCCTCTATTGTAACAATATGCCAAAGGGCCCCTCCACTTTCTATTCCTCACACAGCCTCAGACTGGGCATTTTTCGCGCAGAGGGACCGGTCCTTCACCCCCAGAGACCGGTCCTTTAATGCGACCACCCAAAACATGCTCTCGGAACCGGTCTCCCCAAAGGAGGGACCGGTCCCACCAGGCAAAAGTCTGCAGATTTGTGCAGATTGCACAACTAAGCCTTCGGGACCGACTCCGACGCACTTCTCGCCTTCAGATCAACTTCGAACTTTCCGAAGTCCATCCATTCGACAATCAGTCGATTCCCAACATGGTACAACCCTCGAATTTCGAGAATTCACTTTCTTACATCCTCCCCGCCTTAAAAAGAGTTTCGTCCTCGAAACGAACCCATATATCAAACATAAACTTAAACTTAAATTCATACCTCACTCCTCGAATAAATGAGGATGATGCGTTTTCATCTCGCTCTCGAGCTCCCAAGTGGCTTCACGATCGTCGTGATTACTCCACCGAACTCGAACATAAGGAATTTCGCGATTCCGCAACTTGCGCACCTCCCGAGCAATAATTGCCACCGAAAATTCTTCATAGCTCAAGTCCTCTTGAAGCTCCTGTTCAAACATCATAGTGTGTTCGGGATTGTAAACATACTTTCGAAGGTTGGAAACGTGAAAACGTTGTGAACTTCCGCTAACTGCGGCGGCAATGCAATCCGATATGCTACCGCTCCAACACGTTCCAACACTTCAAATGGCCCGATATCTCGAGGCCTTAATTTTCCTCGAACTCCAAATCGCCTCACGCCTCTCATAGGCGAAACCTTCAAGAACACGCGGTCTCCTACCGCGAATTCCAAGTCTCTTCGGCGCTTATTTGCATAACTTCGCTGTCTCGATTGCGCCGTAAGCATCCGCTGACGAGCGAGGCGAACTTTCTCCTCCGCCTCCCGCAACACCTCGGGACCTATTACAGCCCGTTCACCTACGTCACCCCAATGCACTGGAGATCGGCACTTTCGCCCATAGAAGACTTCGAATGGTGCCATCTCCAAGCTTGCTTGGTAACTATTGTTGTAGGCGAACTCGGCCATTGGCAAATATTTGGCCCAACTTCCCTTATAGTCAATGACACACGCCCGCAACATATCCTCCAGAATCTGAATAGTCCTCTCTGACTGTCCATCTGTCTGAGGGTGAAACGCAGTACTGAACTCGAGTCGTGTGCCAAGTGCTTCTGGTAAGCTCTTCCAAATGTGAGGTGAATCGGGGATCTCGATCTGATACAATCGACTTCGGTACCCCGTGTAATCTGACCACCTCATCGAGATATACCTGTGCCAGTTTTTCGCCCGACCAGGTAGTGTGGATCGGTAAAAAGTGTGCCGACTTTGACATACGGTCCACAATCACCCAAATCGCGTCGTGGCCGCCCGTCGAACGAGGTAATCCAACCACGAAATCCATCGCGATATCTTCCCACTTCCACACTGGGATAGGTAGGCTCTGAAGCTTCCCCGCTGGGTATCGGCGTTCCGCTTTCACTTGCTGACACACCAAGCACTGTGCCACATAGCGCCCAATGTCAGCCTTCATCCCCGGCCACCAGTACTGCATCTTCAAGTCTTTGTACATCTTGGTGCCGCCCGGGTGAATACTATAAGGAGTCTGATGTGCTTCTTCTAATATCAACTTTCGGACTTCTTCATTTTCTGGTACACACCACCGGTTGCGAAACCGGAGTGCACCCTCGGCATCAACGGTGAAGTCGCCACCATGTCCGCTCTCAATGTCGCGCCGCACCTTTTGGAGATTAGGGTCTATCGATTGAAGACTCTTGATTCGCTCCAACAAGGTCGGTCTAACAATAAGAGCCGCTAATATAGCCGGTACTTCTGGAGCTACTATCCCAAGATCTAGCCGTTTCATCTCCAAGCATAATGGATCCTGAGCCGTAACTTTCAACGCAAGATTTTCCACCGACTTTCTGCTAAGAGCATCGGCGACCACATTCACTTTCCCAGGGTGGTAAAGGATCGAGACATCATAGTCCTTTAATAGCTCCAACCACCGCCGTTGGCGCATGTTCAGCTCCTTCTGTGTGAACAGATACTTCAGACTTTTGTGGTCTGTGTATATCTCGCAACGCGCGCCATATAAATAGTGCCTACACAACTTAAGAGCAAATACCACTGCGGCTAGCTCTAAGTCATGGATAGGGTAGTTCTTCTCGTAGCTCTTCAACTGACGGGATGCGTAGGCAATCACCTTCCCGTTCTGCATCAGAACACAACCCAAACCCGAATAGGACGCATCGCTATAAACCACAAAATCTTCGCCCTGCACTGGGAGCGCGAGTACTGGAGTCGAAGTCAATCGGTTCTTCAACTCTTGAAAACTCCGATCGCACTCGTCACTCCAAACAAACTTCGTTCCTTTCTGAGTTAGATGGGTGAGTGGGATTACAATCTTCGATAAACCTTCCACGAACTGCCTATAATAGCCCGCTAAGCCCACAAAGCTTCGGACTTCTGTAACATTCGCCGGGCGCGGCCAATCCTTGATTGCCTCTATTTTCCTGTCAACCGTAAATTCCGCCTCGGAAATAACGTGTCCCGTAAATGCAACTGCCCTCAGCCAAAAGTCGCACTTCTTCAATTTGGCATACAACTTCTCCTCCCGAAGGATTTGAAGTACTATGCGCAAATGCTCCGCATGTTCCTCGTCACTGCGGGAATAGACCAGTATGTCATCTATGAAGACCACCACAAACTGATCTAAATACCTTCTGAAGACACGGTTCATTAAGTCCATGAACGCTGCCGGGGCATTCGTGAGCCCAAACGGCATTACCGTGAATTCATAGTGCCCATACCACGTGCGGAATGCGGTTTTCTGAATATCCTCCGGTTTAATCCTCAATTGGTGATAGCCCGATTGGAGGTCAATCTTTGAATAGACACTCGATGTAACGACTCGAACTTTAACCAAATTGGCTAAAGTGCGCGAACGAAATAGTTGGACGAGTTCCAATTACCATTCCATTTATCTTGGAAGGGTTAAAAGAGGATCTAAAAGAGTTAGAAAGGTTTTGGCGTTGTTCGGCGCGAAGTAGAGTCGAAACGACGCGAAAAACCCAAGTCTGGGCAATCTATACCGGTACAAGCATGGTGGTTGTACCGGTATAGCAACTTTGACCGAGAGGAGAAGAGCTCTCGGGTTTGGAAATTTTATGGCCCATACCGGTACAAGCCCGATCCCATACCTACAAGTGCCGCGAAAAATCCGAGACAAATTTCTCGGTTTGCCTCTGGGGTGTCCCATACCGGTACAGAGGCCCTCCATACCGGTACAGATAGGTCTGGCAGCAGCTTTTGGACTGCTTCGAAATAAAAAGGAATTGAGGGGCTTTATAGCATTTTTGGCAGGGGGTTAAGTGTAAAGAAGGGTTAAAACCCCTTTCTCTCCCTCTCACTCCCTCTGATCTCTCTCTCTCTCCCTCTCTCTTCGACAGCAAAGAGAAGAAAGAAAGGGAAGGAAAGAAAGAGAAGGAAAGGAAGAGAAAGAAGAAGATGGAGATGATAAAGATGATTATGAAGGAGGTCCCCTTGGCCATCTTCTTCCCCTCCCCCGGGCTCGGGCAAAGCTTGTAGAGGCAAGCTTTAGCCTCCTCTCATGGTAGATCTACTAGTAATGGGTTTCTAAACCCTAGATATAGAGTTTTGATCTTCTTGCAAGCTTTAGAACCTAGTAGAGACTTGGAAACTCATGAAAATCATGTGTTCTTCAAGGTGCTCTAATGGTGGATTTCTAGGGTTTGTTTTAAACACCCTATGGATAGCTCTAATGCTCTTAGATGAGTTCCTAGAGGTTAGACAAGCTCTCTATTGCTTGTTCTAGGGATCAAATCGGTGGGATTTGCAAAAGTGCAAAACCTAAGGTTAAAAAGGGGGTTTTTAGAAATAGTTGAGTTTGATCTCATTTGACCCCATAAAACCTAATTGGGGTGCAACGAACGCGTTGGCGCGCTCGGTTCGGTGATCTGACGAGCGAGTACAAAGATATTAATTATTTAATATATTTAAACCAGATGTCCGCAGCACGCAAGATAGGAGCCCAAAATTCATGAAAACGGAACTGGGGCAACTTGAAGGCGTGGGGCAACGCAGACAAGGTCTCGCATTGGAATTCGGAGATCGTTCGGGTGGTCGTGCAAGAGTTCGAGCCAAACCGGGTCAAGAGTGCCACGGGCGGCCGATTGCAGTGTCGACGAGCAATCGGAGAGCATAATAAGGTGGGTTGTGTTTACCGAAGCGACTAGGTCGCCTATATATGTCTAAGAGTAAAGGTTTCAACTTGATGCATGTGATCCATGTATAGAAATTGCATGTTAAAGAACATAGTGTAAAATGCATAAGTAGAGATGCATGCTAAAGAACCTAGTGTGAAATGCTAAGAATGAGCATGATATAGAAATGCTAGGAAATGAATAAGCATGAGGTAAATAATGAGGCAAAAATGCTAAGTAAAGAATGTTGCAAGAACATAGGCTTAGCATAATAGAAATATGCATGTAAATGAAATGTATGAATAAATGCATGCTTAGCATAATGAGTACATGCTAGATATAATTATGTGCATGTAAATGGGATGGTTAACATAAGAATGTTAAGTATATGAATGCCAAGTATGAGAATGCTAAGTAAGAATGTAGGTCATGGACTAATACACATATAGATCGAGTGACATCCAACTTAGTGTAAAGAACATAAGTTGTAGTAAACCTAGAGTCATGTGGACCTAGGAGAATGACATCTAACCTAGTGTTGTTAATGAACATAGGTTATAGTAAACCTAGAGTCAGTGGACCTAGGAGTGTGGGAATTAACCTAGTGTCAAGAACATAGGTTGTAGTAAACCTAGAGTCGTATGGATCTAGGTAAAGAACAATGAACCTAGTGTCATGGACATAGGTTGGATAAAGACGACAGTGGACCTAGTATGAATAAACATAGGTCGAGTTGGAATGACATTGGACCTAGAGTTAGAAAACCTAGGTTATGTGACAAAGAATAAACCCTAGTGTCAAGTAGACCTAGGAGGTAAAGACAATGGACCTAGAGGGTCGTCTCTTGAGGGCCTAGCTAACCCTCGAGCTAAGTGGAACGGATTCATGGAATCCCGAGATTTGGACACCTAAGTTGGTGTCGGGCGTGTGCGACGATTTCGCCGTCCAGGGCTATACTACCGTCGTGGCGTTGTGCGACGATTTCGCCGCCGGGTGGGTGAGCCAAAATGTGTTCGATACCGGTTAAGCCGGGTGAGGATCAGATCGCCATGAGTTGACACCCTGTGTTTGGGGCACCATTGCTGGGTAAGTACGATACGGCCGCACCAGGAGGCGGAGGAGTGACTCAAACCATTGTTGGGTGAGGTGCGATTAGTTCGCCGCCAGATGGTTAAGTCATGACTTGGGTCCTCGCCGGGTAAGTCCGCCGCGATCGCCACCGTAATGGTTATGTCAAGTGACAATGGGTTCGCGTGTGCGACGATTTCGCCGCGATGAGGCTGAGTCACAGAGGGCGACAGGCTGTTGACAGCTGGGGTAGTTGCGAGACGTCCAACACCTCGGGCTAGACAGCGGGCGGATTATCCGCAATGGATTGACTCAAGACCGAGCCTGGGTGGCTTAGTGAGTCGAGGTAGAGTGACCTTAGAAATGAATTGCTAAGTAGCATAAGTGCCAAAAGGTAAAGAACGTAGAGACTAGCTAAAGTTGGAAATAGCTAATGGGTAGTGCCAGTAATAGCGAAGCTTGTAAATAGCTAGGTATGAATGGAAAGGCTAAAGTAAAGAGAAGCTAAGAGCTAAAGGGTAATTTTGCATATTGCATATTGTGAGGTGTTTTTATGTTAGTTGCAAGTTATATATCTATATATGTTTTTGGACTAACATATCTCGCAGTGCCTCCTTGGACCTATTGGTCGAGTCGTTCTCTTGGGTGACCGTACCCACGAGAACTATGGACAATAGTTCTCACCCCGTGTTGCGTTTTGGGGGCATGTACACACGTGAGCGGCAAAGAGCAGCTAGCCGCGAGGCAAGGGCGTAGCTCAGTAGTTAGCGCCCTACCAGAAGACCAGAGATAGAAGTACCCCAGTCGGCTAACTAGGGGTCTGAAAGTGAAAAAGAACATGTTGTAATAAAGTTGTAAACCGTATTGTAATAACTAGATTGTATTAGGAAGTTTAAAGTTTAAAGCTAATGTAATATTGTAATATGGGTTGAATGGTTGTAATAGCAAGTAGCTGTTTTATGTTTATGATACTTCCTTATGCAATCTGATTGTAACATCCGTTCCTCGTTTGGAACCTTCTTGTAATTGTATGGATTGCGACGCCTTGAACGTACGTGGAAAACTCGTCTGTTCGGCGGTCTGTCGCGCCCGAATCCGACCGAATTGGCGGGCTCGGGGCGTGACAGATAAGATGGTATCAGAGCATAAAGTAGTGAATGGGGCAATGGCTTAGTTGAACCTAGGAGACCTTAGGTTAGTAAAACCTTAGAGGTTAAGGCTCGTGAGAGACGAGGACTTGTGGTTCGTGGCGAAAGTAGTATGGATTTGGTCGTGTTGTGTAACCTCTAAGAAGGATATTAGAGGTAGATTTGAGGTGTTGTTCGTCTTCGACTGAGGGTGTTCATGTTGGCGCGTGACAACATGAAACCTAAGGACGAGAATGGACGCCCTATTTGACTTTCGCCTGATTGGCTTTTGAGCCGGTGTTAGTGGTTTCGTGTTCGACCCAAGTTGGTCGAGGACTAATCGAGTTGTCGTGTTTCAGGAAACGATGGCACCGCGTATGCGATCTTCGTCCAGATCGGCGCGGGAGGGGACAAGTGGTGTCCCTGAGCAAGTCGAGGCGAGCGGAGACTCTGAGCTTCGTGATCAGTTGGCCTCACTCGTGGGAGGGGTGAGGCAACAAGCGGACTTGGTGCAGCGGCAGCAGGAGGCTGCCATGCGCCAGGAGGAGCTAATGAAGCGACTCCAAGAGACGTTGGATCAGCTGGTGGCTGCACCGGCTGCGGCTCGTCACGGACGGCCGAAGGTCGCGGCGGAAGCGTTTCCGCCGGGGTCGGGCGACCCGACCGTTGTTGGTTCAGAGGTGGTGGCGGAGCAGGAGCGGGCTTTAGCGGCCCTAATGGCTTTCAGAAAGCTCGATCCGCCTACCTTTGACGGAGAGGACGTCGATCCATGGATCGTGGAGATGTGGATTGACGCTATGGAAACCCTCTATGAGGAGATGTACACCTTAGAGCGGGACAAGGTGCCTTTGTCGTGCATTGCTTGAAGCGGCCAAGGCGTGGTGGAAGGACATTCGGCAAAACCGATCGCCTAATCTCCCTCCTATGGCTTGGGAAGAGTTTCGGGGAATGGTGTTCTCGGCTTACTTCCCCGATAGCGAGAAAAGGAAGCTCCAGGACAGGTTCTGGAAGCTGCGGCAAGGAGACCGCTCGGTTAGACAATACGAGCGAGAATTTTCTCGCCTCGTGCATTGTGTCCCGGGTGTGGTGCGGGATGACAAGGCTAAGGCCGATAGCTTTGTGCGTGGACTTCAGCCAGATCTTTTTGAGGCTGTGCATATACTTCCTGCGTACTTTGTCAAGTCCCGGATCGAGCCCTATGGATAGAGCAAGGCAACGCGTTCCTCCGAGAGGAGCGTGAGTCATACTACAAGGACAAGGGAAAGGACGATCGACGGTGGATCCGCTGGTCAGTCGAGTTCCCGAAAGACTTCGACAACTTCGCACTCGCGATCTCGAGCTCCGGGGACATACCGCATTCGGTCCTCGGCGGAGTGTGTTATATGTGGGGCCCTCATTTCCCACAGCAGTGTGAACAGCGTGAGGGCAGGTGCTTCAAGTGTGGGCTGCCGGGCCATGTGCGGGACGAGTGTCCGCAAGGAGAGCGGCCATTGAGGATGATCCCACCGGAGGGTTCGCGGCGAGTACCAGGTGGCCGTGGACGCGCGACCTGAGTGGTGGAACCTGCCGATACTGACGACGTCGGGGCAGGTATGAGTTTATTAAGCAATCATTATGCTTTTGCATGATTGTAAGTTGGTGCATTGCATGCCATGATCATTGGTTAGTTGCTACTAGTTGTGCATTTCATAGTAGGAACCATTGGGCGGGTTGGTAGATACCCGGGCATGCTTGTGAGGTAGGCGTAATACCTGCTGGCGCAGGTGTGGAATAGAAATGACACTAGCAAATTGCTAGTAGTGCTTCCTAGACGAGGATTAAGACTCGTGTTAGAGCCAAGTTGGCCATGGGCCAAGTGATACCTCTATGTGAGATTAGGAAAGTCGCTTAGAAGACGATGCGCGGGAGGGATGACCGTGCCAAAGCTAAAGCTTAGCGTAAAACGCTAAAGTGGCGTATAGAGCGTGCGAGTACAGATACTCGTGGAGTGCGGTTTGGTTTCAGCCGAGTGAGTGAGATGGCAGTAGCACTTTAGCTGGGCTAAGTGTGAAGCGGGCCATGGATCACTCGTAGGGCTGATGGCTCGCACTAGGTGCTTAGGAGCCGACGGAGTGTGTAGCTCTATAGAGTATGTCGTATAGGACGACGTTTGCGGGTAGTGCTTGGGACGACCCGTGCCTGGACCTATTGTGGACTGTGGAGCCGGGGCCCAATTGGCCGGCGCAGTCAGCTGCTAGTGGCAGCGGCCCGATACCTATAGGTAGGGCAAGAGCTTTGGTCAGTACTGTTGTCTAAGCCTGGACCCGGGGACGTGGAAATGCCACGTGTTTGGATCTTAAGATTGAAAGTGCACTGAGAGTGTGAGGGTGACCCAACCCGAGAATTGATGTGGTTTAGAGTCTTGATAGCTCCTAGTTGGAGTGTGTGCGAATTCCCAAGAAAGAATTTCGCCTGAGAATGCTGATTGGGTCTACGCAAGTAATAAAGAACGCTAAGCGTAATCGAGACAAGTCTAGTAGGCCGACGTTGGGTTGGTGACTATTGGTCCACCCATAGAAATCGAGGAGAGTGACTTGGCCATTAACTCTATTGAAGAGTTTGGCTTAAGTTCACAAACGGCGTGTTCGTGTGGGTTGATTGCGGCTAAGGAGCCGAATAGGTCGTGGCAATTGAAGTTGAGATAAGTGGTCTCTAGGAGACACTTGAATAGTGGAAGCCACATGAGAGTTGAAGTGCACATTCGATGATGTGCGTGGCAAATGTGAAGGAGAATAGTCTCACATTCCTCGTAGTGGACCTTTGGAAAGTTCTGAAAGGAGAAAGGCCACTCCGAAGCTGAGAAATGCATTGGAACCCCCAGATTACTCGATAAATTGGATTGGGGTGCGAGTCAATGAAGATGAGTAAGTTTCGCGGACGAAACTAATTTTAAGGGGTGGAGAATGTAACGACCCGAACTTTAACCAAATTGGCTAAAGTGCGCGAACGAAATAGTTGGACGAGTTCCAATTACCATTCCATTTATCTTGGAAGGGTTAAAAGAGGATCTAAAAGAGTTAGAAAGGTTTTGGCGTTGTTCGGCGCGAAGTAGAGTCGAAACGACGCGAAAAACCCAAGTTCAATCTATACCCAGACAAGCATGGTGGTTGTACAGATAGCAACTTTGACCGAGAGGAGAAGAGCTCTCGGGTTTGGAAATTTTATGGCCCATACCGGTACAAGCCCGATCCCATACCTACAAGTGTCGAAAAATCCGAGACGCTCTCGGGTTTGCCTCTCGGGGTGTCCCATACCGCAGAGGCCCTCCATACCTAGACAGATAGGTCCTGGCAACAGCCTTTTGACCGCTTCGAAATAAAAAGGAATTGAGGGGCTTTATAGCATTTTTGGCAAGTGTAAAGAAGGGTTAAAACCCCTTTCTCTCCCTCTCACTCCCTCTGATCTCTCTCTCTCTCCCTCTCTCTTCGACAGCAAAGAGAAGAAAGAAAGGGAAGGAAAGAAAGAGAAGGAAAGGAAGAGAAAGAAGAAGAAGAAGATGGAGATGATAAAGATGATTATGAAGGAGGTCCTCTTGGTCATCTTCTTCCTCTCCCACGAGCTCGGGGCAAGCTTGTAGAGGTAAGCTTTAGCCTCCTCTCATGGTAGATCTTCTAGTAATGGGTTTCTAAACCCTAGATATAGAGTTTTGATCTTCTTGCAAGCTTTAGAACCTAGTAGAGACTTGGAAACTCATGAAAATCATGTGTTCTTCAAGGTGCTCTAATGGTGGATTTCTAGGGTTTATTTTAAACACCCTATGGATGGCTCTAATGCTCTTAGATGAGTTCCTAGAGGTTAGACAAGCTCTCTATTGCTTGTTCTAGGGATCAAATCGGTGGGATTTGCAAAAGTGCAAAACCTAAGGTTAAAAAGGGGGTTTTTAGAAATAGATGAGTTTGATCTCATTTGACCCCATAGAAACCTAATTGGGGGTGCAACGAACGCGTTGGCGCGCTCGGTTCGGTGATCTGACGAGCGAGTACAAAGATATTAATTATTTAATATATTTAAACCGTATGTCCGCAAAGACGCAAGATAGGAGCCCAAAATTCATGAAAACGGAACTGGGCAACTTGAAGGCGTGGGGCAACGGCACAAGGTCTCGATTGGAATTCGGAGATCGTTCGGGTGGTCGTGCAAGAGTTCGAGCCAAACCGGGTCAAGAGTGCCACGGCGGCCGATTGCGAGTGTCGACGAGCAATCGGAGAGCATAATAAGGTGGGTTGTGTTTACCGAAGCGACTAGGTCGCCTATATATGTCTAAGAGTAAAGGTTTCAACTTGATGCATGTGATCCATGTATAGAAATTGCATGTTAAAGAACATAGTGTAAAATGCATAAGTAGAGATGCATGCTAAAGAACCTAGTGTGAAATGCTAAGAATGAGCATGATATAGAAATGCTAGGAAATGAATAAGCATGAGGTAAATAATGAGGCAAAAAATGCTAAGTAAAGAATGTTGCAAGAACATAGGCTTAGCATAATAGAAATATGCATGTAAATGAAATGTATGAATAAATGCATGCTTAGCATAATGAGTACATGCTAGATATAATTATGTGCATGTAAATGGGATGGTTAACATAAGAATGTTAAGTATATGAATGCCAAGTATGAGAATGCTAAGTAAGAATGTAGGTCATGGACTAATACACATATAGATCGAGTGGCATCCAACTTAGTGTAAAGAACATAAGTTGTAGTAAACCTAGAGTCATGTGGACCTAGGAGAATGACATCTAACCTAGTGTTGTTAATGAACATAGGTTATAGTAAACCTAGAGTCAGTGGACCTAGGAGTGTGGGAATTAACCTAGTGTCAAGAACATAGGTTGTAGTAAACCTAGAGTCGTATGGATCTAGGTAAAGAACAATGAACCTAGTGTCATGGACATCGGTTGGATACAGCCGACAGTGGACCTAGTATGAATAAACATAGGTCGAGTTGGAATGACATTGGACCTAGAGTTAGAAAACCTAGGTTATGTGACAAAGAATAAACCCTAGTGTCAAGTAGACCTAGGAGGTAAAGACAATGGACCTAGAGGGTCGTCTCGAGGGCCTAGCTAACCCTCGAGCTAAGTGGAACGGATTCATGGAATCCGAGATTTGGACACCTAAGTTGGTGTCGGGCGTGTGCGACGATTTCGCCGTCTGTGGCTATACTACCGTCGTGGCGTTGTGCGACGATTTCGCCGCCGGGTGGGTGAGCCGAAATGTGTTCGATACCGGTTAAGCCGGGTGACGATCAGATCGCCATGTGTTGACACCCTGTGTTTGGGGCACCATTGCTGGGTAAGTACGATACGGCCGCACCGGGAGGCGAAGGAGTGACTCAAACCATTGTTGGGTGAGGTGCGATCAGTTCGCCGCCAGATGGTTAAGTCATGACTTGGGTCCTCGCTGGGTAAGTCCGCCGCGATCGCCACCAGAATGGTTATGTCAAGTGACAGCTGGGTTCCGCGTGTGCGACGATTTCGCCGCGATGAGGCTGAGTCACAGAGGGCGACAGGCTGTTGACAGCTGGGGTAGTTGCGAGACGTCCAACACCTCGGGCTAGACAGCGGGCGGATTATCCGCAATGGATTGACTCAAGACCGAGTCGGGTGGCTTAGTGAGCTGAGGTAGAGTGACCTTAGAAATGAATTGCTAAGTAGCATAAGTGCCAAAAGGTAAAGAACGTAGAGACTAGCTAAAGTTGTAAATAGCTAATGGATAGTGTAATAGCTAAGCTTGTAAATAGCTAGGTATGAATGGAAAGGCTAAAGTAAAGAGAAGCTAAGAGCTAAAGGGTAATTTTGCATATTGCATATTGTGAGGCAGGTTTTTATGTTAGTTGCAAGTTATATATCTATATATGTTTTTGGACTAACATATCTCAGTGCCTCCTTGGACCTATTGGTCGAGCCGTTCTCTTGGGTGATCGTACCCACGAGAACTATGGACAATAGTTCTCACCCCCGTGTTGCGTTTTGGGGGTACAGTACACACGTGAGCTGAAAAGCTAGCCGCGAGGCAAGGGCGTAGCTAGTAGTTAGCGCCCTACCAGAAGACCAGAGATAGAAGTACCCCAGTCGGCTAACTAGGGGTCTGAAAGTGAAAAAGAACATGTTGTAATAAAGTTGTAAACCGTATTGTAATAACTAGATTGTATTAGGAAGTTTAAAGTTTAAAGCTAATGTAATATTGTAATATGGGTTGAATGGTTGTAATAGCAAGTAGCTGTTTTATGTTTATGATACTTCCTTATGCAATCTGATTGTAATATCTGTTCCTGTTTGGAACCTTCTTGTAATTGTATGGATTGCGACGCCTTGAACGTACAGTGGAAACTCGTCCGTTCTGGCGTCTGTTTGCCGCGCCCGAATCCGACCGAATTGGCGGGCTCGGGCGTGACACTCGACTCCTTGCAATTGATCGAACAAGTCATCGATGCTTGGTAGCGAATACTTGTTCTTGATCGTGACCTTGTTCAATTCGCGATAATCTACGCAGAGTCGGAATGTCCCGTCCTTCTTCCACACAAATAATACCGGGGCTCCCCACGGCGACACACTCGGCCGGATGAATTCCTTATCAAGGAGATCCAACAATTGAGCCCTCAATTCTTTTAATTCCGCCGGCGCCATCCGATATGGAGCCTTTGAAATCGGCGCGGTTCCGGGAACCAAGTCGATTACAAACTCGATCTCCCGTTCTGGCGGTATTCCCGGTAATTCGGCAGGAAATACGTCGGGGAATTCCCGAACTACCGATAACTCCTCGAGTGTCGGGGTTACTCGTTCAACCTCTACAACGGTTGCCATATAGGCGGCACAACCGCTGCCGACTAGCTTCCTAGCTCTTGTCGCCGACACTGTCGCGGCAAAACACGAGCTCTGACAGGCTTTATAAACAAGCTCCTCTTGTCCCGCTCACGAAACGTGATCACTTTCTCCTTACCGATCAACGCATAATATTTCGAGAGCTCCATGCCCAATATAACGTCAAACTTTTCCAACCCTTTGAGCACTAGGGTCCTGATTGGCATTATCCACTCACCTATCTCGCACCGGACATGCAGTGGCACTCCTTATAAATATGGATTACCGAACCGGGGCTATCCATTCGCCACACCTTCTCGCATGCCTTTATATCCATATCATGAGTTCGTGCAAATGATTTACTTATAATTGAATTAGTGGCGCCCGTGTCAAACAAAGCTCTGGAGCGTACTTCGTTAATTAAAACCATACCTGCCACAGTTTCACGCGGCTCAGCTTCGGCAGGCTCCTCGACTTGGGCCTGAGCGGCGAATACCCGTCCGCTCGGCGCTGACCGTGTCGCCTCAGGCTGACGCGGAGCCATCGCACGTCCAGCCGACATGGCAGCAGGTGGAGCTCCTCCATAACGAACCGGTGTCGATGGAGTCGACGCAACTGACGGGCTAGGCGGGGCCCTCGCTGGACACTTGCGGCTGATGTGCCCCTCTTGCCCACAGTTGTAGCACTTGCCACGCCGTTGCCTCTCCTGACGTGCCCGATGATTCCCGCCACCGCATATAGTGCACCGCCGCGCCCACGACTCCACGATCGCGTTCGCGGGTGCTTCGGGGGTTTCTTAGAACTCGATTGCTCCCCCGAAGGACCGCCCGACCGCTTCTTCCCTTTATCCTTGGACGCTGCCATAAGCTCACGTTCCTCGCGCACATGAGCGTCACCGCGCTCCGCCCGCAGTGCACGATCAAACACTTCGCATATGTAGTGAGCTAAAGAATTTCCACCGCCCGATAAATACTCGGCCTAAGTCCTCGCAAGAACCAGTCCGCTCTGTCCCGGTCATCACGTACGACCTCCGGAACACAATCTATAATATGGGAGAATTCCTGCTCGAACTCCGCTACGGAGCGGTCTCCCCGCTCAAAGTTCGAACTTCTCCGTAACTTTCGCTTTACCGTGTCGTGGAAGTAGTTGGCGTACATCTCCTCTCTTGAACTGCTCCCGGGTGATAGGCGGGAGATCAGAAGGTCTATCTCGCTTCAATCGCTTCCACCACACCTTCGCCGTCTTCTCGAGACAATGCGTGCCGAAGTAAACCTTGTCTCTATCCGAGGTGCGAAAGTCCTCGAACATCGTTTCCATCGAGTCAATCCATGACTCCACTACCTCCGGCTCCACTTGTCCGCCTTCAAAGATTGGTGGGTGGAACTTCATGAATCGAATAAGGGCCGTCAACAGTCGCCCTTGTTCCGTCTCCTCGGCCGAAGCATCGGGGTTGCCGAACCCGACGCCGCCGGAAGTGCACTTGCCGGCGGAGGACATGCCGCCACCGGAACTGCTGCCACACCCTCGCCTTCAGCCGCCTCAGGTACGCGTACTGGGGGCGCGGGTGGAGTACGATTCTCGCCGCCGCCGCACTGCCGCCGCTATCTCGTTGCTCCATTAGCTCCCGGAGCCGATCAAAACGACCCGTCAACGCAGCTCATCTCGCGTCCGTAACTCCCGCACCTCGCTAGGGCCCGTCGTCTCGGTGCCAAAGGAGGTCCGTAGGTCCGGTCTCCCGACGACGATGCCGGACCCGACCTACGCGTGTAGCGCCGAGGCATTAGTTCCTGAAACGCAATAACCGGGTTAGTTATCTTAACCCATCGACTTACTCGTAATTAACAGTCTACGAGACTCAACATAGAAAGAATTAGGCGGAAGCACACAAGTGCACTCATTCTAGACTCTCGGTGTCATGTTGTCGGCCGCCCAACACAAACACTTTAAGCCAAGAACTAATACCCTTGAATCCATCTCTATTCACAACTAGAGATATCTCAACCATTACTTCGACCCAATCGTATTAACTTCCGCCACTAGGTATCGGTTCACGTTTCACTCACGCACCTATTAGCCTTAAGGTTAACCGTCCTAGGGTCTCCTAGGTCAATCCTAGACTCTCTCTTTACTTGCTCTTACTGCTCTGATACCAAAAGAATACCTGTCACGCCCCGAGACCGCTACCAATTTGGTTCGGTTCGGGAACGCCGATCAGGCGCCGAACGGACAGCACCTCCCCTGTCCGTCCAAGACTCAACAACAAGTCAAGTACAACGAATTGCCCAGAAAATTAATTCTACATCATACATGACAAGAAGATGCACCTAAAGGTGCAAACAACAAGGAGAGCAAGGTACAAGTAAACATACAAGTAACATAAAGAGAGAAGAGTCTATCTATTACAACCATTCAATTACATTCCATTCCTAAAATACATGTCTTTACATATCCAAATATACATTTTCTTTATACAATTATGTTCCCAAAATGATACATTGTTTTCTCGTACATAAGACTATACCAAAAGTAATATCGGGGGAGGCTCTAATGCAAATGGCGGCCTCTATCAACTAGGGCGCAATGCCCTTACCGCGATCCTCACCGCCCGCCTGTGCGCTGGAACCTGTAATTGAGTGGGGTGAGAACTAACTTCCTTAGTTTCCAGTGGGCTCGGCCACCGACCCCACTAATCTACCAAACAGGTCTAAAGCAGGCAAAAGCAGATAGATAGGTAGATAATTTAAAGCTGTAAGTAAAGCAGATATAATTGATGCAACTACTGCTATGCCTGAAACAACAAGATCATGATATAATTATGAAATATCTATCATGCTACTATGTCCCAATCAAGTATGTATGAAATACCTAGATGGGGGTGAATAGGTGTTCAACGGCCAATTAAAAATCTAGATGCGATTTTAAAGTAATTGCGGAAAAATAAAATCAAACACACCAAGATTTACGTGGGAAAACTCCAAACTGGAGTGAAAAACCCACGGGACCGATCACATGAAAATTCACTAAGAAACAACCGAGTACAAGGCGATCCACCCACGACTTTACCCGATTAACCAAATCTTCTATGTGAATATCCTTCGCTGGTCCACGATCGATTGAAGTCCTCCAACCGACCACGCCGCAACTCCTTGCCGCGCCAACGCCTCGAATCCACAAAGCGTCCACCGAGTCCCCGGCTCCCCCTACACGCGATCCCCGCGCAACACACCTCCGTCCGGAGAAGAAGAACGAAGATTTATGGTGATCTCCAAGTTAAAGCACCGTAGACGATGGGAGGAATTCGTCTAATTGATCATCAAATTGATTCACAAGGGTAGAATCAAAGGGAAGAACCTTGAATCAACTTAACGATCAAATCTCCATCAAATCTCTCTAAGAACTAGATCAAAAAGCTTAGGAGAGAGATTCTAGGGTTTTAGGATTGAAGTATCTTCAGGTATATTATTGTATATTCGTCCTTGAACCTCCCATGGTCTATTTATAGAGTTAGAAGACTTTGAAGTCGAGTAGAATTGAAATCACCTTTTAGGAATTCTGCTGAGTCCACCGTCCTGGTCAAACCATCTCTCGTCCTGGTCTGGTGTCGTCAAATTTTTTAGCCGAGCACCGACCGGCCGACAGTGGGTTTGTCCGGTCCTAGGCTCTAGCACTCAAAAAGTTCACCACCGTGTCCCATTTAATCCACGATCCTGGCCAAAGGCTCCGCGAAACTTTATGCTATCAACCTCACCGTGTCCTGGCCAAAGAGGTTGGTCCTGGACAGTGTTGCGAAAAGCCGGGATGACAGACTCACCGTGTCCTCAAAGGGGCCGATCCGGACAGGTTTATACGTAAAATATTTTTCATAAAAATTAATATTTTAAACCCTTTTAAGTCTTCTAACTACTATGTTATTCATGTTAATCACCATAAATGATCTTAAATGCATACCTGAGGTGTCGAGCTTCTCTGACGAGTCCTGGAGCGTCCGATCTTCTTGTAATCTCTTGATCTCTTCAAGACCGACAAACTCACGAAATCTGCCAACTTACAAAATCCTTAACAATCTCCCCTTTGGCGATTTCGTGACAAAACTACTTATAGCTCATACAACCTCAAAATCAAAAAGACAAGAGAATATCGTAATCACCAAACGATAACTCTTTGCATGATCGATCCAACAAAAAATTTAAAAAAATTACAAGTTCATTCAATCCTAAAATGACCTAGACCTTGGAGTCTTGAAGTCTTGAACGTTTCCTGCAAAAAGATCTCAAACACATTCAAGCATCAAGAACTTTTCATTAAGCATCAAACGCAAAAATCATATAGTCACAATCCTAAGTCAGAATCCTAGTCATAGATACAAGCATCCTTATCATTATCAAGTCATCTTCATCCAACTTTCAACTCCATCTCCCAATCACAAGTCATATCTCAGTCATCTCCACATATCATATCAAGTCCCACATCTCCCACATCTCCCCCTTTTTGTCCGAAAGCGCCAAAACGACAAAAGGAGGGTTTCGATCATACCTAATCTCGAGCCAAGATCGTGGGGGCAACTCGAGTTTCCACAACCCATCTTGACCTCCTCCACCCATAAAAACAACAAGTACCAAAAATTCATGAATACATGATGTGGAGGTTAAAATCACTGCTCACATATAGGTTTAAACACATTGAACACAAACATATCAATAATTAAGAAAACCCCTTTTTTTTTGTTAAAAAAAAAATGATCTCTAGAACTTCTTAGGGCCATGCACATTAAGTTTAATACTGACAATCACGCATATAAGTGTTGCAAAATATAGCTAATTTCGAAAAACAACAAAATTTTTAGCCAAGACCGGACACAGCTTCCAATGTCCGAATGCCACAATGTCCTGTGCAGTTTGCTTATGTGAGGTCCTGGACATGGCGTGACGACCGGTCTCTCAAGACAATTTCGCAAAGATATGAAAATTTTCGAAGAAATTTGTCTCCAACGAAAGTGTGACATTTTAACAAACTTCTAGTCAATAGAATTCAAAGATGTCATACATGTGGAATCGTACATCAACCAGAAATTAACAATCTATATCGTTAAATTAGCACATCAATCAAGATCTAACCGTTAATCATACCGATTTTACTTGACAAGTATGCATAGATTTAGATCAAAGATTATCACACTAAATGAAATAAGCACAAGAATATTGTCTAATTGAGTTATGCACACATCTGAATTCGAGAGTGGCTCTTTGAGCATCTTTATCATTATTTCCACCTTATACCGTTCAACGAAAAAGAGTCTCCACCAAGCACCTCAGTTTTAAGGAATCTGATCATTCTTTCTAGAGATGTAATCTTATGTTCATGTGGTAGCTTCACACACTTACCGGACGACCGGGGCGGTAGCTCTTTCCTACACGAGGTGGTAGTTTTCACACTCCCTTGAAGGGATGTAACTCTTTCCACATCTTGTATTGGTGGTACTTTTCACACTCCCCCTCAAATAGTGCAACCCACAATGAGAAAATAATATTGTGATTTCATAAAATAATGACAATATATAATTTTCTAGAAAAATGCAAACAAATAATAATCTCAATACGCTTTTAGAAAGTTCAAGAAAGATGTACCAATGTGACAAACATATATAACCAATTTCTAGAAGATGTAAAGGTTCAAAATAGAATGACATAAGAAAAATTCTAGTGAATTGAGAAATATTAAAATAAATCATGCACCAATTAAGTCAAGACAACCAAGCAAAATAACAAACAATGCATAGTTGACAGTATGTACATAATGGCCTATAGAATATATCTAGATCGAAGGATTCATACCGATAGCCTTTCTTAAATGTAGAAAACGTTTTTGATCTAAAGGCTTAGTCAAAATATCTGCTAATTGATCATCGGTTGAAATATATTCAAGTTTAAGAATGTTTGATTCGACCAATTCTCTTAAGAAGTGATATCTTAGTTCAATGTGTTTTGTGCGAGAATGTAGAACAGGATTTTTAGAAATGTTTATGGCACTAGTGTTGTCGCAAAGAACTGTGAGATTAGAGGAAGGGATCCGATAGTCACTAAGTAAACTTCTCATCCATACTAACTGAGTGGCACAACTACTAGCAGAAATATACTCAAATTTCCACCGTAGACAACGTAATGCAATTCGTTTCTTACTATGCCAAGCCACTAAACAATGACCCGTATAGAAACAAGCTCCACTAGTACTCTAGATCCAAATTTCACCACGCATCCGAATATCCAATAAGATCAAGTGAAGTTCCCATCGGATACCATATTCCAAAATCCGTTGTTCCTTTCACATATCTAATCACTCTTTTCACAGCCTTTAAGTGTATCTCTTTTGGATTAGCTTGATAGCGTGCACACATCCCAACGCTGAATGAAATATCCGGTCTACTTGCTGTCAAGTACAATAAGCTTCCAATCATACTCCGATACAACTTTTCATCTACACTATTTCCTTCAATGTTTACTCCAAGTCCTTTGTTGCTTGTTCCCATTGGAGTATCAAAATGTTTCGCACCATCCAACCCAAATTTCTTGACCAGTTCCTTGGCATATTTAGTTTGGGATAAATGAATTCCCTCCTTCGTTTGTTTAATTTGAAGACCCAGGAAATAGTTGAGTTCTCCCATCATAGACATTTCGAATTCATTGGTCATTAACGTGGCAAATTCTGTAGCATCCTTATCCTTTGTCGCTCCAAAGACAATATCATCCACGTAAATTTGTGCAACTATAAAATCATCCTTTGTGTGCTTGACAAACAACGTTCTATCCGCTCCTCCTCGGTTGTATCCCTTTTCCAAAAGATACTTAGTGAGTCATTCATACCATGCGCGTGGTGCTTGCTTTAAACCATAAAGAGCCTTTTTAAGATAATAAACATGGTTTGAAAATTTAGAGTCTACAAAGCCTTTTGGTTGTTCAACATAGACCTCTTCTTTTAGAAAACCATTCAAAAATGCGCTCTTTACGTCCATTTGAAAAAGAGTTATTTTAAAATGACACGCGATAGCAAAAAGTATTCGAATCGACTCAAGTCTTGCAACCGGGGCGAAAGTTTCCTCAAAATCAATACCTTCAACTTGAGAGTAACCTTGTGCAACCAATCTTGCCTTGTTTCGAACTATGGTACCATCCTCACTTTTCTTATTCTTAAAGATCTATTTGGTACCAATGATGTGTTGATTTGCTGGGCGTGACACGAGTTCCCACACATCATTCCTCACAAATTGTGCGAGCTCTTCTTGCATTGCGTTAATCCAATATTCATCTAGAAGAGCTTCGTCCACCGTTTTGGGTTCCATCAAGGAAACATAACATGAAAATTCACATTGCAATTGACTCCTTGTTTTCACTCCAACTTGTGGATTTCCTATCACGTTTGTCAATGGATGATCCTTCGTGACTCTCATAGGGGTACTCTCAAAAGATGTAATTGGAGAGATAGAAGTATCAATTTGTGACTCGAGTCATTTGACACATTTACGTTAGATGAAGTGGAAATATCGGAAGTAGTATTCTCATCATTCAAAGGCAATATAAACGGTGAATCATTATCATCATCAGTAAGATAAACATTTGAAGTGTCAATCACAGAAGGAGTAGGTAAAGAAGCCTCATCTACTTTTATATTGATTGATTCTGCCACCGTCTTTGTTTTTAAATTGTACGCTCTATAAGCTCTACTTGAGGTAGAATAACCAAGAAAAATCCCTTCGTCACTTCGGGAGTCAAATTTTCCAAGATTTTCATGATCCCGAAGGATAAAGCATCTACTCCCAAAGATACGAAAATATTTAATGTTTGGTTTTCTACCTACCCACAACTCATATGGAGTGTTCAAAGTACCCGGCCTAACATAGATTCGGTTGATAACATAGACAGCCGTGTTAACCGCTTCAGCCCAAAAATGTAAAGCAACCTTTTTACTATGAAGCATAACACGTGCCATTTCTTGTACCACCCGATTCTTGCGTTCTACAACTCCATTTTGTTGAGGTGTGTAAGGAGCGGAGAATTCATGTTTAATACCATTCGAAACACAAAAATCAACAAATTTAGAATTTATGAATTCTCCTCCTCGATCACTTCTTATACGTACAATTTTATCATTACGCTCATTCATAAGACGGAGGCAAATTTCAGAAAAGAAATCAAAAGTATCGGCTTTTTCACGTAAAAAGGACTCCAAACATAACGAGAAAAATCATCAACAATCAACAAGATATAACGTTTTCCACCCAAGCTTTGAATTCTAGAAGGTCCCATTAAGTCCATATGAAGTAATTCTAGAGGTCGAGAAGTACCTAAATGATTCAAATTCTTATGAGCGGATCTAGTTTGCTTTCCCAATTGACAACCACCGCACACAACGTTTTCTTTGAAATCAATCTGAGGAACACCTATCACAATCTCTTTCTTGGTGATCTTAGACAGCTCCTTAAAATTTATGTGACCTAGCCGTTCATGCCAAAGAGTTTCGGTTTCTAAAGTTGCTAGATTACAAGATTCAGATTGAGAACTAGGGACTATGTAGCAATTGTTTTGGGATCTAACACCTTTTAGAAAAAGAGTGTCATCATCTAGAGTAACCAAACATTCTTTGGAAGAAAACTTCACATCGTAACCATCATCACATAATTGGCTAATACTAACGAGATTTGATTTAAGCCCCTCGACATAAAAGACATCATTCAACGTGGGGCCTTCCGAGATAGTGATTGTTCCCTTTCCCATGATCTTTGAAGACCGACCATCTCCAAACATTACACTTCCACCAGAGAGTTCATGAAAGGAAGTGAACCAGTGTTTGTCTCCGGTCATGTGTCGGGAACAACCACTATCAAGGTACCAAGATGTATTATCGTAAGCATGTAGGGATGTATGAATAACAAGACAAGGGTAGATTTCACCTTTGCGCACCCAAACCTTACGAGTTTTGGATTGCGTTGACTTGATTGCGTCTTGAAAAACTTGTCGACGATTTTGATTTGCTTGTTCTTAAGATCTTCCACCTTGGGTCTCCAAGTTTGTTTGATTTTTGCGTTATGTGCTAGCTTGGTAGATTTCAATGAGCTCCTTGGATTGGTGAACGTTGTGTAGTTCTTCTTGAGGTTGCAAAATTTCTTCACGTGACCGAGGACACCACAAACATGACAACCCTTGTTAGTAAAGAAAGATTTTGTAGAACGATTGAATTTACCTTGGACCTTGGGTAATGATTTAGTCAAGTTTGCGTTCCCTTGCTTAGTGACTTGATCAACATACGTCCGTTCATATCCTAACCCAAGTTTGGATGTTTGACCAAGTCCTAGCATCTTATCGAGTTTAGTCGATCCGGAGGAGAACTTGTTCAAGTCTGACTTCAGTTGAATAATCGTCTTTGAGAACTCCAAGTTAGCCTCCTTTGCTTCCACGAGTTGCTCGTTGAGATCCTTTAAGTTTTCTTCACTTGTCTCTCTTTCGTTCTCAAGTATTGCAACCTTCTCAACTAAGAAATTATAGGCCTTTGACAATCCATCCTTTTCTTGCTCCAAAGAATTCAATAAAGCAGTCAATTTGGTGTTTTCTTCTCCTACGTCAAATACCCTTCTTCTCAGTCTCTTGTTATGCTTTGCCATCTTTTTCGATTCGACGACCAATTGGTGGTACGCGGTGGCCATCTCATCTACATCCGTTTCTCCCTCCGAGGAATATTCCGATTCGGATTGTTCATTAAAAAAACCGTCCTTGGCCATTAATAACAACCTATACCGGCTCTGATACCAACTGTAGGTTATAGGTCTTAGGATCTAATAGGAATCAACACCTAGAGGGGGGTGAATAGGTGTTCAACGGCCAATTAAAAATCTAGATGCGATTTTAAAGTAATTGCGGAAAAATAAAATCAAACACACCAAGATTTACGTGGGAAAACTCCAAACCGGAGTGAAAAACCCACAGGACCGATCACACGAAAATTCACTAAGAAACAACCGAGTACAAGGCGATCCACCCACGACTTTACCCGATTAACCAGATCTTCTATGTGAATATCCTTCACGGTCCACGATCGATTGAAGTCCTCCAACCGACCACGCCGCAACTCCTTGCCGCGCCAACGCCTCGAATCCACAAAGCGTCCACCGAGTCCCTGCCCCTACACGCGATCCCCGCGCAACACACTCTCCGTCCGAGAAGAAGAACGAAAATTTATGGTGATCTCCAAGTTAAAGCACCGTAGACGATGGGAGGAATTCGTCTAATTGATCATCAAATTGATTCACAAGGGTAGAATCAAAGGGAAGAACCTTGAATCAACTTAACGATCAAATCTCCATCAAATCTCTCTAAGAACTAGATCAAAAAGCTTAGGAGAGAGATTCTAGGGTTTTAGGATTGAAGTATCTTCAGGTATATTATTGTATATTCGTCCTTGAACCTCCCATGGTCTATTTATAGAGTTAGAAGACTTTGAAGTCGAGTAGAATTGAAATCACCTTTTAGGAATTCTCGTTTTCGAGTCCACCGTCCTGGTCAAACCATCTCTCGTCCTGGCCTCGTGTGTCATCAAATTTTTCATGCGAGCACCGACCTGGCCGTACTGTGGGTTTGTCCTGGTCCTAGGTTTCTAGTACTCGTAAAGTTCACCACCGTGTCCGACAAAATCCACGATCCGCCAAAGGCTCGCGAAACTTTCGCTATCAACCTCACCGTGTCCGCCAAAGAGGTTGGTCCTGCAGTGTTGCGAAAAGCCGATGACAGACTCACGTGTCCCGTCAAAGGGGCCGATCCGGACAGGTTTATACGTAAAATATTTTTCATAAAAATCAATATTTTAAACCCTTTTAAGTCTTCTAACTACTATATTATTAATGTTAATCACCATAAATGATCTTAAATGCATACCTGAGGTGTCGAGCTTCTCTGACGAGTCCTGGAGCGTCCGATCTTCTTGTAATCTCTTGATCTCTTCAAGACTCCGACAAACTCACGAAATCCGCCAACTTACAAAATCCTTAACAAACCTATGTTTCATAACACTAGATTCTTTGTCATTCTTATCCATCCTAGGTTCACAACACTAGGTTCATATCCGACCTATATTTAATAACACTAGGTTTGATGTCAATCCACCTAGATCTCGATTCTAGGTGTTAAGGATTTTATAAGTTGGCGGATTTCGTGAAGTAATTGGAGTCTTGAAGAAGTCAAAAGCACAAAGAAGGAATTTGAAGATTCAAGACTTTGCAAAAAAGCTCGTCACCTCAGGTATAAATTTAAGATAATTTCTGGTGATTTTATAAAAGATTTAGTAGTTAGAAGACTTGAATTAATCTCAATTTAACTAAATTTAAAAACTGGAAAATGTTAAGGATTTTGTGTTGGCAAGTTTCGTGAATTGTGTCGGAGTCTTGAAGGATCGGAGCGGATCGAAGATGGTTGAAGAATCCTAGACTTCGAAGAAAAGAGACAAGTTGAATCACGACGTCCAGGTAAGTTTTTAATTCATAAATATGGTGATTCATACTTAGTTATAGGCATTAGAATCATAAATCATTGTTTAACGGATTAGAAATTATATTGGAACTTTGTAATTTTCAAAAATTAGAAAATTTACAAAGTGTACCTGAACCTGTACGGGTACAGCCATCCCATTACCGGTAACAGCCTGAACCTGTACGGGTACAGCCATCATACCTATTACCGGTAACAGCCTGAACCTGTACCGGTACAAGCATGGTTGCTATACCGGTACAGCCATCAATCCATTACCGGTAATGGCCCTTCGCAGAAAAATCTTCCGTCATTACATTACCGGTAATGGCCCTGTTTTTGTACCGGTACAAGGTGTAAAAATCTGATTTTTCTCTAATCCGAATCTAATTGATTCTAAAGTCTATAAATAGGTTCTTAGGGTTCTCTAACTCTGTATGCTTCATGAAAATACATGTTTGAGAAACCCTAGAGGCTAGGAATTCATCTAAAACCTATTTTCTACATCATAGCCTCTTTTAGGTCAAATCGAGATATCGTATTGAATATCTATATGTCGATTTGATCTACGTTTCGCTTGGAGTTTTCTTCTTCGGTTTTCTACGATACTCCTAAGCGAAGGATCACCATACTCATGATGCTTCTCATGAACGGCGTCGTGGATTCGGCGTGAGGCGTCGTGGATTCGGCGCGATTGAAGAAGGCGATTCGTGGATTCGGATCGTTGGCTCGTGGATTCGAGTGGGCGTCGTGGATTCGGCGTGATCAAGGCTTCGTGGATTCGAAGTGGAGGCGTTTCGTGGATTCGGGACGTGGCGTTCGTGGACTCGGACGTGGACAACGCGGCGGCGTGCGCGGAGATTCATAGGAGGTTAAGAGAGGTTAAGTCCGTGGAGTCGGTAATCACCTTGTAATCTTTTCTCTTAGTGGATTGTTATTCGCGTGTTGGTCCCGTGGGTTTTTTTCTCCGAGTTGGAGTTTTCCCACGTAAATCTCGGTGTGTTTTTAATTTCCACATTTACTTTTAACGCACGATTATTTGTGATTTTTGGCCGGTACACCTATTCACCCCCCTCTAGGTGTCGGATACAATCTAGATAGATCCTTGGGGCTTCCTCGTAACTCTCAATTGGTATCAGAGCGGGATCTAGATATATTGCTATCTAATGGCCGAAGAGTTATTAGGTGCGTTGCAAACTTATGAGATGACTTTTCCTACTAACCAATCTTCTTCCAAGTTTTTTTCTAAAAGTACAGGGGTTGCGTTAAAAACATCAAAGGAAGAAGACATGGACTCGGATTTCGACAAGGAGGAATCAAACGACGAGGAATTAGCGGAAGCATACAATCAACTTCTTGTTGAGTCGCGGAAGATGGCGAAACTCAATAAAAAGTTGAGGCGTCGTTTATTCGATCTTGAAGAAGAGAACAAGAATTTGAAGACCACAAATAATACTCTTGAGGAGGAACGGGAATCAATCTTGAATAATAATTCGGTCCTCCAAAAGAAGCTAGACGAATCGGATATAATTATCAAATCTACTACGGATAAAGTTGGATTTTTGGAGCATCAATTTGAGGAAACATACAAATCCAACAAAGCATTGACCGAGCAAGTCCATCAACTCAAGTCCGATATTCAAAAGTTTTCTTCGGGAACGAAGAAATTGGATAACATGCTCGGATTGGGTCAAACGAGCAAGTTAGGTCTTGGATACGAACGGACATATGTTGAGAAGGATCAAAAGATGACATCGAAAGCCTCAACAAGTTTGAAGGAGAAGGTGTGTCATAGATGTGGCATCAAAGGACACATCAAAAAGAGTTGCCCGAACAAAGATTTCAAGTCTCAATCGGCAACTTCGAAACGACAATTGGTATCATCTACAACTCGGCTTCCCCCACGGAATCAAAAGAAAAATCAATTGAGTCGAGTGCATCAAGCAAACCGTGACTCATATGTGAACCGAAAATCAAAGCCACAAGCGAATCGGACATCTAAACCTCAACGTCAATATCGATCGAACCCACAACCGAACCGGATTTCTAAGTCGAAACAACATGCGGTTTGGGTTTCTAAGCCTCAAGGACAACATCAAAAGTCAAAACAAGTTGGGCAAATCATTGACAAGACAAGACAACCGACAATCCGACAAGTTTGGATTCGGAAAGGTGATATCTTTCCATACTCTTCGTCTTAGTTTGTTTTCTTTTATGTAATGCTTTGATTGGTGCTTGTTGTATATTTTTATTCATTGCATTACATGATTAGACGATTTTTTGTGCTTAGAATTCATTCGTTTTTAAATCATTTTGGAAAGGTGATTGGGAGTTTGATTGAAATTTTTTTTAGAAAGGAGATGATTGAATATCATTATATTGGGAAATTAAAGGTTTTTGAAAGAGCCTTAATCGGTATTTAAGGTCAATTCAAATTAGATTAAATTCATATTAATTATCGATTTTACTCCACCTTTTATTATTTTGACGATAACTTAATATGTGATTTCTTGTTACATACATTAATCAAAATTTTGAAATTAACTTTAATCTTTTAGTAATTAATTCATCTTGGTAGTGAATGTTGAATATAATTGATGGATATTTGCTAATCGACTAAAATTCAAAATTATTTTCAATTGTGAGATTATCTAATTTAGGGGAGTTTGAATTATGTTTGAAAAAAAAAGAAGGAGAAACTCCTAAGTATAAAAGATGTGGAAAGAGTTACATCCGAAAGGAGTGTGAAAACTACCACCACATGTAGGAAAGAGCTACCACCCCTGCCGTCCTAAGCACGTGTGTGAAGCTACTACATGAGAAATTATATGAAAAACCGAAAAGGTTGAAAATATATATATATATATATATATATATATATATATATATATATATATATATATATATGAGTATTTTAATATTTTCGACGATATAAGGTGGTAGAATGAAAAAGACGCTCAAAGAGCCACCCCCGGTGTTTATTAGCAAAATCTCTATTTTGAACGGGTTGCGACAAATTGGTGTCAATTTTGCTAAATTTCTAAAAATTATTTTTCATCAATTTGCATCTTGATGATTTTAAAACATTAGATTATTTTTAATATCAAATTTTAATGTTTTGATGTCTTTTGAAATCACTTAATATTTTATCTTCATCATAATGATTTTTGGAGTACAACTTTTAATTTTTATGAAATTAATCTAATTTTGAAGGATTTTTGAGAAAACAAGGCAAAATTTTTGAAGAGGAGGACACGGAGTGATTTTACCTTTTTTAGCTTCATTATATATGTTTTATCTTTTCACTCCTAGGGCTATGTTTTCTTTATGCATCTAGGTATGAAACTATGAAATACTTACTCTCTGTTTAGTTAGTTTTTCTCTCTATTTGTGTTTTCTTTTGGCAACTTTTGACAAAAAGGGGGAGAATGGAGAACAAGTACAAAAGGAGAGGATATTTGGTATTTGATACATACACGAAGGGGGAGACATACGAAGGGGGAGACGTGATGAGATTGAGGGAGAAGGAGAGATAATATTTTTCAAAAGGAATTGGAGAAAAGAACAAAGGGAGAGAAGAGGTATAAAATTAATTTTGAAAATTTGTTAAAAATTTGTTTTGCAGGAAATCAAGACTTCAAGACTCCTAGTTGTGTCTAAGTCATAGAGTTTGTTTTAGAAGTTTTGATGTATTTTTGTGTTTCAAATTGTATTTGGACTACATGCGAGAAGTTTGATGTTTTGGTGATGACATTGAACTTCGTTTTTCTTTTATGATGTAATTTTAGTTAATTTTTGTGTTTTGTCACGAAATTGCCAAAGGGGGAGATTGTTAAGGATTTTGTGTTGGCAAGTTTCGTGAATTGTGTCGGAGTCTTGAAGGATCGGAGCGGATTGAAGATGGTTGAAGAATCCTAGACTTCGAAAAAAAGAGACAAGTTGAATCACGACGTCCAGGTATGTTTTTAATTCATAAATATGGTGATTCATACTTAGTTATAGGCATTAGAATCATAAATCATTGTTTAACGGATTAGAAATTATATTGGAACTTTGTAATTTTCAAAAATTAGAAAATTTACAAAGTGTACACGAACTCTACGGCAATGTATCCCATTACCGGTATGAACTCGTACAGATGCAGCCATCATACCTATTACCGTGAATAACTGAACCCGTACCGTACAAGCATGGTTGCTATACCAATACCATCAATCCATTACCGGTAATGGCCCTTCGCAGAAAAATCTTCCGTCATTACATTACCGGTAATGGCCCTGTTTTTGTACCGGTACAAGGTGTAAAAATCTGATTTTTCTCTAATCCGAATCTAATTGATTCTAAAGTCTATAAATAGGTTCTTAGGGTTCTCTAACTCGGTATGCTTCATGAAAATACATGTTTGAGAAACCCTAGAGGCTAGGAATTCATCTAAAACCTATTTTCTACATCATAGCCTCTTTTAGGTCAAATCGAGATATCGTATTGAATATCTATATGTCGATTTGATCTACGTTTCGCTTGGAGTTTTCTTCTTCGGTTTTCTACGATACTCCTAAGCGAAGGATCACCATACTCATGATGCTTCTCATGAACGGCGTCGTGGATTCGGCGTGAGGCGTCGTGGATTCGGCGCGATTGAAGAAGGCGATTCGTGGATTCGGATCGTTGGCTCGTGGATTCGAGTGGGCGTCGTGGATTCGGCGTGATCAAGGCTTCGTGGATTCGAAGTGGAGGCGTTTCGTGGATTCGGGACGTGGCGTTCGTGGACTCGGACGTGGACAACGCGGCGGCGTGCGCGGAGATTCATAGGAGGTTAAGAGAGGTTAAGTCCGTGGAGTCGGTAATCACCTTGTAATCTTTTCTCTTAGTGGATTGTTATTCGCGTGTTGGTCCCGTGGGTTTTTTTCTCCGAGTTGGAGTTTTCCCACGTAAATCTCGGTGTGTTTTTAATTTCCGCATTTACTTTTAACGCACGATTATTTGTGATTTTTGGCCGGTACACCTATTCACCCCCCTCTAGGTGTCGGATACAATCTAGATAGATCCTTGGGGCTTCCCCGTAACTCTCAGAAAAACTGTGTTCAGGACCGGACCTGGCTGTTGTGTCCGGATCCCGAGAGTTGGTTTCTTGCGCAGCCTTAATTCAGATCCAGACTTAAAGCGTAGATCCGGATCCCGAGAGCTTGTCACTGTCGCTACTTTAAACCAGATCCGGTCTTGGAGCCTAAGTCCGGATCTCGTGGCTTGATCATTGTTGTTACGCAAGATATGACCGGACTCCATGGTTAAGACCGGACCTTGATTAATTTCTTATAAATTTACCGATAGTGAGAACCGGTTGAGAGGGGACAAGTCCGGACTACCAAGACCGGTCTCCATATGTGAGGTCCGGACCTTGATGTCGGGTTTGTTTCCAAAATAGGCTGATTTCAATCCTACTCTAATTACAAGTCTTCTAACACTATAAATAGACCATGGGGGGTTCATTATTTTATATGCTCAGAATTATTAGAATATAGATCCTCTTAAAATCCTAAAACTCGTTTTAGAGCTTTATGATTCAATTCTTAAAGCGAGTTTTATTTTGTTGATCGTCGAGTTTTTTCTAGGTTTTCTCTTTGAATACACCTTCATGAATCAACTTGATGATTGACTAAAAGGGTTCCCCCATAGTCTACGGTGCTTTAATTGTTGAGATCACCAAAAGTTTTCTTCAACAACTCCGGACGGAGGGTGACGCGGGGATCGCGTGAGAGGCCGAGGACTCGGTGGAAGCTTTGAGTCGAAGCTTTGACGCGGTAAGGAGTTGCGGCGTGGTGGACCAGCGAAGGAGATCCATATTGAAGATTCGGCAAATTGGGTAAAGTCGTGGGTGAATCGCGTTGTACTCAATTGTATCTTAGTGGATTTTCGTGTGATCGGTCCCGTGGGTTTTTCACTCCTTTTGGAGTTTTCCCACGTTAAAATCTTGGTGTGTTGATTTTATTTTCCGCATTTACTTTAAAATCGCATCGAGATTTTTAATTAGCCATTGTGCACCGATTCACCCCCCTCTAGGTGTTAATTACCTTTTAGATCCTAGGGTTCCATAACCTACAAGTGGTATCAGAGCGGGTATAGGTTTTAGACAATGGCTAAGGGCGGTTCTTTGCATGTACAATCCGAGTCGGAGCATTCCTCAGAGGAGGAGTCGGATGTAGATAAGATGGCGACCGCTTATCACCAATTGGTCGTGGAATCCAAGAAAATGGCAAAGCACAATAAGAGGTTGCGAAGAAGAATACTTGATTTAGAAGGAGAAAAATCCGAATTGATCATATCAACAAAATCTTTGGAACAAGAAAAAGATGGATTGTCGAGGGCATACAACGCCTTAGTAGAAAAGATTCGCTTGCTTGAGAAGGAAAAAGAAACTTAAGAGGAAAATACGAAGTCTCTAAACAAGCAAATCACGGAGGCAAAAGAAGCAAACTTGGAATTCACTAAGACCATCATACAACTCACATCCGACATGAACAAGTTTTCTTCCGGATCCATGAAACTCGATAAGATGCTAGGACTTGGTCAAACATCCAAACTTGGACTAGGATATGAACGGACATACATTGACCAAGTCACTAAGCAAGTGGGCGTGACCTCGACCAAATCGACTCCTAAGGTTCAAGGTATTTTCGTTCCTTCTACAAAATCTCTTTTTACTAACAAAGTTTGTCACTTGTGTGGAGTTCTAGGTCATGTCAAGAAACAGTGCAAACAAAAGAAGAACCCCACAACACCCTTGAATCGAAGGACATTATCAAAGCCAACAAAGGAAGATCCGAAAGTGAAGGCTAATCAAACATGGAAGAAAAAGAAGGATGTTCCAAAACATAGGAACTTGTTTTAGATGCACTCCAAAGTCCTCAAGGGTTTGTTTCATCCATAAAATTTGTGCACAACAACAACCCGCCGCAATGTACTCGGCTTCGGCGGTTGAAAGTGCAACCGAATTTTGCTTTTTCGAAGACCATGAGACTAAGGAGTGACCAAGAAATTGACAAGTCCCACTAGTACTTTTCCGATCAACTTTGCATCCGGCAAAGTCGGCATCCGAAAAGCCAATGAGATCAAAACTAGTGCCCTTGGGATACCATAAACCTAAGTTGAGAGTTCCCTTAACATATCTAAGTATTCTCTTTACGGCTACTAAGTGTGACTCCTTAGGTTGAGCTTGAAACCGAGCACATAAGCAAACACAAAACATAATGTCCGGCCTACTTGCGGTAAGATAAAGTAAACTACCAATCATACCTCGGTAGAGCTTGATGTCAACATCCTTACCTTTTTCATCCTTGTCAAGTTTAGTTGAGGCACTCATTGGAGTGCTTGTCTCTTTTGAGCTTTCCGAGCCAAATCTTTTGATTAGATCTTTTGCATACTTGGCTTGATTAATAAAGATTCCATCCTTCATTTGTTTATCTTGAAGTCCAAGGAAGAATGAGAGCTCGCCCATCATGCTCATTTCAAACTCATTTTGCATTAGTTTAGAGAATTCCTTGCAAAAAGATTCATTAGTAGCACCAAATATAATATCATCTACATAAATTTGAACAATGAGAAGATCATTGTCCTTTATTTTAATAAAGAGTGTAGTGTCAATTTTTCCTCTTGTGAAATTATTTGAAGTAAGAAAAGTGCTAAGTCTTTCATACCAAGCTCCAGGAGCTTGCTTTAAACCATAAAGTGCTTATGAAAGTTTAAAAACATGATCCGGAAAGTCGTGCTTTTCAAAACCGGGTGGTTGCTCAACATAGACTTCTTCGGAAATAAATCCATTTAAGAAAGCACTTTTAACATCTATTTGAAATAACTTGAAGTTCATGTAAGAGGCAAATGCCAAAAGAATTCGAATAGCTTCAGGTGGAGCGACCGGTGCAGAAGTTTCATCAAAATCAATTCCTTCAATTTGGTTGAAACCTTGGGCCACTAGTCTAGCCTTGTTTCGAACCACGACACCCGATTCATCTCGCTTGTTTCGGAAGACCCACTTAGTGCCAATAATGGTATGATCACTTGGTCTTTCCACAAGCGTCCAAACTTGATTCCTCTCAAATTGATTGAGTTCTTCTTGCATCACAATGAGCCAATTTTCATCATTGCTAGCTTCAACAAAATTTTTAGGTTCAATTTGAGATATGAAAGCCAAATGGTCACAAAGTAATCTTAAAGAAGATCTCGTCTTGACCGTTTGACTAGGATCTCCAATAATGGAGTCCTTGGGATGATAAGTAGCAAATTTCCACACTTTAGGTAAAGGAGTGGGTTCATTTTCTTTGGAAATGAACTTCTCAACTTCCTTAGATAGTTCAACATCTTGAGGTGTGGAATTAATGTTTAGCTTCTCAAAGTCAAGAAGATCATCTTCAAGAGAGATATCCTTGCCTTTGTATTCTTCAAAGAGAATATGCATACTTTCCTCCATTACTAAAGTTCGTCGATTGTATACTCGATAAGCTTTACTAATTGAGGAATAACCTAAGAATATTGCTTCATCGGATTTAGCATCAAACTTTCCCAATTTGTCTTTTGTGTTCAAAATGAAACATTTACAACCAAAGATTTTGAAGTAACTAATATTGGAAATTCTATCATGCCACAATTCGAAAGGAGTTTTCTCAAGAATTGGTCGAATTAGAACACGGTTCATAATATAGCAAGCCGTGTTTACGCTTCGCCCAAAAATACTTAGGCAGCTCCCTTCAATTAACATAGATCTAGCCATTTCTTGAATGGATCTATTTTTGCGTTCAACAACCCCATTTTGTTGAGGTGTTCGAGGAGTAGCAAATTGATGTTCTATTCCCAATTCATTGCAAAACTCTTCAAAGTTGTGATTTTCAAATTCACCACCATGATCACTTCTAATTTTGGAAATCACACAACTCTTTTCATTTTGAACACGATAGACAAAGTCTTTGAAGGATTTAAAAGTACCATACTTGTGTCTTAAAAATAAAGTCCAAGTAAATCTAGAGTAATCATCAACAATTACAAAAAACATAGTTGCTTCCACCAAGGCTAGTGACATCAATTGGTCCAAAGAGGTTCATGTGAATCAATTCCAATGGCCTAATAGTGGAGACAAAATTTTTAGATTTAAAAGATGATTTTACTTGCTTTGCTTGAGCACAAGCATCACAAACCTCACTTTTGGCATAATCTATTTTAGGTAAACCTTTTACTAGTTTTCTTTTAGAAAGTTTTGAGAGAGAGTCCATACTAGCATGTGCTAACTTTTTATGCCAAAGCCAAGATTTGTGATTAGTTTGAACCGAAAAATATTTTTCTCCTTCAAGTGAAAGTTTGCCTAAATCAACGGTATAAACATTCTTAGATCGAAATCCCACAAAAGCTACCTCATTAGTAGATGGTTCAAGGATACTACAATGAGATGCTTCAAATTTTACAAAATAGCCTTTGTCACATAATTGACTAATGCTTAGTAAATTATGCTTAAGGCCATCAACTAAAAGAACATTGGAAATATTAACCTTGTCATTACCAATAGTGCCGATTCCAATGATCTTTCCTTTTGTGTTGTCTCCAAAGGTGACAAATCCTCCATCTTTCATTTCAATAGATTTAAACTTGGTTTGATCCCAAGTCATATGTCTTGAGCATCCACTATCTAAATACCATTTGTTGCTTGCACCTTTTGATTGGAGACACACCTACAAAAATAAATCAAGTTTTTAACTTTGGTACCCAAGTGAGATTGGGTCCTTTTAAGTTAGATAAACCTTTCACAACCCAAATTTGGTTAAGTTTAGGATTTTTTTTATATTTACAAGAAGATGTATGATGTCCTCTAATATTACAATAGGAGCAATACAAAGTTGGGTTTTGATTTGAGCTTTTAACAAAAACCTTTCTTTTGGTTTTTGTTAACTTAACATTGTTTGGATTAGGTACATAACCTATCCCAAACTTTTGAAAGTTTACAACTTGACTTCCAAGTATCATATTTAGATACTTAGTTCCACCAACAAATTTCTCAAGAGTTTTCTTAGACTCACCTAAGCCAACTTTGAGTTGTTGGTTTTCACTTTGAAGCTTCTCAAGTTGATTGTTACAATAGAAGTTTGACTTAAAATTTTGACCTTCAAGCTTCTTCTTTAATACTTCATTTTCATGAGTGAGACTATAACATGTCTCTTTTACTTGTGTGAGCTCTTTCTTAAGTAAAGAGTTTTCATTTTCAAGTACCAAAGAAGGATTTGAAGTTGAAGATTTTAAGTTGTTAACTTTCATCTCTAATAAAGCATTTTGCCTTTTAAGAGATGTGTATTTAGGACCCAAACTTTGTACATCATCATATAAAGAAAAGAAAGCTTCTAAAAGTTCATCATAACTTAAATTATTTACCTCATCTTGAAGAGCCATAAGACATAGTGTTGAGCTATGCTCCTCAAGGCAAATTTGGGCAACTTCTTTTTTCGATTCGTCATCGCTAGACTCGTCGGGGGCATCCCAATTTAGTGCATTAAAAGCTTTCTTCTTCTTGTCTTTCTTAAAGGGCTTGCTTGGAAGAGTGCATTCACTTTTCAAATGCCCCGGTTTGTTGCAATTGTAGCAAATGATCCCTTTCTTGAACCCTTCACCTTTGAACCCGTCTCGTTTAGATCTCCTCAAGTTGCGCTTCTTGATTAGTCGATTAAGCCTTTTTGAAATCATAGCGATTTCTTCGCTTGAACCTTCTTCGTCATTTTCACTAGCGGAAGCAACAACTCCTTTAAGTGCAAGACTTTTTTTCTTCTCGGGAGCTTCGTTGTCATACTCCTTGAGGTGTTGTTCATGTGCCATGAGCGATCCGACAAGTTCATCAATCTTTACTTGGTCCAAGTCATGAGCTTCTTGGATAGCCGTAACCTTAGGTATCCAACTTCTTGGTAGTACTCGAAGAAGTTTTCGCACCAAGTCCGATTGAGGAAAATTCTTGCCTAAGGCTTTCAAGCTATTCACAATGTTAGTAAATCTTGTGAACATATTCGAAATAGATTCACTTTCCTCCATTTTGAATAGTTCATAACTTGACATGAGCATGCTTATTTTAGATTCCTTCACCGTAGAAGTACCTTCATGAGTAACTTCTAATTTATCCCAAATCTCTTTAGCCGTTGTGCATATAGAGATTCGATGAAATTCTTCTCTACTAAGAGCGCAAAGGAATGAATTGATAGCTTTAGCATTCAATTAAAAGCTTTAGCATTCAATTGAAAGCGAGATTTTTCCGCTTCATTCCATTCCGCTCTAGGTTTTGATGGAGTGATATAACCACTTTCGACTATATCCCAAATATCAAAATCTAGAGATTGAAAGAATATCTTCATTCTAATCTTCCAAAAAGGATAATCGGTTCCATCAAAAAATGGTGGCCGAACAATAGATTGTCCTTCGATATTCTTTCCCATAGATGCCATTCTCACTTAGATGTTAATCTAAATAATGTGAGACCTCGCTCTGATACCAATTGAGGATCGAAATGGCAAACTAAGAGGGGGGGTGAATTAGGTTTCTAAAATAAAAAGTCAAAAATCAAGTTAATTAAAAATCCAAAACAATCGACAAAGAAAAATATGGAGAAATTCAAACTCAAGAATGCACACGGTCGATTTGTTTCGAGGTTCGGCACTTTGCCTACGTCCCCGCCAACTTCTCAACGCAAGAGAAAGTTGGATCTCCACTAGTTGATGCTTTTGCGGGCAAGCACCAAGCCTTTACACCAAGATCTTCTTCTTATCAAGCTTCAAGACTTTGCCTCTCTCTTTTTACAAGAATAAATCTCACTACAATTTCACTCAAATTGAAAAAGAAAATTGAGAGCTAAGTGTTTTAAAATGCTGAAGTTGTTAGCTTAAATTCAAGTGCAAGAAGATAGCTTTGAGAAGCCCAAAGGTCATCTATTTATAGCCTCGCCACTCCTCGGAAGTTGATGTTTCGGCGCCCTAAAGTACATTCCGGCGCCCGAACTCGTGCACGCGATCGCGGTTCCCCGCATCCCGTCGCCCGCGTGCGCCGCTCTTCAGATCCGTACGGGATGATTACCGGCGCCCGACATGCTCGCTCGACTTTCTCGACGGGTCAGGCACGCGCGCCGAATTTCCTGACAGAACCTTTTAGGGCTTCCTGACAATGCGTGGGCGCCCGGAATTTTCAGCACGCGCGCCGCCTGCGCCGCGCCGAGTTGCCGTGCTGCCCTGACATTCTCGGACTGTACAACACGCAACCTGTCAAAATATTTTCGGTCGACCTAAACTTCTGTGTGGTCGCCCTGAACAGTTAAAAAGAGTGATCTGTGGATAGCTCGAGTGTCAAGGAGACAGACCCAAAAATACTGTATATTTCGGATTCACTGTGGGTCGCCCGGAACAGGGTCCGAAAACCCAAACTTGAGAGAATGTAAAGTTTTGAGCAGATTGAGAAAAGAGAATTGTAAATAATTAAATTAGCTCAGAAAGTCTCACTCCAATTGAGATTTAATTCAAGTAAAAGTAGAGAGAGAGAGTGAGTTTGTCATTTTGACAAAAGAAGCAAGTATAGCTTCAAAAGTTGAAGCTTACTACTCAGAGGTTTGTCCATCTTGAATCCTTTTAGATTGATCTAAAAATATAAAGCTCAAGATGAAGAGATTAGTCCAAATAAAAGTGATTATTTGTTATCATCAAAATTTAATGCAAGATTAGGGCCACTAGGCCAACACATGCACTATCCACTAACATACATAATATTTAGGTACTCTAACATGATGTTCTATAATGCACACTCATGATGCTATCATGCACCTATTTTAATCATGTTAACATGCAAACATATTCCTCCAAGTTAGTTATTACATAGAATCTCATGCAATTACTCTAAGCATTCACCTATGCACTAAACTACCATTATACATGCATATATGCGTCAACAAGAAAGCACATTTTCTTCGACAAGCAGGCGACCTAGTCGCTTCGGTAAACACAACCCACCTGTTATCGCGTTCCGATTGCTCGTCGACACTTGCAATCGGCCTCCCGCGGCATCCATATCCGGCACGGGCCGATATTGCAACTGCGCCTCAACCGTGCTCCGCTTCGCAGCCCCAAAAATTATAGGTCTTCGGTTTGTTGCCACGAGCCCACGATTCCATTTTCATGATTTTTGGAAGCTTTCGCCGCAAGCTGCGACCATCTTTACGTTAATGGCTTCAATCCTCAATATCTTCGCAACGGCTCGACGAATTGCCGAACCGACTTCGCCAACGTGTTTCATTACCTAGCAATTAGGTTCATATAGGTTTAATTTAGATCAAACCCATCTATTAGCAAAAATTGCATTTCTAAACCCTATCCTCTAATTATGCTCCCAATAATCCAAATATTAAGGATTTAACATACTAGCATTACATTAGAGACTATTAGAACACTAAGCATAAAAGAATTAGCCAAATTTCAAAAGCTTACAAAACTTGTAAACGCTGCGACGAAAACACGTCGCTCCAACGGCCGCACGAAAGCTCGAACCGACGCCTCCAATGCGTTCGCAAGCTCGCTCTCCGCCAACACCGTGAATTTGAGCGAGAAATATAAAGAGATGAGAGAGATATTTAGAGAGAGAAAGGAGGGTTTCTTTCCCCTCACCATGCGTGCGTGTGATGCTTTGTGTGGTGCTCGACTGAGGAAAAGGAAGGAGATAACTCCTTTTTACACAAAACCCCCTCAACATTACACTATTCATACTTAACTTTTAGCTTAGGTACAAATATTTTTATCCGCTCTTCTGAATATCCGTTTGAGCTCAAACTTGACAGCTATGTTCGGTTTTACATAACTTAACGAAAGAAATTTAAATCTTTCAGTTTCGACCACGTTTGGTCACCGAAAGCTCTACCGAACTGTAATCTTTATCAGATAACATTCGGATTTTATTTCTCATCTTTTGGGCACGAAACTTTAAATCTAGTCTCATAAAAATAATCCTGACACACCCTTCAGTTTTCATAATTTTCTGACACTGTGCATTTTCTACTAAATTATCTGCCCGGTTTCTCGCAGAAAATTCTAAATCTTCTGTTTTCGCTCCGATTTCAGCACATGTCATTTGTAACTCATACCTTACACCCTTAAGTCCAATAAAAATAGTATCTCACACTATTTTTATTTACACTTAATTTTTTTTATATTAAATTTCGGTATACTACATCTGATCGTAACTTCATAAATTCAAAAGTTCAGCACCTTACAGATCTCCGTGTCTCAGTTTGCGAAACTTTTCCTGAAGTTTCCGCTTCACTGTATTTGGGAAGTAGTTGGCGAACACTGCCCTCTTGAACTCCTCCCACATTATTGGCGAAAGGTCGGAAGACCTATCACGCTTAATCAGCCTCCACCACACCTTCGCCGTCTTGCCTAGGCAACGGGTGGCAATATAAACCTTGTCCTTCTCCGAGGTGCTAAGCCTCGAACAACGTTTCCATAGAGTCGATCCACGACTCCACCACCTCGGCTCCGTCAAATCCCCTTCAAGTATCGGTGAGTTGAACTTCTGAAACTGAACGAGAGCCGCCAAAGCACGCTCCCGCTCCGCCTCTACCGCCGCACTGTCGGGGTCCGAGGTCCCCGACCCGACCGGTACTACCGTAATCGGCACGGCCACCACGGCACTCCCTGGCCGCGCCCGCACCACAACAGAGGAGGAGCAGGAGGCCCTCCACTAGCCCGAGCCACCGCCGCCCGTTGCCGCTCCACCGTCTCGTGAAGCCGCCGACCGCTCACCCCGAGCTCGCACCGACTCCGCTTGCGTCGCACTACTCCAATTAGTGCGGGCAATCGCTCCCGAAGCTCCCCGTCGTCGCCGCTCCGGGGTTGCTCAGGAGCCACACTTGGTTCCTCTGGCATCGACCCCGTTCGAGGTCATCCACGAGACATTGCACCTCAAAGGTAGCATATACATTAGCTACACAATCAACTTTACTTAAACATACCCAATTAGGCGAAAGCAACACTTATATTTGTTCTCGTCCCAAGAGTAATGTTGTTGGCCACCCAACATTACACAAGGTATAGAGAACCGATTCCATCTTAATCTCGCCTCTAATCACATTAGAGACGACACACTTCAACCCAATTGAGTGCTTTCGCTAACTTAGATTCCACGTCACTCGCGTTTCCTAGATCCTTATGTCTTGTCCATCCTAAGGGTTTCTAGGTCCATTCCTATTTTTCTTTCACTTTGGGCTTTGATACCAAAACATCTGTCACGCCCCGGGACCGATCCCTTTGGCCGGCCCGGGCCCGTCGAACAGACGCTGAACGGACAGAGTTTCTCCTGCCCGCCCAAGGCTCAACACAAGTACAATTCAAGAGTATGAAAAGCACAAGCGAAAGCATACACCAATGGCTTACACGAGGGTAAGCAATAGCCAAGTGAAAGAAAACTAAACTAAGCGATAAGAAGATTTACTTTTACATCATTACATCACTTTACATGCTCTCTTTTACAAAATGAACTTGCATACATATTACATTCCTTTCTTCCAATACACTTTATTTACATTTAACTTCCAAAAGTAAATATACAAGAGGTATGCAACTAGAAAATAAACTCCAAAAAGTGGCCGCTAACTATGGCGCGAGGCCCTTACTTACTCCATGCCGCACGCTCGCTTCGCTCGGTCCAGATCAGAGAATGGGCGAGAACTACAACAAAGTTCCCAAAGGCTCGGCCCCCAATCACACCGACTTTCCTACTAGGTCTATCCCAGGCATAATTTGAAAGAATAAGCAGATAGTAACCAACTATAATGCATAGCAACTAATATGCCTGAACAACAGTAAACATGCTTATGCTCAACATAATAATGATGATGAATGCTCGATCTCAATCTCGATACCCAATCTCATGGCTAACCCGTAGGTTTCGCCGCTCGTCGAACTCACCAACTCAAATCCCAGTATCGGGGAAACTACTACACCCGACGGGACCGTCCTCTGGAATGACTCCATCCCGCTGGTGACCAAACTCCGAGCGCACCGCTCGAGAGGAACTACCGTCCCCGAGCAAGGACTGACAGGCAAGTATGATCAAATCCTTGCTCCAAGGATGTAATCCAAATCCATTCCTTAACTTTAAGGAAGCCTTGCACAATGACTCTTAACTATAAGATTTTTGTCATTTGTTCACATTCTTTATTCTTTACATCCTTGTTCTGGTTTCTATTCTTTCCATTACACTAACTCTAATGTCCTTTATGTAAGTTATGGGGTAGCCCCAAGGATCTATCTAGATCGTATCTAATCACCTAGAGTGGGGTGAATAGGTGTAAAGGCCAAAAACCACAAATCTCGATGCGTTAAAAAGTAAATGCAGAAAATAAAAAACACACCGAGATTTACGTGGGAAAACTCCAACTCGGGTAAAAAACCCACGGGACCAACACGCAATAACAATGCACTAAGAATAAAAGATTACAAGGTGATTTACCGAATCCACGGACTCAAACCTCTCTTTATCTTCTTCGGATCTCGCGCACGCCGCCGGGTTGTCCACGCCCGACGTTCGAATCCACGAACGCCTCCACTTCGAATCCACGAAGCCTCCGATCACGCCGAATCCACGACGCCCACTCGAATCCACGAGTGCACTCCGTCCAGAGCAAGAACAATTTGATCGATGATGATTTATTGCTTAGATAATCATTAAAGAACCGTAGAAGATATTTCTAAGCAATAGCGGATCAATTCTCCATGAAGAACGAGAAATTAGGGTTTCAAGAATTGATCCGATAGAAACTTGTTGTTGAAGAAAGAAAGAAAACACCCAACAAGTTTCTAGGGTTTCATAATGGTCTAAATTCTAAGCATATGAATTAATGGAACTCCCATCGCTTATTTATAGATTTAGAAGACTTAGAACTAGACTAGGATTGTGAAAACCTAATTTTGAAAATAAAATTAGAAATAGACTAGGATTTGAAAACCTGTTTAAAATCAATTTGAAAACATAGAGATAGACTAGGATTTGAAAACATGTTTAAAATCAATTAGAAAATATAGAGATAGACTAGGATTTGAAAAACTCAATTTTGTCCATATATTCAATTTAAAAAACATCCTAAGTCTTCCAAACACTTTTAAATATTTATAAATCATCATCAATAATATTTGAACTTACCGAGCATTGTGGATTCATGTTTTGAGTCTTCGATTCTTCGATTTATCCATTCTTCTTTAAACCTTCAAGACTCCGAACTAACTTTACGAAATATGCCAACATAAAATCTGTAACAATCTCCCCCTTTGGCAATTTCGTGACAAAACCCAAAATTACATCACAACGCTCAACTCACAAAAAATAAAATTCATTGCCATCACCAAAACAATGAACTTCTCTCGTGAAAGATCCAAAGAAATACAAAATTACAATTTTGCAACTCCTAAACAAACTCTATAACTTAGACGCAACTAGGAGTCTTGAAGTCTTCAATGATCTGCAATTAAGTTACTTTCTCCGCGTGAAAGATCACAAAGAAAGTTAGTAGTAATATGAAAATGAAAATCTCTCCCCCTTTGTTCATGCATCAAAAGATTGAAATTCAAACTCGAAAATAAAAAATTATCACACGCTCTCCCCCTTTGGTCTTAAATTCAAGTTTTCAACTCTTTCTCCCCTTTTTGTCAAAAAATGCCAAAAAAAACACAAAGAGAGAGAAAAACAAACTAGCAAATAGAAAGTAGTCGTGTCATAGTTAAAAGCAAAAATAAGCAAACTAAACATAGTCCTAGGAGAGAAAAGATAAAACATAAATAATGAGGCTCAAAAAGGTAAAATCACTCCGTGTCCTCCTCATCAAAAATTTTGCCTTGTTTCCTCAAAAATCCTTCAAAATTATATTAATTTCATAAAAATTAAAAGTTGTACTCCAAAAATTATTATGATGAAGATAAAATATTATTTGATTTCAAAAGACATCAAAACATCAAAATTTGATATTAAGAATAATCTAATTATTTAAAGTCATCAAGATGCAAATTGATGAAAAATAATTTCTAGAAATTTAGCAAAATTGACACCAATTTGTCGTAACCCTTTCAAAATAGAGATTTAGCTAATAAACACCGGGGGTGGCTCTTTGAGCATCTTTTTCAATCTACCACCTTTGTCACGCCCCGGGGTCGGCAGGACCTTCCCCAAAGCGTGCCCAGATCCGCCATATGCCAACACATATAAGGCGTCTAAATAAAAACAGCGAAATTAAAACAATAATAGGCTACAACTAAGATTATCAGAGCCACATACTATCCCTATCGAAGTAGGATCAATAAACGTTAGGAAGGAAAGAGAGTACTAAAACTGCTACTAGTAAAAAGTAAACACAACCATGTAGCTCTAGGTACATAAGGGTAGCCTCTACCAAAATACAGGTACACACACTCATCCTCTCCAACTAAAACAAAGGAGAGATGAACCACCTAGCGAGACTCCCCGTCGCTAGCCGAAGCGACACCCTTGCCGCGATCCCTGGCCTCCCCCGCTGAAGGCGCTGAAACACGTCAGAAAATAGAGGGCGTGAGAACTATAAAAATATAGTTCCCAGAGGGCACCATCGACCCGCACAAAGTTGCACCACTAGGCCCAAAAGAAGAAATAGTACAGAAGTAAATAACTGTAAATAAAGCATAACGGTAAATAGAGCACAACTGTAAAGCTGAATAATTAACCCAAAGTAAATATGCTACATGCTTTATTAAACCCGGAATGCCCACTTTAAACAAGTACATTCTAATAAGCTCTCAAGTATACCATAATGGAAATGTTGTCCTATCAAATATACTACCCATGTCCAATACTATGCCACAGTATATCCGAGTATCCAACTACTAAGTCCTATCTAGTAGTGATGTCAATTTTCTATTATATGTCACTGTTCAATTCTCTTTCTAGGATCTACACAAGTGTAGTCCAGCTTGTGCCGCCTAAGTACCGTGGTAGCCCCAACATCCCCCCGCAAGGAATGAGTCTGTCCCAAACGGTCCCGTAGGCTTCTCACACCGCACGCGCGAACGAATCGCAAAGGCCAACTCCGAGTGCCGGCTTGTAGGGAGCGACCCTCACAAGCATGTGCGAAGAGCACAAATGGCAACAAGCACTGTCAAAGTCTCAAGTGTCCAAAACCTCATGTCACCCTCATGGCAAATGTCACTAGTAACCCTAAGACCTAGTACAATAGTTCACATGACACTAGAATTTCTATGTCAAAGTTCGAATCCGAGCCTAATGCCGCTTGATGACATTAGCTCACTAGTTCACAAACCGATGCCAAGTCTAATGTCGCTTAATGACATTAGCTTTTCTCCTATGTTATGCATAGTTCTCTGCTCTCAAACACATGTCAAACTAACTATAACAATTTAGTTCAAGTTCTCAAATAGAATGGTACCACTCCTCCTCTCACAAGCATGCATCTCTACTATATAGAGAAAAATTGCACTATACATAACATATGTATCTTAAGCATTCTAAAATTCACAAATAATATATGAAACATGAAAACACATGATTTCCCAATTAACCGTAAGCATATAAGCTCCAATGAGAATTTCTCATTGTGCTAGGTGAGGCCAAACCCACCGTCGCTCCAAGCGTCGCTCCGAACCGCTAACGAAGCTTCGATTCCTACTCCTAGTACCCTACAAAGTAAATCCTAGGAGTTACAACCTCTAAAGATGAACCATGTGTTCAATCTTTAAACTTCTATACAAAGAATAAGGAAAAACTCACCTTAGTGTAAGAATCCTTCTCCAATCCTCAAATGGAGTGTAAATCCCTTCCAAAGCAACCTAAATCAAGGTTCTAAACCAATCAATTGGACTCTAAAAGCCCTAGGTTGCAAACCCCCAAAATAAACCCTAATATGCCAAATCTAGGGTTTCATCTATATAGAAGCAACCAAACTCAAATCTAGGGGAAGGAGATGAGTTGCTTACCTTCTAGGAGCTCCAAACAATGCTCAAAACCCTCAAAGCTTGAAGATCTATCCTCCCTCAAGCTTCAAATCCAAGCTCCAAGCTTCACCCATGGTGGAAAATGCACCAAGAAGCAAAAAGGAGAAAAAGAGAAGATCAATCTCTTAAAAACAACCAACCAAAATAAAGAAATAGAGAGGGAAGGGTTTGAGAAGCTCCTACCTCTCTCTCTCTCTGGTCTCAGCACAAAAAGACCCTAAGGGGGCTGAGGGGTTACAAATAGAAGCAACAAAATGCTAACAAGCCCTTGCGCTTCGGATTTCGAACCGCCAGTCAGACTGCAGACAAGCCAATTTTGTTCCGACAAACCCCACGAAATGCCCAAACCCGAGGCTCCTGCTTAGCTCGGTCCGCACTTCTATACCGATATAAATCTCTGGCCGTAAGATAGCCATCAAGGCTGTACCGGTATAGCAACAATTTTGTACCGGTACAAGAGCATAGAAATTCAACCCGAGAGCAACCTAAAATCCAACTTTTTGGACTTTAGAGCTTGGAACTCATCCACTAACCTCGGTACTCGTGCCATAGGTCTAACACAAATAACGACCCTCCGTAAAACTGAAAAGCTCAGATCTCACATCCAACACTCGAACCTTGCTATTTGCAAAGTTCAGTGCGTCACATTCACCCCTCCTAAAAAGGGGTTTCGTCCGCGAAACTCGAAATCACAGTCATACCTCATGACTCCATCTGAAAGAGATGGGGGTAGCGCTCTCGAAGCGCTCTCTCAAACTCCCACGTGGCCTCCCGCTCCTCGTGGTTGCTCCACATGACTTTCACATAAGAAAGCTTCCGATTCCCCAACTTCTTCACCTCGCAAGCCAAAATCTTCACGGGTTGCTCCTCGAAGCTCAAATCATCCCTTAGCTCTAATGGTGTAGCATCCAAAACATGAGTGAATCATGTATGTACTTCCGAGGACCGATACATAGAATACGTTGTGTACACCCGACAAGTTCGGCGATAGAGCAAGTCTATACACTACCGAGCCCACACGCTCCAAAATCTCAAACGGTCCAATGAATCGGGGGCTCAACCTACCCCGAATCCCGAATCTCCTGATCCCCTTGGTCGGCGAGACTTTCCAAAAAGACATAATCTCCACTTTGAACCTCCAAGTCTCGTCGACGTTGGTCAGCGAAGCTCCTCTGCCTACTCTGGGCTGTCAACAACCGCTCTTTAGCAATGCGAACTTTGTCCTCTGCTTCCTGGAGCACATCTGGGCCTAAAGCCAAACTCTCGCCAACTTCACTCCAATGAAGTGGCGATCTACAGTTCCGTCCATAGAGTGCCCCTAATGGTGCCATTTCGATTCAAGCTTGATAACTGTCGTTGTAAGCAAAACTCTGCCATCGGTAGTTGCTGCAACTAACCTCCCTGGAAGCCGATCACGCAGGCTCGAAGCATATCCTCGTGTGTCTGTACAATACGCTCCGACTGCCCGTCACTCTGAGGGTGGAAAGCGTCGAAGTCCGCCGAGCACCTAAGGCGTCCTGCAGACTCATCCAAAAGTGTGACACAAAACGTGTGTCCCTGTCCGATACAATCGATGTAGGTACTTCGCGTAGTCGCACAATCTTATCCAATTATATCTGTACGAGTCTCTCTCTAGTCCAAGTAGTATGGATAGGTATGAAATGCGCCGATTTCGTCAACCTATCCACGATCACCCAAATAGCGTCATGCCCGGCCTGAGAGCGAGGCAATCCCATCACAAAGTCCATGGTGATCGTCTCCCACTTCCACACTGGAATCGGTAGGCTCTACAATTCCCCCGCGGGAACTCTATGTTCAGCTTTCACTTGTTGGCAAGTCAAACATCTAGCCACAAGCTCGCCAACGTCCTTATCATGCCGGGCCACCAATAAAGCAACTTCAAGTCTTCTCCGAGAAGTTCCTTCTCTAAAATGCGCTCGTTCGACAAGCTATTCAGTTGGTCATCACCAACACCAAGTGCTCCCAAAAGCTGAATTCCAGTACTCACTTTCCTCGTCTAGGTCGAGGGCGAAACTTAGCTCTGCCTCAATTTATTCATACAATTGGAATTCCGTTATATAGCTCTCTGAGGCGGATCCAACAATACCGCTCGTAGCAAGAACCCGGGGTTCAAACCCGTTACCTGATCCATCAACACTCCATTGGGATGCTCACTAAAGAGATGTGATACAATATCTAACCGTTGGCTCTAATCCCAACAGTGCTTGCTCAGCTCAAAGTCAGATCTTGTCAAAAGATTGCACGACTGAGTGTAATTCCAATCCTTAATTAAGCATAGCGTCATTTCCACATGGCTATCCTTTTATACCCGCTTGGCATGAACAGCCAGACCATCAAAATCCATAATAATCATCTCTTCGATTGTCGCGATACATGACAAATCGTCCAAATTGGTTCTCCAGAAGTGGTTACTCGATTCACCAATCGGCATTGCACCACAATACCTCCACAGTAGTCTCAACTCCACCACCGGGTGGTACTCGCCGCTTCTCTTCTATATATAGTCAAGAACCACAACCCACACACATCCTCAATCTACTAAGGTCATTCCCTTAGTCTCGACTTGATGCCTCAAGTAAACTCTTCATAAGCCCACGCCGAGAGCTTATCTTCGATAGGGTGGTCTCATAGCACTAACTGCTCAAGCGCTCGTAACGAATCATTCGAAATTCTCCTCCGCAATGCTTCCCTTAGCATCAGATACCCCAGGTATCCATAGTCCCAGAGCTCAACTCAAGTGATAGAGAGGGTTCCATTTACAATTTAGTAGTAGCTCTCTATCAATGTCACCATGAAGTGACTATCGACCAGAACGTCGATCTCAACCACTCTTCCACGAAGTCTCCATTGCAAGGAACTTAATTCCACGTGCAACATCCGAACAAGGGAAAATCAGCACTTGGTACTTTCCCTCACGAATTTTCCCAACAACTCGATCCAACAGTGAGAGTTCACACTCCGCTCACCTCAGTATACTTCCGCAGTTGATCCTAGCAGATCTTCATCGGGATACCCATGGCCATCTACGACCGGTTCCACCAATCCATCTAGAGGGCTTGGAATTATCATTCCGCAAGTCCCTAACGTTGGTGAAGTACTACAGGCTTCAGCAGCGTCACGCTAATCCCCACGATGTCCCAAACAAGTACCAATATTCGCTTGAGGTACAACCTCAAACTCCAACACAAAATGGTATTACTCCGAATGCAATACGATTCAATCGAGTACGCCAATAACTCGAGTCTAATTGAAACGATCAACGAGCCTCTACAGCCGAGCGATTGCCCAATCGTGATTCACTTTAGATCACGATGGCCGACGTATAGTCGAAACAACCCTACAGGTCCCACTTCAATAGAGGGTGTTTCTCACGAGACAAAACACTAGATGCAAAGATCTCCCCGTAACCCGAGCTCGCGATTCGCGACTCAGTCAGGAGAACAATAACCACTCCGAAGATGTCCCTCATTCTGAGGATTCTCGAACAACCGAAGGTAATGGCCAGTTAGGCCCCAAATCCTCTCCAATACTTACCTAGTTTTAGGTAAGGGAGATAGTCACCACAACCAGTGGAATAAATCCTCAACACGCACTATTTCGTGCACAAAATCCCAAGGCGAGTTAAATCAGCTCGCAAGTCCCAAGGTACCAAGTACCTCACAAACTCCACACCACGAAAGCCAATCTATTTGTTGGCACGCAAAACCTTCTCGCAAGGTAGGGTGTTCGAAGCGACACACCCGATCATCTGATCATCCTATAGACATCGAAGAATGATCAATGCTAGAAATCCTCGGGTTGGTTCACTACACACTTGGTGTATCCTCGATCTCACGATCCCACACGTGGCATTCCACGCCCTTGGGTCTAAGCTCGGACTACCGTTCTGACCAAAACTCTGCCCTACCCGAAGGCACCGGGCCGCTGTCACTCACAGCCAACCACGCCTGCCCAAAGGGCCCAGGCTCCGTAGTCTACAACTGGTCGAGGTACGGATCGTCCCCGAGCACCATCCGGCAGACATCCGATCCAGGGATGCAACTAATGCAGTCGTCGTGAGATCCAAAAAGCATAGCAGAAAGCTACCCACAACCCGTAAACCAACCGTCTCAGTCAAAGGCTAATCCTCATCGCAAACAGCGAACCAACGTGATGCAATGCAACTCGGCAAATAGCCGATCAAAGGATAGGTGCAATGCACCGGCATCAACCAATGCACACTCGAAAGCCATAGTACGAACCAAAACACATAGTCACTATCTCGACTGCCGTCGCTCTCGCCTCGAGCCGTATACACGCGCCGTCGGGGCCTCGTTGTGACTCCTCCGTCTCGCCTCTAAAACAAAGTTGCCTCCTGGAGTGCGTCTGACTCACACCCTCGGCCATGGGCCTCTAGCCCAAATTCTTAGTCTAAGCCTTCTCGACGCTCTTGCACATACGCCACACCGCCTACCTCGACGAGCGCGCGGTTTACCACATCTTGGTACGTCTGGAGATTGGAAGGTCCGAAAGATCAACGGCTGAAGTCCACGCCATCTCGTACAACAACGGCGCACCAAGTGGGAGCCAAGGGGACTCATTCTCGCACTCGCCACCGCCCGGTTCCTTGGAACATACCATACGTATCCCGCTCTCCGACTTTCTTAACACCGCTGAAGTAAAGCTTCAACAGAGTTTCTTGAACCTCCTTCAAGTAGTCGCCACAATATCGCATTGGTGTTATCCCGAATATCCAACCACCCCTATAGACCACATCTTCCGGTGGTGATCGGCGCCAACTCGCCTCTCTCATCCACAATTGTGCCGTGGAAATAGTTCCTCCATCTGCATCGACCACTTCCCTACGATCCAGTGGTCGTCCTTCTCTCCATCGAGGTTCCTGGGATTACACCTCTCGAACTCGTTGGGTGATCCATGAGTCACTCTCGCTCTGCTCCCTCAACCATCACGGGGAAAAGTGCCTTTTGCGGTAAGGGCCTTCCTAGGTGCTTCCTTCACGCATCATGCATGCGCGCCGCGTTGACCTGCTGTTGAGCCGTCGTCGCCTGCTGAGCCGCCAAACCAGTGAGGGCCGCAAATAGGCACCTCACTCACGGACCTCATTGGATCCGGGGGTAGTGGATGTCTCCACTTCCTCAAACGTTGTCGCGTCATCCCCGCTCCAGCAAGCTCAGAGCCGGTCGTCGTCAAGACACCACAACATCATTAAAGCGCAAGTTAATAAAACCCACGTTATCGCAACCCCGCTCAACAATACTCAAATCATGCGAAAGTAATGAAGTGTGCTTCACAACTAACTCCCGATGTTGCGTTGTCGGCCGCCAACGTAACCCTCCGCGAAGTTAGAAGCTATACACCTCGATTAAACTCTAACTTTTTAGAGTTGTAATAAAACCCAATCAGGTACTTTCGCTCACAAGTCAAATAGACCTCGTCTCTCACGAGCCTATTTCCTATAGTCCAACCAGCCTAAGGTTTGCTAGGTCCTCTAAGACGTTACCCTAGGCTCGAAATTAACTGCCACGCCCGGGTCCTGCAGGACCTTCCCAAAGCGTGCCTGCACCCGCCATATGCCAACACATATAAGGCATCTAAATAAAAACAATGAATTAAAACAATAATAGGCTACAACTAAGATTATCAGAGCCACATACAGCTATCCCTATCAACAAGTAGGATCAATAAACAGTTAGGAAGGAAAGAGAGTACTAAAACTGCTACTAGTAAAAAGTAAACACAACCGTGTAGCTCTAGGTACATAAGGGTAGCCTCTACCAAAATATAGGTACACACTCATCCTCTCCAACTAAAACAAAGGAGAGATGAACCACCTAGCGAGACTCCCCGTCGCTAGCCGAAGCGACACCCTTGCCGCGATCCCTGTCCTCCCCCGCTGAAGGCGCTGAAACACGTCAGAAAATAGAGGGCGTGAGAACTATAAAAATATAGTTCCCAGTGGGCAATTACTGACCTGCACAGGTTGCACCACTAGGCCCAAAAGAAGAAATAGTACAGAAGTAAATAACTGTAAATAAAGCATAACGGTAAATAGAGCACAACCGTAAAGCTGAATAATTAACCCAAAGTAAATATGCTACATGCTTTATTAAACCCGAAATGCCCACTTTAAACAAGTACATTCTAATAAGCTCTCAAGTATACCATAATGGAAATGTTGTCCTATCAAGTATACTACCCATGTCCAATACTATGCCACAGTATATCCGAGTATCCAACTACTAAGTCCTATCTAGTAGTGATGTCAATTTTCTATTATATGTCACCGTTCAATTCTCTTTCTAGGATCTACACAAGTGTAGTCCACTTGTGCCGCCTAAGTACCGTGGTAGCCCCAACATCCCCCGCAAGGAATGAGTCTGTCCCAAACGGTCCCGTAGGCTTCTCACACCGCACGCGCGAACGAATCGCAAAGGCTAACTCCGGAGTGCCGGCTTGTAGGGAGCGACCCTCACAAGCATGTGCGAAGAGCACAAATGGCAACAAGCACTGTCAAAGTCTCAAGTGTCCAAAACCTCATGTCACCCTCATGGCAAATGTCACTAGTAACCCTAAGGCCTAGTACAATAGTTCACATGACACTAGAATTTCTATGTCAAAGTTCGAATCCGAGCCTAATGCCGCTTGATGACATTAGCTCACTAGTTCACAAACCGATGCCAAGTCTAATGTCGCTTAATGACATTAGCTTTTCTCCTATGTTATGCATAGTTCTCTATTCTCAAACACATGTCAAACTAACTATAACAATTTAGTTCAAGTTCTCAAATAGAATGCTACCACCCCTCAGCTCTCCCAAGCATGCATCTCTACTATATAGAGGAAAATTGCACTATACGTAACATATGTATCTTAAGCATTCTCAAATTCACAAATAATATATGAAACATGAAAACACATGATTTCCCAATTAACCGTAAGCATATAAGCTCCAATGAGAATTTCTCATTGTGCTAGGTGAGGCCAAACCCACCGTCGCTCCAAGCGTCGCTCCGACAAGCTAACGAAGCTTCGATTCCTACTCCTAGTACCCTACAAAGTAAATCCTAAGAGTTACAACCTCTAAAGATGAACCATGTGTTCAATCTTTAAACTTCTATACAAAGAATAAGGAAAAACTCACCTTAGTGCAAGAATCCTTCTCCAATCCTCAAATGGAGTGTAAATCCCTTCCAAAGCAACCTAAATCAAGGTTCTAAACCAATCAATTGGACTCTAAAAGCCCTAGGTTGCAAACCCCCAAAATAAACCCTAATATGCCAAATCTAGGGTTTCATCTATATAGAAGCAACCAAACTCAAATCTAGGGGAAGGAGATGAGTTGCTTACCTTCTAGGAGCTCCAAACAAGGCTCAAAACCCTCAAAGCTTGAAGATCTATCCTCCCTCAAGCTTCAAATCCAAGCTCCAAGCTTCACCCATGGTAGAAAATGCACCAAGAAGCAAAAAGGAGAAAAAGAGAAGAACAATCTCTTAAAAACAACCAACCAATAGCAAAAAAGAGAGAGGAAAGGGTTTGAGAAGCTCCTACCTCCCTCTCTCTCTGTCTCTCAAAGACAAAAAGACCCTAAGGGGGCTGAGGGGTTACAAATAGAAGCAACAAAATGCTAACAAGCCCCTGTAGTTTAGGATTTCGAAATCAGCCGTACCTAAGATAAGCCAATTTTGTACCAGACAAACCCCATGAAATGTACCCAAACCCGAGGCTCCTGCTAGCTCTGGCTCGCACTTCTATACCCAGATAAATCTCGTACTCAGATAGCCATCAAGGTCAGACCGATATAGCAACAATTTTGTATAGGTACAAAAGCATAGAAATTCAACCCGAGAGCAACCTAAAATCCAACTTTTTTGACTTTAGAGCTTGGAACTCATCCACTAACCTCAGACTCGTGCCATAGGTCTGAACACAAATCAACGACCCTCCGTAAAACTGGAAATGCTCGTATCTCACATCCAACACTCGAATCTTGCTATTTGCAAAGTTCAGTGCGTCACAACCTTATAACGCCGAAAATTCTAAAATATTCACATATATTTTTTTCAACCTTTTCGGTTTTTCATATAATTACCCATGAGGTAGCTTCACACACGTACCAGACGACCGGGGTGGTAGCTCTTTCCTACATGTGGTGGTTTTTTTCACTCTCCTTTCGAATGTAACTCTTTCTACATCTTTATAATCATAGGAGTTTCTTCCTTCTTTTTTTTTTTTTTTTTTTTTTAAATATTCAAACTCCCCCTAAATTAGACAATCTCACATTTGAAAATAATTTTGACGAACTTTAGTCGATTAGCAAATATCCATCAATTATATTCAACATTCATTATCAAAATGAATTAATTACCAAGAGATTTAAATTTAATTTCAAAATTTTGATGAATGTATGTAAGAAGAAATCACATATTAAATTATCGTCAAAATAATAAAAAGTGGTGTAAAACCAATAATTAATATGAATTTAATTCAATTTGAATTGACTTTAGATACCGGTTAAGGCTCTTTTAAAATCCTTTAATCTCTCTAATTTAATGATTTTCAATCATCTCCTTTCTCAAAAATTTTTAATCAAATTAAAAATTCCCCAAAAACCTTTCCTTAAAAACGATTTTCAAAACAAATTTTAAAGATCAAACATCGTCTAATCATGTAATGTAATGAAAGAAAATTATGCAATATGCACCAATCAAAACATTACATAAACAATAAAAACAAACTAAGACAAAAAGTAAGGAAAGATATCACCTTTCCGCATCCAAACTTGTCGGATCTTCGTTGGCTTTGCTTGTCGACGTTAGGTTTGAGTTGCTTTGATTTTGGATCAACCGCTCGGTCGTTTCGTTGCTTGAAGCTTCGGTTGATGTTGTCGTTGAGGCTTTGAATTAGAAATCCGGTTCCCTTGATGGATAGGTTTTGAGATCCAATTCGATAGTGGGTTCGGTCGCACTCCCCGTTGCTCCTTAGAAAACCGGTCCGAAAGAGGCACTCGACTCAAATTAATTTTCTTTTGATTCCGAGGGGAAAGCCTAGTAGATGATGCCGATTGAGGTTTCGATATTGCTGATCGATTTTTCTTATCCTTATTCGGGCAACACTTTTTGATGTGTCCTTTGATGCCGCATCGGTGACACACCTTTCCCTTCGAATTTGTTGAGACATTAGATGTTGACGTTCGATCCTTCTCAACATAGGTTCGTTCGTATCCGAGGCCCAACTTGTTCGTTTGACCTAACCCAAGCATATGATCCAATTTCTTCGATCCTAAAAAAAAATTGTTGAATGCCTGACTTGAGTTGATGAACTTCCTTGGTCAACTCTTTGTTGGATTTGTGCGATTCCTCAAATTGATGCTCCATAAATTCAACTTTGTTCTTAGAGGATTTGATCGTTAAATCCGCTTCATCTAGCTTCTTTTGGAGGATCGAATTATCTTTCAATATTGCTTCCTTTTCCTCTTCGAAAGCTTTCGTCATTGTTTTCAAATTTTTGTTCTCCTCTTCAATGTCAAGTAGACGCTTCCTAAGCCTTTTGTTATGCTTCGCCATCTTTTTAGATTCGACGAGGAGTTGATGATATGCTTCCGCTAAATCCTCGTCGTTTGATTCCTCATCGCTGGAATCCGAGTCCACGTCTTCTTCCTTTGATGTTTTCAACGCAATTCCTCTACTTTGAGAAAAAGACTTGGAAGAAGATTGGTTAGTAGGAAAAGTCATATCGTAAGTTTGCAACACACCTACTAACTCTTCGGCCATTAGATAGCAATATATCTAGATCCCGCTCTGATACCAATTGTAAGTTATGGGGTAGCCCCAAGGATCTATCTAGATCGTATCTAATCACCTAGAGGGGGGTGAATAGGTGTAAAGGCCAAAAACCACAAATCTCGATGCGTTAAAAAGTAAATGCGGAAAATAAAAAACACACCGAGATTTATGTGGGAAAACTCCAACTCGGGTAAAAAACCCACGGGACCAACACGCAATAACAATGCACTAAGAATAAAAGATTACAAGGTGATTTACCGAATCCACGGACTCAAACCTCTCTTTATCTTCTTCGGATCTCGCGCACGCCGCCGGTTGTCCACGCCCACGTTCGAATCCACGAACGCCTCCACTTCGAAGCCACGAAGCCTCCGATCACGCCGAATCCACGACGCCAACTCGAAGCCGCGAGTGCACTCCTTCCGGAGCAGGAACAATTTGATCGATGATGATTTATTGCTTAGATAATCATTAAAGAACCGTAGAAGATATTTCTAAGCAATAGTCGGATCAATTCTCCATGAAGAACGAGAAATTAGGGTTTCAAGAATTGATCCGATAGAAACTTGTTGTTGAAGAAAGAAAGAAAACACCCAACAAGTTTCTAGGGTTTCATAATGGTCTAAATTCTAAGCATATGAATTAATGGAACTCCCATCGCTTATTTATAGATTTAGAAGACTTAGAACTAGACTAGGATTGTGAAAACCCAATTTTGAAAATAAAATTAGAAATAGACGAGGATTTGAAAACCTGTTTAAAATCAATTTGAAAACATAGAGATAGACTAGGATTTGAAAACATGTTTAAAATTAATTAGAAAATATAGAGATAGACTAGGATTTGAAAAACTCAATTTTGTCCATATATTCAATTTAAAAAACATCCTAAGTCTTCCAAACACTTTTAAATATTTATAAATCATCATCAATAATATTTGAATTTACCGAGCATTGTGGATTCATGTTTTGAGTCTTCGATTCTTTGATTTATCCATTCTTCTTTAAACCTTCAAGACTGACTCACTTCACGAAATATGCCAACATAAAATCCGTAACACTTTATTCTTGTTCTTGACCATGTCATTACACTAACTCTAGTGTTCTTTATTCTTGTTCTTGACCATGTCATTACACTAACTCTAGTGTTCTTGTAAATCACTAATGCCACTCGATCTATATGTCATAAATGTTCTTGTTCTCATTCTCTTTTTCTTTAACCACTAGGTTCTTTGTCTCAATACATGCATACGTAGGGTTCCATTCTTTTTCTTTGTTCTTTATTCTTTCACTTGCATCTCAACTCTAAGCATGCAACACATAGCCCAAACACCCTACTATGCATAGAAAGCACTATATACATAAATGCTCAAAAAGTGACCTATAGACATAAAAGGAAGATCGACATTAGTGGAAGCACCCCCTACCTTGTGAGTTTACTCTTAGATGATTGGACTCAACATCACGATCCTCGACCGCCAATTTCCCAATCTGCGGCAAAATAAAGCCGAATTAGGCCTTATGCTTGTAACTCTACAAATACTTTTTGTTTAAACGAGCCGATCTCTCGAGCGAGTCGGAAACATCCCCAAATAGGTCTCTAGAGGATCAATTTGATCCAATAACCCTCAAACATGAAAATCCCAATTTTGGGTGCCCTAGGGTTAGCATAAAGCAAAACCCTAGGTTTGATCTCTACCGAAACCAAGAGAAGACTCCTTGACATCAAGAGAGTCCACCCAAACCACTTCTAAGACATTTGAACCCTACTCTAGGGTTTTACCATGAAAAGAGGGAAAGCTTACCTCAAGCTTTTCTTTTTCTTGCTCTAAAGAGGAAGAGAGGGAGTTGATCCACTTCCCAAGCTCCTTCTCCACCAAATCCTCCTTCTTGATCCACCTCCAAGAGACAGAGAGATCCTAGAGAGAGAGGGAGAGCTCTTTAGTTTGCTTGGGCATGAAGAAATGAGGAAATGACCTCATACCCCTTCATACATAACCCATATAATGCATAATTGCATAAAAGTCCCTCAACTTTCATCTCTCACAACAAATCCAAACCGGGCATTTTTCGCTACGGAGATCGATCTCTATATCTCGGGACCGGTCTCGCAGGGTCTTCACCAACAGCCCTCGCTTGGGGACCGATCCCCATTTGAAGACCGGATCCCGTTCGTGGGATTTCCAGGACTTAGCCAAATTTTTGGTTGTTTTCCTCTTTCGCACACGGGGACCGGTCTCCATCTGAGGACCGGACCCACGGAGACCTGGCTCGCATTTGAGGACCTGGTTCCTCGTACGCAGTATTTCGGGACTTAGCCGATTTCACACCCCTCAAATTCTCTCCACGCAGGGGGAGACCGGTCTCCATTTGAGGACCAGTCTCCGAGAGCTGAATTCTGCAGATTGCAGATTTTTCTCTATTTTCACTTCTAATAGCCCTCGAAGATCCCTTACGATGCACTTTTCGCATTATAAAAGCCTTCAGCCTTCCCAAAGCATTTCATCATCGAACTTTGGTCACTTTGACTGAAGTTCGACATTCACCTACCAAGATTTCGGTATATTACACTACACATACGACTCTACCACATAGAGGCAAATTTTCATCATACATAAGGCATGCATTTTAAGCGTTCTAAAATTCATAAAAATGCTATCTAGCATGAATGTGCATGTGAAATGATTAAATAAAACCAATTAACCACATAGGAGACATTTTCTCCTATTCTCATGAAGCCAAACCCACCAAGTGCTTCGTTCGGCCTTTCGATCCTCTAACAAAGTTTATATCCTAGCTCCTAGTGCCCTAAGAAGCAAACCATAGGAGTTACGACCTCAAAGGATGAACCATGAGTTCAATCTTTAAACAACTCAACAAAAGGGGTGAAGAAACACACCGAATGCGAAGGAAGCTCACTCGATCTCAAAATGGGAGCTAGAGTCCTTGCAATCCAACCTAAACAAAGGTTCTAAACCCATCAATTAGGTTCTAGAAGTTACAAATCAAAAATCCCCAAATCTAACCCTAAAATCCCATTCTAGGGTTTCTACCCAATAACACCATCAAAACTCGAATCAAATGGGAAAGCAAGCCACTAACCTTCTTAGAAGCTTCAAACCAAGCTCAAAGTGCTCTAGGGTTGGAGGTTGATCCACTCTCATGCTCCAATCTCCAAGTCAAATCTTCTCTAATGGTGGAAATGGCACCCAAAAGGAAGAAAGGAGCAAAAAAAAGGGTTTTAATCTTCAAAAACCCAAGCAAAATCAAAGGAAAATGAAGGAAAGGGAATAGAGGGTGCCCTACCTTCTCCTTGCTGCTCCTAAGCTCAGGGAAATGAGCAAAGGACGTGGGGGTTACTAATAAAGACGCCACAATTGCAGAAAACCCCCTGCAGTTTATACTGCACGAAAACTATTAAAGTGTACCGGTACACGGACAATTGTACCGGTACAGATCCTGCGAAAAGGCCAAACCCGAGCCTCAGGTTTTCAGTATTCGGCCAAGTGTACCGGTACAAATCTCAAAGAGTAGCCATCATGGCTATACCGGTACAACCATCACAAGTGTACCGGTACAAGGCCCAGAAAACTCAATCCAAGAGCTGACCAAAAGTCCGACTTTTCGAATTTTGGTGCCAAGATGCAAACCATCGTTCTCGGGTTCGAACCATAGGTCGGAACACTGTCAACGACCTTCCAGAAAATATGGAAAGGTTCCGAGCTCAAGTCAAATACTCGAACTTCGCAATTTACGCAAGTCCAGTATGCTACAATCATTTTGCTTAATGGCATTCGAGTTCGTGCATTATTTGATACTGCATCGCATTCATTTATTGATCGGTTGTTTGCCGAACTGCATGGCATCCCTATGACATTATTGTTGCATTCGGGACGAGTTGTTATACCCGGCCACTCTTTGTGTTACGGATTTATCTTTGTTGGCGAGTTTCGTGAAGTTAAAAGAAGTTTTTGGAGACGTCGACAAGACGAAGACGAAGACTGATCTGAAGAACGGACTATTCAAGATCAAAAGACCGAAAGAATCATGCTCGATGATCTAGGTACGAATTGGAACTATTTGTGGTACAATTTAATTCATATCTAAATACTTAGAAGACGTTAGATGTGTTTTGGATAAACTTTTATACAAAACTAAACTTTTTCTAAAGAATTCGAGTGTGAGGATCGGTCCCCAAATACGAGGACCTGCTCCCGTAAGTCCTCTCTCGCGGGATATTAATTGAGGACCTGGTCTCCATGCCGTGAGGACCTGGTTCACGTAAGTCGTGTCTTTATGACGAAAATTGAAGACCGGTCTCCAAATCCGAGGACCTGGTTCCCGTAGCTTGCATTTTATGTTACGCAGAGAGGACCGGCCTCGACTCTGAGGACCGGTCCTCAATGACGGAATTTGTTTTAAAAAATCTGTTTTTCACATCTAAACAGATCTAGATGTCTTCTAACCCTATAAATATGATATGAGAAATCCTAGATGGGATATGGTGATTTTTTTTATATACTTCTAGGAAACCCTAAAAAACTTGTGATGAGATTTTTCTTCGAATACCTTTCAAAACAAGTTTTTAGAGTTGATCATCTATTCAATTCTTCGTTATTCAATTTGATATCTTTTAAGAATTAAATCGATGATGAACGATTAGGGTTTTGTATTCCTCATCTCATATGTGCTTTCAATATTAATGAAATCGCCACAAATATGTTCGAAATCTTCGAGCTTCGGATGAAGTGTTGGCGCGTGGACTTCGCGTGAAGGCCGTGGATACGGTGAGCTTTGGATGAAGTGTTGCCGCGAGGATTTGCAGTGAGATCCGTAGAAGGATTTCCATCGATCGAGGACTAACGAAGACAATTTGCAATGAGGAGTAGGTAAAATCGAGTCGTGTATTGGTATAATCACTTGTACTTGATTTTGATAGTGGATTGTTTTGCGTGACCGGGCCCGTGGGTTTTTCACTCCGATATGGAGTTTTCCCACTTAAATCTCGGTGTTGATTTTATTTATTCCGCGTTTATTTTATTTTGCACCGCGATTGTTTGTTTTTGCCGTTTACACCTATTCACCCCCCTCTAGGTGTTGATTACCTTTTAGATCCTAGGGATCCATAACTCACACTTTGGATATTCGAGAGTGTTGTTCAAGTTGCCCGGTTCAAATTGGGGATTGGATCATGCCCGTGGATCTTTTCGTAGTGCGCAAACTCGGGGAGTTTGATATAGTCTTGGGCATGGATTGGCTGACCAAGTACTTCGCTACTATCGACTGTGTGAATCGAACTGACCTTTAGGAGCCGGGGTAGGATGAGGTTGTGTTTCGAGGATGCCGAGCTCGCCGTTTGCGATGACGATTAGCTACTCTCGAGCTAGACCTTGATTAGTAGAGGGTAGCCTACTTGGCTAGTATTGCACTACGGGATGTTGACGACACCCCTAGGATTGAGGATATCCCAGTGGTGAGAGAGGTCCAGGATGTGTTCCCAGCTGAGCTACCAGGTATGCCACCTGATAGGGAGATTGAGTTTGTGGTAGATCTCGTCCCTGGGACTACTCCAATCTCAAAGGCGCCCTATAGGATGGCACCAGCAGAGTTGAAAGAGTTGAGGGCACAGTTACAGGACCTTTTGGATAAAGGTTTTGTGCGACCGAGTGTGTCACCTTGGGGAGCACCGGTTCTTTTTGTGAAGAAGAAGGACGGATCACTTCGCTTATGCGTGGACTATCGTGAACTTAATAAACTCACGATTAAGAATAAGTATTCATTGCTGAGGATCGATGATCTGTTTGATCAACTTCAGGGATCAAGCGTGTATTTCAAGATCGACTTGCAGTCGGGATATCACCAGCTGAAGATAAAGCCTGAGGATGTGTCAAAAACGGCTTTTAGAACACGGTATGGACATTATGAGTTCACTGTGATGCCATTTGGTCTTACCAATGCCCCGACAGCCTTTATGGATTTGGTGAACCGTGTCTTCAAGCCATACTTGGATAGATTCGTCGTGGTGTTTATCGACGACATTTTGGTTTATTGCCGAAGTGATGCAGATCACGAGGAACACTTGAGACTAGTACTTCAAGTGCTTCGGGAAAAGAAGCTCTTCGCTAGATAGATAGATAGATAGATAGATATCTTAAAGCTGTAAATAATCGATGCATAAGAAAGGAACTGCAACATTCTACTATGCCTGTAATAACAAGAGTATAAACGTAGCCATGAAATCACTAACATGCTACTATGTTTCTATCAAGTATGAATGTAACTCTATTATGCTCGATATGCACTTTGTGCCCAATTCACATAACTCCTTTGATTTTATTACCCAATCCTTTGGTCGCTCCATAGGCGCGCTCGACTCACCTCTCAAACCCGTCTTTACTGGGGGACTCGAACCACCCGAGGGGTTGTCTGCGGGACCCCACATAAGCTATCCCTTGGGACCCCACATAGGCTATCCCAATCGTATCACGTGCCAAGACTCCGGAGCTCGCACTACCCGTGTGGAGCGACCACCACGAGCGCTGAACAAACGTGTGAGTATGATCCAATCCTCATCCACCGAGGATACCTTGTCATTAGGGTCATTATGTTCAAGTGTTTTCTAACACTACATCTCAATGCCATTCATCAAGTTTATACTCAGTTAACATGCCACTAGTGTTCTTTACACTAGGTTATAATGCTACTCGTCAAGTTGTCTACTTGGTTTACATGCCACTCGTCATCATGCTCATGCAAGTTCAAGTTATTGTCCAACTTATCTCTATAGGGTTCTATGTCATCAACTCATTCTCATGCACCATACATTCACATGCCAAGCCTACCATGCCGCATAAAAAGGGAGCATGCAAGAATAGTAAAAGCAACTACATAAACCCTATCATGCATGAAGCTACACACACACACACACACACACACACACACACACACACATATATATATATATATATATATATATATATATATATATATATATATATATATATATATGAAGTAAGACCAACACGAGTTACTTAGACATAGGAGGCGCTTCAACTACTTGGGGATGGAACCCCCACCTTTCGTGAAGCTACAATGTCGGTCTCGTGCTCCTAGAACACCACTTTCACTCTTTGGGTTCGCCCGACGCTTCAAATCGTCGTTTAGATCGTAGCTTTAAATCCGCTCGTCGGATCGGCGAACCGTCCCTTCCCACGCGTTTAGACACCTAACAATTAGGTTGACATGGGGTAAAATTAGATCAATACCCATGGTTTTCAAAAACCCTAATTTGAGCCCTAAGTTTAACCCATTGCAAAAATCCCCTTTTTGCATTTAATTCTTAGTGTTGGTGTTATTTATATTTAGCAACATTTGTGCCTAAATATTGGTAAATAAATACATTTAGCAACACTAATAAATAAATATTGCTAAATTTTATAATTTGTGTCATTTAGTGAAATGTTGCTAGTTAAATATTGCTAAAAGTAAAACTTCTTGTTGTGCACCTTGGAATAGTGCCGACGGGTGGAACGTGGTTGTTGTATCGCTAGGAATAATTGCCGAAGCCTCGTACGTGGATGGACAATTTCGCTTCTAGTGACAAAGATCGCACATCTCGATCCACAGGCCTTATCTAAACTTTTTATTTATAGTATTTGTTTTTTAATTTTCGTTTTTGAAATTTATCTAAACCTGAAATTGAATTTTCGAGTTGTTTTTAAAGAATATTATAATAAAATATCGGAAAGATCTTTCCAACAAGTACTACCACTCGAACCACCCACTTTATTTGTACTGCCCCACTACTACTACATTCATGCATGTCCAAGTACCCGCAGGCACTAAACAACTCTGATGTAAACGAAACCATGCATGTAACCGCACCATATTAGTCACCCTTACTTAAAAATATATGTAATATAATATAATGTATTACATACCAAATTCTAGCAAATAATAAGTTTCTAAAGAGAAATAATTATTGAGTGATCAATTTTTCTGGCATGGCATGAATTCTGCTATGCTGTCTGTTTTACTGACTAGCTCTTCCGTCGGCACAAGCTAGCTAGTAACATGGTTAACCTGACTTTTTACGTACGTGCATGCATGTGATCAGTGAAAATTCTAAAAGACAATTTCTAAACTATTTCTTGTAAAAAAATCATATCAGTACCATACGTCATGTATCGTAACACAGTAACATGCATGCATGCATGGTTTAACTTGATACCACGGGAACAATTAATCTTTTTTTATAAGAACTCAAATGTATTGTATATATATTAGCAAACACATAACAAATGTGTGTCTAGGACTCTCTCTCTCTCTCTCTCTCTCTCTCTCTCTATACTCTCTATATATATCTCTCTCTCTCTCTCTCTATATATATATATATATATATAGAGAGAGAGAGAGAGAGAGAGAGAGAGAGTTGAATTAATATTATCGGTAGTAAATGCCGTATTCCGTTGCTATCTATTTATTTTCGACGATAGAGCCTCTAAATCGATGGTCGGTACGTTGAACATAATTTATACCACTTCTAGAAATTCAATTTCAAATCTTTTTTACATTGTTGACTCAATGATTAAACGGTTGCAAAATTTAAAACTTTAATGGTCGATTGAGGGGTTTGCTCGTCTAATCTAATAGTATATATAAACAAGTTTAAATCAACTGAATTTTGATTAGAAAATTCATTAAACTATTTAAAATTAAATCTGTACTGTTTGTCTTGATTACATAAATCCTATCTTCACTTTATGAAGAATTTTTATCGCCTCTTCTATATATCATCAAGGTTTGATGCATAAAAAAATAATATCGAATATATGTAATATTTGATTTCTAAATACTTCAAGTAGTATACATTAATATGCTCAACGATGCCGATTGCCAATTTGAAAACTCTATCATTAAAAATAAATCAAAGAACGAGCCGTTTGCCGCCGATGTTATTCTAACTCAACTCTATATATATGTCCGGCTTGTAATAGCACGAAGGCCTTTTTGCTGCCAAATAATTTTTGATGATGGGACGTTGTCGGCTTCATTATACATGCTCTATGCTACTTTTGGAAGCATCTAGAAATTAAATTTTATATATTTTTATATCAGTTGATAATTAATTAGTGATCAAAATATTTCAAAATTAATAATTTTAATGTGTTGACAGTGTAAACAATCTAAATTAAGTAAAATTTTGATAGAAAATTATTTATATTATTATTTAGAGCTAACACAGTACCTCTCTAATTAACTTTACTTTCCCGTCTTTCTCTCCATGCATGTTCCCTCTCTCCATGATATATATCTAAATGCATGTTTCCCTTTCCTCTCTCTCTCTCTCTCTCTCTCTCTCTCTCTCTTGGTGATCTCTCTGTGTGGTGTGGGCCCTTGTCCTCCACCCCAAGAGGTAGGCCTACCTTGTGTGATGTCCCTCCAGACAGGACCTACCGTACGACCAATCACTAGGCATGCAATCCAGCAGCGTATCCAAACATCACACGATCATGAAAATATATGCATGCTCAGAGAGGGAAAGAGGGAGATCCCTAGAGAGAGAGAGAGAGAGAAAATCCAGGAGATAAGGAGTAAAGATTCTTGGGACATGCATACTGGTGCCTAGCTAGCTACTTTCCTCGATCCCTAAAAAAATAATATTGCAAATTATGAAATCTGATTTACAGAAAGATTATATTTAGCAGTGTTAATTGTGGATGCGGGTGTGCTATCACGAAAATAAAATATTAAAGTATCAAAAAATTTAATCGATATTTTCACAAGTATATATATATTCTAACTCAACTCTTTTCTCTATATATATATATATATACACGAATCGTGATCTGCGTGCAGTATTATATATGAGTGAGATAAAAGATAGCTCTTTTGTGTAAGGTAGGGCGAAGCAATATTTTCGTTTTCGTTTCGTTTTCATTTTTCGTCAAAAAAAGAGAAAAAAATGATAACTTTACTCTTTTTTTTTCTTCTTCGAATCCGTAAAAATATTTTTATTTTCACATCCAACCAAAAAAGCGAAAAGTAATTTTTCATATGAAAAACAACATTAATTAATTCCGATTCCTTTTATGCCAGAAGGATACAAATATAGCTAGCTAGTCAGATCGAAAAGGCCACGTCTCGATCTCTCGTGTTCTTTTGTGACGCAATCCATGTGAAGCATGCAATTTGCCATTCGCTTTTTGAGCGCAGACGCACTTACATTATCGACTGCACCCGATTCGTGCGTACTTCAAAATCTTTGGCATTCCTCCACATCGATCCGGCTAGTTTTGTAGACATGTAAAAAATTAACCTTTACGGATTTGTTTAAGAATATGCATGTTTGATTGTTTGAAAGTGTTCGTCATGTTGATAAAATTAATTTTGTAAAAAGTAACTTTTAGGGCAAATTTGGTTCGTACATTTTGGATCGGGAATAGAAATCGGTTTGATTAAATCGCTAATTTTGTTTGGTTCACAGAATCAAATCGGTTTTATATATATAATTTGAATTCATAATTTGATTTTAAATTTAAATTTAAATTTAAATTTGAGTTTAAATCAAAAATCAAATTGAAAATTCAAATTCGAAGTTCAGACTAAAACTCATTATTGAAATTAAAATCAGAATAAAAAATTAAATTCAGATTCAAATTTCAACTTGAAAATTTAAATTTTGACCCAATTGATAATTTGAATTTATAGTTTGGAACAATTTGAATTTAATGTTCAAATTGAAGTTCCTAGCTAAAAATAATTTGCTTAAAATTTAAATATAAATATTTTAATTAAAATTTAAAAGTAAAATTAAATTTAAATAAATTTTTAATTTTAAATATAATTTTGCAAATTTGAATTTAAAAATTGTGTTGAATTTGAAATTACAAGTCAAATTCAAAATGCAAAATTAAATTTATCAGTTCAAATTTAAATTGAAATTCAACTCTAAAAATATATTCAAAAATTAAAGTCAAAACCAAATAAAACTTTTAGATAAATTATTCACGTTCAATAACTTCAAAAGTTTTTAAGCCAAAGTTAAAAGCTGAGATTTAGTTATAACTGATCACTTTCTTAACCCACTTTTGTGAAGTAATTTTTATATTCACTTTTCTGAAATTCCGTATTTTATTTTCAACCTACCAAACACGGCTTAAGATGATTCGGAAGTTAATTAATGACCTACCAGAAATATATAAAAAGTTCTCCCCGTACGTAGAACAGTGGCGGATTGAAAAAATATTTTGAAATAAGGAATCACATTGCTTAGATATTTTGATACGAGGATATATGTCTAAGGTAATAATTCCATCAACACTATTAATATACATGTAACGGAAAACCAAAAAAGGGAAAAAGAAAAAAAAAAAGTAAGTTACGATGTAGTTAAATTCATCTCTTAAAAAAGAAAAAAAAAAAAAGAAAAAAAATAACTCTTCTATACCTATAATAAATCGGTTTAATCTATTGATATCATCAGTAACTTGTCGAATCTAAATCTGAACTTCTGCACCAGCTAGAGTGAAGAGGATGCAGTCGTTTTCTTGGGAATCTAAGTTTTTCATTGAACTATCAAACAAGGCGAAGAAGATGCTGTTGTTGAATGATTGAGATTCGAATATCAGATATGTTATAGAATAATTTATCCATTTTCATGCACGGAGAGAGGAATTAGACACTTTACTGGGTTGAGATGACCCTATTACTAGACAGGATATCTCTGGCCAAAAGATTCCATAGAGATTTAAATTATATATTCTTTTTTAAAAAAAATACAGAAGTTTCTTTTCTTTGGTCAAAATTATAAATTGAAAGCGGTTGGACGACTCTTTATTGTTATAATATCTTATGTAACAAAATTTTCAGATAAATTTTTTTTTTGCTGAAATAGATCTAACTTTCTGCTTCATAATAATAAAACTATAAAACTAATAAATTGAGTTGAGTTGAGTTGAGTGGGGCTCCGATCCATAATAAACTTAACAGTAAAACATCCAACAATAAATACACTTAACCTCTAGATAGATTTAGTTACATCAAAGCCTGTGAGCAACGTGGCTAAGCCCTTGAGTACGATGAGTGCGCCTTTTCTATCGGCACCTCTGCCTTTTAGATTGTTCGTTAATTAGTGCTTGTGATCCACAATTTTGACTTGTTAAGATTCATCTTAATTAATTACGGTTGGCGTAATTTGCCACTTTGTCTATGCACCTAGCACATATATCTATATCTATATCTATATCTATATCTATATCTATATAAACCTATGAATTCCCATATCCTTAAGCTGATGTGGCGCAACCCCCTTAAATTGGGAATGTGGGCCCTGTTAATTTTTTTATTTTTCTAATGAATTGAAAATTTCTTTTCTCATTTAAAAATTTTGAGTTCAAATCAAATTACACCAAGCAATAATCGAGATTTCTATTGTTTCTGATTAAATCTAAACGTCACTGCCTATATAACAAAACATCTATATAAAGTTCAAAAAAATAAATGTGGCTCGATACCTAATCATGATCGATGCTTCTTGTTAAAAATTAAAATATTTAAAAAAAAATATTTTTCATACTTTTCAATATACCTTAAAATTACGTACTAAAACTTTTAAAGTAAATATGTTCTACTCTCTATAAAATAACTTATAGAATAAATTTAAAAGATTATAATATATCTACCCGCCACATTGCGCGGGTCACTACACTAGTATATTGCTAAGATGAATTTTAAATTATTTCCTGTAAGATTAATATCTTGCTCAACTAACATTTGAAATAATATATGATTAGCCTAGTGGGAGAGGGAGGAGCAAAGTTGGTATTTAATATTGCATTTGTTCGACATTATTGTTGGGCAACTATCCTAACACACTTTTGAGCTCCAACGTGTCACTTGAGAATGCGTTCTCAAGTTGTAGCTCGCTCGTTCAAAAAGCAATAATAATGCTCGTGTATATAGGGTCGGCGGAAATGTAAACCTATCGTGTTGTTAATTTATCCACACCCACTCTGATACTCTAATTCAGGTTTGAAAATATGTTTTAAAGATAGGATCGTGATGTATCATTTTTGTAGTGAGCTAACCACGGAGCTTTCACTATCAAAATACTAATCGCACTAGTAAACTAATATAATATATCTAAATTACACGACCAAGATATGTAAGATATTGGAGTAAATTAAGTTGAAAGAAAAATATCCAAGCACAATCACAACAACGCAGGAGGATTTACGTACGTAGTTCACCCAAATCGGGCTACATCCACGAGCACGGAGAAATCAAATTCATTTGATATAAGGGGATTATAAGATTTGATTAGAGATTACCACTCTATTACAACACTACAACAGAATTAGCTTATAGGAATACATGTTTGGGATACTTTTGAATAAGCGTCTCATTTATGCTAAAACTTAAAAAAATATATTTACTAATGCCTAAATATAAAACCCAATTCAACCAAAAATAAAAGATTACTCTACTCAATCCGCCACACCCAGCCCATTTGGCCCAATTACAAACAGAAAAGAAAAAAAAAAATTAATTACTATCTTTCCTTCTCTCTTCACTCAATCCATTGAAATTCTAGACGAAGAGCCCTTCCCTGTCGGCCTTCTCCGTCACTGCAGCCAACGAGATAGAGTTTCGGCGGTTGCTATATGCTTAAATAAGTATTGGTAATTTAGTATAACTCTTTTATGATATAACGACACTTTTTAACTGTCACATATACCTAGCGACCCCACATATAACAACACTTTTTAAAAGTGTCAGTAATTTAGCTAGCAGCATTTTTTTTTTACCTGTACCTATATTTAAAAGTGTCGCTATAGACCGTTTTTTTTTGTATAGGCTGGGAAAACCCTTCTTACTATACCTTCATCTAAGCACCTTCCATTCCCATCTTACTATACCTTCATCTAAGCACCTTCCAAATCCACAAAACTCATTTTGAAATGCCTCTTAGAATTTCTCCAATCAATGTTTGAAGCATTTCAATCAACCAAGAAGAAAAAGAGAGCTACTTTTGCAACTCTCTCTACACTTCTCTTCTCTATCTCAAGAAAAGAGAACCCTCAAGAGCAAAAAAAATGAAAACTCTCACTTTCTAAACCCAAAGCGATTCTCTCTTAATATTACTTGGTCTAATATACCAAATAGATCAACTAAAACCGAAACCAATTATGAACTAGCCCATTACATGAGTTGTTGAATCAAACCCAAAATAAATCAATTAGTGTCTGCCGCGAACGAACCGGCCCCGTCGTAGGTTGTTTTCTAGGACGAGTGGTCATTTATTATAGAGTTTAAATTTGTTTGAATTTTATTTTGAAATCAGGATGTTAGGTTCATGGCTGCAAATAGAATCAAGAATCTGCTGTTAATTACCCCACACTTTCAGTGTTAAGGAACCCTCGATTAAGAGACTAAATTTAATGCTGATAATAAAAGAAACAAAGCAGGCAAATAAAATTTTATTCATATAATTTGCCGTTTACATGGCTTAAGCAGGGACATACCCCCACTGTACATGAATTGAATCCTAAGTATATGTATTAGGATTTAGTTGGATTTGAGATTGACTAGGTCCTAAGTATATGCATTAAGACCTAGTCGATATTAGACTCTATGTATTCGAGTCTAATTGGCTCTAAGTATATGTCTTAGAGTCCGATTGTATTAACCTTGGTTATATGTTCCAAGGTAGAGATGTGACCAGACCTCAAGTATATGTATTGAGGTAGGTCGAATTATCCAAAAGTAGAGAGTGGTTAATTCCTGAGTATATGTATCAAGATTAACCGAGTTTCACTCTAGTTATATGTGCCAGAATGAAGATCTGACTAAACCCTAAGGGGTAGTCGGATTTGATGTCATGAACTCTGAGTATATGTATTAAAGTTCGATCAGGTATGAATTTCACTCTAGGTATATGTGCTAGAGCAAAAGACTGACTAGACCCTAAGTATATGGGTTAGACCTAGTCGAGCACGGTTTGACTTCCACTCTAGGTATATGGGTTAGAGCAAAAGGTTGACGGCCCTAAGTATATGTATTAGGGCTAGTCTGATGAACTCTAAGTATATGTGTTAGAGTTCGATTTGAATTTGGGTTTAGTTTAGCGGTGTTTCGGTCATTTAAGTTTGGGTTTAGTTTAACGACGTTTCGGTCGTTTGAGTTTGGGTTTAGTTTAATGACATTTCGGCCATAAGTTTTGGGTTTAGTTTAACGACGTTTCGGGCGTTTGAGTTTGGGTTTAGTTTAGCGACGTTTCGGTTGTTTGAGTTTGGGTTTAGTTTAACGACGTTTCGGTCGACTAAAATTAAGATATTAATGAAAATTGGATTTGGATTTAGTTTAACGACATTTCGGTCGACTGAGTTTGGGTTTAATTTAACGACGTTTCGGTCAATTGAAATTGAGATTTTCATGAAAATTGGATTTGAGTTTAGTTTAACGACGTTTCGGCCGACCGAGTTTGGGTTTAGTTTAACGACGTTTCGGTCGACTGAGTTTGGCTTTAGTTTAACAACGTTTCGGTCGACTGAAATTGAGACATAAAAATTGGATTTGGGTTTAGTTTAACGATGTTCCGGTCAATTGAGTTTGGGTTTAGTTTAGCGATGTTTTGGTCGTTTGAGTTTGGGTTTATTTTAGCGACGCTTCGGTCGTTTGTGTTTGGGTTTAGTTTAGCGACATTTCGGTCGTAGATTTTTGGTTTAGTTTAATGACGTTTCGGTTGTTTGAGTTAGGGTTTAGTTTAACGAAGTTTCAGTCATTTGAGTTTGGGTTTAGTTTAACGACGTTTCGGTCGTAGGTTTTGGGTTTGGGTTTAGTTTAACGACGTTTCGGTCGTAGGTTTGGTGGTTTGGGTTTAGTTTAACGACATTTCGGTCGTAGGTTTTGGATTTAGTTTAACGACGTTTCGGTCGTAGGTTTTGGGTTTAGTTTAACGACGTTTCAGTCGTAGGTTTTGTGGTCGAGTTTGGATTGGACCTATTTCAGTTCGAGTCGGATCCTTCATGGTTTGGATCGGATTGGACCCACTCCGGTTCAAGTCGGATCCTTTATGATTTGGTTCAAACGGGATCCGGTTCAGTTCAAAATGGATCGGATCCACTTTAGTTCAAGTTGAATCTTTCCTGGTTCGGTTCAAGTCGGATCCACTTCGGATCAAGTTGAATCCTTTATGGCTTGGCTCAGACTGGATCCGGTTCGGTTCAGTTTGAATCGGATCCGCTTCGGTTCAAGTCGAATCCCTTTGGTTTGGTTTGGATTGGATTAGCTTCGGTTCGAGTTGAATCCTTCCTGGTTCGGTTCAAGTCGAATCCACTTTGGATCAAGGTGAATCCATTTGATTCGGTTCGGATCAGATTCGCTTAGGTTCGAGTAGAATTATTTATGGCTTGGTTCAGAACGGATTCGGTTCAGTTTGGATCGGATCCATTTCGGCTCAAGTTGAATGCTTTATGGTTTGGTTCAAATCGACTCCACTTCAGTTTGAGTCTAATGCTTTTTGGTTCGGTTCAGGTGTGACGCATTGAACTTTAGCAAATAGTAAGGTTCGAGTGTTGGTTGTGAGATCTAAGCTTTTCCAGACTCTCTGGAGGGTCGTTGACTGTGTTCCGACCTATGGCACGAGTCCCGAGATTAGTGGTTGAAATCTTAACACCAAAGTCCAAAAAGTTGGATTTTGCATTCTGTATCACATGCATGACATTGGTGGTTGTAAGATGCATACACGGTGGCTACAGACAAACCGGGATTGTACCGATGGACGGGCAGATTTGGCAAACCCGAGGCTCGGTTTGGTCGTTTTCAGGGACTTGTACCGGTACAAATGGGATTTGTACTGGTACACTTTGACAGAATCTGAACTGCGCGAACTGCATGGGGGTTTTTGCATTTGTGGCCTCTTTTATCAGCACCCCACGCCCTTGGAGGGTTCTCTTGTGCTGTGAACTAGGGAGGGGAGAGGTAGGGAGCTCTTCCTTATTCCTTATTCCTCTTTGGATTTTTATGGGTTTGGTTGGATTTTAAAGCTTATTTTTCTCCCTTTTTGCTCTCTTTTGCTTATTGGAGCCACTTCCACCATTAGAGGAGCATTGAGCTTGGACTTGGAGCATGTGGAGAGGAAGATCTTCACTTATAGAGGGTTTTGATCCTTGATTTGGAGCTCTTAGAAGGTAAGCAACAAATCATTTCCTCTAGATTTAAGTTTTGGAGCTTTTTACTAGATGAAACCCTAGATTTTGGAAACTATGGTTTATTTTGGGGTTTCTCTTTTTGGGGCTTTTAGAACCTAATTGATGGGTGTAGAACTCTCCTTTAGGTTGGATTTGAAGATCCTTTGGATCGATTTGAGCTTTGGGCAAGATCTTCTTGATCAAAGGTAATTTTCACCTTTTTTCATGTGTTTTTTGGTGAATTTGGTTGGATGTTTATTCGAAGCTTGTATCCCTTCAAAAAATTATCTTAGGGTGCTAGAAGCTTGGGGGGCAACTTCGTTCGGCGAAACAAAAAGGATTCGAAGTATATCCGGTGGGTTTGACCTTACCGAAATGGGTGAACTCCTTCTATATCTTTATTTTGGTTTAAGGACATGTTTAGATATTTATTCATACTCTTTATGACATGCTTGAATTTATGAGAATATAATATGACCATGTTATGTATAGTAAAAGTTTGTGCTCTATGTGGTAGAGACATACAAGTAGAGTTGGGCATAGTTTGACTATAGTTGAGACTACTCATTTATGCCACCCTAAGAAGCATGTTAGAGTATGATTGGTGAGATGAACCCTTGAGGGTACCTAGCGATTGGATTACTTTCATAATATCACATATGGTTATAACATTGCACTTGTTAGAGACAAGTAATAGAACTTAGTGTCGTTACATTATGTGTGAGTGGATAAGAAGACTTGGCATTGTGACCTTGTGATTAGAAAGGTGTTGACCTTAAAGTGGATAGCATATCTATATGAATGAAACATATGCATGCGTGAGACTTAGCAGGATTTGCCATGTACTTGTTGTAGACAAGATAATTGTGATAATATAATGTAGAGCTTGATATGATCATTATGAGATAATTTGGTGCATTTATTCTAGTAGTATGACTAGTTTGGCTATTGTGATCCATCCTTCGATCTAGGGATGGATAGATTATTCCATGTTTTAGACGTGGGGAAAGGATATGTTAAGCCTTCGGGGTAAACTTTTTGTAAGTATTTCCTAGTTTTCTTGCATATGGCAATGGTAAGTATCTTATTGATAAGTATTAGAATTGCATGTCATGGACTTCTTTGGAACCTAGTTTAAAGTGATGAATTATCCCAAGTAGGATAGTGTCAGTTGAGTTTTAAATATTTTAAACATTATATGTGTTGGTAGAGGCTTACCACCCTTGTAATTGTAAACTAGTCGTGACATGATTGATCTATTACCGACTGTCGGGTCGATGAGTGAGATTCCAAGTTTTAGACTTGATGATTGAGTATTCCAAAATTAGGGACCCTATGCTATGATTGCGCTTGCTTGCCCTTGTGCTCATTCGCACATGCTTGTGAGGGTCGCTCCCTACAAGCCGGCACTCCGAAGTTTAGCCTTGCGACGATAGATCGCCGTGCAGGATTGGGCGCCGAAGTGGATTGCTGTGTTCTTGTGTCTCCTTTCTTGCGGGAAAAGTTGACGACCTCCACGGGGCCACCTAGGCATGGCACGAGCCGGGACGTTATCTTGTGTACGTTCCTTATGGATTGGGTTTGAGACTCCACTTGACATTGTATATCATCGTGGTTGATGCATACATAGTAGATGTCCATACTTATGGTTGTTACCTTAGATTTCTACTTGATGCATGTATAGTAGTTGGACATTATGGAACAAAATATAATTGACAACACTAGTGGTAGTAAACTTATATCTTTTTGGTATAAAATATATGCTTGGTAGAGAACCATGATAGTATAAAATGTATGCTTGGTAGAGAACAATGGAAAGTATAAAATTATGCTTTATAGTATCTTGGACTTATTGTTTAAGCATGTTAATCAATATTGACATATGTTTGTGCCATTAAAAGTAGAACCTCATGTATATGATAATCAACTGGTATTAGAAGCATGTTAATAGTTAAATTCGTTTAAGTACTTGCTTTTAATTATCGCTTCTTATTTTCCTTATAGCATGCTTATTTTTAGCCTAGTGGAGCTTTTTGCTCAGTTCAGTAATTGCCCACTGTAAACTATTTTTGATAGTTCTAACGCTCTCTATTTGTTGTTATTTTTCAAAGCCATCCGCATCGGGAGTGGCTAGGGATTCGAGGTAAGGGTTTAGCGGCTAGCTAGAGCCCTACGGAGTTACTATAGTTGGACCCGATGTCGTCTTTTCTTTTTGTTGTTGGGAAAAGATGTATTTTGTATCTGCTTAGAGCTTTGTATCAGTTTCTAGATTTAGTTATTTATTTTTGTATCGTTCTTGTGGATCTTTTTGTTAGAACTTAGTGATTTTATATTACTCGCTCTGATAGCCTTATTAGGATTTCTCTCTTTTCCTTCATTGTTTTTCTAGACGCCTTGTGTGCATTGTTCTTGTTTGGTGTACACGGCGGGTCTGTGCACGCGCCGGCGGGCTTCTGCTGGGCCCGGGGCGTGACATCAGGTCGGACCCACTTCGGTTCGAGTCGGATCCTTTGTGGTCGAGTTTGGATCAGAACTATTTCAGTTCGAGTCGGATCCTTCATGGTTCGGATCGGATTGGACCCACTTCAGTTGGAGTTGAATCCATTTGGTTCGGTTCGGATCGAATCCACTTCGATTCGAGTCGACTCCTTCATGGTTCGGTTCAAGTCGGATCGACCTTGGATCAACTTGAATCCTTTATGGATTGGTTCAGACCGGATCCGGTTCGGTTTAGCTCAGATCGGATTCGCTTCGATTCAAGTTGAATGCCTTATGATTTGGTTCAGACAGAATCCGGTTCGGTTCTGTCACACCCCGGGACTAGCAGAGCCTTCCCAGTAGCATATCCAGACCCGCCATATGTCAACACATACAAGGCGTCTACCAAAAACAGCAAAATTAAAACAATAATAGGCTATAACTAGAGATATCAGAGCAAAATACAACTAGTTCAATCAACAGATATAGGCGAAAGAAAACTAAACAGTAAGGATAAAACATAAAGTTATACAACATCTATCTCAAAATGTGGTGGTCTCTCTACATAGGTACAACTCTGCAAAAACCTCTCCAAAATAAAAACAAAGAGAGGTGGACCACCTATCGAAGGATCCCTCGCCGAACATCACTAGCCCGAGGCAATACCCTTGCCGCGGTCCCTGGCCTCCTCTGGTGCAGAAAGCGCTGAAAGAAATCAGAAAACAGAGGGCGTGAGAACTATAATTTATAGTTCCCAGTGGGCAATTACTGACCTGAACCATTGCACCACTAGGCCCAAAAGAAATAACATAAGGGTGCGAAATGAAATGCTGAAATAAAACATAATAAGATGCGGTAAATAACTGCGAGTATGAAAGCATATATATGTAATAAACCGACTTTTTATCTGGATGGAATTTGACTTTCGATTTTAAACGTTATTGTGCGTAAATGAATTACAAGAGCACACGTCAAATTTTAGGCGAAACCGAGCTAAAACGGAAAAGTTACGCGCGACCCGGAAGTTTGACTTAAAGTGAATAGTAACTTCGGCGTTTCGTTGATCCGGGAAATAGAGAGGGGTCCCGGTGCGTACCAAACTCCGTTCCTAGCGGTCCAATAGCTCGTTTTGATCGATTCAGATATTCTGGAACCAATGGCACTGACGGATTTCAGATGTGATGCACGATTTTCGAGAAAAATGAGTTTTATCGAAAAGAGGGTTTTCGCACTTTGCTATTAGCGCACAGTGAAACTCCTCGGGCCCCGTGTTTGTGACCTAGAGTTCATTGAGGGATGTTTGGGGTCCCTACTAGTGGTAGGTGAGCTGATTTCAGAGGCGGAAGCTCGAATTCGTGGGTTTACACATTAGTACATGTGTATTAGTGGGTATGTTGGAGAGAGGATGGATTTCTTCGCGAATCCGAGATCAATCGAGGCGAACCAAAATCATAGGTTTGTTGCCCTCGACGTGTTGAATGCGATGGCGCGATCCGTTTGCAAATCCGACGGACGGATCGCCGGATATTGCAAGATGATCGAAAAAGGGGTCGATGTGTAACAATCGGACTGTTAGAGAGGGGATGGATTTCTTCGTGAATCCGTGATCAATCGAGGCGATGTAAACTCGTAGGTTTGTTGCCTTCGATGTGCTGATCGCGTTGGCGCGATCCGTTCGTAAATCCGACGAATGGATCTACGGCTATTGCACGTTGATCGAGGAGAGGTCGGAAATGACAAGATGGTATTTTCGCAAAACGTGCGACATTTTATGTACCGAATCGCGCGGGATCGCACGTGGAGGGTTATTCACGCAGTTTACACGTGCTGTGAGGGACCCAGTATTAAATACTGAGGTTTGGTGGACTTAGTTGCATATTTGCACTATGCATATATAGGTGCTCCTAAGGGTTCCTAGGGTTTTGATCCACCAAACCCTAGACCTAGACCTAGCCGCCCCCCAACCAACCCTAGCTGTAACCACCACGTCCCTTCCCATCTCGTGCTCACGTCCCGGCCGACGGCGATCACCCCCGGCCGCCGGAAAAGCAACCTCGGCTCCTTTTTGGCTCCAACTCGTCACCCTCTCTGTCGTGGTGCTCTGGGAAGCATCAGAGCCCGAGCTTCATCGTCCCAAGGCCGAGACCCCTCCACGGAAGCTGCCCCGTCGGCCGCCGTCGCCCCGAGCGCCGCCGAGCGCCGCCGCCGTTGCTCAGCAACCGCAGCCCATGGCCGCACCATGCCGCCGCTCGGGCCGAGCACAAAGCCGAGGAGGACTCTCGGCCTCCCCATGCACACCGCCGCTTCCTCCTCCTCCTCCTTCGACCTCGTGAACCGCCCGCCGTCGTCCCCGTGGAGTCCCGCCGCCGCCGCGCCGCCGCAGCAGCCTCGAGGGCCAAGCCGAGCCTCGTGCGGGCTCGGATCTCTCCGCGCCGCCGCCGCCACCTCCCGCCACCGGCCGGCGTGAGCACCCGCTCTCCATCGCCGCCGCATCGGCCCACCGCCGGCGCCCCCGCCGCCGAAGCTCCCTGTTGGCCGGAGTTTAACCCAAGCTCCTCTCGAGTTGACTGCCTAGGGCATCAATGCCCGTTGTCGTCGTCGCCTTCCGCCGCCTTCTGACGCGAGCCCCGGCCTCCTATGACTTTCAGCATCTGTCCCCTGGCCGGCCGCCCATTGTCCGGCCGCCGCCGGCCACCCCCGCTCTCCACCGCCTCCGTAGTCGTTAAATAGGGCCTATTATGGGCGATTTCTTGTTCTAACCTCCCCGGGCCACCCCGATCCCAACGGAAGGGAGCACGGTGATCAGGACTCATCGCTGATCACCGTGCTCACCTCGCTTTGGTCGGAAAGACCCCGATCCGCCGATTTAGCAAAGTCGGTCCCTTTCCGACCCTTTTGGCGTCCTCGGCTTGCGCGCGTTCCGAGACCCGAGGTCGTTTCCGGTGCCTCCGGAGGGGAGGACGGTGATCGTCTGTCAGTGACGATCACAGTGGTCACCTCAATTAGGGTCAACGGGTTCCTGGTTAGCGAGATTTTGCATGTTTATCATGCAGTGCGCGCAGTTCGCTGAACTTCGAGTCGCTCCCGCGCTCTCCACAATGTCCGGAAGTGCTCCGAAAGGTGAGCACGGTCTCCAGCACGCCGAAACCTTTCAGCAGGTGTCTTGGTTGGTCTGTTTGACCTTCGGTTTACTCTATCGGGCCATAAAACCCCGAAATCGCATGAAATAATGCGATTTCGTGTAACGTGAGGGGTTTTTATGCAATTGTACACCTTCTCGCTGCTGTTGGCAGCACGCGTGGGCAGTGGATAGCCTTTGGACTGATTGTACAAGGTCCGAAGCCCTCGTGGAGACCGAAAATTGATTTTCAGTGCGTTTTGCGGCGAAATCCGCCGACGTAACGCGTTTTCGATTCGGAATTATTCCGACGGTGCTCCGTGAGCTTTTGCGTTGTCGCTGAGCCTTATTGGCTGGTCACACGCGTCATTTCTGGAGTTCAGAAATGACGGGTGAGCGACGGTGGGTTCCGATGTCGAAATTGACACTTCCGGGAACCCGTGTTCGTACTGTTATCCGTCGATAGGGGTATAGTGGTATTATCTTGTGTTGGTTGCAAAAACATCCAAAACGGAGTGTTTTGTGGCAGCGGGTGACTCGTGACACGAGTCGGTGCATTTTGGGACAGTTCGCGGGTCCCGACGGAGTCCCGGTGAGGTTTACGGGACTTCCGGCATATTACGGCGATCGGTTTGGGAAACCGACTCCCGTGGGTTTATTTGCACGGGTATATATTCTGTATTAGTGGGTTAGACACTAATGTCACACCCCGGGTCATTCTAGAGTATAAAAACAGCGAAATTTTTTTTTTTTTTTAATATAAACCTTGATCCCCAAGGACATGACAGACCTGCCACAAATACAAAGAGACCACTGTACACACGGACAGAGTCTCCCCTATATTTGCACGGCATCGCACAAGTACAATGAGTCTTTTACAATCATACAACCACAATAAAGTGTACAGATATTAATTCCAATCAACATACACATATTCACACCATTCACCATAGGTTCATTCACATTTACCTTTGCATATAAATAACATCTATCTTTTAAAATGTTTCCTACCTGGAAACTAGTTCTGAAATACTAAGTCATAAAATCCCTTTTGAAAACCTTTTACAAACTGTTTCCCACACGGAAACCTTTTCTTTTGAAAACACTACCACGAGGGGTAGAAAACCTTTTTATCTTAAAATCCCAAAACCATTTTTACAACTCATTCCAAAATAATATTTTAATAATCACAAACAACAGTAGAGAACTGAACCATAAAGTGAGTCTAAGTTATTTACTCAATAAGGTAAACTGAAAGGAAATCAAACCACGGGTCGGGAGCTATATCGCGTGCTATGTACGCTCCTCACCTGTCGTCCCACTCGAACCTGCTGTAACACCTGAAAAAGAAGGCGGGGGTGAGAACATGTAAACATGTCTCCCTCCCTGGGTATCCACTAGCAACGAGTAAAGCAAAGGAAGGACGGTAAGTAGATACAGTAGCCAAAGTAAGCAGGAGAGAGATATATGTAATATAAACAAACTGCTACTGTATGTATGCATCGAAAAGCTGAGAAAGTAAACACCCAATCCATAACCGCCAATATTGATCCGCAGACCTCAGGCAATGCCCCCTGTCTCTAAGCCTGCATTCAACCCAATCCCACATGGGCTCACGGGTCGAACCTCTGCGACCACTTTTTCGGAAAAGAACAACCTGGCTGGTGGATCAGACCGTGTGACGCACTGGACTTTGCAAATTGCAAGGTTCGAGTGTTAGATGTGAGATCTGAGCTTTTCCAGATTTTCTGGAGGGTCGTTGACTGTGTTCCGACCTATGGCACGAGTACCGAGGTTAGTGGATGATTTCCAAGCGCTAAAGTCCAAAAAGATGGATTTTAGGTTGCTCTCGGGTTGAGTTTCAGAGCTTTTATACCGGTACAAAATTGTTGCTATACCGGTACAAAATGGTGGCTATACCGGTACAAGCCGAGATTTATACCGGTATAGATGAGCGGCTGGACAAACCCGAGGCTCGGTTTGTCGTTTCGTTAGAGTTTATACCGCACAAACCGGATTTGTACCGCAGACAGTCGGGCAGTTTTTGAAAATCCGAAACTGTAGGGACTGTTTGGCATTTTGTTGCTTTATATATATGCCCCTTCACCCCTATGGCTCATTTTGAGCCCTTCACTGCAGGAAATAGAGGTAGGGAGCTCTCCCCCTTTTTTCCTCCTTTGATTTCTTGGGTCTAGGGTGCTCTTTGGTGGTTTAACCCTTCTCTCTTCTTCTCCTTTTTGCTTCTTGGTGCATTCTCCACCATGGATGAAGCTTGGTGCTTGGTTTGGGAGCAAGTTGAGGGAAAGATCTTCAAGTTTGGTGGACTTGGAACTTGTTTGTGAGCTTCTTGAAGGTAGGCATCACCTCTATTTTCTCTAGTTTGGGATTTTGAAGCTTTCTACTTGTTGAAACCCTAGTTTTTGTAGATTAGGGTTTATTTTGGGGATTTGCAACCTAGGGCTTTTAGAGTCCAATTAATTGGTTTAGAACATTTGTTTAGGTTGCCTTGGAAGAGATCTAACCTCAATTTGAGGAGTGGAGAAGGATTTTTACTCTAAGGTGAATTTCTCCTTACTCTCTACATAGGAGCTTAAAGTTTGAACTCAAGACTTATCTCTTGAGGTTGTAACTCTTAGGATCTACTTTGTAGGGTATTAGGAGTAGGAATCGAAGCTTCGTTAGCGGTTCAGAGCGACGCTTGGAGCGACGGTGGGTTTGGCCTCACCTAGCACAATGGGAAATTCTCATTGGGGCTTATTTGCTTATGGTTAAATGAAAATTAGTACATTTTCATGCTATTTGATTTATTTGTGAATTTTAGAATGCTTAAGATACATATGTTATGTGTAATGCAATTTTACTCTATATAGTAGAGACGTATGCATGTGAGAGCTGAAGGCTTGTAGCATTCTAATTGGAAACATGAAACTAAGTATTTAAGAGGGATTTGGCATGTGTTTGAGAACATAGAACTATACATGATATAGGATAAAAGCCCTTGTTATTAAGCGGCATTGGCTTGGCATCAAAAGTGTAGAATAGTGAGCTAATGTCATCAAGCGGCATTAGGCTCGTGAATGAACTTGACATAGAAATTCTAGTGTCATGAGAATTTGTTGTACTAGACCTTAGGGTTGCTAGTGACATTTGCCATGTGTGGGACTTGGGACTTGGACTTGCTTGTTGCCATTTGTGCTCTTCGCACATGCTTGTGAGGGTCGCTCCCTACAAGCCGGCACTCCGGAGTTAGCCTTTGCGATGTATTCGCGCGTGCGGTATTGTCACGCCCCGGGACCCAGCGGAAGCCCGCCCCGTACGTGCCCAGACCCGCCGTACATCTAAAACATACAAGGTGTCTAGCAAAATGATAAATAATCAACAAGAAATGTGAGTTATGGGGTAGTCCCAAGGATCTATCTAGATCGTATCTAATCACCTAGAGGGGGGTGAATAGGTGTAAAGGCCAAAAACCACAAATCTCGATGCTTTAAAAAGTAAATGCGGAAAATAAAAACACACCGAGATTTACGTGGGAAAACTCCAACTCGGAGTAAAAAACCCACGGGACCAACACGCGAATAAACAATTCAAAAAGAGAAAAGATTACAAGGTGATTACCGACTCCACGGACTTAACCTCTCTTAACCTCCCATGAATCTCCGCGCAATCCTCCGGGTTGTCCACGTCCTCACGTCCGAGTCCACGAACGCCACGTCCCGAATCCACGAAACGCCACCACTTCGAATCCACGAAGCTTCTATCACGCCGAATCCACGACGCCACTCGAATCCACGAGCCAACGATCCGAATCCACGAATCGCCTTCAAACGCGCCGAATCCACGACGCCTCACGCCGAATCCACGACGCCGTTCATGAGAAGCATCATGAGTATGGTGATCCTTCGCTTAGGAGTATCGTAGAAAACCGAAGAAGAAAACTCCAAGCGAAACGTAGATCAAATCGACATATAGATATTCAATACGATATCTCGATTTGACCTAAAAGAGGCTAATATGTAGAAAATAGGTTTTAGATGAATTCCTAGCCTCTAGGGTTTCTCAAACAAGTATTTTCATGAAGCACACAGAGTTAGAGAACCCTAACATCTTATTTATAGACTTTAGAATCAATTAGACTGGGATTAGAGAAATTTCAGATTTTTTACCCTTCTGTACCGGTACAAAAATGAACTGGTTACCGGTTCCACAAGGACGGAAGATTATTTTTCGAAGCCCCATTACCGGTAATGGGTTTGATGGCTGTACCGGTATAGCAACCATGCTTGTACCGGTACAGGTTCAGGCTGTTACCGGTAATGGGTATGATGGCTGTACCCGTACAAGTTCAGGCTGTTACCGGTAATGGGTATGATTCTGTACCCGTACACTTTTCAGGCTGTTACCGGTAATGGGTATGATTCTGTACCCGCATGTTCAGTGCACAAAGTCGTACACTTTGTAAATTTTCCAATTTTTGAAAATTACAAAGTTCCAATATAATTTCTAATCCGTTAAACAATGATTTATGATTCTAATGCCTATAACTAAGTATGAATCACCATATTTATGAATTAAAAAACTTACCTGGACGTCGTGATTCAACTTGTCTCTTTTCTTCGAAGTCTAGAATTCTTCAACCATCTTCGATCCGCTCCGATCCTTCAAGACTCCGACACAATTCACGAAACTTGCCAACACAAAATCCTTAACAATCTCCCCCTTTGGCAATTTCGTGACAAAACACAAAAATTAACAAAAATTACATCATAAAAGAAAAACGAAGTTCAATACCATCACCAAAACATCAAACTTCTCGCATGTAGTCCAAATACAATTTGAAACACAAAAATACATCAAAACTCCTAAAACAAACTCTATGACTTAGACGCAACTAGGAGTCTTGAAGTCTTGATTTCCTGCAAAACAAATTTTTAACAAATTTTCAAAGTTAATTTTATACCTCTTCTCTCCCTTTGTTCTTTTCTCCAATTCCTTTTCAAAAATATTATCTCTCCTTCTCCCTCAATCTCATCACGTCTCCCCTTCGTATGTCTCCCTTCGTGTATGCATCAAATACCAAATATCCTCTCCTTTTGTACGTGTTCTTCATTCTCCCCCTTTTTGTCAAAAATTGCCAAAAGAAAACACAAATAGAGAGAAAAACTAACTAAACAGAGAGTAAGTATTTCATAGTTTCATACCTAGATGCATAAAGAAAACATAGCCCTAGGAGTGAAAAGATAAAACATATATAATGAAGCTCAAAAAGGTAAAATCACTCCGTGTCCTCCTCATCAAAAATTTTGCCTTGTTTTCTCAAAAATCCTTCAAAATTAGATTAATTTCATAAAAATTAAAAGTTGTACTCCAAAAATCATTATGATGAAGATAAAATATTAAGTGATTTCAAAAGACATCAAAACATTAAAATTTGATATTAAAAATAATCTAATGTTTTAAAATCATCAAGATGCAAATTGATGAAAAATAATTTTTAGAAATTTAGCAAAATTGACACCAGTTTGTCGCAACCCGTTCAAAATAGAGATTTAACTAATAAACACCGGGGGTGGCTCATTGAGCATCTTTTCATTCTACCACCTTATAACGCCGAAAATTCTAAAATATTCACATATATTTTTTCAACCTTTTCGGTTTTTCATATAAGTACCCATGTGGTAGCTTCACACACGTACCGGACGACCGGGGTGGTAGCTCTTTCCTACATGTGGTGGTAGTTTTCACACTCCTTTCGGATGTAACTCTTTCCACATCTTTTAAATATAGGAGTTTCTCCTTTCTTTTTTTTAAAATATTCAAACTCCCCCTAAACTAGACAATCTCACATTTGAAAATAATTTTGACGAACTTTAGTCGATTAGCAAATATCCATCAATTATATTCAACATTCACTACCAAGATGAATTAATTACCAAGAGATTAAAATTAATTTCAAAATTTTGATGAATGTATGTAAGAAGAAATCACATATTAAATTATCGTTAAAATAATAAAAAGTGGAGTGAAACCGATAATTAATATGAATTTAATTCAATTTGAATTGACTTTAAATACCGTTTAAGGCTCTTTAAAAAACCTTTAATCTCTATAACTTTATGATTTTCAATCATCTCCTTTCTCAAGTAAATTTTCAATCAAATTAAAAATTTCCCTTTACCTTTCCTCAACAAGATTTTCAAAACAAAATTTTAAACAATTCAAACCTGTCTAATCATGTAATGCAATGAATAAAAATATGCAATAAGCACCAATCAAAGCATTATAAAAATAAAAATAAACTAAGACGAGGAGCAAGGAAAGATATCACCTTTCCGGATCCAAACTTGTCGGATTGTTGGTTGTCTTGGCTTGTCGACGATTTTTGTGGTTCGTTTAAACGTTTGATCCACCATAGGTCCTTTCGAAGCAAGTTTCTTCGATTGATGTTGTTGTTGAGGCTTAGAAACCCAAACCGCTTGAGGCTTTGATTTCCAGTTCACATATGAGTCACGGTTTGCTTGATGCACTCGACTCAATTGGTTTTTCTTTTGATTCCGTGGGGGATGTCGAGCTTTAGATGATACCAATTGTAGTTTCGAAGTTGCCGATTGAGACTTAAAATTTTTATCCGAGCAACTCTTTTTGATGTGTCCTTTGATGCCACATCTATGACACACCTTCTCCTTCAAACTTGTTGAGACTTTCGATATCATCTTTTGATCCTTCTCAACATATGTCCGTTCGTATCCAAGTCCTAACTTGCTCGTTTGACCCAATCCGAGCATGTTATCCAATTTCTTCGTTCCCGAAGAAAACTTTTGAATATCGGACTTGAGTTGATGGACTTGCTCGGTCAATGCTTTGTTGGATTTGTATGTTTCCTCAAATTGATGCTCCAAAAATCCAACTTTATCCGTAGTAGATTTGATCATTAAATCCGATTCTTCTAGCTTCTTTTGGAGGACCGAATTATTATTCAAGATTGATTCCCGTTCCTCCTCAAGAGTACTATTTGTGGTCTTCAAATTCTTGTTCTCTTCTTCAAGATCAAATAAACGACGCCTCAACTTTTTATTGAGTTTCGCCATCTTCCGCGACTCAACAAGAAGTTGATTGTATGCTTCCGCTAATTCCTCGTCGTTTGATTCCTCATCGCCGGAATCCGAGTCCACATCTTCTTCCTTTGATGTTTTCAACGCAATGCCTTTACTTTGAGAAAAGGACTTGGAAGAAGATTGGTTAGTAGGAAAAGTCATCTTATAAGTTTGTAACACACCTACTAACTCTTCGGCCATTAGATAGCAATATATCTAGATCCCGCTCTGATACCAATTGTAAGTTACGGGGAAGCCCCAAGGATCTATCTAGATCGTATCTAATCACCTAGAGGGGGGTGAATAGGTGTAAAGGCCAAAAACCACAAATCTCGATGCTTTAAAAAGTAAATGCGGAAAATAAAAACACACCGAGATTTACGTGGGAAAACTCCAACTCGGAGTAAAAAACCCACGGGACCAACACGCGAATAAACAATTCAAAAAGAGAAAAGATTACAAGGTGATTACCGACTCCACGGACTTAACCTCTCTTAACCTCGCATGAATCTCCGCGCAATCCTCCGGGTTGTCCACGCCCTCACGTCCGAGTCCACGAACGCCACGTCCCGAATCCACGAAACGCCACCACTTCGAATCCACGAAGCTTCTATCACGCCGAATCCACGACGCCACTCGAATCCACGAGCCAACGATCCGAATCCACGAATCGCCTTCAAACGCACCGAATCCACGACGCCTCACGCCGAATCCACGACGCCGTTCATGAGAAGCATCATGAGTATGGTGATCCTTCGCTTAGGAGTATCGTAGAAAACCGAAGAAGAAAACTCCAAGCGAAACGTAGATCAAATCGACATATAGATATTCAATACGATATCTCGATTTGACCTAAAAGAGGCTAATATGTAGAAAATAGGTTTTAGATGAATTCCTAGCCTCTAGGGTTTCTCAAACAAGTATTTTCATGAAGTTCACATAGTTAGAGAACCCTAACCTCTTATTTATAGACTTTAGAATCAATTAGACGGGATTAGAGAAATTTCGATTTTTTACCCTTCGTACGGTACAAAATGAATCAGTTAATGGTTCCACAAGGACGGAAGATTATTTTTCGAAGCCCCATTATCGGTAATGGGATTGATGGCTGTACCGGTATAGCAACCATGCTTGTACTGCAGACAGTTCAGCACGGTAATGGGTATGATGGTCTGACGTACAGTATTCAGTCATAGCACGGTAATGGGTATGATTCTGTACCCGTACACATTTCAGGCTGTTACCGGTAATGGGTATGATTCTGTACCCGTACAGGTTCAGGTACAGGTCAGGTACACTTTGTAAATTTTCCAATTTTTGAAAATTACAAAGTTCCAATATAATTTCTAATCCGTTAAACAATGATTTATGATTCTAATGCCTATAACTAAGTATGAATCACCATATTTATGAATTAAAAAACTTACCTGGACGTCGTGATTCAACTTGTCTCTTTTCTTCGAAGTCTAGAATTCTTCAACCATCTTCGATCCGCTCCGATCCTTCAAGACTCCGACACAATTCACGAAACTTGCCAACACAAAATCCTTAACAAGAAAGAGGCATCTAGTAGTATCAGAGCGAAATAAAACAACTAGATCTCTAAATAGGAAGTAAAGCACTAACATCCACTATGAAGTATAAAAAGATAAATACAACCAAAACTCCACAACCAAAAGCTATAAAAGGTACATGGTAGTCTCTATACCGGGATACAAAAATCTCTCTCTCACAAATACCAAAAGAGAGAAAGGTAGAACCATCTAAAGAGAGTAAAGCTACTAAGAGCTAACTAGACGCGACTCCCTTGCCGCGATCCCTTGCCTCCGTCGGTGCCGAAGGCTCTGAAACACAATAGAAAAAGAGGGCGTGAGAACTATTAATTAATAGTTCCCAGTGGGCAATTACTGACTTCAGTTGCATGCTCCACTAGGCCCAAAACTAAACAAGTAAACGATAAACTATGCATAAGTAAAGCAAACGACATGTAAAATAAACATGTAAGCTACTAAACATGCTATCTCTACTTAGCATAAATAAGCATAAGCAAACGACTAATCTAAGCATGATTAGTAAGTCCAACTACTAGTATAATGTTCCCAATTTAATAGTAAAGAGTTGAAGTTTACTATTCTAGTCAAATCCACAATGTCCACAAATGATAGTAAAGTGTTGTAGTTTACTATTCTAATCAAATCCACAATTTCCTTTAAACTGCTTTAAGTTTAAGTACAATAAGATCAACCCGAAGGCGATATGGCCGATGCCCACCCGAAGGCTGCCTAGCCCAAATGCCGAGCCTAATGGCCCCGTAGTAGTCAACATTCCCACCCTAGGAATGAGACTGTCCTACGGCAATCCACTTCGGCGCCCAATCCCGCACGGCGAATACATGAAACGCGTTGGCCAACTCCGGAGTGCCCGCTTGTAAGGAGCGACCCTCACAAGCATGTGCGAATGAGCACAATGGCATATAGTCACAAAACTCGTCATATGTCCCAAATCGTCATGTCTCTAACATGGAATACACAAGTGTCCAAAAGGCCTATCTCTATGTCATCATGTCTCTAACATGGAAATAATAGATGTCCAGTGGCCTATGTCAAGTCTCTATGTTGCAGTTTCATAGTTTTCTAAGTTAAGTGCCGCTTGATGGCACTTAAGCTTTTCTAAGTTTCAACACAAGTTTAATGTTCACAATTAACATTATTTAAGTTATAATCACCATAAAAGGCACACTCCCAGGCGCCCACACGAACCACCCCCACAAGCATGCAATTTAACCCAGATAGCTCTACTATATAGAGTGAAAATTTTATCATACATAAGACATGCATTTTAAGTGATTCAAAATTCATAATAAATCTATTTAACATGAATATGCATTCAAAATAATTAAATCAAACCGAATAAGCACTTAGGAGCCGTTTGCCCCTATGCTCATGAAGCCAAACCCACCGAGTGCGAGTAGCGTTGCTCCGAACCGCTAACGAAGCTTCGATAATCACTCCTTGAGTCCTAAGAAGCACACCCTAGGAGTTACAAGCTAAGAAGTTGAACCATGAGTTCACACTTTAAGAAATTCCACAAAAGGTTGGAGAAAACTCACCGAGTGTGAAGGAAACTCTCTCGATCTCCAAATGGGAGTTAGAGTCCTTCTAATCCAACCTAAATCAAAGTTCTAAACCCATCAATTAGGTCCCAAAGGCCCTAAATCGAAAATCCCCAAATCCTAACCCTAGAATCCCATTCTAGGGTTTTATCTCACAAAAACCTACTAAAATCAAAACTAGAGGAAGGAGATCAATCACATACCTCTAAGAAGCTCAAAACCAAGCTCAAAAAGCCCTAGGCTTGAAGCTTGATCCACCACAAAGCTCCAACCACCAAGCTCCAAGCTCCAACAATGGTGATGTTGCCTCTACCAAGCATAAGGAAGCAAAAGAGAGGGTTTTAATCCTCAAAATCCCATCCAAACCAAGAAGAAATGAAGAAGATGGAGTGGAGGGAGCCCTACCTCTTCCCTTGCTGTGAAGAACACAAAGGGAAACCCTAGGGGCAAGGCTTGCACTAATAGAAGTGCAACAATAGCTAAAACCCCCTCAGCTTCAAATCGAAATCACAGGTTTGTACCGGGACAAATCCATTTTGTACCGGTATAAACCCTACGAAACAGCCAAACCCGAGCCTCGGGCTTGCCATCGCTCAGCTGGTCTGTACCGGTACAAAATCCATTTTTTACCGGTATAGCCATCACGCTTGTACCGGTATAACCATCATTTTGTACCGGTACAAGGCCTCGAAATTTCAATCCGAGAGCAACCTAAAATCCAACTTTTTGAACTTTAGTGCTAGGGATTCATCCCTTAACCTCGGTACACGTGCCATAGGTCGGAACACAGTCAACGACCCTCCAGAAAATCTGGAAAAGCTCCAAACTCAAGTCAGATACTCGAACTCCGCAGTTTGCGCGAGTCCAGTATGTTACATTCACCCCTCCTAAAAAGGAGTTTCGTCCGCAAAACTCTAAAGCGAACTCGTACCTCAAGATTCCATCTGAAAGAGATGGGGATAGCGCTCCTGCAGTGCGCTCTCAGGCTCCCACGTGGCCTCTCGCTCCTCGTGGTTGCTCCAAGGAACCTTCACATACGGAATATCCCGATTCCTCAATTTCATCACCTCGCGAGCCAAGATCTTCACTGGTTGCTCCTCGAAGGTCAAATCCTCCCGCAGCTCTAAGGGTACAGCCTCCAATACATGAGCCGGATCGTGAACATATTTTCGAAGGACCGATACATGAAAGACGTTGTGCACGCCCGATAGGTTCGGTGGTAGAGCAAGTCGATACGCCACCGGACCCATACGTTCCCTGATCTCATATGGTCCAATGATTCGAGGGCTCAACTTGCCTCGAATTCCAAAGCTCCGAATTCCCTTTGACGGCGAAACTTTCAAGAAGACATGATTTCCAATCTGAAACTCCAAGTCTCGTCGCGTTTATCCGCATAGCTCCTCCGCCTACTGGGTCAGCGTAGTCGCTCACGAGCGATTCGAACTTTATCCTCTGCTTCCGGGAGCACTTCAGGCCTAAAGCCAATCTTTCGCCAACTTCACTCCAATGAAGTGGCGATCTACACTTCCGCCCATACAATGCCTCGAACGGTGCCTTCTTGATGCTTGTTTGATAACTATTGTTATAAGCAAACTCCGCCATAGGTAGATGCTGCGACCATCCTCCCTGAAAGTCAATCACACATGCTCGAAGCATGTCCTCAAGAGTCTGTAGTGTGCTCCGACTGCCTGTCACTCTGGGGGTGGAAAGCAGTGCTGAAATCCAATCTAGTACCCAAGGCGTCCTGCAGACTCCTCCAGAAAGGTGACACGAAGCGAGTGTCCCTATCAGATACAATCGAAGTAGGTACTCCATGAAGTCGCACAATCTCATCAAGGTACACTTGTGCGAGCTTCTCTCTCCAGTCAAAGTAGTATGGATAGGTATGAAATACGCCGATTTCGTCAACCTATCCACGATCACCTATATAGCGTCACGCCCGGCCTGTGAGCGAGGCAATCCCATCACGAAAATCATGGCGTTCTTCTCTCACCTCCACACTGGAATCGGTAGGCTCTACAATTTTCCCGCGGAAATTCTATGCTCAGCCTTCACTTGTTGGCAAGTTAGACAACGAGCTACTAACTCGCCAACATCCTTTTTTACATCCCGAGCCATCAGTAAAACAACTTCAAGTCTTCTCCGAGAAGTTCCTTCTCTAAATTGCGCTTGTTCGACAAGCTATTCAGTTGGTCATCATCAAAACCAAGTGCTCCCAAAAGTTGAATTCCAGTCCTCCCTTTCCTCGTCTTAGTCGAGGGCGAAACCTAGTTCTGTCCCATTTTACTCATACTTAGTCGAGGGCGAAATTCCGTTAGAAAGCTCTCCGAGTCGGATCCAACAATACTGCTCGTAGCAAGGACCCGGGGTTCAAACCCGTTACCTTATCCACCAACACTCCATCGGAATGCTTACTAAAGAGATGTGATACAAAATCTAATCGTGGGCTCTAATCCCAACAAAGCTTGCTCAGCTCAAAGTCAGATCTTGTTAAGAGATTGCACTACTGAGTGTAAATCCAATCCATAATGATCGTCTCTTCCGATTGTCGCGACAATCGACAAGTCGTTCAATTGTTCTCCAGAGATGGTTACCCGAATCTCCAATCGGCATTGTACCCCAATGCCTCCCCGAATCTCAACTCTACCACCGGGGTGGTACTCACTGTTTCTCTTCTATACATATGGTCAAGAACCATATCCCACACACATCCTCGATCTACTAAGGTCATTCCCTTAGTCTCAACTTGATGTCTCAAGTAAACTCTTCATAAGCCTACGCCGAGAGCTTATCTTCCGTAGGGAATCTCATAGCACTAACTGCTCAAGCGCTCAAAACGAATCATTCGAAACTTCTTCTCCCCAATGCTTCCCTTCGCATTGGACACTCCAGGTATCCATAGTCACTGGGCTCATCTCAAGTGATAGAGAGGGTTCCAATTACAGTTTAGTAGTAGCTCTCTATCAATGTCACCATGAAGTGACTATCGACCAGAACGTCGATCTCAACCACTCTTCCACGAAGTCTCCATTGCAAGGAACTTAATTCTACGTGCAACATCCGAACAAGGGAAAATCAGCACTTGGTACTTTTCCTCACGAATTTTCCCGACAACTTGATCCCACAGTGAGAGTTTACACTTCGCTCACCTCAGTACGCTTCCACAGTTGATGCTTGTAGATCTTCATCGGAATACCCATGGCCGTCTACGACCGGTTCCGCCAATCCATCTAAAGGGCTTGGAATTATCATTCCACAAGTCCCTAACGTTGGTGAAGTACTACAAGCTTCAGCAACGTCACGCTAATCCCCGAGATGTCCCAAACAGGTACCAACATTCGCTTGAGGTGCAGCCTCAAACAACAACACAAAAAGGTATTACTCCCGATTGCAATACGATTCGATCGAGTACGCCAATATCACAAGACTAATCGAAACGATCAACGAGTCTCTACAGCCGAGCAAGTGCCCAATCGTGATTCACTTTAGATCACGATGGCCGACGTATAGTCGAAACGACCCTACAGGTCCTACCTCAACAGAAGGTGTTTCTCGCGAAGCGAAACACTAGAAGTACAGATCTCCTTGCCACTTGAGCTCACGATTCGTGACTCCATCAGGAGAGCATTAACAACTCTAAAGGTATCCTTGATTCTGAGGATTCTCGAACAACCAAAGGTACCGCGCTTAGGCCCCAAATCCTCTCCAATACTTACCTAGTTTTAGGTAAGGAGATAGTCACCACAACCGGGAATAATCCTCAACTGTGCACTATTTCGTGCTCCAATTCCCAAGGCGAGTTAAAGCAGCTCGCAAGACCCAAGGTACAAAGTACCTCACAAACTCCACACCACGAAGGCCAATCTATTTGTTGGCACGCAAAACCTTCTCGCAAGGTAGGGTGTTCGAAACGACACACCCGATCTTCTGATCATCCTATAAACATCGAAGAATGATCAAAGCTAGAAATCCTCGGGTTGGTTCACTACACACTCGGTGTATCCTCGATCTCACGATCCCACACGTGGCATTCCACGCTCTTGGGTCAAAACTCGGACTACCGTCCTGACCAAAACTTTGCCCTACCCGAAGGCACCGGTCATTGTCCACTCATTAATCGCGCCGCCCAAAGGGCCTGTGCTCCGCAGATCTACAACCGGTCCAGGCACGGGTCGTCCCCGAGCACCCTCCGGCAAACAGCCGATCCAGGGATGCAACTAATGCAATAGTCGTGAGATCCAAATAGCATAGCAGAAAGCTACCCACAACCCGCAGACTAACCGTCTCAGTCAAGGCTAATCCTCATCACAAACAGCGATCTAACGTGATGCAATGCAACTCGGCAAATAGCCGATCAGAGGATAGGTGCAAAGCACCGGCATCAACCAATGCACACTCGAAAATCATAGTGCGAACCGAAACAAGTAGTCACCACCTCGGCTGTCGTCGCCTCCTCAGTCTGAGCCGTATACATGCGGCCGTTCGGGGCCTGTTGTGTCTTCTCCGTCTGTCTCTAAACAGGTTGCCTCCCAGAGTGCGTCTGACCCGCACCCTCGGTCATGGGCCTCTAGCCCAAATCCTTAATCTAAGCCTTCTCGACGAGCGCGCGGTTTACCACATCTTGGCAAGTCTGGAGATTGGGATGTTGCGCCAACCGAAAGATCAACGGCCGAAGTCCTCGCAATCCCGCACTACAACGGCCCACCATGGGGGAGTCGAGGGAACTCCCATTCGTACTCGGCCACAGTCCGCTTCCCTTGGGGCATATCACACGTATATCGTTCGACTTTTTTTCCTTAACACCGACATTGAAGTAAAGCCTCAACAAGAGTTCCTTGAACCTCCTTCAAGTAGTCGTCACCATATCAGCATTGGTGTTATCCTGAATATCCAACCACCAGCTATAGACTTCATCTTCCAGGTGGTGATCGGCGAGCCGAACTCTGCCTCTCTCTTCCACGAATGTGGCGCGAAAATAGTTTCTCCATCTGCATCGACCACTTCCCTACGATCCAGTGGTCGTCCTTCTCTCCATCGAGGATCCAGGGATTACACCTCTCGAACTCGTTGGGCGATCCACGAGCCACTCCCGCTCTGCTCCCTCAGCCAACACGGAAAACCACTTGTTGCGTAAGGATCTCTCCGGTGTTTCATGCGCGCATCCCGCTGCGTGCCGCATTTGCTCGCCGTTGAGCCGGTGTCGCCTGCTGAGTCGCCAAACCAGTGAGTGCCGCAAGTAGGCACCTCACTCGCGGACCTCGTTGGATCCGGGGGTAGTGGACATCTCCACTTCCCCAAACGTTGTCGCGTCATCCACTCCAACAAACTTAGAGCGGGTCGTCCACCAGACGCCACAACATCACTAAAGCGCAAGTTAATAAAACCCACGCTATCGCAGCCCCACTCAACAATACCCAAATCATGCGAAAGTAATGAAGTGTGTTTCACAACTAACTCCCGATGTTACGTTGCGTAACCCTCCGCGGAGTTAGAAGCTATACACCTCGATCCAACTCTACTTACTAGAGTTATTCAAGATACCCAATCTTAATACTTTCGCCCACAAGTTAAATGGACCTCGTCTCTCACGAGCCTATATCCTATAGTCCAACCGGCCTAAGGTTTGCTAGGTCCACAAGAAGACTCAACCCTAGGCTCTGATACCAAATTAATCTGTCACGCCCGGACCCGGCGAAGCCCGCCGACGTGCCTGCACTCCGCCGTACATCTAAAACATACAAGGCGTCTAGCAAAATGATAAATAATCAACAAGAAAGAGGCATCTAGTAGTATCAGAGCGAAATAAAACAACTAGATCTCTAAATAGGAAGTAAAGCACTAACATCCACTATGAAGTATAAAAAGATAAATACAACCAAAACTCCACAACCAAAAGCTATAAAAGGTACATGGTAGTCTCTATACCGGGATACAAAAATCTCTCTCTCACAAATACCAAAAGAGAGAAGAGTAGAACCATCTAAAGAGAGTAAAGCTACTAAGAGCTAACTAGACGCGACTCCCTTGCCGCGATCCCTTGCCTCCGTCGGTGCCGAAGGCTCTGAAACACAATAGAAAAAGAGGGCGTGGGAACTATTAATTAATAGTTCCCAGTGGGCAATTACTGACTTCAGTTGCATGCTCCACTAGGCCCAAAACTAAACAAGTAAACGATAAACTACGCATAAGTAAAGCAAACGACATGTAAAATAAACATGTAAGCTACTAAAAATGCTATCTCTACTTAGCATAAATAAGCATAAGCAAACGACTAATCTAAGCATGAATAGTAAGTCCAACTACTAGTATAATGTTCCCAATTTAATAGTAAAGAGTTGAAGTTTACTATTCTAGTCAAATCCACAATATCCACAAATGATAGTAAAGTGTTGTCGTTTACTATTCTAATCAAATCCACAATTTTCTTTAAACTGCTTTAAGTTTAAGTACAATAAGATCAACCCGAAGGCGATATGGCCGATGCCCACCCGAAGGCTGCCTAGCCCAAATGCCGAGCCTAATGGCCCCGTAGTAGTCAACATTCCCACCCTAGGAATGAGACTGTCCCACGGTAATCCACTTCGGCGCCCAATCCCGCACGGCGAATACATGAAACGCGTTGGCCAACTCCGGAGTGCCGGCTTGTAGGGAGCGACCCTCACAAGCATGTGCGAATAAGCACAATGGCATATAGTCACAAAACTCGTCATATGTCCCAAATCTTCATGTCTCTAACATGGAATACACAAGTGTCCAAAAGGCCTATCTCTATGTCATCATGTCTCTAACATGGAAATAATAGATGTCCAGTGGCCTATGTCAAGTCTCTATGTTGCAGTTTCATAGTTTTCTAAGTTAAGTGCCGCTTGATGGCACTTAAGCTTTTCTAAGTTTCAACACAAGTTTAATGTTCACAATTAACATTATTTAAGCTATAATCACCATAAATGGCACACTCCCAGGCGCCCACACGAACCACCCCCACATGCATGCAATTTAACCCAGATAGCTCTACTATATAGAGTGAAAATTTTATCATACATAAGGCATGCATTTTAAGTGATTCAAAATTCATAATAAATCTATTTAATATGAATATGCATTCAAAATAATTAAATCAAACCGAATAAGCACTTAGGAGCCGTTTGCCCCTATGCTCATGAAGCCAAACCCACCAAGTGCGAGTAGCGTTGCTCCGAACCGCTAACGAAGCTTCGATAATCACTCCTTGAGTCCTAAGAAGCACACCCTAGGAGTTACAAGCTAAGAAGTTGAACCATGAGTTCACACTTTAAGAAATTCCACAAAAGGTTGGAGAAAACTCACCGAGTGTGAAGGAAACTCTCTCGATCTCCAAATGGGAGTTAGAGTCCTTCTAATCCAACCTAAATCAAAGTTCTTAACCCATCAATTAGGTCCCAAAGGCCCTAAATCGAAAATCCCCAAATCCTAACCCTAGAATCCCATTCTAGGGTTTTATCTCACAAAAACCTACTAAAATCGAAACTAGAGGAAGGAGATCAATCACATACCTCTAAGAAGCTCAAAACCAAGCTCAAAAAGCCCTAGGCTTGAAGCTTGATCCACCACAAAGCTCCAACCACCAAGCTCCAAGCTCCAACAATGGTGATGTTGCCTCTACCAAGCATAAGGAAGCAAAAGAGAGGGTTTTAATCCTTAAAATCACATCCAAACCAAGAAGAAATGAAGAAGATGGAGTGGAGGGAGCCCTACCTCTTCCCTTGCTGTGAAGAACACAAAGGGAAACCCTAGGGGCAAGGCTTGCACTAATAGAAGTGCAACAATAGCTAAAAACCCCCTGCAGTTCAAACTGCTCGAAATCTGCCAGTTTGTACCGGTACAAATCCATTTTGTACCGGTATAAACCCTACGAAACAGCCAAACCCGAGCCTCGGGTTTGCCCTCGCTCAGCTGGTCTGTACCGGTACAAAATCCATTTTGTACCGGTATAGCCATCACGCTTGTACCGGTATAACCATCATTTTGTACCGGTACAAGGCCTCGAAATTTCAATCCGAGAGCAACCTAAAATCCAGCTTTTTGGACTTTAGTGCTAGGGATTCATCCCTTAACCTCGGTACACGTGCTATAGGTCGGAACACAGTCAACGACCCTCCAGAAAATCTGGAAAAGCTCCAAACTCAAGTCAGATACTCGAACTCCGCAGTTTGCGCAAGTCCAGTATGTTACATTCACCCCTCCTAAAAAGAAGTTTCGTCCGCAAAACTCTAAAGCGAACTCGTACCTCAAGATTCCATCTGAAAGAGATGGGGATAGCGCTCCTGCAGTGCGCTCTCAGGCTCCCACGTGGCCTCTCGCTCCTCGTGGTTGCTCCAAGGAACCTTCACATACGGAATATCCCGATTCCTCAATTTCATCACCTCGTGAGCCAAGATCTTCACTGGTTGCTCCTCGAAGGTCAAATCCTCCCGCAGCTCTAAGGGTACAGCCTCCAATACATGAGCCGGATCGTGAACATATTTTCGAAGGACCGATACATGAAAGACGTTGTGCACGCCCGATAGGTTCGGTGGTAGAGCAAGTCGATACGCTACCGGACCTATACGTTCCCAGATCTCATATGGTCCAATGAATCGAGGGCTCAACTTGCCTCGAATTCCAAATCTCCGAATTCCCTTTGACGGCGAAACTTTCAAGAAGACATGATTTCCAATCTGAAACTCCAAGTCTCGTCGGCGTTTATCCGCATAGCTCCTCCGCCTACTCGGGTCGCGTAGTCGCTCACGAGCGATACGAACTTTATCCTCTGCTTCCTGGAGCACTTCAGGCCTAAAGCCAATCTTTCGCCAACTTCACTCCAATGAAGTGGCGATCTACACTTCCGCCCATACAATGCCTCGAACGGTGCCTTCTTGATGCTTGTTTGATAACTATTGTTATAAGCAAACTCCGCCATAGGTAGATGATGCGACCCTCCTCCCTGAAAGTCAATCACACATGCTCGAAGCATGTCCTCACGAGTCTCGTAGTGTGCTCCGACCGCCCGTCACTCGGGGGTGGAAAGCGATCGAAATCCAATCTAGTACCCAAGGCGTCCTGTAGACTCCTCCAGAAGTGTGACACGAAGCGAGTGTCCCTGTCAGATACAATCGAAGTAGGTACTCCATGAAGTCGCACAATCTCATCAAGGTACACTTGTGCGAGCTTCTCTCTCCAGTCAAAGTAGTATGGATAGGTATGAAATACGCCGATTTCGTCAACCTATCCACGATCACCCATATAGCGTCACGCCCGGCCTGTGAGCGAGGCAATCCCATCACGAAAATCATGGCGTTCTTCTCTCACCTCCACACTGGAATCGGTAGGCTCTACAATTTTCCCGTGGAAATTCTATGCTCAGCCTTCACTTGTTGGCAAGTTAGACAACGAGCTACTAACTCGCCAACATCCTTTTTTTACATCCCGAGCCATCAGTAAAACAACTTCAAGTCTTCTCCGAGAAGTTCCTTCTCTAAATTGCGCTTGTTCGACAAGCTATTCAGTTGGTCATCATCAAAACCAAGTGCTCCCAAAAGCTGAATTCCAGTCCTCCCTTTCCTCGTCTTAGTCGAGGGCGAAACCTAGTTCTGCCCCATTTTACTCATACAATTGGAAATTCCGTTAGAAAGCTCTCCGAGTCGGATCCAACAATACTGCTCGTAGCAAGGACCCGGGGTTCAAACCCGTTACCTTATCCACCAACACTCCATCGGAATGCTTACTAAAGAGATGTGATACAAAATCTAATCGTGGGCTCTAATCCCAACAAAGCTTGCTCAGCTCAAAGTCAGATCTTGTTAAGAGATTGCA